>JASKUP010000023.1:2403333-4806666 GCA_030448955.1 Trichopoda pennipes
ATAGCAATCTCGATGAAGACTTCATGTCTGCATTACGCGTATTTCTTGTGACATTAATTGTATCTATATACACCCTCAGTCAGATGATTTGAACAACTTCGATCTCTATTTTAGTACACCATATTTTTTCTTAAATTTTACTATTAAAAAACGTCAAAAAAATTTAATGAAAATAATAATAATTACCCCTCGAAATTTTACTAAATCCCTTCATTATGGAAAAAATACCTAAATCGAAATTTCCGAAAAAATAAAACATCTATTAATCGAAAATAAGAATGCAAAAGACAACCATAATCAGTCAATATTATATTCGGTTTAAGATTATAAAAAGAACAACAACAACAACACTAAAATTTAATGCAACAATATATAAAAGTCATTTTCTCAGGAATGGGCATACAATGGATAGTTTATTTTTCATTCATATGAAGAGAAACATTTCACTAATTTTTTAAAAATTGTTTGATATTTTAGCAGTGGATAGCAGCAATAAATATAATGTTTTTCTATAGAAGTGTCTTCAAATAATCTGTCTTCCCATTCTGCTACTCCTTAATGATTTAAACTATTAATTTCGTGTCGTCGACTTGTCTAAACCCTTCGTAAGCGCTTTATCTGTGAATCGAGTCGTTTTTACATTTTCAGAAGACTTGTGAAAAAGTAAAACAATCTAAATGTATTAATTACTTATAACACCATAGAACCATGTAATCGTTTAGTCTGAAAATAATATTGTCATCTGTCATCCAAATTGAACATATTTTCGTCACTAGGAAACTAGAAAATCTCCCTAAAAATTATTCATATTCTTGGGTTCATTATTAAGCGACGGCTTTCTCGTGATATTGAGAACTACAAAAAAAAGAGTTTGTCGAACTTTTCAAGATTTTCCCCTTTGCATTGAGTTATTTTAGGAGTTAAACCGCTTGGAAACCGCTTTATTTATAACTATTTCTATAGTTGTCAATTTATTTTAAATAGTCAAAAACAGTTCTGGGATATCTTTACTTTTCCATGCAAAGGTCTTGAAAATGATAAGCTTTAATTTGAATATATTTTACGAGTAATGATTTTCTTTTCCTTTCTTGAATAATGTTTATAAGAAAGTAATATATAAAAGTAATGCATAAGTCGCAAGAAAATGCTTTTAAAAATACTGTTATACCGCTACGTAGATGCTTAGTTTAAGTTTAAAAAAAAAAATAATTGTCACTACAAAAAGTAAATGAAATGACCTATTGTATGTTTTAATAAATTAGTTAGTTTCTAAGAAATCTTATTAGCACAAGATAACAACAGCATGCATATTACAAATTCCACGAAATAACTTACACAAACAGAAAACAAAAACAAGTAACACAAAACAAAAACAAAAAACAGAGCCAAACAGGCGCTTACACTAAAAAATGATAACAACAATATCTGATAATGATGAAGTAGAATTTTCTTGTGTATGGGAGAATAAAATATATAAGCACCATCTGTTGGGCAAAAGTTAAAATATCGTCGACTAAAGACTAAAAAATAATAGAACACCTTTTAGGCGTTAAAATGGTATAGTTTTTGTTATCGTCTATTTTTGTGGATAAATGCGAATAAGTAAATAGCTTGTTTAAATAAATCATGTAATTTAATGGAAAACTTTAAAGTGTTGTGCATAATTATTTTGCAATAACAGAACTTTCAACACAACAAACGGTTATTAAAGAAATAAACGTTACAATATTTTTTAGGTCACTATTTAGTGTGCTAATAACCCAAATTTATTTAATTTTAAGTCGCTAAAGTGATTATATTGATTGATTATATTTATAAGGCGGCCTGCAGTGATGTTAAAAATATATTTAAAAACCCGACTACAAAAAATTAATATTCAAAGGTTTTAATTGTCTATTTAAGAATGTGTTATAAAAAATTCATCTCGATATGCATTCAATGGCGAAGAAATAAAATACAACCAAATAAAAATATGAGCCAAGAAGAAAGTTGGTATCTGCTGCAAATCTGTAAGAGGATAAACAGACTTTGCAAATATAAATTTTGTATATTTTTTAGGTAGACATTCATAAAACTGTGAAAAAAAACTTCTGTTGTTGTAATAATTTATAAGTAATAACTTATAAGTAAAACACAAATTATATTAACTTTAGATCGATAAACATTTTACAAAGTTCCTGAAACAATATTCTTTTTTATTTTTTTTAACCTCCCTTAAAGTCAACATAATGACATAAAAAAACATAATTTTTTGTACCACTCCTTAATGTTTTATAATATAATAAAATATAAGAATGACATATGTTTACTGTTACTTTCTTAAGTAAACAAAATATCTCCCAAACATTATTTATATGAAAGTTCTACCCCATTTACTTTGTTCATGGAAATTTAATTTATTTATTTATTTTTTAAATATTAAGTTTCGTCTTCAGGGAAAGGTTTAAGAGACGATGTGTTTTATTTATGCTATTTAAGTTTAGCATTCCATTTGTAACTTGTACAATATTCATATGCGAGTGCACAAAAAAATTTGGAAATGTTTACGTTTTAACGTGGATACAAAATTAGCGTTTAAAAAACGTCAAAAAAGTGTAATGAAAATAATAATAATTATCCCTCGAAATTTTACGAGATCCCTTTATTATGGAAAAAATACCTAAATCGAAATATCCGAAAAAAATAAAACATCTATTAATCGAAAATAAAAATGCAAAAGACAACCATAATCAGTCAATATTATATTTGGTTTCCGTAGATTGTTGTGTGATATCTTCGTTCTTGCTTCCTGCTTAGCAACGAATGAAATTATATTTTAAATAATTCATACTTTTTTCTTTAAATCAGAATCCTGTCAGTGATATCTGCGTCGTCAATAATAGGCCAAAATTGGGTTATTGGCATCTCGCGATATCATAATCTATTGACTGCAAAAGCTTATTCTGCCTTATCTTAAAAAAAGGGCCAATCCCGCCTCCAGACAACCATACATTGAGGCGTTAAGCATGCAAAGGCTTCTCAGTAATCGCTGGAGGATTTTCAAAAAATCCAGCCAGATTTTTCCTGAATGAATTGAATTCAATTCCTGCATCAGTTGATTGTTATAAGTCAAATCCTTACGCCACGCCATGCGGTGGTTTTGGATAACCCTAATTGTTAAAAATGTCGAGGAATTGACAAATTTGCATCTGCTTCAACACTGTGCCTCAAGGCTGCGATATTTTCAGTGAAACGACCTGGTCGAACACGCGCTGGATGTCGCACATTTTGTATCCTGCCTGTTCACTCAATTTTAACGACCAAATTCTTAATATCTGTCTCAGAAGCATGATTATGTAGTCCTAAAATATCGCAAAATTTACGAAGTCTAACTTTAACAAAATCACCATTTTCATAGTGAATTATAATTAATTTAATGCGATTTTTATGCGAAATTGAATTCATTGGAACAATTGCCAGGGCATCTGCTACGAATATGTCAAAAAACTGAATGTCAAAACTATCATGTTGTTAGTTGAAAAACCCGATATAATATGCTTAAAATTAAAGAATGATCCTTCGTACAAAATCCTTAATGAATGAGTCACACTGACATATTTATGCTTTATTTTAATTTTACAACAAAAAACAAAAATAATCAGAATAAAAATAAATTCTCAGTACTTCACTATAGCGAAGAGTGTATAAATTTCGAGTCGGCTAAGAAAACAAATATTTTATCTTATTGACACTCAGCCTTTTACTGCCTTTGTAAACATTTCCATGCATGTCATTGAAGCAATCTTCTCAAACCACTTGATTTTTTTAAACTGTTACAAATTAAAATGCTGTTTTTCGTTCTTTAAGTAATGTCCCATAAAAGTACTAAAAGGCTGTTAGGCAGGGAAATAAATAATAAAAAAGACGTTGTAGAAACAAAGCAAATGCATAGAAAAAATGAAATAAAATATGGTTCATGGGGTGATATTCATATTTTTTATTTTTTACATAAATCACTTTTATTATTGTAATAACTTTAATGCATTTAATAAAATTCAGCTCACACTCTCGACAAAAAAATGCAAAAACGTCGGCACATACAGCCAAACCGGAGACCCACACAATTTGAAAATGCGAAAATTATAAAAAAAGGGATCTTTTTTCTTCTCCCACCACAAACATCCAGCGTTTGCATATGTACGTGTTGAAAATGTTGGCAAAATGTTTGTATTTTATTGTTAACATAAAAGCCATCACAGATGCAAATATTTGTTAGAAATGTTTCATTTCGTTTTATATTTTCTTATTTTATTATTAATTTTCCTTTTTTTTTTGCTGCTCTAGCTGTTATTGTTGTTGTTGTAATGTATCTGTTTTTAAATTACATTTTAATAAAACCCATAAATTCTGCAATAAAAAACATATTCGTTTTGCAGCGGCGATGCCAAAGGCATCATGAATTTTCAAATATTTTTTATGATATTATTGGCAAAGTCATTAAAAGGCAAATGTTCAAACACACATGCATACACGCATACACCATTTATATTAACTATTTATTAAAAGGTATTTAAATTTAAAAAAAAAATAATTGAAAGCCAATAAAATTAAGCACGCTCTTCCTGAAGGCAGTTAATAATTAAATCAAAAATTTCTTATAAAGATCCAACGAACGAAAGCAAAAATATCTAAAAAAAACATATTTACACTAGTTCATGTTTCTTCTTTTAAAGGGTTTTTCAACAAGAAGTTTATTTTCTAAAACAAAATTAAACAAAAAATTTAGATTAAGATGATTCACATTTTTATTGTAATACGAAGAGAAAAGTTTGGCAATAATGAATAAAAAATGATGTCTTGTAAGTGTCCACCATGACCACGCTGACAAATGTTGATTCTTTTTTCAAAGTTTTTAAACATTTTTGGCAAAATGGCGGTCTTATTTCGTTAATCACATCACGGATTTTGAGATTTAAGACTGAAGTCGATTAGATTGGGTCCGTATAGACTCTTATCTTAACATAGCTGCACAAAAAAAAAAATCCAGTGGTGTTAAATTACACGATCTGACTGGCCACTTAACTGCTGATTGTCGTAAAATTATGCAATCGGGAAATTTGGTTTGCAATAAATTGATCGTTCCATTGGCGATGGGACATGTGGCACCATCCTGTTGAAACCACATCCACGCCATCAATAATAGGCCAAAATTGAGTTGTTAGCATTTCGCAATAGCATGATCAAGATTTTAGCTGTCATTCTTTGACATTTATTTAGTAAAATGTTAGGAAATAAGAAGTTATTTTAAATATCACTTCGAAAAATTCAAACAGCTTTTCCTCGCAATAAGACTTCTTCTCAGGCTATGCATAATTTAATCACTAAATCTGAAGCTCGCTATATTGTTACTGACAATAGAACAAAATAATATGCTCGTAAAGGCCCACGTGATGTAAATATCGCTGTTGTACGACAGAATGTTGATAATAAGCCTGGAGCATTCACTCCTCGGCAACACCGGAATCACTTTGTGTATAATTTTACTCTTCACGATTATAACTCGTTTAATAATTAAAGCTCACCGACCATTGTTTGTGTCGAACGTTTGTGAATTGAATGTTTGAAATACTGAAGAATACAACGCATTTTTTAACAATATCATCTTTAGTGATTACACTAATTTTTAAAAGACGGTTACATAAACAAACCAAAATTGTCACATGTGAGACTCAAAAAATCCACAACCAGTCCTCGAGAAACCATTAAATTCAAAGTAAGTGACTGTATTGTGGTTTGTGGTCAGGTGGCAGCATAGGCTTGTATTTTTTCAAAAATGATCAAGTTAATGTTGTCACCGTGAATTTTCTACACTACCAAATCATGATGATCAATTGTTTGTGGCCATAAATTGGTAATGACATTAGTGAGATGTCATGCGAGCTATATAGTCACCCAAGCAATTCAGTTATTGCATGATAAATGGCCTGGTAGCGTAATTTCTCGATTTGGCGTTGTCAATTAGCATGTGATCTAACGCCGCCAGAACTTTTTTGCTGGAGTCATATGAAAAATCGGAGCAACCCACAAATTACACACCAGGGGAATTAAAAATTGCGACTAAGGCGTGAATGCGTCCTAGATCGTGGGTGGCCACTTTACTTTCATCGGTCAGATTAAGACCAAATAGCAAGATTCTGACGTTACTGTTTATCTGAAAGATAAAATTGACGGTATAAAAATAGCATTGTTGCAAAATTTGCTTCAAAATTGTATCCAAAGAGCGGACTTTAGCCAACGCGTTAGAGTTTTATTTTTACCCGACATCGTATTCCATTATTTTTACTTCACATTGGTATCAATAAAATTGAAGTTGCCAAAAAAAGATGTGTGTTTTAAGCTAACCCCAAATTGGCCCGCCCGATATAAACTAAAATCATTTAAAGGCGAACAGGAATTTAAATATGTTTGCAGTTGTTTTAATGTGCTTTTCTAAATTTTAAAGAAATTTTAGCAACGCTAAAATAGGAATATTTTACAAATCAATTTCAGAAAATTACTTGATAATAACCGTGAGTAAAATTGAAAGCAAAAATCTTACAAAAAGCATTAGCAAAATGAATTGAAAACTTTGTTAGTTATACTTTTACTCTACTTGTAAACCCCATTCTTTCGCATTTAGATAACACGCCCATTCCATGCAGGACTATTTAAGCAATGACAGTTATTTGTTTTCCCCATCATGATTTGAACAATATTGTACAACCTGCTCTACAGTTTCTAAACCAATTCCAATACTGGCTAAATTGATCAAATTAGAATAATAAAATTAAAAATCTAATGTCTTGGCTTCGTATGCTTTTCCATACAGGACCGTATTCTGAATACTTTTTAAATCAACTACAAATTTATAAATTTTATTTATGAATTATTTTTCTATTTCAGTTGAACTTAAGTTCAATTTTAAATTCATTTGTAGCGATCTAAAATCATATTTTTATTTTGTTGGATATTAACTTTAACAATTAATAACATTTAATTACGAACTTAAGCCTAACTGAAGTTTAATAATTCATTTTTTAATGACCTATAAATATTTTTTTTTCTATTAGTTGCTTTTGTTCACATTTAAAATTGATTGCAGATACATTTCTAAACAAACGAGTTGATTTATTAAAGGTCTAACATAAATTTTTAGGGTTATTTGTTTTATAAGCCCTTTATTAATGTGAAAATTTTTTTATCATTGCGGCCTTCAGTATTTGAAAAAGAAGGAAAATATTTTTTTTTTGTTTTACTTTGAATGAAAAATTCTTCTCCTACTTTTGTTGAAGATAAAATAATTTCGGGATAGTTTCTGAAAATTTTTTACAACTGGATATACATGTGTAACTTATAGATAAAACTTGTAAGTGTTGGTTTCTTATCATAAGTAGGATATTTATAATAATTTATTGTGAACAAGAGTATCCTTTTTTCATTTAAAAATTTTTTTAACATGAGCTCATTGTTGACAGTGTTGGCACTCACGAACAAGCTTTAAATTTAATATTCAATAATACGAATATAAAAAACAAATTATAACAGACATATGAGGCATGGTAAATTATTAAGGAATTAGCAACACATTCTGCCTTCAAGAAATCTTTTTGTTGCAAGGAAATTTATAGTTTAAATATTAAATGATGATAATGATTTGTAAAGGGAAGGGAAATTTTATTACAGAAAACGACAAAATTATATTAAATCAAAATCCAATAAAGGAGGATTTCCAAGTTTGAATTGCGAACTTTTTCATCATTCCATTAGTACTGATAGCATGATTAATAAAAATTTAATAAAAATTTACATCGAGAGCTTGTTTTTGTAATTAAAGAAAAAAAGTGCCATTTAATCTACCTCTTTCCTTGCTCGCATAAATTGTAATAATATTTATTATTTCTATATAGAATCATAGTAATACAAAGCCTGTGTTAGTTTAAACAATTCAAAACATAACAGTCATATCAATGAACTATCGTACCAAACCATAATGATTAACTGTTTGTAATGACATTAGCAAGATGTCATGCGAGATGTCATGCGAGCTATATAGTTACCCAAGCAATTCAGTTATTGCATGATAAATGGCCTGGTAGCGTAATTTCTCGATTTGGCGTTGTCAATTAGCATGTGATCTAATGCCGCCAGAACTTTTTTTCTGGAGTCATTTGAAAAATCAATGAACTATCGTTATCTTTAGTTTTTAGAATCAATTTCGTGTTAAAAGCGATTAAATTTTGCAGACAAAAATATATAAAAATACAGACGAAAAAATAATAAAATTGTCCAAACTTGATCAATATATTTTTTGCCATTAAACGAAATATTATTTATATTAAGGGTCTTCCAACAAGAAATTTATTTTCTAAAGCAAAATAAAACACACAATTTCGATTAAGATGATTTAAATTTATATTGTATTACGAAGAGAAAAGTTCGACAATTATGAATGAAAAATAACATCTGGTAAATGCCCACCACGACCACGCTGGCAGATGTCGATTCTTTCATCAAAGTTTCGAATCACTTTTTGGCAAAATGTCAATCCTATTTCGTTAATTACATGGTGGATTTTGATTCGATTGACTCCTGTGGGGCTATGTTAAGGCTTTGTCCTTAACATAGCCCCACAAAAAATAAACCAGTGGTGTTAAATCACACGATCTGGCCGGCCACTTAACTGCTGATTGTCGTGAAATTATGCGATCGGGAAATTTGGCTTGCAATAAATTGATCCTGTTGAATCCACATGTCAGTAATATCCACATCGTCAATAATAGACCAAAATTGAGTTTTTAGCATCTCACTATAGCGTGATCCATTCACCGTTACCGTATTTTCAGACTCATCTTTGAAAAAAAAACGGCCCAATCACGCCTCCAGACCTACAGTAACACGTTGAGCATGCAAAGGCTTCCCAATAATCGCTCTAGGATTTTCTAAAGCCCAAATGAGACCATTTTGCTTGTTGTCATATCCTGACAAGTGAAAATGGGCTTCGTCTAAAAACAAATTTTTTCAAAAAAACCAGCCGGTTTTTTCTAAATGAATTGAGCGAATCTACGATGATGAGAATGGTTGATTGGCTTCAATTCCTGCACCAGTTGAACGTTTTAAGGCTTCAAAGTCAAACACTAACGCAAAACTTGCCATGTGATGATTTTGGATAACCCGAATTGTTGGGAACATCGAGGAATTGACGGCTGGGATATTTTCAGTTGAACGACCCGGTTGAAGACGAGTTGGTGTTCGCATTTTTGTAGCGAGCTTGTCGACTAAAATTTAACTATCGAACTTATAACAGTGTTTTCAGAGGGACGATATTATGTCTGAAAATATTACGAGCCTTTCGATTTAAATTTATTAGTTTATTTAAATAACAAAACAGCCGAACGGTTTAAAGTTTTATTGATGAATAACATAAAATATAAATTAAAAAAAAAGTTGTGTAGTATAAAAAAAAACAAAGTTGCAACAAGTTCTCGTACAAAAGCATAGCATACTATATGTATATAAAAAACTAACATTGGCAAAGCCTGCTGACAATGCTTAAGATATTATAAATTCAAATATTTTGGTTTATTAGTTTATATGACTATTTCAACAAAATTTAACAACCAAATTCTTAAAAGCGATCACAGAAGATCGATTATGTTGTCCGAAAATATATTTAACAGAACAACCATTTTCATAGTGGATTTTAATTATTTTAATGCGATTTTCGTGCGAAATTGTAACTATTGCCAATACATATATTACGAATACACCAAAAAGCTAAATGCCACAATTGAAAACCAAACTTTATGTTGAAAGGCCCTTTATATGACCCCCTTATCCATCTATCTTTTATTCTGCTAGAACTATTTTTTTGAAAAGAGTTTAAAGTATGGTAGCGTTACTAATATGCTGTTCCATTAGGAAATATTTTTAATGTTAAATATTAACAATGTTCCATTTTTTATTGTTGCCGACGATATTTACATATACGAAGTATTGTATGGCAATATATTTTTCATTATATTTTTTCTTTGCTTTTCTGGATCATAAATTAATATTTTTTTGGCAAGCACTTTTCAAAATGTTTGTAAAATTGTATAAACTTATTACAACAATTTATTGTTGTCATTGTAAAGAAGCATTCATAAATATTTTGCTAATGAAAATGTGTCAATAGATTTCGAAAACAATTTGTTATTTCTATGACTGTGCCAATGTTTTTTTAATTTTAAGATATAAATTTAGGTTGTAGTATTAAAAGCAATTTTTTTACAATTAAAAAAGTAATTACAGATCATAAGTGAATATTATACTTCATATGATTTAAATGGAAAATCTAGTTTTTACGCTGTTGCCTGTTTTATAACAAAAACTAAAACAATTATTTAATCCTAATAAAATAGCTATGTAAACTAATTATGTAAATTGTGTAAGAATACTATTTTAAACATTATTTTTAAATAAGTAATTTATAATTATTCGGAATCTTTTTCAATATAAGCGCAATTTTACTTCGTGCTTTATTCCTTTAAATAAATATTTCATCATATTCTCATAAAATATTTATTACAAAAATTTCTATTAAAAATAAACATTTTATGATATTCTCATAAAACATTTATCCAAATAAAAATAAAAAATAAAACATAAATTTGAAATGTATTGTAATGGGGGAGAGCATATCCATATTGCAATTTCACTATTGGTCACATAGCTCATCAGTGAATTTTACCCCAAGATTGTATTGCAAAAACCTAAGAGTCTTATATCCAAAGCCAAACTGATTTTATTTCAAATTTATTTTTTATTTTTTATTTGGGTAAATGTTTTATGAGAATATCATTTAATATTTATTTAAGGGAATCAAGCACGAAATAAAATTGCGCTTACATTATTTTTAAATTGATAACATAACAGAAAAAAAAACTTCTAACTTAACACTTAATAATTTAATCCAATTTTTATAAAACTTAACACTATTAATGATAATGTTAATTTTCTTCCTTAAATTTTTAAAGCTTTAGGCAACTAAATACCAAAAAAATTTCAAATCATAATAACGGATTTTCTAACAAGAATTGTGTTTTGCAATTGTGGCAACACCAACAGCATGATAGATTTGAGACTTAATTTTTTGACGTATTCGTAGCACATGAATTTACAACTGTTACAATGAATTCAATTTCGCAGGAAAATCACATTAAAATAATTAAAATCCCCTATGAAAATGGTGGTTTTGTCAAAGTTGCATTTCGTAAAATTCGTTATATTTTTGGACAACATAATCGTCCTTCCAATATCGCTAATAAGAATTTGAAAATTTGAGTCGACAGGCTCGATACAATATGTGCGAAATAAATTCCACTATAAAAATGGTTGTTCGGCTAAAATTACATTTCGTTAAATTCGTGATATTTTCGAACATCATAATCGTCCTTCTGAAACTACTATTAAGAATTTGATCATTAAATTTGAGTCTACAGGCTCGATACAACTGAATAAATCGCAGCCGCGAGCCACAGTTCTCAACAATTGACGTTTTCAAAAACCACCACATGACGAAATTTGCGACTTAGGATTTGAATTAGAAGCCTCAAAAGGTTCAAGTGGTGCAGAAATTCAGGCCGACCAATCATTCACATCGCCGTAGATTCGCTCAATTCAATCAAGAACAATCGACTGGTTTTCTGAAAAAATAATTTTTTTAGACGAAGCCCATTTTCACTTGTCAGGGTACGTCAACAAGCAAAATTGCCGCATTTGAAATTCTGAAAATCCTAGAGCGATTATTAAGAAGCCTTTGCATGCTCAACGTGTCACTGGAGACATGATTGGGCCGTTTTTTTTCGAAGATCTGCGGTAACAGCCAAGGGATCACACTATCTCGAGATGCTAACAACTCAATTTTGGCCTATTATTGACGACGTGGATATCACTGACATGTGGTTTCAAAAGGACGGTGTCACTAAAACGAAAGAAACGATCAATTTATTGCAAACGAAATTTCCCGATCGCACAAACTCACGTCAATCGGCAATTAAGTGACCAGCCAGATCGTTTGATTTAACACCACTGCATTATTTTTTGAGGGTCTATGTTAAGGACGTGGATTATATGGAGCCAATCGAAACAATTTCAGCCTTAAAAGTAAAAACCTGTGATGTGATTAACGAAATTGGACCGCCATTTTGCCAAAAAATTATTAAAAACTTTAATGATAGACATCTGACAGTCTGTTCATCGTGGTGGACATTTGTCAGGTATCATTTTTCATTCACAATTGCCGAAATTTTCTCTTCGTAATAAAGGGTGTTTTTTTAAGCCCGATAGAACTTGCAATTGTAAAAAATAACACAAAAAATTAAATTGTGACATTAACATTTGAAAATGATTTCGGGCATATGGGCACCGCGGCTGTTCTTGACGAAGCGCATTCTGGACGTCCAATTTTGGGCCACTTTTTCGAGCACTGCTGGGCGTATGTCACGAATAACACGAACAATGCTGTCCTCCAAGGCGTCAATTGTTGCTGGTTTATCAGCACAAACCAGTGACTTCACGTAGCCCCACAGGAAATAGTCGAGTGGTGTCAAATCGCACGACCTTGGAGGCCAATTGACAGGTCCATTTCTCGAAATCAACTTATCGCCAAATTTTGATTTCACTAAGTCGATGGTTGCGTTCGCTGTATGGCACGTAGCGCCATCCTGTTGAAACCACATCTCGTCCGGATTAATGTCATCCATATTTTCAAACAAAAAATCATTGATCATGGTGCGGTAACGATCTCCATTGACCGCAACGCGAGCTCCGGCCTCATTTTTGAAGAAATAAGGTCCGATGATGCCACCAGCGTGAAAACCGCACCAAACGGTGCATTTTTCTGGATGTAATGGAGTCTGTAGGGTCTGTTGTGGATTGGTCTCACTCCATATGCGGCAATTTTGCTTATTAACAAACCCGTTAAGCCAAAAATGCGCCTCATCGCTGAACACAATTTTGCGATAAAACAACGAGTCAGTCAACTGCTCTAGAGCCCAATCGGCGAAAGAACGACGCATATAATGGTCTCGTGGCTTCAATTCCTGCACCAGCTGGATCTTATACGGGTGTAGGCCGAGATCTTTGCGCAAAATTTTCCACGTAGTGGACGGACAGAGCCCCAATTCCTGCGACCGACGACGAATTGATAAATTTGGATCTTCTTCCACACTTTCGTTTACAGCGGCGATATTCTCTTCAGTACGCACATTCCTTCGACGTGTTGGTGTTATTGCATCCTCTAGAGAGTATGTGGTACGAAATCTATCAACAGTTCGACGAATGGCTTTTTCAGATGCACGATTATGTACGCCATAAAAATGACGAAGTCGTCTATAAGTTGCGCGAATCGACGACTGATTTTCAAAGTAAATTTGGATAATTTCGTAGCGTTGTTCAAGCGAGAGTCTATTCATGATGATTTGTCAGAGTATACTGAAACAAATAAAAAAAATGTTTCATCAAAGTTTCATTTTTTGTGTTACTTTTTACAATTTAAAGTTCTATCTAGCTTAAAAAAACACCTTTTATAAGAAAAATTAAAATGATATTCTATTTGTTTTTTTGTTTTATTTTGTTTTGGAAAACAAACTTCTTGTTAAAAACCCTTATATATAAAAATCATAAATTGATGGGTATTAAACGTTTGGGCAAAATATTCACATAAAATATTTAATGTTAGTAAAAGGTCCATGACCTTATATTAAAGTCATGTGTTTTTTAAGTCCTGCCATTAATTGAGTACTTATTTTTATTAAAAAAAGGGTTTTTTAAAATGTTGCTGTTAATTTTAAATGTCATCGTCGATATTGTTGCCTAAAACATTAATTATGAAAAGAACATTATCGTTAGGACGGCCGCATACACACAATCATACACTTTTAGATAGAATTTTCAAGGTTTAGTTTCTCTTAAACAGTGGTTATTATTTCATTATTATTATTATTCTAATAAAAGATTAAAAAGACATCAAAGGTCTCTCCTTTGTTACACCTTTTGTATAACAATATGTTTTTTTATAAAAAGGAAAATAAATAAAAATAGATAAAGTAAAATCTTTTCAGGGAAATGTTACATAAAAAAGGTTTCCATTGATATTTTTTTCCTTTTTTTATTTATCCTTTTTTTATTCAGCAACGCCTCTTGATAATTTATTTTCTTTTCAGGACTATCGGACACAAAACTCCATGAAATTTATTTAGACAATAAAGAAATTAAACTCAGCTGGATGGTTGATTGGTACAAGCAGGAAGTTCTGTTTCATCTGCAAAACGCCTTCAATGAACAGCATCGTTGGTTCTATTTAGGTTTTTCGAAACGTGGTGGTATTGGTGATGCTGATATTTGTTTTTTTGAAAATCAAAATGGTTTTTTTAACGTTGTTACGGATACCTACACAAGTCCGGATGGTAGATTTGTGCACAAGGATTATCAACAGGATTGTGTGCTGTTTAAAATGGACGAATATACGTTGGCATTTAAAAGAAAATTTGATACATGCGATCCCTCAGATTTTCGCATGCATGTAAGTATTTGCTTAGTATTTGTTTTTCGTTAGTGTGTATATGTGTGTTTATAATATCTATTTAAGTGACTGCCTGTGGCGAGGTGCAAAACTTTTACACATATTTATAATTAATTATTATTGTTACTAGTTAACGTTTACTTTGTTAATCTGATTTAGGACGGTACCATGTACATTATGTGGGCCAGAGGCGAAATTGAATTGCAACTGACAGATTATCAATTTCCCTTTCCAAATGTGTCATCTCAAGAGTCAGGCATTAAAATGATGCAATTACTACGAGCTGACAAAATACTTATACCAGAAACGTAAGTTATAAATAACAAATGGCACTCATATCATAATCATATTCATTAATTCAATTAAGGCATCTAGTGTGCACAGTACAGCCAGTATCAAATAGTACCGTATAGTATCGTATAGTATTGTATAAAGTACCGTATTGTATCGTATTGTAAGGTATTACATGATATCCCACAGAATAGTACTGAAAAATTCATATAGTTCACATGATATCAAATAGAATCGAATAGTGTCATTGTAAAGTACAATATAGTATCGTATTGTAACGCATCGCATAGTATTGCATCGCATATACCATAAAGACCGTATAACTTCGTATGTATGACACATACGTTCGTATAGAATCGAATAGTATCATCTTAAAGTATAGTGTAGTATCGAATTGTATCGTAGTAATGTTTAGTATCGTATTGTAACATGTCATATCATATTGTATGGTATTGTATCGCATAGTACCGTAAAGCTCGTATAATATCGCATAGTATCTTATAGTATCGTACAAGATCATATGTATTGTACAGTATTGTATTGTATTGTATGGCATTGTATTGTATTGTATGGCATTGTATTGTATTGTATTGTATTGCATTGTATTGTATTGTATTGTATTGTATTGTATTGTATTGTATTGTATTGTATTGTATTGTATTGTGTTGTATTTTATTGTATTGTATTGTATTGTATTGTATTGTATTGTATTGTATTGTATTGTATTGTATTGTATTGTATTGTATTGTATTTTATTGTATTGTATTGTATTGTATTGTATTGTATTGTATTGTATTGTATTATATTATATGTATTGTATTGTATTGTATTGTATTGTATTGTAGTGTATTGTATTGTATTATATTGTGTTATATCGCATAATACTGTAAAGTTCGTATGGTATCATATAAGTTCTTGATTGATCACAATCCTACAATTCATCACAAAATATTGGTTGCCTTAACTATTTCTTTTGAATCCTAAAAAATCGAATAGTTGTATTGTATTGTATTGTATTGTATTGTATTGTTTTGTATTGTATTGTATTGTATTGCATTGTATTGTATCGCATAATACTGTAAAGTAGTATGGTATCATATAGTACAGAGTGTGATTTTTTTTACATCCGCGCCTGACTATGTAGTCTTAATCAGATGGTGGACAAACCACTTTGTATAATTTGGAACGTTATACATACGTCCTAGATAGCCGAAGACATAATTCTGCGCAACAGAACCACCTAGTTGCAACTTGAATAATTCCAGGGCAGGTCTGCAAACTATCACACCTTGCTAAAGAGTTGGAGACTTTCTAACTCCTGTCCAGAACACATTTCAAGCATGCTGACTGGAAATGATCCTGGCCACCATAATTTCATGTAATCCCTTATAGGGCCGCAAAACCACAACCACCACGATGCTCCCATATAGGGGCCAACCTCAATGATCAGCCAGAGAACTATTATAAGTCTAAAGAGACAAATAATGAACTCTGCGAGCTCACTGATCCCCGTGGAAATAAAGTGGAGTTTCCAGTTGACCACCTGCCTGTCTTCAGGGGACTGGGCTCCCTTTATACCCCCAGTTGCACAGATCTAGACAGCTGTTACGTACCGTAAAGACCATAAATGTGCCCCCGGGGGGGAGGTATCATATAGTACAAAGCGTGATTTGATCTACATCTGCATATAGTCATAATCAGATAGTGGTCAAACCACTTGGTTGATTGGACACCAACCACGCCCTAGAAGGCCATCGAATACGTATATCCTCCGCAGCCTTCACCCCTTGCTCAAGAGTTGGAGACTTTCCAACTCCTGGTCCAGAACGCATGAAGCTCTTATTTATCAAGAACTCGCCAGCATTCATACTCACTGGACCTGAACCATTCATTGTGTTAATTTGAATGGCCCGACCCACAAACTCTCACGAGGGTCCGAAACCACAACCACCACGATACTCCCATATAGGGGCCAACCTCAATAACCAGTCAGAGCACATCATTGTCTAAAGAGAACAAATAGTGTACTCTGGGGCAACTGATTTTCCGTGGAAATATGTGGATTGTCCAGGTGACTCCTACTAGCCTTTGAGGGGCCTGGGCTCCCTTATACCCCGCAAGACACCAGTCTAAATGGAATAGTAGGTTCCAAAAAGACTATAATGTGCCCCCGGGGGGAGTATCATATAGTACAGATTGTTGATTGATCACAATCCTAGAATGCATCACAAAATATTGATTAGCTTAACTATTTCTTTTGAATCCTAAAAAAATCCAATAACCATTTAATAATAGATACTTCAGAAAGAACACTTCATAACACTTGCAATACAAAGAAAAACTATTAAATTATTCATTGTCATCGTTTAGAAAACTTATGATTTTCTTCATACAGTATGATTAGACAAGCTGAAACTTCATCTTGATAACAGTTCATTTCTTCTAAAAATTAAAACTTTTACCATTATAACACTTATTTCACATTTTATAATTTTATCATATTTAATTTACTTTATGGCCTAAATCTTTTTTCCTTCATTCTTCAGTGACCTTAAGCACATTGAAGTAACCCTTGAAAAAGTAGCGGTGCCAGTGAAAGAAACCACTTATTGGTGTCATATTCAAAAACTCGATAATTTTCTACAGCAAAAGCATCACATTGTACAATTTGAACCCATTATCTCTTCACCCGGCATCGTACATCACATGGAAGTATTTCACTGTGAAACAGATTGGAGTATTGATATTCCACTGTATAGTGGTGATTGTGAAAAATTGCCAGCTGAAGCAAAAGTCTGTTCAAAAGTCATTGCTTTATGGGCAATGGGTGCCAGTACATTTACATATCCACCTGAAACTGGTTTGCCAATTGGTGGAAAAGCTTACAATCCATATATTCGCTTAGAGGTGCACTTTAACAATCCTGAACTTCAGAAAGGTGGGTACATATGAGTATGTAGGTGTATGTGTCTATACAGCTATCAAATGTAATTTATGTGTGTGTATGTTACATTTGCTTTTTTATTTATATGGGTCACACTACAGCTGCATGAGCACATAAATAAAATAGACTTTGACAAGGTAGTTGAAAGCAAAATTAATTTGAACACAGAAGCCAAAATCCAAGTAGGAGATATTAGTTTAAGGCAATAGTAATTTCGATTTAATGTTCCTTTTTTATTGAGTTTAAATAAGTTTTCAAAAATCCATGTAGGGCTACATAAACGAGTGTTACTGCGGTAACATCGCTGGGTAACTTGTGGAGAAAAACCAAACCAACAAAAAATTTAGATTAAGATGAGTGGTATTTTTATTGTGAATAGAAAAGTTCGGCTATTATGAATGAAAAATGATATCTGACAAATGTCCACCTTGCCAACGCTCACAGTTGTCGATTCTTTCGTTAAAGTTTTTAATCTTTTTTTTTGCCTATTTCGTTAATCACATCAATGTCTATTTAGTCAAGTACCGTGGTACATTCTTTAGGAAAGGGATAGAGATTAGATGTAACAGGTGGTGAAAGTAGAAGGATAGTCGGAAATTAACTGCCGTATATAAGACAGCACAGCGACCAGTGACTATGCCTTCATCGCTGAGCAGCCCCACCGACAGTCAATTTTTATTTTTGTAGTGAAAACAAACCAAGGTCTTCGTTGGGAATCGAACCCACAGCCCCCATACTGACAAGCTAGTAAACTACCCACTAGTCTACAAGGGCACATGTACTTAACATAGCCAAAAAAAAACAATCTAATGGTGTTAAATCACAATATCTGCTAGGCCACTGGCTGATTGTCTTGAAAGTACGCCATCGGGAAATTTGGTTTATTGATCGTTTCATTAACTGTGTAAAACCACATGTCCGTGATATTCACGTCGTCAATAATAGGCCTAAATTGAGTTGTTAGCATCTCGCGATAGCGTAATCCATTTACCGTTACCGCATTTCCAGCCTCATCTTTGAAAAAACGACATAATCACCCCGCCAGACAAAATAGCGCACCATACAGTGACACGTCAGCTTAAATTCCTGCACCAATGGAACCTTGTAAGGCTTCAAAGTCAAATCCTTATAGAAAATTCGCTATGTGGTGGTTGAGGAATTGACAAACTTGGATCTGCTTCAACACTGTGGCTCACAGCTAACATGCCTTCAGTTGAACGACCCGGTCGAACACGCGTTGGAGTTCGCACATTTTGTATCGACCCTGTCGATGCAAATTTAATGACTAAATTATTAGTAGCATCCTCAGAAGAACGATTATGTTGTTCGAAAATATCAGAAATTTTACGAAATTTAACTATAACAGAATCACCATTTCCATAGCGGATTTTAACTATTTTAATGCGATTTTCCTGTGAAATTGAATTCATTGTAACAATTGCCAATGCATCTGCTACGAAAACGTCAAAAAACTAAATGTCAAAACTGTCATGTTGTTCTTGTTGCCGCAGTCGAAAAGCAAATTTCTTGTTGAAAAACCCGATATTTAAAACATAAAATTATAAATTCCTGTGTGTTTTTAACATGTAGGTGAACCCAACTCACAAAGAAATAACAAATTTGCCCAAAATAGTGTTTATAAAAGAAAAATGACAAATTTCTTAAATTTTAATGCAGTTGCTAACTTTAGCGTACAAATTTAAATCGAATGATTACAAAAAACTAAAACAGTTGGAACAAAATTTTCCCCTCCAACCCAATACAAGCAAAGCAAAGAAATTTACTTGCCATTTAGCAGCACACTAGGGAGTAAATCAAACAGTTGCATACACCAAAATGTACTGCAAACCCGTTGCAAAACAATATATCTATATTAAAGTTGTTCGATGTAATGAAAACAAATAATCATCATTATTTTAACTTTCTTTTCTTTCTTTTGGCTGATTTATAATCTTTTTTAACTTTTTTTATTGGAAAATAGGTTATGTGGACAGTTCAGGTTTGCGCATTAAAATGGTATCACAGCTGAGACAATTTGATGCTGGTGTCATGGAATTGGGTCTAGAATATACAGATAAAATGGCCATACCACCAGGGCAGGTAGCATTTCCATTAAGCGGTTACTGTATTGCAGAGTGTACAGAATTGGTAAGTGACACTGACGCTTTGTTTTGTAATGGCTGCAGAGAAATGTTATTTAATGACCCTCCAAAATTGCAAGATGAAAAATTTGGCCATTTATTTAAATTTATCTAATTTTGAGAGGGTAAATAGAAAGATGGAATATGTAATGAAATGTTAGCCTTCATTACTGCAGCGAAACGAAATGATTTGTTGCTTTTTACTGCAGCAAAATATTAAGCAACGATTTTCTTTTTTGTTGATTATATTTTCTTACACTTTAAATAAACACAGTGTTATGGTTTTCATTTTAACAACAAAACTTCCAGGCGTTTCCTTCCTCTGGCATTGTAGTTTTTGGCTCACAACTACACACCCATTTACGTGGTGTACGAATTTTGACCAGGCATTTTCGTGGCAGCGAAGAATTACGTGAATTGAACCGTGATGATTATTATTCGCATCATTTTCAGGAGATGAGAAATTTGCATTACAAACCACGTATTTTACCGGTAAGTTTTCTATTTAATTTTCTTTTCATTTTACTTTCCTTGTTTTTTCCTTCTTTAGAATGTCGTAGAAAAAATTTCTTTTTTATGCAAAGTCTACAACTACACCGTTTAAAGCAAAAAAATGAAAATAATAAACTCTAGTGTTAAAGCTATTTTATACTTTTACGGATTTAAATTTAATAGCTTTATGAAATTATATAATATTATTTATATAAAAAAGACAAAGTATTTCTAAATATTGTAGATTACAAAGTTTTCAAAAGTTTGCTGATAAAGTTATCGCCCTAAAAAAATAATCAATATAATTTAAGTGCAAGCAAGTTACCTTACCACTGTTAATTTTTGAATTGTTTAATTATTGTAAATAACAACGAATGCAAAGTATTCTACCTCGGCGAATTTTAAGATTTATAAACATTTTTAGTAGATTTAATAATTAGAGTTCCAAACATATTCTAGCTAAAGTTCCAAATTAGAAGCTTTTGTCTTCAGCAACCG
The DNA here is from genome assembly GCA_030448955.1 of Trichopoda pennipes. Classification (NCBI taxonomy): domain Eukaryota; kingdom Metazoa; phylum Arthropoda; class Insecta; order Diptera; family Tachinidae; genus Trichopoda; species Trichopoda pennipes. Next base: position 2,424,281 of record JASKUP010000023.1, read on the forward strand.
CCCAGAAAGCAATTGAATTTACTCCCAAAAATCCTAAACTTAATAATATCATAAAATAATATAATAATATATTTTTAACGATTCATAAATAACTACGTAACAGCATTACGTAATAAATTACGTTACGTATAATATATGTTGCAAAACAATATACGTGGACAAAAACAATATAAACATTTCTGACACAGATATGTTTATGGTGCCATTTGTGTCATTGCGATTAATAAAGAACTTAGAAGACTCGGAACATTCGTCCAGCACAATGCAAACAAATCGTATTTGGAAAAACCATACTCCATCGTCTACGAAATACTGCAGACCAATAAAATTTGAGTTTAAAAAGGAAACTCATGATACCATTAAGAATGAAGTAAGTGGCATTAGAGATCAAATTTCAACACTAAAAGCCATTAGAGTTAGAGATAAATGAACAGATAGTGTGATTCGTTTTACATCCGCACCTGGCTATGTAGCCTTAACCAGATGGTGGACAAACCACAATTGTATAATTTGGAACGTCATACATGCGTCCTCGGAAGCCGAAGACATAATTCTAAGCAACAGAACCACCTAGTTGCAACTTTAATGATTCCAGGGCAGGGCTGCAAACCATCACACCTTGCTAAAGAGCTGGAGACTTTCAACTCCTGTCCAGGACACATATCTAGCATGCACACTGGACTGGATCATTCACTTAGGGTGTCATTAACAGTGAAATGATTCTGGCCACCATAATAACCATTATACTGTTATGGGGCCGCGAAACCACAACCACCACGAAACTCCCATATAGGGGCCAACCTCAATGATCAGTCAAAGAACTATTAAATGTCTAAAGAGACAAATAATGAACTCTGCGGCTCACTGATCCCCGTGGAAATAAAGTAGAGCTTCCAGTTGACTCCCTGCCTGTCTTCAGGGGACTGAGTTCCCTTTTTCCCCAGTTTCACTGTGTCTAGATAGTGGAATTCTATAGGGACCATATTTATGTGCCCCCGGGGGGAAGATAGATGAACAGACGAACAACTGAATTACCAATTAATACTTTCAATGATAGACGGAAAAACTGCCCAGGTTTTGACTCATACAAAAGCTTCATTCAGCTGTATTATATGTAAAGCAACATCAAGTCGGTTAAACCAAGAACCGACAAAGTTAGTAGATAGTTTTGGTGCATTTGAATTTGGTTTATCATCGCTACAAACGAGGATAAGGTTTATGGAACACTTACTGAAACTTAGCTATGATTTGAACTTCGGATCTTCAGGATCAGTAAGAAATAATGACACCAACAAAGAGAAAAGAAAATTAAAAAAGAAACAAGTTTAAGACGCATTTCTCAAACACGGGTTAGTTATAGATCAACCAAAACAATGATCAGGTAATACAAACGATGGCAATACCGCAAGACCATTCTTTTTGGATCCCGAAACTACATCTGATATAACAAGGTGTTGATATAGATCCTATTTCAAGATTTAAAACAATTACTGAAGTACTTGCGTGCAATAAAAAAATTAATAGTAGAAAATTTGGTGACTATGCCCCAAGGAAACCGTTGCTATATATACATCCAAATACAATTATGAAAAAATATGTCAGCAACAATGCACAAAGTTCTTTATCATAGAGAAGATGTCATTAAACAGCATTTATTACCACTTGGAGATTTATCATAGGAAGCCCAAGAAAAGGGAAATAAGGATTATAGATTTTACAGAGAACATAATACCAGAAAAATGTCACGAAGTTCTACAAATGAAAATTTATTTCATATATTATTAGCAATGTCAGATCCCTTCATCTCTAGCATTCGAAGTCAATGGAAATTGAATCATTCGGATCTACATGCCAAAGCTTAGACATTGCTATAGGGCAGAAGTCATACAGAGCAGAATATAAAATATTTATAAGAAAAATTCCAACCAAATGAATAATAATTTTAATGAAATAAAGTATACAAAATCTACAATCTAGTTATGACTATAAATAAATATATAATTAAATAAAAATTAAGTTACGCTATTTTATTTTAAAATTGTAAAATATATGTAAGCATGTTCAAGCATAAAGTTAAGTGCAGCGCGCTGTACCGATTTTGATAAATCTAAACTCGATGAAAGCCAAAAGAACTTTTAAAAAGTCTTTGTTAGTTAAAAAGTTACAGAGTTTTGGCCAATGAAAGACGATTGTGCCTTGTTTAAATAAATTCATTGGCACATGTTTCTCTCTCACAGTTTCTTAACAAATAATATGAATTTTACTTAACTCTGCATATGGAATAAAGAAGCCATTTTTAAGACACATTAAACATTTTTCTCAATATTCATTTCTATTAAAGAAACTAAATATCGCGGTTTCTATTCCAACTTTAATGGGATGTCTTTAAATGAATTACGTAAAAGAAAAGTTAGAAATTATTTAATGTAAACTTTTGTAAATGGCGTAAAATATTTCTGCAGAGAAAGAACAATAGTTTTTTTTTAAACTTTTTGCTGATTTATTTTTCATGATGTTAACAAGAAAAGCAGAAACAACAAAAATGCAAACACATCTATATATTTATGAACTCGTATATTCGTATATATAGAGGCAAAAAAAAAAGTGTGTTTGTATATGCATGAAAGAGCTTGGTAGAGCTTGTTTGCTTTTTACTACCCAGCAATTCTTGTAACTTCCGCTGGCTAAATATTCTTTATAGAAAATCATCAGCATTAAAAGCAAAGAGAAGAAAAGAAAATTCAGGATTCTTTTAAAATTTTGTTTCAGGCAAAAGTAGTAGTTGCAAATAATTGTGTTAAAATAAATTTATAACTAGCAAGCCACTACTTAGTCGAGTTCCCCAAACCTTTTCTCAGGTACTTAGTGTTTTGGTTTTTAGCTCCTTATTCGATTTGTTTGCATATTAAGAATGCTTTTTAATTCCTTAAAGTAGCTACCACTTTTTAATTTCTTTAATTTTCTTGCCAGCCCATTAACAGTATTTAACAGCGGCAACTCAAACTGACCAGCGTTGTGTTTAAATTTTTCCGTTTAAATGGTTGGCGAAATCTCTTAAGATTTTCCGTCTAGCTATGATACAAGAGGACGCCTAACCATCATTTATTTAGACTTACGTATGAAAAAAAAACCTAAAACGGAATTTTTTAAATGAAATTTAAATGTTCTTTACGTTTGATATAAGTATGTCACATGGATAAATAACAATCAAGCATACCACACTGGTATAAAAAACATTTTTTTTAATAATTCGGTAGCTCTTGAACAACTTAACATATCTTAATTTAATTGCACAAAAGCCAAGCAAAGGTATTTCTATGTTATAATCGGCCTCCTAAGATAAACGTGAAAACGAGGCTTCTGCATATGACCCCGAAATTGGGTACCTCTGGCATAAAATTTTTTGGAAATGTCATTTAAAGTTTATTACCCAAATATTAAAAGTTTTTAAACTTAACAAGACCTTGAAAATCTGTTAAATATCTATAATACCTCTTTTAGTTTGGGAGCAAATCAGGCTAGAAAAAATTTTTTTTTTTAATTTTTGACCCACCTTAACTTAATATTTATGTTTGAATTATTATTCCAAGATATTGGTTGTAGTCTTGATAAAATTTATAATAAAACAGTGGTAAAGCTTGATTTCATTATGAATTGGGAAATGTAAAAGCTACCGTTTTCTTAAGATTTTCCCCAAAAAGCTGGTATGGATTATGCTTATAAAATTGAAACTTATTTCCGTACCAGTAAATTTTTTTTGACTATTTTAAAGACTACCTACGCCAAATGCAAATAATAGAAACATTGCCTCAAAAATTGTATCGATTCATCCTCCAGTCCTAACATGGCCAATTTTGAAACAAAATTGATTAATTACATAAAAATTCCTCGGAGTGTAAAGCAACGATTTAAAAATCTGGTTTTCCTCAGAACCATAGCTGCATTACTGCTCTTGTAGCAGTAATTGAGAATATAAGACAGGAATTGGAAAGTGGGATTATATGTTTTTTAGTGTTTCTAGAATACTATAAAGCATTTGATACTTAGGAAGTTACAATTCTTTTTCAGATTTTCAAATACATCGGTCAAGCTTATTAACTCGTACATATCGAAGCGTACACAGTCACTTATCAGAGGCGTGCCACAGGGGTCTATTTTAGGACCATTATTATTTTCAATATACGTGAAAGATTTGCCAACAATGCCTTCAAAATGCAACATCCACCCTAAACGCAGACGATGTGTTAAGGAAAGTTTATCATTGGACTTGTACAAATGGACTTTGCGTCAACCCTTATAACCTGAAAAAGTCTAACAGCAACTGTTACAAGAACCAGTGTTCGAGAACATCAAAATTGTTAAGAAGGCAAAAAATATCGGCATCATTATTAGCAACTGATTGACATGATCGGACCACGTAAACGCTTTAGATGGTCAGGTATATGTGTAATTACAGAAGCCCTGGAATATGCAATATTTCACTCTATTACGGATAAGAACTTTGCTCGCCAAAGCACACTTGATTCCAACTTTAATGTATGGATGTGAATTATTTGGTAACTGTAACGCCGTTAATAAAAGACAATTGAATGTTCTATATAATATTATTAAGTACGTCTATGGTTAGTATAGATTTGACCACATTTCATCTATTTCAAATAATCTTTGCGGGATTAAATTCGAAAGTCTTATAATGATTCGTACTTTGGCTTTTTTTTACACAAAATAATATATACACAAACCCCTAAATATTTGGTACTAAATTGTTTTGGTTTGTTCCGCCGTTGAATGAACTAATGTTTTCAATTCCTCCTCTTAACGTTCCTTCCCGGCCCGTATGTTCGCAATCGTTCTGTGCATCTGTAAATTCCTATTGGTCAGTCTATTTAACATCATTTTAGTGCGACCGGCTATCTCTGGTACTAAATTGTATGGGTTTGTTCCGGCGGTGAATGAACTAATGTTTTCAATTCCTTGTCTTAACGTCTTTCCGGGACGTTAAGATATTAAGGTATCTTAATATAATAAAAAAAAACTTTTCCAAATCACTGTGCGCACTACCATAAAGATTCTTGATGCACATATCTGAGAGGTAAAGAGTTTTCTAAAAGAGATTTGTGTATATTAAGAAAGTATGACAAATGTCTTTGTCTTCAATTGCAAGATTAAAGTTCATCCTTAAGCTTTCATTAACATCGGTAATTATTTAGGGCTTTCCAGTGGATGTAGGATATATAAAACCGAATGTGCCATTAATATCAAGTTTTCCAAGAGCCTCGTTCCCGCCAAAAAATAAATATAATCGGCTATGATTAACGAGGGTTAATTATTAAACGACTTGGCTCTCATTTTTTAACATTTCTGACCAGTATACATCGGTAAACCATCATAAAGAGATTGATGCTTGCTTTAACCAATTATTCAGATTTACTTCAGTGCAATTATCAATCAGGTATGCAGCGATTAGAAACATTTTTGTCTTAATAAACAGAATTTTTGCGTGTTCAAACAAGTTCATCATTTTGTGCGATTTATATCGTTTTAATTTTTTTTTATTACCTTTCAATTGCATGGAGGCCAATCATGCGATTTCTTACCTCGACTGTTTTCTGTGGCTCTTCAGGGACTGACAAATCTTTAACAACCAATTACTTTTGAAATAAGTTTTAACTTTTTGCATTCTTTTCAACAGCTTAAAGTTCTATCGGGCGAAAAAAACACAATTTATTTAAAAAAATTTTTACTGGATAGAGGTATAGGTTATCCTAACTATGGATTTGAGGTACTATGCACGTACATGAATCTGATCATGAATAACAAAATCAAAAAATTTTTCTTAGTTTTAATGAAATCTTAAATAGATTTGTTTTTGTTTTTAAAATTCAACAATTAGCAAAAAGAGTTTCCATTTATGATCTTACAAAGACCAAACCTGTTAAAAACAAATCTTTAATGCATTCACACCCACCTAAATTAACTTGTCACTTAATCTCCTTATTTAACAACATTGAAACCAATTTATTTATTTTTATATATTTTATTAGGCAAAAACGGAACAATGTCTGCCCATGTCCCTGTCTGTCATAGTCCTATGTTATCTATAATCGTAATAGTTAGACCCTTAAAATTTAGAGATTTATTCGAAAGTGATATAATGAGGTGTTACTCATGTACGTGGCCTTGTTTTTGAATCGAAATAGGCGAACAGTTTTAAAAGAAAGTATCATTATATCCGCTGCAAGAACGACTGCAAAATATTAAAAATATAATATAAAGGGTATTCCTGTAGTAAGGTAATTTAAAGTTATACAGCTTTAGTTTTTCAGCTCTAGTAATTAGACTTTAAAAATTTATATAGGGCATGTACAAAAATATCCTGTATTAACATAATGTGAACGATAATTTTAAACAATTAAAAGACGTTTCCGTAGGCGTTATAATTTTGACGAATTTCACTTTTTCTTCTAAACCGTTAAAATTATATGTACGAAATTTATTTATAGTAATTAAAAATTAAACGGTGCTCTTATTGACATTAGATTTCCACATCATAATACATGACGTGATAAGATTTACATCTCCACCTGGCCGTGGGCCATAATCAGATGGTGGATCATTACCACTGTTGGATGATATGTAGCGTCATCCTCACCCTAAAAGGCCTTCGGATACGTATATCCTCCGGTCACTCCTAGTTGCAACTTCAAAAGCCCGGAGTGGGCCGCAGCCTTCACTCCTTCCTAAAGAGTTGGAGACTATCCAACTCCTGGTCCACAATGCATGAAGCTTAATATAATTAAGAACACGACGGCATTCATACTCACAGGACCTGGACCATTCATTGTGTTCATTGTGAATGATACGATCCACAAACTCAAACGAGGGCCTCGAAATACACAGCCACCACGATCTCTCGAAGGGCCTGCCTCAATAATCAGACAGAAAACAGCTAAATGCCTTAAGAGACAAATAGCGGAACTCTGGGGATTTACTGATTCCCGTGAAAATATAGTGGACTTTCCAGTTGGCTCCTACTAGCCTATGGGGATTGGGCTCCCTTTTACCCCCGCAAGACACAAGTCTAGATGGTTGTGTGATCCATAAAGGCTTATAATATGCCCCCGGGGGGAATACTCTGTCACCTAATATTTTTAACAACTAAGAAACATACTAAATATTAAATTCAAGGGAGGCGAAGTTATACTACTTTATTTTGCTGACATTTTGGTAAACATTAACCTTGAAGGTTCGTATTTGGCAGTCGTAAAGTAGACACGTGGCAAATTTATTATGGAAAAATATTCGAGAAACCAACGTACTTTAATCGTTAAAACTTTTTATCAAAATCAATCATCGATTATTGCGAAGATGAAAAAGTTAAGTGAAATTTTTGGAAGAAACAACGTGCCAACAAAACGCACTATTCATCGTGTAGTGTGTGATTACATTTACATCCGCGCCTGGCCATGAAGCCTTAATCAGATGGTGGATCGACCCACTGCATAATTTGGAACGTCATGCTCGTCCTAGGAAGCCGAAGCCATAATTCTATGCAACAGAACTTTCTAGTTGCAACTTCGACGATTCCAGAGCAGGGCTGCAAATCATCACTCCTTGCTTAAGAGTTGGAAACTTTCCAACTCCTGTCCAGAACACATGTCTAGCATGCTCACTGGACTGGATCATTCACCTAGCGTGTTATTATTGGCGAAATGATCCTAGCCACCATAAAACTCATTATACTGTTATGGGGCCGCGAAACCCCAACCACCACGATACTCCCATACAGGGGCCAACCTCCATAATCAGCCAGAGAACTGTTAAATGTCTAAAGAGACAAATAATGCACTCTGCGAGCTTACTGATTCCCGTGGAAATAAAGTGGGGTTTCAGGGTACTGGGCTCCCTTTTTCCCCCAGTTGCACTGTGTCTAGATAGTCGAAGTTCTATAAAGACCATATATATGTGCCCCCGGGGGGTAATTTATCGTGTAGTAAATGATTTCGAAGAAAGAGGGTCTTAAGATGATAGACCCAAGGATGGACCATAACGTACTGCAATATCGGCTGAAAGCATTACTGCTGCTCAAGAAACTTTCCGTCGACCTCAATTCGACACCGTGCTCAAAAGCTTGATCTTCAAAAAACAAATTTGGCCACAATTTTGCACAAGGATTTGTATTTGTTTCCATATAAGAGTCAATTGGCACAAGAGCTTATTCTACAAGACCATTTACACCGCGGTACATATGCCATTAGGATGTTACAGCTCGCCCATGACAATCCCGATTTTCATAATGAGTGATGAGGCACATTTTCATTTGAATGGATATGTGAATAAACAGAATAGTCGGTTCTGGGGAATGGGAAACCCTCAAAATATTCAACAGTCTGATGCACAACTTGGCCAAGAGGAATCACTAGACCTTACCTGAAAACGGCGTAACGGTAACTGTTAATGGGCAGCCATATCGTAATATGATTGAAAACTTTTTAACGCCATAAATCTTTGATTTGCTTTGGGCTTGAATCGCATGTGGTATCAACAAGTATCTTGGTGGTTGTGGTTTCGCTGGCCCTCATGAAATTATTAAGGGGCCAGGATCATCTTACTTTTGACCAAGAGCACAGGGTAAATGTTCCGGATCCAGTGGGCATTATATGTCATGTGTTTTGGACCAGGAGTTGGATTGTTTCCAACTCTTAAGCAAGCAGTGCGGATGCTGGCTCTGCTACGCGCCCTCAAAATTTCAACTAAGAGTGACTAGAGGATACAGATATCCGACGGCTTCCTAGGGCGTAAGTGGCGCTGCACATCACCCAAGTTGTTTTGATATACCATCAGGTTATGGCTCACACAGCTAGAAGTCATGTTTGCACTTTAAATTATTAATTAATTGAAAACATAATTTTGAATAACTGGAAATTTTTAACTAGCATTTGATTGAACTGTCAATTGAGTGCAATAGTTCCTTTAACATTGTAAAATAATAGTCCCAAGTAAAAAATTAATGAGATTTAAATTTTTTTTTAATTAATTGAAATTTTCTACCCTCGCGCAAGGATTTATTGCATTTGCCTCGTAGCTAGCTTTTAGCCACCTTTACAATTGCAGGTTGTATATTCCCCAAAGAATGAGATAAAAAATATGATTAACATGAGTTAACACTCTGAAAGGTTTTTTTTAAACATTAAAATATATTTGAATATCATACACATAATATGCACATATACTATCAAAATAAGGTATATATATATATATATATATATATATATATATATATATATATCCACATACATATGTGGAGATCGTAACATACTTAAGTTAATGACATGGCAAAATATGTCAAGGTTATTTTAGGAGAAAAACAAGAAGGGAATAAAATTCATTCATTTTATTTTATTCTGCACATTCACTTTCAGTTGTGTCCTTAATTTCATTTTTTGTTGTGTTTCCTTTTATTTTCTCACTGTGTCAGCATTAGTTTTACTCAAATATTTAAATTTATTTTCTAACCAAGTTTAATCGTATTTTTATTCGTTTGCTTTCTCTGCAGGGAGATGCTCTGGTAACCACCTGCTACTATAAAACCGTTGGTTATGATAATGCGACACTGGGTGGTTTTTCCATAAGTGATGAGATGTGCGTTAATTATATACACTATTATCCAGCAACAAAATTGGAAGTTTGCAAGAGTTCTGTGTCAGAAGATACTTTGGAAAATTACTTCATTTACATGAAAAAGTAAGTTTCGCATAAAATTTTTATTGCACTGTTCTCTTTCTCTTTTAGTCTTTTTTTTTGCTTTTCACTGACTTTTGTTAGTTTTGCTGCAGCTATTGTTGCTCTTCACTTCTATCACTTAAATTCGCATTTGTGTGACAAGTGTGTTGGCAGAAATGTTGATTCAACTGAAATTGACAAAGTTTTCTATGCAAATTAATTCATGAAAACAAATAATTTTGTTCGTTTTGTTTCTAAAATTGCTGCATGCCTGCATCAACAGTCAGACAGACTGCTTTGTTGTGTTTTAAACTTTTAGTTTTCTTTGTTTAAAGTGTTGCTTGATAACTTTTTTCAAAGTTGTTGTTAACATCACAAAAATGTGTATTCAAGTTCTTTAGTTGATTTAAAAAATGTAGAAGGAAAGCGAGTGAAGAAATGTGAACAACATTCAATGAACATTGTCGTTATTTCTGTTATAACGAATTTTTGGCCTGATTACAAATGCTTAGAAAAATGCTTAAATTATTACGCATCACTTAATTTATTTGTGGTTGTCTTATCCTTCTTTTTGGCACTGCATTCAATCAATAAAATTTCTTTCAAACTTATTGCATATTCCCGGTATTTTCTTGGAAATATCATGAAGAATTTTCAACTATCAAATGCGTATGGGATCTAGATTTTGGCGATAAATGCAAGCAACATCTTTGTCGTACATAACGTTTCCAAATGGTAACAATCATGCTCTCAACACACTTTAGGCTGGCACTAGTATATTTTAAACTCTTTATTAGCTGCTTTCAGTTAATATTAAAATTAGATACTTTTAAGGTTCAACTTACGGAGAGCTTAATGCAAGAAAAATTGTGAAGTGACTTTTATCAAAAGTAGGAAAATTTAAAAATTTATTTAAAGCTTCTCTTTAGATCAGAAAATTCAGTATTAAATAATCGTGGCATCTTCAGTGTTAAATAAACATATTGTATTTATCTAATGAAACTGGAAAATGTTGATCATCGTTTATAAAGGATTTTTCAACAAGAAGTTTATTTAATAAAACAAAATTAATCAAAAAATGTTGATTAAGATGATTTAAATTTTATTGGATTACGAAGAAGAGGCTTTAGCAATTATTAGAAAAATAATATCTGGCAAATGTCTACCACAACTACGCTGACAGCTGTTGATTTTTTCACCTGAGCTTTTAATCACTTTTTGGCAAAATGGTGGTTCTATTTTGTTAATTACATCACGGATTTAAATTTTTAAAGCTGAAATTGATTCAAATGTGGTGATAAATCACACGATCTAGCCACTTAACTGCTGATTGCCGTGAAATTATGCAATCTGGAATTTTGCTTTTCAATAATGAATCGATTCATTATTACCAAACTTTTCGCTTCGTAATAAATAAAAATTTAAATCATCTTAATCTAAAATTTTTCTTATATTTTGTTTTAAAAAACAAACTTCTTATTGTAAAATCTTTATATATTCTTTTGCTATCGTGATTTTTTTAGTTTATTGATACGAATGTAAAGTAGAAATATTGAATTAAGTATTGGAATATTTTATTTTTGCAATTAAGCTTGTAGTTTATTCACCAAAACCGGGTCTTTCAAATTGACTCAGAAAAATAAATTAGCGGCATCAAATCACAATAACGAGGCGGTGACCGAAAAATTACTCATGCAATAACTGAATTATTTTTCGACCTGGTTCGTCCTGCTATCTTTCTAAAAGGTTCCTGATGTTAATATTAGCCAAATATTGTAATGGTTATTAGAAGACTTTTGGGCAATTGTGTTTGTTTATATAACCTCCAAATTGAAAATTAGCCTCATGACCATTGAAAAATGCGTTCTTTTCCGTGAATTTTTTTAAGCAGCCAATTCAAAAACGTTCGACATAACAATGGTCTTGACCGAGTTAAACTTTATAAGCGTAAAGGTGAAGATTTTTAAATAAAATGTTGCGCAAAGTGCTTCGAGTGATGCCCAATTTTTACGGACTTCGCACAGTGGATCAGTTTACAAGAAGGCCGCCAAAAGTCCTTTTTTTAATGGTCTCCAATTGTAAAATTTTAAAGTTCGTTTGAAACTAGATACTAGTGTACCTTGGGAGCCAAAAAGTTAAAACTTTATTTTACCTATGTCACACTCAACAGGGTGATTCAAAATGAGCATTTTTAGTATTTTGCTAAAATGAGAAATTTCTTACTCAATTTTTGAATTTTAAACATCTATATATAATAAAACTAAAAAGTTTTGAATTGATTTTTGATTTTTAAAAATTAATTTTTTTAGAGGTTCAAATTTTCCTAAATTCTCTTACTTCATAGAGCATAACTTCTAAAATTCGTTAGGGAATGTAAAAGCATTAGCGCTGTGTCATAGCCCCTATACGTCTTTATACCATTATATACCCGGCACGATTCGACCGTGAGCAAATTTGCAAAATGGATTTAAAACTAATTATTTCTGTTTTTCTATTTTGTAATCATTTTAATTATTTTTCAAATCGCCTTTATAAGAGATGTTGTTTAGATGAATATGCGTATTTTTAAAAAGAAAACAAAAATTTTTAGTCAATTTCAAGTCGTGCACAGTTGGTCGCAAAAATATTTTGCCTACTTAAAATAACGTAAATTGATATGATTTAGGTCGCAAAAGTACTTTGCTTTTTAAATTGATTTGCACTGATTGCAAAATAGTTTTATTTTTCAAATTGTTATATTGCTTGGCTTTGGAGATACATGCCATCCACAGTTCATAAAATTTTGTACCACGGGGAACAAATAATTCAACACAATATGCGAGATCTATCTGAAGAGGCGCAAGAAAAACGAAACAAAGACTATAGATTCCTTCGCGAGCACAACACAAGAAAATTTCTATATATTGTACTAATGAAGACTGGATTGTTATTTTATTATGCACATCAGATCCCTATATCTCGAATATCCGGTAAAAATGGAAAACTACTTCTATTGAACTAGACATAGAAGTTAAACTAATACGAGAAGGTGAAAATCATGGCCATTTAGAAGAAATATTTACTAAAATCGTTAAATTAATAGTAATTTTTCCAAACACAAGAGTTATCTGTATATATTTCATCCTTTTAAAATTTTTTGTATTAATCAATTTACAATAAAAGTTTACACATACGAGTAGTATTTATGTTTATTTTGAACTAAAATACTTCCTACTAAAATACTTATCTAAAGTAAATTTGAACCAATGAATACATTTTTTATGTTTTTGCTACTTAATCAGCTAATTTTTAACTCAAATTGTTGCAAAAAACCAACCTTTGGCCTTCGTACTAAAAATTTCACGGGGCCAAAGCTTGGCCCTGCCTGACTAAATTTAAGTTTTTAATAAGTATAAATTCTAAACGTGACTCAAAATATAAGACTTCATGTAAAACAAGTTGTAATACTTTACTTTCGTTCCAAAAATCAGCTAAAACTTAGAATGTATTTTTAAACCTATCACAACTATTTTTCTAACCGGTCGATTTAAAATTATACCTTAAACGAGAGCCTATGATCTCACCTAGTAGACAAAAAAAAAACGCGTGTCAAATTTACGATCCGTTCAAAAGTTATATATTTTTGACCGCCTTCTCGTAAAATGTTCCCACAGTGTGTCGATCAGTTGATATTCCAGACCTATTGTCCACACGGCGGTATAGCGAATATGCTTGCATCACTACAAGCATATTGTTATGGTCTATTGTCAGCAACAATATCGTGCGACTCGAATTTAGCAATTAAATTACGCACAGGAGTCTGATCACAAGGAAATGCTACTTTAATTTTACAAAGTGATACAATCAAATTTTCACCATTTTGATAGTATATTTCCACAATAAAAACTTTTTGCTCAAGAGTGTAGCGTTCCATACTTAAAATTTCCCAACTTTTTCCTAAAGAATTGTCAAAAGATGACACTTTAGTCCTTATAATTTAGTTATTTAAAAGACAATGTACTTCCTAACCTCAAATTTTCCATTAAAATTATTTCTAATTTTTTTATGAGAATTGTTTTAGCGTTATTTTATGTTTATTTTTGTTTAATTTTTGGAGTGATATATTTCTACATAAAATACTTAACATCAGGTAACTCATTAAAGGAAATTGTAGAGCGTAAATTTATCCAGAGCTTAAATTAATTACTACACAGAAAGAAATTATTAATAAATTTTATTTAAACAAACATTTTCACAATTAAAATTTTTTGCTAAAGAGTATAACGTACCATGCTTAAAATTTCCCAACTTTTAACTAAATTTAATTATTTAATAGACAATTTACTTCCTAACCTCAAATTTGCCATTAAAATTATTTACAATTTTTTATGAGAATTGTTTTAGCGTTATTTCATGTTTATTTTTGTTTAATTTTTGGGGTGATATTTATTTAAAATAAAATACTTAACATCAGTTCATTTGTTTAAAGAAATTTCAAAAGCATACATTTATCTACACAGAAAGAAATTATTAATAAATTTTATTTAAGCAAACATTTGTTTGAACTTAACTTTTAGTTTTCATATTATTTTAATTGCTTTTATGAATGTTGTTATTAAATTTTTCATTTAACTTTCTGTGATTATTATATTTTTCAATAGAAAATTTTCATATTAAAATCAAGATTAATGCAGGTGCAGCGTAAGGTTTCGTTCTTTTTTCTACCCTATTTCTTATTTTTCTAAATGACCTTCTTTGTCAAACTTTCAACCCTATATGCTCTTTGGCAGATGATAGCACCATTTATTTAGTAATAGACGGAACCAGTTGGAGTTGAGTTCCAAAAGGCGGAACATGAATTATAAGGTCAGTTACGATCTCGCAGAGGAATGGATTTGATTTTATTGCCCTTAAGATGCAATTTTGCATTCTTACGCATAGATCTGTATTCGAAAATGGTGCTGCACCTGTTACTATGCTGGTATTATGGAATCGGAAGCTCTTTTTGGCATGAAAATTCAGTGTGACGTTCGATGAATTAAACACATTTTTCAGGTTTCTAAAGAAGCTTTCAAGTGCCTCGGATTTCTTAAACGGTATAAGAGATATTTCACTCCATCCGATCTTCGTGCTGTTTATACCACCTATATCCGTCAAATGTATTCTATACAGCTCTCATGTATGGGCCGGTGTCCCAAAGCCTATTTTGGAGTTGCTCGACTGCGTGGAGAAGAGGGCCAAGAGGCTCATTGGGGACGGTAGAGTATCCAACTCTATTGATTCCCTAGAGCATCAACGCAATACAGGTTGTATTTCACCATTTTATCGTTACTACAATGCTAAGTACTTTAACGAAATTAGGGAACTTGTTCCCGAAACTGGTACATTTTTGCATTTAAATCGATTTTTGTTGAGAGGGCATCCATTTGTGGTCGATTGGCCAGTGAATCACACTACGCATTACAGGGAAAATTCGTTTTATAGCAGAACAGTTCGTATGTGGAACAGAGGTCTTTCCTGTGTAGGAAAATTCAATGCAGGAAAATTTAAATCGAATGTCCACGAACACTGCTCTCTCTTTTCTCTTTCCCATAACCTAGTTGCATTGCATGAGTAGGGGTCATCCCCTGAGTACTGCTCCCAACTATAAAACAAAATTGTTTTTTTTAATTTTATGAATTGCATGCTTTTTATAAAATTTATTTGGGTTTATGAACTCGGTAATTGAGTACGAATTTTATTTTTGTATGGGTTTTTATTGTTGCGTATCAATTCTGTTCTCTAAGTGTTTCTTCAAATTTGATCATTTTTAAAATTTTCGCGTTGTGTTTAATTTTTTTTAATATTTAATTTAATATTAAAATAAAATCTTAAAACTGCAGTATACAACAGTAACAAATATAAAAATAAAATACATGAAATGAGACGTCATTAAGGAACAAACATCTAAGTGTTCTTATTTCAGATAAAACAAAGATAAGACAAAGTTTTCAATGCCAAAAATAAATAAATACAATTTTAGTTTTGCTAAAAGCAAATCAAGCTCAAATTAACAAACTTTTGGTATTCATTTGTTTTCATGTCATTTCTTCTAAAGTTTTTTATTTTTTTTTTTTTTATTTTTCTACAAGATGTTGCTACACAATGCTATTAGAGTTAACAAGAAGTAAAAACCCAAACACATACAATGCAAAGTGTATATAAAATTTTAACAACTTAACAATTTATTTTTCTTCTCTCTTTTTTAAACTTTATATTTCAATTTACATTTGTTTCGTTAAAGGAAGGAGCATCAACATGGAATACGCTTAAATGGTGCACGTTCGAAAAATTATCGCAGCATCAAGTGGACACAACCACGAGTCGATCAATTGTACACAATGTATATACAGGAACCACTTAGTATGCAGTGTAACAAATCAGACGGTTTTCGCTTTGATGGCTATCAATGGGAGGGTGCACCCATTACACCCGTACAAATCAAAATACCCATACATCGAAAATTGTGTCCCAACTACAATCCCTTATGGTTAAAACCATTGGAAAGAGGTGAATGCGATTTGTTGGGTGAATGCATTTACTAAAATGCGCTTTGAAAAAGTGTAAACATCAAATAAAAAGAAACAAGGGACAAACGACAAAGGACAAAGGACAAAGGACAAAAGTACGCCAGCTTAAAAAACAAGTTTTTATAAAAGACATGGAAAGTGTTTGTAATGGCGGTACAACTTTAAGTGTATGTATGTATGTGCGTGTATGTTTGTGTGTGTATTTTATGTTTAAGTATAAAATTACCAAGAGCGTCAAACCATTAGTGTAGTTTAAAATAAACACAAAATTGTTATTAAATTAATAGAAATGTTTTTTTCTAACTTTTAATTTCTTTTTGGTTTTATGTGCTCTTGTGTTTATTTTAATTTTGTTGATGTCTGTTTTACTTAAATTTTTCTACAAAATATTGCTCTTAAAGTAACTCATTTGTGAAAAATTGGCAGCAGACATTAAAAAGAAATTTCTTATTTATTTTTAGCCTATTAAAAAAAACGTATTCATTAAAGCACAATAAAGAATTTATAGTCATGCTTTGAGTTGATTGTACGACATTTTAATACACAAAGGACTTAAAGACTAATTAAAATTTTAAACAATGAAAAACTTTTTATAATCAAATCTTACAAAAAGCATCTTTACGTTTAAGATCTTTGCACTTTACATAACATTTTTTATATATTTGGAATACTAAATAACTAAAAAAATAATATATATTCAATATTCATAGTAATTTTGTTATTCTGTTATGAAAATATAATTAGTGTCGGAAAAATATGATTCCAGATTGACGCATTTGTTCGTGCAATAAAAATAAAATTGATTCACCAAATGAGGAGCTTTAGACAATGGATAATATCTCTCCTAAGCTTGCAGCGAAAACGCTAGTACAGTCTTAACCGTTGAACCAATTCTTGTGTGATTCAAGAAGATCATACTTATCGCATTTTAGTCGCTTTCCTTTGATGTTTTATGATTCAGATCTTTAAGTTTTTCTTTACAAATCAAAATTACTAATTGATCCACAATATCGATATCAGAATGGCAATTCTATTTCTTGAAAATAATTTATCGCTAAATTTTGATTTTAATAAGTAGATTGATTGCCTTTTTGAAAGTAACGCCATTTTGCTCGCATTAAACAAAAGATTTTCTTTATAAAAAACTTTTCAACAAGAAATCCCACACGAGCTTAAAACTACATTAAGAAAGAAAATAATCCAATGATGCCATGAGCGTGCTAATGCCACCAGGAAATAAATTTTTTCTAGATGTAATAGCATATGTAGTATCTATGCGTTTTAGTTTTATTTCATATGCGACAGTGTTATTTTGTTTTATAACTTGATTAAGACCTAGAAGAAGCTCATTGTTGAACACTATTTTGTGTCTATAACTTAAGCGAATTTATTTGGGTGCATTATAATAGTACATTTTACAGTTAAGCACCTCATGTTGTAACTTTACTCTATTCAAATTAAAATAATAATAAACATTTCACCCACTTAACAATTTAAAACTCTCTTAAATGACTATTTTTTCCTTTCAGTTTTAAAAATTATTTTTTCTTAGTACGATTTCCAACAGTCAGACAGTCAAGAATTTTAAAAATAAAGTTGAAATCATTTAGGTTTTTTTTAACATTTTTACTATTTGTAATGGAAGACTCTGTTGCCAATTTAAAAAGAAAATTACCCCCCTAAGAGAAACAAAAATCAGAATTGTTTCTTAAAAATTATCAAATTGGAGGCCTTTACAAAATAAACAAAACATAAATTTTTTTTTGTTTATTATTTTTTTTGCTTTATTTTAGTTATAGTATTTAATATATAAACCTATATTATATACGATATCAAATAAATTAATAGGCAATTTCAAAAGGTACTTTTAATAACACTTAGTACTTGTTTAAGTTTATTGAAAGAAACGTAGTTTAAAAACTAATCTAATGACGTTTGTACTTTATGAGAATGAGAAAATTTTTAATCAATAAATAAGCCATTAAAATTTGCAATACACAAATTTTAATTTACAAAGTACTTAAAATGACCAAAAAACAAATTATTATGAAATATAGTACTTTTTAAAAATAAACCCTTAAAAAAGTACTATTTAGTTTTAATAAGTATTATCGTAATAAACTGCCTTAAAAAAATATGTAATATTTAAATAAAAACAAATTAATTAAAAAAAGGACTATAAGACTTCTTAAAAATGTACCTTTAAAATGGTACTTTTTATTTTTAAAAAGTATTTTTGCAGAGAACTTACTTTTAAAAATAAATTAGAAAAGAGAACTGAGAGATTAAAATGCTTTAAGCTAATATTTTTTAAAACCCTTTAAAACAAAATTCCGCATGATTTTGACATATTTTTCATGCTGTATTTTCTAAAAAAAATATTCTCATAAAGAGCAGTTTTGCATAATATGGCACTTTATATCATTAACACTATCGTTTGTTTGTATAAATAGTACTTTTTAAAAAAGAACTATTTTTCTAAAAGTTTTTTTTAAAGGGCCTTTCTAAAAAGTGTTTGTTAAAAGCATTTTAATCTCACAGTTCTCTTTTCTAATTTATTTTTAAAAGTAAGTTCTCTACAAAGATACTTTTTAAAAATAAAAAGTACCATTTTAAAGGTACATTTTTAATAAGTGTCTTTTTTTCTAAAAATAACATTTCGTTTTAATCTTATAGTCCTTTTTTAATTAATTTTTTTAATTTAATTATTAATTACTTTTTTAAGGCAATTCATTACGATAATACGTATTAAAACTAAATAGTACTATTTTAAGGGTAAATTTTTAAAAAGTACTTTTTTCAAAATAATTTGTTTTTTTATTTTTAAAAAGTACTATTTTCAAAATAATTTGTTCTTTAAGTAGTGCTTAATTTAGTTAATTTTTGAGAAGTACATTTCATAAATAGCACAATCTAAGTGGTATCATATTATAAAATATTTATTTAAAAAAATTTTTCTCATCACATTTTTAAGAAGATTTATTGAAAGTCATTTTTCGATTATTTTTGAATTAGATTTAATAAAAATGGCGGGCTTAAAAAAAATTATTTTAAAGGTACTTTTCTTGAAGTAAGATTTAATAAGAAACACTTGAAAAATAATTTTATAAAATATATACTCTAAAACTATAATTTTTTAAATTATTTTTAAGCTAATTTTATATTTATTTTAAGTGATACTATGTTAAATTATTTTTTTTAAATACTCTACTTTGTCATAAAACATGTCTCTTGTTATATCTGACTCTAAAAAAAATTTATTCAATGAATTATGGAAGCAAGTTTTAAACATTAATTGTGTATTTTTTTTGGATTCTTATTAATTCTGAATTTTTATCGACTACAGCCATTTTAAATTGTCGATAAAAATTGTAAATGATATTAAAGTTTTCCAAACAATATTTTTCAGTTAGCGAAATTTATTTTCATTTATATTAAATTAGCCACTTTAATGTTCACTTTTATAAATGTTATTAATCAAATTAATTAAAAAATGCACCAACAGATTGAAGCATATCCTAGTTATATTAATCAAGCTTTTCATATTATTTTCCAACACAGTTTTTGTTACGTTAAAAAAAAATTCGTTAACCAACCGTAATTACTGTGCTATAAGTATTAGTAAATGAACTTAGATATCTTTTTTTTTTGGTAAGCATCAACAACAAAAAAAAAACAAAAATTTAGAAAATATATATATAAAATCTATAATATGAACTTATGTATATGAGATGTGATAATTATATATCTTTATTGTAAAAATCTAGTTTTAACACAAAACAAAAAAGAGAAAAAACAAACAAAAAAAATTTAAAGAACGTTTTTAAGATCGTAATATAAATTTTAGCATAAACAAACAAGAAATTATGGAATTACAAAGAAAAAATAAATTATTTAAAACGACCACCATACCAGTATAAATGAAACAGTATTTTTTATTATGAGAACTAACTGGGTGAGTTGAAGCATGTGATTTTAAGTTATTCAAAAGCAAAAAAAAAATCAGGTTAAATGCAAATTTAGTTACTCAAAAAGTAAAAGCTTATTTTCCATCCACAACTTGCATGATGTATTATACATTCAAAAAATATTTTTCGTTTTTATGTTGAGAAGGTTCATACTGACATTCCATATGCATTAAATTCACTCATACGATGGCGAAGCAATTGTTATTTTAGAAGTCTATGGTATTAAATGATAATTAAATTTGTGAGCTTTGTAATTAAATTTAATTAACATTAATTATATCAATGGAATATAATTAGAAACGAAAGATACAAAATGTGTCCGAACATCAACGCGTGCTCGACCGGGTCGTTCAACTGAAAACATTGCAGCCGTGTGCCACAGTATTGAAGCAGATAAACTTGTCAATTCCTCGACATTCTGAACAATTGGGGTTTTTTTAAAAATGACTACATGGCGAATTTTGCTTGAAGCCTTACAAGTTTCAACTAGTGCATGAATTGAAGCCGATTCACATCGTCGTAGATTCGCTTAATTTATTCAGGAACAACCGGCTAGTTTTTTCTGAAAAAATCATTTTTTCAGGTGAAGCCCACTTTCACTTGTCAGGATATGTCAACAAGCATAAGTGCCTCATTTGGGCTTTTGAAAATTCGAAAGCGATTATTTTGAAAGGCTTTTGCATGTCACTGTATCGTGCGTTATGCGGAGGCGTGATTGACGCATTTTTATTTTTTGAAGTTGAGGCCGGAAATATAATAACGGTGAATGGATGGATCGTTAGAAGCTAACAACTCAATTTTGGCCTATTATTGACGAGGTGGATATCGCTGATATGTGGTTTCAACAAGATGGTGCCAAATGTCTCACAGCCAATGAAACGATCAATTTGCAAACCAAATTTCCCGATCGCATAAATTCATGACAATTAACAGTTAAGTGACCAGCTAGATCTTATGATTTAACACCACTGGATGATTTTTTGTTGGGCTATGTTAAGAACAGAGTCTATACGGGGACTATCGAATCGATTTCAGCTGTGATTGTGATGTGATTAACGAAATAAAACGGCCATTTTGTCAAAAAGTGATTAAAAACTTTGATGAAAGAATCAATATCTGTCAGCGTGGTCGTGGTGGACATTAGCCAGATATCATTTTTCATTCATAATTGCCGAACAATCAAAATATTAATCTTCTTAATCAAAATTTATTTATTTATTTATTTATTTAATTTAATATTTGCTTTCATTTATTGACTGCAAATTAAAATTCTGCACTAATTGTCATTGCGGAGAATTTTTGCCCTTAATCTGCAATAACAAAAACCTTTCCATAACTTTTTCGAATGTTTGCGATAATTTTTAAATTTTTCATTAATTTTTAAATTATTTACTGTTTAATGCTTATTTTTATCAATAACTAGCGTGCCCGTGACTGCTTTGCAAGTCATTTCTTCGACATTTTTTGATCGATTTTGGTTCGCGGTATTGAAAAACAAAGCACGTGAACGTGATACATATAACTGAAAGTGCAAAAAACAGGGATCATTGAAAAGCAACAGGTATGGGGAACTGAAGCCATTTAAAATCAAACGGCAAATCTGGAGGAATCATAGGAATGCGTGGTTTCAACACATCGCCCTTATATTTTTCTTTTAAAATTTTTGCTTCAATCACATTTTTCATGACTTTTTTGACTACTAACATATGTCATTGCATCTGCCAAGTGTGCATACAACGCCATCTACTGGCAATATAGCATTTACAATCATGTTTTTTTATGGGTTCTTGAGTTAAGATAGCGTTGTAAAAAAAATGTATGTGAAAATGAATTTTCTTCATAATTTTTTTTTTGGGAAATTTTCCAAAATTTTCTTCAAAATATTGTATTAAATCAAATTTAATTTAAATAAATAAGGAAAGCTGATAAAAGCTGAAGAAAATTCCAATATTTATGTTACTAAAACTCCAGTCACATATGTCATTGCATCTGTTAAGTGTGCATACAACGCCATCTACTGGCAATATAGCATTTACAATCATGTTTTTTTATGGGTTCTTGAGTTAAGATAGCGTTGTAAAAAAAATGTATGTGAAAATGAATTTTCTTCATAATTTTTTTTTTTTGGGAAATTTTCCAAAATTTTCTTGTGTATTCTTCTTATTTGGCCGGAGACCTGTCCGAATTGGTGCTAGTCACCGAAATCAATCCAGGCATTCTCGAGTTATAAGCGTAGTAACTAACATCACTTTCTTTTATATATATAGATTTTTACTATTCCCATTTGTGAAATCCACACAAGCGTTTCTAAATTGTTTATATTTTTCTTAATTTTTTTATTATTTTTTCTTCTTGCAAACAGTTTTTTATTTATATTTTTATAAAAAGCTGGAAATATTCTTTAAATATAGATACATTATTAATACATCTAATTACGTTTTGTTTATACATTTACATTTATTTGTATCTAGCAAATGGCTACAACGTCAATCAACTTGACATAAAGAAAAGGAAAACAAATCGAGTCTATTGCTTTATTGGCCAAAGCCAAATTTATTTTACAAAAAATTTAATTTTTTTTTTAACATAAATGATAACTAATGATGTCGTTTTAGTGAACGTCTACCTTTTTCAATAGAAGTCTTATGTATTCCTTAAGTTTCAGGTTTTTTGCAGAAAGTTATTCAATTGTGTTTTAGTATCTTCTCTATTTAAAAGAATTATATTTCAAATATAATTTTGTTGCTTGAAAAGATAAAAGGATTTTAAAAATTAAAATTAAAAATATTAGCTGGAAATAAATGTAATACATTATAGGATTTAAATAGTCGCTAGGATTGTATTTTACACTTTGTCAGTAAAGACACAAATTAGTTCCAAGCTCATTAGTTTCTCCTCTTTTTCGCTAATAGCCAACTTCCATTCGCCAATATGTTGCTATATACATAAAATAACTGACGGATGACTGTCAAATTCTTACTAAATTAAGGGTCCGCCATCTAACGTTTTTTTTTCAACCAGTGCTTAGCTCATTTTTGATTTGACAGATAATTAGTTTCATCCTTCCGCTGAACAAATATGGTTGCATATACGCTTGAACAACGCTGGGAAATATTGCGACATTACTTTGAAAATTATGGTAATGTTGCAGAATGTGTGCGAAAATTGCTTAGTGATTTTGGAAGAGAGAAGCACCGTCAGCTCCGTTTGTACGTTATCTTGTGAAAAAAGTGAAAGAAACTGGCATCCTCATCCGTAAACCAAACCGTGAAAAGCCAAAAACAGTGCGTATAGTCAAGAATATTGCTGTTGTGGCAGAAAGTGTGTGTGAAGCGCCATCATCATCAATTTACCGTCGTTCTCACCAATTGAACTTTTCAAAGACATCATTGAGACAAATTTTGCATTAAGACCTTGGTTGAAGCCAAGTGACCTTCCAATGCGTTTTCGCTTCGCTAAGTGGGCCTGCGATCGACTTACAGAAGATACCGATCTTGCAAAAATAAATCATCTTCAGATGAAGCTCATTTTGATCTTGGCGGGTATGTAAACAAGCAAAATTGTCGCTTTCATTGAAAAGCCGACGCACCCAAAACGAGTCAATGTTTGGTGTGAATTTTGGTCCAGAGGTATAATTGGGCCATTTTTCTTCGCAATGAGCAAGGAGTGGGCGTTACAGTCAATGACGATCGTTATCGGGCCATGATAAACGAATTTTTGTTTACAAAAATTGAAGAGAAGGATATTGGTAACTTTTGGTTTTAACAGGACGGCGCTACGTGGCACATAGCCGAAGCTACACTCGATGTTTTGCGCCCTATTTTTGAAGGTCGCATTATCAGCCGCAGAGCTGATGTCGTTTGGCGACGTCGGAGCTGTGATTTGACGCTGTTGTACTATTGTGCGATGCCGACAAGCCAGAGATAATTGACGCTTTAAAGGACAATATTCGTGAAGCCATTGGTGAAGTACAGCTGTACACAATCGGTAATGTGCTTAAAATTGGACCGATCCTGTAGGCTACTGCATGTCCAGCCGAGGCAGCCATTTGAATGAAATTATTTTCTATTATTAACCGAAAGGATTGTACTTTTAAATAAAAAAAGAAATTTGAGAAAATATTTAGCAGTTTTGTTTATGGCATTTAAAACAAAAAAAAAAGTTATTTGGCGGACCCTTTATATATATATTTTTTTTGTTTATCGGATACAAAAGCGATAGAATTTTTCTCATTTTTTTCAACTCTTTTGATATACTTATGTGAGTAGCGTTCCCCTGCTTGACTTTGAAAATTAATAAACCATTTTAGTTATCAATTAATCGCAAAATTGTGTGCAGGAATCAGATTTATTTTAAACTCTACAGGTTTGTTCATAAACGAAATTGTCACTTATAGCATTAAACCATGCAATACTACACCCTACAGACGCAACCTACAGACGTATGGTGCACCAAAAACGCTGATAGTATCATGGATCTCAAACATATTCATAATCTTGATTCGAATAGATGTGCTTTCAACAGGGTGGTACTTCATGAAATCAAAATTTGCTAACACATTTGCAATATTGTGCAAAAAGTTGCCTCTCAAATATTGTTTCGTTTTCTTCTGCTGATAAGCCAACAACAATTAATGCCTTGGACTTCATCAATACTTTTATTATTCATGACAAACAGATATCAGTGCTCGAAACTGTATTAAAAAATTGAATGCGTAGAATGCGCTGCAATAAGAAAAGCCGCGGTGACCAAATGCCCGAAATCTTTCTTTAAATTTAATTGCTGTGTACTGAGCTTTCGAATAAAATATGCACTAAGCAAATTTAAAAACTCTTTTTAAATTTTACTATCGATATGAGTAATTTTTAAGTTTAAAAAAACACCGACAAATTAAGCATATGGAGTATTTATTCCATTTTAACTATAACACATATTATGCTGCCAAATGTGCGACTATTGTATATTAAAAATAAATAAGAAAAACATATTGCTGACATGGTCACACATTTTTGCTTGAAATTATTTCCATAAACTTTAGTGTATAAAACCAACATGTGAATAATATTTATATTAATTACTTAATCATATCATGACAATTCTTCCTATGGTGAACGGCAGATGTAAACAATTTCAGTTCAAACAATAACATGTCGATCACGTCCATTTCCATTCATATTAATATATGCGAAAAGCTAACTTCTGGGATATTGGTTTGTCTTTTCTGCACGCTCTTACCATTAATAAATTTTTTCTTTCTTGTTGTGGTCTTTAGAGATAAACCGTTTTTATAAGAGAAAAATATTAAGTCAGTTAGTGAGAAAAGTGACATCTTATTTGATAATCAAATTTGGTATGACATTGTGACGCAGATGAATTCATAATTGTTAAACTCATAATCTATTGTAAGTTGTATGTGCATCAACTACAAATAGTTTTTTTTTTTTGATAAGAAGTTTGTTTTCTAAAAAAAAATAAAACAAAAATTTTTGATTAAAATGATTAAACTTTTTATTGTATTGTGAAGAAAAAAGTTTGGCAATTGTGAATGGAAAATGACATCTTACAAATGTCCACCATGACCAGGCTGGCAGATGTTGATTCTTTTATCAAAGTTTTTAATCACCTTTTCGCAAAATGACGGTCCTATTTCATTAATCACAGCACGGATTTTGAGTTTTAAGGCTGAAATCGATTTGATTGGCTCCGTATAGATTCTGTCCTTAACATATTCCCACAAAAAATAATCCAGTGGTGTTAAATCACACGATCTGTTTGGCCACTTAACTGCTGATTATAGTGAAATATGGCGACCAGGAAATTTGGTTTGTAATTAAATGCTCGTTTCATTGGCTGTGTGACATGTGGCACCGTGCTATTGAAACCACATGTGAGTGATATTCACGTCATCCATAATAGGCTAAAATTGAGTTGTTAGCATCTCGCAATAGCGTGATCCATTTTCCTTAATCAGACGGTGGTCAAACCACTGTGAATAAAAAGCAACGCCATTCACGCCCTAGGAAGCCGAAGACTAATTCTAGCAACAGGTCTTTCCTAGTTGCAATTTCAGCGGTTCCAAAGCAGGGTTGCAAACCACTACTCCTTGCTGAAGAGCTGGAGACTATCCAACTCCTGGTTCAGAACACATGACTAGCATGCTCACTGGATCCGGATCATTCCTCAAATCAAAATCATGCGAGGACTGCAAAACCACAACCACCACGTTACTCCCGAAGGCCCAACCTCAATAATCAGTCAGAGAAACAGCTAAAAGTCTAAAGAGGCAATTAACGGAAACTTTGGGGCTTACTGATTCCCGTGGAAATAACGTGCAGCTTCCAGTTGTCCGCTGCTGACTTCAGGGGACTGGATTCCCTTATTCTATAAACACCGATAAATGTGCCCCCGGGAGGGAACGTGATCCATTGACCGTTACCGCATTTCCCGCCTCATATTTGAATAAAACAACCCAATGAAAACTCCAGACCGCATACCGCATCATGCAGTGACACGCTGAGCATGCAGAATCTTCCCAATAATCGCTCTAGGATTTTTAGAAGCCCAAATGCGGTAATTTTTCTTATTGACGTATCCTGACAAGTGAAAATGGGCTTCGTCCGAACATTTTTTTCAGAAAACCCAGCCGGAGATTTCTAATAAATTAAGCGAATCTACGGTATCCTGAATGATACGTCGGCTTCATTTGCTGCACCAGTAGAACCTTCTAAGACGCAAAATTCGCCATGTGGTGGTTTTGGATATTCCCAATTGTTGAGAACGTTAAGGAATCGACAAATTTGGATCTGCTTCAACATTGTGGCTCACGATTGTAATGTGTTCAGCGTAACGATGGTATTCGCACATTTTGTATCAATTCTGTCGACTTAAATTTAACGACCAAATTCTTAATAGCGATCTCAGAAGAACGATTACGTTGTGCGAAAATATCACGAATTCTACGAAATGTTACTTTAACAGAACCACTATTTTGATAGTGGATTTTCATTATTTTAGTGCGATTTTCATGCAAAATTGAATTAAATTAAAATTTCATCAATGACAAAATCTTAAAAATAAAATTGTATTTGAAATAAAATTTAAAATTAAAACTCGCAAAATATATTTAGAAAGATTGGAGAAAGTTTCAAACTGTCCGGCTAATGCATTTAGTTAACAAAAGTAAAAAGCTTGTTGTTGTTGTTGTAGCAAATATTTGCTAGTAATAACACGCATTCAGTTGGTTCTGAATGAAACAAATGTAAAATCAACAAGAAGTTAAACTACACAAAAACAACACAATAAAAAACTCTGGACAATGAATTTTTGTTTGAGCGTGAAGTATGATATTAATGCGTATGTCCTATACGAGAGTGTTACTAGTGTTCGGTTTCTTTTAAAGAAACCGAATACAACAGTATTAAAAGTATATATTAAATTGTATGAGTTGAGTTGGATAAGTAAACGAAAGTAAGTGAATGACAATTAGTATGAAGTCATGTAAGTGTAAGTGTTCTGGGTTATTAAACTTGTGTTCTACAAAATACACAAAACACTAACAAATTGATATAAAAAACCTTTTAAAAGAGTTTTATTATATTTTTAATTTTTTTATTTATTTAAGTGTGCATGTCTATCTGTTACGATTTTTGAGGTTCGTACGTATGACAGCAGTTTCGCGTGACAAATTCAAAACTACATCTTACAAATTGCAGCTGGCAGAGATTTATGTCCAAGACATCATTGCTATTTGTGTTACTTTATTTCATATTTTTTAGTTAACCACAATTAAACTTTCACTTTACCTGCTTTTAAAAGCAGCTAATAACCAAAAATATTGCAGCCGTAAACCACAGTGCTAAAGCAGCTCCAAATTTTTTTTAATTCCTCGACGTCCTCAACAATTGGGGTTATCCAAAACCACCAATGGCGACTTTTGCTTAAGGATTTAACTATGAAGCCTTACGAGGTTCACCTGGCGCAGGAATTGAAACCTGCCGACTATTCACTTCGCTGTAGATTTGCTCTAATCATTGAAGAACAACCGCCCGGTTTTTCTGAAAAAATAATTTTTTCAGACGAAGGCTGTTTTCACTTGTCAGGGTAAGTCAACAAACATGAAAATATTAGAGCAATTATTATAAAGTCTGGAGGTGTGATTGAGCCGTTTTTTTCGAAGATGAATCTGAAAATGCGGTAATAGTCAATGGACTAGCTGCCGCAAACTGTTGTTACTTTCCTCGCTAACTAAGCATCCTCTTCGTTCTATAATGCAGGCTCCTTGAGTATCTCATCTATTGTTGTAGTATGCTTTTGAAGGCTTTTACATACAGACGCCTTGAGCAGCTTATCTTTACACAATAATTTTTCTACCTTTTCGAATTCAGACACCGACAGGTTTATACTGCTGTTTAACATTTATTCGATTTATTTTTTAAAGAACTCACCTAACAACAAATTTTTCTATATTCATGTCGCTGATGGGAATTGAACAAACAGCTGTATCTACAAACACAATATGATACCTAACTTTTATTTTAATTCTATTCGTATTTAAACTTTTTCTAAGTAAAAACTTAACGATGAAATACCAAAATACTACAATTTCAGGCAAAAACACTGGTATACAAAATAAGCATTGCCAGCAAGAAATTTTTAATGTACAATTGTAGTATATTAACTTTTTTCGTTTATTTTTATCTTTCTTTAAAACTTAGAGGAAAGATATTTTTGAGGGCCCACAAGTAGAGATTAAAAAATTCTCGAATAACATGCACAGCCTGATCCTACTGTGTCATTGTACAAGCAAGGCGCATTCAACCAACTCAGCCATTACTGCCCCACACTGTTGATACATTGTTACTTCTCTCGCTAAGCGTCCTTCTTGTTTTATAAGACAGACGCTTTAACAATATCATCGTTTGTTGTATAAGCAGACATACGCCTTCAGCAGCTTATCTTTATACAGTAAATTTTCTACCTTATCGAATGTACACACTGTTGTTTGCCACTTATTAAATTTTTTAAAACAAGTTTTTTTTTATAATAGTTATAATTTGTTGACCTTTTTTAATATTTTTTAGTAATTAATTTTAACCACTAGGTCATTATTTAATAAAAAATTTTAGAAAACTTTATTTTTTATTATTTTTTCGATATTTCGCCACACCGTTTGTTGGCATCATCAGGAAAAACAAAAATAATGAACAAACAAATTGATAGGCGCATTAGCAATATTAGACCTACAGCAAGGGATATTTTTATATTAGATAAAGTAAAAACCGCTAAAAATTTTTGAGTACTAATAGGAACATAATAATTGTTAATGCTGATAAGGGTAATGTTACTGTTGCTATGAGCAGAGACGATTATAATTCGCGAATAAATGACATTCTTAACGATTCTGCTAAATACTCAATATTGAATAAGGATCCGACTACTAAACTGCAAAAAACAAACAATTTTTTAGTTGATGAACTTTTTAAAGAAAAAATCATTTCAGTAATGGAGAGAAATAGACTTAAGACTAATGTATCAAATTCTCCAAAGCTGTATGGAGTACCTAAGATCCATAAACAGAATTTTCCTTTAAGGCCTATTTGCTCTTGCATTAATTCCCCGGCCTACGGACTGTGCAAGTATATAACGAATATTCTTAAGGTGATAACAGGACAATCAATATATAATATTAGAAATTCGTTGGAATTTAAGGATAAAACCAAGAGAATAAATATACAAGATAATGATAGATTGTTTTCATTTGATGTAGTTTCATTTTATCCAAGTATTCCTGTAGGTTTAGCTTTAAGTATTATAGAGGAAAAATGGCAGATAATAGAACAAAATACGAAAATCGAGAAGGAATTATTTTTACGTATTCTTAAGTTTTGCATTAAAGACAATAGGTATTTTCAATTTGATAATAGGATATATCAACAGAAGGAGGGCCTCCCTATGGGCTCTCCACCATCTCCAATTATAGCTGATATTGTGATGGAGGAATTACTAAATTCATGTATTAGTAAAATGCATATTAAACCAAAGATAATCACAAAATATATGGATGATTTATTTTGTATAACTTCAGAAGATGCAGTGGATGGTATTTTGTCAGAATTGAATAGTTTCCATCCGGATATTAAATTTACGATTGAAAGAGAATTAGAATCTAGATTTCCATATTTAGATATATTGATAATAAGGAAGAAAAATAAGTTAGTATTTGATTGGTATAGGAAACCAACATCTTCTGGAAGAATTATTAATTTTTATTCAAAACATCCGAGGAAAATGATAATAAACACAGCGAAAAACATGATAGACAGAATATTGACTATAAGTGATAGAGAATTTCATTTGAAGAATAGGGATACAATAAGAGATATACTTAATGACAATGATTTTCCAGTAGAATTAACTAACAGATTAATTAGACAATATGGTAGTTATAGGCATAGTTTAGGAAATTCTACGGCAGAGCCAAGAAATTATAAATCATTAACTTATGTTCCTGGAATATCAGAAAGATTAAGAAAGTGTAAAATATATGACACAGATAAATATATAATTGCACACAAAACACATAACACATTAAATAAATTATTTAGCAGTATGAAGGATAAAATAGGAAAAATGGAAATATCTGATGTAGTATACAGGATACCATATTTTCACAAATACTACCATAATGATGGATGAGTTTTTTTGACTATGTTCAAACTGCCGTACGACAATTTTTAAATGTCAAATGTATTCTACACCAAAGCAAATTTCCAAAATTGCCACCCAATATCATTTCACATCTGTTAAAAACAATAATCAATTTCAAATGATGTAATAATTGCTCAAGAAAAGAGGAGAAAGAGTATGACAGCAATGTGGAATTCATTGCAATATTCTCTCAAGTACTACATCCGTTATCCTATGGCAAGCGATGTTTTTAAAATATGTGCTGTTCGTCAAGAATAGCAATAATAACCATACATTACAGTTACCTCAACCATCTTATTTTCTTCGCAAGCGGCTAATAGTTTTAAGTAAATGTTATTAAAATAAAACCAAAATAATTCATAGTAGGTCGTGGATTTTGGCTCATAAAAATCGTTATTAAATAATTTTAAATTAAATACACCATCCAACAAAATGTTATCCTTAAAGGATAATTAAAATAAAACCACATATAACATGATAAATGGTAATAAATTACTTTTCAGTTACAGTTCTAAAAAAAATTAAAAAAAATTCTATCTAAAATATCCTTTTGAAATAATAAAATATACGGATTTTGTATTAATTTCAATTTGGCTTTTAGCCAAATACAGTTGAGTATGTATGAATTCTCTAAAAAGGCTTTGGCATCAATTCTGTTAATTAATTCTTTATATTTTTTTTCTTTTGTTTAATTTACTAAACAACATAAAATAACAATTATATCTTTTGCGAAATATGCTTGATCCAAAAAACACAAATATTTAGATCAGCGAATTGCATTTTTGGGAAAAATTTTTAATTTTATCGGGTTTTTCAACAAGAAGTTTGTTTTCCAATTGTGGAAACACCAACAATTTAGTTTTTAGACGTATTTGGCGTAGTAGATGCTTAAGCAATTGTAACAGTGGATACACTAACGCAAGAAAATCGTATTTAAATAATTAAAATCCACTATGAAAATGATGATTCTATTAAAGCAGATTCAAATTTGTCAATTCCTCGACTTTCTCAACAATTTGGGTTATCCAAAACCACCACATGGCGGTTTTTTCTTAAATATTTGACTTTGAAGGCTTACAAGCTTCAACTTGCACAGGAATTGAAGCCGACCAACAATTTACATCGCCATAGATTCGCTCAATTCATTCAGGAGCTACCGCCTGGTTTTTCTGAAAAAATAATTTTTTCAGGCGAACCACATTTTCACTTGTCGGCAACAAGCAAAATTTGGGTTCTGAAAATCCTAGAGCAATTATTGAGAAACCTTTGAATGCTCAACGTATCACTGTGTGGTGCGCTATTTTGTATGGAGGCGTGATTGGGCTGTTTTTTCGAAGAAGAAGCTGGAAATGCGAAATGAGTGTGTGATAGAACTTACATCACCACCGAGCCATGGGGCCATAATCTGATGGTGATCTTACCACTGGATATAGGAAAGCGATCACACACGCTCTAAAATGCATACACTCTAGGTGCATAGCAATTTTTCACGACAGCAGGGCAGTGTCACTACTTCTTGCTAAAGAGCTGGAGACTATCCAACTCCTAGGACTAGGAGACTATCCAACAACTAGAACTTTTATTTGGATGTTAGCCTTATCTTTTCGTTTACATCTCTTCGGAACTTTTTTCAAAGCCCGATTTAACTACAGCCGATTAAACCAAGTTGCTCCCCGAGGGGCCTCACCACCAATCAGAACAGGGCAACTGTTTTCCGTGGTACCAGTGTGTGTATAATAATTCACTGGTCGGTTTTCGAGAGTTCTATAACTCTGCCAGTAACGGACTCCTGCTGACCCAGTCGACTGCAAATCGAATTTCCAGCCAGATCGTGTGATTATTTTTTGTGGGGCTATGTTATGCACAGCGTCTATACGGAGCCAATCGATTTTAACCTTACCACTAAAATCCGTGATGTAATTAAATAAATAAGGTTGCCATTTTGCACAAAAGTGATCAAAAACTTTAATTAAAGAATCGACATCTGTCAGCGTGGTCGTGGTGGACATTTACCAGATCTCATTTTTCATTTATTATTGCCGAACTTTTCTCTTCGGAAAATTTTTTTTTTTTTTTTTTTGTTCTAGAAAACAAACTTCTTGTTGAAAAACTTTTTATATTAGAAATATTTTCTTTTGCTTAGTATTTTCTTTTTGCTAGCTTGCATTATGCAAAAAACAAAAAGTTTCTGGGGTGGTAGGAAATATTTTTGTAAACAATTTTGTTTAACAGAACAATAGAGAATTTTGTACTTCCACCATATTCTTTATGGCTTCTATACACAAATACAACGTAAAATTTTAGTATATTTTTTATATTTGGTCTACTGTAAAGTATTGATTAATATAAGAAAAAAAAATTTTGTTTTTATGTAATAAAAATTGGTTTTATATTGGTTAAACTGCTGCAACCATTTTGGTTAACAAATAATTTTCGAAGGTATTTTACACTTTAAAGTGTTGGGTTTTAATTTTGACTAAAAATTCTTGAATAACTTCACATGTATGTTGAGTAGCTAAAGTTGAAATAGAAGTGTGCTTTCGGCAGTGTAACAAAGCTGTGGAAGAGCTATATAAATTTTGCCCCAAAATATGAAAAAGTTATAAAAACCAATAAATTGCAAGCACTTTCGCAAATACTTCAATTCAATATAAATTTTTGCCAACTTTTTCAATTTATATTTTGATTAACTAAAATTGAATTTTGTTAGCAAAACCATGAGAATTAAAAGCACACACTCGTAGGCAAAACTGTTGTTAATATTTTCTAGCATTTATAAATTTTACTTTAGTGTAAATTTTATAATGGAAAGGCATAGCGAGTGTTAATCCCCAAATACATTTTTCTCCTTAAGAAATTCACTTAAAGAATCTTAAAGAAAAATATGATTGAAAACCCAAAAATTAAATTTTTTCAACAACGAAAATTCAACCCACATTCTTGGAAATCTAAGTAAGAAGTCACTTTCCTTTTCATACATAAACAGCTTTAAAACAAAAAATTTATATTAAGATAATTTACATTTTTATTGTATTACGAAGAGAAAAGTTCGGCAATTATGATTGAATAATGATATCTGGCAAATGTCCACCATGACCAAGATGGCAAATGTCGATCCTTTTATCAAAATTTTTAATCAGTTTTTGGCCTATTTTGTTAATAACATCACGGATTTTGAGTTTTAAGGCTGAAATCGATTCGATTAGCTCTGTGTAGACTCTGTCCTTAACATATCCCCAGAAAAAATTAACCAGTGATGTTAAGTCACACGATCTGGCTGGCCACTTAACTGCTGATTGTCGTGAAATTATGAGATCGATGCGATAGTGTAAGCATCTTGCGATAGTGTTATCCATTGACTGTTACTGCACTTCCAGACTCCTCTTCGAAAAAAAACGGCCCAATCATGCCTTCCGATCACATAGCACACCATACAGTGGCACATTGAGCGCGAAAATGCTTCAAAATAAGCGCTCTAATATTTTCAGTAGCCCAAATGCGGGAACTTTGCGTGTTGACATACCCTGAAATATAACACCCTGTATGTTTGATTGGATTGCAACAAATACATTGTTAGTGATCACTGCTAGTGTGAATTATTTAGAGTAACATGTTACGCCTAGTAAATAATTTCATTTAATGGGCAATCACAACAATAAACTCACACTACACTGTGCCGGTACAGAGTGTGATTTGTTTTACATCCGCGCCTGACTATGTAGTCTTAATCAGATGGTGGACAAACCACTATTGTATAATTTGGAACGTCATACAGGCGTCCTAGATAGCCGAAGACACAATTCTAAGCAACAGAACCACCTAGTTGCAACTTTAATGATTTCATCACACCTTGCTAAAGAGTTGGAGACTTTCCAACTCCTGTCCACAACAAGCATGTCAAGCATGCTCACTGGACTGGATCATTCACTTTGCGTGTCATTATCATTGAGATGATCCTGGCCACCACAATAACCATTATACTGTTATGGGGCCGCAAAACCACAACCACCACGATGCTCCCATATAGGAGCCAACCTCAATGATCAGCCAGAGAACTATTATAAGTCTAAAGAGACAAATAATGAACTCTGCGAGTTCACTGATCCCCATGGAAATAAAGTGGAGTTTCCAGTTGACTCCCTGCCTGTCTTCAGGGGACTGGGCTCCCTTTATATCCCTAGTTGCACATATCTAGACAGCTGTTACGTACCATAAAGACCATAAATGTGCCCATGGGGGGACTGTGCCTGTACTTAGCTTCCCCGCTAAGTACAAAACACCAGATAACTTTTAAAATGCCCTAGAGGACAATAGGATAGTCGCAAGTATTTAATTTCTACACAAGCTAAATATCCTTCGAGATCTTTAAACAAAATTTTCCATATTGTTACGAAGATGCTAAATTTGTTTTAAAAGAAAATAATTATCACTGTAAAAGTGGTCGAAATGACCTATTGTGTCTGTTGATAAATTTAGTCGTTTTTAAGAACTACGAACACAAAACTTTATTAAAATTCCACGCAATGAAATAAACAAACAGAATAGGGCAGGAAAACGCGACGGTAAATAGGCGCCTGCACAAAGTGATATTAGTAGTGGCTATTTTCTTGTATATGTAAGAGAAACTCAAAGCAAAATATAAAAGCTCCCTTTGCTCGTCAATAGAGCAATTGTCGAGTATAAACATAAAGCTAATGAAGCAGCTGTTAGGCGTTAAAGTGGTAAATTACCATCGAGTATTATTATGTGTGTAAAAGAAAAGAACTCTTCTAAATAAATCGTGTAATTAAATTTACAACTCCAAAGTGTTGTGTAGAACTCTATAAACAAAAACATATTTAAAGAAATAAATCTAACAATATAATAAAAGAGGGCCAAAGGCGCAGCCACATTTTTAAACATGCATTGTGTTATTGCATCATTTTCGGAGTATGTTGTTTGAAATGTTTTCACAACCCGGTGGGCGTTTTGCTCAGACAGACGATTATTATAAATTAAATCTTGGTAGCGATTTTTAAGAGTAAATACATTCATAATGATTTTCGAAATTATAAAATAGTGTCTATGATTTATAAATAAAAAAAGGGGAAAAAAATTACGTGGACAAATATAAGTCATACGCGTCGTGCTTCTTCTCTTTTTGTTGTTGCTGCTGTTAACTGATAAACGTAAATAAATGTATTTTTAAAATATTTTTGTAAAACAAAGACAACAGCTTTATAAATGATCATTTATTTTCTGCCTTAACTTTAAGCCAAATAAATGATGCTTTTGATTCAAGTTTTATTTTTGCTATTTATCATTTTATTTGTATTTTTATTTCCAGGGATTTTTTTTTATTAAACCTAAAGCTGTTTTACATGTGTCTTTTTTTAAAAAAAAATCGCTATTTATATAAAATATTTAAAGTAAAAAACGTTTGAATTTATTCATCCATTTAAAGGCAATTGACATTAATTAATCGGTTTAAATTTCTTGAAATGGAGTAAATTGTGCAATTTTGATAAAAACAAAGTGGTTTTGTTAAGAATTCAAAAATTATTATTATTACTGCAGGTCAATAAAAACTACATTTTGTTACATTAAACGTAACGAATTAATATTTTACAATTTATGATATTAAAGACTTACTAAAAATAGCTCGGAGCAAATTTGTTTGTTGAAATAAATATCCCAAAGTTATCACACGTGGTTTGTGAATTACGAAAACACAAATTTTATAACATGACTGCAAGGCGATTATTTGGTATTAAAGAAATTTATAAAAAAATTTTCTCTATTTTTTTAAAGCGATAAAATCATTTTCAGGTCTATTTGTTGTTTATTTCATTGTTATTTATTGTTCATTTCCTGTGCATCAAAACTAAATGTTATTTTTATAGTACAGGAGTGCATTGCGTTACACTCAAAAATAATATGAAATTTTTTAGTAAAAGTTAAAATATTCTCAAAAAATTTAATTAATAAATAAAATAAGAAAAATTATCTGAAAAAAATATTAACGTTGCCATTAAGTTGTTAATATGGTAGAAGGCTATTCGAAATGCAAGCAGTATACAAATAAAATTTCCACTCAAGCTCTAAATAATAATGTGGAAATATTATAATGATTTGAATGATAAACGTATTTTTCCCAACCAGTCAGATCCCGTATCTATACGGAGCCAATCGAATCGTTTTTAGCCTTTAAACTAAAAAAAAACGAAATCGGACCGCCATTTTGTCAAAAAGTGATTAAAAACTTTGATGAACGAAACGATATCTGTCAGCGTAGTCGTGGTGTACATTTACCAGATATCATTTTTCATTCATAATTCCCGAACTTTTCTCTTCACTACAAATACAATACAAATTTGAATCATCTCAATCAAAAATTTTTTTTATTTGCAATCACACGATTTCGCTGGTTGCTGGGGTATGCTCAACGGTATCCAGGGTCGTGTCATTCCAACTTTGAATTAAAAGGCGGCTGGTTGATTCGGTATAAATCCTGTCTTTATTTGCCACTAATCTTCTTAATGGCAGCTTACCTTCTTTGCTCCGTATGTCGTGCAAGGGTGTGCGGAAGTATCTCGGGGCTAGTTACTACGTATCCACAGTTAGTGGACTACGGAAATAGCCAGATGAGCGAACATTGTGCCAGGTAATAACCACTAGAACACAATTTAGCTCTGCTCTGGTCACTCCCAGTAGCGTTTTAGAGACACAAACCAGGATAGATAAACACCACTGCCCAGGTTGTGACCTCACTGGTGCTACTATAGCAAGCACCACAATATAATAGTTAGTGCACGAGGGAAATGCCCCGAAACACCAAAAATTGCGCAAAGTTATAACCACAAGAACAGAATTTAACGTTGTTTTGGTCACTCCCAGTAGCGGATGTAGGCAGGGTAGGCTGCCTTGTAACTTCTCAGTATTAGCCTGTTACTTGTCGGCCGGCTGCCACCAACTGAACTTTTGTTCATAAAATTCTTCTTTATAGAGCCATTCGTCGCAACACACAAGTACACATATACCATCTCCACAGCTGATACATAAAAGAGCTGATGGCTGCGTTCATTATCAGCCGCCAGTTTTACGATCACGTAAAGATGGCGCTGCCCATTGAGCTGTCGTTAAATTTAAAATATAAAATACAAAACTATAAATCTAATTATAAAATATAAAATAATTAAAAATAATAAAAAATAAAAAATAAAAGTTTTAAAACATTTTTTTTTAAATAGTGACCTAGTGCTTTATAATTAACTACTAAAAAATATAAAATAATAATATATAAAATAATACATAATTATAAAATAAAATAACAATTCATTGGCCTTAAAACTATTAATTACTTAAAACTTATAATTACAGAATAAAAATAAATATATATAGAATAAATTGATAGAATTATAATTCATTCGACCTTGCCTGTGTCGCGAAAAACGAGAATCGCGACTTTTAGCGTTACATATTTTAGAAAACAAACTTCTTGTTGTAATATTGAAAATAACCTCTGGTATCTGGTGGTTAAGTAGAAGCATGTCGTACTTTAAATTTGCTTTTGAGGATCCCATACCTAAAGGATAATTACGTTCTCTATGTCCATCTTTTATAGGTAGCTACAATCCCAGATGGGCAAATTAAAATTAAATAAAACCGCATAGAGTCATATACGGTCACACAAGTTGAACTGTTACAGGCAGGTATTTTAAACAAAAATTAAATTTTACACCTTTTAAAATGTAAAGATTGTAATTATTATTCACCACGTCTGTTGACTTATTTTTCTAGCGTAATGAATTAAATAACATTGTTTTTTCCCCTCTTGAAAAAAGGTATGATCTAACGATACCTGTACCTCCGCAACAACCAATGACTTATTCTAGCTGCGTTTGTAATTCAATTATCTAATCTGGATTTACCAAATGTCAACCACGACAATTTTGAAGAAGCTAGAGTACAATTTTTACTATGTCATGTATTAAACTTTCCAACTTAAGTACTTTTATTATTTTTAAAATATTTTTCCATATTAAAAACAATGTGACTGTATCGTTAAACCCTCTCTCTCAGCTATCAAATTGTTCTTCTTTTCTTTTGCCGGAAATTTATTATCAATATGGTGACAAATACACATTTTGTATTTAAGTTCTGACACCCTTAATAAATAAATATTTCAATGAATAAATATTAAATATAATAATTTTATTTATTTAAACAAAACTGTAGCATACAGATTTAATGCTTGTTTATTTAAAAAAAAATATTTGAAAATTATAGTGAGTATATGGTTAACGAAATAACCAATTCTGGTACAAGTAAGCTGATGCACAGCTTAAATATGGTTCAGTTGAGCTGGTTAAATTTTTGTTTTGTTCTTTCCCCCTTTTTATTGTGTTTAAATTATTTAGTTTACAAATAATTTCCATAATTTACCACAATAATCTGTAAATGTTTTTATAAATATGTATGGAACACATATGTAAAAACAAAAACAAAATACTATAAATATTTAATAGTATCAGTAACTACTTTCTAATATAACTGCAGCAATTTATTTTAAGAGGAACAAAAAAAAATATTGTGTATGGGTATGTATGTGTGTGTGTGTTTGTGTGTGCATGAATAAATGGAATTTGCAATGCAGGCAGTAATATATCTTAATATAAAGAATAAAATATATAAAAAGGGTTTTTGCTTCATATGCATTTATTTACTCATCATCTTCAAGTTCAGTTTTATAATTTAATAACACTGTGCTGCTAATATATAAAATAAATAATAAATAACAAATAAACAAATATTTTTCCTAACAAATTTTTATTAAAATTTGCAACGTTCTTTGAGAATTTTATAGTGTTTAAATAAATGAATAAATCGTCAAGCTGATACTGATGCTGAATACAGCGTTCCAGAAATTCCATCTTTTCATTCTGTAGATCCTAAAAATTAGCTTTTAGATTTGTAATTAACTTCTTAATAAACTTAAAACTGAAAACTTAAAATTTTTGCAAGTATTTGTAATATTAATAATTAACTAAAAATTAAAACAAAAATCTTTATTTTATTTACTTTGAACAAATTCTTAACTTATAATCAATAATAATTGCTAATCACCTTATAAAAAGTCTAAAACCGAAAGTACAAGATGCTTACTAGAATAATTAAAAAATATTATGACAGCCGTTGTTTTCCTTTTTAAATTGCTTAGATTTTAAATCTACATTATTATAGTGTAATCGAGATGTTAACTTAAGTACTCTTAACTGCAGATTCTAATTTTAAACTGAAAAAATGTTATTTATGGGGAAGGATGTTATTATTAAAATCAAATAACGATTGTTTCTATGCGTTGGTCTGCTTTCTTTAAAAGAACTTCAATTAAAATAAATAAATTATGGAATTAAATAAGGCTTTAACCTTCTTTATAAAGGGTTTTGCAACAAGAAGTTTGTTTTTTAAAACAAAATAACACATATTAAGATACTTCAGGTTTTTTTTTGTTTTACCAAGAGAAAAGTTTGGCAATTATGAATGTAAAATGGTATCTGGCAACTGTCTACCACCACCACGCTGACAGATGTCGATTCTTTCATCAAAGTTTTTAGTGACTTTTTGGCAAAATGGTGGTCCTATTTCGTTAATTACATCAAGGATTTTGAGTTTTACGACTGAAATCGATTCGGTTGGCTCCGTATAGACTCTGTCCTTAACATAGCCCCACAAAATATAATCTAGTGGTGTTAAATCACACGACCTGGCTGGCCATTTAACTGCTGATTGTCGAGAAATTATTCGATCGGGAAATTTTGTTTACAATAAATTTATCGTTTCATTGGCTGTATGACATATGGCACCGTTCTATTGGAACCACATGTCAGTGATATCCATGTCGTCAATAATAGGCCAAAATTGAGTTGTTAGCATCTCACGATTGCGTCATTATTGACCGTTACCGCATTTGCAGACCAAATAGTGCACCACACAGTGACAAGTTGAGCATGCGAAGGCTTCTCAATAATCGTTCTAGGATTTTCAGAAGCATAAATGTGGCAGTTGATAATGTTTACATACCCTGACAAGTAAAAATGGGCTTTCTCTGAAAAAATTATTTTTTCAGAAAAAACATCCGGTTATGCCTGAATAAATTGAGCGAATCTCGGCGATGTGAATGGTTAAAGGCAAAATTCACCATGTGATGGTTTTGGATTACCCTAATTGTTGATAACATCCAGGAATTGGTACACGGTTGTCAATAACCAAATTCTCAATAGTGGTCTCAGAAGGATGATTATATTGTTGGATAATATCACGAATTTTACGAAATGCAACTTTAACAGGACCATCATTTTTCATAGTAGAATTTAATTATTTTAATGCGATTTTCGTGAGAAATTGAATCTATAGCAACAATTGCCAATGGCTCTACTACGAATACGTTAAAAAATTAAATGTCAAAACAATCATGTTGTTGGTGTTGCCTCTAATGTTGTAAAACCCGATATTTAAGTAAAATGGTGTCCTGATGAGCTAATTTAATTTCAACAAATTCGCTGCAAGAATAATTTTATCATTTGACTAAACTTATCTTTGATTATCTTTAATAAATCTTTTTCCTTTTAAAATAAAATGAGTAAATACATTAAATTATAACTATCTCAGCAGGCAACGTAATGTAACTGTTTTCACGGAATTTAAAACCACTGCCAAATTATTCATATTCATCAACTCCAAATATGTCAAAAAAAAAAAAAACAAAAAATGTAGCACAGTGTAAATATCACTTTTTGCACATAACTAACTAACTAAGTAAGTATATAACTTACAAATATCCTTACGATTTATAAAATACTCCACTCCATTGTGCATTATATAATATTATTCCTCCTTGACGTATAAGTTACATTTATTAATATAAAAAAAAATATATAACTCATACGCCCTAATGATTTTCTCTTGTAGTTTGCATAATTCTGCAATAATAAAGCAATAAAAATAAATAAAAAAAAATATTAAACATATAATAGCAATTTATAACAAACAGAAATTGTTATAAACATAAATGACAATAAATTCAATATGTAGAGACAGTAAACCAACTAAAAAAGAAAACAGGAAAATAGATGTGTGATTTTTTTGCATATACTTTTAGTATAAAGTTGAAATCTTATTGCATTGCATATAAAAATATTTTTAATTGTACTCTAATAAAATTACATGCTTTAACAATATAACGTAAAGTTAATGCTTTAGTTATTTTAAATGTTTCCTCCACCACACCCTTGATTGACTTGTGACCCTTATTTTTTATCGTGCGGAAAATTTATTAAATTAAAAATATTTAAAATGTTAAAAATAGTTTTTTTTTTAATTTGGTGTAAACGTACTATACGTTTGTCTAACCACTTCTAATTGAATATATTTCAATTAATTCAAAGGATTTTGTAGTTTAAAGTTAATATTTTTTCCAAAGCAAACTTTAAGACAGATAGTCTTGCAGAATGTCGTCCATTATGAAATAATATTCGAGTAACACAAGTCTCTAAATGTAACTAAAGAAAAATAACAAAAAATAGTTATAGAAATCGGGCTTCTCAAATAAAATATAACGTTTTGTTATCTGAAAGCTATAGTGTTCAGTAACACTCCACTAAAAAGATACATTACAGTCACGCATTTTCCTTTATTTTGAAAAATTTTTTAAATTGTTATTTAAAGGGAAGCAATCTTTCAAATTATTTAATAATAATAACAATGAAATAACAACTCATGAAATATTATCACACGCTTGTTAAACCCCTAAATCAAAACACAAAAGCTGGTGGTATTTCTCTTTATAGAAAAAACATTTTTATTTTCATCTCTTTACATTTATTTCTATTCAACAATGATATCAAATTTAATTCCATTATTGTGTTTTCACTAACTCATAAAACTTGCAATAAAATAATCTGCTGTGGTTAATACACCATGTGACTCTCTTAAAATGTCAGTTATTTTGAGTTGTTAGCTACAACAATACTACCAAAAGAAAAACCCCGAAATCAGCTTTTTATTTCCCTCCTTTTTTCCTTTCTTATTTTACGTTTAATTTTATAAGTTTTTCATCACAAGGAAATATAAAAAAAAATAATAAAAATAATGAAATTAGTAAAAAGGAAAGGATAAATATTATGATAACAGCTTTCAAAGGAATGAAATAAATAAAAACATCCTTTTTTATTTTTACTTTTATTTATGTTGAAAAAAGCGGTCACGTTTCAAGTAATTTTGATGTCAAAGACATTTAAAAAGAGATTAAGTAAATGGTTTCGTATTTAAAAATTAAAAAAAAAAACGAGGATAAACAAGGATTCCGTGACACCATGAGGGTCGCTACATAATTTTAGCTTGCTATTTTTCGCGTGATTTTTGCATTAAAATTAAACTTTTCTAATAACAATTTTTACTTCTTTTTTGCAATACATTTTAATTTTTAATAACTTTTGTTATGGTTGTCATACCAATACTTTCACTGGGCAACTTTCAAACATTTGCTTTTAACCATTCAACGGTGAACATTTTTACCCTTTTACCTCCATTTATTTTTTACAACATTTCATATTTTTAAAACACCGGGTGTCCACCGGAAAGGTATAGTACTTTGTTTTGCCGCCATTTTGTTAAGCATTAGTCTTGACAGTTTATATTTGGCAGTCGTGA
The DNA here is from genome assembly GCA_030448955.1 of Trichopoda pennipes. Lineage (NCBI taxonomy): Eukaryota > Metazoa > Arthropoda > Insecta > Diptera > Tachinidae > Trichopoda > Trichopoda pennipes. The sequence goes on from JASKUP010000023.1 coordinate 2,467,917, forward strand.
AGTAGACAGGTGGCAAATTTATTATGGAAAACTATTCAATAAAGCAAAATCAATCATCGATCACTATGACGATGAAAAATTACGGAAAATTATTAGGATAAAGAACGTGCCAACAAAACGCACTATTTATCGTGTAGTGAATGATTTTGAAGAAAGATGGTCTGGAGTTGATAGGCCCAAGCATGGACCACAACGTACTGCAAGATCGACTGAATACATTACTGCTGCTCAAGAAAGTGTTCTAAACAATCCATCAACCTTAATTCGACGACGATCTTAGAAGCTTGGTCTTCAAAGATTAACTTTAACCACAATTTTGCACAAGGTTTTACATTTGTTTCCATATAAGATTCAGTTGACACAACACCTTCTGCCACCATTTACGTCGTCGTTAGGATGTTACACCTCGCCGATGACAACCCTGATTTTTATGAAAAAATTATAATGAGTAACGAGACACATTTTCATTTGAATGCATATGTGAAAAAACAAAATAGTCGGTTCTACATAATGAGAAACCCTCAAATTATTCAACAGTCACCTTTACATCCATTAAATGTGACAGTCTGGCATGCAATTTGGAGGAATCATTGAACCTTAACTCTTTGAAAATGAAAACGACGTAACGGTAACTGTGAATGGGGAGCGATATACTTTTAAACGCCACAACCGCTGGCACCGTCTGGTTGATAGCCCATGTTAATCAAGCCCAAAGATTAACATGGGGTTTCAACAAGACGGCGCCACATCGCATACAGCCAGGATTACAATGGAATTACTGCGCGACCTCTTTCCACAACAAGTTATTTCAAGAAATGGTGATGTTGATTGGCCACGGTCACCTGATTTGACTGATCCGGACTTCGCTTTGTGGGGATATCTGCAAAACCAAGATTTATGCAAACAAACCAGAAACGCTTTAGCAACTCAAACAAAATACTTATGATGAAATCAAAATGTACTCCAAAGGGCTAAAAGAAGCGGGCATTTATCTGATATACATTATTGCCGACATTAAATAAATCATTTATTAATATAAGATTCATTGTCTTTTTTAATTTAATCAAAAATTATAAACAATCCCGGCAGACATCCGGTATAAAATTCTAAATACACTAAAATAGTTTATTTTCGAAGGAAATTAAAGATCGCTGGACCATACTTTTTACTTTCTGCTACTGGTTATCTGCTATATACGATACAATCATTTAAATAATTTAATTACCATAACACTACCATGCATAAAGGACATGAAAAATATTAACAAAAAAATACATGCACGCGAGAAAATCCCTCGAGGATTTGCGTCCAATGTATTATGCCATAACACTATTCCAAACTATTCCAAGCAATGAAAAGGCAACAAACTAAAGGCTAAAAATAAAATTTACCATTTAATTGAGAATCTCAATTTAATTTGAGACACCCTTTATTACCGAAATGTAATGAAACTATAAATAATAAATAAAATTATTTTATTGATTTCAAGTGTTGAAACATAAATTTCCTCACTCTTTCTGGCAAGCGAAAATATGAAAACAATTTCCTAAGCAGGTTAAAAACACACACACATAAAAATAAATAATGCTTTAATATGAGAAAACTAAAAATCTTAATTTCAATTAAACACAATGTGATGGTCCTGTTCAAGCAAAAGAAGTGCCTGTCCTTCAAATATATATTTTTCATTTGTTTTTGATGTTGTTTTAAATTTAAAAAAATTATTTTAAAAGATCAGCTCAGCCGCGACCGTGACAGGACTCGAACCTGCAATCGTCGGATCCGAAGTCCGACGCCTTATCCATTAGGCCACACGGTCCTGTTGGAATCCTGTAACAAAGTTGTGTGCAACTGTTTTATTTCTTTTAAAAGATAATATTTAAAACAAACACACAGACACTTTTTTCCAGCCAAGAATAAAACATATACTAAATAGCAACTACCAAGGATAAATTCAAAATTAAAATGAACAAGGAAAAAGAGCACAAGAACAGCTAAAAATAATTCTCAAACAAATAAAACAAAAAATATCTTTCAATAATTAAACTTAAGAAAATTGAAAACCCAACATTTGAAAGTCCAACATTTAAGGTTGAGTTATTATTATAGCAATAGTATTAGATTTTAATATTTAAAGCCAAATTTGTGACTAAACTGTTGTAATTTTTGTTAACGTTTTGTTAGCAAGAACCGCACTCTAAAAAAATTTGCTGACAAATTCATATTTTGATTAAAAAATTTTACTTTCAATTCTTTAAGGAATATGGCGCGACCTTATCCTCACTATTATTTTTTTATTTTTATGTAGCAACTTCATATGAAAACTATGAATTTGTGTTGAAAATAATTCAATGAATTTTTAATTCAATTTCTAGCTGCACAATACCAAAAAAAGGACACAAATTCTAAAACACAATTTATATTCAAAACCAACAAAACAACTCAAACATTTTTGTGTTTGTGTGCCAAATAAATCATTTTCTTATTCAAGAGATAGCTAACGGTAGGTGTTTTGTTATTATTGTTGTTGCATTTTTTATTGTTATCACAGTGCAAAAATTTTCTAAATGTTTCAATCTTAATTGAGGCTATCACTATAAATCACTCATTTTGAAAGGGGCCTGAAAATAATGAGTTTTTCAAAAAGAAGTTGGTTTTTGCTTTATTTGGCAACAGCAACAACATGATAGTTTTGACAATTGCATGCGAAATTGTTACAATAAATTCAATTTCGCACGATATTTACATTAAAATAATTAAAATATGCTGTGAAAAAGGTGGTTCTGTTAAAATTATTGATATTTTCGGACAACATAGTCGTCCTACTGAATCCGCTATTAAGAATTCGGTCGTTAAATTTGAGCCGAAAGACTTAGTACAAAATGCGCGAAAACGCGTGTTCGACCGGGTTGTTCAACTGAAAACATTGCAGCCGTGAGCCATAGTTTTGAAGCAGATTCGAATTTATCAATTCCTTGTTGTTCTCAACAATTGGGATTATGCAAAACCACCACATGGCGAATTCTGCGTAAGGATTGAAATTTGAAGCCTTACAAGGTTTAGCTGGTATAGGAATTCAAGGCGGAACAACCAGCAGATTTTTCTGAAAAAATCATTTTTCCAGACAGAGCCCATTTACACTTGTCAGGGCATGTCAACAAGCAAAATTGCCTCACTTGGGTTTTTGAAAATCCTGGAACGATTATGGTGCGCTATGGGATCTGGAGGCGTGATTAGGTCACACTATCGCATGGCCTATTATTGCCGAAGTGGTTATCATTGACATGTAGTTTTAACAGAACGGTACCATATGTTACACAGTCAATGAAACGATCAATTTATTGCAAAACAAATTTCCCGATCGCATTATTTCACTATGCGTGATAAGATTTACGTCAGTACCTACATAGCCGTGTAAGCCATAATCCGACGGTGTAGCACACCACTCCGGTGATAAATAGCGTGCACCCACGATCTAGGAAAAATTCATAGACATAATTGTATGCAACCGGACATTCGGAAGCCTCGAAGCAGGGTTGCCAACCCCCACTCTTTGCTGAAGAGTTGGAGACTATCCAAATCCTGGTCCAGAACACATGCAGGCATAATCAAATTTTAGAACACAACAGCAAACATGCTCACTGGACCTGGATCAATTAATGTATTCATATTAAGTGATCCGGCCTACGACAACTCAAACGATATTTGTCAGATATCATTCTTTATTGACAATTGCCGAACATTTCTCTTCGTAATACAATGCAAATTTTAATCATCTTAATTTGAATTTTTTGTTTTATTTTGTTTTAGAAAACAAACTTTTTGTTGAAAAACCTTTTATCATTGATTATTCTTTTACCTGATGAAATGACTAATAAAATTTTAGTTTTTGATTTACCGATATAATTTTCTAGCAAATTGTGCGAGTTTCAACTCGCATAAAATAATAGACTAATTTTATCTTTTATTTCAATACCTTAAAGAGAAAATCTTTAATCAAAAAAATATAAGGATTAACTAGGAATTTTAAATATATAATTAAGCTGGCTGTTGCAATTTTTCTTGAAAGTTTGTACAATGATGGGCGGATACGGTAATAATAATATTTGATATAACAGTAACAATTTAAAGTAAATAAATAAATAATAAATATAAACGCAAAATCAATAGAACATATATTTTCTCAATTTAAAATTTATGAAATTACTAGCTGACCCGGTCATTGACATTAGTGTTGTATTACCACACGATTTAAATTGAGCTTTCAACGATATTTATCGCCTTTAAATAAAAATCCGTGGAATACCTATCATAAAGTTTTTTGCAGAATAACTTCTATATGGTGTAGATATTGGGCTCAATCAAATAAGAAACGCATGTATTTAAGGCAAATTGGAAATTTTATTTATTTATTACTTCATCTTAGGGCCAGCGGATAGACAATACTTTTTGTTTTTTACATGTTTTATACATTTTTTGGCATGCCAACTCGGAAGCAAGCCACATACATACAACCGGACGTGTGAAAAACATGAATTTTCCAAAATTAAATCAGCAATAGTCAATTATTGGCCTTGTGCTTTGTTGATGGTAATAGCAAAGACAAGGCGCAAAGGGAATTTGTGCCGCATGAATTGGAATGGTAAATCATTGAAAATCATCGGAATTCGTAGAATAAATACGTCTTCGCTTTTAAATCTGCCACAACGAAAACTCGGATTTTTTAATGCAACATTGCGAAAGTTTTAAAAACATGATATTGGATCATTATTAATATAGGTTTTTTGTAAATAGCTTCGGGACTATATAACCGATTTAAGAGTTTGATATCTCGTTTTGAAAAATATGACAACGGCTTTAAAAAAAAATTAAATAATATAAAAAAAGTAAAACAAAATTATATATTTATATTTCATTGGTGTTGTAATATGAAAATATGATTTTGCCGCGCCGCTCCACCCGCAAATCGAAATGTCATCCGCCTTAATATTCTGAAGATTACCTGAAAATTTCATCAAAATCGGCCCAGCCATTTTGAAGCCCATACGTTACATACATACATCCTAATTTGTATATATAGATAGTGTAACTATTTTAATATTATAAAAAATTGATATTCTTCATTCGGTTAACGTTTAGTTATATTTTAATTTCTTATTATCATTAGAAGGAAATTTTTATCACAAATATCTGTGTTAGATTTTAGATAAAACAAGCAAAACTAGATACTATGTAATGCAGAATGTTGTGAATCGTATTCTCCTTCAATAGCAGCCTCTCAAATGAAATAATTAAATTAAGGCCGAATGTAATCATTTCTTTGCATATATATACAAAAAAGAGAGCTTTATTTGGCTGTGCCAACTTTTACATACGCTTCATCAATATTATTTTGTTATATCTTAAAAATATAGTATTTTCACCAATATATATCTGTGATATAATAGATATCTTTTTGGTACTTCGGTGGCTTATTTATCGACTTAGAGATCTGCTATTCAAGCCCGAAAAGCCGCCTTATTTCGATTCCTCACTATGGAGTCTTAACACATATAAAAGCATCAAAACGAACATAAATTTCACACTTAAAGGTCCCCTTATCTTTCTATACTCAACTGAGGTTCTTTGATAATACATTTTATTCCATTTGGTACCCCATCTTTCATCTAGTGTCCCTTAACTGCGGTCTACTAAATGCCTTGGGTCTACATATTAAATGTACTTTACCCGAATGAAAATTATAAATATTTTATAATATTGTTACGAATATGTCTTGCTTAAGTTTTAAAATAAAATAATTAAGCAATAAAGCAAACTCCTGGTTACAAACTGCGTAGAAGTTTATACACACACAACTACAATTTGATATGCTGTTTACTAAATGCCTGGCATGCAAGAACAAAAATATACATGTATGCTGTTTATCATCTAAACGCGCAAAACAAAAACTAATTTTACAACAACAAACATACATGTTATTTACCATCTGTGTGGTTTTCTAAGAAACCGTTTTTTACGAAAGCAACAACAAATGTATTGAAATAAATCCCAAGCAGAAACCTTATCAACATAAAAATAAAAACAACTATACACACAGACATACAGGTGCTTATACATCGAATATACAACATACAACAACAAAATGCGATACAAAGGGAGTAGAAGATTCTTAAATCTTCTAGACTTTAAATGAACCCCTATAAATAGGGGAAGCATCTGAGTGGATGATGAATCAGTGTAAAATTAAACTTCATCGAGTAAAGACGTACATTTGAAGTAAATTGTTCTGTATCAACTTTGTCTAGTTAAAGTTAATAAAATTGTTATTAATTTAAAAATTCTAAAGACTGGTGTTATTTATTTTGCAATGAAGAACTCACAACAAAACGTTTATTAAAGGTATAAACGTAACAATATTAAAATCCTTCGAGTAATAATATTACAAATTATAAGCATTATTATAATTTATTAATTTAAAAAAAAACGGGAATAACCAAGTAAAATTGAAATGTACACTTACTCGCATCTGCAAGATTTATAGAACAAATACGCTCATACAAACGAAAAAGAGAAGACTGCAACTTTGCAATAAACCTCGATACTCACGGGCACACACTAAGGGAAATAGATGAATGTATAAGTAATAAAATAGTAATAACATCCATCCAAGCAATAAAAGACGAAGACTAGTCATTCCTGAAAGCATAGAAATCTACAAAAAAAAACGTTTAACATCCAAAATATAAACGAACAGCTAAACACAACTTCAGATACAATCTTCACACCACCAAACTAAAAACATCCTTAGACGAATACACCTACCTGGATAATAATAAAAGACGAAAATATTAGATTAACCCCGCATAAAATGTCAGGTGGAAGGTAGCAATCTACCTAAATGAGTAGAAACGACTCTAACGAAAGAACATACTCACTAGTACAGTCAGCACTACAGAACACGGCTATATAATAATGTCATCAATGCGAAAGCGGCAAGCGATTGTCACTCGCCGCTAACAATGGCGGTGTACACCGAAGCAAATGGCAACAGTATTTCTTTTACGGGCGGAACAATTACAAAAAAGGTAAAACGTAAAACTGGTTTTGCTCTTGCAATACTGTGTTGCGTCTGGGATATTCATTAGCAATTCCTTACTCTCCCTTCACTAAAAAAGTGGCGTTTGATTTTAAGTTTTGTTAAAAACAGAACATTTTATTGTATCAACAAAATATTACAAAAAATATATAAAAGCAAATAAAACACAAATGATTTCTTTTAAGTACAACAAATCAGTGTTGCATCACAAATTCTTATTTTCAAAAATCCTTAGCTCTGTAAAGACACTTCGAAGAGTTTTCCTCGAAACTAGTTGAAAACAATTTGAATAAAATTTGTTATCATTAATAAATAATTTATCTTTATATAAATTTTTTAAATTAAGTTTAACACATATAAATTCAATATTTCACTTTAACTTCCTGAAGAGGCTTTCCAAAATTTTAAATTTTTATGTGTTAAATTTAATTAAAAAGACCTATAAAATGATAAATTATTTATTAAAGAAGAAAAAAAGGTCAAATAAAAATAATAAAAAATTGTTTATTCCTAAAATTTTACAAAAAATGTTTCTTTACAATCTTTTTTGAAATTTTGGATTAGTGAATCCAACTGTGTTTTCTTTTTTTTCATCTACAAACTGTAGAAGTATTTACCATAAGGTTTTTCTTGATAAATCTTCCTCCATACACCTTGTAAATATAATAATGATAATAGTTTGTATATGTACTCTCTTCAATAAAACTTGTTTTTAAAAAGATCAATCAGTCAATATTATACTTAATATCACCTAAGGAATTTTTCAAAAGGTGAAAACCTGACCTCAAATGACTTAAATTCCTCACTGTTTGTGATTTGTTTTTCGAAAAATAACTTAGTTGTTAAACAAAAATAAACAATTTTTTAACAACACATATTTCACTTAGATGAAAATATGGGGTTTTTCAACAGGAAGTTTGTTTATTAAAACAAAAAAATTTAAATTAAAATTATTCAAATTTTTATTGTATTACGAAGAGTAAAGTTCGGCAATAATGAATGAAAAATGATATCTGGCAAATGTCCACCACGACCACGCTGTTAGATGTTGATTCTTTCATCAAAGTTATTAATCATTCTATGGTAAAATGGCGGTTCTATTTCGTTAATCATGTCACATATTTTGAGTTTTTAGGCTAAAATCGATTCGATTGGTTGCGCACTGACTCCGTCCTTAACATAGCCCCACAATAAATAATCCAATGCTGTTAAGTCACACAGTCTGGCTGGCCACTTAACTGCTGATTGTCGAGAAATTATATGAACGGGAAATTTGGTATGCAATAAATTAACTGTTTCCTTAGCTGTGTGATATGTGGCATCATCCTGTTGAAACCACTTGCCAGTGATAACCACGTCATCAATAATAGGCCAAAATTGAGTTGTTAGCATCTCATGATAGCGTGATCCATTGACCGTTGCCGTATTTTTAGCCTCATCTTCGAAAAAAAAATGGCCCAATTACGCCTCTAGACCACATAGCGCATCATACAGTGACACGTTGAGCATGCAAAGACTTCTCAATAATCGATCTTCAGACGCCCAAATGGCAAGTGAAAATGAGTTTCGTCTAAAAACCAGCCTTGAATCTTGAATGAATTGAGCGAATCTACAGCGATATAAATGGTCGGTCGGCTTCAATTCCTGCACCAATTGAACCTTCTAAGGCTTCATAGTCAAATCCTTTATAAATTCGTCCAATTGTTGAGCACTTCGAGGAATTGACAAATTTGGATCTGCTTCATTACTGTGGTCCACGACTGCGATGATTTCAGTTGAACGATCGAACACGCGTTCGGTGTTCGCACATTCTTAATAGCGGTCTCAGAAGGACGATTATGGTGTCCTTTTACGAAATGTAACTTTAAGAAAACCACCATTTTCATAGTGAATTTTAATTATTTTAATGCGATTTCTGTACATAAATGAATTCATTGTAACAATTGCCAATGCATCTACTACGAGTATTTAAAAAAATTAAATGTCAAAATTATCATGTTGTTGTTATTGCCACAATTGAAAAACAAACTTCTTGTTAAAATGCGCGATATATATTTCTCCCTAAGAAAATATTATCTTTTCTGCTCCAATAACTTTAAACACTTAATGATGATGATTGAATAAACTAATTTTTCTTCTACTAAAATAGCTGAAGCTGAACAATTTTAAATGAGAAATTAGTTTTAAGCAAATGAATAATTTATATATCTAGCAGGCTCAACATAACCTTATATAATTTTATTGTTTAGACATTTAATCAAACTTCGGTTTATATAAAATTCTTAATTTTTAAAACAATATGCATATGTTTATCGTGTATGTAAGTATACAAGATGACAAACCAAAAATTTGTAGAGACATACTCGAATATTCTAAAATAATGAAGACACAATTGCAAATCATCTATTGGAAATGTTAACTGGGGCGAAAAGAACATGAATTTATTTAAATTAATTAAAAATCATTTGATTATTATTTTTATTCGACCTTTTTTTCAACCATTATAAAGATTAAAACATATTTATTTAATTAAAAATCATTATAAATCTAATATTAAGCGAAAAATTAAAAATCGATATTAAAAATACATATAATAATTTTAACATGTTATAATTTTAACATGTTATTTAATGAGATAAAATGAAATAATTTTCATATTTCTCTCAAGGGCAACAAGGGAAATAAAATAAAAATAATTTTTATACTTAAGTGCTTTTAATCTATTTTCTATGCGAATAAAATGAATATTCTTGAAAAAATTTTTACAATAGAAAATTTATTTCTTCTTTATCATTTATCTTGCATCAATTATGCGTTTGCTAAGCAATCAAAAGTACACAAGTTCTTTTTCAACCATTAATTACAATTTGAAATAAGAAACAAATTGTTTCAATGCTTCAAAATTAAAAATAAAAACATATTATTTTAATTCATTGTTTATTTTAACAAAGAGTATTTGAGTATTCTGAACATTTTCACAGCTCTATAATATGCATACAGCTGAAATAACACCTCTTTTTATTTTGTATGTTAAAAGTTCTATGCACACACGTTTGATCTTTTTGTCCAGAAGCTACTCCCTACTCATAAATATATTTGCAATAATATTAGCGCTTATTTCTTTGGGAGATGGTCATTAGCAAATATCAGGATTCCAGGGCGTGAAGTAAGCTGCCGAAGAATCGAAAGCATTAAGTTAAATATTAGTGTTCAAGTTTCCATATAAAATCAAGGAATAAGTTCTCAAAAAGACGATACGCCAGTACGTTATCTATATACAGAATTCTTAATTGCTCACTCGAAATAGGAAATATAAAATGGACTCATCACAGCTTCAGGAAAGAGAGTTAGAAGTGCAAATCATCAAACTATTCAAAACAAATTACGAAATACGATAGCGAAGACTTGTGGTAGCCCATACACGGTATGAAGCTGTAATGTGTAATTCCGGCTTGAACTTGGCGGATTTTTTACTTAACTTCACTCTGCAATAGACGATTACATCTCACATAATTTGTTTGCCATGTATCAGAGTTTTTATAAAGATTTTTTCAACAAGAAGTTTGTTTCTAAAATAACACAAAAATCTTTTGACTAAGATGATTCCCATTTTTAGGATATTACGAAAAAAAAAGTTCGGCAATTATGAAAGAAAAATGATATGTGGCAAATGTCGGACACACCCTCTCTAATAGATGTCGATTTTTTCATCACAGGTTTTAATCACATTTTGGCAAAATGGCGGTCCTCTTTCGTCAATCACGTCAAAGATTTTGAGTTTTAATGCTGCCATCGATGCGATTGGCTTCGTATAGACTCTGTCCACAAAAAATACTCCAGTGATGTAAAATCACACGATCTGTTTGACCTCTTAAATGCTGATTGTCGTGAAATTATGTGATCGGAAAATTTGGTTTTTACTAAATTGATCGTTTGCAAATAGTTGATCGTTTCGTGTGTGACACTGTCTTATTAAAACCACATATCAGTTATATCCACGTCGTGAATAATAAGCAAAAATTTTGTTGTTAGCATCTCGCGTAACCCATTGAGTGTTACCGTATTTCTAGGCTCATTTTCGAAAGAAACGGCCCTATCACGCCTTCAGATACAGCGCACCAGACAGTGATACGTTGAGCATGAAAAGGCTTCTCAATAATCGCTCTATTATTTTCAAAAGCCCAAATGCGGCTTGTTGACATACCCTGAGAGGGCTACACCCCTAATGGATTATACAACCATTTATACTTGTGTCTTGCGGGGCTAACAGGAAGCCCAATCCCCTTAGGCTAGCAAGGTGCCAACTGGAAAATCGATTATACTTCCACGGGAATCAGTAACCCCCAGAGTTACGCTATTTGTCTCTTTAGGCATTAAGCTGTTCTCTGACTAATTTTTAAGGTAGGCCCTTCGGGAGTATCGCGGTGGCTGTGTGTTTCGAGGCCCTCGTTTGAGTTTGTGGGTCGGATCATACACAATGAACACAATAAATGGTCCAGGTCCAGTGAGTATGAATGCCGACGTGTTCTTAATTATATTAAGCTTCATGCGTTCTAGACCAGGAGTTGAATAGTCTCCAACTCTTCAGCGAGGAGTGAAGGCTGCGGGCTTTTAAAGTTGCAGCCATGAGTGACCGGAGTATATATCCGAGGAGGACGTATCCGAAGGCCTTCTAGGGCAATGGTAATGATCCACCATCTGATTAGGGCTTACGGCCAGATGTAAATCTTATCACGTCATACCCTGAAAGGGTGAATGAATGGTCGGTCGGCTTTAAATCCTACACCAGTTGAACCCTGTAAGGCTTTAAAATCAAATCCTTACGCAAAATTCGCCATGTGCATTTTGAAAATCCCAGTTGTTTGGATTTGCTTCAACACTGTGGCTCACGGCTGCGATGTTTTCAATTAAACGACCCGGTCAAATGCGCGTTGGTATTCTTCCCTTTTTTATCAAGCCTATCGACTCAAGTTTAACAACAGAAGAACGGTTGTCCAAAAATATCACGAATTTTACGAAATATAATTTTAACAAAGCCATCATTTTCATAGTAAATTTTAATTATTTTAATGCGATTTTCGTGCGAAATTAAATTCATTATAACAATTGCCAATAGATCTACTTCGAATATGTAAAAAAATTAAATGTCTAAACTATCATGTTGTTGGTGTTGCCACAGTTGAAAAACAAACTTGATATTTTAACACTTGCAATGGCTATAAAAAATGATCTATGTTGCCCTGCATTGGAATTCAATTTCATATATATTACTAAAGCAGGTTTCCGTTCCGTACCTGACATTGCTGACTTGGTAACTTCCTTGCCTAGTTTTGCAAGTTATTAAATTTTATATCTTTGTTTCTTTGGTAAAGACTTATTTTTGCAAAACTCATTTAAAACAAATTTTAAGCCTCCTCCTTAGTTATGAAAACAATTTTTTGCTTACTCTTGTCTTTGGGTAAGCAGCCATTTCAAGTACAGAAAGACAAACTGTATACAAATTTAAACAAGTTATTTAGTTATAAGGAATTAATTTTATTTTCATACTGATTTTATTTTTTCAAATACTTACACACTTTGCAACAAGTTTTCTGTTGTAAAACTTTGCCTTCCTTCAGCTTCACGTCAAGTTTAATCTTTTAAATTGTCACAGTGTATTTATTATACATAAAATGGTATTAAGAATGTCTCCTTAGATAATGTGTACGTTCATGTGTATGTTCATATAAATGATTTTTGCATTTTGAACTTTTTTTAGTGTTATGAAATATACTCATATACGTAGTATTTTTTATAGAGGTGTAGAACTTTAAAATAGTATAAAAGAAAAATTCCTTTTTTTTAATTGACATGAAATTGAATTTATCGAAAGATAATCTGTTGGCATTACAATTTAAATAAGAATTTGACCATATGGCCGCCACGGAGAGATCGGAGGTAGTCTAATCTGGCAACAATTGTTGCCAAGTAATTAATCACTTCGCGCTTATCGCTGCAGGCGAGCGACTTTACATGTCTTCCAAGAAAATAATTTCGTGGCGTTAAATGGCACGATCTTTTAGGCTAATTCAGGTATCCGAAACGTATACATATGCAATTCCAAAACGTTTCCTTCAATATGTCTATTATGGCACAAGCTGTAAGACAGATTTCACTGTCTTGTTGAAACCACAGTTCCTGCACATAATAGTTGATCAATTGATGAAGGAAAGATTCGGCTGTAACCGATTAGTTACTGACTGTAACCTTCTGACCAGTATGCTTTTAAAGCACACCAAACTGTCAGTGTATGGTATGGTATCTCAACATATTCTGAATAATTATAATCACTCCAAATATGCAGTTTATTGATGTACCCATTCAAACAAACGAGAGCTTCGTCGCTAAATGAAATTCGCCTATGAAATCGTCATTAGTTATTTCGAACAGAACCGTGATTTTCAAAATAAATTTGTACAATTTGAAAGCGTTTTTCAGGTGTAAGTCTCTTCATGTTACAATTATCTATTTTTTTTAAAGAGAAGTAGCACTTCAGGCAACAATGCCTATTTAGTCAAGTACCGTGTTACCTTCTTTAGAAAAGGGATAGAGAAGATACAGGTGGTGAAAGTAGAAGGATAGTCGGAAATTAACTGCCGTATAAAGACAGCACAGCGACCAGTGACTATGCCTTCATCGCTGAGCAGTCCCACCGACAGCCAATTTTTAATTTTGTAGTAAAAAAAAACATGGTCTTCGTTGGAAATCGAACCCACAACCCCCATACTGACAAGCTAGTACACTACCTACTAGCCTACAGGGGCACCTATACTTTGATATAAATATCTATGACTAAGAATATTTCTTCCATAAAACAAAAAAAATCAAGATCTATTGAGTTGACAAAATGGCCAACAGATGTATACCTCTATGAAAGCACTCTCTAGATGAGTTTGTGAATATGTGTGTTTTATTTGATTTTACCCACAAAAACCAAAGGTAGTTCCTTCAAACTTTTTTAAGTTATTTTATTTAACACAACGATTTACAAGTTTGTTACTCCATTAATACTCGAACTACTCGATGTGTTGTTTAGCATATAACCCGCCGGACAGAGTCGCCTCGTCTCCTGTTTCATTAGTCAGGTCCCAGAAATCTCATACAGTCGTAAGTGTCACATAAAAGTTACTTTACTTGCTTACTGCACTTACTACACGCAGCACAATTCTTTAAGCTTGTCCAATTAAATTATTTTTCTTTTATTGTTCAAACCGAAAAGACTTCAAATAGATTATATTAAAGAATAGCATGGAATTTCTGCATTTGGTTATGATTGTATTGTATTTTTTCTAAGGGTCACTATTGGCAGTCTCTAGTAGTGCATTACAAAAAGGAGCCAAAAGTGATCAATTTAGTGTAAAGTATATTCTTGTGTGTAGTTTTTCCTAAAATAAGCCAACTTTTTAATATAAAATTAATTTCTTTAAATTTTGTTAAAAGGACATTTTTGTTCCAGTAGTGTCCTTGATCCGCATTCAGACACATTTGGTCAAAACGTTAAAAATATTCTAGACAATTACTGTACAAAGTCTATTTTTAATTTTCAGCATATATAGGAAAGGGATGAATCCTGGTTCCGGAAACCTTGGATTTGGCTATCTATCATACATTTGCGCATAACGGGTTTAACAAAAAATGCTTGTTCAAGCAAAAATTTTATATTTTTCACTACTACAAAAGTACAGTTACAATTGTTTTTGTGTTTTGCAATTTCAGAACTTGAGGACGATTTTTTTATTTCCGCTTCATTAATTTTTGATGATAATATAATACTATTATTATATTAGTATTGTTATTACAGTATTATTATTATTTTCTTTCAGAATGGACCTTTAATTTTATCTGTTCTAAAGAAAATAATGCAAAATGTTAACGCTTAAAATGCATTTAAAGTATTTATTTTCAACCATTAAATTCTAACTTGCTAATAAAGTTATAAATGGATAGTAAGTATTATGATAATTAATAGTATAACTAGCTTAAAGAATATTCAACTTTCGATAACTTAATAAGTTATTATTAGGATTATTTACTTTTTCTAACAAAAATACATAAGCAAACGTAATTATAAATATAATGAATTAATAACATTTTTATAACAAACAAAATCTTAGACTCAAAGACGCCTTGTTTATCTAATTAAAAAATTTTTCTCTACCCCTCTCATATGGGATAGATATTAAATGACAATTTTTCCTTTTTTATGTAAAGGAAATTAATACTTTGGGAAATCACCACAACTTTTTGTGACAGCCTCGCTTCGTTTCTTTCTTTCTTCATTGTTTTTTAGGTTAACAACTTAACTTTTACGGCAAACAAACAATTCAACAAAACTACACTTTTGGGTTTAGTTGTACAACATGTATGATCCATAATTTTATATCATACTTTTACACACATGCAGCATGTTCAGTGTGAAACAATAAATTTCATAAGTTTTTTAAGCGTTTTTGAGTGAGTAAACACACCTTGTGAGAGATACAATTTTTATATAAACAATTTTGTGCAAAAAGCTATTGTTTTCTAAAATAATTCTTATATCTTGCATTATTGTCAAAGATAGCCAAATTAATATCGGAATTAAAAATTAATAATATGAATAAATTAATAATAATTTAATAGATTTCTTTTAAGAATCAATAATTAATATGCGCCACGCAAAATTGTGTTTAGCGATGAGTAAATCTTTTGTTTTCTCAAAACAAAATAAAACCCAAAATTTAGATTAAGATGATAAAAAATTTTTATTGTATTACGAAAAGTCGGCAATTAAAAATGAAAGATATAATCTGGCAAATGTACACCACGGTAACGCTGACAGATGTCGATTCTTTCATCAAAGTTTTTAATCACTTTTTACCAAAATAGCGGTTATATTTCATTAATCACATCACGGATTTTGAGTTTTAAAGCTGAAATCGATTTGGTTAGCTTCGTTTAGACTCTGTGGTATTAAATCACACGATCTTTGTGTTAAAGCACACAATTGTCGTGTAATATTATTTAATTATTTTTTGGGATAAATTGTATCTTCTAATTATATTTTGTTGAAATTTTATTTTGGTGTTGTAAGCTTCTTGTTGAATTTTGAAGTGTTGCTATTGTTGTTACGGTTCATGCTGTTGTTGCTGCTGATGTTGCTGTTATTGTGGAGTTATTAGAACATATTAAAGATCCTTAAGATTTTGTGGCTGATTTTTCCAATTATTTCTTTTCGTCATCAATGGCAAGTTCTGTGTCTTGTGCCTTTTGACCAGACACTTCTTACTCTGACGGGTCTCGGCTGCCGTCAGGAACCAAAATTAAATTTGCCTGGGTGCTCTTATAACTGGAGCACTCTCAAG
This sequence comes from Trichopoda pennipes, assembly GCA_030448955.1. Taxonomy (NCBI): domain Eukaryota; kingdom Metazoa; phylum Arthropoda; class Insecta; order Diptera; family Tachinidae; genus Trichopoda; species Trichopoda pennipes. The sequence continues at coordinate 2,484,396 of JASKUP010000023.1, forward strand.
GCTGGCAGGATGCAAAAAAATATTCTTCTCCTTTAAATTGATTTTGTCTGGGTGCTCTTATCTCAGGAGCACTTTCACAACTGGCAGGATCGCCATGTAATATTATTTAATTAGTTTTTGGGATAAATAAAAACTGATCATTTAATTTTAATTCTTTTTATTTGTATCTTGTCTGTGCTCAGCTTGGAGCAGTTAAATCCAGCTCAACTTGGAGCTAGGAAGAGTGGACAAAGATTGAATTCCTTTCCTCAATTTCAGCCGTTTATATTCCGACTGTGAGAAGGTTATTATTAGTCTAGTATTTAGTTTTAATTCAATTTATTAATATACAAATATTATTATAAATATTATTGTCATCGCGAAAAGTGAAATGTGACCTGGTTCCTATTGCATTTATTTTGGGATTTCTTTCCACAAAATAAATGTGTCACTTGAAACTCACCGGTCGACACACACACGCTATGTATCTGCCTGTTGAAGGCCATTCAGTCATTGCATATATGTAAAGTATAACAACAACAAACATAAGTGCATTGCTAGTGCATTGCACTTGAGTAATTTGATTTAAACCTTTTTGTTTTTTTGTGTTAATGACTGCGTGTGTGAATATTAGATATTTACATTAGGGTTCCACTACAGTCGTGCAGTTATTCAATCAAAAAATTTGGTTTAAATTGGTAGTTTCATTGGTATTTGGCTCAATCACGCCTCCAGATCACATAACACATCACACAGTAGCACGTTGAGCATGCATAGCTTTTCAATAATCGATCTAGAATTTTCTGAGGCCCAAATGTGGCAATTTTGTATGTTGACGTAGTCTGACAAGTGAAAATGTCCTTCATCTCGAAAAATGATTTTTTCAAAATAACCAGCCGGTGGTTTCTGAATGAACTGAACAAATATAGGGCGATGTGAATGATAGCTCGAGTTCAATTCCAGCACTAGTTGAACCTGGTAAGTCTTTAAAGTTAAATCCTTACGCATTCTACTCCATTTTTTGATAACGTCGAGGAATTGACAAATTTCAGTCTGCTGTGGCTCATGGCTGCAATGTTTTCAGTTGAACGACTAAAATTTAACGACCAAATTCTTAATACCGATCTCAGAAGAACGATTATGTTGTCCAAAAATATCGCGAATTAAACGAAATGTAACTTTAACAGAACGACCATTTTCATAATAAATTTTAATTATTTTATAGCGTTTTTCGTGTGAAATTGAATTCATTGTAGTAGTTGCCAATACATCTTCTACGAACACGTCAAAAAACTAAATGTCAAAACTATCATGTTGGTAGTGTTGCCACAATTGAAAAACTCCGATACAAGAGAAATAAATAAAAATCAATCAATTTACAACATTCATCAAAATTATCTTTTTTATCTATTTATTGCATCCCATTTTATTAGTAGTTATCTTACTACTACCAATCAATTTTTATTTAAAATTATAGATGACTAATCGGAATAATACATGCTACACGAAGACTCCAACCATAAAATGAATAAAATAAAATTTGGCATTAAATTTTCTTCGAAAAAAAAAACTTGTCAAATAGTTTCAAAAATTCTGCACTTAAAACCTCAATTATTCGATTATATAGATTATTTCATGCGATAAACCAGCAGCAATTGATAGTAGTATAATTCGTGACGCTTGAGCAATACTATTCGGCAATGCAGCCTGAAATTGAACGCTCAAAATACCAAATCAATCAAATGTTAATATTTTAAATTTAGTGAATAGCAATGTTAATAAACGGAATGCCGACTTCTCAAAAATATTTAAATATTAAAAAAATAGGAATGTTGATAACCGAAATATCGATGTCTCAAACGAAAAAAGTCAATTAAATTTTCTGACGAAATATGATTTAAATAATTTGTAACATAAATTTAAAATGAAATAACCATTAAAGAAATTTATATTAAAAAGTTATTTTGCACCACAACTAAAATCGGTGGATGATATTACAGCCTCTATAAAGAAACACTTTTGGCAAACCCATTTATTTTTTTATTCAACTCACTGAAAGAGAACAAGCTTGATAACCTAGGATGTAAAATCTGTTAAAGCATTAAGTTCGAATCTCAGCATGTACATATACATCTGTAAATGACTGAGTATATATTTACTTAGATCAGTTTTTAACGCTACTGAAACCAGCACTAATTAGTACACTAAGCTGTGATGGAAGAGTAAGATAATTTTTAAGTAATTATTAAATTAAGCTTTACCGCCAATAAAAAATTAAAGTATATGTATGTGTATTGTATATTCTTTTAACATTTGTAAGAACTTTAAATTAATAAATTGACGCTTAAAATCTTTGATTAACACAAGGTGATAAACAAAACTCATTTAAAAATGGTACTGATACAATCTGTAATGTATTGACAAAATTCCAGCATACTTTCCCATTTCTAGTTTTTTCATAACTGCCCCAGAAAATCCTGGATAGGGTCCCATTGAATAATCGAAATATTTGTAATCTAAATTACTGTAGTCTTCATCTTCGTCATCGCCAACTGCATGATCAGCATCTTTATGCTCTTCGCCTTCCACAGATCCATCGCTATGTTGAGCCGGTGCCGCTCCAGCATTTGCTCCGTCAGCTGCTGGTGGATGTGCCGCAGCCGGAGTCCCATCTCCTTCAGCTGCTGGTGGATGTGCCGCAGCCGGAGTCTCACCTCCTTCAGCTGCTGGTGAAGGTGGGGCAGCCGCACTTCCATCTCCTTCAGCTGCTGGTGGTGGCGGAGCCGCACTTCCATCTCCTTCAGCTGCTGGTGGAGATGGCGCAGCCGCACTTCCATCTCCTTCAGCTGCTGGTGGAGGTGGCGCAGCCGCACTTCCATCTCCTTCAGCTGCTGGTGGTGGCGGAGCCGCACTTCCATCTCCTTCAGCTGCTGGTGGAGATGGCGCAGCCGCGCCCTCATCTTCTCCTTCGGCGATAGCAATCGGTATAAGAATTAAAAATAATAAAACTAATTTCATTTTCGAAATTATTTTTTAATTTAAACACTAAAGGCAAAAATACTGACAAAAATGTCACTTTTGAAAAAGCAAACATTTTTATACAGACATATTTACACTGTTGAATAAACTTTTCTTCTTACACTGTACAAAAAAAACTAAATTTAAATATACGTGATCTTACATCGTATGAAAGAAAAATAGTGCGACTAATAATTTATTAAAAAAATAAATAATAAAAATATATAAATTTAGAGACTGATATTCTTTTTTTTAATTTATTTTAAAAATAATTCGCTTTTTTATAGCTTAACTTACAATTCCGTTTTGAATATAATTTTTGAGTCACTCTCTATAATGTTTTATTATATAAATCTGCACCTTTGAATGTCTGCTTATAATAAAAATTTTCTTAAATTTATTATTGTTTTAGTTAATTAACTTTTTTAATATTTTTTGAATAATTTTTTCTTCCAGCACAAGGCCTTCGTAAAAAAATTAAACAACAAAAATAAAAATTTACTTAATTTTTATATAAAGTAACGAAATAAACACAGAAAGAAAAGAAACATTTTTGGTCCTGGCTCTGTTTCGCAAACTTTATGCTCCTGATTTCATTTGCATTTATCGCACTGATTTCTCTAAAGATGGTCAACTTAAAGTTTCCAAGTTTTCAGAAGCAAAAAACCACTTTTATATCAAAACAGAAATACAATTTTACTTTTTGGATAAAAAAGTGAAAGTTTAAAGAATTTTATTATAGTTTCTTAAGAGAAACCAGTGCGATCTGTACATATGTATGTACATAGTGAATTTATTTTGTTAATAATATTAATGAATGTTAAACAAATAACTTGTTGCATCTGTTTTTATATATACGGTATCCGCCGGGAACGTATATTACTTTGGTTTGCCGCCATTTTTTTTTTTAGCATTAGTCTTGACAGTTCATGTTTGGCAGTCGTAAAGTAGACATGTGGCAAACTTATGACGGAAAAATATTCGATAAACCAATGTGTTTTAATCATTAAAACATTTTATCAAAATCAACCATCGACCGTAGCGTTGACAAAATAACGTGAAATTTTTGGGAGAAGCAACATGCCAACAAAACTTACTAGTTATCGTGTAGTGAATGATTTCGAAGAAATCTACATTGTTACTGCTCAAGAAAGTGATCAAAACAATCCATCAACCCCAACTTGACGCCGTGTTCGGGAGCTTGGTCTTTAAAGAACCACTTTGAACACTATTTTGCACAATGGTTTGCATTTGTTGACACAAGAGCTTCTTCCACAAGACCATTTACGCCGCCATACATATGCCACCAATAGGTTGCTACATCTTGTCCATGACAATCCCGATTTTCATAAAAAGATCATAATGAGTGACCAGACACATTTTCATTTGAAAGGAAATGTGAATAACAGAATTGTCGGTTCTGGGAAATTGGAGACTCTCAAATTATTCAACAGTCACCTTTGCATCCAGTTTGACAGTTTGGGTTGCAATTTAATAAGGAAGAATTATTGAACTGGCGTAGCGGCAACTGTGAATGAGGAGCGATATCGTGATATGATTGAAAACTTTTTAACGCCACAACTGCATGCTTAGAGCTTGACTAACATGTGGTATCAACAGGCATCACATACAGCCAGAAATAAAATGGAATTACTGCAAGACCTCTTTCCGCAACAAGTTATTTCGAGAAATTGTTGATTGACCTCCGTGGTCGCCTGATTTGATTGCTCTAGACTTCTTTTGGTGGGGATATCTGAAAATCAAGGTTTATGCAAACAAACCAGAAACATTTGAGCAACTCAAACAAAATATTCGTGATGAAATTAATGAAATACCGCATAAGAAGTGTCAGAATGTAATAAAAAATTAGTGTATTTGTGAGTCTAACAGAGGCGAACATTTATCTGATATTGTATTCTTGCCGATACTAAATAAACCATTTATCAATATAAGATCCATTCTTTTTCATTTAATCAATAATTATAAATAACCAAAGAGTTGTATACCACGGCGAACACTATACTTTTCCTCTAGTTCAAGCCAGGCATTCTTCCTTTTTTTTGGCTTGAGCTTGTGACAGTTTTTTTATTTTTATTTAATAGCTGACATCCTTCCTCTTACTAACTGCTTCAGCAGTGTCCGTGTGGAATAAGCATTCAATTTGGAACTTTTACCTTACCATTTCAATTGCCGGCGCGATTTCGTTTGTTTATTTTTCCATTTTTTCGATTTGCTCCATTACTTTTCTATTATTTTATTATTCTATTCTTTTGGCGAATTGCTTGTTTATATTTTAAAGTAAACAACTGGGTTAATGATGCATAATAAATAAATAAATACAAGGTCAGTTTTTGAAACCTTTCCTACTTGTTTAAAACATTTTATTTAGGACAAAATTAGAACAAGTTATAATTATATAGATAATCGAATAGAATTCGTTTGTATCGCTACACTGAAAACGACAATTAAAATAACATAGTGTTACTACAACATGAGTACAAAACTTAAAAAGGTTTAGGCTTCTTTTTATTGCTTTATAAGACAAAAAGTGTTTAATAACTAAGTTAAGCTTAAAGCTTAAAATATATCATTTTTATGAATTAGACCATTAAAAAGAATGTTAGATATGTCAACTTATAGATTGCTGCTATAACTAACCTAATACCTTTTCTATAGTCTTGGATACGATCTAAAGAAATTGTTAGTGTCATTTATAAAAAGTTGCCATTTTAAATTTCAAGCTTATAATAATTATTAAACATAATAAACACTGGCATTAAGTTGTTAGGATTTTTTCCGTCAATAAATGAAATTCTGTTTGCATTCTTTTCCGTCTTTTATGGCTTTATGTTCGTAATGAAAGGGGAACACTTTCGACAATTTTTTTTAAGAGAAATAGTACTTCAGGCAATGCCTATTTAGTCGAGTAGACTTGGTGGACATGCAGTTTAAACCAAATTAGTGTTATATGCCAGAAGGCGTGCGATACCATGAACCTATTGAGAAGCGTGCTTGGTAAGCAATTAATATTACATTTTGACTATCTAGATCATATTATTTGATCCCAGTAGACAGTGGGGGCATACGTGAAGCTGTACGTACACAGGAAGGAGCCGGCCACAGCTCCTACCCTAACATACCAACTGCAATTGGTAAGTTTTTTTTTTCTTAAAAAAGAAGTACCACTTCAGGCAACAATGCCTATTCAGTCAAGTACCGTGCTACATTCTTTAGGAAAGGGATAGAGAAGAGATGAAACAGTTGGTGAAAGTAGAACGATAGTAGGAAATTAACTGCCGTTTAAGACAGCACAGTGACCAGTGGCCATACCTTTAACACTGAGCAGTCAATTTTTATTTTTGTAATTTAAAAAAACCAAGGTCTTCGTTGGGAATCGAACCCACAACCCCAAGACTGACAAGCTAGTACACTACCTACTAGCCTAAAAGGGTACTTTCGTTTGTCAACAGTCTTTGTCGAATAATGCTTTATTCGACTTATCTTCAACTTTTTCGGCTGACCAGGCCTCTCTTGTCTTCTGTGTACAAATCGCCACTTTTAAATCGCGAAGGTCACCATTCACAACTTGGTCGGATTAGTCACTTGCCACACAGCCAATAAAACGATTAATTTATTGCAAACCAAATTTCCCGAACGCATAATTTCATGACAATGAGCAGTTAAGTGGCCAGCCAGATCATGTGATTTATAACCACTGTATTATTTTTTGTGGGGCTATGTTAAGGACAGAAACTATACGAGCCCATCGAATCGATTTCAGCCTTAAAACTCAAAATCCGTGATGTGGTTAATAAAATAGAACCGCTATTTTCACAAAAAGTGATTACAAACTTTGATGAGAGAATCGAATGTTGTCAGCGTGATCGTGGTGGATATTTGATATAATTTTTCTTTAATAAACTCCGAATACAATAAAATTTCGTTATAAAATAAAATTTTGAATCATCATAATCTAAATTTTTTGTTTTATTTTATTTTAGAAAACAAACTTATTGTTGAAAAACCCTTTATTTAAAAATAGCAACTCATTACAAAATATTTGCATCGATTTCTCTTTAAGATTTTTAAAATATTATCAACAGTTCAAGTTTATAATCTGCAATATCCCGCAAAGAATAAATTAGAGGAGGAATTTCATTTAAATAAGAAGCGTGAGAATTAACAGCAGGCGGCAAAAGAAAGAACAGCGGCAGCATTTAAATTGAAAACAGGCTGAAAGAAGGTTAAAAATTGAAATGTGTAGCAGATAAGGGCAAAAGTGTAAAACGTAAACAACAAGAAAAACTCATTAAAAATTAATAAAATGATGGATGCTTGATAAAAAGTCATATTTTAAGAACTTCAAAAATAAATATTTTATGATAAATAAGCAAAATAAAAAAAAAAGTTTTTCGTTATTATCCTTTATCCTAAAATATAAGCAATCCTTAAAGAAATTATTTTACGAAATACAACTTTCAAGAAGTGAAATAATACTCTATGCAATCGAATTAAAGTGTTGCCATCAAATTTACAAAAACAAAAATTTTCAGTTGAAACTTTTTTTCAATGGTTGTTTGTATTCGGAATTTTATTAGTTAAAAGACTTTGTAAATTTACAATATTTTAATTGAAATTTATGATGAAAACAAATGGATATTAATTTACCAAATTTGTCTTTTTGCTATTTTTGATTTATTATGAAGCAGCACTCCAACTCCAGCTTAGAGTTTTAAATTTCCCGACCTTCCAGAAGGAGCTCAATTAAGCCCCACGTTTTGTGACTTGCCATTATTTGATTATTTCGAAAATTTTAAATAGTTAAAGACATCAAGAGAACCGAAAACACGCGGCTCGTTTCCTTTGACATCAAGGATCCTATATACTTCGACATCCATACATAAAACTTTAGATATCCTACGCGACACACTACAAAATTTATACGATAACCAATACATTAACAATATTATAGATATTGTAAAGACAATAATAAAAATATTTCACGGACTTGGCTTGGGAACCCCAACTTCTGCAATTTTCATGGAAATTTTCATGCAACATTTGGAATTACTACATGTAAAAATACTAACGAAAAAAAAAATAAATCATTAATATACATATTTAGATACATAGATAATATTATCATACTTAAACTCATTTTATAATAGCATTACATACACAATGGAAAAAGAACTAGCCCTGTAGGCTAGTAGGTAGTGTACTAGCTTACCAGTCTGCGGGTTGTGGGTTCGATTCCCATTAAAGAGCTTGTGAAGGTCTGTTGTCACTACAAAAAATAAAAATTTACTGTCGGAGAGGCTGCTCAGTGATGAAGACATAGTCACTGGTCGCTGTGCTGCCGCATGCGACAGTTTATTTCCGATAACATTGTCCTTCTAGAAATGAAAGCTACCCCAGTAGACTAGTAGGTAGAGTACTTAGCCTTACTTAGCCTTAGGGGTGGTTGTTTTCACTACAAAAATAAGAGCTTGAAGGCTATGTAACTATCCCTCTACTTTCACCACCTGTCTATCTCTTCTCTATCCCTTTCCTAAAGAATGTAACATGGTTTTGACTAAATAGGCAACAAAGAAAAAACTTATATTATCTTGACATCAAAATAACACGAGGAACTGACTGTTTTACATTTGACATTCATAGAAAACCAACTTCGACGGACATTACTATCCACATTACCTGGAACCACCTTACCTAGCATAAATTAACAGCATTTAGACATATGATGCACAGACTTGAGATAATCCTACTTACTCCCGATAAGTACAACAAAGCACTCGGCGAAATTTGTAATTTATAGTTAAAAATAACGGCTACAAACCCACTATTAACAACGAACTTCTTAGATAATACAACACTAAAAACAGGAATAGAGAAGACAAAGAGACAACCGGTACAACACGACCGCACACTTTTACTTACACAGGACCAGAAATATATAGATAAACTAACCTTTCTCACAAAGAAGGTTTACTTACAGCATTAAAAATTAGCAACACTATGAGCCATAATCTCAGGACATCGACAGAAACATCTGACAAATTTAGTTGCAGCGGCGTTTACAGACTTACTTTTACCTGCAAACATTCTTATATAGAGGAAAATAAACGAACACTAAAAAGAAGATTTATAGAACACATATGCTAATGCAAACGAAAAAGAGAAGACTCCAACTTTGCATTAAACCTTGAGACTCACAGACCCACACTAAGGGGAATGAATGAATCTATGACACTACTTCATTCTAGCAAAAAAGGACGAAGCCTAGACATTCTTGAAAATATGGAAATCTGCAAAGCAAAAACTTTTAACAGTGATATTGTAAAAGAACTGGTAAACACGACCCCAGACATAATTTTCACACCAATAAAACTGCTCATACATTCCATCAAACGGAAAGCACAGTCAGACAGACACACGCACCTAGATAATTATAATAAAAGACGGAGATATTGAAAATTAGCCTTGCATAAAGTGACGTTCTACCTACATGAAAAAATAAGACCTTAACAACAGAATAACCGAGTACTGACTCACCACTACAGATTAGAATACGGAAAGTGTTCATACCGAAAGCGCTCGCCATTCGTACCGAACAAACAGCCAGCAAGGACGAAAAAGAATGATTATAGTATTTCATTTACCGTGGGAAAAAATCCAAACAGCTTGATATCGTAAAACGCAATGTCTAATCATCAATAGCTTATATGTTATTGAAATTTTTTTTTTTATAAGAGAAGTAGCACTTCAGGCAACAATGCCTATTTAGTCAAGTACCGTGCTACATTCTTTAGGAAAGAGATAGAGAATAGATGAAACAGGTGGTGAAAGTAGAAGGACAGTCAGAAATTAACTGTCGTATAAGACAGCACAGCCGACCAGTGACTATGCCTTCACCGCTGAGCAGTAGTGAAAAAAATCTAAGGTCTTCGTTGGGAATCGAACCCACAACCCCCATATTTACAAGCTAGTACACTACCTACTAGCCTACAGGGGCACCTATTGAAATTTGAAAATTGGAAATACTAAATTTTTTAAGACGTTAGCCCACTTCTTATTCTAAAATATTTTTTCTTTAGGTTAACATCCCAGCTGAACATTTTTACTCTACGAAAATAAGTTATAATGCCATGTTTTAATATAATCAAGCTATACTTGTTTTAACTTATCCACTATATTACGGCTTTCAGCCTAAATCTAACTAGTTACTGATAGAAACTTTCATCACCGCAACTAACCGCTACGCGTTATAAAAGTTTAAAAAATACATTTTTTAAACAAATGAGTTGCGGTTGTATACGTAAAAGACACGTACGTGATACACTCATTTAAACATTTGCATACTCAAAACAGGTAATCACAGTGAAAACACATATTTGTGGTAAGCGCAATCAAAGGAGCAAGTCCCTCCACAGAAAAATAAACTACTAAACACGAAATAGCAAGTACTGAGGAAGTTAAACAGTCTAAAAGTTAAGTTACCCTTATATACGCAAGTCGTTAAAAATGTTTTGTGCATTTAACCATCTTAAGACAAATAATATACTTAAAAATGGTATAATTTTTAAGCGCATGCATACTTGCACATATATGAGCACACATTTATTACCCCACCAGTTCGTTGACAGAAAATACACTTATTTTGGGTACAAATTTTTAAGCAAGTAAGGACGTTTATACTCAAATAAAGAACAAATAAAACAAATAACAATGACTAGAAGGTCACCCTTGTTAAATGTTAGCCACAATTTTTTAATCGAAACAAAAGATATGATTAATGTATGACACAACTACATATTGTTGCAGAAAACATAATTTTATTCCTGTGAACATAGTGCAATCATATGTTTGAGGTAAATAAATGCTACAATGATATTTTTTAATTAAAATCAAATATAAAAAAAAATACTTTTAACCGCCTAATCAAGTCATTGCTTGCATAATTTACACGGCTGGCTGAATTATTTTTCCTTGATTTTTATCTAAAATGAGATGCTTCAATATACTAAAACTAAAAAAAAAATAAAAACGGCAGAGACTTTGATTTTCTAATTAAAAATATTTTCATTAGAATAAAACACTATATTGCTCTGAAATCTGAGAATGAATTTGGAAATATTTGCTGCCTTTATGGTCAGTTAAAAACCATAAGCAATTTGTGGTAACAATAACAGCGCTTACATTTCAAATCATTTTCGAGTGCTTCTAGTTACCAGTGTTACATTATTTGATATAATAAAGGAACGCTAACTGCGTACTTTTGGACCGATCGAATTAATGCAATATTTTCATAATTTACTGGTCATAAATATAAAAATTTGAACATAATATGACAACACTCTTCTACGCAGCATTCGATATTTATTTCATCTTCATAAATCAAACAATAAATAAAATAAATTGGACTTTAACTAAACTTATATTAAGAGTTTTAAGTGAAATATAATTTACTCTGAGTAGAAAAGCTTCATATACATATATTAGAGTGTATCCCTGGATCATTAATCTTTTGCAGAAATCACCACATAAAAATCCAACTGTTCTGACAAATGTTTTTCTTCAGAACAGTGTTGCTTCTATTATTATTATTATTATTTGAGAAAAAATTTCAGATATAAAAAAATTTAATAACATGGTTTAATTTAATTTACAAAAAAATTCTGGAATTATAAACCACATATTTTTATTATAAAAATGAATTTTTTTTATTCGATTTTATGAATTTTTAATGAACTGTTTAAACAGCAAATATAATTTACTGCTACTTCTATTGACATCTACAGTGTGGCAAAGTTAGCGTTTTTATTGCAGAAAATTTTGAAAAATTAAACAAATTTCTGTGAATATTTATCAAATATTTATGCTTTCGCGGAAAATTAAAGACAATATTTAAATCAACACTAGAAGTTTTAAGTTAAAAATATGAAACCAAAACAACAGACCTAAAATTTACACTAAGATACACTAAGATAATCTATTTTATCAGCTGTGCTTAACGTTTGGAATATTATTGAAATAATGAAATAGCTAAATGAATGTACTATTTGTAAATATTTTTAAAAAGCACTCAAGAGAAGAATTAAACAATAGTTGTAAAAGCCTCAAGAACAAAGCTGACTGCAATAAAATATCTAATGAAATTTTGATTAAATGAAAGAGAATGGATCCAATGTTTTATGTTGATGTTTTATTTAATGTCGGCAATTATATAAGCATCATATAAATATTCGCTTCTGTTAACCTCACAAACGAGAGCCCTTTTGAGCACATTTTTCATTACATTCTCACACATTTAACGCGGTATTTCATTCATTTCATTATGAATATTGTTTGAATTGCTCAAGAGTTTCTGGTTTGTTTGCATAAATCTTGCTTTTCAGATATCTCCACAAAAGGAAATCCGGAATTCTTGTATCAACTGAATCTTATATGAAAACAAATGCAAATCCTTGCGCAAAATTGTGGCTAAAGTTGTTCTATGAAGACTAAGCTCCTGAGTATAGCATCGAATTAAGATTGATGGATTATTTTGAACACTTCCTTGAGCAGTAGTAATGTTTTCAGCCAATCTTGCAGTACGTCGTGGTCCACGCTCGGGCCTATCACCCATAGGCCCTCTTTTTCCTAGACGATTAATAGTGCCTTTTATTGGCACATTGTTTCTTCTAACAATTTCAGTAACTTTCTCATAGTCACATTAATCGATGATTGATTTTGATAAAATATTTTAACGATTTAAACACTTTGGTTTATCGTATATTTTTCCACATCAAATTTGCCGCATGTCTACTTCACGACTGCCAAATATAAACTGACTAATGGTGGCGGACATCCATTATAATATAATTGGAAGAAGTATGCTTGATATAATAAATGAATCACTTAGAGCAGGAAAATTCCGGGACAGTTAGAAAATCTCAGTGGTAACCCTAGTACAGAAGATTGCAACAACCAAGAAAATGTGAGGAGTTTCCTTCGTCCTATTAAAATTTTGAAGACATGGTCAAAATTGCTGCAAAAAGTTGTAAAGGAACAACTCGAAGAATATTTGGAAACAACTAAACTGGTAACATAGTATCACTTTGGTTGCAGAAAAAGTTTTCACGTGAAAAAATCGTTAATCACTTGCTAAACAAATTGAAGAAACTTGAAAAGTATAAAAAAGTTGGTGGTACACCCTTTCGATTTCAAAAGAGCCTTTGAATCCATGAGTATGCTGCTGCAAAAGCTATGTAATTATGGCCTCATGAACATCGAACTAAACTGTTTTAAGTCCCATTTATTAAATTGAACACAAGTTACAAAAGTAATCAATACAAAATCCGACAGAGCTAAAAATTACTATGAAGTACCATAAGGGTCGATCTTAGGTGCTCTATTGTTTAATATATATATTAACGATTTGCCAAACTTGGTGGAAAAATGTGAAATCAAATTCTACGGTTATATTTGCAGCAGCGATTCAATTGAACAATGCTACGACAATATAACCCATGATATGAAACAAATTAACATATGACAAAATATGAATAAACTTAAATTAAATGAATCTAAAATAAAATAATGAAAATAAAAGCTAACACCACCAAAATCTTTAACAATGAATTAATGGAAAATGTACACCAAATTTATTATTTAGATGTCATTATTGATAAATATTTAAAATTTACTAATTATATTAATTATATATCAGGTTTTTTTTAATAAGAAGTTTGTTTTTCAATTGTGGCAACACCAACAACATGATAGTTTTGACATTTAGTCTTTTGACATATTCGTAGTAGATGCATTGTCAATTGTTCTCAACAATTGGGATTATCCAAAATCACCACATGGCGAATTTTGCGTAAGGATTTGACTTTGAAGACTTACAAGGTTTAACTGGTGCAGAAATTGACCGACCATTTATATCCCTGTAGATTCCCTCGATTCAATCAAGAACAATCAGCTGGTGTCTTTGGAAAAATCATTTTTTCAAACGAAGCCTTCTTTCACTTGTCAGGGTATTTCAACAAGCAAAATTGCCATTTGGGCTTTTGAAAATCCTAGAGGGATTATTGATAAGTCTTTGCATGCTCAATAATTCACTGTATGGTGCGCTAGTCTTAAGGCTGCGGTAACGGTCAATGGACCACGCTATCGCAAGCTGCAAACAACTCAATTTGGCCTATGATTGATGACGTGTATATCGCTGACAGGTGATTTCAACAGGACGATGCCACATGTCACGCATCTACTGAAATGATCAATTTATTGTACACGAAATTTCCTGATCGCAGAATTTCATAACAAGCAGCAGTTAAGTGGCCATCCAGATCGCGTGATTTAGCAACATGCGTTATTTTGTGAAACTATGTTAAGGAAATGGTCTATACAGAGCCAATCGAATCGATTTCAGCCTTAATATTCAAAAGTCGTAACGTGAATAACGAAATGATAGATTCGACATCTTTCAGTGTGGTCGTGGTGGACATTTGCCAGATATTTTTTGTCATTCATAATTGCCTGAACTTTTCTCTTCGTAATACAATGAAAATTTAAATCATCTTAATCTAAATTTGTTGTTTTATTCTTGTTGAAAAAGCGTTTATATGAATAATGGTTATTATATTATGTGTGATAATTCATTGTAAGATTTTTAATTAGGGGCATCAACAAAAAATTAGTGTAATTTTTGCGAGAATATAAATACTAGTAGTCGTTACTAATATTCTAATGCCAGTATTTCACATGTCCTTAATAATATATATATATTAAAATTAAGTCGAATAAATGAATAAATAGCAACCGTGTTACAGCCTTTGTTGTGACATTTAAAAAATTAAATGTTTTTTTTTATATTGCAAAAATATCTAACCCCACAAACGTGAGGCCGCATATCAAAACTATTCCATTTCGATTATCTAATCATCGCCGTTTCTTTTTTAATAAGTTAAAAGTTAGCATTATTGTGTCATTTGAGTAAAGAATTGCCATCAAAAACGACTAACATTTACTACAAATTGACATCACTTAAATTTATTTAACATAATTTCTAGATGTCGAGTAATAAGTTTTTAAAACCTTCATATTTTCAGCATGTGGCTTTTACGGTCGCAAAGCATAATTTCCGTCATGTGTACAAATTATGATTAAAATGTGTTTTGTTTTCTCTTTTGCCATTTTATACGCTTTTTTCTTTCCATTTAAACGATTATACAAACGTGGCATAATTCTTTTCTCATATCTTTGTACTCGTAAAATGAATCCAATGATGTGGCATATTTAATGTTGATTTGATTTATGTCTTGTGAAAACGTGGTGACAAAATTAACAAACAAAAAAGAAAACGATGACACACACACACACACAAAATACACATTGTAACAAGTTTTTGGGTTAAGGAAAAAAAGCATAAAATGGATGCTGTTAAAAATGAATTAAATCATAACAGCAACAACAACAATTAAAAAAATGTTGAAAAAGAAAATAACAATACTTAAGTGTGCCTTTAAGTAGATTTCAAAAACAAGTATTTAAATAATTTAAAAATGTTTTTTATGCATTAAAATAAACAACTTGTTATGTTTGTACTTCATTATAAAAAAATTAAATTTCTTCTCTTAAGAAATTGTTTTATGGCATTTAATACAACTCTTTACAAATTAAATACTTCCAGTGCAAAGTTGCATGACACTTGGTATGCTATACAGGAAGTCCTGGATTATTAATACTTAAATAACATAAATTCAAGATATTTTTTTAATTTATAAAATTAACTATTTTTTTTTTGTTGGGGCTACCCGTGGCTACTGAGACAAATTATACCGTTCGATTTTGATACCTATTAAAAATTGATATTTTCTTACATTTCTAGGATTTCGCACCTAAAGTGTAAAAATATAATCCGATTACTTTCACTATAATATCCTTCTCTTCATTGGGTAAAGCCTTTTATATATGGAAGTGTTATTTGTAGTCTTCGATTTTTACAGCCACTGTAACAACAGATACCCTCGAAAGTGACGTACTATCTATAAAAACAGTTTTTGAACTAAGATAAGTAGACAAGTCAAATTTGCACAGTGCCAGTAAAATAAAACTTCAAACTAAAAGGTGTACCAATATGATGTGGTTTTTACGTAAGTGGCGTTTGAATTGTTTACGGTTTATTTTAGCTATGAATTTTTTAAGTTAATCTACCTTGATTTGTGCAAGATTCCTTTAAACATTAATATTTTATGATATTAAATTTATTCATATGTTCTTTTCACTACTGCTCTTATAACTCATCAGTGGATTTACCCCAAATTTTATATAGAAAACGCATGAATTCTATATCTCAAGCCTAATTGTTAAGCTTAATATATTTAATTTTTACATCAATAGGGCTTGATTTCTTAACAAAACTAATCGTCAAAAAATTATAGCAGCAAGATTTGTTGGGATAAAACTTTAATTATTCATATTTAAACAAGTTATATATCATTACAAAAATTATATCTGGCAACCATTCATATATCTATCGGGTTTTTCAACAAGAAGTTTATTTTCAATTGTGGCAACACCAATAATATAAGAGTTTTAGCATTTATTTTTTAACGTATTCGTTGGCAATTGTTACAATGAATTCCCTTTTCGTAGAAAAATCGCACTGAAATAATTAAAATTTATACTTCGTAAAATTCGTGGCAACATAATCGTCCTTCTGAGATCGCTATTAAGAATTTTGTCGTTAAATTTAACTCAACGCGTGTTTGACCGGGTCGTTCAGCTAAAACATCGCAAATTTGTCAATTCCTTGACGTTATCAGCAATTGGATTTGACTTTGAAGCCTTACAAGGTTCAACTGCTGCAGGGATTGAAGCCGACCTCGCCACAGATTCGCTGAATTTATTTAGTAACAACCGACTGGTTTTTCTGAAAAAATGATTTTTTCAGCAGAAGCCCATTTTTACTTGTCGGAGTATGTCAATATGTGAGAAGCCTTTGCGTGCTCATGGCCTAATAGTCTGGAGGCGTGATTGCGCGTTTTTCTCGAAGACGAGGCTAGAAATTCAACATCTCAATTTCGGGCTATTATTGACGAATATCCACACTGACATATGGTTTCAACAGGATGGTTCCACATTTCACACAGCCAATAAAACGATCAATTTATTGCAAACAAAATTTCCCGATCGCATAATTTCACGGCAATCAATATAATGATATAACACCACTGTATTATTGTTTATAGGGCTATGTTAAGGACAGAGTCTATACGGAGCCAATCGAATCTATTTCAACCGTAAAACTAAAAATTCGTAAAAAAAGTGTGATTAACGAAATAGGGCTGCCATTTTGTCAAAATGTGATTAAAAACTTTGATAAGAGAATCGGCATCTAGTGATGGTGGACATTTGCCAGATATTAATTTGCATTCATAATTCATTATCTTCTTAATCATCTCAATTTAAAAAACAAACTTCTTCTTGCAAAACCCTTTACTATAAGAAAATCTAATTTTAAATCTTTGAGACTCCAAAAAAATTTACAAACTTATTTCAAACATTTATCTTAAAGTATTCCTACTCCTACATATGGAAATCTTTACATTCTAAACACTGATGACATTGTGAGGTCAAAAATTAAAAATTTACAATTATTTGAAAAATTTCCTAGTTCGAATTTTGAATGACACCTGTGTTTCCTCTATTGACTTCATGCTGTGCATGTTATGTTTTTGTCACTTTAACTTTTATGAAACAAATTTTCTCAAACATTTTATCACATGTGTCAAACTGATATCGACAAACGTGCATAAAATACTTACGCAATAAGATAAAGAGTATATATACATATGTATGTAGGAAAATTATATACTGACAAACAATGAGGTGACCCAATAATTCTTGTAACAAATTTCATATTGATGACTTCTTGGGAAACAAAATATTATTTAAATTGCCGTCTGTACAATTTCATTACTAATTTTTCTGTGCAAAATTTGACTCAAGGGAGGGAGAGAGAGAGAGAGAGAAAGAAGTTGATTTTAATATAATGCCGAAGTATGCTTCAGAACTAGCAGGAATTTGTATAATTTTATGTGTGTTTCTGTGCAAACAAATTCAAAGAAAAACCTTTCAAACCTCCTACCAAACATGTTTGAATATGTCGTGTTGCATGCTATATGTCAGAGAACTATCTGTCTCAGCCTTCTTTATTAAAAGGGTGGTTTTTAAAGCCCTAACGAAGTTAAAAATGTAAAAAGCAGCACAAAAAATAGGAAATCTTTTTTTAATAGGAAAATTACGCACTGAGACTTAAAAATGATTTCAGGCCATCTTGACTATTCTGAACGAAGCATATTCTAGACATCCAATTTTGAGCCACTTTTTCACACTGCTCTATATTACAAAAGACAACAACAATATTGGCTACCAAATTATACAGAATTACTTTGAATATCAACATTCATCAATTTACGCAAGTAAAAATCGCAAAGTTATACTCAGCAGTGCAGGTATTTATTGGCTCAAACAAAATTGCAGCATATGGCTTGAAATCAAACTGCAACAGATTCTACAGGCTTCAGTGCATTTAGAAAGTCTAATCTAACTATATTATTGCAACATAATTTCTTTAAAAATAAGGTCAAAGCTTCTGGTCTACAGAGATCGTTAACGCAAGATGATCATTGAATTCGTTGTTTGAAAATATGAATGACATTGATCTGGGCAAGATATGGTTTCTTTGATTCTCTTAACATTTCCAATCGATATTTTTTTTATTTTCCTTACTTAGGTGTGCTTCTGATAAATGTAAGTCAACAGGAAGGCACCGTTTTCATTTCGAAACTTTTATTATACAAAAACAACTTAATAACTGTGGCAGCAGATTTCGCTCTGAGAGAAATGAAATGAATTGTAGTATCGGATGCGTTACTACGAATTATATTCTTCAAATAGTCTTGTTACAAAAAAAAATCTGATTTTTTAATTGCATCAGAAATATTTTGAGAACATGAAAATAGAGAGGCAATTAAAAAATTAGAGAAATCGAGATCCGGAGTTATATTCTACGTTTAGTCGTAAAGTCATCCTAAAGCTCTTTTATTAAACTAGCACTTCAAGTTCCACTACAGACAATAATAAACAATTTTGAACGTCACTTTATTTTTTTTTTGTTGTTGTTAATCACCATCTTAAGGAAATAACGACTTTTGCATCATATTTATTGATATGATAATAAAATTGATTGAAAATTATACAAAAAGCCATTTCCGTTATGGCTTAACAATGATCTCTATTTAAATTAGAAGATTTTTGTTTGCTTAAATTAAAGCGAATTAAATATATGGCGAATCAATGACCAGCGAACAGCGAATCTAAATAATATTGTTACGAAGATCTTTTGTTTTAATTTTAATAGAAAATAATTATCAGTACAAAAAAGTAAACGAAATGACCTATTGTGTATTTTGCATTAAGTGTAGTTTTCTAAGAAATCTTATACACACAAGACGAAAACAACAACATGCTTATTATAAATTCTATAAACTAACTTAAACAATAGAAAACAATAATAATTAATATAGACCAAAAAAACACACAGCCCAGCAGGTGGCCACACTGAATGATAATAACAACAACAATATGTGATGATATTAAATTAGAATATTCTTGTATATGCCAGAACCGCTTAAAGCAGCTATATAAGCAACATTTCCTAAACAAATGAGTTGAATTAGAGTTGAAACATCTTTGAGAAAAGACAACTAAATAATAAAGCATTTTTAGGCGTTGCTGAGGTGAAGTTACCATCGTGTTTACTTTGTGTGTGTAAAGAAAGTGAACAAATTCTTTAATTTAATTAAAAGCTGTAGGATGCCGTGTTATTATTTTGCAATAAAGGAACTCAATATAAAAACTTTTAATTAAAAAAAGTAAATGTAACTATTTTTTATATAGAGTTTTTTAGTTAAGTTACTAGCGAATTCATTTTTTTTCGTTGTAAACCAAAATCAAACTCAATGTGAAGGGTTTTTCAACAAAAAGTATGTTTTCTAAAGCGAAATAAAACAAAAAATTTATATTAAGATGATTCAAATTGTTATTGTATTGCGAAGAGGAGTAGTACGGCAATTATGAATGAAAATTAATATCTGGCAAATGTTCAACACGATCACGCTGACAGATGTCGATTCTTTCATCAAAGTTATTAATTACTTTTCAGCATAATGACGATCCGATTTCGTTAATCACATCACGGATTTTGAGTTTTAAGGCTGAAATCGATTCGATTGGCTTCGTATAGACTCTGTTCTTAACATAGCCCCACAAAAAATAATCCAGTGGTATTAAATCACACAATCTGGCTGGCCACTTAACTGCTGATTGTAGTGAAATTATGGGATTGGGAGATTTCGTTTGCCATAAATTGATCGTTTCATTGTCTGTGTGACATATGTTATCGTACTGTTGAAACCACATCGCAGTGACATCCATGACGTTAATAATAGGCCAAAATTGAGTTGTTAGCATTTCGCGATAGCGTGACCCTTACCGCATTTCTAGCTTCATCTTTGAAAAAAAAACGACCCTATCACGCCTCTAGACCACAAAACGCACCATAGAGTGACACGTTGATCATGCAAAGGCTTCTCAGTAATCGCTCTAGGATTTTCAGAAGCCCAAATGCGGCAAGTTAGCTTGTTGACATACCCTGACAATTGAAAATGGGCATCGTCCGAAAAAAATATTTAATCAGAAACACCAGCCGACAGTTTCTGAAGGAATTGAGTGAATGTACGGTCGGTTGGTTTCAATTCCTGCACCAGTTGAACCTTGAACCAGCTTTTACAGGAATTCGCCATGGTAAAACTAAAAACTCAAGTGTTCGACTTCGCTCTGGGTCTTTCCATCCAGTTGTCTCAAAATTGTTGAAAGTTTATTAAACAAAGCTAAAAATAATAAAAAAACAAAGAAAATATTCAATATTCTCAAAAATTGAAAAAATTATTATTTTATTTCTACACTCTCATTTTTCTCCAGGTTTTGCTTAAATGTAATTTAAAAAAATAATTGTCGTTCGCTACAACAACTACAAAAATCGAATCCTAGTTCGATGTACGGAAGGTGTTAACCTTTACGTATTTTTGACACCTACAGGGTCGTCACAATATTTTCATTGATGGCAACATTTTTTAGATGCTAAAGTTTTACCTCATTAGTCTGTTGTGATAATTTTATATGCCGAAAAGTAGAAACTGAGAAGAGTTAAAATAATACAACTGTCAAAGGTTATGAAAAACTATCTGCTTATATAAAACCAAACAAATTTAATGTTAAATAACAAAATCTTTTGAAATACCCTTTAATATGTGTTGTTTAGTTTTCAGTTCCAACAAAAACAAAACTAGTATTTTATGTAACAAAAGATTACATTTGTAACTCGTTCTGTCTATTTAACTTTACATAATTCTTAACTGCCTGTTATTGCAGTTGGCATAGAAGCCATGAAGCTTTTATTTTTGTGTTTTTTCCTACTACTTATGAAGATCAATTTATAGCATAAAAAAGTTGCCAACCAATTCCTTTGAACTCTTAATCCTTGAATGTTTTTACTTATAATAATATAAGAAAATAAATACAATTATTTAATAGTTACTTTTAGAACTATTTTCAGTTTCAGATAAAAACTAAAATATTTCTTAAACTTTTATTTTAGAAAATAATAGCATTCCAAAGGTGATTCTATACATGTTTCCTTGAAACTACTTTTTTTTCTTAAGAAACTCATAATATTTTTTTCAAACTTTTTAAAATCTTCAATAAAATATTCAAAAGTCAAAGTTACTCTACAAACGTTCTTGGAAACTTTATTTTATTAAACCTTGACAAGTATTTCCTTTTTGTATTTTATTTGCAATTTTAATACTTCAAAGCGCAATTATTACAAGAAAGAATTTTTATTCATGATTTAAATTTGGATTCTTTTTTGTTTTTTTTTTTTTTAATTTTTTTGTAATTAACATTCATGTTGTAATGAATACTAATGAAGCAAATTTTATACAAACACATACATACATGTGCAAATGTATATACAACTCGCAAAGTAGCAGCAGAAACTAACTGCAAACCAATCTACTCTGTGTAACAGACATAAGAAAAGTTTTATTTAAAAAATATTGCATAAAACTAACTTAACCCTTCATTGCTACGTTTCTTTTGCAAAGAGTTACCCAATTTTGGAAATTGTACCAATTAAATAAAATTGATTGTTTTGCTTTTCTTGTGTGGTCTTCAAGTATCACATATCATTGCTTTTTCAATTGTGTGTTGCCACACAAAACGATAGGGTTTGCACGCATTCATAGTAGATGCGCATTGTCAATTGTTACAACGAATTCATTTTCGTAAATGAATTGCATTAAAATAATTTACATCCACTATGAAAATCGTGGTTCTTTACATTTACATTTCGTAAAATTCCTGATATTTTCGGACAACATAATCGTCGTTCTGAAACCGCAATTAGAAATTTAGCCGCTAAATTTAATTCGACAGGCTCAACACAAAATATCCAAACACCACCAACGCTTTCAACTGAAAACGCTGCAGCCACAGCCTTGAAGAAGGTCCAAATTTGTCAATTTCTCGACGTTATCAAAAATTGGCGTTATCCAAAACCACCACAGGACGAATTTTGCGTAAGGATTTGACTTTGAAGCCGGAATTGAAGTCGATCGTTTATTCACATCGCCGTAAATTCGCTCAATTCATTCAGAAACAATCAACTGGTTTTTCTGAAAAAATTATATTTTCAATTCAAGCCTATTTTTACTTGTCAACAAACGAAACTGCCTCATTTGGGCTTCTGAAAATATTTGAGAAATTATTGATGATTGCATGCTTAACGTACGCTATGTGGTCTGAAGACGTGATTGGGCCGTTTTTTTTCGAGATGAGGCTGAAAATGCGATAACGCTCAATCAATAACGCTATCGGAAGATGCTAACAATTTATTGTAAACGAAATTTCCCAATCGCATAATTTAACGACAATCAACAGTTAAGTGGTCAACTGTGTGATTAGATTTACATCTACGCCTGACTATGTAGTCTTAATCAGATGGTGGTCAAACCACTGTCCTAGGAAGCCGAAGCTATAATTCTATGCAACAGATCTTTCCTAGTTGCAACTTTAATGATTCCAGAGCAGGGCTGCAAATCATCACTCCTTGCTAAAGAGTTGGAGACTATTCAACTCCTGTCCAGAACACATGTCTAGCATGCTCACTGGATCAGGGAACATTTCACCAGGTAGGTGTTATTAAAGGTGAAATGAACCCGGCCACCATAGAACCATAAACTGATATGGGGGCACGAAACCACAACCATATAGGGACCAACCTCAATAATCAGTCAGAGAACAGTTAAATGTCTAAAGAGACAAATAACGAACTCTGCGGGTTACTGATTCGCGAGGAAATAAAGTGGAGTTTCCAGTTGTACCCCTGCTGACTTCAGGGGACTGGGCTCCCTTTTTCCCCCAGTTGCACAGGTCTACATAGTAGCTCTCCATTAAGACCATATATGTGCCATCGGGGGGTAGTTAAGTGGTCAGCCAGATCGTGTGATTTAACATGATATTTTTTGTGGGGCTACCTTAAGGACAGAGTCTATACGGAGCCAATCGAATTGATTTCAGCCTCAAAATACAAAATTCGTGATGTGATTAACGAAATAGGACCGCCATTTTACCAAAAAGTGATTAATAAAAAAAATTAATGAAAAAATCGACATGTGTCAGCGTGGTCGTGGTGAACATTTGCCAGATAACATTTTTCATTCATAATTGCTGAATAAATAAAATAAAGTTTTAAGTCATCTTAATCTAACTTTTTGTTTTATTTGTTTTGTGTTGAAAAACACTTTCTTGTTGAAAAACCCTTTAGAAAAAAGCAAGAGCAAGAGGTGCCCCTGTAGGCTAGTAGGTAGTGTACTAGCTTGTAAAATATGGGGGTTGTGGGTTCGATTCCCAACGACTTTAGTTTTTTTTTCACTACAAAAATAAAAATTGACTGTCGGTGGGGCTGCTCAGCGATGAAGGCATAGTCACTGGTCGTTGTGCTGTCTTATATACGGCAGTTAATTTCCGACTATCCTTCTACTTTCACCACCTGTTTCATCTATTCTCTATCCCTTTCCTAAAGAATGCAGCACGGTACTTGACTAAATAGGCATTGTTGCCTGAAATGCTACTTCCCTTTAAAAAAAAAAACTTTTCCCGGTTTGTATAAAAATTAACACAAAAATTTGTGAAATCACATTGGGCATGCAAACGCTTCTTAATAATCGCTCTAGAATGTTCATAAGTCCGAATGCGGCAATTTTGCTTTTTGACATACCCTGACAAGTGAAAGTAGGTTTCGTTTGAAAAAATGATTTTTTCAGAAAAAATGTGAGTGGTCGGCCAATTTGTGTATTAGTTGAACCTTGTAAGGCTGCAAAGTCAAACCCTAACGCAAAATTCGCTATGTGGTTTTGAATAACCAAAGTTTTTGAGAACGTCGAGAAAATGATAAATATGGATCTGCTTCAATACTGTGGCTCGCGGTTGCGATATTTTCAGTTAAGCAATTCGGTCGAACACCCGTTGGTGTTCGGATATTTTGTGTTGAGCCTGTCGACTCAAATTTAATGACCAAGATCTTAATTGCGGTCTCAGAAGGACGATTATGTTGTCCGAAAATATCGCGAATTTTACGAAATGTAACTTTAACAGAACCACCATTTTCATAGCGGATATTAATTATTTTAATGCGATTTTCGTGCGAAATTGAATCTATTGTAACAATTGCCAATGTTTCTACTACGAATACGTCAAAAAACTAAATTTCAAAACTAGCATGTTGTTGGTGTTGTCAGAATTTAAAAATAAACTTTTTGTTGGGAAACCCGATATAAAAAAACTTATGTCGGGTTGAAGTTGTTTATTTTATTATAATTTAGCAACCATTTAATGAAAATGATTGAAGATTATAAATGTAAATTGCCCGATTAGCCTAGAAGAAGGCCTCATTCTTTTAAAGCTAACAACAACAACTACTATTAAACTTTACATAATTTTTAAAACAATCCACAAAGAGCTTTCCCTTACGAGAGTTATGGATGAAATTAAAAGTTTTAGTGAAAACTATTCAAAAAGACTAAGACAGCACAGCAATCCATTACAAATTAGACGACTCA
Organism: Trichopoda pennipes; assembly: GCA_030448955.1. Lineage (NCBI taxonomy): Eukaryota > Metazoa > Arthropoda > Insecta > Diptera > Tachinidae > Trichopoda > Trichopoda pennipes. The sequence continues at coordinate 2,509,625 of JASKUP010000023.1, forward strand.
AAAGACATCACATTCTGCAATTACTATTCCGGAAATAACAATTTATTTTTGTGTACCCATATGTTGACTCCTAAACTTTTGTAAATTTGTATAAATTTTTATTTAAAAAATTTTATAAATCTGAGGGAACTGTTAGCAATAATGTTTATAAATTATTGTTGCTGTTGTCTATGGAGAATAACGAATATAGTTATTTTTTTAATAAGCGCTTTGTTACATTGAGCTCTGTTTTTGCAAAATAATAACACTTTAGAGTTTTAAATTAAAATTAAAGTGGATAATTTCAATACACACAAAATAAACACGATGGTAACTTTTACCACTGTAACGCCTAATATTATGTTTACACCTACCGTGTTTAACATCTCAATCGTGTTGAAGCATTAAGCACATCGATTTTATACATTGACGTGTTTTGTCAAACATCTCAAATGAGTTGTTTTTGATTTAAACACGTCGTTAAACATATAAATTCCAAATACAACTCTGAATTTCATTTAATTTTGGGATGTGCTAAGTGCATTTTTGTCCCTGTATGCTAGTGTAATTAGCTAATTTGTCTGGGGTTTGGGTTTGATTCCCTACTAAAACGGCTGTTTTCACTACAAAAAATCATTTTTAAGGTAAAAAAAGTAGATAAAACGTCAGCGTTAAACATCTCAATTATAGTGTGAATGGCTGTGTTTAAATTTGAAAACATTTTGCTTACACGCGTTCGAAAACACAAATGTGAACTTAGTATAAAAGATGCTTTATTATTTTTTTTTTTAAAGAGAAGTAGCACTTCAGGCAGCAATGCCTATTTAGGCAAGTACCGTGCTACATTCTTTTAGGAAAGGGATGGAGAAGAGATAAAACAGGTGATGAAAGTAGAAGGATAGTCGGAAATTAACTGCCGTATAAAGACAGCAACAGCGACCAGTGACTATGCCTTCATCGCTGAGCAGCCCCACCGACAGTCAATTTTTATTTTTGTAGTGAAAAAAACCATGGTCTTCGTTGGATATCGAACCCACAACCCCCATACTGACAAGCGAGTACACTACCTACTAACCTACAGGGGCACCTAGTACAAAACTATAAAGCTATATTATTTTGTTGTGTTGAGTCTACGAAGATTCAACTTGAATTCATTTCTATTGCCAGCAAGTGGTTCTTACATATCTGTTTTAAGCGGTTCTCGCCTACACAAGAATATTCTACTTCAACATCATCCCGCTGTGCGTTTTGTTTTTATTTCGTGTCAGCTGCTTTTGTTTTCTGTTGTTTAGCGTACTTCGTGGAATTTCTTAAAATCATGTTGTTATTGTCTTGTGTGTATAAGATTTCTTAGAAAACTACACAGTTTGTAAAATACACAATAGATAATTTCGTTTACTTTTTTACTGATAATTATTTTCTTTTAACAAATTTGCTTTTTATTTTTAAATGGATGTAATTAATTAAAAAAATATAAATTAAAAATAAAAAATAATTTTTAAAAAATTACTTTATTTGAATCACCCTTTACTAGAGAAGCTAAAAACTTAATATTTGGCATTTCTTGCTTTTAATTTCTAAGGCAAATAAGATAAACTTATGAACGTTTTGTTAAAGAACTTGTTTTGCATATGTGCATGTATTTATTTGTGTATTGCATATTTAAATATATTTGTTTGTTTCTCCAATTTCAAATTTGTAGAATTACTTTTTAAAAACTTTTTAAGAATTTTATTATTTGTATTTATTTGTCTTTAAACGATGAAAAACATTTTTTGATGCAAATTTAGTGACTAACTGCACTTGTCGCATTTGTGCTGTAAACTTAATTCGAATAAATGTTTCGATTTCAAAAAGAATTCAGATATTGTACAGGGTATCCGCTTACTTTGATTAAGTGAAAGAGAATGGATGTTATATTGATAAATGTTTTATTTAATGCTGGCAATTATGTATGGAATACAATATCAGATAAATTTCCGCCTCTGTTAGCCTCATAAAAGCGAGTTCTTTTGAGCACATTTTTCATTACATTCTCACACATTTCACGTGGTATTTCATTAATTTCATCACGAATATTATGTTTGAGTTGCTCAAGCGTTTCTGGTTTATTTGCATAAACCTTGCTCCCCACAAAAAGAAATCCGGAGCAGTCAAATCAGCCGACCGTGACGGCTAATCCACATCACCATTTCTTGAAATAACTTGTAGTGGAAAGAGGTCTCACTGTAATTCAATTATAATCCTGACTATATGCGATGTGGCACCGTCTTGTTGTTACCACATATTAATCAAGCCCAAAACATGCTGTTGTGGCGTTAAAAAGTTTTCAGTAATATCACTCCCCACTTACAGTTACCGTTACGCCATTTTCATTTTCAAAAAATTAAGGCCAGGCTGTCACTTTTAATGGATGCAAAGGTGACTGTTGAATAATTTGAGGGTTTTCCATTCTCCAGAACCGACTATTCTGTTTATTCACTAATCCATTCAAATGAATAAGTACCTCATCACTCATTATGATTTTTTATGAAAATCGGTGATTGATTTTGATAAAATGTTTTAACGAATAAAACACTTTGGTTTATCGAATATTTTTCTATGATAAACTCGCCACGTCAACTTTCAAGACTTATGTTTACGAAATTGGCGGCAAAACAACGTAGTATACCATCCCGGCGAAAGGTATTCTACTTTATATTTGAACAGATTATATAGTCGTTTAGATGTTGAAAGTAAATCGAAAGGTTTGTTTTCTTATAAAAACCTGCAAAATGTGAAAGGAACAAATTTTATTGTTGAAAGGAAAATCGCTTGATGTTGAACAAAATACTTAACTTGTTTCATTCAAAACTTATTTCATAATAATTCCATAATGTGCGCAAACGATTTTTGTGAAATAATTGAAAATTTGATACAGATTTGATTTGACTAAAGTTGTTGCATTTTTGTTAGCAACTCAAACGTTGACGTTTTGTATAATGCTTTAGCAGAAAGAGACAAAAGAATTATGAATTTACTAGAGAGTCACGATTATAAAAACACGACCTGGGTTGGGAATAAATTAATTAAATAATACAGCAATCTGCTTCAATTCTTTCGAAAGTGTAACTGTAATAATAAATAAATATTTTTATTAAACAAATAAAAAATATTCTTTTTATTAACCTGGTTCAGCTGCTCATGAACTGCTTGAAAAGACTATAGAATTTATATTTAAATAAAAGAGATCTTTAAATCCTTAAAGAAATGGCACGAACTTGGCTTTAACATAAAAAAACAACATTAAATTTTTTAAATATATTTTTCCCTTTTTTATTTGCTTTTACATTTTTCTTGTTTTTCTTTGCTATTGACGTTCATATGTTGTGTTACTTTACTTTATAATTTTTATTGAAAATATTCTCTAGGGGAAACAGAAAATATAACAGAGAAACTTTCTCTTCAAAATTTCATTAAGTTTTCAACGTTTCAACATGTGCTTTAGGCAACAAACAGCAGCAGCAAAATAAAACCTGCAAGTAATAAAATGCACAACACACGTGCAAGTATCTTTATATATATATACATATGTTTTCACATACATACGTACAGCGACAAAAATTTAGGGCTGGTGTTATGTAGAAAGGCCGTAACGCGAAATTTTAGGAAATTGAGTTCTTTCGTGATTTCAATATAACAACTCGTTAGAGAAGTTTATCAAAAACAAAAGTTTTACAACGATTAACATTTTCTACATTTGTACCTTCTGCTATGATCATACAATTATGTGAGTTAGTGCCTGCCCGATAAGACCAACGAAAGGTAAAAAGTTTAGGGCATAGCAGAAAGGGAAACTTCGACTTTAATTTAATTTCTTTAGAATTTTAAGAACTTTTCAAAATGTGTGTGGTAGTCGGAAGGAGCAATGTCTGGTGAATACGGCGGGTGGGGTAAGACTTCCCAATTCTGCCCTTCCAAGTATGTTTTGACCACCGAAGCAATAGATATCCTGGATGCGTGGCCAGGATATCTATATCAATTTTGCGCTTGGGATTATCGTAATGAATCCACTTTTCATCGCCAGTGACAATGCGATGCAAAAAACCTTTTCTTTTCTGCCGTGCGAGCAACAATTCGCATGTCAAAAATCGCCTCTCAACGTCTCTTGGCTTCAATTCGTATGGTACCCAATTTCCTTGCTTTGAAATCATTTCCATGGCTTTTAAACGTTTGGAAACTGTTGAATGGTCAACTCCCAATGCGTCTGCAAGTTCTTCTTGCGTTTGGCATGGATCTTCATCAAGTATGGCCTCCAATTCTGCATCTTCAAATTTTGTCGGCTGCCCGGGACGTTCTTCGTCTTCCAAGCCAAAATCACCACTTTTGAATCGTGCAAACCACTTTTGGCACGTTCGCTCAGTTAGACCATGTTTACCATAAACTTCCATCAAAATACGATGACTATTGGCAGCAATTTTCTTCATATTAAAGTAGTGAAGAAGAACTCCCCGCAAAATCACTTTTTCAGACACAAAATTCGGCATATTTGAGTGAAAAAAAATTATTGTTGTTTACGCTTCAAATGAATAACATATACTGAAAAATACGCACAATAACAGTAGCTTCCCAATGCATGTTTGGACTATTGGAACGATGGAATAATAATCAAGTTACGCCATCTCTTAGCAAACCGCACGAATTAATTCAAACGCCCAATAAGTTTAAATTATAGTTAAGGATTTTAAAGAAAACCTACGTCAAGGAAACAGTTTAGGTGTATCTATTATTATATCACGCTATTTGAACTTGAATAATTATCTCAGTTAAGTAAAAGTCAATTATCATTCCTTAAGGCCTATTTTTATTTCAAGTTAAAAAAGGTCCTACAGCAATCTTATACAGCCATTGAAAAAATATCTATAAAAGGGTGTGTTTATTGAGGTATAGCACTTTGAAATGAAATAAATCAAAGATGATTTTTTTAAATTAACATGAAACTTACTTTATTCTAAAAACAATCAATCTTCTTGCAGTGTAATTTAAATATGAGTTCTGACAACATTTGAAGTTGTATATCGGCAATAACGCGCAGAATGTTGTCCTCCAATTGGTTAATCGTTTCGGACTTATCGGCATAGACTAGCGACTTCACATATCCTCAGAAAAAATAATCTAGCGAAGTTAATTTGCACGATCTTGGAAGCCGAATCACGGGTCAAGAACGTGATACTATGGGCTTATCAAACATTTCCTGCAATAAATTAATTGCGGCATGACCAGTGTGACAGTTTGCTATGGGATTCGTTACTCCATTCATGAAATAAAGTTTCAGTATTCATGGCTCTATAGCCGTCACTATTGACTGTAAAGTTCAGAGTAGCACACCAAAGTCAGTTTTTCCGGATATAACAGTCTTTAAATATACACCTGAGGATTATTATAACTCCAAAGACGGTTGTTTTGTTTATTATGCTGTCAATTCAATAGAAATGATCTTCATCGCTAAACAATATTCACTTATGAAAATCAGGATCAATGGCAATCTTGTCTTGGTACGGAATTTTCACAATGTGGAAGCGTATATTCATAATGAAATGCTAAACTAAACTTAAATCACTTAACACATGATAAAAAGTGTGTTGCCAACTCAAAGTTCTATATCATTCTATATTAGTCTATATTTATATAGTGTAATAAAAGCAAGATTTGGCAACTTTTTATTTAACCTGTAACTTTAAAATTTAATGTTGCATTTATCCAGGTGCATGGTAAACAGAGCTGCATAATGTAATGCTTTCACCACCAACAAATTACTGTATGTGAAATAGAATAACAAAAATAATTTCAATAGCACATATGCAGCAGCTTCGTTCACTTTAAAGCACAAGATTATAAGTTCAAATCCCGACAGAGCATTAAATAAAAAAATAAATATTTATTTCTTATTAATTACCTGCGAAGAATAGAATTTTAAAAAACAAAATAATTGCTCGTAAGAACACCAGTTCAAATAATCTATTCAAAAAATAAATAGAGAATTTACAAAGTGCCACAGTATAGTAAAATCAAATTTATGCTAATGATGGAATTAGCAATGAAGGGGAAAAACCTTACAATATCCAGTCACAGCCACCGAGTTAAAAGTAATAAAAAGTTAAATATTTTTTAAAATAAATTAAAAAGTAAATAATCAGTAAATACAGTGACGCAGAAGAGTTAAGGCCGAGGCACATAGAATCCGTCATGCGTTATACTTTGACGCATTCAACTGAAGTCAAAGTAACGACGGATTAGGTTGGCACAATGAGTATGTACTTTGTTGACGGATAAGAAATCAGCTGTTTTTTTGTTTTTCTTATTTTAAATTTTTTTGCAGCAAAGTTTTATTAAAGTGCACATTTGAAATGGAGGTAGACGACATCTTAGACTTTCTATTAATAGTAATTTGTACTATTTATTCCATTATTTATTATTATTATTATTATTTATAATTTATTTTAAAAATATTTTACTACGATAGAGTGAAAAAAAATAAAAACAAGAAGAAGAAGCGAATGAAAAATGTCAAAGTACTCAACGTACGTCAAAAGTTAAAAGTTGGCCAACTTTCATACTTTGCGTTGACGGAGACGTACTGAATGTGACAACGCTGATAGGAAAACGTGTATTTCAACTTACCTGTCAGTTGAAAAATACAACGTATGACGGATGACGGATTCTATGTGCCCCGGCTTTTAAATTAAAGCTGAGGTATTGGTAAAATGATAGAAAAAACGGAAGCCAATTTTGCAGAACAGTGTAATTTCTTTGCTTGCTCTTTTTTTGGAAAGCTACGGATAAAGCCTTCAATAAACTTAATTCCTGAAACGTAAAAGAACCCAGCAAAACAACAAAGAAGTTTAGGAACTTATTTCTGTTTTAGGGACATACGTTCGTATAGCGACATAGTTCGTAACGCCTTATTTTTATAACATTTATTTTCTTACAAATTAATTATAATTATGTGGTGCACAACAAATTATTTACACACGCTACCATGTGTGGTATAGCATCACAATTTAAAAGTAACTAAAATACTTTTTTTATTAATTTTTATCAATTTTTATCCAATTTTTCTAAAAATTTCTAATTCAAATGTTTAATTCTTAAATATTTCCCCTTTTTGCTTATTTTTATAAATTTATTTTTATTTTTGTTTTAATACTTGCTTAATCCGTTTAAGTTTTACTAAAAAAGCAGTTTTTACAGTAAAATAAAACTAAAAATACAGTTTGTTTATAAAGAGTTTTTCAACAGGAAGTTTGGTTTCTAAAACAAAATAGAAAAAAATTGATGATTATTTTTTTATATTACAAAGGGAAAAGTTCGGTAATTGTGAATGAAAAGTGATTTTTAGCAAATGTCCATCACGATCATGCTGACAGATGTTGATTCTTTCATCAAAGTTTTTTATCACTTTTTGGCAAAATGGCGGCCCTATTTCGTTCATCACGTCGCGGATTTTTAGTTTTAAGGCTGAAATCGATTCAATTGGCTCCGTACAGACTGTGTTCTTAAAATAATCCAACAAAAACTAATCCAGTGGTGTTAAATTACACGATCTGGCTGGCCACTTAACTAGTGATTGTCGTGAAAATTTGCAATAAATTGTTGTTAAACCGTCCTGTTGAAACCATATGTCAGTGATATCCACGCCGTTAATAATAGGCCAAAATTGAATTTTTAAGACCTCGCAATAGCATGATCCATTTCCGAAAAAACGGCCTCCAGGCAACATAGCGCAACATACAGTGACACGTTGAGCATGCAAAGGCTTCTCAATAATCGCTCCAGCATTTTCAGAAGCCAAGTGCAAATAGGTTTCCTCTGAAAAAATTATTTTTTCAGAAAAACCAGCCGGTTGTTTTTGACTAAATTGAGCGAATCTACGGCAATGTGTATGGTCCTTACGCAAAATACGCCATGTGGTGATTTTGGATAACCCCAATTGTTGCAAACGCCGAGGAATTGTCAAATTTGGATCTGCTTTAACACTGTAGCTCACGGCTGCCATATTTTCAGTTGAACGATCCAGTTGAACATGCGTTGGTATTCGCACATTTTGCATCGAGCCGGTCGACTCAAATTTAACCCCCAAATTCTTAATTATGATTATGTTGTTGTCCGAAAATTACGAAATGTCACCTTAACAGAACCACCATTTTCATACTGGATTTTAATTACTTTGTTGTGATTTTTGTGCAACAACTACAACAATTCATAAATTTACGGTTTTATAGATTTATAGTTTTGTAAGAGACTACCTGTGTGCTAGCTTGTCAGTCTGGAGGTTGTGGGTTCGATTCTCAACGGATAGCTTGGTTCTTTTCACTACAAAAAAAATTTACTGTCGGTGGTGCTGCTCAGTCATAAAGGCATGGTCACTGGTCGCTGCGCTGTCTTATACGACAGTTAATTTACGACTATCCTTCTACTTTCACCACCTGTTTCATCTCTTCTTTATCCCTTTCCTAAAGAATATAGCACGGTACTTTACCAAATAGGCAGTGTTGCCTGAAGTTCTACTTCTCTTTAACTAAAAAAACGAAAAACAATTGGCAATGCATCTACTAAGAATATGTTCAAAGCTATAATTTTGTTGGTGTTGCCACAACTGAAAAAAAGAAACTTCTGATTGAAGAACCCGATATATGATTTCGCAGTTATGTATAAATTTATAAAGATTTAAAAACTATTTAAATAAACAAACAAATAAAGAAGCAAAAAAATTACAAATCGATTTCACGCATTGTGGTCTTTTGGTTAATACTTGAATTTTATTTGTTCAACATTTATAACAATTCAACTAACTAACTGACTGTGCGTTTTGTTTCTGTATAGTGTTTGTTGTTGTTGCTTTTATTGTCGATAGGTATAAGTGAGAAACTTATAAATTTTGTATTAGATGGTTCTGTCAAAACCTTTATTTCCAGCGCAATTAATCAAAAAAAAAAGTAACATCTTCCAGCGATTGTGAAAACCCACATTTGTGTACAGTTGTCTTTCCACTGTTTTCCAGGTGATGCTTTCAAAATGTTGTTTACTAATTGTTCTGGAGTGTACTTTGGTTTGCCTAAACTTTCCCTTTTTGCTCAGTTTTCACTCAGTCTACGCTTATGTAGAATAAAGCAACAGCATTTAACACCTTTAAAGATTCAGTCAACTGTTACCAATGAGTATCTGCAGTTGGCTTATAGTGCGTTGGAAATTCTCTCGCCACGTTTGGACACATTTCCATCAACTGCTTAATTATGAATTTTTATGCAAATTTTTGATAAAATGGACATTAGTTTACTTGAATTTTTTTTTGCAAACCATCCAACCGCAGCAAAAATTAATTGAAAAACTTCACGACTTATTTTCGATAAAGAAATCGGTAGCTATTCAATTTATTTACGTCACACAAACAATAATTCTAGTTTGAACATAAATTCGTTATGTGTATGGGATTTTTTGACGCAAAAGGCATTTTTTGGTGTTTTCAAACCAATTGCCATGACGACTAAATTATATGACATCTAACATAGTGATCGATTGCTCAGTTAATCAAACTGTCTTGAAGACTTTTCTGCTATTTCAAATGTAGCAAAATAATAAACGGAATGTAATAAATCACATCCTTCTTATTACCAAATGATAGAATACGTGATAAGATTTACATCTGCACCTAGCCTTGTGGGCCAATATCAGATGGTGGATCATTACCACTGTGGATGAAATTTGGCCCTAGAAGACCTTCGGATACGTATATTCTCCGGTTACTCCTAGTTGCAACTTCAAAAGCTCGGAGCAGACCTCAGCCTTCACTCCTTGCTGAAGAGTTGGAGACTATCCAACTCCTGGTCCAGAACGCATAAAGCTTAATATAATTAAGAACACAATGGCATTCATACTCACTGGACCTGGACCATTAATAGTGTTCATTGTGAATGATCCGACCCAAGAACTCAAACGCAGGCTTCGAAACACAATGCCACCACGATACTCCCGAAGGGCCAACCTCGAGAATCAGTCAGAGAACAGCTAAATGCATAAAAAGACAAATAGCGGAACTCTGGGGCTTTACTGATATCCGTGGAAATATAGTGGATTGTCCAGTTGGCTACTGCTAGCCTGTTAGGGGACTGGGCTTCCTTTTACCGCCGCAAGACACAAATCTAGATGGTTGTGTGATCCATAAAGACTTAGAGATGTGCCCCCAGGGGGGACCAAATGATAGAATGGCCGACTTTTTAAGCGCATGTTGCAAAGCATAATTTGAAAAATTTCGTATGAAATATAAAGAATCAAGCAGCAACACAGCATTGCCGAGAAATGTTTAACATAAAAACGGCGGTAAGTTACACTACTCTGGACTTATATATAAAACATAAGTTAAATATCTATATCGTCTATGTCTTAAAGAAATTCCCAATTCCTTGAAGCTTTTCCGGATGTATTATTTTTCTTTCTATGTTTATACGTTCTTATTACATTCGGGAAACATTAAGTTACTTCATCTCTTGAAAATGAGAAGATACTCTTCACAATTTTAGTTGTTTCGCAAGATCCTATTGGGCTAAAAGATCAGACTTTTATCGAGAATAACTTTTTGCACTCGTGTGTCCATTTTTTATCACTGCATATATCAAAACCAAATAATGAATAATTACAAATTATAACAAGTTCCATCAATTTAGTGACACAGCTTGTAAACAAAATAACATTAATATGTGATTTTGACTGGTGATGCATATCAAACTGAATAGCAATAGAAAAAGGAACATTAGGCGTTGCCAAGTATAAATTAACGACCTCTATACATTGTATACTTTGCAGCTTCCATTAAGAAAGTTAGCGAAGATAGCTCATCGTGCTGCTTCAGAAACTGCATTTCATTCTGCCAGTGTCGATTAAAATTAATTACTCTGAATTATGTTCAAATATTAAAGTAAAAATAAAGCGTCTATACTACCCCAAATTATTTTTTGCGAATATGTAGAAAATAGTTCAATAAATACAGAAACACAATAAGGCGAAAGAAATAACTTTTAACATTCACCAATTTAATATCGAACAATATAGAGTTAGTTATTGTATTCAGTATTTATCTGGGGCAATAAAAGCATTTTAATTTTTATCAGTTACTACGACAGCTTCCCACATAAAAAAAAAACAACAATAACAACAACTAAAAAAATTCAACACAAAATACGTAAATTACTCTCTTGGGAAAAAACGTTATGGAAAATGCGGTTTCTATGTATTGGAAAATTGCGTTGAAAAAATAATCTGGCAGGGAGTTTAAGTCTAGAGATCTCGTAGTGATGATAAGCTGAATAGTTTACACTAGAGATTTTGTTGGATATTTTTTTCAGGCAAGAAGCAGAAAAATGCTGATGCATTAAATTTAATTGAGTTTATTTTTAATGATATTTTTGTTAAGGTTTTTCTTACTTCAATTGTTCTGTTTTTCATTATTTATTCATTTTAGTTTTTGTTTATCTAGTTTTAATTTTTTATAACGTGTTAACGTGTTAATAATGTAGTATAATATACGGTGTCGACCGAGAAGGTATATCACTTTGTTTGTTTATAATATTTGATTAAATAAAAGAGAATGGATTTTATATTGATAAATGTTTTATTCAATGTCGGCAATTATGCATGAAATACAATATCACATAAATGTCCGCCTCTGTTAGCCTTACAAAAGCGAGCTCTTCTAAGCATATTTTTCATTACATTCTTACACATTTCACGTGGTATTTCATTAACTTGTTTGAGTTACTTAAGCGTTTCTGGTTTGTTTGCATAAGCCTTGCTTTTCAGAAGTCCGGAGCAGTCAAATCAAGCGCCCGTAGCTAATCAACATCACCATTTCTTGAAAAACTTGTTGTGGAAAGAAGTCTCACAGTAATTCTATTGTAATCCTGGCTGTATGCGATGTGGTACCTTCTTGTTTATACCACATGTTAATCAAGCCGAAAGCATGCGGTTGTGGTGTTAAAAAGTTTTCAATCATATCACGATATCGCTTCCTATTCACACTTACTTACCATCACGTCGTTTTCATTTGCAAAGATGTAAGGTCCAATGATTCCTCCTGACCAAATTGCACACCAGACTGTCACTTTTAATGGATGCAAAGGTGACTGTTGAATAATTTGAGGGTTTCCCATTCCTCTGTTTATTCACATATCTATTCAAATGAACATGTGCCTCGTCACTCATTATAATTCTTTCATGAAAGTCGGGGTTGTCATGGGCGAGCTGTAAGATCCTATTGGCATATGTATGGCGGCGTAAATGGTTTTGTGGATAAAGCTCTTGTGTCAATTAAATATTATATAGAAACAAATACAAATCTTTATGTAAAATAGAACACGGCATCGAATTGATGTTGATTGATTGTTTTGAACACTTCCTTGAACAACAGTAATGCTTTCAGCCGATCTTGCAGTACGTTGTGGTCCATGCTTGTGCCTATCACCTACAGGCCGTCTTTCTTCGAAATCATTTACTACACGATATATAGTGAGTTTTGTTGCCACATTAATTTTTAAGTTCAAACTAACTTCAATTTGTTTGATGCCACCATGCTGGCGGAAAAATTTTAAATCATCGAAATAATAATAAGCGAACAGCAGAAATGTTTAAGTTTTGTCAACCAACTTTTTTAGTTATTATTATAAATTCACTTAGGCCATCCATAATTATTATATTGCTACGTTTATCCCTTTTATATTGAGTTTTTTTATTGTAAAATAATAATACAGCACTTTGCAGTATTAAATTAAATTAAACGATTTATTTACACTCAATACACAAAAAATAAACACGATGATAACTTTATTGTCTTTTCTCAAATGATAATTCAACTTAAATTAATTCATTTGTCCAGCAAGTGGCGCTTATATAGTTGCTTTAAAGTTGCTTTAAGCGGTTCTCGCATATTCTACTTTAACATCACCCCATGTTGTTGTTGTTATTATTATTATTATATTGCTTCGCTATATGTGTTGTTTTTGTTCTGCGTTAGTTGTTTTTGGTGGAATTTCTTGAAAGCATTTTATCGCCATCTTGTGTATAAGATTTATAAACAAAAATACATAGTTTGTAAGATACACAATAGGTCATTTCGTTTACTTTGTTTACTGACAATTATTTTCTTTGAAAACTTAAACAAATCATCTTCATTACAATATAATTGGTTATTGGTTATGTATAATTTATCCAGTATAAATCTGTAACAGCACATCAACTACATCGAATTTTATCTTATTAAAATTATATTTGATTTTGACAACACTGTTTCTATATACCTGTACTTGCGCTAACTGTTGTTTATTCTTATTCTGATTCTAAATAGAGCAAGGTTGTCTAATATCTCCTTACTTTATATGACAATGGGAAACAATTCAAGGAATAAAACTAATTTTCTGACGGTTTCTTGATTCTTAAAATAGATCTGAGGAGGGTATATCGTTAACTGTTCATCTGTGAATAACTTGATGATGTCTGTAATCTGTATCACACGATGAATTCTTAATAAAAAAAAACGATGTGGACAGTTAAGGAAGTAAAAAAGTTTCTAAATTCGAAATACTTTAATACATCTTTCAAAATCCTATCTACCAGGTGTTAGTGTTTGCTTTGACCATAATCGAAATCTCTTTCTGTCATCATATATCTGTAAGTATATTGACGCATAAAACAGATAATTAACTTACGGAGTTTTTAAATTGTACTCTTTTTGACCCAGCGATTCATATAGATTAGCAAACAAATTAAGGAAAAGGACTCTGAGAACTTCAATAAATTCTATAAACCTTCGTAATTTTGTTTCATAAGTTTAATAGTTATTGTATATAAATTAATTCTTTCAAATACATAATTAATAACTTGATTATGTTAATAATATAATTTATTCGATCAAACGTAAATTATCTTCTTAATATTATCATTATTAATGCGCTCTCCTATTGAATTATGCATTTGCATATATTACACTGTAAGTATGACTATGATTAATGACTTTTAATTTTAGCAAATAACTTCATGCAACAAATGGTTGACAGTTTCAAAAAATCTTGCATAAATTTAATGAATTGCAATTTGCGATAATTACTGGTAAAAAATATAATGAACAAAGTGAAAGTGGTATCAAAGGATATTATCCTGTGAATTATTATATATGATTATTAAAAAATATATCATTATATTTCTATAGAAACTTTTTATTAGTCATTATTTTTTCTATGAAAAAATTTCAGCTGTCATAAATTTTCTAGAAAAAATGTTTATCAGTCACATTTTCTGTGAAAAAATTTCATCAGCCATATTTTTTTATACAAAAAAAACTTTTTTTATTTATCTTTAATAAATATCTTTCTTTCTTTTTAACGATCTTTTTTTCTTTTCGATATTTCGCTTTCCTTTGGAAAAAAAATTTTATGTCATTAGTTTTCTTTTAAATTTTTTTAAAAGATATGAACATTAAGATTAAACAAGACGTATTTATTTTTCGTACCGACTCAGTACTCAGATAGTCAGGGGATTACCCCTAGTCATGCTATACTTTGTACCAGAACTAGGAAATTAGGTTATGGAGAGAAGGAAAGAGCGAAAAACGTATTTGCTGTGGCCTAAAACAATATCAAAAAATTGGAAAAATTTGTTGTTTGATTTAACTGCTTGAGATGGCGCTTAAGCTTTTAGTGTTCTGGCTGTTCTGTAACCTTTTCGATTTGCATATCTTTTAACTGTATATTAAGTTCCAGGCTACAAATGAAGTTAGCTATCATTTATGTCTAACAGAGACAGTATAGGGCTCTTACATTTAAGTCTGCATCGAATATAAAGTTTGACTTCCACCGAGCTAGGATTCACTTACTGACGAGTTAATTAATTAATGAGCCTACCGAACTTTTTTAAATACATCACTGAGCTAGTTGTGAGAGTGTATGACTTTGACCTGACTGGCGGTGTTATTAGCCATATATATGTCTGCTACACCAAGTGGTTGCCAACTTAGTGATAGTCGAAAATCTTATGAAAGCCCCTAATGCTAAGTGCCGAAAATAATTTTATCCTAAGTTAAGACCTTGGAGGGTTAGATTATACTTTTCGAACTACGCTTATCGTTCTCTATTTTTCACACTATTTTATCGACGTAAAATGCCAAGATTATAAATTGAAAATTCTTCGTTAAAGATTAAGATAATTCAAATTTGTATTGTATTACGAAGAGAAAAGTTTTGCAATTGTGAATGAAAAATGATTCTTTCATCAAAGTTTTTAATCACTATTTGGCAAAAAGACGATCTTATTTCGTTAATCACATTACGGATTTTGAGTTTTAATGCTGAAATCTAGTCACTCGGCGCAGTATAGACAGCAACGTTTGTATATTCCCAAACATGAGTTTGGTTTTGCGTGGACATACGTGATAAGATTTACATCTGCACTTAACTGTGTAAGCCATTATCAGATGATGAATCATACTACTGTGAATGAAATGTAGCATCATCCTCGCCATAGAAGGCCTTCAGATACGTATATCCTCCGGTCACTCCTAGTTGCAACTTCAAAAGCCCGAAGCAGGCCGCAGCCTTTACTCCTTGCTGAAGAATTTGAGACTATCCAACTCGCATGAAGCTTAATATAATTAAGAACACCACGACATTCATGCTAACTGGACCATTCATGGTGTACATTGTGAATGATACGACCCACAAACTCAAACGAGGGTCTCGAAACACACAGCCACCATGATACTCCTGAAGGGCCAACCTCAATAATCAGTCAGAAAACAGCTAAAAGGCTAAAGAGATAAATAGCGGACCTCTGGGGCTTTACTGATTCCCATGGAAATGTAGTGGATTGTCCAGATGGCTCTTGCTAGCCTGTTAGGGGACTAGGCTCCCTTTAACCCCCGAATACACATGTAATGACGCTTGATTTCCGTCAAAACATATAAATATGTCCCTGCGGGGTAGTTTTGCGTGGACGGATAGTGTGATTCGTTTTACATCCGCACTTGGCTATGCAGCCTTAATCAGATGGTGGACAAACTACAATTGTATAATTTGGAACGCCATACATGCGTCCTAGAAAGCCGATAACATAATTCTAAGCAACAGAACCACCTAGTTGCAACTTTAATAATTCCAGGGCAGGATTGCAAACCATCACACCTTGCTAAAGAGTTGGAGACTTTTAACTCCTGTCCAGAACAAATGTCTAGCATGCTCACTGGACTGGATCATTCACTTTGCGTGTCATTATCAGTGAGATGATCCTGGCCACCATAATAACCATTATACTATTATGGGGCCGCGAAACCACAACCACCACGTTACTCCCATATAGGGGCCAACCTCAATGATCAGTCAGAGAACTATTAAATGTCTAAAGAGACAAATAATGAATTCTGCGGCTCACTGATCCCCGTGGAAATAAGTAGAGCTTTCAGTTGACTCCCTGCCTGTCTTCAGGGGACTGGGCTCCCTTTTTTCCCCAGTTGCACAGATCTAGATAGCTGTTACGTACTATAAAGACCTCAAATGTGCCCCCGGGGGAGAGTTTTGCGTGGACAAGTACATTCAAACTGAATGTGGGGTGTCCGATTGCATGCAGAAGGCATGTCAATAACGAAACAGTCAAACACACTACACAATCTCGCCTCCCGACAGCATAACGCAACATACAATGCCACGTTGAGCCTGCAAGGGCTTCTCAATAATTGCTCTAGGATTTTCAGAAGCTCAAATATGGCAATTTTGATTGTTGACACACCCTGACATATGAAATTGTGCTTTAGCTGAAAAAATGTTTTTTTCAGAAAAACCAGCCGGCTGTTCCAGAATGAATTGAGCGAATCTACGGCGATGTGAATGTCCGGTCGGCTTCAATTCCTGCACCAGTTGAACTTTGTAAGGCTGCAAAGTCAAATCCTTACGCAAAATTCGCTGTTTGGTGAGAACGTCGAGGAATTGACAAATTTCTATCTGCCTCAGTTAAACGACCCGATCGAACACGCGTTGGTGTTTGACATTTTGTATCGAGCCTGTCGACCCAAATCTAACTGCCAAAATCTTAATAGCGATCTCAGAAGCACGATTATGTAGTCCGAAAATATCGCAAATTTTACGAAATGTAACTTTAACAAAACCACAATTTGTATAGTGGATTTTAATTATTCTAATGCGATTTTGTGAGAAATTGAATTTATTGAAACACTTGCCAATGCATCAACTACGAATATGTCAAAAAACTAAAAGTCAAAACTATCATGTTACTGGTGCTGCCACAATTGAAAAACAAACTTCTCGTTGAAAACACGGTATTTGCATAATATATCATGAAACCCAAGTTATAAGAGTATTGGCATTTTTATTTTCAATTTGTCATAATATTGGTCCATTGCAAAAATAAAATTTAACTTGAGCACTCTTTTGGAATACAAATGAATCAAAATTCATGCCTGCACTTAAAAAAAAAGAAATAAAAAAATATAAGTTTTTAGAAAAACAAAATCTATTGAGGACAACAAAGATGAATCTTTTCTAATTTCCCCCAAAACAAACAACAACAAAAAGCACAAAAGTGACGAAAATATTTCAATTGTTATATCAAATATATTAAACAGTCAGCACATGCCACTACATTCACTGATATCAAAGCAATTCTCTACATGAAACGCATTATATGCCGCAAGTCTATAAAAGAAATTTTAATTTGCTTGTGATATGAAAAACATGACGCTTAAAATTGAATGAAAAGAGTAAAGTGAGAATGGAAATTGATTTTTGATTAAAAAGTAAGAAACGTTTAGAATGCAAAAAATAATACCACATCAATACAGAAGTAGATGGAAAAAGAAAAACAAAATTGCACATTCTTTTAAATAGAACATAAAACCCCACATACTGACATTCACATATGTATAGCTTTGGTCGCTTAGTTTTGTTAGTGTGTGGAGCACAACGCGCCTGATATAAACATTGTTAAACAACTTTCTTCATTTCCTTTTGCATAGAAAGATTCGTTATCATTGATTTTTTTAGTTGTTATTAGGGGAGCTGCCGTGATTTTTGTAGCACAAATAAAAAAATAAGGAGTTTGAGTTGAAGAAGCACTTGGGGTGTGTGTGATTCGATTTATATCCGCGCCTGGCCATGAAGCCTTAATCAGATGGTGGACCAAACCACTGCATAATTTAGAATGTCATGCTCGTCCTAGGAAGCCGAAGCCATAATTCTATGCAACAGAACTTTCTAGTTGCAACTTCGATGATTCCAGAGCAGGGCTGCAAATCATCACTCCTTGCTTGAGAGTTGGAGACTTTCCAACTCCTGTCCAGACCATATGTCTAGCATGCTCACTGGATCTGGGAAAAATTTACCAGGTAGGTGTTATTAAAGGTGAAATGAACCTGGCCCCATTAAAAACTGACCTGTTCTATGGCCGCAAAACCACAACCACCACTATATTCCCATATAGGGCCAACCTCAATAATCAGCCAGAGAACAGTTAAGTGTCTAAAGAGACAAATAACGGAACTCTGCGGGTCACTGATTCCCGTGGAAATAAAGTGGAGTTTGCAGTTTTACCCCTGCTGACTTCAGGGGACTGGGCTTCCTTTTTCCCCCAGTTGCACTGTATCTAAATAGTCGAAGTTCTATAAAGACCATATATATGTGCCCCCGGGGGGTAAGCACTAGGGGTGTACGAATTAATCTGATATTGGATAGTCAAGCTGCTTTGTTTGAACTAAGATCCGGGGTGGCGAAAGATTATGCAGCTAGAGATGCTGCAATAAATTGACGTTATGTTGGGGTCCAGGTCACGTTGATAAATAGCGGGCAGAATCCTTCTTTGGCATAACCTTTGGTAACGCCTAAGAACAAGCTAGTGTTAAGCTGAAGCAAAGATCTCTGTTCCATAAAATGCTTAAAGCACATCTTTTAATATGAAAGCCCTAACACTGATTAATAAATGATTTACCGGTCATTATGTTTGTCAGATATCATAATAATACAACAGGGAATGATAAGATCAAAATTTTCAGCTTTTGCGACGCACGATGAGACATCGTTACATGTATTTTATGCGTATCGTAGTTTGAGGTCTCCTACAATTGATAACCTTATTGTACTCTGCTGTTGCTAAAGGACGCAAATAATTCATTGTAGCTTTAATTGTAGCCCAGATTTAAAACTAACCTTTTCTGGCGTCGACTCTTAGAGGCAAGGTGACTTTAGCTATTCCCTGATAGATAATAAATTCTAGACCAGGCGAAAATTATGTATATGCAACCACAAGAAATAAGTGTTCGCATAGAACTTTAAATTATAAAAAATAAAAATAATTTTAATTGAAATTAAAAAAATATATATCTGAATATTTGAAAATAATTCCGGACATTTTGCCACCGCAACTGTTCTTGACAACGGGAATAATGGACATCTGAATTTGAGTCACTTTTATAAGTATTTATGTGTGATAAGAAACATTAATAATATTAACCGTCTACCCGTTAGTTATTGCTGGTTTATCAGCGTTAACTAGCAACTTCACGAAACCTCACAGGAAATTATGGAGACATATAAATTCCTCAATTTCTTGAGGAAAAACTTTACGTCATATATTTTAACTTTAATAATTAATACCAGCAAGGCACGTAACGCTATCCTGCAACATCTCGCTTCGATCATTACCATAGATATTTTGAAGCAAAACATCAGTGATTATGGTACGTCCCACCATAACATGTGCCTCCAGCTTTATTTTTAAAGAAATAAAGTTCTCTGATGCTATCGTATTCTAAGCATTCAACTTGTGTATTTTTTAAGGTTAGAATCAAAACAAAAACAACTAAAAAAAATTTATGTTTAAAATCCCTGTCGAACTTTTAAATGATCTAATCTTCTATATTTACTTTAACGTATAAAAAGTTGCTGCTAAATTGAAATATTATCCAATAGTTACTTTAGACACTTTTACTGTAAAAAAAACCAATATAAACATAATAACGAACAATAACAAAAACAGGAAAGGAAAATAGTAAATTTTGAAAACAACTTTATTTCACTTAACAATCTTGTACTTTAAAATGAATAAAAAGTAAATCTATTGAAGGATACTCAACTCAACATAGAAGTTAATAGCTAAAGATATTTTATAAACTAAAAACTCTTAACCATTTACCATGGCATTCAGCTCTCTTTTGCCCCGTTTGAAATAATAAATTATAAAGAAAATATATCCAGAAAGGAATTTAATAATGTTTTTGCTTTAGATTCACTACTTGAGAGTTGTTTACTTCATCTTGACTGGGGAACACAATGAAACTGAAAGTTAAGTAAAATACTTGAAATAGTTTAATGTCACAGAGTTTTTTATTAATAGCTTCATGGCGCTTGTATCATAGGAATAAGAAATGAGGTCAGAAATACAGTAGAGCATTTTTATTATTAAATAGAACTAAAGATGTATGATTTAATTTCCTAAAACGAAGGTAAATGAAGTTCCATTGTTAAAAAAATGTTGGCGGTAAAATTGACAGAACTTCTATTTTATTAATTCACGTTTGTTCGGAATTGAAAATCCTTAACGTTTTATGATTTTATATTTTAGCTTATTGTATAATATTAACTTTTATTAGCTCACAAGATCATTGCAATATAAAATACTACAAATATTATTTTATATGTCTTGTTTTGGCACCGTTTTGTTGATACAACATGAAAATCAAGCCCAAAGCATGCAGTTGTGGTGTTAAAAAGTTTTCAATTATATCACGATATCGCTCCCCATTAACAGTTACCGTTAAGCCGTTTTCATTTTTAAAGAAGTAAAGTCCTGATTCCTCATGACCAAACTGCACACCAGACTGTCGCCTTTAATGGATGCAAAGGTAACTGTTAAATAGTTTGAGGGCTTCCGCCTCCAAGAACCGACTATTCTAATAAAAATATGCCTTGTCACAATTTCACGTAAATTTCTCATCGTCACAGTAATCGATGATAGATTTTGGTAAAATGTTGTAACGATTAAAACACATTGGTTTATGAAATATTTTTCCATAATAAATTTGCCAGGTGTCTACTTCACGACTGCCAAATATGGACTGTCAAGATTAATGTTTATTAAAATGGCGGTAAAATAAGGTAGTATACCTTCCCGGCGGATAATCTGTATTAAGCAACATATCGCTGTAAAGCAACACACATTAGTAACCATGCCCACATTGTAGTATGTGCTTGACCTTTTGCTGAATACAGTCATTTCGTTAAAAATTGCGTTTTCAGTTTACAAGCGACTTAAAACGTCTATATTAATCTTAAACAGAAACCTCTGGCAACTTGTATTTAAGAATACTTGTATTTAATTAATTATAGGTATGAACCAATCAGAGAAAACTTGCAGCAACAACTAAAATAGTTGAACTACCTTCTTTTCTTTTAATATTTTTTTGCAGATACCTTAGAGATTTTAATTGTAATTTTTGTCTCATTCTAAAACTGTTAATGACCTTTCTTGCCTCAATTTAACAATAGTTCTAGCGGAGTTTGTCAAAAGGATAATGCTCTATGCATCTCTAGTATGGACAAAATCTACCTTGCTGAGAAAAATCCTACAGAAAAATTAGTTCTAGGCACTAGGGGTATGCTCTACATATAGGAATATATCTGATGAGGCTGCTTTAGCCATTGCAACAATAATAGCAACTGATATATTGGAAAGAGAGAAAAACTCGCAATTTAAAGTACAATGACTTTTTGCAAATCGTGAGGACATAATGAACGCTAGATAAAATAGCATGGCTGAGTGGCAGATGATGTGTTAATCGACTGTCAACAGTAGATGGACATATGCGCTGATACCTAATATAAGAGTGTGGTATGACTGGCAGCATGGTTATGTAAACTTTTACCTTACGCAATTTCTAAGTGGACACAGTTGCTTTCGATCTTATTTATTTTGCTTTGGACTTGATAGCTTCCCTTTTTGCTCGCACTGCAATCAACATATAGAAGACCCTGAACCTGATTTTTGTTTATCCACGTTTTCTATCAAATCACGAGAACCTACAAAACTTATTAGGAAGAAGCATATGTATAAACAACATAATTCACATCATGTTGTCATCACTAGGTTCTTGGCAGTATGCTTGTGAATATATTAGGGTTGTTCTTTTGGAACTTCGAAGGCGGAAAGAGGTATGTAGGAGAGACCAAAGTTAATTGTGCTTTTAAACCTACTCCCCCCTACGAAAAAATACTTTTGCGCTGGTGGGAGTAGGGGTTTGTGAAACGAAGTTGTTTTAGTGTGTTTAAGTCTTGCATTCCTGGGTCTATCAGGGTCTTTCCAAGGTATTACAATTGTTCGTGGTTAGAGGTCAACCTGCTTTGAAATTAAAAGCGCGTGTTTCCTATAGTGTTACAGAAACTTAGAACAACAATTTTATTTAATGAAACCTCAAAGTACTGTGTGATTCGATTTACATCCGCACCTGGCCATGAAGCCTTAATCAGATGGTGGACCAAACCACTGCATAATTTGGAATGTCATGCTCGTCCTAGGAAGCCGAAGCTATAATTCTATGCAACAGAACTTTCTAGTTGCAACTTCGATGATTCCAGAGCAGGGCTGCAAATCATCACTCTTAAGAGTTGGAGACTTTTCAACTCCTGTCAAGAACACATGTCTAGCATGCTCACTGGACTGGATAATTCACCTAGCGTGTGATTAACGGCGAAATGATCCTGGCCACCATAGAACTATAAACTGATATGGGACCGCGAAACCACAACCACCACGATACTCCCATAAAGGGCCAACCTCAATAATCAGCCAGAGAGTGTCTAAAGAGACAAATAACGGAACTCTGCCAGTCACTGATTCCCGTAGAAATAAAGTGGAGTTTCCAGTTGTACCCCTGCTGACTTCAGGGTACTGGGCTTCCTTTTTCCCCCAGTTGCACAGGTCTTAGTTGTTGCTTTCTCCAAAGACCATATATATGTGCCCCCGGGGGTTACCTCAAAGTACTAATAAATGGGCACGCCTAAACCTAGAGCTCCATTATAAAGTAGCCGGCAGTAAGGAAGAGGATAATATGCAATTAATAAATGTTGGCAAAATTTTTTTCTCGCAAAATAAACAGGACTATTTTAAACGACCAATATTCGAAATTTCAGATAATAAAAATCTAAAAATTAAGACAATAACTTCAAAACGAGTTCGTAAATTTTAAATATCGTTTATGATGTCAGTAATAAAATGTGATTGCGATAGCCAAATTAACATTAGCATTTGATTATTAAAAATTTTACATTATAAGTAAAACTGGTTGCTTTAAATAAGTAAATTTTGACTACTTAACTATTTATACACTACATAATTTGAAAAATTTAAACGACTTTCAATTTAAGCAGCAAATTTTATGCTAAAAAAATGAAGTTACCGAGGGACACGGTAATGTATGGAACTTCAAAGTTTATTTGACAGGATTTTTCAACAAGAAGTTTGTTTTTCAATTGTGGCAATACCAACAAGATGATAGTTTTGACATTTAGTTTTTTGACGTATTCGTAGTAGATGCATTGCCCATTGTTACAATGAATTTAATAAACGCACAAAAATCGCATTAAAATAATTAAAATCCACTGTTTAAGTTACGTTTTGTAAAATTCGAAATATATTTGGACAACATAATCATCCTTCTATTAAGAATTGATCGTTAAACATCGCAGCCGTGAGCCACAATGTCCAAATTTGTCAATTCCTCAATGTTTACAACAATTGAGGTTATTCAAAACCATCACGGCGAATTTTGCGTAAGGAATTGAAGCCGTGCGACCATTCAAATCGCTGTAATTTCACTCAATTCATTCAGGAGCATCGGGCTGGTCAGGGTATGTCAACAAGCAAAATTGCCGCATTTGGGCTTTTAAAAATCCTAGAGTGATTATTTAGAAGGCTTAACATGCTCAACCTGTCACTGTAAGGTGGGCTATGTGGTCTGCAGGTGTGGTTGGGCCGTATTTTTTCGATGAGATTCGAAATGCGGTAATTGCTATCGTGAGATGCTAGCAACCCAATTTTGGCCTATTATTTATGACGTGGATATCACTGACATGTGGTTTCAACAAGATGATTCCACATGTCACACAGCCAATGAAACAATAAATTTATTGCAAACCAAATCCCGATCGCATAATTTTACGACAACCAGCAATTAATTGGCCAGCCAGATTGTGTGATTTAACACTACTGGATTATTTTTTGTGGGTCTATGTTAAGGACATAGTCTATACGGACCCAATAGAAAGGATTTCAATCTTAGAACTAAAAATCCGTGATGTGATTAACGAAATAGGACCGCCATTTTGCCCAAAAGTGATTAAAAACGTTGATGAACGAATCGACATCTCTCAGCGAGGATGTGGTGGACATTCGCTAGATATCATTTTTCATTTATAATTGCCGAACTTTTTTATTCGTAATACAATACAAATTTTAATCATCTTAATTTAATTTTTTTGTTTTATTTTGTTGTAGAAAACAAACTGCTTGTTTGAAAACCCTTTATGTATCTTTAAAACTGCTATAATTATAGAATTACTCATCCTCTGCTTAATAACTATTTATTGCTAATTTTCAATTTGTACCGTACATTACATCAATAGTTCTTTGCAACAAAATACTGATATTAAGTATAGCAACTCCAATTAACTGTTATGTTTATTTTTGGCATAGTATAAATTTGAAATAAAGATCTTAAAAAATTGACAATATTGTATTAACAACTACCGTTTAATATTTTGCCTTTTGATTTCACTGTCAGCAAGAATGTTCTCAGTCATCACAGACATTTTGTTCTACAATTAAAGTTGACTATTAAAATATCAATAGAAATCCTTATGGTATTTGACTTTAAGGCAGCAAGTGGAGTCATAAAATATGCTCATTGTGATGACATTTATGATGATGATTTTATTATTAGGAATTGAAATTGAAACATTGCGCGAAAATATTTCTGTGTATAAAAGAAATATGTTGAATAATTAAATATATTCAAGGAAATAAAATATTAAACGTAAAATTAAATTCAGATACATTTCAAATATGATGTGATATTTATTTACTATGAAATATTTCAGTTATGTTTTTAATATATTATGACTTTCTTATTCTTTAACTGTGTTCTCTTAACATGCCTGAGCAGCTCTGCCGCATATGATATAATTGTTTAATATCTAGTTATTATTATTATTCCAATAAATAATACATTTTTTTAATTTCCCATTAATGCTTAATTTATAATGTTTTTGGCGTTATTGCAACAATACAGTTTAAATATTATGTAAATTTTTTTATAACAATAAAAAAATGTATTAATGTCAATTATAATATTTATTTATATAAATTAATTCTTTTCGTTTCCTTTTAATATAAATAACATTCAAGCATACAAATTGCTACAACTTCATTATTAATTAATAGTTTATGCAAATTAATGAACATATTTTTTATGTATTTTTAATTTAAAAGAGTTTGGTTTATAGTAGCAAAATGAAGTTGAGTGAATATAGAATGAAATATTATTATTAATTAATTTTCATACAAATTTATGCACAAATTTTAATCAGAATAAATTTGCAGAGAAATTTGATTCGTTGGCACTTTTTAAATTTTTCTAGATTTTAAAAAGAAATTAAATATTGTAACGTTTATCCCTTTTAATAAACGTTTTGTTATATTGAGTTATTTTATTAAAAAATAATAACACAGTACTTTAGGGTTTTACATTAAACCATTCATTTACTTTCAACACACACTTTATAAACAATATGGTAACTTCACGCCTAAATTATGCTTTATTATTTTATTATCTTTACTCGTCGCGTCGTTTCAACTTAATTGTTATTTTAAGTGATTCTCGCCTAATTTAACATCATCTCATATTGTTGTTGTTCTTATTATTTGGTGTATGCACCTGTTTGGCTGTGTGTTTTGTTTTTGTTCTATGTTAGTTATATTTGTTTTCTGTTGTTTATCGTATTTCGTAGAATTTCTTATAAGCATGTTATTGTGGTCTAGTGTGTAGATTTCTTAATTTCTAATTAAATATCTGTTATTCTTTTCAACGGTCTTTTTAATTAACAAAATATATTTTTTTTCGATATTTCGCTTTCCTGTGGAAAGCTTCTTCAAGAAATTATTTTTTTAAAAAATAATTAATTTCTAATTTTTTTTATTAAGAAATAAAAATTATTTTAATATTATTTGGGTGCGGTTTTCCGTCGACCCTCGTCAAATTTGGTTTGTGAACAAACCGGTTTCGGCTGTTTGCCATCTTCAGTGTTCTTTTCGTACTCAAAAGAAAAGAGTACGAAAAGAACACTGAAGATGGCAAACAGCCGAAACCGGTTTGTTCACAAACCAAATTTGACGAGGGTCGACGGAAAACCGTACCCAAATAATATTAATTATAACCCCGTCGGAAAAGCCAAGCACATATCGAAAAATTATTTTCAATATTTGCGAACGTCATTTTTTGAGAAAATAGAAAAAATTACACAACAACAAAATGTAATACAGCATTAATAAATTAAAATAAAAATTATCTTAAGGGAAATTAATTCATTAATATGTTATAATATGAAACAGTTAAACACTTAAATTATTTACAACAATTAAAAAAAACATGTTTAATATCATCAGTACTTGTGCGATATATACAAAAATATTTTAGGGCGGCCGTAAAACGTTTTGAAACGAATCACTTGGATGTCTAGAAACATATTAATCAAACTTGTGCTCAAATCAGTTGTTGTAAAGACATCAGAATTAGAATAACATTTTTACAGACATGCAGAAAAACATATATCTCATTTTCACTTGTTAAAAACCCACAGAAATACCTCAAAAACTTAAATTTTACCAAAGATTAAACTTCATTAAAAATAAAAAAAAAATTTTCAAAAATTATCAATTACTCGAAAGGGCACTAAGAAATCCAGTTTTCACAAAAAATAACATTATTAACCAAAACTCTACAATTAATAAAATTGTAAGCAAAAAATTATTATTCATACAAGGAATCTGGAAATATAAACCGAACCCTAAAAGGTGCTATTCCAACATCGATTTGGAATTTGAAATCGATTTATTTGAAATTAATTTTTAGATGACAAGAACTCGCCATTTAACAACGTAAACCTAAATATTAAGTTATTTTTTAATCATTATGATTGTACACAATTCAAAAAAATTACGTTAATAGTTTTTGTAAGGGTAAGCTATTAGGTCCTATTAATACTTAAGCCCTTAAGTATTTAAGCTGTATTTTATGTATCGGGTTTTTCAACAAGAAGTTTGTTAGTTTTGACATTTAGTTTTTTGACGTATTCTTAGTAAATACATTGTCAATTGTTACATTGAATTCAATTTCACACGAAAATCGCATAAAAAGTGGTGGTTCTCCTAAAGTTACATTTTGTAAAATTCGTGATATTTTCGGAGTACATAGTCGTCCTTCGGAGTCCGCTATTAAGTATTTGGTCGTTAAATATCGCAGCCGTGAGGTAGGTCCAAATTTGTCAATTCCTCGACCTTCTCAACAATTGGGGTTATCCAAAATCACCACATGGCGAATTTTGCATAAGGATTTGACTTTGAAGCTTACAAAGTTCAACTGGTGCAAGAATTAAAGTCGACCGGCTATTCACATCATCGTAGATTCGCTCAATTTATTCAGCAACAACCGGCTGGTTTTTCTAGGGAAATAATTTTTTTAGACGGAGCTGATTTTCACTTGTCAGCATATGTCAATAAGCAAAATTGCCGCATTTGTGCTTCTGAAAATCTTAGAGCGATTAATGGGAAGCCGTTTTTTTTGGGAAGATGAGGAAACGGTAACGGTTAATGGATCACGCTATTGCGAGATGCTCACAATTTAAGTTTGGCCTATTATTGACGACGTGGATATCACTGACATGTGGTTTCAACAAGATGGTGCCACATGTCACACAGTTAATGAAAAGATCAAACCAAATTTCCCGATCGTATAATATCAAGACAATCAACTGTTAAGTGGCCAGCCAGATCGTGTAATTTAACACCACTTTTTGTGGGTCTTAAAGCCAGAGTCTATACGAAGCCAATCGAAATGATTTCAATCTTAGAACTCATAATCCGTTGTATGATTAACAGAACAGAACCGCGATATTTCCAAAAAGTAATTAAGAGCTTTGATGTGAGAATCGACATATGTCAGCGTGGTCGTGGTGGACATTTGCCAGATATCATTTTTCATTCGTAATACAATAAAAATTTGTGTCAAAATAATCAAATTTTTTTTGTTAAAAAAACAAATTTCTTGTTTAAAAACCCTTTACATTTCACAATAAAAAAATACACACAAACATTATATTTAACGTTTAAATTGTATAATTCAAATTTTATTTTATTCAGTTTTACTACTTTTCTTATTCATTAATTATATATACGAACATTTGTATTTCTCGAATATATATTTTATTATTTTGCATATTTAAAGGTAAAATATAGTCATCATATTTTTTTTTCCTTACGTTTTCCTTATTTTTCATTAGAAACTATTTAAATGAAGTCATTGGATATAAAGTTTCAAATTTAAAGCAGAAACAGTGTTTAAATAATTGCCGGGCACACCACATATGTTCACAAAGTAAATGCACAGGATACATCTGTGCATGGAGTGAATTTACAATGAATTGCAGTCATTGCATTTCAGAGACAGTCTTCAGAAAATAAAATACTGCTGTGGCATACAGAAGCACTGCCGTTATATTTTAAATGTTTCATTTATGTACTTTTCACACGACATGTACAATAGTAAAGTGGTTAATTAAACCTCAATTTATAATGTTGCCCACTTACTAGCTGACTTTTGATACAGTGTTACTGCATAACTAAATGTAAACAAATATGAGTACTATATTCGGCTGTGCCGTATCTTAAACACCCTTCACGAAGGAAATTTTTTTTTATTTTATTATTATTATTTTTTTATTATTTTCTGAAAACTGTAGGTTTAGTTTCTTAATTGAAATTAAAAATTTTTGAAAAAAAATATAATTTTAGTAAGAATATGATATTGCAAGTGAAATACCGAATTCGTGGTAGTCTAAAGTTTTCTATGGATTATCAATGGAACAAAGTAAAACAAATTATAATGAAGAAATACGTCAACAACTATTACTTATCAAAATTTATTGGAAAGATACTTCAAAAAATATAACTTTACCCATCTGGAATATTAAGGGGGAAAAACTCTGTGATATTATTTTAGATAATAACATTGTTGTTTCGCTTAATATGGTATTATTGTTTACCAATATACTTACGCATTTAGTTATTTAGATCATACGGAAAAGACTACAATTAGTAAACAGAAAGTTTTGAAAATTCTTTTTAACGGACATTAATTATTTCACTTACGACGAGTAGTATTGCCTTCCAATATATGACATGCCATTGGGTAATCCATTATTCCCCACAATGGCAGACATTGTGTTAGACGCATTATTGGACAGTTTTATCGAAGTATTAAGACGAAAATTTATAAATATAAAATTTCTATCAAAATATGTTGACAATCTAAATATTTGCGGTAATTAAGAGAGATAATTTGAATATTACTCTTGAAGCATTCAATTTATACCACAAAGTAGAAATTGAAAAAGACACATGCATGTCTGGCTATAAAAATTATAAATAAGAAATTAATTACGAATTGGTTCGGTAAAAAAAACGCATCTGGCAGATTTATTAATTATTCACCTCTAGTCCCGTTGGCACTGTAGTTTTAAAACGAAATAAAAACGATAATTTGGCATCACCGTTGGCGTTATTAGCAATAGTCGTAAATAAATCGGTATTCTCCATTTTGAAACGAAGATAGTAACGACAATAAAACATTCGTTCTCTATCGTCAGCAGTCTAAACAACGAAATTCACACCTCTGCAAAAAAATTGAAAAAAAAAAATTAAAATGGAAATAAGTACAGCAAGGCAGTTTGAAATTTAAGTTTCCGCTAGTTTAACAACAGCAAAAAAAAATAATCTTAAATTATTATGCTGTCCACACACAATTAATAAACATTTAACAATGAAATAAAATTAGTTTCCTCTCGTCACTATTGCCCACATATAAGAACAAATCTACAAAAAAAAAACTAGAAAAACGGCCACATCTTTTAACATTAGAAGAATCTTGGCGCTTTAACTCGCCTATAAATTGAAATCACACTCGACTGTGGTCTGGCAATGCTAAGCCAAACGCCTAAGTTGCAAGTACATTGTATTATAATGTATGTTCTTAAGCACATTATGTTTAAAGAATTTATACAAAACTGCATAATAAAGTAACAAAAAAATTATTTAAATATTAAATAAGCCCAATAAATAAATAAAAAATAATATCTTATAAAAACGTTAAATAAATATGCAATTTTAATTATTAATATCAGAATGTAGATCGTTTTGTTCACTGTGTCACATTTACGATATCTTTGCAAGCCATTTTAATAAGATTAACGAGACCTAATTATGTCAACATAACCAGCACCAGCAGCAACATAGCTCTGTGAAACAACGTATAAATATTGACTGCACGATGGAGTAACTCTACGCACATACATTACCATAGACAGTCGTTGTTGAAGTTAAGAAGGATTAATTAAATGTGACGGTTTCATAACAGAGATATCCCAATGTTCACGCTAGACTTTATGTGCAACCATTTATGCAACTTTAAATAAATAATGTGACATCTGACAGTTTAGAGTTAGTTAAAATGAAGCATTAAACTAGAAAAAAAATAGATGTTGCAAGTTGTATTGATATATTTCTAAAACAGAAAATAATTGAGCGATCGAGTTTTTATAATTCAAAATGCTTTGCATTTGAATAATTTTATCAAAAAATAAATTCACTTACAAATAACTGGAAGAACTCAAAAATGCACATTTTGGGAAATCATTAAGAAGCCGCCTTTTGAAATTTAGCAATTGTTGTAATGCACGCATTTTAAGTATCCAAAACGTCACTCTATTGTTTTCACTACAAACTCCCTCTATTGCAGTCCTCTATCTTTGGGACTGTAAAACGTAGACTTTAGCCATTTTTACAGAAGAAGCTGCCGTAATAACACAAAATAAAAATTATAGGGTTTTCCTAAAGTCACGTGATGTTCA
The DNA here is from genome assembly GCA_030448955.1 of Trichopoda pennipes. Classification (NCBI taxonomy): domain Eukaryota; kingdom Metazoa; phylum Arthropoda; class Insecta; order Diptera; family Tachinidae; genus Trichopoda; species Trichopoda pennipes. Next base: position 2,540,857 of record JASKUP010000023.1, read on the forward strand.
TTAAAATATTTATTCATATTCATTTATGCTTTTAAATGTGATAAGCAGACACGTTAAGCAAATCACATAAATTTAAACGCCAACAAGCGGATGCCGCAATTCTCTTTTGGCAATTTACTTTTTTGGCAACTGTCAAATACACCGTTATCTATAGAAATACTCTTCTGTACAAAAATATAACAAATATGGAGTATTAATGGTTATTAGGCTACCGGATACAACACGTAAAACTGTTGCCCTATTATTTTCGTTGCAATATTTGTTCTTCTGTTAGAGCCCTCTATCTCTGGAGCCGTAACAGGTCGAGCCTTAAAGTTTTCATAAAAGGAGTTTTAGTATAATCGCTATAACAATAATTACTAAAAGAAATTAAAAGATATTTCAAAAGTGACATGATATTCATAAAAGAATTGTTGTTTTTCGAACTCTGACAGATGTATCACCTTTGCGCAGTCTGTAAAACTATGTCCGCTATAATAATAAGTAGAAATGATGAAAGTTTTAGGGAAACTTTTATTCCATCCAAAAAAATTTCAATTAAAACCAGATCGAAGTCTTAGTTTAATCAGATGTGCAAAAATGCGGTCAGATCAAGAGAGGAAGTATTCAGTAATTCGCTACGCAAAAGTGCAAGATGTGCCAACGTACTAAAGTCCTTGCTACTCCTCGGGGTAGCAAGAGCTTCTGGTCATTTGTTAAAAGAGTAAGGAATAATTCTAGTTCGTCAGTTCCGACTCTTTTAAAGAATGAGCGAATGACCCGGCTGATAAATCTAATCTTATGGCTGGTATATTTGCAAATAATTCTTGTTTGCCGGAAAGCAATCAACCACCGCCCGAGCTCGAGCGGTTAAAAAGGTTTTAGAAGATCTCAATGCCTCCAGAGTGCTGAAAGGTTGCTAATGTAACGCCGCTCTCCAAAATGACCGCCCAAATGCAATATGATCTCCACTTTTTAAAGTGTTAGAAAGCATGATTAAATTTCATCTTGTGAGGTACCGGGAGTCCAAAAGTTTCGGTAAACTTGCTGGCTTTCCTATCTGAGCAATAGTGCAACTCCATACACCATATCGGAGAGAGTAAGGTGGTGGCTGTTTATATTTCCAAGGCATTTGATAGAGTGTGGCTTGATGCACTTCTGTCAAAACTTGTTGCTTTGGGTGTCGGTGATAATTTCTCTAGATTTATACCGAGTTTTCTCAGGAATCGCACTATACGAGATGTTACCCTCCGGGGGCACATATATATGGTCTTTGGAGATAGCAACAACTTAGACCTGTGCAACTGAGGGAAAAAGGGAGTCCAGTCCCCTGAAGTCAGCAGGGGTACAACTGGAAACCCAACTTTATTTCCACGGGAATCAGTGTCCCTCAGAGTTCCGTTATTTGTCTCTTTAGACACTTAACTGTTCTCTGGCTGATTATTGAGGTTAGTCCTTTATGGGAGTATCGTGGTGGTTGTGGTTTCGCGGCCCCATATCAGTCTATGGTTCTATGGTGGCCGGGTTCATTTCACCTTTAATAACACCTACCTGGTGAAATGTTCCCAGATCCAGTAAGCATGCTAGACATGTGTTCTGGACAGGAGTTGGAAAGTCTCCAACTCTTAAGCAAGGAGTGATGATTTGCAGCCCTGCTCTGGAATCATCGAAGTTGCAACTAGAAAGTTTAGTTGCATAGAATTATAGCTTCGGCTTCCTAGGACGAGCATGACGTTCCAAATTATGCAGTGGTTTGATCCACCATCTGATTAAGGCTTCATGGCCAGGCGCGAATGTAAATCTAATCACACACAGTTGTTATAGATGGGATTTCATTAGATTAGTTCTAGATTAATTCAGGGCACAGCAAAGCTCCGTTCTTTATCCTCCCTATTTCTCATTTTTCTAAATGACCTCCTTTGACAAACTTTCAACTCTATATATTTTTTGGCACATGACAGCAGCATTTGTTGTTATATGAACACATTTAGTAATAAGCCGAACCAGTTGGAGGTGAGTTTCAAAAGGCGAAACATGAATGATACGTTTAATCACGATTTCCCCACAATTTTGCAATGGGGTCATGTAAATAGTGTCGATTTTAATACACGTAAGACGAAATGTTGCATGCTTACGCATAGATGTGTGCTCGGAATTGAAACTGCATCCATTATTGTGGGTGATATAGGTATTACGGACGATATTCTTGACATTAAAATTCGGTGTAATGTAGTTTCTAAAAGCTTTCAAGTGCCTCGATTTTCTAAAACGCTGTAGGAAATACTTCACTCCATCCGATCTTTGTACTATTTATAGCACCTTTATCGATCCAAAAATGTAATGCAACTCTCATGTATGGTGCGGCGCTCCAACGTTTATTTTTTAGTTGCTCGACCGCGCACAGATTTTCGTCAAAGCGCATCCATTTATGGTTGATTTTCCATTAGATCGCACTAAGCATTACGGGGAAAATTCGTTTTTTAGCAGAACGGTCCATATGTGGAATAAACTTCCTCCAAAAGTATTTCCCGTCCCCATAACCCAATTTCTTGGTTCTTGATTGGCACAATGCATTGCACCATCTTGTTGATACCACATATTAATCAAGCTCAAAGCATGCATTTTGGCATTAAAAAGTTTTCAATTATATCACGATATCGCTTCTCATTCACAGATCCAATCATTCCTTTTGACCAAATTGTACACCAGACTGTCACTTTTAATATATGCAAAGGTGACTGTTAAATAATTAAAAGTTTCCTATTCCCCAGAACCAGACTATTCTGTGTATTCACATATTTATTCAAATGAAAATGTGCCTCGTCACTCATTATGATTTTTTCATGAAAATCGGTTTTGTCATGGGCGAGCTGTAATATGCTATTGCCATATGCACGGCTGCGTAAATGATTTTGTGGAAGAAGCTCTTATATGGAAACAAATACAAATCCATGTTCAAAATTATGGCCAAAGTTGATCTCTGAAGACCAAGCTCCTGAGTACGACGTCGAATTGAGGTTGACGGATGGTTTTGAACACTTTCTTGAACAGCAGTAATATTTTAAACCGACCTTGCTGTACGTTGTGATCCATGCTTGGACCTATCACCTACAGACCCTCTTTCTTTGAAATCATTCATTACACGATAAAATTTCACGTAACTCTCTCATCGTCACAGTAATCGATGATTGATTTTGGTAAAATGTTTTAATGATTAAAGCACTACTTCACGACTGCCAAACATGAACTGTTAAAACGAAAATGGCGTCAAACAAAGTAGTGTATACCTCCCGGCGGACACCCTGTATTTATTTGTTTTCTCGTACAATAATTCTTCTAAAACGAATTATAACCATGAATTAAAATTTTGCTTTATTTTCCTGTATAATATTTTTTTTCACTTAACATACATCATACCCCATAGTGTAAATACATTTTAGATTTTGTTTCACCACTATTGTTCTATGATTTACTGTTTAGTGTTTTTGTTTTCTTCAACCACAAAGCAAAATTATGTTTGCCATTTCAAAAAATTTATAAGCGGCTAAGGCGTAACGTAGGAATTAAAAATTACAATTCAATAGATTTAATAGTCTATTTTGTAAATAGAGTTATATAAGTGCAGTATTGCATTTAAGCTAAACTAGGTGAATTACATGATGTGTTTAATATTTGAACAATGGAATTTAAAGTAGAACTTCAAATAGCCTGGCTGCAGTTACGTAACTAACTAACAAATTATTTGTGGAAAAATTCTCTTCAATGTTTTTTTTACACGAATTAAAAATATAACACCACAACACAAAATTGAAAAGTATAAAAATATGTATAATAATTTTCAAGCACGTTTTTAAGCAATAAATTTATAAAAAATATATATAATTTTTTTAATTAAATATAAAATGCTACCTCTTAATATTTTTATACTTTAAATTTAAGATTTAATTAAATTATTTTCGTTATGCAATAATTACGTTGATTAATTAAAATTTCCTGTTAAGCGTTCGAAAATAATTTAATTGAAACATTTACTTATAATCAAGTATTTTACAATGTAACAGCAATTAATTAACGAAAAAAATTAAAAATAATAACCTTCACCATCAATTTATTAAACTATATCCACTTATTGATGCCAACCAACAAAGCTTAGCTGCATGATTGTGTTCAGCCAAGTGGATGTATTTGAAATTGTATTCCCTCAGCGTTGCGAAATTTCAAAGAAACACCCTCATAGCCTTGCAAGTCCTGCAGTTGAATGTTGGTGGAAACTTCAAAAGATGAAATTAATTTTATCAAAACAATTTTTGACAGGTAAATGCTGTAGCGATAACCTGTTTTGAAAAAAAAGAAAAAGACGAAAGGAAAATTTAAATACGAAAAATATATAAAACAAGAAAGTGTATTTTTTTTGTTTTCTTTTTATTCTTAAGTTTCGAAAAAAAATTGCTTATCGAATGTAACACAAAGTTTTAAGGACTTTCGCAAGAGTGTTTAATTTCAAAAAATCTTTTATTGTTTAAAAAATTTTAATTGCAAAACCTGCAATAAACTCTTACTTTCAGGCCCAAACAAAATTATATGAGGGCGAAATATCTAGCTGACAGACCGACTGGCATATAAATTTATTATTGCCCAAAACAAACTAATACATATACAATTTTGGCTAATGCAATTGCAACAGTTTTATATTGAACAGGGTTGCCATTGTGGTGCTTTCATTAATAAATCCAATGGAATTTTCGTTGAAACAACAAAATGCTGATTTTGCATTACAAGCATTAACCTGAAAAATTCCTAGGAAAATTACTCAAAAAACTGAGTGCTTTTAATGCAAACTTATCGGAAGAATTGTTCGCTGGTAATACAAAAACAGCATTTAAATCGAAATTTTGCCTTTAGTGAATTTGTATTAATTTTTTGATTTTAAAATTTGATTTTATTTTGAAAAAGAAAGGTAAGTGGTAACGCTGTTAGCCTCTGACATTACTTGCATACAAAACTGTTGGATTTTGTTATTGTGCCTTTAGAAATGTGATAAAAAAATTCTGGTGTTGTTTATAATTTTCTTTTTCTTAATAAACCAAATTAAATTTTCAAATTGTTTAATATAAACATTTGCATAAAGATTCACTTGTACCAGTACAGTATAGTGTGAGTTGGTTGTTGTGATAGCCTATGCAATCAATAATTAAATTGTTTATGAGGCATCATATGTCCCTCTAAATAATTCACCCTATTTGCGATCACTAAAAATGTATTTGCTGCCAACCAACTGAACATACCGGGTGTTATATTTCAAGTGTGGCAAACATACATACATATACAAGTAAAGCTAGGAATTCTCACAAGTACCACAGTGCACCACAAATATATTTTCATTACAATCAATGAACATTACATCATTGAACTAAATAAAATTTATCGATTACATGTCAAAAATAAATTAAGCAAATAACACAACGTATAAGTGTGCATGATTTTTAATATTTAATTCAAAAGGGAATTAAATAAAAGACTTAATATTCGTCATATAAATCACCACCCTTATATAATTCATATTCTTCTTCCCTTATGCCCTGTAGGTGTATTTCGTGTTTATAAAATGTGTTTTATGGATATATAGAATTTTAAGTTGACAACATTTTTTTTTTTAAATGGCGGTTATTTTCTCAATTGTCAAATAATTTGTGCTTGGTTTGGTTTTCTAATAGACTGACGCCCGAAAAACGTTTTCAAATTGTGTACAAATTAATTCGAAAATCATTGTTATGTTCGAAGTATATCAGTTTCTTACATCAATAAACAAAACACAAAACTACCATATTTGGAGTGTATGAGAGAATCCTTAAAGGTTGAGAAACCATTACATACACAGAAACTTACTGTTTGGTGTACTTTTTGTGCTGGAGGAGTTTTTGGTCCGTACTACTTTAAAAACGATGCTGATCAGAACGTTACAGTCAACAGTGACCGCTTTAGAGCAATGAGCACTGCCTTTTTCATTTAATTGAATAAGGATGATGTGCAAGAGGTGTGTTTTCAACTAGTGCCGCAATTAGTTTATTGAAGGAAAATGTTTGGTACCAGTATAAAGTCACGTTTCTGACCCGTGAATTCACCTCGACGGTCGTGCGATTTAACGCTGCTAGACAATTTTCTGTGGGTATAAATGAAGCCGCTAGTCTACGCCGATAAGCTCGAAAGGATAAAACACTTGGAAGACAACATTTGCCGCGTTATTACCGACATACGGCCACTAATATTGGAAAAACCTATCGAATATTGCACCCCCAAATTAAACTACATTTCAGCAAGCCATGGCGGGTATATAGCAGAACTCGTATTTAAATTATATTGCCAAAAGATTATCTATCGAATGAAATTTGCTCATGTCAATAAAAATTAAATTAATCTTTAATTCATTTTACAGTTCTATACCTCTATAAAAACACCCTATAGTTGAGAATATTTAATTTTATTTTATCAGATGTCTCAAAATGAAATGAAATTCAGAAATATTTTTTACACAGCAAAAAATTTTACTTAAAAATTATACATTATTATAAACTAAAAAAAAAAGTTAAATTCTTATGCTGATGACTACACATTCAATTGGTTGTACATTTAAAGCTGTTAATTCAGTCAAATAAATGAAACAATAATAAGAAAATTTTTAAAAAATAGGTGAACTGATATTTTATAATTATACCACATTTTTTTTAATTGACATAAAATAATAATATTTCTTTTGTTTCGTAATAAGTTTAAAATTTAAAATGAAGGGTTTTTCAACAAGAAGTTTGTTTTTTAAAACAAAATAAAAGAAAAATTTAGATAAAGATGTTTCAAATTTTTATTGTATTACGAAGAGAAAAGTTAAGCAACTAGGAACGAAAAATGATATCTTAAAAATGTCCATTACGACCCCGCTGATAGATGCCGATTCTTTCATCAAAATTTTTAATCACTTTTTGACAAAATGGCGGTTTTATTTCGTTAATTACGATTCGATTGGCTCCGTAAAGACTCTATCTTTAACATAGCCCCACAAACAATTATCCAATGGTGTTAAATCACACGATCTAGATGACCACTTAACTGCTGATTGTTGTAAAATTATGCGATCATTATGCGATCGCAATAAATTGATCGTTTCACTGGCTATGTGACATGTGGCACCGTTATGTTGAAACCAAATGTCAGTGATATCCACGTAGTCAATAATAGGCCAAAATTTAGTTGTTAGCATCTCGCGATAGCGTAATCAATTGACCTTAACCGAATTTCCAGCCTCATCTTTGAATAAAAACGGCCCAATCACGCCTCCAAACCACATGGCATACTATAAAGTGATACGTTGATCATGCTCTAGGATTTCGAGAAGCCCAAATGCGGCAATCTTGCTTTTCAGCATACTCTAAAAAATGAAAATGAGCTCGCCTGAAAAAATTATTTCTTTCGGAAAAACGAGCCAATGCTGAATGAATTGAGCGTATCTACAGCGATGTGAATGGTCGGTCGGCTTCAATTCCTGCGCCATTTGAAACTTGTAAGGTTTCAAAGTCAAATCCTTATGTAGTGGTTTTGAATAATCCCAATTGTTGAGAACGTCAAAGAATTGGTAAATTTGGCTCTGCTTCAACGCTATGGCTCACGGCTGCGTAGTTTTCGGTTGAACGACGCGGTCGAACTCTCGCTGGTGTTTGTTGAAAAAACCCATATATTCGAACTTAAGATGGATTAGATTAATTAATTTGGTTAAGTAATTTAAGTTATTATGTTGTCATTTTCCGTCTTATGTCTGTTTTGAAGTTGAAGGCGAGCGCTTTCGATCTGAAAACATCACTATCAAGCCGCGGTGTAATTAGTACTGGTGAGTCTGTGTTGGCGTTCAGGTAGTTCTGTTTATCGATACCTCCGTCTTTTATTACTATCTGGGTACGGGTGTCCGTCTGAGGGTGTTTTTGGTTTGTTCGTTTGCATGAGTTGTTTTAATGGTGTGAAAATTGTGTGTGAAGTCGTGTTTACCTGTTCGTTTATAATGTCACTGTTGAAAGTTTTTGTTTTGTAGATTTCCATGTCTTCAAAAATGTCTAGTCTTCGTCCTCTTTTGCTAGAATGTAGTAATGTCATACATTCCGTGAGTGCCAAGTAATGCAATGTTGGAATCTTCTCTTTTCCGTTTGTATGAGCGTATGCATTCTGTAAACCTTGTTTTTAGTGTTCGACCTGTTTGCTCTATATAAGTTTGTTTGCAGGTACAAGTAAGTCTGTATACCCCGCTGGAACTAAATTTGTCAGTTGTTTCTGTCGTTGTTCTGAGATCATGTCTCAGAGTGTTGCCAGTTTTTAATGCTGTGAGTATTCCTTATTTGTGAAAAAGGTTAGTTAGTCTGTATATTTCTGGTCCTGTGTAAGTAAAGGTGTGCCGTCGTGCTGTCTCGGCTGTCTCTTTTTCTTCGTTATTTCTGTTTTTAGTGTTGTATTGTCTAAGAAGTTTATCGATGGTAGTGACCTTGTAGTCGTTATTTATAGCTATGGTGTAAATTGTACCGAGTTCTTTGTTGTACTTATCTTAAGTCTGTGTATCTGAATGTCTAAATACTGCTAGTTTATGTTGGATAGGGTGGTTGGAGGTGTTGTGGATGGTAGTGTCCGTCGTAGTTGGTTTTCTGTAGATGTCAAATGTTAAACAGTCGATTGCTCGTGTTATAGTGATGTCAAGATAATGCAAACTTCTGTCTTGTTCTTTTTCCATTGTGTATGTAATTTTATTATTAATTGTGTTTAAGTCTTCTAGAATTTGTTTGCCGTTGTCTTATTTGAGGATGCATATAATGTCATCTACATATCTATAGTAATGAGTTATTTTGTGTTTTTCCATTAGTGTTTTTACGTGTAGTGATTCGAGGATGTTGCATGAAAATTTCCATGAAGATTGCGGAAGTTGGGTTTCCCATACCGAGTCCGTCAGGTAATTTATAAATAACAATAGTAATTTAAATTACTCTAACAAGACTAATGAAGTTGTCCAAAAATTGTATTTCATTGCCTTTAACTTTAATGTTATTTATTAACATTTTATTTTTACACATTAATGATATTTAGGAAGGTGTCGCCTACACCTATTTTAATTTTTTTAATCTCCCACTGTACCCTGACATAAAATACTACATTAGTTTTTATTAGAAATTTACCTATTTTTTCCTATTTTGCTTTAACTTCATAATGCCTCAAATGATATTTTTTTTTTAATTTTTCGATTTACTCACAGATGTGACGATCTAAAATTTTCTTGTTTCATGTTTCTTTTTCTAAAAATAATTTTTTCACACGTTTTTTTTTCAATTGTTCAAAAAAAAATTATTCAAGTATTGAGTATTCAAAAAAGCAATAACCAATTTGTTTTGTATTAAAAACGAAAATAAATTTAACAGTCCTCACACTTATACATACCAATACAAGTACGTAATCCTTTCGAAAAGGGTATAAATGCATAAGAATGTCTAGATGTTGATGCTGCTGTAGTGGATGATATTGAAGTTTCATGTATTCGATGTTCTTCCTTATCGTTTCCTTCTTTTTGTTGATGTTGTTGTAGAAGTGGAGATGTTTTAGAAAAATGTTCCGGATAAAATTTCAAAGCATTTTTACCCCAATACAATTCATTACGCTGCATGTTAAATATATCCAAGGCAATAATGGTATCTTTTGGCACAACTACACAACATTGGCAACTACTACAACAACTACTACCACTGCTACTACATTTGTAGTTGTTTTTATTATTTCGATTTTTCTTATTGCAAATACATGTACACTTGTCACGTTGCATTACATTCAGTTGGAAATCAGCGCTCACATTACGTAAATTCATGGGAACCGTTGTCAATAAACGTAACGATTCATTTATAATCATGTCAAGGTATGGCATATTCAGTAAATCTTCTATGGTTACTTGCACACCAGCAGCATCATCATCATCATTACAGTCATCATCAGCTTCATTATCATCGTCATCATATTCAATAGTAAAGCTATTATTTGCATCGCTTTTTGCTATCGCATCAAAATCCAAATCACCATCAATCGTATTTGTACAACTTCCTTTAGTGTTCGTTTCACTAACATTTTTCGATTTTTTTGATGATTTTATTGTTGTTGATGTTGCTGCTGTTCTTGTAGATTGATTTTTAAATTTGCTTTTATTCTTGAACAAGAATAATACTTGTCTGATTTCATGACGTAATTTTGTTTGACATTCACTGTTAATTGCCAAACATAATAACGCGTTAATAATGCAACTTGATACGGTTTCAAAGGACTTGTTGGTTGTGACATTATGTGATCATAGAAATGAAAAAATTTAAATATGTTATTTTCAATATTTTACAAACACAAAATGAAAGAAAAAAAATTTTTTTTAATAGCGATGCTTAAGTGTTTTAAGAAAAATTAAAGCATCACGAAGATCTTAAGTAATTTTTTTAATAAATGAAGAAGGCAATAGAGCTGACTTTATGACATTGATTTTTTCACATCAAATAAATCACAGTGATGTCAACTTATGAAAGAAAAATTTAGAATAATTTAGAATCATAAAATAGAAAAATTATCAATCAAACTTTCAGTTTTCATTTTATTTATAAAAATAAATGTTTAAATGAATAATCCGTCCTTGACTTATGGTGAAAATATAATAGGGGCACTGCTTAATTCTTGCAGGCCTCCATTCGCTAGTGTGTTACCACCTTAAATTTATCAAAAGAGAAGGAAGTTTAAGTATTTGAATCAAGACAATTGGGTCCAATGAGCGTCGTTTTGGCATGAAAAACACCAAGATTTAAAAATATCAAAACAACCTGCGCTTTCCTCTCTCCTTTAAAAAAAAAAAAATTAAATTTAAAGGATTCGTAAGATTTTATTTTCAAAGTGCCAAAATACATGTTCAAGCATGGAAAACTCCGTTCTCTGCCCTTTAAAAAGGGAAACAAATTTTGTTTTATAATAGCAAACTATTTCGTATTATTTTGTGTATTTTCCAAAAAAAAAAATACTTTTCCTGAGATTCTTCATCAGATAATTACAGTAAGATAACCGCTCGCTCCTGCTTATGTAGCTTTTCAGCAGATGTTTAAACAAATTTCTTTCAGAATTTATAGAAACTTTAAAACAAAATAGATAGAGTAAAAATTATATTCAGTACCTGTTGCCCACCCGATTTAAAACAATATGGCTGTAATATTTTTCACGTGAGAAAATTCTCACTGATGTTATAGAAACAAAAAAAAAAGTTTATCGACATGTTAACTTTCTTTTCTTCACTTCGTTTGATTTTTCTAGAAATTTCATGAAATTAAATAATTGGGACTATTCTGTGTTTCGGTTCGAATTGAAATTTTCTCCGTCTGGCAGCTTTGGTATTCTGCGTTTCGATTCCGCTCAGTTTCTTTGGATTGTATGTGTTCTGCATTACGATCGGCGCATCGTTTTTCTCAGTTGCTTTTTTGTTAACGGAGGGGTTTTCTTTATCTGTGTTTTTTTAGTTAAAAAGTTTAAAAATGTAAGTAGAAAATGAGATAAAATGTTCAGAAGCGATAAAAAACACTTAAAATTATTTTTAATTAAATTATTTTTTTTTTTTCGTTTTAAATTGTTAATTTTTGTACCCGAATATGATGTGTTTTTATGTGTTACAAGTCAAAACCAACAACACCGCAGCAGTATGAATAATTGGCAAATTTAATGGCATCTAAAGCAGACATTGCATGTGGATACAACCAGCGATCAAAGGAAAAAGTGGCAGTGTTCTGGAGAAAGTTTCAGGGGTCCTCCAACAAAAAATGCTTATTTTTAATTATGTGTACATACAACTTTTTATATTAAAGTTTACATTCGTTTATGAAAATGATAACAAACTTGTTTATTTTGCTATTTCATTTCCACATTCCACAGTGGTGCAATTAATTTTGTAAACATTGTAATCTTCGTCTTTTTCTTTCGATTCCGTTTTTCTTCAGAATACCAATTTTCGATCGCAATGGAGACTTAATCGAAACGCAGAATAGGGGTGAATAAATCCCTATTGTAAGGACTTGTGCTTTTGCAACCGACTATACTAATATTCACTGTCTCAACTCTATACTACACTATGTAGAAGAATATAGGAGCATTAAAAATTATTTAACAAAGTCTGCTAATTTGACTAAAAAATATTTAAGAAATTAAGGAAAATTTTATTTAGATAATGAAATATTAAATAAAACAATAGTAAGTTATCATAAGAAAGCAAAACATGAAATTAGTTAAACTTACAATCTAAAAGTAAGATAAGGCGAATTACTTATCCGTTGATTAAGAAACTTATTTAGCCAAGACAGTTTGATTAAGACCGATACAATTTAAATTAGAAAATAATAATATTTAGTACTTTATTTTTCATTGAAGCTTTATATTCTTTAAAATGTATTTTCATTTAAATATGTTAAATAATTTAAATAAAAGGTAATTGAAATAAATTAGTTGTTAAAGTAAAAGTTCGGCTTACGGTTTTCTTTCAAATAAATTTAAAAAAACTCTCTTCTTGTTTTTCTAAATAAAATATTTTTTCTATTTTCCCATATTTCGACTAAGTTCTTCAGGGAAATTATGACTAAAAAATAAATATAATCATATAAATAAAAACAGTTTGAAAACGTCAACAAACATATCAAAACTACATGCATTACATCCTACTGTTCTGATGTTGAGGCTGTTAAGTTTTTAATTAATGAATTAATCCTTATCTTGGCTGGGATATTTGTTATATTTAATGTCTCTTGCATATATCTCTTTGATGAATTATTCTCCTCTACAAGTTATTGCACAGTGGTCTGTAGGGGCAGTAATTTGATTCAATTCCTTGTCAATCGTCAAATCGGACTTATGCGATAACAGTCTAGTTTTTAATTTTGTCTTGGTTATACCAACAAATACTTTTTGGCATGTGTTAGTGTCGTCCCCGTTACATTTTATCTTGTAGACCAAATTGGATTTGTTGATTTTGTCCAATTTAGACTTCATAGTGGTAAAAAGTCTTCTTGTCATGTTTCTCGGTTTCATCGCTAGGGCATATTTTTCTTTGTTATACATGTCCGAACGTTTCAATCTTTCGGTTAGCCCTGGAATATGAATTGCGTTGTTTTTTCCTTGTCCCGGTTTTGAGCTGAAATAATTTATTAATTAATTTATTCATTATTTATAGTGGGAGTAATTTGCTCCTAATTTTCTCTTTGTTCTTCGCGTGAAATTTTGAATTGCTGGTATTTAGTTCCCTCCTTTTAAAATTTGTTGCCGTGTTAAAATTATATATCTGGGATGTTTAGAAAAGAAATTAATGAGCCTCCTAGATATCACAGATTTTTGGTCTCTTTCTCAAGTGTAAATTGTATTTGGCTTTTAAAAGGGTTTTAACTCCTTAATGTTTCATTAACTTGATCAATTTTTATTATCCCAAATAGGTCGTCTACATATTTTGCCATCATCCAAAATAGTACAGTAGATAAAAAGACTTAACACTCCTAACATCAGAACAGTAGGACGTAATGTACTTATGTAGTTTTGATTAGTTTGTTGATGTTTTCAAATTGTTTTGATTTGTATGATTATATTTATTTTGTAGTTATAATATCCCTAAAGATGACCAACAAATTTAGTCGAAATATTTGAAAATAGAAAAAAAAATATTTTATTTAAAAAAAACAACAAAAAAGTTTTGTTTTTAGTTTATTTGAAAAAGGACCGAACTTAAACTTTAACGAACTATTTATCATACCAAGGTCAACAATATACAACACATTAATTGAGTTATTTAACTATTTATTTTATTTAAAGCGGGGATAATCATACTGAAAAAAGTTTTATTTTCTAATTTAATCTACGTAAATTTGTGCTTGATTCCGTCAACAAATATTTTATGAGAATATCATATTATTAAAAAAATATATTTGAAATGTATTACTGCGGGGGAAAGCATATCCATATGGCCATTTCACTACTGCTCCAATAGATCATCAGAGGATTTTACACCAAATTTTGTGTAGAAAATTCAAGAGTCTTATATCTTAAGCCAAATTAATTAAATGAGAGTTTTCATTTTAATCATACAACAAACAAAAACCATTTCTATACAAGCACACAGTAAACAAAAACACTTTTAATATTCTAAAATATGTTTTTACGAAAAACATTTTTAGAGTTAATTGTATAACTAACTACTTTTCTTCAACTCCATACTAAGCTGAATTTTTGTTTCAGTAAAGTATAAAGTTATCTCTACTAATGTAAAGATGAATGCTTTATCCGATCATTTTCCTTTGAATTATGCTATGAGTTCTACAGTTCCCTATTGTTAAATAGATGCAAAATAAAGGTGATGAGCGATGTAACCATCCAGAAAATGCTGCATAACATTCTGCTACTATCTAGCGTTTTCTCGTATATTTTGGAATTATAACAAAATTTAGAAATTAAAATATGCATTAACTTAAGCCGGATCAAAGTTAGTTATCTGCTTATAATTTGTATATATATTTTTTTTTGTTATTTAATTTCTTTCCTTCTGCTTAGTTTATAATTTAGCTAACTGAGAAAATTTTTAATTATAATATTAAACACTAGGTCATTATTTAATAAAAATTTTTTTAAAAACTTCATCAGGATAAGCAAAAAAAAGAATATATATATAATGAATCGAACCAATGGTTTGGCAAAATATTCAAAAATATTGAAAAATAAAGTTTTTAGAAATAATGTAATAAATATTAAAATATTAACTTCGCTTGTTGGATCTCATAATAACTTTCATGGCTAAAAGCTAAAGAAAATAACAATAATTTCAAATCAAAATAATGCAGACCATAATCAGCTTGTAATGCTAAAAACTGCAGAGCACATCTGATTTGAAATATTTTTTATATTAATAAAATATATTAATTAAATTAGTATAAATATGAATTTATTATATTTATTCTTACCACAACGACCATCGACTGTGATTCATTCATAATATCATCCAGTGATAATTTACCCATCTGTGCCAAATAAAATATTTGATCAATAAAGATACGTGGTTGCTGTTGTTGTTTCTGCTGCTGTTGCTGCTGCTGCTGCTGCTTCGGCATAAATGAGTTTGTATCTTTCTTTTTATCTTGCAAAGTTAAAATTTGTTGTGCAATAATTTTTAACGCATCATTGCTATCTGTTGTCGTATTGCCAGTAAAATCATTATTGTCTCTATGTTCAGTCAATAGCATTTTATCCTTTGCTCTATTGGTTGCAGCTGCACAATCACTTGTCGTACTTTTGATGTCTGACTGCTGATGTTGTTTATGTTTGTATTGCCATTCAGTATGTTTTTGTTGTACAATCTAATCAATTTGTTGTTCATGTAGTTGTTTGTTGTTGTAGTGGAAAAAATAAAGAAACAAGCAACAGCAAGTAAATATATATGTGGATTTGACATTTTTTGTCTTATTACCAAATACATTGACATTTTATAATTTTTCTGTAGAAAAATTCATCAGTCAAAATTCTTCTAAAACCGATTTTATCAGTCATAGTTTTTCAAAAAAAAAATTTATTTTTTTAAAAATTATAATTTTTTGACCTTTTTTAATATTTTTTAGTAATTAATTTTAAGCACTAGGTCTTATTTAATAAAAATTTTTTTAAAAATCCAACGGTGTGGCGAAATATCGAAAATATAATAAAAAATAAAGTTTTTTAAAAAATTTTTTATTAAATAAGACCTAGTGCTTAAAATTAATTACTAAAAAATTTTTTTTAAAAAATTTCTTAATTTTTAGTAGTTTATTATTAAGAAGCACAAAGTCATTTTTTAATAAAATATTTATTATTATTATTATTCAATATTTCGCCAAACCATTGGTGGGCATCTTCAGGATAATAATAAAAAATAAAGTTTTTTATTAAATAATGACCTAGTGCTTCTTAATAATAAACTACTAAAAACTATTAAAAAGGTTAAATAACTATAATTATTAATGATTTTCATCATTCATAATATTTTATCAGTCAAAATTTTTCCCTACGAAATTTCTATCAGTTATTGTTTCTCTAAAAAAATGTATCCATCATAATTTTGTTATAAAAAAATTTTGATCAGTCCTATTTTTCTACAAAAAATTTCCTTACTCAGGACTGTTATATAAAACACAAAGAAAACAAAAATTTCATCGGTCATAATTTTTCTATAAAAAATGTTTGTCAATCTTAATTTTATATAAGAAATTATATCAGCCATCATTTTTCTATAACAAATATTTTCATCATTCATAATTTTTCTATAAAAAATATTTCATCAACCCAAATTTTTCCGTAAGAAATTTTAATCAGTTGTACTTGTTCTATAAAAGAACAATTTTATCGATCATAATTTTTCTATAAAAGAATTTCGTCAGTCATAATTTTTCTATAAAAACAATCCTCAGTCATAATTTTTTATAAAAAAAAACCCCTCGGTCATAATTTTTCTGTACGCAATACAAAAGAAGAAGAAGAATTATCAAGTATTTACTCAATAATAAATAATGAAATATATGAATTATTTTTTAGTTAGACTTAAGTTCATTATTTTGAGTTATAACTTAAATTTATTTATTCAACAAGAAATTTGTTTTCTAAAACAAAATAAAACAGAAAAGTTCGGCAATTATGAATGAAAAATGATATCTGGCAAATGTCCACCATGACCACGCTAATAGATGTCGATTATTTCTGCAAAGTTTTTCATCACTTTTTGGCAAAACGGCGGCCCTATTTCATTAATCACATCACGGATTTTGAGTTTTAAGGCTGAAATCGTTTGAATTGGCTCCGTATATACTCTGTTCTAACATAGCCCCGTAAAAAATAATCCATTGGTGTTATCTGTCCATCTGCTGATTGTCGTAAAATTAATCATTCGAAAAATTTGGTGTGCAATAAATTTATCGTTTCATTGGCTGTGTGATATATTGCACCATACTGTTGAAAGCACGTTAGTGATATCCACGTCGTCAATAATAGGCAAAAATTGATTTGTAAGTCTCATGATAGCATAATCCATTGACCGTTATGGCATTTCCAGCCTCATCTTCGAGAAAAAACGGCCAAAATATGCCTCCAGACCACATAGCGCACCATACAGTGACATATTGAGCTTCTCAATAATCGCTCTAGGATTTTCAGAAATGACTTCCTCAGAAAAACCAGCCGGTTGTTCCTAAATAAATTGAGCGAATTTACGGCGATGTGAATGGCCGATCGTTGTCAATTCCTGCACCAGTTGATCCTTGAAAAGCTTCAAAGTCAAACCCTTACGCAAAATTCGCCATGTGGTGGTTTTGAATAACGCCAATTTTGAGAACGTCAAGGAATTAACAAATTTGTATCTGCTTCAACACTGTGGCTCACGGCTGCGATATTTTTGGTTAAATGACCCGATCGAACACGCGTTGATGTTCATACATTTTGTATCGAGCCTATCGACTCAAATTTAACGACCAAACTCTTATTACCGATGTCAGAAGGACGAGTATGTTGTCCGAAAATATCACGAATTTTACGGAATGAACTGCCATTTTGATAGTGGATTTTAATTATTTAATGCGATTTTCGTGCGAAATTGAATTCATTGCTGCAATTGCGAATACGTCAATAAACTAAATGTTAAAACTATCATGTTGTTGGTGTTGCCACAATTGAAAATCAAACTTCTTGTTAAAAAACCCTATATAATGTTTGAAAGCACAGATCTTTCTGCAAGCATATCTTATGCACTTCGTGCGCGTTTTTAAAAAGCGAAGTAAAGAAAGTGTCAAAATATCTTCTGAAAACTAATAACGTTAATTAAATTATTAAATTATTTGGAAATCAAACTATTTGTGATGTTCATAATAAATATGTTGTTAAGGTGGATTGTCGTGAACTAGTATTAAGCGAAAGTAACATAGTGACTTACTTTATTAATTTTTTAAGATAATTCTTTGATTAGGTTTTAAAAAAACTAGAAACTTACATTTGCCACAAATTGTTTCACCAACTTGTTTGCACTTTTTGCCTTTTTGTAGTTTTTACTATCCAATAAACGAAAAATAAAGTCAATTTGATACCATGGCCTGAGAATTCTCAAAGCGGTTAGTTCCATTAAACTGCAGTTAACAGCACACCAGGAAGCGGTTACATAAAAAAATAAAAACACTCGTTTTATTAATTGTTGTAATTTCCTAAAGAAAGATAATACAAACAGAAAACTGTTTTTTAAAAGAATCTACGACTTACAATCTGTATGACTGGGCAATGCGTTTCTCATCCTGTTTTAAAAAATTCGTTTCATAACCCATTGTTGTTACTGGAGAGAAAGTGAAGACAATTTAAAATTTAATTTTAAAGGGAATAACAAAACTAAAGATTTTTATTCTCACTGCAAAAAATAACCAAACTTGCAATAAGCACACACTTAATGTGTGATACTTAACATAAAATCAAATCAAAATAAAATATGTTTTTTAATTTCCACTATTTAAATTAAATTCTTTTTTAATACTTACAACAGGATACTTCCAAAACTGCACGAATTATAAGATCTTCTAGGCTTTTAAACTTAACTGTATGACCTTGCAAATGCTTAGAGATTTTTAGCTTTAAATCATTAGCAACGCGATTAAAAACGTCAAAGAAACTAACAAGAGTATTATGACTAAAAGCAGGATTAAGTTGCTTACGTCGTATTTTCCATTGCTCATCTATTGGATGTTTTTCGAGTTTCATTATTTTCCACAGCAACATGAAAAAAAAATGATGGTGTATGAAAAAATAAATAAAATGTAAGACAAAAGGAAGATTAAAAACAAGGGATTATTACAAAAATATACAGTTGAAAACAAAACAGTTAAACGCAGAACTAATAATAAAACTAAAAGTAAACAACAGTATTTTTAATTTTAAAAATTTGATACAGATAACGATCCAATTGACTTCAATTTGCTATGATTTGTTTTACATTTCAGTAACAAACAAAATTTTATGTTTTCTTATCAATATCAAATGTTTCTTTTTAAGTAAATTACTCGTAAATATATTGTTCTTTTATTGCAAAATAATAACACAGTAATTTAGAGTTTTAAATAAAATTAAACGATTTATTCACTTTCAATACACACAAAACAAACACGATGGTGACCTTGTTGTCTTTACTCAATTTGAATTTCTTCATTTGCCTAGCTAGTGGTGCTGGTTCAAGCGGTTCTCGCATATACACGAATATTCTACTTTAACATCACTTCATATTGTTGTTGTTATTATTATTCAGTGTAGGCGCCTGCTTAGCTGTGTGTTTTGTTTTTTTGTTTTTTTTTTCTCTGTAAGTTGTTTGTGTTTTCAGTTGTTTATCTTATTTCGTAGAATTTTTTATAAGCATATTATTGTTGTCTTGTGTGTATAAGATTTTTTAGAACACTACACAGTTTATAAGATGCACAGTGGGACGTTTCGTTTTCTTTTTTACTGATAATTATTTTTTTTTGTAACACTTAACAAATCATCTTCGTAATAATATCGTTGAGGGCGCTTCTAAGAATGTAATTAAAAGGTTTTGTAAAGAAAAAACATTTAAGGAAGCAGCTTAATAACCTACTGTGCTTATTAAATTAATTAATCAAATTATCATTACCATTAGCAAATATATATATAAAAAAACTTGGGAAATAATTTATGTAAAATAAAACATGCATGTTTACAAATTTATTTAATAAAATCTGCTGATAGATATAGACGTAAAAGCTTAAGAGTGTACTAATCGTTACAGCCCTCTAACCGTTAAAGTGTACTAATCGTTTACACGCCTTTACTGTTCGCTAAAGCAATCAGTTAGCCAAGCCTCGTCGAAATATTAGACAAGCTAAACGCAGTAAAAATTTACTTGTAAGACGACACATTAAAACAAAAGCAAAACTGCTCCCATTGCCAAATTTGGTCAGAGTTCTTGTAGAGCTAAGAAATCAAATTTACGTTATTTGTTCTCAGGCTTTTGACAAAGTTTGGCATGAAGGTCTATTTCTGTAACTGACCGCTCACTTGCCTTGTAATATAAGCAACCTATTAAAAAGCTACATAATTGGACGAAAATTTTCTGTTGTTTAAGGGGACTTCGTTAGTGTATCCAAACCAATTTCCTCAGGCGTACTACAAGGTAGCATTCTTGGACCAGTTTTATACTTGATATATACCTGCGATATGCCTGTAAGTGAAACTGTCCACACTTCTACGTTTGCTGATGATACAGCGTGTCTAAGTTCGCATGAAAACTCCCATCAAGCATCCATAAATCTTTAGCAACATATAACTCAGTTAGAGTTGTGGTTAAAATTATGGAGAATTAAAGTGAACGTTCAAAAGTGCATTCATGTGACCTTCACCCTGCGAAAAGATAATTGTTCACCCGTTCGAATCAATAATCACATTGTTGAGAGTTAAAAAAAAATTTGTTCATAATAGAATAAATTACATACTGATACTTAAAAAAAAGTGGAGCTGAGAAATGTCCATGCAAAGTCTTAAATATAGTTTGAACTCCTTAAAGACCATAGAGATGGTTAAATAAATTTTTTGTGATAACAGTCCTGTATACCCAAATCAAAAATGTAAATTATGTCTTCCGTAAAAATTTGGAGAAGAAAAATATTTTTAATATTTCAAGCATGACGATAAATCCTAACTAAATACGGAATAATTGATTACTTGTAGTAACTTACACACAGCTGCGTTTCTGGACAAAAATAAATAATGAAAACGGAAATGAATTTGACATTATTTTGAAGGAAGTATATGGAACTAATGGCTTAGAGTTATATTTTTTTGCTCTCAACTGTAAACAGCAGCAAAAACGTTCAGATTAAAATATTGGCTATAGTTGTTTATAGTTAGTGCGATTATTTCATTTGAATATTTAACTTCTTTTCGACAACGGCGAATTTTTTATACCCTTCACTTGCAAAGTATATTTTAGTACTTTTTGTGAAAGGAAAGGAGCATTACACAGTTTTTATAACCTGGGCTACCAAAAACCCCAAATTGAATGATACATAGGACTCCCAAAGTCCGACCATTGACTTTCTTTACTCCCATTGGTACGCAGAGAACCAGTTGCCGGGCTTCGGCCCTTTTCGAGCCATTGATAAGGCCTCTCGGGTAGTTACGTAGTGGCTGTTGATTTAATCGGTTGCTTCGAAAAAAATCTTCTGAAGAGATGTTTACTATGCAATGTCCTAGCTTGCGCATGCCACAGCACAAGGAGTTGGATAGTCTCCAACTCTTCAGCAAAGAGTGGGGAAAAGGCCCTGCAACCGTGCACTCGAATATTGCAACTAAGACGTATATGGGTCTTAGGGCGCGAGTGGGCGTTTTTCCTACACCCAGTGGTAAGACCACCGTCAGGCTAAACGGCCAGGTGCTGATGTGAAACTTATAACATGCATTAACCATGATACAAAATGTGAGAGAATCACGTCAGAATAACCGAATTAAATCTTAAAAATTATTATCAATACCAAATTAAATGAGTTTTCTAGCAGTCGTTTCTATCAAATATTTCCCGTTTTGGTTACAGTGAGTTTTCGTGAAATATTTTATTTCTTAATCATAAAATATTAAATTGTTTTAAATATAATTAATAACTCATTTGATGTAATTGTTTTTATCTCTCTTTTGTCTCTCGATAACGTTCGTGATAAATTTAGTTTGAATTCTACACGCAACAAAATTGTCTCTGGGCTTAAAGCAGATTTCCAAATCACTACCAGATAAATCAACACTAATAAAGTTTTTAAAGTTTATTTGTTGTTAAAAGGGTGTGCCATCAAAATGTAACTCATTTACGCACAATTTGAATTTATTTATTTTTGTAAAATTTGCTTGTTTTAAAAGTGCTTTTTAAACGAAGCCACCTCGAACATGCTCCTATATGTTTTTTTCATTTGTTGTTTCAAAAGCGAAATAAAACAAAACATCTTCACTTCACATCCAGATCCAATCAAAACTTTAAATAGATAAACAAATAATTGTTGCTGTGTAACCAATTATATGGTTGATTATATGGTCAATTAATAACTCAGCCAGCCTTCGCTAATGGACTCCGCGAAAACTTTGTCTAGATGTTTTTCCATAAGTTCTATATATAAATTATTGTATGCTCTGCCATTGAAACAAGATGGCTACAATATTCAAATGTAAAAAAATTTCTCATTTAAGATACACAAACGAGACACAGTTTAGAACAATGATTCCCAAAGTGGTATATATCGACCCCTAGGGGTCTATGACAACCTGCAAGGGGTCTACGTCAGCGAAAAAAAAATTGGGGGTCCATGAAATGAAAATGGTGGTCCACGATAGTGGATCTCAACACATACACTGATAGTACCTATTACATTATTTATAAAAGTACCTATGAAGTAAAAAATGTATTATATCTATCTATATATATATATAAATGAATGTCTGTCTGTCTGTTTGTCTGTTTGTTTGTGCTTTATAGCAGGCCAAACCCTTGGGCCAATTTTTCTGAAATTTTCACAGCATGTTACTGTGACTCTGGAAGGAATAGTAGGCTAAATGAAGCTTTGATTGGACAAAGGGGCGTGGCACCGCCCATATAACCCAAAAACTTAAATCGCCATATTTTGAGCATTTTTTGACCTACGTCGATGATGTTTGGTACATATAGTATTGGCATAATAAGGAATACGTACCAGGAGAAAAGTGGGTGTGACCACGCCCCTTTTTAGGACAATTAAAAATCGTAATATAGTCTTAACTACTGGACCGATCGTCATTAAATAGGATATTCTTACGAAATAATAAATTCTTTGACTCAGGAATACTTATTACATGATAATATTTTTCGACCATGCACACTTCTGCACCTACTGTTACTACGTTTATTAACGGCTTTACCTCAAATTTGAAATACATATTATTTTAAATAGTGGGGTAGCCCCATTCTCTTTCTCCCACAACTGTCTGCAAAACAGCTGATTTTGTAATATATGTTAATTAAAACAGAGAGTGGGGTAACCCCATCTCGAGCCTCAACCTCTAGAGCTGCAGAGAATTTACAGCAACGTGAAGCACGCCTTGAAATTGAACGTTCTCGAGCCTCAACCTCTAGAGCTGCAGAGAAGCACGCGTAGAAATTCAGCGATCTCGAACCTCAACATCAAGGGTTTCCGAGACTGCTGTTCAGCGCGAAACACTGCCCATTATTTAACTGCGTAATATCGATCCGCCACGGCTTTGCAATGGCACTCGACTTGCAGTAAAAAAAAATGAGAAATAATTTAATAGAAGCGACCATTATAACAGGAAAATATAAAGGGACAGATGTACTTTTGCCACGCATTCTAATGATACCAACAGATTTACCATTCGATTTTAAACGATTGCAGTTTCCTGTTCGGTTAGCGTTTGCGATAACTGTTAAAAAAACTCAAGGTCAATCTCTGCAAGTTTGCGGCTTAATTTTAGCAAATCCATGTTTCTCGCATGGACAGCTTTATGTTGCATGCTCGCGTGTAGGAAAACCCACCGATTTATATGTGTATGCTCCTGATGGGCAAACTAAAAATATTGTATATGCTAATGCATTGTAATAATTAAATTAAAATTACATAAATAAATTTTTGTTAATATATAATTACTTTTAATTTTATTTTATAACGTGGGGGGTGGCGAAGCACACCGGGTTCAGCTAGTATGTTTATAAAATTGTGTAAGTTGTAGGATGTTGGTATACGCTTTGTGGTCGCAATACATTGTGAACTTCTACAAAACGTTTGTAGATATTGCAAAAAGGGAATTCCCTTAAATTTTTGACATTTAGAATTTCTCTGACCAGTAAATTTGCTTGAATGTATGTACAAAAAAAAACGAAATAGAGAATACAAATACATATCTGTTTTAACGCTGTGTGTGTTTTTATTTATGTGTGTTGTGATAGTTCGAACCGTGCTAAATCAAAAAATATTTTTAAAATACACCAGCTGGATTTTCCGTCTTATTTAAATAATTTAATTTTGCCATCAGATGACTGATACCATCTCCGAATCTAAACAGAAATGTAGACAGTACAGTGTTGAATATTTGAAATTTGACTTCATTTCATCATTGCCTTTTATGCAACAAAGTTTTGGCCAGTGACGCTATGAAACCATCTAAACGGCAAGATCATCTGAGAAGTTGCCATCCTGATAAAATAGAAAAAGATTTGAAATACTTTCAAACACTCAAAGATGAACTTCAGACGAGACCTACACTGGGCAGAATGTTCGCTTCGACTTCACAAAGAAATGATGATGGTTTGCGGGCGTCTTACAATATCTCGTTACTTACAGCAAAATCCGGAAAACCGCATACTATCGGAGAGAAGTTAATTTTGCCAGCCGTTGAAGAGGTTTTAAAAACTGTTTTACACAAACCTGCATCTGATATCATTAAAAGAATTCCCTTAAGCAACAATACTGTTGAAAGACGTAGTGATGAAATGAGTTCTGATATTGAAAGCTTCTTATGTAATTATTTGAAAACGACCCATTTCTCTATACAATTGGACGAGTCAACTTTACCTGATAATGCAGCATTATTATTGGCATATGCTCTTCGCAGTTGTGTGAAGAAAATGACGAACACTTTCATTAATTACTCCTTCACACTGAAGTACGCTGGCTGTCGAAAAGCTTATGTTTGACAAGATTTCTTACACTTTTTGAGACTATTTTAGAATATCTGGATACTAAAGATAAAATTTTGAAAGAAAATTTAATGAAGAGGAAAACAAACATCGCCTATTTAACAGAGCTGTTACCAATCTCCTAACAAAAAAAAAACAACAGACTGGACGTCATTAGCCTTACAAAATTGACGCCAAATGTTGATAATTTATTATTATTACAGCATCAGATTCATCCTTCTCACTAAAAATATTGACTTATTGCTTATGCTATTTTATTTATAGTTTATGTTATATTTTTTTTAATGTTATGTATATTTTACATAACAGACACAAAATTTTAGTTTGAGTAGTTTTAATTTAAATTCAAATAATAAATGTATAAATTTACTTTAAGTTTTAAACACTAAACTTCACTGCAGTTAGAAATTTACAGGAAATCAATATCAGGTAGATAGGGGGTCTACCCAACACAGAAAAACATGGCAGGTGTCTACGACAAAAAAAAGTTTAGAGAACTCTGGTTTAGAACATAAAAGCGCTAACATTAAGGCCGTGTCAGATAAAACTTTTGCTTTGCGTTGCGTCAGAGTTTCGCTTTGACATTTGAGTTAAAATGTACGTAAATGTATGAAAGTTGCCACATAAGGCACTTTTGACGCAGCGCAAAGCGAAAAATTAACCAACATTCAACTTTTTGCGCGCTTTGACAAACACCTGGCTTTTATTATTTGTGTTTGTGTGCTTATGTGTGGGCGTAAACAAAAAATTCATGAGAGTTGTCAAAGATTTACGCTTTTGCTTTAAAGTTTCCAATGTCACGCAAAGCAACAAAGTTTTATCTGACACGGCCTTTTTAGCTCCTGCAACATAAAATTAAAGTTGTAGTCGGTGTAATTGCAATTTCGAGAACAATCGAATTTTACTCCAACTTTGAACAGCATAACACATATCAAGATCTTAATCTCTTTTTAAAAGAATGCTTTTAATATTTAAATATACATACATACATACATACATGCATACATATTCTTTTAGTCATGCTTAGAGTTGTCACATATCCCATCAGTTTTTATGATATACTAACCCTTGGCATGTAATAAACCCTTGTTGGCATAAAAGCCATTTTGTAAAAATGTTTTATTTAAACATTCTGGTGCAGTGAGAATACTTTCCATGGTACAGGGATCATCAACATACAACAAAATTCGGTTAAACACAATAATGGCCAAAGGGAATTGAAAATATTTATGACATCGTTGAATGCTGCTCATAATACCTGTGTCGTGTCAGTTTAACCATGAGTAAGTAAGTGGTGCATCCAAAGAAAAAATTTTTATAAAAAAAAAAAGAAGTTGTCTTAAAATTAATTGACTGACATTGTGATGATGTTGATGTATTTAAGTGATTTAGCTGACAGTGATATAGAAATAAGTTAATGTGCATGTTGTTACACACCAAATCGAATTATAAATGAATTTTAAATAATAGTTTTAGTACAATCATGATGATGAAACTTAACTTTTTGGTTCCAGGTATATGCATAACAGCAACCATAATATGGGTTGTTGTAGTAGTCCACGACATCCATTTAGTTGCCATATAAAGTACCAACATTTACGCTGCTTAAAAACTATTAAAAGCAGTAGCAATCCACAAATTGAATAAAATAGTAAACTATTCATTATTTTTTATTTTTAGATTTGTCTATTATATGTTTATTTTTATTTTTAAATTAAGCATTAAACATTATTGGCACGTTAAAGTAATTAATTCTTATAATCTATTAGTTTTTCTATTCTTTTTGCCAATTTGATTGCAACGCACCCACTGACAGATATGAATGCAGCAAAATTCAAATAACAACTGTTTGCAATATTTGTTAGGAATACATTTTTATATGAAACTTTCAATACTATAAAAATCTTAACATTGCTATTTACACTAAAGGCAACATTTTGCATAAACATCTTCACCTTCAGCTTAAAAATTAAAGCCGATCGACCATTGTTTACCTCGAATGTTTGTGAATTGGCTGTTTGAACGAAATGAACTGAACCAAAAAAACAACGCTGAGGCTAATTTTCAATTAGAAGGTTATGTTAACAAACGAAATTTTTACATATGGGGCTCACAAGATCCAAAAACAGTCAGCGGAAAAACAATACATTCAAAGAAAGTGACCGTATGCTCCGATTTATGATCAGCTGACATCATAGCCCCATATCTTTTTAAAAATGAGCAAACAAACTTCGCCGGCATGAAGTCTGCGATATCAAGCCGTAATAAAATAAGCCCCTGTACGACAACCTTGGTTTTTTTTTTCACTACAAAAATAAAAATTGACTGTTGGTGGGGCTGCTCAGAGATGAAGGCATAGTCACTGGTCGCTGTGCTGTCCTTTATATACGGCAGTTAATTTCCGACTATCCTTCTACTTTCACCACCTGTTTCATCTATTCTCTATCCCTTTCCTAAAGAATGTAGCACGGTACTGGACTAAATAGGCATTGTTGCCTGAAGTGCTACTTCTCGTTTAAAAAAAGTAAAAATAATAATAAAATAAACCATTTTTGTGACCACATTTGGCTAACGTGGACATCAGTGACCTTTGGTTACAGCAAGATGATGCCACAATACACACGACTCCCCAAACAATTCAGTTATTGCATAATTTCTCAATTTGCCGATGTCAATTGGCCGACAAGTTCTTGTGATTTAACGCCGCTGGACTATTTTGTCTAACACCATTTATCCGTAAACAATCCGCAAATTACGGACGTTCTGAAAGATGAAATTCGGCGCTTATTCGCATTATCACGGTCTCTATAGAAAAACTCTTTAATTCTTCGATTTATTTTTCACGCTTAAATTTACCACAATAAATTGTTAACTAAAGGGTCCGCCAAATTTTTTTTCTTTTAAATGCTATAAACAAAACTACTGAATATTTTCTGAAATTTCTTCTTTTATTTGAAAGTACAAAGCGTGATTTGATTTAAATCTGCACCGACTATATAGTCATAATCAGATGGTGGTCAAACCACTTGGTTAATTGGACAACAACCACGCCCTAGAAGGCCATCGAATACGTATATCCTCCGGTCACTTCTAGTAGCTATTTCGAAAGCCCGAAGTAGGCCGCAGCCTTCACTCCTTGCTAAAGAGTTGGAGACTTTCCAACTCCTGGTCCAGAACGCATGAAGCTCTTTTTTATCAAGAACACGACAGCATTCATACTCACTGGACCTGAACCATTCATTGTGTTAATTTGAATGATTCGACAAACTCTCACGAGGGTCCGAAACCACTACCACCACGATACTCCCATATAGGGGCCAACCTCAATAACCAGTCAGAGCACATCATTGTCTAAAGAGAACAAATAGTGTACTCTGGGGCAACTGATTCCCGTGGAAATATGTAGATTTTCCAGGTGACTCCTACTAGCCTTTGATGGCTCCCTTTTACCCCGCAAGACACCAGTCTAAATGGATTTGAAAGTACAATCCTTCCGGTTAATAATGGAAAATAATTTCATTCATAGCCTCCACGATTGGTCCAATTTTTAAGCACATTATCGATTGTGTGCAGCTGTATTTCACCAATGGCTTCACGAATATCTTTAACGGCACTCCACAAATAATAGTCCAACGTTGTCAAATCGCAGCTCCGAGGAGGCCAAACGACATCAGCTCTGCGGTTAAAAATGCGATCTTCAAAAATAAGGCGCAAAATATCGCGTGGTGTAGCTTCGGCTGTGTGGCACGTAATGTCTTGTTAAACCAAATGTTGCCACTATCCTCCTCTTCAATTTTTGTGAACAAAAATTCGTTCAACATGGCCCGATAACGATCGCCATTGACTGTAACGGCCACTTGCTCATTTTCGTAGAAAAAAGTCCCAATTATGCCTCTAGAACAAAATCCGCACCAAACAGTGACTTGTTTTGGGTGCGTTAGCTTTTTAATGTATGCGTGCGGGTTTTCTGTGCCCCAAATGCGACAATTTTTTTGTTTACATACCCGCCAAGATCAAAATGAGCTTCATCTGAAAAAATATTTTATTTTGCAAAATCGGCATCTTCTGTATGTCGAACGCAGGCCCACTTAGCGAAGCGAAAACGTATTGGATGGTCACTTGGCTTCAACTCATGAACCAATTGGTCTTTGTATGGCGTCATACCAAGCTCTTTATGCAAAATTCGCGTCAATGATGTCTCTGAAATGTTTAATTGTTGAGAACGACGGTGAATTGATGTTGATGGCGCTTCTCTCACACTTTCTGCCATAGCAACAATATTCTCGGGTGTACGCACTGTTTGGCTTTTCACGCTTTGGTTTATCGATGAGGATGCCAGTTTCTTTCACTTTTTTCACAAGATAACGAACATACGGAGCTGTCGGTGCTTCTCTTCTTCCAAAATCCGTACGCAATTTTCGCACACATTCTGCAACATTACCACGATTTTCAAAGTAATGTCGCAATATTTCATTGTTCAAGCGTATACACAACCATATTCGTTCAGCGGAAGGATAAAACTAATTATCTGTCAAATCAAACATGAGCTAAGTGTTACCATTCACAAAATAAGCACTAGTTTAAAAAAAATTAATGGCGGACCCTTTACAACGGCAAGAAACCAAAGCCATTCATGTTAAAATTTCGTCTCTATAGAAACACCCTTTATATTTAAATTGATTTTTTATAGTTTTTGTGCGCATTATTTCACACCTAAAAATAATTAATTTTAATGTATTGCGGTTCAAAAAAAGGCAATGCACATGTAAATCACACCACTCTTGGAACACCTATCAATTTCTACTTGTGACTTTAGAGCACGTAGTTTGATTGACACTGTAAAATTGGTGAATTGACGTTTTATATGTAGATAGAGAGCTGTGATTGAAAAACCTAAGCTATAGACTATAGTAAAACGTTTTTACATTGTATACGGAACTCTAAATTTAGGTTCGTTTCTTACATGGACTAAAACCTTTCACATTTTAAATGTAAAGCTGGCAATGCTCATAGAAATGTCGCTTGTAAATACAGCCAAGTTATCAACCAAGACATTTTAAAGAGGTGAATAAAATGCACTTAAAAATTAAAGCCCACCATGAAACGCACACCCATACTAAATATAAATTTATTTTTTTTTTTAATTTTACTTTTCTGATAATTACAAAATAAAATGAAACAATATCATTGTGTTTATAGAAGGTGAAGATTCCTTGTTTATCGTATTTGCCTACTGTGGGGATTTTTTTAAATAAACTGGTTTCTGGAGATAATCCAGCCACCTGTTGTTATTTCGTCTTTGGCATCCTCGTATTTACAATGAGTTTTGTTTACTCATTCGTAATCTAAATCAAAAAAATTCTCATCATCTGTACAACAAATATAACATTGCAAAAAACAATACGGTTCGAGAAATAAACGATAGTTGTCTGCAAATTATGTTGCTTTTTAAACAGCCAGGATAAAAAACAGCTGGGCAAATAACGAAACCTAGTAAAATAAATTTACTTGTAACTTGCACAAGTAAACTAGATGTGTGTGAACCTAAACTAGTGTTTTTTTTATAAAAGATTAGGGAGTATATATAAGATTCATTCCGTTTGAATTTTTCCGACTCCGTGAGCGACCTTGGTCTGCTCACTGTTGTATTTCAACATAGTTTTTGCAGATCCCAGCTATAAAAATTCTTGTAATCCAGTAGAAAATGCGTTGTGGACTACCAAGGAATAATAATAATGTCATTTTAAAATCGAAAATTAACTATGACATTACGTAACTGCTGTCAAAAAATTTTGATAGTAAAAACAAATGTACAAAACAACAATCGGAACTACATAATGTCTAGCTTTTGTGATGAAATGACATACATACATACATACCTCAATTCGATTGTCAACGCTGTGTCTTGACCAGCAAAGTTAAGTCATTTTGTTTAAAAGGAATTATCATTATTTATACAATAAAAATAAAACAAACAAGCATTCAAATTCACTATTTAACAAAATAGCTTTTTCCAATTGCTAAGAGCATTTACTACGCTATTTATCTTCGCTTTATACATGTTGTAGATTAGGGCTCCGATTGATTTTGTTTGATATTCTTTAGCTGACGCCGGCCGTCATTTACTACCGGCTTCGTTCTTTTTTAGATCGCTGCTCATTGTTGTGCTCTGTCCCTGTAGTAAAACGTCTAATTATTGGGTGAATATTTTGCACATAGATTACTGTGCGTTTGCAATTAAGTTTTAGAAGATAAAAGTTATTTAAAATGTCACGCGAAGAAAAACAATTGGATGCCACTCTTGATGCAGTACTTAATCGCTTAAATGATTTGAAAATGTCTATTGGAGCAATGATACATAAACTGCAAACGGAGTATGAAACAATTAGTTGGCCACAGTTTTTAGACAACTTTGCTTTAATTTCAAGTCATGTAAGTTCAAAGGCAAAACTATATTATTTCCATACTTAAATAAATAAAAGTTTTTAAAATATTCAGCTTACCGGCCTCTCGAAAATCTTATCCAAAGAAATATGTCCACCTTTAAGAAATCGTACAGTTTTGCCACTAATGTTATCACCCGAAAAAGATGATACGTTAATAAATCTTACCCAAGGAAGGGTTCCCGTTTTCTCTCACGATATAGTACCCGACTATTTGCGCACTAAACCTGCACCTTTAGCCGAACAAAAGATGATGCAAAACGAACAAAAGGCTAACAGTCTTACAAATGAAGCTGCTAGCAAACAAGTTGCTCAATACAATAAAGTGGTGTCACATATCCTGGAAATTGTTATCAAACAACGAGAAGACTGGGAAATAGATTCATCAGCGAGAGCCGGTATACAGCAAACTAGTAGCATGGCTGATACCCATTCGTTGGTTGCCGCAGTTGGCATGGGTAAAGGCTTGAAATTAAGTATGCCAATGTCAATACCAGGTGGGGGACCAGGCAGCATGATGGTACCACCAGCAATACGACCTCCGGCACCTTTAAGTTCTGTCAGTTCGGGTGGAGTTAATCAGTTGGGCAAAGCACCATCGGCTATCAAAACGAATATAAAGTCAGCTATGCAAGTTCATCCATTTCAAAGATAAAAGGATTAAGATAATTTTAATAATATAAACATAAAATATAAGGATTAAAAGAAAACTACGCAAAGGAAGCTGCAAATTAATTCACGACACAAAAAATGTTTTAATGTCGCTTTAGTAGGCAAATACCATCTCGAGTTTGAGTCTATTCAGTTGTATTACATGAAATTAGAGTGCTGTAATTTTCCAAGGCGAACTTATTGTGCTTATTGCGTTTAAGGCTAGTGAGACATAATTCTTCTTAGAGCTTTTACAAACAGAAATATTCTCTCCTTCCCTAATCAAGTTATAACTATGCGTTAATCCTTCAGATCTTCCAAGCAAAATAATTCTCAGATGTATTATGATCTAATGAAAATATGTAAATATACAAAATGAGCACTTTTTATTTTAAAGTTGTAAAAACGTGTTTGCTATCGTTAAAACAGGCATAGTTGGCACCTTAACTAGGCAGCAATTTTTATTTAAGATAACCAATTGAATTGCCAGTAAGAAAAAATGTCTTCATCTAGATTTAAATACAATTTTGTTGTTTTATTGATTGTCTTCATTATTGTTTAAAGGAATAATTGGTTTCCATTCGTTAGGATTGACAAATATGTCAGATACTGTACCACGAAGTGTAAATATGCCACGATTTAATGGTACGGGTTTTGGTTTTTTGTCAGCACTAGCTATCCAATTATTCCAAGCTTCAACAGCCATACCACGTCGCTGTTCTTCCAACTCACGTCGCCTTTGCTCCTCTTGGCGTTTCTGCATACGTATGCGTTCCTCTTTCATTCGTTTTGCTTTCTCCCACTCCTCCAAACGTGCACTAGCCTCTTCGATTGGTACCTTAGGGCGGTTTCGAATTTCCAAACTTGTTTCCGATTTAAGTTGTTTAGTACTAGACGGCACGTTAAGTGAACTTTGCGATTTCTTCTCAAGCCATAAATTATAATTTTCTTTTGCTAAGCGTTGGCGTTCTTTAATTTGATTTTGCTTTAATTCTTCTTCCTTTTTACGTCTGGCTGCCTCATCAGAAAGTAGTTTTCTAAATTGTATTTAAACATCAAACGATTTGAAAATGTTAATTTTTAAAGAACCAAAAACAAAAAATGTGTTAAAAGAAAGT
Source organism: Trichopoda pennipes (assembly GCA_030448955.1). Taxonomy (NCBI): domain Eukaryota; kingdom Metazoa; phylum Arthropoda; class Insecta; order Diptera; family Tachinidae; genus Trichopoda; species Trichopoda pennipes. The sequence goes on from JASKUP010000023.1 coordinate 2,573,835, forward strand.
TTTAAAAATTAATTCAATAAGATTTTTTTTAAATCCATCGGCTTCCAACACATATCTAGTTAATATAGCTTAATACATATAGTAAACTTTTCAATGTTTAATAAAGTACCTCTTAGCTGAAAGCCAAGTTTCATATGCCTTGTCAGGCTTAAGTACAATTTTAGCCGCTTCACAATGCTTCCGGTATGAAAATGTGTAATCCCTAGTTGTAGGATAATTTTCTTCAGATTTTAAATCCAATGGTGGTACAATATCACTTTGAGTTTCACCCATTGTTGTACAGTTAATATTGTCCTCACTTGATAGATTCGTTAGGGAAACATTATTCTCTATGTATGCTGCAGAATTAACCTGTCTAAAAATGGGTACGTATTGATTAAACATATAAAAGTCGAAAATTTTTTGGGGATGTTCGGTAATACGCCACTACGCTGCAGCTAGTGCACATCTGCCACTATTTTGTATTTGTTGGGGTTTAATTTGCTTTAAATGTTCCTATTACAAATAACAGCGAACGAGTTGCAAAGAAGGGATGCATTTCCAAACAAGCTCTTCCGTGCAGCTTTGTTCACCAATCTTGTACCCTTAATGAACGCACAGCACATCCATCAGATGTGGGACAGTGACACATTTCCTAACAGCCCCATTATTACACCTTACCTAACACTAGTTTTCGAAGTGTCGTAGCTACGCGAACTTAAATTAAATCGAGAACTATTACAATTAACCGACGAAGATAAACTTCGAACAGATTGCCGCACCTCATTGCCTTCTAAATTATCTTCAACTCTTGATGCATAGAACGCCATATCTTTTTTTATTTTTCTAATATTTTTATTCGCAAAGTCTAAATGTTACAAAATATGTATGTAGTAAAGAATTTTGATTTAAAGAAATAATTAAATTGTTTAGTTTCAAAATATCGACTTTTATGACAAGCTTTTCTTTAGCATAAAAATTTAATTTTTTCTTTTAAATTATGTAAAGTAATTTTTGTAATTTTGTTTTTTTTTTTTTTGTTTTCAAAAATATAAAATTTTTCCTGAAGAAGCTTTCCAAAGGAAAGCGAAATATCGAAAAGAAAAAACATATAAAAAAGATCTTAAAAAAAGAAAAAAGATATTTATTAAAGTAAAGTAGAAAATAAATAAGATAATATATAATAACATATGCTAAGTTTTCAAAAGACTTCAAAAGAATAAACATACTAAAATTTAATGAAAACCATGTACATACATATGTATGTGTATATGTACAAAAATAAGAATTCCGGGCTTTTATCTATTTTTTGATATTTCGTTTAAAAACTTAAGAGAACTTTACTGTTTTTCGTAAGACCACATGATAAAATACGCAGTGTAACACCAGGTTTTCGGACTGAATTCTGAAAATTGGACTTTAAAGTATCCCCAAAAATAAAATTCCCAATTTTTCTCCTTTTTTGCTCAATTATAAATTTTATTTTGACCGAAAATAAAGATTCCGACACATTATAGATGTTCTCACACAGAAAATATGAGATTTTTATCTATTAATGGATACAAAATTTATAACGTTTTTAATTGTAGTCAACATCCATCCTCTTGGAAGTTGACGCTTCTTCGTTCTGATGATTTTGTTTTTTTTTTTCGTAGTTTGTTTACATTCATGTACTGATTCTGCATCATCATCATCATCCGAGTTATTTACTTGTTTTTCATGTTGAAATATTTAAAGGAGTTTTTTATTCCATAGCCATTAAATTGTTAATGCAGCCAACTTGACAAAACGAATGATTCAGAAGTTTTTATATTTGAGATTATTTTCACGTAAAAAGCTAAAAAATGTACTGTGATATTAAAAACAGCTAGCTAGTAAATTTAAATCGACCGATTTAAATTTACTAGATTAAAATTTGCAATAATATGACATGCTTCATCAGTCATTGAAAGATTGTTACATGTGAAAAGAACAAAAGCTTCCCATAAATTCTAAACTACTTTCTTTTTGAAAACGTAGGCTGCAACAATAATTCTTTTATATTTTATTGTGTACTTTTGCGTAGAATATATAACAATAAAAAATATATATAAATTGTTAATTACTTTTAGTCTAACAATCTATTTTATTGAGAACAAAAAAAAATATTTGTCTGCATCTTAGGTTTTCATATAGTTAGTTAAGCAAATATGAATCCTTTACAAATGTAAAGTTAAACAAACTGTAAATTAATTTTTTTATTTTCAAAAGTTTAACACCGTTAAATTTGATACCGATTCACTTCCAGGCTCGATTATCGAAAGTTCCGGATATAAGGTTTCATTATTTGTTTCATCTAAAGATTTCAAAAATTTTTTGCCTGCTAATGCTCTGGCCTCCTTTTTCAGTCGTCCCTCTTCCCATTCCTTACGGTGCGTGAGTTTACGATGTTTATGCATATTTGCGCTTGATATAAAAGTTCGAGGGCAGTGAGGGCAAGTGTATAGTGGTTCGCCAGTATGAGTGCTTAAATGTTCTTTCAATTCTAAGGGCCTTCGGAATTTTTTATCGCACATATTGCATGCATGCTTGCGTTCCAAAGTGTGTGTATATTTGACATGATGTCGATGGGCATTCAAATTGGGTGATACCTTGGAGCAGTATGGACACACCTGCTCTTGTTGGTTTTCTTCTGTGTGCATCATTTTCTTATGGCGATTTAATCTATACTTATTTGTCAATTCCGCACCACATATATCGCATTCTACTTTAGCAGGAGTCTCCCCGTTATGTTCTCCCATATGGCGGATAAATGAGAAACTGTCTCGTAGTAGTTTACCACAAATATCACAAATTTTAGCGTATTTCTTTGAGTGCGTTAATGTGCAGTGTTGTTTTCGCAGATACTCCGAGGCAAACTTTTTATCACACAAACTACACTGGAAATTTCTTTCTTCTTCAGGTACATGCGTCAAAACATGACGATCGAATACAGGTTTTTTTAAAAATGATTTGTCACATTTCTCACAAGTAAATAAATTCTGTGGGCTTTTATATAACTGATGAGTTTCCATATGTTTTTCATAGCTGCGTCGAGTAGAAAGAGCTTTGTTGCATTGTAGGCACTTAAAATAATCAGGATCTTTATGAACGTTTAGATGATCCACCAAAACGCCACGTTTGTAAAACTTTTTGTTGCAGCACATGGCAAACCCCAATGTATCATGTTCCTTGCGAAAATGGTTTTTTAAATTGTTAAAATTTCCCAGCGATACACTGCAGATACTGCAAGAGAGCTGAAACTGATTGTCAGCAATAAACTCATCATTTTTCTTCATTGCTTGTGTTGCATTTGAATTTCCACCTTTATTAATTGCTTTAATTTTCTTTTCCTTTTTAGTTTTTGTGTACTTTCTTCTGTATTTGGTAACTGTTTTAGATTTTGTTTTAACTTTTCTTTTAGTTGTTTTATTTAAATTAGGTTTATCATGTTTAATTTTATCTTCCTTTTCTTCTTCTGTAGTGCTTTCAACTTCATTTAAAAAGCTTTGTTCCCAATCAATCGATTCAATGTCATCATTGACCAGTGCGTTAACGTCCGGTTCTGACTCTGGAACAGCGGCGGTTTCATCTATTTCATTTTCATACTTGATCTGTACAATAGGTAACTCCTCTATGTGAATGCTTTCAGGCTTGTCAACACCTTTCTTTTTTCGCCCTCTTTTAGGTTTTTCCAAATGCATTAAATTTTCTGTAAGTATTGATTTATTGTCCAAATTTTGTTCTTCCACTTTAATGTCAACAACTGCTACCTCATCTTTATCTCTTTTCACAAACGATAATAAAACTTTATCATAAAGTTTATGCTCTTTTTCAACTCTAACATAAAAGCTATGAAATGATGACAATTCATGCCAGCACTGACGGCATATCCACTGTTCTGTTCCATTGTCGTATCGTGGCCTTAGATACCACCACCACAAATGCTTTTCTATAATACGCTGCATGTTCCATTCTTTCCATTCTCTTGATTCTGTCTTGATGCGTGCGAATATATCTTCATCCGATTGGCAACAAACTATACAACTATCCATTGCAGGGATCTTTTTCTTAAATTTATTTTTTTATGCACAACAAAAAAAGAAATAATTGTAAACAAATGAATATTCGGTGTTGCCAATGTCAAAAGTTGTGTGGCATGTCAAAATAACACAACAGTTTATTTGTGACAATAGGTTACGCCAGTAGCTGCTTTTGAAAGTAAATATATATTTTTTATCTGGAGTTTAAGAATCAAGGCAGTGTTAAAAATTTATTTTTTCTTCTTTGCTATCACGAGAAATATATTTTTTCCTATTATTTTACTTTTGTCTCTTAAATATTATAGCACTTTAATATATATAGAGATATTTTTTATTAATTAAACTTAATATAAAAATTAACTTTGGTTGAATAGAAATTAAATTTATTTCTGTAAAATCTAAAACAAAATGTTAAATATGGCAAAACTTAATGTTTGTTTACTTTATTATAGATTGCTTAATTGATTGTTCAATTTTACTTTATTCAATTTTATTTACGATGGTACCTTAAACCCATTAGCAAAAAAATGTTTCATAAATCTGCCGACATTACTGGATATAATTGTCATTTCAGCTGGTCCTGATAAAATTTAAATTCATTTAAATAAAGTTTACATAATATGAATGTTTTCAAAAATAAAAATTTAATTGTTTTTCGCACTCAATGTTTTTTAGGTGTAGACTCTATAGTTGACTATATATATATTTGTAATCACCATTTTTTAATAAAAAATACAATCTGGCAACAAATTGCCTTTGTTTACATTCTTTATAGAAATAATTTTAATGCAGACGTAAATATTTGTGTACATATGTATATATTTTGTTAAATTTGGGAAGTTTAATATTTGATTATTAACAAGCTTTTGAGTATAAATTACAAGGCGAATATGGAAAATTGCATAATATGTCTACAATCAACCAATTACTTATACCGTATTGCGACGGATTCCAGGGAGTGGATTGAAGGGGAAATGCAAAAAGTTGTTGAAAAGCATTTGTGGTGGTGGTATATGAAGCCATCGTCTCCAAACAAAGAAATTGTTCGATGGATTTGTCGCCAGTGTTGGCAGGAAATATCCACATTTCATAATTTTTATATTAAAGTTGAAGCGGCACACAGATATTACCAGCCAATTATGTCGATATTGAAACAAATTAAAAAAGAAAGAACAAAATCGCCCAACAACGATTCCAGTTTATTAAAAGTACAGCGCAACGCAAGACCTAGAAGAGAATACAAACATATCGGCAAGTTAGAAAAAATAATGGAAGTTGAAAACGAAACAAGTGAGTGCGCTGTTAATTTAAATGAGTGCGATATAAATGAGGAATATACCGATGAAAATTATGTTCACAAGGATTCGAGCGTGAATGATTCCTATAATCAAGAGGTTGAACAAAATGAAAATAAAGGCAATAAAATAAATAATGAGAACTTCAAACCAAAAACAAGAAATGTCTTTAAGGCAAAGACACTTAAACAGAAAACGATACAAAAACAATCAATAAAGTTGAAGAAAAATACGAAACGCAAGCCAATTCACTTCGATCAATTCTTTAAAGAAAGTCAACATAATCTTGAATGTGGTATTTGTAACATGCCTTTGACAGATTTCCGTGCCCTTAAAGTGCACTGCCGTGATAAACACAACATTCAGGGCTATGCTATGTGTTGCGGTAAGAAATATTTTAAACGTTGCTTGCTTGTTGATCATCTGAAAGTTCATTCAGATCCAAATTTTTTTAAATGTCAATCTTGCACAAAAACTTTTGCAACTCGTCGTGGCTTAGAAATGCATTTAGAGTCGCATAAAGATCGAGAACGTAAATACAACTGTGATGAGTGTGGTAAATCATATTTTAAGCTGCATATCTTTGAACGCCACAAGTTGACGCATGTGCCAGAAAGCGACAGAAATTTTAAATGTTCGCAATGTGATAAAAAATTTGCCTCCGATTATATTCGACGCCAGCACGAAGATTCGACACATGCTAAGAAATATGCCAAGATTTGTGACATATGTGGAAAATCATTTTGTCATAACTATTCGTTTTTACGCCATATGGAGGAGCATGCTGGAGCTACACCATCTATGGAAACCTGTGGTATATGCGGCGTCAAATTAACAAACAAATACGGCCTTAGACAACACATGAAAATGCGCCATTTAAAAGAAAATCTTCAAGAGCAGATCTGTCCATATTGTTCAAGAGTTTCACCAAATGTCAATGCTCACCGACTGCATATTAAATATACTCACACTATGCAGCGTAAACATGCATGTCATTTATGCGACAAGGCATTTAGACGTCCTCTAGAATTAAAAGAACATTTAAGTACTCATACCGGGGAGGCATTATATACTTGTCCGCATTGTCCCCGTACATTTATATCCAATGCCAATATGCACAAACATCGAAAACTTGCTCATCACAAGGAGTGGGAAGAGGGTCGTTTAAAGAAGATATATAGTAGTAATGTCAAAGCAGAGCCAATTTCAGAGGGCAGTACAATTCCGATCGCCAATAATCCAGATTAACAAAATCTTTCAATCGTGTAGCCAAAGACACAAAATTTAAATATCGGCCACAATACCTATTTTCTTTTTAATGAATAAAATAAAGAATTTTTACCGCATCCAATTTTATTCCAACTATTATTTATTACGAAAATCGAAACTGAAGGTATTTTTTTTTAACTAACCTCTACCTTTTTTTATATTTTGATGAAATTATTTCGTTCTGATGGAGAAGTCAAAAAATTTAATTATTTTAAACTGATAAAGATTAATACAATTTGGATATGAAAAGTGCGAATATATAAAATATATTTTTTAACAATTATTATATAAACAGTCAAAAAAGTTCAAGATAATACTATAAAATAAATTGTTTATATTTTACAATGTATTTCCTCGGATCCGCAATTTTAAACCGCCATTTGCATTTCTATTTTTGGATATGGTTTATAATCGACTATTTCAAAATCTTCGAACTTGAAATCTTCAATATCTTTTACCTGTCTTTTTATAATAAGTTTAGGAAAAGGGCGAGGCTTACGCTGAAGTTGCTCTTTTAAAGGTTCAATGTGATTCTTATAAACATGTGTATCCCCTGTAGTATGGATAAAGGCCCCTGGTTTCAAATCAGTTAAGTGTGCAATCATATAAGTCAATAAAGCGTAAGATGCAATATTAAACGGAACCCCCAAGCCCATGTCAGCACTACGCTGATAAAGCTGACAAGATAGTTCACCATTGGCAACGTAAAACTGTGCCAGACAATGGCACGGTGGCAAAGCCATTTGCGGTATATCTGTCGGATTCCAAGCTGACATTATCATGCGCCTGTCGTTGGGATTTGTACGAATTGTATTTATAACCTCCTTAAGCTGGTCTACTCCCTCATCTGTATAATCGTCATGACATGTACGATATTTCGCACCAAAATGGCGCCACTGGAAACCATACACTGGACCAAGATCACCTTCTTCGCGTTCGGTAAAACCCAATTTGTCCAAAAAATCGCGGTCACTGTTACCATCCCAAATATGTATATTTTTCTTTTGCAATATTTTGGCATCGGTACAGCCATGAACAAACCATAATAGTTCTTCAGCAACCGCACGCCAGAAAACCCGTTTAGTAGTCAGCAAGGGAAAGCAGTTGCGCATGTTAAAACGCATTTGGGCACCAAATATCGATACGGTACCCACACCAGTACGATCACTACGTTCAATACCTGCAGCACGAGAATATATAAAAAAAATATAAAAATACATTTTTATGTTAAGCAACCTGTATTAATTATTTTGTCTATCAAGTTTAAATACTGCTGCTCATCTTCGTTTTCAACATCGCTAGAAGACTTGGCAGACGGATCTTTGCTTTTTATTATATTTGCTAAATCTTTAACCATTTGTGAAACCTGGGCCATATCTTGAATTTGCTTTGATGCAAGAATTTTTTTAACAAAAATTTCGATTACTAATTGATTTTAGTATTAAACTAAACCAAGAGGTTATTAAAAGAGAAATCCCGCCTATTTTCCAGAAAAATTAAATCAATGTCAGCAGTTTTTGGTTGCTTAAAAATGTATTAAATGATTTCAAATAAGCAACCAAATTAAACTTTTTGAATAGTTTTCAATTATATCGTTACATACATGTGTCGAAAACTCAGACACTTCTCACTAGCAAAATATCGGTGAGAGCGATTTTTTGTACTAAAATGGATTAATCAGTGCAGCCAAGAAATTAATTAAGTTCGAGAAAATTCGGGTGTACAAATTATGAAACTTGTTTTTCCAACAACACTGTTGTGTTGTTTTTGCCACAATATATACCCTCTTTAAAAATAACTTGAATATTTTATCAACTTAAGTGCATTTGATTTTTTGGCCAAAAATACGACTTAATGCATCGATCGAGTTAAAGACAGTACCGAAACAAATTAATCGGAAAACTTTTAAAGATTACAAAAAATGAGATACATACTATATCTAAAAATTGTTATCAAGAAAATAAAGTAACCTATTCTTACGAAATTTTTACTATGCCCAGGTAAATACAGTGGTTCAAACGTATAATTAAGGTATAAGATTATTCAAATGCTATTTTGTCACTTCTATTAAAACATTTCTAAAAAAACTTTGGTACAGAATTGTAGATTATTAAAAAACCTTTGAAGCAAGGTATAATACTTAACATGTTTCATTCAAAACTATTATTTAAAATAAAAGAGAAAACAAAACCAGAAAAATTCATGACAACGCACAATTAGACACGAAATGTTGAAATGTAAATAGCTAGTTATTGTTCTATAATGGCTTTGCGACCGTTATTTTATATGCTGAGTGAGATTAGTTTGTTTTAATGCAAATGCCAAATCATTATGCAAGTATAGTTTTAAATGTGCGCATCAAAATTGCATTGGAGCAAAGAAAATAAAGCAACTTCTGAAATACGGCGCTTAATTATAAAATTAGATGGAGAGGGTAAATCAGTTCGTGAAATTGGCAAAATATTCAAAGGTATCAAAAAAATTTTCAGTTAGAAAATAAAAGTCGTGTTGGCCAAGGAAAGAAATTGAATGATCACGATGGACGTCGGATTTTGAAGGAAATAAGAGCAAAACCATTTACGACAGCGAATGAATTGAAGAACATGGTTAAAACTGACTAGACCATTAGACCATTGCACGGGTGAAATTTTGTAAGGAATACTTGTTAAAAGGTACTGAGTTTTGAAACACGGAAATTTTGCGAAAACTTGCTTTATTTTGTTATTATTGACATTGTTGGTGACGCCAACATCGTTGTCGATTTTGAGGCAACATCACTTTACCCCAACATCAATACTAATTTGGTATTCTCTAACAGTTTTATGACGACGTTACAGGTTAATCGAAAGTTCAGAAAGTTCTGGAAAGCTAAATGAAATACTGTAAAAAATTGAAAAACTTCAAAAATGGTTTTTGTCACGTGTCCCAGCCTTCAGACCGAGTATCGAAAACCCAACTACGTTACGTTCTTCTTTGTGGTTAGTTTTATAACTACGACAATTTTCAGCTTTCTACGGTAACTGGTGGCCTTAAAAAGTTATGGAATTGACAATTCTCAAAAATAGTTTTTTTCCAAGCACCGCAACTCCCAGACCGAAAATCAAAAATTCGTTCTTCGTCGCGGCTAATACTATAAGTATACAAATTTTCAGCTTTCTAGACCAACTGGTGGTTTCAGAAAGACAAAAAAAAATTTTACGGAAATGATGTATGTAGAGAACATTATTACTCAGTATATACTGTTACCGGGTATGTTGTTTAATAACTTCTTGACTTGCTAAGAAAACTTATCTACACAAGACAACAACAACTATCTTAAAATAAATTCCGGGAAGAAACTTTATCAGTATAAAAACAAAAAATACGCACAGACATACTGGCGCCTATACATTGAATGGACCACATACAACAACAAAATGTGATACAAAGTGAGTAGAAAATTCTTAATTTTTTTAGACTTTTAATGGACAAATATAAAAGGCAGTGTCTGAGTATATAGTTAGTTAGTTGAAAAATAAACCTCGTAAAGACGTGCACCTTAACTAAATTGTTCTGCAGTAGTTAAAGTAAATAAACTTGTAATTCATATAAAAACTCTAAAATCTGGTGTTATTTATTTTGCAATATAGAACTCACAACATAACGTTTATAAAAGGTATAAACGTAATAATATTCTGAAAATACTGTAGGCGTAGGGAAGCAAAAGTTCTATCCTTATGTATGTTTTTTCAAGTTTGTTTTACTTGGATGTTTAAAAGCAATCATTTTTTTTTAGTACTCCCTTTTATTCTTGATCCTTACACTTAATAGCTACAAAAAAACTTACCTGGCTATTCCTGATGTGTGGTTTAGGTACTAGCTCATCAAATTTTCTTTCCGAGAAAATAGCCAGCTACAAGGCAAAGAACATTTGCATTATATATACAATTTATCACATATTATATAGAATTTTCCTTCCATTCAGGTGATATGCGATGCCCCCTCTTTAAATATTAATTCTAATTTTCGCACAATTTCTAATAATATTTAACTAACTCTTTTTCTCTTTAGAATTGAAAATTTTCCTCATCCTAGCCTGCCTTAAGCAATATTTAACCTATCTAACTCTCTGCAATACCAGGTTTCCATAAAGTTAGATAGTGATTTATTTTTATTATGATAATTTCTTTAAAATTTATATTTCCTTCAATGCAATCATAAAACCGTTTATACTTTATCACATTTATTCGCATTGCCAACTTTGAAGCCTATTTAATATCAAAACCAAATACGCCACAGACAGTTGTTTGGCAAGTAAAACATGTACTGTTAAACAGCTGGTTCGTTTTTATTTTTTCGCGGCCACATATACGTATGAATTTTTAGATTTTTAATAAATTTCCTAATTTATCTTTTCAGATTGAACGATAGAATTCCTTCGGTCAGACATTGTATCGTTCCATAACTTTTAGTTTATAAGCTTCAACCACATTTCATTTCTTTTTGAGGGTAAACAACAAAAAAAAAAAACAATGAAAACTCGCACACGAATCATAATTTTTAAACGGAGACTAGAACAGAAGGTGGGAAATGATTTTAGTAAAATGACCATATGGATATGCTTTCCCCCGAAGTAATACAATTCAAATATATATTTTTTGAATACCAAATATTTTATGAGAATATCATAAAATATTTATTAAATAAATCTAGCATAAAAAATAAAATTGTTTATTTATATAATATAATAAAATATATAATATAAATAAAAAAAATTCAACATAATTATTAAATTTTTAAAATGTATACTAGACTGTCACCGGTTAATACGGCTTAAATCATTGCCACCGAGTACATTGTTGCACTCAACCTTAAGGACTCTGGCATCTTTGTTATTGTTTAAACTTAAAATGTTTCATTGTCATTATTTTTCTATTTGTTTTGATTACTGTTTTCGCCAGATTTATATTTGAAATTATAAGTAAAAAATTTTCGTATATTTTTGAGTTAATAAAAATTCACTTTTTGATATTTTTTCTAGATTGTAGTAAAATTTGCTTGGATGCGAGATAATAATAAATATTGTCCTCTGTGATAAATATTAAACAATATAAACTTCAAATTAAAAGTGTCTACATAAAATTGAAATAAGAAAAATCGATATAAAAAGATATTGATCAATGAAATAAAAATGGGAGCTGAACATTCCCAACAAAGAGCCGAAGCGGATGCCGGAGAAATATTTGAATCAACCGACGGAAGCAGTGTAAATCATTCCAGTTCCACAGGCTTCAGAACTGCAACATCTACAAAAAGTACAGGGGCTATCAAGAAACGTACAATGCTCAGACACTCAACAGCACCAAGCAGCAATTTCAGCAGCACCACAAATTTGTTGAAACAAAATGATGCGGTGCCATCGCCGACCACATCAGAAATGAGTCGACCATCATCTCCACCCTTAAGTGTATGTTCTGATTTACCTTATGTATCATACACTACTGACCGCCCGATAGGTGATTCACCCAAGATAAGAGGTAAATCAGCAAATAGCTTAACTGGTTCGTCAACGCAGCGTAACTCTTTAGTTTTAAGACGTTCCCAGACTGGGGCCAAGCCTAAAAGACCCCAGTCAACTGTGGGCAGTCATAGTATCGTAATAGTCAAGCCAGGCATAAAGGATGCAAACGAAGAAATTGAAACTGAATTGCAACAACTACAGAGTATACCACAATTTTTGCCCGTGCTTAGGGAATCTATTAATTCGGCTACATTCACTAAAGATGCTGAATGCTTAGAACGTCTGCAAATTCAACCGCACTTGCAAAACGTTAGTAACCGGATGCAAACCTATCTGAATTTGTGTGCCAAACAAGTGGCTCAAGACCAATCACATCTAGTAGAACGTACCAAGGTGGTTAGTAATTGCATAACTACACTGTTTGCGTCGTTTGTTGATATGCAAAAGTCGTATGCTGCTTATGCCGAACAATTTAATAAAGTACGTCTGATCTCCCAGCAATTAAGTCGTTGTAATTCTCTACTTAACGATAATATAGCCAGTTTGGAGGCTATTAATAATTTTCTCGACGTTGAAGATCGTTTAGAACCATTTGTATGGCGCACTGATGACAACAAGTTACGTGGTGAAGCAGAAGGTGCTGCAGTCGTCGCTGCTTCCCAATCATCTGGAGCTGTTCGTTTAAGAAGACTGTAGTTAAATGGCAAATCATTTTAAAAGATTCTTCATCTTAAGATTCTTTAGGTCTAAGTTTGTGCATATTATTATTTGTTTTATATTTATTTTTCTAATTAAATTAATAAACTGTTAAAAAAAGTTAAGAATGAAATAACACGAAAAAATTATATTTCCATTAAAAATTTTCTTATTCCTAAGAATTATCATTAAATTATTCTGTTTCTATTTCATAAAGTTTACCATTTTACACAAACTTTTACATTATAATTTATGGTTAATTAAAACTACACATTTTGTACACCGGACATCGTAAGTTCACTAAAAGAGAGTTTGAAATCGTTTTTTGTCATTCAGATCTCTTTCTTGTTGTTCCTTTTCGATTGCTTTTAGTTCCTTGTGGACAGCTGTCTTCAGAGAAGGATCCAAATCCGCAGCTTTAAGGAAATCTTCACGTGCTTCCTGAGGGTTCCAAGCACCAAAATGGGCTCTCGCTCTTCGAAATAATGCTTTTACATTATCTGGATCTAATTGTAAAATTTCGTTGCAATGTTCGATAACTGCATAATAATCTCTTGACAGGAGACGGCACTGAGCATAATTTAATAAAACAGGAACTTTCTGTTTAGCCAAATCGTTCCATTCAACATCATGAGGTTTTTCTCTAGAATTGTTCTTTTAAATTTTTATTAGTTGACTTAATTCTTAAACTCACTTTAACATTAATTGTTCTATTAGCCCTACAGCTTTACGATAACATTCCTCAGCGTTATCAAGCTGGTTTTTCTTGTAGAATTGATTTCCTTCTTCTTTAAGTTTTAGAGAAGTTTTAAGTTTTTCCTCATCGGTCATTTGCCAAGTATCTTTTTTGTAATCTTCTGGCATTTCAATGGAGAACAAATCAATTGTAAATTCCAAATCGCAAGGACTAGCGAGTAAATCATCAAGATCTTTATAACCTAATCCTTCGTTTTGCAATGTCATGCCACAACAATGACGTCTCTCCACCGTTTTTTTTCCCACCTCCCGCAATGTTTTTGATATAAAAGGATATTGAGAAACAAGCTTAAATTACGAGAAAATTAATGAAGGTTTAATCAAGTAAAAAAATTGTGTTCTACCTTTTTGTTTACAGTAAATTTTGCCACCTCATTTAAAGCCATTTTTTGCACTATTGCCTCCCACACTTCCAATTTAAATTTTTTCCCCAATACTAACTCCATGGGTCTGCCAAGCACACGGCTATCATCCAAGAGTGTCCCATCGAGCTTTCGGGTCTGAAAATTAAATTTGACCTTCAATAGCCAACCAGTTCCATTCAATTATTAATTTTTTATACACACATTTTTTTATAATCTGGCTTACTCTGGTCCCTTCTTTTAAAGGAATATATTGTTTCCCAGGATATATTATTTTCTTTTCTATCAAAGCATTTTTAATGCTAGCATCCATCATGAATAAAATAAAGGTACATGAATTGAAGCCTGATTTAACAACACGAAAAGAAGACAGCTGTTTTCTTCAAATATATTAAAAAAAATATAAATAAAGCTGAAGTTGGCTGCATTAAACTTTAAAAATCATGATTTATACGATGTCATTTCTTAATTTTTAAATTGTCAATTTTTTAACGTTGCTGCTAGATTATTGTGCGTTTTAACCCGGCAATTCGCGGAATCACTTACAGGTGACATAGATTAACGGAATTTTTAAACATAAACTGAAACTAAAGATTAATAATATGTAGACAACGCCGTGTTGTGTATCTGATTATATTATGGCAACGCTGGCATTATTCAAACTAAAACTTTTTAAGCAGTGATTTTAATTTTTACATTTATTGTTTATTTATTGAAATATTCACTTTAATATGTCGTATGAAGCTAATAGAAAAAAAAAATAAATTAGCTCTGCTAAAAATAGCAATCCATACCAAGTGTCACTTCAGGTATCAATGAGTATTCTTAGTATTTAATTTATAAATATACATATTTTGTACTCTACGTTAATTTGTGCTTGATTTCTTTAGTAAAAATTTTATGATATTCTCATAAGGAAAAGAAATATATATTTGAAATCTATTACTGCTGGGGAAAATATATCCATATGGCTATCTCCATACAAACGAACAGCAAACATTTCGAAAACAAAGACACTTTATTTTCATATAAAAAGGTATAGAAATGTTTTTTAGTTTTCTTGTTTGCTATGTTGTTCAAATGAGAACTCTCATTTAATCAATTTGACTTACGATATAAGAATCTTGAATTTTCTATACACAGAAAATAGTTTCCATAAAGTAGAGAAAGAAGACGAAATCCCAGTCTAAGCAGACATGAAGAAAATTAAGTTAAGTTTTCTCAAACTTTTCCAGAAAGGGACAAAAAAAATGGGAAAATAAACAAAACTTGTGTAAAAAAGAGATGGGTAATATAAAGTATATATAGCGCGTCGTATAGCGTCTGTGTATAGTTTGTGGACGTAATTATCCAAACTTTGCCCAAGAAGAGAAAGAAGAACAAAAAGCACTATCAAAAAATTAGAAAGCACTATAAACAATACTCACTTACTTCTTGTGGCAAAGGATACTGTGGCGAAGAAAGTTTTACTAACTTATAGGAAGAGAGCGAAAAATTTGCTAAAGTGCAAATGTACGAAACTAAACTTGAATTTCACTGAAAATTTAAAAGAGCTTGTTCTTCAGGGTTCGTCGGGACCAGGTCTAAAGATGAAGCCCGAATTAGTCCTAGGGGCTGCTGTCATTTCAGAGTTCCATTCAAGATTGCCCCAAGATATGGTACTTCGATAATTTATACTTCGATAAGTTATACTTCGATAATTTTTTTAATTGGTTTACCATTACATGCTCCATAGGAATGAAAAAAGAACCAAGGGAAAGGCTTTGTTATAAGTTTTCCGAAGAAAGTACAGTTAAGTTACATAGTTATAGTATTTTCAACATTGTATCATACTGCCAAGCATTGGATCCTACCACAAAAGTAGGCCGCTTTGGATTTACAAATAAGAAATGGGGAAAAATTCAAGTTGACTGTCCAGCACTTGTACGGATGTGCAGTAAGTATATCGACCGAATCGATGACTTTAATAAAAACGTTGAGACCATGAAAAAATTGTGCTTTTCTCTGTTTGCTTTCGGTTTAAGATAGTTGGAAAATAATTGGTCTTACTGCGATTAAGGCAGAAGTGTAGCAACAACATACTTGCAAAAATATAGCCAGTCTACAATCCGAAATTTTACTTGTGGCATACCTATGGAACTATAAGTGCCTATTGAGGTAAGAAATGGAGAAACTCTGGATATTATCATCAACGCACTGGCTGTTAGTGTAATATCGGTTTTCATATAAATACTGGCAAAGTTTCCACAACAAATAAATAATAATGTTTTCTTTTAAATGAAGATGCATTTTTAAAAAAATTGACGTTTTATTTTTACGAAAAGATAAATAAATAACGGGTACTTTAAACTGCATACAGAGCCCAGTGTTATGACCGCCGTTAAAAAATGGGTGGCTTTATTTAGCAACTTTATTTTTGTAGTAGTTTTTTTTTTGTATAAACAACAGAATGTATACAAACTAATTAAAAAAAAATCCATTTTGTTTATCCTGTCTGCTTCTCTGTTCTTCTTGCTCTCAATCAAAAATTACGTACAACAAGATTTACCAAAAGCTTTCATCGTGTAAGTGTGGTCTAACAATTTTACATACATATATGCATATGTACATATGTATATACATATTTAAGGCATACCCATAAAAGGCAAGTTAATTAGCTCATGCGGCCTACAGATGATTAATTTGAATATTTCAAATCACTAGATGATAGTAATGGCAGTTGCGTCTTTCTTCAAGTAACTCATACGATATTAAGCTTATAAGAAGCAATTACTTTTATTTATTTATACTTCACCAACGTAGCGCATTTAATGGAGCTACTCTACTTGTGTTCGCTAAATTTTTATTATATTTATACACACGCACAACTTCGTTGGATGTGGAAGTAACAATTTAATTACATAGTTTTGTTTACTACACATACATATATAGATATGAAGCGGTTTGCCAAACGCAACTAAAATTGCCCTGTCTGAACCTGGTCTTACTTAAAAATATATTTACTGTGTTTCCATTATAAGCAAAACAAGTTGTTTTTAGCAAAAAAACGTCAAAGTGTTTCCATTATCTTGTACACTTCTCTTTCTCTACTTACTAAGCGGGATGCTTTATTATGACCAGGTTAAGACAGGACAATTTTGGTTGCTCAACTTTTCAATTGACCTTGTATTTCTCGTCCAATAGCTGAATAGTTAACTTTAGGCAATTGTGGCCACAAAATATTGGTTATCATGGTTTGGTAGCGCAGAGAATTAACTGCGACGTCTTTTTCTTGGTCATTTTTGAAAAAATACTGGCAAACGATGCCGAGTAACCACAAACTGAGGACTGTTTGTAAATTTTGTGAGTTTTTCAAACAGCAAATTCACAACAGTTCGACGCAAAAAATGGTGTGTCGGCTTGACCGTGCTGAACTTTATAAGTGTAAAGATGAAGATTTTTATGCAAAATGTTGTGCAAAGTGCAACTAGTTGTAGCGAGTGCTGGCTATGTTTAGTTCAATATGGCCACTATGAACATATTGTTTTAGTTATTGTCTGCAATAGTACAGTGAGCTTCATATTTAGCGATTAAATTATGCACAGCGGCTTCGAAAAGAGAGTGGCTATGAGGAAAAGCTGCTCGTATTTTACGAAGTGATACAGTAAAATGTTTACCATTTTGAGAGGAAATGTGCCCAATTAAAATACTTTGCTCAAGAGTGTAACATCCCATGCTTAAAATTTCCAAAGTTTTTACTATTTATATGCCAAAGGATGACAGTTTAATTCTTGACGCCACCCTCCAAAAAATGCATCTGGAAATTTGTTTAGTAAACGTTTTGTTGTATTGAGTTCTTCTGTTGCAAAATAATTACACACAACACTTTAGAGGTTTTAAATTAAATTACACGATGTATTCACTGTATAAACACACAAAAAAATACACGATTATAACTTTACCACTTTAACGCCTAAAAGCTGCTTTATTATCTTCATAGTTTCACTTGATGATGTTTGTGCTTGAACTCACTTTATTTCCCAGCAGATAAGGTTTATATCTATGTGTTTTGAACTCTTCTCGCATATAAAGGGTTTTTCAATTGTGGCAACATCAGCAACATGATAGTTTTGAGATTTAGTTTTTTGACGTATTTGTTGTAGATGCATTGACAATTGTTACAATGAATTCAATTTCAAGAACGTGGCATTTTCAGACAACATTATCGTCTCTCTGAGACCGTTATTAAGAATTTCGTCGTTGAAATTGAGCCACATCGCCGTAGATTCGCTCAATTCATTCAGGAACAAAGAGTTGGTTTTTCTGAAAAAATAATTTTTTCAAAAATGTCAACAAGCAAAATTGCCGTGTTTGGGCTTCTGAAAATCCTAAAGCGATTATTAAGAAGCCTTTGCATGCTCCACTTGCTACTGTATCGTGCGCTATGTGGTCTGGACGCGTGATTGGGCTATTTTTTTTTTCGAAGATGAGGCTGAAAATACGGTAACTGTCAATGGATCACGCTATCGCGAAATTCTAACGTCTCAATTTTTGCCTATTATTGACGACGTGAATATCACTGACATGTGGTTTCAACAGGACGGTGCCTTATGTCACACAGCCAATGAAACGATCAATTTAATGCAAATCAAATTTCTCGATCGCATAATTTCACGACAATTAGTTGTTATGTGGCCAGATTGTCTGATTTAACTCCACTGGATTATATTTTGTGGGGCTATGTTAATCGAATCGATTTTAGCCTAACACTAAAATCCGTGATGTGATTTACAAAATAGGACTGCTATTTTGCCAAAAAGTGAAAAAAATCTTTGATGAAAGAATCGCCATCTATCATTTTTTATTCATAATTGCCGAACTTTTCTCTTCGTAATACAATAACAATTTAAATCATCTTAATCTAATTTTTTTGTTTTATTTTGTTTTAGAAAACAAACTTCTTGTTGAAAAACCCTTTACAGTAAAATGATATTTTAATATCATCACATATTGTTGTTGTTATGAATGATATTATGAATGATATTTAGTGTAGGCGCCTGTTTGACTGGGGGCCTTTTTGTTCTGTGTTTTCTGTTTGTTTATTTTTTCGTGGAATTTTTTGTAAAGATGTTGCTGTGTTGTATGCATAAGATTTAGTAGAAACTACGTACTTTGTAAAAAGACACAATAGCTCATTTCGTTTACTTTTTTTTTTACTGATAATTACTTTCTTTAAAAACTTAAACAAAGCATCTTCGTAACAATATCAAATCACTTTGGCATTGAAATTGATTTTTATGATACACTGCAGTTTTGTTCTTATCAAATTTAAAACTTCAATATTTGTCAATAATTGTATTATATTATTTTATTTATTTGTTTTGGTTTGCAATTGCATCACAATAACTTGAGAAAAATCCTTTGAAATACTTCGCCACAATAAAATGTTTAAATTTCAATAACAAATTCCATCAAATTGTATATCTACTACTTATTCTTTTTAACTTTTCCAAATTTTAATATAATTTAAGCCACAATAACCAAAAAATTTCTAGATTTTACAATTTTTAAATTAATCAAAAACCAAACAATGCTGTTTGCTTTTTGACACAAAATATTATTTTCTTGTACTATTTATGAAACATTAAAATAAACATTAATAAATACATTGCAATTATCACAAATTATTCTTTTTTCTCTAAAATTTGCTATTGATTTTCTAAAATTATGTACTTAAAATATCAAATTTTTGATATGTGTTTTCAAATTGAATAAACAAAAATATGTAATAATTATAATTAAATAGGAAAATAAAAACAAATAACAAAAATATAAATTCGCTCAATTTTTAAATATTTACGCTAAAAGTGTTGCTAGACCGAACTTATTAATAATTGGTTGTTGCAGGGGAGACTTAAGCTCTTCCACAATTATTGTGCCATTTTCGTCCACCGTATGATTAAGCAAAAGGTTTTCCACCTGTTCATCCGATAATATTTCTTTTGGTTCAGATCTAAGTAAGTAAAAAAAAAATATTGCAAAATAAATTTATTTAATTTGTAATAATAATATATTATTCATATTTTAATTCAGTCCTGTATTTTAAATAAAATTTTCAACGTGACATATACGAGTATAACAAAAAAATATTTTCATCTTTAGTTTCAAAATAATATAAAATTATAAAGGTTGAGTTATATCACAATAAAACATGAAAAAATGCTTACAGATATTATTCGTGCTTTAGTTTTATTTTTAAAAAAGTAGGACACGAAACTGTGCTATAGATATTGCTTATATATCTTAGAGATCAAGCAAAATACTTTAGTGCAAGGAGCTTATATATGTGTTCTTTTCCATTATTAAAATGTTTATTATTTAAAAATTACAAATTAATTTAATGTTTGTGATAAATAAATAATTATATACATAAAAAATTAAATTAATTAATTAAATTTATTAATGTGCAGTTCATTTGTAATGGAACTGAAGTTAGCAGAAGAAAAATTGTTTGAATAGTTTTAAAAATAAGAAATTCGCATCGAACTATTTCTTATATACAAATGTGATGGTTTTTGAGTTGTTTAGGAAAACCCATTATTAAGCTTCAACTCATTTTATAACATTTCGATGCTTGAAAATGCTTGAGGTGAGACTGTTAGCTAAGAATCCTTTATTTTTCAGTTGTACCGTTCAGTTGTTCTTTTCAATCGTAAAATTTTCTATGATGATTTGACACCTGTCAGGGAACAATATGACAGGCGCTCATTTAACTATTTACACCGACTTTCATTTGTTTAAAACTCAATATTCGCAAATAAGTATTTAGAAATAAATTACGAAAATAGCTATCGGAGATATGTATAAATCTTTATCAGAGAATATTTATTTAAATTTTAATATTTAGAGACAAATAAATCTCTTTTATTTGGGTACGGTTTTCCGTCGACCCTCGTCAAATCTGGTTTGTGAACAAACCGGTTTCGGCTGTTTGCCATCTTCAGTGTTCAGTGTGGAGTACGAAATAATGTGGAGTACCCAAATAAAAGTAATTTTAACCCCGTCGGAAAATCCAAGCACATATCAACAAATAAATGTGTTGCTTGAATAAACATCGCCATATTAAGAAACTGATAATACGCCAATAAGAAACATGCATGAATTGACAAAAAAGAAAAAGCCAAACAGTAACGAATATTAAAATCAAAAGAATAAGTTTTATAATTATAGAATTTTAAAAATAAATAAAGCAGACTGATTTAAAATATGACTTTTAAAACATTTAGTACTAGAGAACTGTTTTGTTATATGTTATAAAAGAGAATAGTAAAAAAAAAACACATAATTATTAATTACTACAGCAGCCAATTATAAGTACTTGCCTTTGTAAAAAGAAGTACATTCACAAAGAGAATAAAATTTTTAGATATAGTTTCGTATCTTTAAAAATATTTAGATGGTGTAAGTGTAAAGATATATTTAGATAAAATTGTAAAAATACTTTTATTTGCTTTTTGTTCAAATTACTGTACTTGAAATAATTATTTTAATTTTGTAAAGTGATTTTGTAAAGCGCCAAATAATCCAGTCTTTTTGTGCAAAGCTCTACTATGATTATTGGTATGATTGTTAGAAATGCTAGAGTTTGTGAAAGTGCTTTTTTGATTTTTGTTATTTAACAAATCATGCGTTGTTGTTGTTGTTGTTGATGGGTCTACTGACCTTGTGAAAAATAGGAAATCGCTAGTTGATGAGGTTGAAGATGTGGATGTATTGCCACCACCAGCACCACCACTACTACCCATTACACTACTAATTACACTACCACCAATAGTTACATTCGTGGAGCCATTACTAGTTTCGCTATTCATTTCTGACTCACTATTGCGACGCTCTAGAGTACGACCGACTTTTTGAAAGCCAAACGAAAAGACATCTTTAACCTTATCGCTGGCATCAATAAGGAGATCTAGTGACTGGCGACGACCACTGACTTTAAGGCTATTGGAGCGTGATAGCCATTGAGTTAATGATTGTTTTGTATTTAGCTGATCTTCTTGGAATATCGTAGTACAGGTAACTTTACGTTTTGGCTCGTCCGATGAAGAAGATGATGAATGGTGGGATTGAACCTCTTCGGCTTGACCATCTGCATGATCGTGAAGTAAACTTTGGTTGGAATAGCTAGAGCTAGTGCTTTCTGAATGTGATAAACGTATTTCTGTCCACTGTTCTATATCATTATCATCATTTATTCCCATACCACTTCTGCCTCCACCACTACCACTACCGCCCTTACCAGTGCTAGAGCTATTATCGTTTGTGAGATTTTGTCCACTACCCATGGAGGCTTTGATCTCATAGGGACCATGCATTTGTGCCTGGGAAAACAAATTATCACTTGTGTTACTAGTACTTGCCGACTTATGCATTCCGCTGGCAATTTTTTGCGGAAACGTTAAAACCGCATCAAAATCATGCAGCAAATGTGGACATTCATGTTCATCTGGATGTCTTTGTCGTATTGGGCTCGAATTTGTAGACAATTTATCGGGCATCTCAAGATATTCATCCGATGTATCTATATCACAGGGAAATTGTGAGTAACTACTACTACCCATTGGTGAGGAATAATTCGACGAAGAATTATCGACTTCCACTTGGCGCAACATCGTTTCATAATTCATTAAATCCTTTTGTTTTTGCTGACGTTGACGGTGAATTTCTTCCGAAATTCTTTCAAGATTTTTTAAAGCTTCATTATACGTCATTTTAGCTTCAGATACTCTACTCTCAAGATTATTGATTTTCTCTTTTTGCGCTTTCAATATACCGTTGTAATTGGCTCGGGTTTCATAATAAGGCCTGCAAAAATGCATTATTTTAATTAAAAGTCCTAAAATCAATGTTATGTTCAAGTATTTTTTTTTTAAGTTTACTTACAAATTATTTAAATCATGTTGATAAGCCAATATATTAACTAAAAGTAAATTTCGTCTAATATTTAAACTAAAAAAAAAAAAAAATAAATAAGTACGAAAATAAAATTAAAAAATGGAACATATTGAATAAAAAAATTAATAACTAAAAAATTGATTAAATATTTTAAACAAGCTTTTTTGTGTTTTTAACTGAGATAGTTTTACAAACAAAATTCAAACAATAATAAAATAACTATACGTTCAACTTTAGGGAAAGTTTAAAGTAATAATAATTTGTTGTTCGAATTAAAACCGCCTTTAAATTGTATGTTGTATTCAATACAACGCTTTTACTTATGAATACCCTATTTAGTATCTATTGTTAAACTTCCAGCATTAAAAAAATTTGGAAAAATATAAACATTAAATTTTCATTTAAATAAAAGTGAAATTACAAGAAAATATTAATTTTTGATTATTATTTCTATTCGAACTTTTTTACTTCTTTAACAATTAATTTTTGTTTTATAAAAATTAATTTCCTGAGGAGGCTCTCCAAGGGACAGCGAAATATTAAATATATAGTATTAAATTTAATTAAAAAGACCTTTATAAAGATAAATACTTATTTGTTAAAGAATATGGGAATATGGGAATGTGTTTTTATCCTTTTTTTCAAATGTTGTCAAAAATCAACTAACAGCATTTGTGTCACTTCGTCGACTAAAAATACTTACAATAGAACATTTAATTATTTGTTTTGTGTAGTATTAAGATTAATCGTATCATTTTGTAATTCGTTGATAAATCTATTTGATATATTTCAAGCGGAAAGACGTAGATGCTATAAATATAACACTTGTGATTGTGATTAAGCATAACAGTGGTTAATCGTTAGTTTAACTAAAAGAATAATTACGTCTCTTCCAAATGCAAATAAAAATTTTTTAAAAATGGTTTCTCTATTACAAACGATTACTCTAATAAAGCGGTGTATGTTAAATAATTTTAAAAGCTCATTGGAACGATATTTAAATAATAATAATTAATATGGTTTACGTTAAAGGTGATTTATTTTTTTACGAAAAGAAAAATAATATAAATACATGATAATATAAATTTAAAGTTTTATCTTAGTTAATTTTCCACGATTCATTCTAAATTTCGATGTATTAAATAATTTTTTTTAATAATATTTAACAAATTTTTTGTGAAATTCTAAAATTCTTCTTATTTTTCAATATAATAAATAATCATAAGCATTAATGCAGTTTTTTTTATTACTAAAGATTTTAATCAATTGCAGTTTTAATTACATTTGGCCTTTTTTGGGTTTTATTTTGTTTTTGTGAAAAATATATTTTTGCAAAATTTTGTATTTTTCTGAAGTTGAATTTCTTTGACATTTTGCTGACAATATTATCATTATATATGTAAGTATTTTATTAAATTTTTGACATAAACTATATAAAATTGATACTAATAAAATTTAATTATTTTTTTTTGAAGTTTTGGATTTTCGCTTAAGGCACGGTTTTAGTTTTTCTCATATTTGCACCATTAATGAACCGATTAAGTTCGTTTTAAAAAGAAAAATTTCAGTAAATAAATCAGGTAAATTGATAAACTAAGAAGAAATTGTATAGGGTTCTCAGAATTTAGAAATCTTATAGGGTTGGAATCGTATGCTTGTGTTTTAGATAGGAATGGAGTCACAAATAAATTTAATGTGTGGAGAGAGATAACAAAACGATAACGACTTTTTAAATAGATGCAATTCAAAACAAAATAACTAAAAAGCACTTGCAGATCTCAAAAGTTATTAAATAATTTTAACAAACTTTTGTTATTTCTAATAAAAACAACAAAACAATTTTTAAAATAATTGAAACAAAAAAAGTATATCGAGATTTCTTTAAATAATTTGATTTAAATACGTTATGCATTTCTTATGTGTGATTTTTTTTTATGACACCAAGTAAAAGTAATTTACCTTGATGCTTTAATAGCTTGTCGTAATTGTCCCTGCAATTTGCCCACACGATTATTTGCTACTTCTAGCTTCAATTGACACATTTTTAAAGAATTACGAGCATCGGTAACCTCTAATTGTGATTGATTTACTTTGCCTTGAAGAATGTAAGCAAGAAACAACAGAGACAGCATGAAGTAATGTTTCATTTAAAAATTATATATTTATATATGTATGCATGTATAACACCTACTAGCTGCATGACTTAACATCTCTTGACATGCTGTGTCCAAAGTAGATTTTTCACCCAAACCCTGTTCTGCCAGATAAACCATTTCCTTAGCAGCGGCATGTATGGATTTGGCTTTCTCATAATTCGATGCTGCCTGTTGAGTCTCTTTAGCAAGCTTAATATATAAAAATAATAAACGTAGTTAATGGAATATATAACAAAGAAGACTTAAATATTTATAATTACCTGCGCTGCATATATTCTAGATTCGTAGTAGGGTTTTGCTGCCTCTATTGAATTTCCTAACTTATGTGCCGATTGTTTTATTCTAACCACACTTTCAGCTAAGATACGTTTGAATTCACATTTCGCTTCCTTAATCGTTAAGAATAAGATAATCGTTAAGTTAATTTAATTAAGTTAATTGAATTAATACTTTTGTGAAACCATTTACAGACTTCCCATAAAGGCACTTAAAATCAATACTTACATCAAGCTCCACTTCATATTTGTTAATATTGTCCGTTGCTGTATTAAGTTTCTCAAGTTCAATCTAAAAATAAAAAGATATTTAATTAAAAACTTAAAAATAAGATATTATTATTAAATCTTAATCTTAATCTTTTAAACGGTCTTTTAAATTATAACGATTTAGTTTTTTGATATTTCGCTTTCTTGGGGAAAGCTTCTTCAGGAAATTATTTTTTGTATTTTACAAAAACAAAAAATTATAAAAATAAAAAAAGGTTGAATAAAACTGAAAATAATAAAAAGATATTATGTCTTTTAAATGATTGGCATGATCTGAAGAACAAAAAAACATGGAGTTTTAGCAAACGTCATAATTTAATGGTGTCACATTGGAACGAGCATGCCCTTGGCCATATTAAAAAAAAATATATTTTAGTTGTTGCTCATACAGTAGAATCTCACAAAATCGAACCGTCCAGAAATTAATGCCGGCCTTTTCAATATATTAGAACCTGTAACTCTAATTTCTGCTAGTTTTTTTTATTATTTTTTACTAGCCGCTCTTTAAACTAAAAATAAAACAGAGAATCGCCGAGTTGCTTGTGGTGTGTACAATTCGGTTAAATGAGTAAGCAATTGTACAAAATTTACGGAAGCGATGGTGATTAGCTACTAGTAGAATTAGCTCAACGAAATCAGAATTACCATGAAGTTCTTCAAATAATTCTTGAACTTTTGCATGAAATTATGTCAAACGATAACGTAAATATAAATGAAATCAGGGAATGGAATAAAGATGTATTTACTAACAGATCTGATGCAGGGAATAGCAATGAGGAGGCTGCAAATAGCAGTGATGTCAGTACCAGCTATTCCTCATTTAAAAGTCTTTAAATGCATCAATAATATTATAAATTAGTGCAAAACCAGTG
This sequence comes from Trichopoda pennipes, assembly GCA_030448955.1. Classification (NCBI taxonomy): domain Eukaryota; kingdom Metazoa; phylum Arthropoda; class Insecta; order Diptera; family Tachinidae; genus Trichopoda; species Trichopoda pennipes. The sequence goes on from JASKUP010000023.1 coordinate 2,600,260, forward strand.
ATATACATATTTTTTAGTAAACGCACGTCTAACCTTTTGGAAATTCGTACCGATATCGTTGTATCCAGTTTAAATAAATAAAAAAAACAACAAACAAGTATTACTGATTTTTTTGTTAAAAAGCCAATTAAATACGTAATAAACTAAAAATTAATTTCACAAAAAGTTTTTTATGAATTTAATTTGTTCAATTAATTTAATGTTAATAAAAAAGCTTTGTTATGTTAAAATAGAACTCATATAACTAAATTTATTATAATTTTATTTTTTATATAATTTTATTTTCTGTAAAAAATGTTTAGAAATTCGAACTGCCCAATGCACAAAGTGGTTTTAATTTGTAATATTCTACTGTATTTAACTTTAGGTGATGCCTTTTATCACTTTTGATGTGCAGATATTATTTTCCAGCAATTCCTCGAATAGCCATTTACTAAATAGCGGGTGACCTTCATAGGCCTTCATAGTTTTTCATATACCAATGGAAAAAATTTCACTAATCTAATGTTTACAATAATAAATTGTGACCCAGAATAGCATAAATATTCGGTATTTTTATAAAAAGCGAAAACTGTCGGTAACTGTCAGTATTTTGAGTTTTCGTAATTGATGCTGATTATATTATTACAGCAAAAATCTAAACAACATAAATTTTGAAATGTCATCTAAAATTCTAAAATGGCACAAAAAACGAAAGTTCTTAAAAATTACTTTTACACGACATGCATTTGTTATTTGTCATTTTTTTATACGCGGAATTAAAACACGTGTAAAATTTTGTTTAAACATAACATATTGTTACGGAGCCGTCTTGCTTTAAGCTTAAAAAAAAATAATTAAGTAATAAAGTAAACAACTAGGTATGCTGTTTACTAAATGCGTAGATTTCTAAGAAAACTTATGCACACAAGACAACAACAACTTTCTAATTACAAGCTGCGCAGAAATTTTATACACGCAAAACAACAAAATTTGGGAAGAAACTTTATCAGCATAAAAAAAATATATACAACCCAACAGGCGCCTATACATTGAATGAATAACATAACAACAAAATGTGATACAAACGGAGTAGAAGATTCTAGAGTAGTTTTTTGTAAAGAAAATTCCCAATTTCATTAAACTTCAGAAAAAACAGAATTTCTACTTTCTAATCTTTTATTACTGAAACGTATATTCAAGCAAGTTAACAAATACTTGATTTTTTACAGGCTTCTTATGAATACCCGCAAACTTTACTTCTTATACTTTCCATTTCCTTCAATATTTGTTCGTTACACCACAATTTATTCTCTAAATTTTAGTGTTTGTTATATTTAAAAAAAGGCATTGAAAGGCATTAGAGAATGTAGTTTTAGTAATTAAATCAATACATATTTTTTATTCCAGAATTTCGGATTTGATAATAAATGTTAAAATAGTTATGGCAGTTAAAACACCTCCCCTAGGAGGACCCGGAGAAATAAGCGTGAGGTAGTGAAGTTTTTTTGTAAACGTGAAAACGTTAATTAAAATCAGAAACAAAAATAGAAATTAAGTTTACCGAACATCTGAATTGGATTAAAGAAAAATTTATACATTAAATAATTTAAGGTTTTTCCAAAAATAAATTCAGGAAATGCTGAAAAAAATCAAACGCAGAAAAATAAAAGTCACTAAAATTTAGAATTGACCAACAAGATGAATACTTGCACAAAATCAAAACAGAATTTACAATTTTGCGGTTTTTAATAAAAAACTGGAAAAACAGAAATAATTGTCAAATTTAGTGTGAAATAAAAAACCTTCCCAAAAGTATTTATCTGGATTGGATTATGATAAAGGAACCGCTAGTAGAACAAAAGTTTATAAAAACTCTACTTTAACGACAACTGCCTACGAAAAACAAGTGATATAGCTGTGAGGGGCAAACTAACTTCTCTGCTAAGCCTACAACTTTTAGTCCACCATGTTGCTTAACTGAGGAGAAACAGTAAATAACTATGAGATTAAGTAATACGAATACGACTAGAATACGCTTTAAAAAGGCATATTCGAATATTGATAACTCATATAAAGATTATTAAGTGGCTCAACTGTAGTAATTAAACCATTTAATTGTTTTGGCAAAACTGCAGATAAGAAGCTTAAAAGACGGTTATCTTTTAAAATTTCCATTGAAATATTTTTCTATTTCCAGATAGTGATGGCAAATAAAATATTAATCAATAAGTAAATCATGTAAGTAACAAACAACGAATAGCTAACGAGTGCAACTTTATTTCAACCCTAGTGTCTGTCCTATATTTTTTTAATTGCAAAACTAGAGTTAACTCAAAATCTCTGTTTATTATAAGGAATTGTACTCATTGTCTTTTCTACAACTGTGGGTGCCAATAAGTCTATCAAATTCAAAATCAATATAATTTAGTATTGTCATCTAAACGAATTGCTGATGCAGTTTCCTTTTTTGTGTGTTTAAAATAGACGGAATGGAATCTTGGAAATTGTTATTTTTAATGCTGTCAGTAAAACTATGGTTCCATATTTCGAAAAGTGCTTTTTAAAATTTTTACATTAAAAATGTTTTTTTTTTAAATTTATTTTATAATTCAATTTCGCTACTTGAAAAAGATAAATGAAATAACTTGGAATATTAATTACTTCAAAAAGTCCTAACACATCAATTAATTATTTTATTCATTTTCCATTTTTTGATTATTTAAAAGTAAAATATTTATTGAAAATGTCAAATGGTTGCTATAACCAAACTGTCTTTGTTTTTAGTGTAGTTCACTTCACATATTGTGTGTATTTACATATGTATGCATATGCTGCTCTGTAAACCGAATGAAAATGAAAATACAAGTTCAATATAATCTGGTATCTTAATCTTGGCCAATAATGTTTTTAGGTTAGAGTAACAAACAAAAAAAAAAATTACTGGCACAAAAGCCAATACATAATATATATTCATTGTTGTTAAAAGAATAAGCAAGAACAATATTTTTTATTTTTAAATAAATATAAATAACGCTTATGTCATGGTGAAGGCAAAAATCTTTTTTGCAAGTGCAAAAATATGCATGAATTTTAATAGAAAATAGATTCTAAAATAACAAATGATTTAAAGAAAAACAAGCAAACAAACACAAATACAAATTATTAAAAATGATGAGGTTCAATGTAAGCCAAAAAATAAAAAAATAATAAATTATTGACAATTAATTTAAACATATTTTTAATGAGACACCGATTATATCTGTTCGTATTTTATAAGAAGGGGTGGGTGTCACTTGAATTATAACAAATTTTTCTTAGATTTAAATCGGCACAATGAGTGTACTTAAAAGATACTTGAGACTTACCTGAACTCTGGGATCCACAGGAGTATTATTGCTTTCAGTTGACATAATAATGCTTTTTTTTTATATATATATATATATATGTATATTTAAGCTTAAACAAATAGTTATAATTTAAAATTTGTTGCTATAAAAATGTATCACTTTGCAGAGAGCATATAAATTTTATTGTTTTATAAAAACAACAAATTTTGCCTGACGATACTGTAAAACACTCTTTAATAAAATTTGTTTTTATAGTTCTTTAATCATTTAATTTAAATTTTGCAATATGTATTTGAAATTTATATTGTCTCTTTTATTTGTAAAAACGATTTCATAACAAATATACTATTTTTCCTGCTTTCTTACTTTTCGCAAATTAAAAAATAAGAAGTTTTTTCCGTTACCCGCACACGTTATGTTTTCTTTTTTCTCTACCACTGTATGAGTGTGAAAATTTTCGTTTTTCTTCATTCAGTTGATAATAAATGTTATTCGCACCACACCATATTTTTGATTTTCATTCTTTACTCTTCTTTTTTTTATTTATTCGTAAAATGTAATGCTACTATTAAGTTATCTTTTCGTTTCCACTCTGGTTAAAACACCCAAGTTATTCAGTTTACTTTATTTTCATTCGCCCTCCAGCTCCCCACTCCACAACAACAAACACGAAAAATGTGTTGTTTTTTGGATATAAGTTTTTTATTTGCAAAGCATTTTAAAGCCAACCAACTTACATGTTTAAATGCTGTCACTGTTACATATTTATCATCTTAAGCTTTTTACCGTTGTTTGTTATTTTTTCTTCCCCCACATATTTTAACATTTTGCGTGTTAAACATCCCCCACTTGTCTATTGTGAGTTCCCGTTTAAACTGTTTTTGTTTTAATTTTATTTATATGGTACTCTTCATATCTACACATGTGGAGCTAATTGAATGCTCGTGTAATACAAAATTTTTCGCTCGTTTTTACAAATTTCTCTCCAATATTAAGTTTTTAACTCTCTGTTTATTTAGTGTTATATTTTTGAGTGGCATTCTTAATTGTCACAGTGCCAAGAGGTTATTGTTTACTTCTCTTTGTTGTGTCATTTATTAAAATCTTTTTATGTTATTCTGTTTTGGATAAAGCAGTTTAAACAATTAACTGCATATATCTTTAAGATACGACCTTGTGTAGTAAAATTTTTCATTGTACAGTACTTTAACGCATTTTAGAAGTACTGAAAAGTATTATTAATTATTTCTTTTCTTCTCAACAATTTTGAAGTTAAAGTATTTCATTTTATTGCCTGAATGGGAAAATTTGAGGTTAGGAAGTAACCTTGATTTAATTTTAAGAATTGAGCTGTTATCATTAAGCATGGTATGTCACACGTTTGAGCAAAGAATTTTAATTGTGAAAATTTAACCATTTTGTAAGCAGGATCCTTCTGAGACCGCTGTACATAACTGTACATCAACTGATCGATGTTCGCAATCACCAAAAGCTCTTTGCGCAATATTTTACATCAAGATCTTCATCTTTGCGGTTATAAAGTCCTCGAATGTTTGTAAATTGACTATTTGAAATACTGAACGAAAACAACCCATTTTTCAAAAAAATCATCTTTAATGTGAGGCTTATTGTTAATTAAGCGGTTACGCAAACAAACAAACAAAATTGTCGAATATGGGGCTCAAAAAAGCCGATAAGAGTCCTCGAAAAACCATTACATCCAAAGAAAGGGACCGTATGATTGGGCTTGTGGTCAGGCGGCTCATCGGACCGTACTTTTTTTCGAAAATGAGCAAAGAAACGACGTGATCGTGAATAGCTATATGCAATCAAACCATAATAACCTATTTTTTCTGTTCACAATTGGCGAATTTTGACGAATTTTGACCAGTAAAATGGCAAGCAAAACATTGTTGGGTGGCTGTGTGGCTTAGATTATTTTCTCTGGGGCCATTTCAAAGAACGGGTTTACGTGAATGATTCACAACAAACTGACGCTCTGAAAGATGAAATTCGGCTCTGCATTGATGATGTAAAGTAAGCTTTGTCACCGAATGGGCTTCAAAATTTAATATTCCATTATTAATTCCTATATCTCTACTTTATATTGTATAAAACTGAAGCTGTCAAAACACTGAAGTTGTCAAAACACTGTGTGCTTTTATTTACTTCCAAACCTACCCACTCTTTATACACAAATTTATCTAGACTTTTGGGATCTGTAAACATTTAGGATTTAAATTAAATGTGAACAATTTCAACCTATTAATATCGGTACAAAATGGGTCTATCTGTCGTGGACCCCTATCTATGTCGTTACGACCTCATAGATAGAAATTTTTACAGAATTTATTTAATTACTGCTAGAACAACAAGTAATAAGATGAACTTAAAATGAAAGGTTAGGTAAGATCTAAAAGTATATGGTGTTATCGTTCTAACCGCGGTAGTAATATTTCCACTATAAGTTTAAAAAATAAAAATAAAACTGAAAAGGTGCTCTAGATTTTGTTTTGTACTGGAAAATATAAAATTAAATGTGCAAAATGTTTAATAACAACAAACAATTCAACACTTTGAGGAAGCAGATGTACTTTTGCGTCAAGGCGACTATAAACTGCAAATGGCGGCGGTCTGACGTGAAAAACATGGCGGCGAATGAAAATCATTGGCTTACTATGGGATAAAATAATTTCTTTACCTTTTTCAAAATTACTGATAAAAAAAAGTGAAAAATTTATTTTTCACAAAAAAAAAAAAAATAGCAGTTATCCCCTTTGATGCTTTTCGATGATGGAAAACAAATTAAAGCTTCTCTGGAAAATATTTATAAACTTTACAAGACACGGTTATTATACGGTGTTACAAATACAATGCCGCACTATTACTCAAGAATATGCGATTTGTTATACACGTCAATTAAAAAAAGAAAACTAACACAAAAATGTTTGTCATTTCACTGAAAAGGATACTACTTTTAATATTATATTTAAAATTAATAATTTTTTGGATTCCGTAATCCAGATTCTTAAAGTCAAATGAAAATTATGCATTTGCTTATAAAAAAATATAAATTTCGCGACATAGTTTCGAGTTTGAAATAATCCACTCATTCTACCAATTGCCACGTTTTCACTAAAAATTATTGTAATTGTGTGACTGAGCTATAACTTTTGCGTGGCAATTTTAATAAATATCATTTTTGATTCGTTTGATTGTTAATCAGAAATGAAATAATGATAAATTTTATAGTTTTTATGCTCCAGAGAAAAAGCAGAACTTAGTATTATTTGGAACATTTAATAATATGTCTCAATTGGCAACACTCTTTTAATTGGTGGCAATTTCGTAAGCTGTCAAGCTTACAGAAATAGGCTGACGCCAGAACAACGTTTCCAAATTGTGCAAATTGGAACCAAAACAATATTCCCGTGATTCCGATTTTCACGAGATTTTACGGGATGAAGCTCACTTTTGTTGGAATGGATACGTCAATAAACAATGCCGTTTTTGAAGTGATGATAATCCTCAAGTGTATGTTACATGTTACATTACATACAAAAGGGTGACCGTTTGGTGTGCTTTGTGTGCTGATGGAATTATTGGCACGTACTTCTTCAAAAGCGATGCTGGTCAGAACATTATAGTAAACAGTGACCGCTATAGAGACGTATGATAACTGACTTTTTCGCTTTCGAATCAACCATAATGAGCAGGAGCTGTGGTTTAAATAAGACGGCACAACATATCACACACAACTCGTGCCACAATTGATTTATTGAAGAAAACTTTTATTAACTGCATGTTTCACGTTTCGCACCTGTGAATTGGCCTCCCAGATCGTGCGATTTAACACCGCTAGACTATTTTCTGAAGCGATATGTGAAGTTGCTAGTCTACGCCGATAAGTTGAAGGGCAAAAAGGGAAAAAAATTTGCCTTCATGATTACACTACATTTAAGCCAGCCGAGTCAGTCATATACCAAAAGTCGGTTTTAAATTATAATGCCAGAAAATTATCTTTCGAATAAAGTAAGTTGCATGTCAATTAAAAAAAAATTAACTTTCTTTTGTTCCATTTTAAAGTTCTATACCTCTATAAAAACATCCTTTATAAGCCATGAAATATCTTTAGTCTTATGCCACAAGTACGAGAATAATTAAAAAAATCTGAAAACTATAAAATGTATTAATTTTTCAGATTTGTAGCTAGAATCCAAGGCTTTCCTAGGAGTAAAGTAAGAAATATACTTTTAGTTTTAAAAGTTTATTTTTTTAAGAAATCAAGCAAAATTAACGTAAATTAATTTCGAAAGGATTTTAAATAAAACATTTTATACTGAAACATAAAAATGGACTTTTAGAATTTTAAATATTTTTTGTATATACTTTAATTATTTATTTAATAATTTAGTTTAGTTTTATAAATGATTAAAATGAATATGATATAAGTATTTAATTAAATTATTATAAAAGAAAGATTTACCAAACAGTGAATGCGATTGTTTTGGGATTATCTGCTTGACATATATAGTGGCACTCTTTCTTGCAATCCAAATCATTCATTGAATATTGACCCTGATGGAACCAGGAATGGGCACAGTTTTCATTGCCAAAACTATTATCTGGATTACCCGGTGTAAAGCGATCAAATGTCATCGGTAGGCCCGTTCCAATTGAAAAAAATTTACCCTCGGTGCCAAGGTCATTGGAAGCCGTCCAATAATAGTTACCGCCATCATATTGTTGACGTCGTATATAATCGTTGACAGCATCAAATTCTGTACTATCTTCATAGGTTACTAAATTGGCATGCATGGTCCGACACCTGTGAACAGCATCAAACCAATTTGCTTTTGTTCGTGTCTCAAAATAATAATATTTAGAACCCAAACGTACAAAGGGTGCTGCATCCACGTTGGCAAACCAATTGGGTGGTATGCCTGAAGAAAGGAAAAATAATATAAATTGTTTTTAATAAACAAAAAAAAAAAAATTAATTTGTTTTTTTGTATTTTTCTTGTATTTACCATCGTAAGTGGTTGTTTGTAGTCCAGGCAAAGCTGCTTGAAACAAATTAATTTGTAACAGCATTATGATACAGATGCCAAGTTGTAAGTTTTTAAATTGTAAAGATGCCATCGTTATTTACTTTTCACCTGCAGCTTTGTGTATGAAGTGATATTTGATAGTCTTTGGTTTGGTTATTTATAGGGAGCCTCTTCTTCTACTAAAGCTGGTTCTCATATCCTGTTTTTGATGTTTTATTTTTTTTTTTAAGAAAGATTCTGGTTTTAATATAATTTTTCCAAACTGGATTATGCTAAATAGAATGCATTCTGTTGTTACACTGAAAAAATAATTAGTTAAATATTTGATTTATATTTAATTTTATTTTTTAAACAAAATATTTAACGAAAAATTTAATATTATTTTTGTAAAAACTGGAGAATATTTATTTAAAGAAAGAAGAAGAAAACTGTAATTATATTAAAAGAATAGTCTAATAATTATTTCCATTTCCCAGCAAAGAAAAGTCTTTAAGTTGGCAAATTAAATTTTAAGAGAGAAGAAACATCAGCAATATTTTTCAGAATTTACTTATAAAATTTCATTACTAAAATTTTAAATTGAAATGATGTTTTAAAAATATTATGAGAAAAAACTTATTCTCTTAAAATATCCATATACCGTACTTTAGCTAGCAGATCCCCACAAGGTTGCCAATTTATCGATTTTCTGGCGATTTTTTTTTATCTATTAACAAAACGTTATTTAGCCAGAACACAATAGATTTTGTTTAGCAAAAATATTCTGTACATGTAATTTTTAAATTTTGACGTTATTGGCTGATAGTATTAATTTTCGTGACCAATATAATAAGGTATCTTTGAACTAGACTCATATTAAAGTAACTTTGAAAACTTGTACAGGGCTTTTTTAATTTACGAATGAAAAGGACGATAACTTGAATAACAGGCGTTGAAAACTGAGAAAAATGATTTTAATGAAGACAAATCTCTTACAAATTGTATACAAAATGACGTGTTTACAAATGAAAACCAGATCGAAATATTTAACACAAATAGAGTAAATGCTTCATAAGAATAGCCGGAACGAAACTGGAAAAACTGGGTTGCTGCGCCTCTAATGTTAATATTTCAAATTAATGCTTTTTAATTTAATTTTATTTTTCTGTCTTTATATATTTGAAAGTTTCATTTAAATTTTACAGGTGCGGACTTTTAGCTATTTTAAGTCATTTTTAAATCCAAAAATATCTATTTGAAATGTTGGCAGTCTTGTCTCCTCAATATCTGAGGCAATATTTATGTAATATTTCCACCGGATGCTTGGTTCTTTTATAAGTAATTTGTCAAGGTCTCGTTTTAAAGCAGAGATCTAATTTAAAATTGTAAAGTTTTAATTTCTATAGTTTTTGTTTTTAATAACAATTACTGGCATACTAATAAAAAAAATGGTTTTTAAAATAGTCATACTGCGAATATGGAATTTTGTATAAAAATTTAATTTCGAACTTTAATTTAGAGGAATATTTATTTAATAGTTATATAGTTTTTTTAACCCTTTTAATATTTTTTAGTAGTTAATTATAAAGCACTAGGTCACTATTTAATAAAAAAAAAATTTTAAAAACTTATTTTTTATTATTTTTTCAATATTTCGCCACACCATTTGTTGGCATTATCAGGAAAAACAAAAATAATGAACAAACAAATTGAAAAAATTGAAAAAATTTGTTGATTAACAAATTCAAAATAATCAAAAAATTAAAAAAAAAAAAATTTCATTTAAAAATTTTTTAATATTGAAAATTTGTTTGTATGTATGTAAAACAAAAAATTTTTTCAATTTGTTGTTTTTAATTGTTTTTGTTTGTTTTGTTTTTTGAAAAATTTTTTAATTATTTTGAATTTGTTAATCAAAAAATTTTTTTAATTTTTTCAATTTGTTTGTTCATTATTTTTATTTTTCCTGATGATGCCAACAAAGGGTGTGGCGAAATATCGAAAAAATAATAAAAAATAAGTTTTTAAAATTTTTTTATTAAATAGTGACCTAGTGCTTAAATTAACTACTAAAAAATATTTATTTAAGCTATGATAAGAAAATATGATTGAAATTTGTTTTATTGCTGCAAAAGAAGTTATTTGAAAATTAAATATATTTTGTTTAAATTAATTTTTAATATTTTACATATTTAATAGCCATTAATATTATGTTAAATAACCATTTTAAATTAATACTCTACTACACTTAAACAAAGAATCGATTTAATTCTTGTGAAATAACATCAGCAGAATATTAAATTTATCGAAACTAATTTTGATACGATATTATTTATATCACGACTGCTGTGTTATGATCAGTAAAAATATTGGAGAACTTTGTTTTTTGTTTTGTTTATAATTTTAAAACCAAACTTAATTTTAAAAAATTATGAAAATTAAGTATTAAATTGAGGTGCATAAAATGCGAGATGATGACAGACTGTTAAACAAGCTATCGATGTAGTAAAATACTTACAATTCAGGAAGACATACGAATTTTAAGAAAAGTGTCTAGAAAACACGTATATGCACTACGCATCTACAAACTTGCCAGTGGTTGGGGTAAGATATCCCACTTCAGCTTTTTCATGCTGAAGAAAATGTTGTCATGTCTCTGGTTACATTGTGTTTGTTGTTTTCGTTTGTTTTTTTTTGGAGTACTGTAGTCTTTAACGCTTGCCCTTGATCGCTTTGCGGCAAGTAGATTACGTTCACAATGTAGCATTTTTAGGCCCCAGTAGAATCTTTTAGCACTGCCAAAGACAAAGCAAATCTGTAAAAAATATCTACAGATTTATCAGTCGTTGCTTCGGAGCTAAGACTTGAACTCTTGCATTATTTATTTACAAATCTATAAGTATAAACACCAATTAAAATTCGAATGAAATCCTTGTTATTTTTGCTGCTTGATAATTCCTACAAAATATATTGAATTATATTTCTTAGCATAAACCTGTTATTATAATTAATTTGCCTATCAAAAATAACATGTTGTACCTAAGCACAGTTACAAACCCTAAAACTGTTTCTAACTAAATGTTTGAAGAGAAAATGAGGGACACTCGTCTAACTCACAAGAGAATGAATTAAAAGAAAACAAAATATAAATTTTACTAGTTGCGCTCCCAACCAGTTCTCATTATTAAAGATGCGTGGAAAACAATAAATAAATGCAGTCAATTTGAAATTGAACAAACACAAAATTTCTTAAAATAAAGAAAAACAAACAAGTTAATGTACTTTAAACCAAATAGAAAAGAACAATTGAATGGCTTAATAAAACACAAGCAACAACAACAACAAAACCAATGTAAAAGTGAGAGTGTTAACCTCATCAGAAGAGTATAAATTGCAATCACTAACAGGGATGGTAAATCAGCTTTTTTTAATAGTACTAATAGATATAGTGCTACAGTACTTTTTTTTATATATTTTTAATTATTCGAGTTTTTTAAATTTAGTGTTTTATTTATTCAAACTTTAGGTAACTACATTATATATAATTATCTGTATTAATTTTGAATATCTTGTTATAAAAAAAAACTTTTTTGGAATTACATATACATATTTTTTTAACAGTTTCCATTCTTTATTTGCAATCTATTTATAATAATAAGCAAATTATATAATATTTATGAGAAGAAAGCATAACTGAAACAACTTAAAGTGTCGCGCTTAATAGCCCAGTAAAAATAACAATGCTTGTATTATTTACTTATTTACTTATTACTCTATTTTCTAAAGGGTACTTCATTGCTATCGTCTAACAAGTTGATGGCTAGCACGTTGGAGTGATAGCTAAGACGGTTAAGATATCTGTCGCTGAAACGGTTAATTTCGTCCTTAATCGTTGCGATGCCAAGATCTTTATGAATGTTATTGATTTTAATGAAACAAGAAGGATTTGCAATTGATCGAAGAGTTTTCGATTGATATCTTTGCAGAATTTCAATATTCGAATGACTAGTAGTTCCCCACAATTGTATGCCATAAGTCCAAATTGGCTTGCGAATAGTTTTATACAACATAACTTTGTTTTCTAAACTAAGTTTAGATGTTGGTCCTATTTAACAATACATTTTCTTTGTTTTCATATTAAATTGCTTACGTTTTGTTTGTATATGCTTTTTCCATGTTAATGGTTTGTCAAAATGCAGTCCCAAGTATTTCACTTTATCACCTTTTGGAATAGGGGACCCAATAATTATTAGGGTAGGGCAATCACATCTTCTTAGAGTGAAGGTTACATGAACCGATTTTTTGGTATTAACTTTAATGTTCCACTTAACCAACCAATTTTATAATAAATTTTATAATTCTTGTAGTATTCTTGTAGCTTCTACTGGCGATTTGTGAGATGCTAATATAGCAGCATATGTTGCAACAATTAAACCGTCAATAGTTGGCATATCTGATGTATAAATAGTGTAAAGAACTGGGCCTAAAACCCTGCCTTGGGGAATGCCAGATTTTACTGCACCAAAATCTGATTTTTCATTGTTGACGCTAACGTAAAAATATCTTTGATTATATAAATAAAATTGTACATTTTGACCCCAGTTCCAATAATAAATTAAAAGAACTAAATAGTATTATTTGACAGTTGCACTTAAATAATTTTTAATTTTGTGCAAAAATATACATAAGACGTTCTTAACCCTGCATAGATAAGTTACGTCTATCAGATGTATGCCTTTTTAATTTTTTACTCCATCTCTGTGGTTTGTAGTGAGAGAAAATGTATATGTTCAGTATTCTCAGTTGATCTCAGTAGCTTGCTAATGGTTATCAAAGAGAAAATTCAATAAATGAATGACCTCAATAACTCCTATGCCAATTTTTATTTTTTTCAAGTCCTTAAAAAGATGTTAGATATCATAAGTCTTTCAGACGTAACGTTATCTTTACCGTACTAAAAAATAACGTTTTCTTTCTAAGGTTAAATTGAACTGACAGCCCGACTGATAGAATCTTCATTCAAAAAGATCTCAACAATTAACACAATCTACTAAATCTACTCTAATTCTCTAAGCTGAACCAGGTTCCACCAAAACCTAAACGGAAGCAGTATTGTGGCAAAATATGCTTTACAAAGTGTACCTACTAATTTATTAAGTTTTTCTCTTCTTCTTGTTAGTTTCACGGCGAGTCTTTCTTAAGCTAAAAACGTGTGAGTAACGGGAACAGGTACAATAATTGTGGTAACGATGAAACATTCAAATACAAACTAGATTGCGTCGATGCGCTGAGAATCAATAGCGTTAAATACCCTATTGTACACAATGTCTCCTTGGCCCTCTCTTGTATACGGTCGAGCAACTCCAAAATAGCGCAAGTTTAAACTAAATCTAAAGTTATTTTTGTGAGCAATTTTTTTTTTACTAATAGAAGCATTGATATATTGTAATTACATTTATGGATGTAAAAAATTGGTAAAATATGTAGATGTACCTAAGTATAGTAAAGTATCAAGGCATTGCATATTCACGTTTTGACATTGCAACAATTTTACCATCCCTGTTTACTAATGTTGGATTAAATGAGCGCGAGCATGAATAATATAGAGATAATTTAGTACGAGTTCCTAACAAAAAGAAGTGTATCTTATTAGACAAAAAACATTTCAACAATTTTAATTTAGTCTACGAAGAGATTTCAAAGCGAACGGTTGGAATTGAAAAGTAATAGATAAATATTGAACAACACTTAGTACAACACTAAGTGTTAAATAAAACAACAAAAACAAAAAAAGAATGTAATAAATATTTTATTGACTTTAAATCTAAATAGATTTGTTGCTTAAATGCTTTAATTATAAAATAAAAATTTACGACAGCATTAATGAAAAATTAATTAAAATAAATTGTATGTGTGCGTGTAAATAACAACAAAACAAATACCAGTTTGAAGATAAAAATTTAATTTACAAAATACCAGTGTAAAGTTCCCAATTAAAAACAATCGAAGCTATTTATTTGCCTTAAGTCGAAAATGTGAGAAATTTATTTAAAACTAATGGAATTAAACAACACAAAATAAATATAACAAACAAAAAAATCAATATTTGCGTAACAACAAAACTGCAAATAACAAGCAGATAAAGAAGAATACAAAAAAAAAGTTAAAATTTTAAACAAAAAGCCAATCATTTATTCAAGTGAATGGGAAAAATTAAAATTGTTTTTATGACCACAAAAAACAAAAATATTGAAAATAAATATTTACTTATGTTTCTTAACATATAGTATCTGTTAGATAATCAAAAACAAATCAGTCAAAAGAAAAGTGACTGCTCGAGTCTTGGCAGCGTTTAACAATATTTCCATTCAATTTATTTTTAGAATTTTTCCACACTTAATAATAATAAAATTAAAAAAGAAAACACAAACAGTTGTTATGTAAATGTTGTAACGGAAAGTTTTAAATAAATGTTTAAATTATTATTAATTCATTTTGATAGAAATTTATGTTGAAATTGTATAAAATGGAAACATGCTTTTGCGTCAGCTTTTTTTTTTTTGTACATTTGAAGTTAGTGTGCTGCTGTTTTATTTTCTTCTCGCCTTCATCTTCATTGCGTTTCCTTTTGTGCTTCTTTTCAAAATTCTAATTCGTTTTTCGCGAATCCTTATTCTTCTTCATTTTGAGTGTATTTCCGTGTGTCTTATATGATTTTAGGCTTTTTTTCTTGTTTTTTATTTTGGGGAATGATGGTTTTTTTATAGATTTGCTGGAATTTTTTTTCCTTTGTATGCTTCAGTTTATGGCCAGAATTTAGTGAGATTTAGTTATACATTTGCTTGGCTACATTCTACCTTAAACATTTCTGGAGTTATTATTTTGCTAAAGTATAAAAAAAGTATATAAATGTGGATGAAAAATGTTGGAGATATAAAATTATTAACTGTCTGTACCCTACACAGTACAACATTTTTCAGCTCATTGATTTGGATCTCGATTTTGAGAATTACTTAAAGAATAAGAACTTTTGCATCATTCGTTTTGTTAAGTTAGCTGCAGTAATAATTTGAATATGAAAGTAGCGAAGATGAAGATGACACTGAAATAGGTGGATATAGTGAAGAAATTCTGATGATGATGCAAACTAAGAACGAGAACATGAACAATTTACGAAGAAAACGAGATCATCAGAACGAGAAGCGTCAACTTCAATGAGGATGGATATTGACAATAATTGAAAATGTTCTAAATTTTGCATCCATCTATAGATAACAAATAAAAATCTCATATTTTCAATGTAAGAATAGCTGGTAATATGAGCCGGAGTTGGAGTTTTTATTTTCATGGAAAATAAAGTTTTTAAAGAAAGAAACCAGCATATTTGTGGATTTGTAATCCAGTTAAGGAGGATAAAAAGTGAAGAAGGGGAAAAGGTGTGTATTTTTGCTATTTTCAAGGCCTGGATTCACTTCTTCCGGGTAGGTTTGTTCCCCATTTTTCTTCTATTCAGTAACTACAACTTTGCTTCAGACCCAAAGAGATATTCGATGCGACATATCAAAATATAGCCGTATTAAAAAATAGAATAAAAATTCAACTTGAGTGAAAAAATTCGTATGGCCATTAAATTATTATTGCAGTCAACTTGGCAGTTCTTAATTTTGGGACTACTTTCACAGGCAATTCTCAGAACTGAATATCCAAATAATAGCACATAGCACTGTGTTATTGAAGAGATATTAAAGGTGTTAACTTCTGCATGGGAAGAGCTAAAAAGCTTTAAATATAAAAGGTCTTAAGTACATTTGCTGACAGTTCCTTAGATAAATTTCTATATATTCCTTTGATATTAAATGTTTGTTATCAGCTGTATGATACTGAAAAGCCATTGGGTTAAGCTGTGTTTGATAGGCCTTGGATTCGATTTTTCGATTGAATGTTTTGAAACAGGAGAATTAGAAGAATTAGATTTATGCTCTTCTTATTTTTATAAGCATTATTTTCTACATATAATGTGATCTTAAGAAAATTGTCGAATTGTTGTTGTATTGCTCTGTTTGTTATACGACAGTCTTTATCTAATAAAATTTATTGGCTTCTTTCTTTTAAACAGCTATATCCCATGCTGCACCAAGTGTGTAACATCATAGGGCATTTAAATAATTTTTATCATTTTATGAAAAGTCATTAAACTTGGTTTTGATTAATTGCCCAGTCCAGTTTTATTGTGCTGGGAGAAATTTCGATTTGTGAGTTAGTTTTTTCTTTGCTGATTTTTGATTATTAGCGAAATTATTGATAATTAATTTTCTCCCATCAGATTTTCACTCGGAGGTATTAATAAAAAATTGTTTTGTTTCTGGCCTCCAGAAATGAGTTGCCTACTTTGGGACAGTATCTACGTACTCTGAATCACAGTTTATTAAAATTATTAAAAATTGATTGAATTAAAGCGATATTTTTGAATAGAGCGACATTTTATAAAAAGAGGTGCAGAGAAAATTTGCAACCGGAATATGGTAATTAGCGGCCACATTTGGCATTAACTTCAAATAAAATGAATAAAGACTATTCTCTATTATGTTCATTGCTATCCTAAATCATCTGAGTTTTGTGAAGAATATTGTATCTATGTCGCCTTAAATGAAGTTTAGGTTAAAGCTACTTAGCTGGGTAGCCCAGACTAAATCCCTATCTGGTACTGAATTTTAGGTCATTTTACTTGAAACCTATAAACTGTTTAATTTTTATGCTTAATATAAACATAAACTTTTTGAAATTCAATTATAGTTAATTAACCCGTATTATTGTTATTTTATAATTAATTTACATAAAAATTGTATAAATTTTACTTTTTTAAATAAATATATTTTTTATACATTTTCGTTTCTTGTTCCTGATAATGCCACCCAATGGTTTGAGGAAATATCGAAAATAAAAGAAGAATTTATAAAAATTTTTATAGGAAGATCTTCTTTTTAAATATATTTTATAAATAGAATAACTTAACAAACATATGAAAGTTAGTTCTTCTTCAAATTTCGTTAAATATTTATTTTAAAATACTTATCAAAACCAGCAAATGTTTTATGAACTCAGGAAATATCAAGCTATTATTTTTAATTAGTTATAGTGGCATTGTTGGTCACGAAAATACTTGTGGGTATCTATAATTTTCTCTATCGATAATCTAACCTTTTCTGAATAGTATATCTTATTCAAGGCTTTCAGATTGTTATGAAGTACTTCAGACATAAAACTTGAAATAAATTACACCACCCACATATTTACTTCTAAAATAATTAAGTAAATATATTTGCTTTAAAATATTAATGTGCTTCTTTTGAAGGTTATAAGAAATTATTTTTTGCAATTTTGAAAGTATATTAAAATAAACTCTTCAAATGTATTTTAAATGAATACAAAACTGTGGCTTGATGGTATTAATACCGTTCATACTTATTTCTTCTAGTCTTCATAAAACAATCTTAACCATTAATGCTTTCAAATTTTCATAAATTTCTTGTAAAAAAAAACCTATTGACCCAAATATGCGTGTATTATGTATAACTTAAAATGTTTTTAAATTTATTGTAGCATAATGTATGGTCGTACTTGACCGTGAATAGTTTTCTTTCCTATATTTTTCCCTATATTGTAATTTTATGTTTTTATTTTCTTTCTTTCCTTTTTCTTCTCATACTTTTTTGTATTTTTCTTCATTTATCTTTTGTAATTTTGTCAGTGGTACGCTGGCTTTTCTGCAAAAGTTTCCTGCACTTGTATCTTTTGTCGCGCCCTTTCCGCTAATATTTGTTATTACTTTTACTGCTTCTTTTGCCTGCCATTCACTCTTCTTAATATATAAGTGTTTTTTTTTTTTATTTTGCTTAACAGTCTTTTTACTAAAATTCATGTGCTTTTTTATTTCAAACGTAAAATAGAAACGTTTTTAATAAAAGTGTTTCTTCTTGCTGTCTTTTAACTGCATTCAATTTTGTTTAGTCACTGTTGCCAGATGCAAAAGGTTTTAATAGCTTTGACGTGTTTTTTAAGTACCGACTTAAGATATTTTTCACTAAAGTCTAGTTAGTCGAAGAAGCTTTATTTCTCCTAATATCGGGTTTTTCAACATTTTGACATTTAGTTTTTTTGCCGTATTCGTAGTAGCTGCATTGGAAATTCTTGCAATGACTTCAATTTCGTACGAAAATCGCATTAAAATAACTAAAATCCACTATGAAAATGGTTGTTCTGTTAAAGTTAGATTTCGTCAAATTTGTGATATTTTTGGAAAACGTAATCGTCCTTCTGAGAACGCTATAAAGAATTAGGTCGTTAAATTTGAATCGACAAGCTTAATACTAAAAGTATCCGAAGACCAACGTGTAATCGATCGGGTTGTTCAACTGAAAACATCGCAGCCACAGTGTTAAAGTGGATCCAATTTTTCATCCTCGACATTCTCAACAATTGGGATTATCCAAAACCACCACATGGCAAATTTTGCGTAGGGATTTGACTTTGAAGCCTTACAAGATTTAACTAGTGCAGCAATTGAAAGCGACTGACCAATAATATCGCCGTAGATTCGATAAATTCATTTGGAAACAATTTTGCTGAAAAAATAGATTTTTCAGTCGGAGCCAATTTTCACTTGGCGGGGTATGTCGGCAAGCAAAATTGCCGGATTTGGGCTTCTGAAAATCTTAGAGCGATTATAGCGAAGCCTTACGTGTCACTCTATGGTCCGCCCCGGAGGTACATATATATAGTCTTTAGAGAACTTCGACTATCTAGACACAGTGCAACTGGGGGAAAAAGGGGGCCCAGTCCCCTGAAGTCAGCAGGGGTATAACTGGAAACTCCACTTTATTTCCACGGGAATCAGTAAGCTCGCAGAGTTCATTATTTGTCTCTTTAGACATTTAATAGTTCTCTGGCTGATTATTGAGGTTGGCCCCTATATGGGAGTATCGCGGTGGTTGTGGTTTCGCGGCCCCATAACAGTATAATGGTTATTATGGTGGCCAGGATCAATTCGCCGTTAATGACACGATAGGTGAATGATCCAGTCCAGTGAGCATGCTAGACATGTGTTCTGGACAGGAGTTGGAAAGTCTTCAACTCTTAAGCAAGGAGTGATGACTTGCAGCCCTGCTCTGGAATCATCGAAGTTGCAACTAGAAAGTTCTGTTGCATATAATTATAGCTTCGGCTTTCTAGGACGAGCATGACGTTCCAAATTATGCAGTGGTTTGATCCACCATCTGATTAAGGCTTCATGGCCAGACGGGGATGTAAATCTAAACACACGTTGTCACTCTATGGTTCCCTCCGGGGGCACATTATAAGTCTTTGTGGATGCTACAACCATCTAGACTTGTGTCTTGCGGGGTAAAAGGGGGTCCAGGCCCCTTAAAGGCTAGTAGGAGCCATCTGGACAATCCACTATATTTCCACGGGAATCAGTAAAACTCCAGAGTTCCGCTAATTGTCTAATTGTCAGTGAGTATTAATGCCGTCGTGTTCTTAATTATATTGTGCTTCATGCACTCTGGACCAGGAGTTGGATAATCTCCAGCTCTTCAGCAAGGAGTAGTGGTTTGCAACCCTGCTTTGGAACCGCTGAAATTGCAACTAGGAATGACCTGTTGCTATAATTAGTTCTCAGCTTTCTAGGGCGTGAATGACTTTGCTTTTCATTCCCAGTAGTTTGACCACCATCTGATTGAGGCTTACGGCTAGATGCAGATGTAAATCTTATCACGAAATGTCACTCTATAGTTATGCTGTGTGGCCTGGAGGCTTGATTGGGCTGTTTAATTTCGAAAATAAGGCTGAAAATGCGGTAACGGTCAATGGAACGCTAACAACTCAGTTTTGGCCTATCATTGATGACGTAGTTTAAACAGAACGGTGTCACATGTCACACGGCTAATGAAACGATAAATTTATTGCAAAACAAATTTCCCAATCGCATAATTTCACGAAAATCATTTAGTTTTCAACTTTTTTCTTCGTAATATGAAAAAAAAATTTAAATTATCTTATTCTAAATTTTTTATTTTATTTTGTTTTAGAAAACAAATTTCTTATTAAAAAACACTTTAGTAAAAATCTAGCATGTTTCGGTATTTGTTGCTGAATCTGGTTCCAACGTTAAAGTTTATACCAATGAAATGTTTATGATAGACTGATAATTACACGTAATAATATATAGGGAAACTTTCTTTAGTTTAAACTGGAAAGAGATCTAAGAGACGATTTTTTTAAGTATCGACTTAAGGTACTTTTCACTAAACTCAATGATTATAACACTTTTACGTTTGTGTGTCAAGTTTTCCGTTCCTAAAAAAATGGAGTCTTGTTAGTCGAAGAAGCTTTAGCCAATCCTTAATTCTACTAATATCGGGTTTTTCAACATTTTGACATTTAGGTTTTTGCCTTTCTTTAGTTTGAACTGGAAAGCGAACTAAGTGTGTAATAACTGAGTTATAGCATTGTTTCAAAAGTATATCGATATAATTTAATGTTTTGGAACTTCTAAGATATTTGAGTATAGTATTAAACGTAACCGGAGAAGCTAATTTTTGAAAATAAATCAAAGATAACTTAAAAAAATATAAAAACCACTTAAAACCTTAAAACAAACTCCTTTCCAGACTTTTGATCAATAAAAGTTTATTTCCGCTCTCTTGGGACGTTAATATCATCAGTTTAGTAATATTTTTAGTCGCTTTTTAAAAGTCGATTAAGCGAAATAACTTTTTGTAAATAAAATACTTAAAGACTTCGACAATCTTTTAACCATGATAATAATTACGCAAAAAAGGACAATTATAAGTTATACAAATATAAATTTTGTTTAGCATGGAACTACGTTCTCTCTTGAAAGTGGTTAAAATGTGATGAATCCTTTAGGAGAGGAATGTGGTCTTTAGCAGGAAATCTGTTATTTTTAATCATAAAAATACGCCAAATATAGAGTTCTAAAATATTTTTAAGAAAATTTTGCCGAAAAACTGAAGGAAATCGCTCGGTTGTATTGTCTCGTAGAATGGGTCGATCGTAGTTTATTTAAGAAACAAATCGATAATTTAGAAGCCATCAATAATTTAAAAAATTATTCTTGCTTAAATCGGTGCTGTTTCATACAATCTGATAATTTGAACGACTTTTTTTAAGGTTTATAAGTACTTCCACCAGCACAATCTGGCAACTTTGATATAAAGTACAATGTTAGCATGAGAACGTATTTGTTTCTTGTGTTTAGCTCGCCCTGTTAAAAAAATTCTCAAACCAGAAAATAAGGTTGTCCGGTTTGCAGATTTGTGAATGATGATGTTTGCTTTTTTTTTTTATTTAACATTTAGTTTGTTGTTTGTATTAAATCATTAAATTTTGTTTTTGTTGTTTGTGTAAATAATGCAGTCATTAATTGTGTTCTTTGTTGTTGCTCTTTTAATTTTTGAAGAATTGTCGTCGGAATTGTTTGTTTAAAGAAGAATAAGTTGTTTGTTATCGCCACTTAGTATTATTTTACGCTCTTCTGCCATTTTATGTGTTATAATGAACAGAGTATGAACCTGTTACTTTGTAATGAGTCCTTTATTTAGAGCGAAGTAGATACACTTGTTAGGTTTGCCGTAGTCCCTACTCCATTCTTCACAAGTCTGTTAATTATTTTAAATCTTCTACAAGAACTCTACACAGCTCTGACAGTTAAATTTTTAGTTATCCTTAGATGCAACATTAAGGAGAAGCGACAATTTTTGTAAACTCTGTTTTGATGAGCTCGAACTATTGTATATAAAATCTTTTGTGACAATCCTCTCTTGATCAGCAGGCAGTTTAATCTAACTTTACTTTAACGGGATCAGAGAACACCTGCAACAGTGTGAAATCTTTCGACATGTTATGTGTTTCGGTGATTACAGTCTTTGCGCACTGCGAATTTAGATCTTACTAAAAATTAATAACGTTACGATAAAGAGAAGGCATCCAATTATTTTAAATACCTGTGATCTCTACTGGAACACTAGTATCTTCCTTTTTTTTTCTAGCAAATTATTTACATATTGGATCAGGTAAAAGGATATTTTTCTATTTTCTGATATTTTTGTCATAATTTTTTTCTGTGTATATTTTTTTAGGGAAAATGATGTCATTTATGTTCCTCTCAAAGAACATTATTGATTAACTTATTTTTGCAATATTTAAATAACTCTCACTTCCCTCAACAGCAATAGGGATATCTTAAAATTAACGCAGGATTAACATTATATAGATGACACTGCTATTTTTCCTATACGTTGTTATATTTTTGATACCGAATGATAAATTGCCAAATAACTTCAACAACTTTGATGAAATTTTCCATGACCATTTCAAAAACAAGGTGTTTAAAGTTCTTTGTTTAATATTTATTGGGGTTGCGGATATTTGTGCATTAACTTTACGCTATAAAAGAAATCTAACGTAGTTCAACTTCATGATCGAAGATAAAAATTTTAATAACCGCTACAGAACATTTATTTTAAGGTTCTCCATACTTATTACATAAACTTTAATTAGGAAGATTTCTCTCATTTTTCGGCGATATCAAGCACTAGCAGCTACACTCTCGGGGAAATTTAATCTCATTATACCTTCTTCTAAAATTTAACACCACACTATTTAACATAAATATAAAGCCTTTTTTATAATCACATTTGGTCCTCTTGAGTTCTTTTGGCATCCAGGTTAAAATTTGGGTTCGCCTTAAATTTTTAGAAATAAGGTCGTTTCGAAATGTGGTGAGAAATACGAGGGGAAAAAATTGATTAAGATGATTTAATTTTTTATTGTTTTACGAAGAGAAAAGTTCAGCAAATATGAATGAAAAATTCTATCTGGCAAATGTCCACTACGACCACGCTGACAGATGTCAAATGTTTCATCAAAGATTTTTATCAGTTTTGGCAAAATAGCCTTCCTATTTCGTTAATCACATCACGGATTTTAAGTTTTAAGGCTGAAATCGATTCGATTGGCACTGAATAGACTCTGTCCTTAACATATTCCTACAAAAAATAATCCAGTGGTGTTGAATCTGGCCACTGGCCACTTAACTGCTGATTGTCGTGAAATTATGCAATCGGGAAATTTGGTTTGTAATAAATTGATCGTTTCATTGGCTGTGTGACATTTGGCACCGTTCTGTTAAAACTATATGTCAGTGATATCCATTTTAATAATAATAGGCCAAAATTGAGTTGTTAGCATCGCTCGATAGCGTGATCTACGGACCGTTGGCGCATTTTCAGCCTTATTTTCGAAAAAAAAGGATCAGTCATGCCTCTAGACTATATAGCGTATTCAATTTTCAGAAGTCCAAATGCTTCAATTTTGTTTGTTGTCATAGTCTGACAAGTGAAAATGGGCTTCGTCTGAAAAAATGATTTATTCAGGAAAACCAGCCGGTTGTGCTGAATGAATTGAGTGAATTACGGGAATGTGAATGTTTGGTCGGTTTCAATTTCTGCATCAGTTTAATCTTGTAAGGCTTTAAAGTTTAGTCCACTACAAAAAATAAAAATTGACTGCCGATGAGGCTGCTTAGTAATGAAGGAATGGTCACTGGTCGCTGTGCTGTCTTATACAACAGTTAATTTCCGAATATTCTTCTACTTTCACCACCTGTTTCATCTCTTCTCTATCCCTTTCTTAAAGAATGTAGCACGGTACTTGACTAAATAGGCATTGTTGCCTGAAGTGCTACTTCTCGTTTAAAAAAAAATAAAAAATAATAATAAAATAAACCATTTTTGTGACCACAATTGGCTAATGTTGACATCAGATGACGCCACAATACACACGACCACCCAAACAATTCATTTATTGCATAATTTCTCAATTTGGCGATGTCAATTGGCCGCCACGTTCTTGTGGTTTAACGCCGCTGGACTATTTTGTCTAGGTCCATTTGTCCGTAAACAATTCGCAAATTACGGACGTTCTGAAAGATGAAATTCGGCGCTTATTCGCAATATTACGGTCTCTATAGAAAAACTCTTTAATTTTTCGATTTATTTCTCACGCTTAAATTTACCACTAATAAATTGTTACTGAATATTTTCTCAAATTTCTTCTTTTATTTGAAAGTACAATCCTTCCGGTTAATAATGGAAGATAATTTCATTCAAATGGCTGTTTCGGTTAACCATGCAGTAGCCTCCACGATCGGTCAAATTTTTAAGCACATTATCGATTGTGTGCAGCTGTATTTCACCAATGGCTTCTCGAACACTCGACTAAGTAGGCATTGTTACCGGAAGTGTTACATCTCTTTAAAAAAAGTTCTTATGCAAAATTGTATTGGATAATCCCAATTGTTGAGCGCGTCGAGGAATTGACAAATTTGGATCTGCTTTAACACTGTGGCTTATGACTGCGATGTTTTAAGTTGAACGACCCGGTCGAACACGCCTTGGTGTTCGCATATTTTGCAACGAGGCTGTCGACTCAAACTTGACGACTAAATGCTTAATAGCGGTTTCAGAAGAACGACTATGTTGTCCGAAAAGAGAACCACCATTTTCATAATATTTTTAATGCGATTTTCGTGCGGTATTGAATTCCAACAATTGCCAATGCATCCACTACGAATACGTGAAAAAACTAAATGTCAAAACTATTATGATGTTGGTATTGCCACAATTGAAAAACAAAATTCTTGTTGAAAAACCCGATACATACATGCCTCCAGAGTAATAATTTTTATGATATGTGCTTGGATTTTCCGACGGGGTTAAAATTACATGTTCACAAACCAAATTTGACGAGGCTCGACGGAAAACCGTACCCAAATAAAAGTAATAATTTTTATCTCACTTCATGATATTGGTCGACAAAGTCTAAAAGTTTTTCTTACATTTGCCAATTTGTTTCATATACTTAGTTTACAACTAACAAAAATTGTTTAGCACATTAATTAGGGAATGGTACAGCACTTAATTCCGATCTAAATCTGCGGAAAATTAAAATTTTAAATCTGATTGGTTTCATTTTTGATTTCAGTTAAATTTTGTTTGCTTTTGTTTTTTGGTGTCCTTGTTTGTAATATTAGTGTGCACAATATGATAAAAAAATAGCAGATTCGTCTTATTTTAGGAATAAACAAAATCCAGCAGTAGCTGAAAAAGATAAGACAAAATCGATCGGAATCATTAGCACGGAATTAAAACCATTCTAATCGGAATGTGTGAAATGCTAGAGTTTTGGGTTTTTTTCTGTGAATAATAAATTTTAATTTTTTATGTCTACACAAAGCAAGTACGCATATCCCGTTTAAATCTTTATAAAAAAAACCCATCAGTTTTCTCTCATTTTGTCTTACAACAAACACGTTTTTATGTCGCGTGCGTAATGAAAACAAAGAATACGATAACAATGCAATCATTATGAAAATAAATTCATTAAAAGAAAGTTGTATTTTCAAAGTTCTTAAATATCTAAAATTCTTTTACGTTTTGAATTGTTGTAGATTAATTTAATAATTCAAAAATGATGGCCATGTAAAAAAAATATAAAATGTAAAAACAGGTAAATTTTAAAATAAAAGAAAAAAACATTAAAAGAAGAAAGGAAAAAGATACAAAATGAATTCACCTCAACAGCATTTGAATTGAACTCTATTGTTTGGCTTGGCTGGATGGCAATAAATAACAATAAAAACAGAAAATATCTCAAATACTCTGTTTGTTGTGTCTGGATAAATTTTGAACAAAAAAAAGTAAAAAAACAACCACCTTTTTCAATAGAAATAGCACAAACAACAATACTGTCATCTCTTGAAAAGTTTAATGGTAATTCAATTGGAAACATAAATTTTTATTTGCATTTTTTTTGTTGCAAAATATTTTACTACGTCAAAACAAACACAGCAACCAGACAGCAAAGAGTGCAACTAAAACATTTTCCATTTTGCAAAAATTATTAAATTTAACATACGAACTGTGATTGAAAAGAAGTATTCACTCAGTATTCGATTAAATTGGATTATCGTTGGTTTTTTTTATTTGCCTCTCACATAAAATGAACTTCTTAGTTTAATTATTATCAATTTCGTCACTATTGATTGTTAAAATTTAAGCAACTTTAAGGTAAGTGGCTTCTATCCTTTTTTTAAATTTAATATAATTTTTAAGTCTTTCGCAATAAGCTGTTTTTGAATTTATTTACAATTTACAATATTTAAATTATTTAAATTATTTACATTTTTCTAAACAGTATCTTGTTGCTATAACTTAAGTGCACATCTTTCTAGATTAAGGTGCATAGCATAAAATTTATGATAAGCCCTGGTTATACTGTATTAAAACGCACGATCAAAAGTTTTATCAGCAATCTGCGTCCCTATAAGCTTAATGTGGTTAAAGCTTGTTGCAATCCTGCCTTGATTAGTACTCCAGCTCAAAACTCAATGTATAATTTTTTCATTAATTCTTTCTTTCCTAAGGGTTTCGGTATTCTATGTGAGTGGTTTTGAGGATGAGTATTTCCAAGGAATATTAGCTGTCTCTGGGTTAAATTTAGGATCAGGTCACATCTCTTCCGTTTCGGGTTTCTCTACAGAAGTCCAAACGCGGGGAGGAATAAAATCCTTACTGGCATCGATCCTCTTTTTGACTTCATATCGAAGATTCTCGACACTTGCCCGAACAGTGAAATTGTTATTGCTGGTGATTTCAATGTCCACAACTGTTCTTGGCCTCGCCATTCAGCTGAAAGTCCATACCACGCGTTCTACGCATACACGCTTTATACGCGTCTGTCAAAAAAGTAGAATCAGTGTAATTGTATGTGATAAGTTACACAGTACATCGCATAGAATGCTTATGACGTATAGAACGCATAAAGTAGGTTTACTTTCTTCTTTTCTACGCGTCGCAAGCGCTATGAAAAAATTTCAGCTGTTTTCGACGTCGTATTATTTCTGTTATGTTGATTTTTTTAACGTTGGTGCAAAAAACCACTCACTTCCCTTTCCAAAAACAAGGGACGCACCCAAAAGCGTCTTTTTTCTCTTAAAGATTTTAATAGGTTCTCTTTACACAAAATATCATATGCAAAAATTTAATAAATTCTGTAAATTCTTGAAAAATTTCAATCTCAGTTTTCATTTTTGCAAAAATTTTTTTTATTAGATAAAATTATTTACACCACAGCTGATCATAACAAAAAACTTGGCGCATAAAAAGCATTGCATGTAGCTTAAAGTTTGAAAAGCGTAGAACGCGTAAAAAGCATCAAACGCATACAAGCGTGTGCGCGTAGAACGCTTTAAAGCCATACAACTATATAAAGTCAATATGGTGAGTTATTAGGCGCGCTTGTGCGCAGAGTGCACAGCTTTTTAGATTAGGGTTTATAGCATAAAGTTTATGATAAGCCCTGGTTATACTGTATTAAAACGCACGATCAAAGGTTTTATCAGCAATCTGCGTCCCTATAAGCTTAATATGGTTAAAGCTTGTTGCAATCCTGCCTTGATTAGTACTCCAGCTCAAAACTCAATATATTTATAATTTTTTCATTAATTCTTTCTTTCCTAAGGATTTCGGTTCATGTATTCTATGTGAGTGGTTTTGAGGATGAGTATTTCAAAGGAATATTAACTGTCTCTAGGTTAAATTTAGGATCAGGTCACATCTCTTGCGTTTCGGGTTTCTCTACAGAAGTCCAAACGCGGCGAGTAATAAAATCTTAACTGGCTTCGATCCTCTTTCCGACTTCATATCGAAGATTCTCGACACTTGCCCGAACAGTGAAATTGTTGTTGCTGGTGATTTCAATGTCCACAACTGTTCTTGGCCTCGCTATTCAAGCCATACAACTATAGAAAGTCAATATGGTGAGTTATTAGCCGCGCACAACCACCTTGTGTAATTAGTGAATGAGCCAGCACACATTCCTTGTGCTGAAGGGTACCACAGTAATACGCTCAACCTTTTTCTAACTTCACACCCCCAAAAGT
The DNA here is from genome assembly GCA_030448955.1 of Trichopoda pennipes. Taxonomy (NCBI): domain Eukaryota; kingdom Metazoa; phylum Arthropoda; class Insecta; order Diptera; family Tachinidae; genus Trichopoda; species Trichopoda pennipes. Next base: position 2,628,642 of record JASKUP010000023.1, read on the forward strand.
ATGAAATAAGTGTTTTTGTACCTCTCGGCAATTCCGATCACTGCACCATCTCCCCCTCCATTTTCATATTCAGAACTTCACAACGTTTTGAAATCAGCTACTAAACGTTTAAAATATATTTATGAGAAGATTCGTTGGCATGAACTCAGCGAATATTTTAGGCAATTTAATTCCAAACTATTTTTCTTTTACAATAATATCGATGTCATAGCGGAAATGGTTGCACACATCATTTTGTTTGGAATGAAAACTTTTCCAGCCAAAAAAAATTTCGATTCAAACTAGTTTAAAATCTCGGTATAATCAGACATGCACAAATGCAGTTAGATCAAGAGAGGAAGCATTCAGTATCTGACGTAAAAACAAAAACGCAAATACTGATTCGCTATACAAAAGGGCAAGGTCTTCATGTGCAATGTACTAAAGTGTGAGAAAAATCTGTACGATGAGCGTCTTCGCGCTAAAGTTCTTGGTCATTCGTTAATTCCGACTCCTTTAAAGACTGACTCGCTTGATAAAGCTAACCTTTTGGCTGGTATATTTGCAAATAATTCTTATTTACCGGAAAGCAATCAACCAGCGTCCGAGCTCGAGCGGTTACAAAAGTATTAGCAGATCTCAATATCAACAAGTCTCCTGGGCCAGATGGGATTCTAGCACTGATCTTGAAATAGTGCTCTTCGATGCTAGCGCGTCCGTTAAAAGTCTCTTCCAGCACTTTATATCATTCCGTTTAATTTCCAAAGTATTGGAAGGTTCCTAATGTAATGCCGATCCCCAAAAAGGGTGAGGCTAATAACCCTGAAAATTACCGCCCAATTGCAATTTGTTCTGGACTTTTCTAGAAAGTAGAATTAATTTTCATCTTGGGAGGTACCTAGAGTCCAACAGCTTACATAGCGACTGGCAGTATGGTTTCCATAGAGGGCGCTCTGCGGGTGACTTGCTGGCTTTCCTATCTTACAAGGGTGCAATTCCATACAACATTTCGGAGAGAGTAAGATGGTGGTTTTAGATATTTCCAAAGCGCTTGATAGAGTATGGCATAATGCACTACTGTCAAAACTTGCTGCTTTTCGTGTCGGTGATAATTTCTCCAGATTTATATCAAGTTTTCGCAGGAATCGTATTATACGAGTTGTTATAGATGGGGTTACTTCAGCCGAGTTCAATATTAATTCAGGGATACCGCAAGGTTCCGTTCTTTCTCCTACCCTATTTCATATTTTTGTAAATGAACGTCTTTGTCAAATTTTCACAGATGGCAGCACCATTTGTCATTCGAATTCATTTGGTTACAACCAGTTGGAGGTAAGTTCCAAAAGGCAGAACATGAATGATACGCTCAATCACGATTTCGCAACAATCTCGAAATGGGGTGGTGTGAATAGAGTTGATTTTAATGCCCGTAAGACGCAATGTTGCATGCTTACACATAGATCTATGTTCGGAAATGATGCTGCATCTGTTACTATGGGTGATATAGATATTACGGAATCGAACGCTCTTGATATTCTTGGCATGAAAATTCAGTGTGATGTTCAATGGACGAAACACATTTTTCAAGTTTTTAAAAAAGTTTCCAAGTGCCTCGATTTTCTAAGACGATGTAAGAGATACTTCAGTCCATCCGAACTTCGTACTATTTATACCACTTATATCCGTCCAAAAATGGAATTTATCGTCACTTTCAATGTAGAAAAGTTCAAATTGAATATTCACAAATACTATTCCCCCTTTCCTCCTCCCCATAATCGAATTTCCTAGTTCTGCCACAATGCATTGCATATCTAAAGATAATCCCCTGAGTGCTGGTCCGAGAAAAAAAAATAATACCATCTTCTGATTTTAAACAAATTTTAAATATCCAAAAGCACATTTATAATTACTGAAGTATTTATTATAGTTTTTTTTTGTAAGTATAATAAATTATAAAATAGCAAAAAATGAATACAACAACAATTAACCCCAAGTTTAATTACTTTATAAATAAATATTAAAATGCATAAATGTTAGCTGGTCATTAATACTGTTAAGGCAAATCGCAATTAGTAGTATGAGTCTCGCACCGAGATGTAGAAAAGTCATGTGTTAGAAAGGTGTCTTGAAAACACTGAAGCTAAGAGCTGTTTTTATGAGAGAACCTTAGGTCGCTGGTTGACAAACATTAAGTCAATTAAACTGAAAGATGGATCACAGAAATGTGTAGGTGAGCGACAGTTTACCGGATGCAAATCGTGGGCAAGCACAGGTGCTGTTAAAGGGTTTTTATATCGTACAGAAATATCCTCAAGTACCGATATGAGAGGAGAAAAATCAATGTTGCCATGAGGCCTGCACACACTACCTATCAGCAATCTGCTATAAATCTATAGCTGATGTTTTAAGCAACTAATACTCCATTTAACTGTTAATACTATTTCACTGTCACCCTACTTACTATACCATCACGGGTATATGTTGTGGCATTGCCGCCTCTAGTTACAGTCATTAAGCCAAGTTTTCTTCTATCAGAGCGGAGGAGAGAGAAGCATGAAGTGTTACATACATACATTTTTAAACGCTAGCTATAGTGACACCTTTTAATTTTTCGAGTTTATTTTTAATACTGTTTCATTATTGAGAATAAATTTTAGGAAAATATGACTTTTCGGCCGCTTGCCTCTCAGAAGATACATTAAAATAAATTTTTTTTTATAGTGACACCTTTTATTTTTGAATTTTATAAATGGAAGCAATTAAACGGAAGAACGTTAAAGTCGGTTTATAAATGACGAAGTTTAAAATGAAAAATTGTATCAACCCAACAGTGCAAAGTTAAGGAAACTTAATTTAATTAATTGATAATTTTTCAGCTGCCTGGCTGTCAAAGCAGACACATCAAGTTATTGACGCCAAAAAAACTTGCATAAATTCGTAATCTGTGAGAGTGTTCGCTAAACGACTGAATAAATTTCTGTAGATTCTTTTAATTTTTTGTAAAATAACTACGATAATTAACAAGTTAACAAAAGAACTATTATTGCGGTGCAAATGGAGAAATAGAAATATAAAAACTAATTAAAAAATAACAAAGAGTTGAGCAAATACGAAACAAAGATAAGAAAGAAACATCTTATTCGGCAGATGAAATGAATGAATGAATGAATGAATGAATATAGAAAATGAAATCGTTTTGTTACATTTAATTGAGTTCCATTGTTTGTGTTGTTATTTTTTATTTCATAAGCTTCATTATAAAATTCACTCAATTCGTAAGCTTCATAAATGCACAGGAACGAAGAACTTCCTAGAAACTATACAATGCTAAAGTGTAACTATAAATTCGTGTCAGTGCAACTCAAATAGTTGCACATAAGTTACAGTAATATTTTGCTAAATAATTTTATTTATGCATAAATGCATGGCTGCATTATTTAACATAATTAATATAATTTATACAACTGCTGTTGCAATATTAATATTATGTGTTTATGGAAAAAAAACTTGAGTATTAATGATATTAAAACGATTTGAAAAATAAAAAAAAAATATTATATATATTTGAATTGAGTTGAATTGCATAAGTTCGATAAACATCAAGATATATAAATGCATCTACATTTTTTTGGCTTTATGTCTTACACGGTTAAAAGTACAAATCAGTTAAACTATACGGAAAACAAACTAATTTAACAAATAATAATTTTTAATGTCTCCTTTTTCTTATTATTTTAAATCATTTTATATTCTTGCATATTTAGAATTAAAAGGTTTTCTAAAGTAAAATAAAACAAAAAATTTAGATTAAAATGATTCAAATTTTCATTGTATTACGAAGAGAAAAGTTCGGCAATTATGAACGAAAAATGATATCTGGCAAATGTCCACTACGACCACGCTGACAGATGTCGATTCTTTCACCAAAGTTTTTAATAACTTTTTGGTAAAATGGAGGTCCTATTCGTTAATTACATTACAGATTTTGAGCTTTAAGGCTGAAATCGATTCGATTGGCTCTGAATAGACTCTGTCCTTAACACAACCCCACAAAAAATAATCCATTGGTGTTAAATCACACGATCTGGCTGGCTATTTAGCTGCTGATTGTCGTGAAATTATGCGATTGGGAAATTTGATTTGTTATAAATTAATCGTTTCATTGGCTGTGTGACATGTGGCACCGTCCTGTTGAAACCACATTTCAGTGATATCCACGTCGTCAATAATAGGCCAGAATTGAGTTCCTAGAATATCGCGATAACGTTATCCATTGACCGTTACCAAGTTTCCAGCCTCATCTTCAAGAAAAAAACGGCCTAATCACGCTTCAAGACCACATAACGCACCTTACACTGACACGTTGAGAATACAAACGATTCTGACCATTACCGAGTTTCCAGCCCCATCTTTAAGAAAAAAACGGTCTAATCACGCTTCAAGACTACATAACGCACCTTACAGTGACACGTTGAGCATGTAAATGATTCTCAATAATCGCTCTATACATGCCCTGACAAATGAAAACAGGCTTCGTCTGAAGTAATGATTTTTTAGAAAAACCTGTCGGTTGTTGTTGAATGAATCTACGGCAATGTGAATGGCCGGTCGGCTTAAATTCCTGCTCTATTTGAATCTTGTCAGGCTTCAAAGTCAAATTCTTACACAAAATTCGCTATGAGGTAGTTATGGATAACTCCAATTGTTAAGATCGTCGAGGAATTGACGAAATTGGATCTGCTTCAACACTGTGGCTCACAGTTGCGATGCTTTCAGTTGAACGGCATGGTCGAATACGCATTAGAGTTTGGATATTTGGTTTTGAGTCTATCGACTCAAATTTAATGACCAAATTCTGTATAGCGGCCTCTCAACAGAACCACCATTTTCGTTAGTGGATTTTAATTATTTTAATGCGACTTTTGTGCGATATTGAATTTATTATAACAATTGCTGAATGCGTCAAAAAAACTAAATGTCAAAACTATTTAATTGTTGGTGTTGCCACAATTGAAAAACAAACTTCTTGTTGAAAAACCCGATAGTATTCAATAAGAGATAATATTAAGTTCTTTCTAATAGTTATAGTTTTTTGACCTTTTTAATATTTTTTAGTAGTTAATTATAAAGCACTAGGTCAATTTAATAAAAAGTTTGATGATGCCAACCAAAGTTTGATGATGTGGCGAAATATCGTTAAAAAAAAATAATAAAAAATAAAAGATTTTTAAAAATTTTTTAATAAATTGACCTAATGCTTTATAATTAACTACTAAAAAATATTAAGTTCTTTCTGGTAATATATTCAATTACAAAAATTAGATGACCGTTTGATCAAAGGGTGCTCGCTGATTGAATAAAAATCTAAATATTGTTATTTCATTTACTCGTTAGGTTCATATAAGTAAAGTACGCCCGTTAATTTTGATATAATGTCATCTAATTAACTCTAGTTAAGTTTAATTACAACAATATTATGCCACTGTAATATAATAATACCGCTCACAATTGCTATTTTCACTACTAAGCGAGTTAAAAAGTCTAAATTTTTTTAATAGAAAAAGATTTGGCAACTTTATTCAACTGTTTCTTCATTATTTGTATTAATGTAGCATTATGTGTGACTTTAGCGTTATATTAACATAATTCTTTCTATCTAAAATAAACAATTTTTATGACATTATCATAGAATAATAGAAAAATTTTAATTAGAATTTAATAGGAACACCTAAATTTTTTACCTTAATGTCATAAAATTTTTAGAAGGCTATTTGAAGTAAAATATCTCTTCTAAACAGCCTTCAAATATTATCATGTCGTAGGAAAAATATTTTTTACTTTGAGACTTCTTACCACAGCAAAATATACTTTTTCAACTTTATGTCATCAATTTTACATTTATAGAAAACGTAAATTTTTATTGCCCTTTGTCATGGGCCAGTCAGCATTGTGTTTAGATCTTAATTTTATGAATTTCCTTAATTAATTTCTACGCCAAGTCAATAAAAGTTTGTCTATTTAAAATCTTAAACGTTTTTAGTTTATGATACAATAAAAATTTAATACAAATGCTTTAAAATTTACATATTTGTGTTAAGATTTCTATTAAATAATTTGAAGAGTATAAAAAGCATAAGTGTTCTTCATACACAATATGTCATTTCAATTCTCATTACGAAGCAAAACTTGCAATTCGGGTAAAAAAGTGTTTAACATGTGATATCTTTTTGAAGTTAAATAATAAAATCAAACAAACTGACCAGTCTCTTGTTAACGATTAATTTCACTACAATATGCTTTGATAAAAAATTATAATAACATTTTTAAAATTTGTATTAACAATTCATTTGATATATTTCTTATTCCCGGTTAGTTTCCTTTTCAGTCTTACTTTTTCCCAAGAACACATGCAAAGCAGTCCAAGAAATAATATGCAGTTTTAATATCTCGTTTAATAATTTAGATGGCTATTGTAAAGGGTGTACACCGGGAAGGTATACTACTTTGTTTGTTAATAATTTTGATTAAATGAAAGAGATGGATCTTGTATTGATAAATGTTTTATTTAATGGCGGAAATTATGTATGGAATATAATATCAGATAAATGTCCACCTCTGTTAGCCTCACTGATACGAGCCCTTTTGAGCACATTTTTAATTACATTCTCACACATTTCATGCGGTATTTCATTAATTTTATCACGAATATTTTAGTTGTTCAAGCATTTCTGGTTTGTTTGCAAAAGCCTTGCTTTCAAGCTATACCCACAAAAAAAAGTCCGAAGCAGTCAAATCAGGCGACCGTGGATGCCAATCAACATTAACCATTTCGTAAAATAACTTGTAGGAAGAGATTTCGCAATAATTCCATTGTAATCCTGGCTGTATGCGATGTGGCACCGTGTTATTGATACCACATCTAATCAAGCGTGCAGTTGTGGCATTTAAAATGTTTCAATCATATCACGATACCGCTCCCCATTCACAGTTACCGTTACACTGTTTTCATTTCCAAAAAAATTAGGTTTCTCCTGACCAAAATGCACACTAGACTGTCATTTTTGATGGATGCAAAGTTGACTATTGAATAATTTGAGGGTGTCCCATTCTCCAGAACCGATTATTCTGTTTATTCAGATATCCATTCGAATGAAATTGTGACTCGTCACTCATTATGAATTTTTATGAAAGTCTGGGTTATCATGGACGAGCTTTAATGTCTTATTGGCATATGTACGGCAGTGTAAATGGTCTTGTGGAAGAAGCACTTGTGTCAACTGAATCTTATATGAAAACAAATGCAAATCCTTGTGCAAAATTTTTGTTCTTCGATGATCCTGAACGCGGCGTCGATTTGAGGTTGATGCATTGTTTTGAACACTTTCTTGAGCAGCAGTAATGTTTTCAGCCGATCTTGCAGTACGTTGTGGTTCATGCCTGGGCCTATCGCCTACAGGCCCTCTTTTTTCGAAATCATTCACTATGCGATAAATAGTGCGTTTTGTTGGTACGTTGTTTCACGTAACTTTCTCATCGTCAGAGTAATCGATGATTGGGTTTTGATAAAATGTTTTAACGATTAAAACACGTTGGTTTTGTCGAATATCTTTCCAAAATAAATTTGCCACGTGTCTACTTTACACCTGCTAAATATGAACTGTCAAGACTAATGTTTACCATAATGGCGGCAAAACAAAGCAGTATACCCGCCGTACACCCTGTATATACTTTAAGGGAAAATTCTATTGTATGAAACAAATAGTTAGAAAGCAGTGATATTCCTCTATCAAAATCGGCATTCCGCAACCGACTTTTTTGTATATCCTATACCCCAATTTTCTATAATAAAATGGTGCATCAGCTTCACAAATATTTCTAGAAAATTTGGAGTTAAGTTTTATATAAGCAACCTGCCAGGTGCTATTCACATGTTTGTGTATATGCGTGTTGGAAAAAACTATGAATTTAATATTCTAAATGCGAATGCTACTTCAATCGAAAATTAAATGAAAGAAATAGTAGCATTATGAGATTGGCGAAAGTATCGAATAAAAAGTTTAACAATCTTATAAAAGAATGGCTGCAATATGTGTCAAATGTAGATGGTGGCCACATCAAATTTAATTTATAATTAATTTAGTTATATGTATGTATGTATATGTAGATGACTGTATGAAGTATGTATGTATAAGTGTATACATATTGTTACGTTTATACCTTTTATAAACCTTTTGTTGTGAGTTCTTTATTGCCAAAAAAAAATAACACCTGTTTTAAAGTTTTTAAATTAATAATAATTCTTATTAATAATAATTCTTATTAATAACTACAGAACAATTTACTTAAGATGCACGTCTTTACGTCACCAGATTTAATTTTACACTGACTGACTATCCACTAAGACGCTGGCCTATTTATATTCGTCCATTTAAGGTCTAGAATATTTAAGAATCTTCTACTCTCTTTGTATCACATTTTGTTGTTGTATATTGTTTATTCGATGTATAGGCACCCGTATATCTTAGTGTATTTTTGTTTTTATGCTGATAAGGTTTCTGTTTGGGATTTATTTAAAAATATTTGTTGTTATCTTTTGTAAAAAAGGTTTCTTAGAAAACTACGTAGATGGTAAACAGCACACATGTTTGTTGTTGTCTCTACGCAGTTGGTAACAGAAATATGTTTTTGTCTTGCATGCCACGTAATTAGAAAATAGCATAATAAATTGTTGTTGTTTGTGTATAAAATTTCTACGCAGTTTGTAACTAGAAATTCTAATATTGTACCATAAGTTTTCTTAGCAAGCCACGCAGTTCGTAAACAACATACCCAGTAGTTCACTTTACTGCTTAATTATTTTATTTTAAAATTTAAGCAAGGCACATCCGTAACAATATATATATATATATATATATATATATATATATATATATGTAAGGTTTATGTATATTTGTATTACGTATGTATGTGACCTTTGAACTTTCTACTTTAAGATTCGCCATTAAAAATAAAACTTTAGACGCTGTAGCTAAATATTTGTTTAAATGTATATTTTTTTTATCTATCTTAAGTTTACAATAAATAACACGAATTTGTTTTTGTTTCTCAAAATAACATTAAGGAAAATTCCTTTTAAAGGACAAGCTTATTCTATTTGATTTTTGGTTATACTACGTAATAAAAAAAACATCTGATTTTTCTTGTTAGCCACATAGTATGTATGAATTTATGATTGTGTGCAAGTAAATAATCAGCATATTCGTCATACATAAATACACATATATGTACATTAACATGTACATATGCATGCATATAAAGAAGTTTTAATTCCACAGAATTTCATGATGTTGTGTCTTTTGTTCTCGTCACTAATTGTTTACATTCCATGTAAATAAGTAAAATATGTACATATATATACCTACATACATACTAAGATTACATTTTACATCTACAAACATTTAATAGGCTTCTTAAAGTTGCTGTTTGTTTCTCTTTTATCTCAAACTTTCCACTATTTCACTTCACTACACACACTCATTTACGAGTTATTGTTACAGTTTATAAATTTTATTTGATTTTATTTATTGTTAACAAACATTTCACTATGCAATTGTTTACATTTAAAATTAACAAGAAATTTTGTGTATTTGAGTTCTCAACCTACGAGCCCAGCTACCGTTGTGGAGAAGACTTGAACTAAAAAGACATTTATGAGTTCATATGTTAATTAGTCGGATTTTTTCTTTTGATTTTTGTGTTGAATTAAAGTGAACTGCTTAAAGTAAACTAATAGTACATAAATATATACATAAATACAGGGATGGAAAATTTAGTACAATTGAAAATTTTCTTTTTGCAAAAATCAATATGTCGTTGGAAAATTAAAAGGAAAGGGGGTTTTCTCTCTTTTTAATTTTCAAAAGATTGTCTGCAACAGTTTCTACAATTATGACTCACATTTAGTTGAGAAATAAAAGAACTAAAGATAAAATAAAAATCTAAGTTCATTGTCTCGTGTGATTTTTGGTACTATTTCTTCTTCAGAGCCAAAAAAAATATTCTTGGCATACGGCAATATCTTAGCATGCTTAGTAAGATTTTCCATTTCACCATAAATAGATTAACATACGGATAGCATAACATTAATTTGTAGCAAAATTAGTGCTGTTTGAAAAACGTGTTTGGTTAATTACCACCCCCTTATGCAGAGAAGGCCTTTCGAGGCAAATATTGTTGCAATATCAATCAATATCAGCAAAGAATTCGCTATTTCAATTTATCGCCGTTTTCAACAATTAGGCTTTTAATACTTGAACACCTGGAAGCTTTCATATAAGAACCTCGGTATGAAATCATACAAAATGCAAATGCTGCAAGTAGTGAAGGAGGTTAAGAGATTTGAATGACGATCCATTTTTCCATTGTCTTTAGCGATGAAATTCGTTTTGGTCTCAATAGGTGAGTTACCAGACAGAATTCGTGTGAAGAGCAGTGGCTCTTCATTTTTAATAACATTGAAAATCATAACGATACAGTCAGTTGAACAAGGTACAAGGCGATAATAACCGAATTTTTTTTTGCCCAAAAAGACAGAACTAGACTTGGAGGACATGCAGTTTAAACCAAATTAGTGTTATATGCCAGAAGGCGTGCGATATTATGAACGTATTGAGAAGCGTGCTTGATGAGCAATTAATATTACGTTTTGGCTATCTAGATCATATTATTTAATCTCAGTAGACAGTGGGGGGATACGTAAAGCTGTACGTATACACCAAGAAGCCAGCCACAGCTCCTACACTGGAAAATAACATAACAACTGCACAGCGACCAGTGACCATGCCTTCATCACTGAGCAGCCCCACCGGCAGTCAATTTGTATTTTTGTAGTGAAAAAAACCAAGGTCTTCGTTGGGAATCGAACCCACAACCCCCAGACTGACAAGCCAGTACATTACCTACTAGCCTACAGGGGCACCTACTGGGCTCCTGGATAACATAACAACTGCAATTGGTAAGATTTTTTTTTCTTAAAAGAAAAGTATCACTTGAGGCACCAATGCCTATTTACTCAAGTACCGTCCTACATTCTTTAGTAAAGGGATAGAGAAGAGATGAAACAGGTGGTGAAAGTAGGAGGATAGTGGGAAATTAACTGCCGTATAAAAGACAGCACAGCGACCAGTGACCATGCCTTCATCACTGAGCAGCCCCACCGGCAGTCAATTTTTATTTTTGTAGTGAAAAAAACCAAGGTCTTCGTTGGGAATCGAACCCACAACCCCTAGACTGACAAGCCAGTACATTACCTACTAGCCTGCAGGGGCACCTACTGGGCAAAATGCTGAAAAACTATGCCAGAATTGAAGTTCAAGGATGGAACAACTACGGCCACTAGCAACATGGTTACGAAATTAAATGGCAGGCATTCATTTGCCAGTCGAAATAATACGTGAACTCATAACAATAACCTTTAGAGATTTAAGTTTTGCTATTTATTAAGTTATATAAATTATATAGTTATATAAATTTATAACAATCTTGGGGGCAACAAAAACATTTAATTTAGAATTATCTGCCTCACTAACAAAAAAGACGAAGAAAACAACACAAAATGATGTTTTAAATATTAAAGTGTACAAATAAAACAGATACAGATTTTGATGTCTGATTTTAAGTATAAATATTTTTCTTTTACATGTCATTCATCAATCGGCTCAATAAAGAAACTTAATATACTTTGGCAGGAAATAAATTCATTTTAAATGGATTATCTCCACCATCTCATGTTAATTGTATGAAAATGATTATGCAAGAAATAACAATAAGTTAATAAATTATTATTCCTAAGCAAATACCATAAAATTTTAACATCATTTTGAACAGATAGTCTGTAGCTTAAAATCGAAGATATTTTTAAATTGAAGTAAAAAGAAAGTCACTTTAGAGTTTTATTATTTTGTTTAAGGTTTGATGAAGTGTACGTTTTATTGTTTTCCCTCGTCCACTTTAGCTGGTCCAAAAATTTTTTAAATATAATAAGCAGCTTTAACTTGTCTACAATGTGGCTAAAGGTTCCCTCAGGAGGAGGTAAAAACAATAATCAATTTGAGCAATTTTATTTAAAAGTAACATGTGGGCTATTTGAACGCTGGAAACTAATTTAACCCAAGATATTTTTTGTTAACTCAAATGCAAGACATTTGTGTGAATCTGTGCAAAAAGATAGAAGAAAGAAGCGGGCTATCGAGTATCATTATTATTATTAACACAGAAATTTGTTTGTTGTGAAATTTCGATTATTTTAAAATTTTTAATTATTTTCAACTGACATGGGGAATTTTGTATAAAATTTATTTTTTTATAGTTTGAAAAATTTTAGATTTTCCTTTAGTTCTTATTTTCTTAATATACAATTTTAGGTATTTTAAAAGTTTGTGTTTATTTTTGTGATTTTACGAAGCATGCATTCTTTTTAAATTAATTTTAATTTTTTATTTAAATTTTTTTTTTCTTTTTGTGATATAAATATCTTGTAAATATTATTTTTTATTGCTTTATTCCTTTATATATACAATTACAATAATCAAAATCGTTAATGAAAAAATTGTTGTAGCGAATTTTAGTAATTTTTTCTTAGTTGACTTTGCAAATTATTAAAAATGTTGTTATTGTCAATTTTTATTTTTGCTGGAAATGCAATTATTTTGTTTATGAAATTTTGCATTTATACTTTTTAACTTTCTTTAAAATTTTAAGTTTTCAATTTTAGCGAGTATAATTTTTTATTATAAAATTATTGAAATTTGTTAGTTTTTATTTATTTTAATAAAATTAATTCAACTGTTCATGCTCTTTTGAAATTCCATACAGATGTTATTCAGAAGTTACGTTGCCATATCTCTTGACATCGAAAAGGCTTTTGACAAGGCATATCATGATGGCATTCTGTTTAAAATGATCAGCATAGGGTTTGAACCGTCAATTATAAAACTTTTCCAGAGATTTTACGATGGCAGGCGATTTTGTGCTTAGAGTGTTAATAAATTGTCTAGTTGCGGTAACATTTCTTGTGGTGTTCCGCAGGGCTCAGTATTGGCACCTCATTTGTACAATATTTTTATACACGATTTTCCTCATGAATTTAATGGCTCACATGATATACTTTACGCCGACGATTCACTGTTGTATGCGCATGATGAGTTACCTAAGGTGGCACTCCAGAGCGTTTCCTTGCACCTTAAACACGTTTACGAATTTTATCCACATTGGGGGATAAATATAAATATTGCTAAGAGCTTTGCTATATCTTTGCGTAATGCTTTCGGAAAATGTAAATACACCGTAGTTCCGGAGAGCAAAAATTTTGTGTTGAAATTAAACGGAAATAAAATACTTTTTAAGGAGAGCATCAAATATCTTGGAGTCCACTTTAGTAAACTTATGAAATTTAATAGCCATGCTTTGTATAATATGGAAAAGGCGAATAGGGTTAAGGGAGCTTTTGGTAAATTGTTTAGTAGTAAATTTTTGCCAAGCAAAACAAAATTGCTTTTGTACCAATGCTTCTCTATGCATTTCCAATATGGTTCAGCATCTCAAAGACGATCATGAAGAAGATGGAGATTTTTTAACATCAAATATTACGTAAATGCATAGAAAAGAATTATAAGTATTTAAATAGGAGATTTTCAAATGAATATACTTACGAAAAAGCCAAGCTGCCGGCAATATCCCACTACGCTTTCGATCTGTTGAGAAATTTTGTTGAAAAACTGTGTTTCTTCAAAGGCAAAGTCATTCAAGATATTTTATTTAGTGAGGAAGGTTTCAGTTAGTCAAACACGGAATATATTACTGGTATTGGGATTTTACAAGGAAATTCTAATGGTATTGGTGGTCAAAACTTTTACCTTCACGATACTCCTGGCATTCACAGGGGGTAAAACTTTTTTTTAATGTTTTTGTTATTTCTTCCTTTATTTCTTGTTTTTTTGTTTGGTTTTGGTTTTTGTTTGTATTTTTTTTCAGTTTAAGCTTAGTTTTAAGATCTAGTTTTTAGTTAAATAGTTTTAAGTTAATATATGTGAACGATGCGCTACTAATATTGACAAGTGCCGGGAGCAAACACTGTAGTAATAAAAAAAAAATATCAAAATATAAATATTTTATGTAAGTACTTTAAAATATAATTAGCAAGAAGCATTTTCAAAACAAATTTATGTTATTAAAATAATACTTTATAGTTTTAAGTTACCATTAGATAAATGTTGCTCATACTATATTCTAAAACAAAAAAAAAATAAGTCTCAATAAATTAATTAACTAACAACAAACTAACTATTATTTCACTATTTAAAAATAATATGCTTATAATCATAATATGCTTTTGGAAGGTTTATTTTTGCTTTTATCTGTTACACACCTTAAGTCATCATTAAGAGAAGGCGCGTAACCCGCCTAATGCTGGAAGGAAAATAGACAAAAAACATCTATTAATTATAGCTGTTCCATTACATTTTCATTTACTTGCTCTACCTTAAGACCCCAAACCTAAAACGAGCCTGAATATAATTTGTAGATATTTTTAGTAAAGTTCAAAATACATATTACGTTTCAAGTTAATGACAAGATTATCTGTCCGGGCCATGCCTTTGCAAGAAACAAAACTCCCCTTAAATTAAATTCATACCAATTGAGGAACAAAAGTTTGATGAAATGTATTCATGTTGGGAATAGGGAAATCTTATTATCGAAAATAATAAAAATCTCGAAGGTGGCGACAACATCGCACATATTATTATCGGTACACACAAGTCAATTTTTCTTTAAGCAAATCTAATTTTTGTGGAAGATAAAGGATTATATTTTCATGCTATTTCTCATTTTTCTGTCCCAGAAATATTTGCAAATAAAACGTATACAGCGGCTCACATCGAAAGTAGGGTAACTAGTTACAGAAAAGTTCACTAGTCAGATACAAGTTCACTAGTCAGATACATGATACCTAAATCGGTCATACAACCCCATACCATCACTGATAAGCCTAAATGCTATACTGTTTTCTTAGTGTTTTTGTGCAAAAATTCTTCATTGTGTTAACGCGATGGGAACCAAACAAATTAAATTTGCTCTCACTCGTAAAAAGAACATGCAGGTTGTTAAAATGTTGATGTGAAAAGCCAACATAACGTGCATATAAATTTTATTACCGCGCTCCAAAATGAGAAATCTTTTGATATTAGCTTTTGATACTGACACATGATTTCTTTCGAGCCACTCGACTATTTAAACCATTCTTATTGTTTCCGCATGTGAAGGGTTTTTGAACAAGAAGTTTGGTTTTTAAAACAAAATAAAACAACAAATTTAGATTAAAATTATTAAAATTTTTGCTGTATTACCACGAGAAAAGTTCGGCAATTATGGATGAAAAATGATATCTGGCAAATGTCGAACATGACCACGCTGACAGTTTTTTTCACTTTTTGCCAAAATGACGGTCCTATTTTGTAAATCCTATTACGAATTTTAAGTTTTAAGACTCTCTGGCAACACAAAAAATAATCCAGTGTTTTTGGCCACTTAAATGGTGAATGTCCTGAAATTTGGTTTGCAAGGAATTAATCGTTTCATTGGCTGTGCGACATGTGGCACCGTCCTATTGAAAACACATGTCGGTGATATCCACGTCGTCAATAATAGGCCAAAATTGAGTCACATTGATATGTCTTAATGGAATCTCACCATGCAGACATGTGTCATCCGGGCGTAAAAGGAAGTCCAGTCCTCTAAAGGTTAGTAGGAGCCAACTGGACAACTTCTACTTTATTTCCACGGGAATCGGTAAGCCTCAGAGTTGTGATTTTGCTGTTCTCTGCCTGATTATTGAGCTTGGCCAGTTGGGAAATGATTAAGAGGCCACGTTTATCTCACTTTTGACCAAGAACACAGGATGAATGATCCGGATCCACTGAGCATGCTATGTCATGTGTTCCCAACCAAGAGTTGTATGGTCTCCAACTCTTCAGCAATGAGTGGGGGTATTTGTATAGAATTATGATTTGGTTTTTTAGGGCGTTGGTGTGCGCTACATTCACCCAAGTGCTTCGATCTACCATCGTGTTATCGCAACATGGCTAGGTAGCGATGTAAATCTTATCACGTAATCTCGCGATAGAGTGATTTATTGACTGTTACCGCACTTCCAGCCTCACCTTAGAAACGAAAACGGCTGAATCACGTCTCCAGACCACATAGCGCAGAATATAGTGACACCTTTTGCATCCAAAGGCTTCTCAGTATTCGCTCTAGGATTTTCAGAAGCCTAAATGTGGCAATTTTGCTTGTTAACACGTCCTGGTAAGTGAAAAAAAAACCAGCCGGTTGTTCTTAAATGAATTGAGTGAATCTATGGCGATGTGAGCTAATTCTTAATAGAGGTCTCGGAAGGATGATTATGTTGTCCGGCAATATCACGAATTTTACGACTTTAACACCCTATCTCTAGTGGATTTTAATTATTTTAAATGTCAAAACTATCATGTTGTTGGTGTTGCCAGAATTGAAAAACAAACTTCATGTTGAAAAAGCGGAGATGAATGGGTCATTTTATCCTTTTATACTTCGCGAACTATAAATTTCTCATCTCTTGTGCAAACCTTAAATCTTTTTGTCTTGAAAATTATAAACTTTGGGATTTTTCAGCTGAAAAATCAATAAACATAAAAATTTATAGACATAAAATCTATGTGTGGCTTAGTAGTTGTCTACTTAATTGCTTTATTAAATTTCACGTATAGATTTTTTTATTTCTTATTATTTTATTTTAGTATTAATATTATTTTCCTCTTCTAAGGATGTCAAATGTCTAAACAGTGACGTGGAATCTGCCAAGCTTCTTAAAAAAAATTGCTTCCTTTTGACGAGCAATTAAGAAGATTAAATAATTTCTTATTATTCCTTATTCTAAATTATTGCACACAAGACCTAATAAGTATAAGATAAAAAGAGATTGACATTTTTGATTTCGCTATTTAAAAAAAAGGTTTAATTTATTAAAAAAAAAGTTTAAATAATGGCGAAAACAAAATTTCTTACGAAAAGCAAATAAAACAGGCTACAAACTAGCCATAAAAAGGTTAAAATGGTAAGACTGTGTATAAGTGATATAAGTTTTTATTAAGAGCGAGAGATAGAGAGACAGATAGTGAGAGAGGGAGAGTACAAAGTTGGTCTTCCTTAGCATTGAGTGTTATCTTTAATTCTATATCTAGAAACTGCTGAAAAATTTAAAATTCGTAATTATTTTTCAAAATGAGTGCGGTTAAAAAATATAAATCTTTTTATTACGTTAAATCATTTTTTAAGTTAATTTTTTTTAGAAAAGAAAATTAAATATCAAAGAAAAAAAATATTTATAAAAATTATGACATTCATTACACTGTGTTGCACTCATCATCACCACTTGCGCTGCAAATAGAAACAACATTTTAAAGTTTTTTTGTTTTTTTTTGCACAAGGAATAAAAAATATTGACACAGACTTTTATGTTGTGTTTTTGTTTTTCTCATGCACTAGTTGTTCTTATTCCTGGAGGTGATGATGATAATGTTGTTGATATCATTGTCACAGTTGCTGTTGGTTAAAGTTCATTTATTGCAACATTAGTTTCGCGACAAGGAAAAGAGACGTGTTGTATGCGGTTTTGTGTTGTTTACAGTTCAGTGAACCGGTTATAAAAATAACGAAACTAAAATAACAAAACGCATAAAGACGTATGAATGATGAACTCTTTCCTTCGTTCAACAGTTTTACAATTGCAACAAAGTGTGCAATTTTTTTTTGCTGCCAGCGAAAATGAAATTTGCGTTACATTTAATGATGATAAAAATTTTTAACATTAACACACACCTTAACTAATTCCAATCGGGAGAATATATGTATGCACATATACGTTTACCTTTAAACATTGACATCATGTTACTCCAGTCAGTCATCAGTGTCAAAAGAATTTCTACTTGAGCACCACCAGCCTTGCGTTCTGTGAATAATCTGAATATTCGAAATAAAAATCAGCATAAAATCATATTTCTCCACATCACTACAAACTGAAAAAAGAAAATAAATTATATTTTTTTCAATTGCTATTTTTGTTTTAGCTTCGTTTTTGGATTGATTTTACTTTTGTGTTTTATTTTTCAATACAAATCTGCTCCACACATGTTGCTCAATAGCGAAATCACACTCTATTTGCAGTCATAACTATAATTTTTAATTGCAAAAAATAACTTGAAACTGTTGAAAGAGATTTTTGCTTTCTATAATTTCTAAAAATTGCAATTTTTTTTTAGTCTTATGTAAATTTATTATTTGCGGAAATCATAAAATTATATTAGTTTTACTGATATATGCCCCATATTTGGATAATTTCTAAAGGGTATAAAATTATTTATTAGCTTTAAGTATTTGGAAGTTGAAGTAATTTTTAAAATAACTTTTTAGTTCTACAAAATAAACTAAAGTAGTTCTAGCAAGAAAACTGACTAAAAAAGGCAGACGGGTGGATGGTAGCCAATGATTGTTCATTTAAAACTATAAGTTTGAAAAATAATCCGAAATATTTCATTAATGAATGGGTCATATTAAAATTTTATTTATTTTTATTACATGTTGTTGTGTTGCGTCAAGTAAGACATACTATTTCTAAAACCATTTAAGAGATAAAGGAATATGTATCAAAATCACAAGTCTATGGCAACACTTTATATTTCAAATTATATTAAATTCATAGCAGATTTCATAGTACACATTCTGCGTTAGTTTGATGGCTGACTGTTACGATTTAATAGATAAGAAGCCCATATACGTCAAACATATGTTTTGAATGGAGCACCCTTGAAATAAAAATTTTACCTTTATTGCTGTAGCGGCCGAAGCGGAACTTAGTGTGTTTATTATTTATGTCTGCTTATTCGGATTATAAGGATTGAAAAACATGTTTCAAAATTCTATTTATATGGGAACACCTTTTAATTTTTAAGATACTTTTTATCTTGACGGGATAATTAAAATTTTAAATGTGAATGGGCCATGTTTAAATTTTATTTATTTTTTTATTACATGTTGCTGTGTTGTATCAAGTAATGTCATTTAAAAGATAAAGAAATATGTGCCAAAATTACGATTCTGTGGCAGCACCCTTATATTTCAAATTTTATTTTCTTTTTACTTTCGTAGCAGATTTTATAGTACACATTCTGGGTTAGTTTGAGGGCTGACTGTTACGATTTAATAGATAAGAAGCCCATATACGTCAAAATTATGTTTTGAATGGGGCACCCTTGAAATAAAAATTTTAACGTTATTGTTGTAGCGGCCAAAGTGGTACGCAGTGTGTTTATTATTTATGTCTGCTTATTCGGATTGTAAAGATTGAAAAACATGTTTCAAAATTCTGTTTATATGGGAACACCTTTTAAGTTTTAACATACTTTTTATCTTGACTGGATGATTAAAATTTAAAGTGTGAAAGATAAGCCCAAATATGTTATTAATACATCTTGAATGGATCATATTTAACTTTTGTTTTTTTTTATTACATATTGCTGGGTCTTTATAATACCTGTTTAAAAGATAAAGGAATATGTGCCAAAATTACGACTCTGTGGCAACACCCTTATATTTCAAATTATATTTTCTTTTTTTCATAGTAGATTTTATAGTATACATTTTATAGTATACATTAGTTTGAAGACTGCTGTAGCGGTCGAAGTTGTGCATTGGGTGTTATGTCTGCTTATTACGATAAAAAAGATTGAAACCACATTTTTCAAAATCCTATTTATATGCAAACACCTTTTAATATTTTAAAGTTTGACTGTATAATTCAAATTTACAGTATAAAAGATAAACCCAAATATTGGTAGGTCTTGAATGGATCACGCTTAGGTTTTAATTTAAAGCTGTGTTGCTGTGTTAGGTGAAATAAGATATACTCTTTCTGATACCATTTGAAACATAATGGAATATGTGTTATTATCACGACTCAATGGTAAGACTCTTATATTTAAAATTTTATTTGCTCTATTGTTTTTATAACAGATTCTATAGTGCCCACTCTGTGCTGGCTTGAAGACTGATTGTTACGGTTTAAAAGACAAAAAGCCCATTTATGTCTAAACGATGTTTTGAATGGGACACCTTTGAAATTTATTGCTGCATCGGCCAAAGTGATACATATTGTATACATTGTTTGTATCCACTTACTGTGACTAAAAAGATTAAAAGTCCCATGTGTCAAAACCCTACTTTTATGGAAACACTTTTTAATTTTCAAGATACTTTTTATTTTGAGTATCGAATTCACTTTGATTGTTTTTTCGTCACTGTACTGATTTTAAAATAAAAAAACGGCTTGTTATTCTTCAAACTTAAAATTTTTATTAAAATGAAATTGCCGTTTTCTTACAAAGCAAATTTAAAATTTGGATAAAAAAATTATTTATCACTTTCTAATTTTATAAAAATCGAATTAAAAGTTGTTAAAATAAAAAAAAAAAAAAAATTTTTTCCTGAAGATGCTTTCCAAAGCGAAATATCGAGAAGAAAAAAAAGTTGTTAAAAATATATAAAAAACGTGGCATATTTTTTTCGTAAGGAAATTAATTAGAAAACAATAAGTGTTAGTTAGTTAGTTATTTAAGCTAAAACTGTGTTATATTTGTGAAATTATTTTGAAAAAACATTGGTATCTGGGAATTTTTGGGAATAATAATTTATATTTTGAAGTTCGGTTTGGAAATAATTTGGCAACCCTGCCTAAAAGAAAATGTGTAAGGAAACTCTAGGTTTTGCAGTATGTTTTTCGTCTCATCAGGCTATTATTTTATATTTTATTTTTTTTATTATTTGCTTCTATTCTCTCTTGCTGTGTTCAGTCAAATTTGTAGGTGTTTACTTACCTCTGATGCAAAATCGAAATACAATTTTAAAATGTTTTGCATTTGCATAATCATTAATTTAAAGCTTATCAACCTGACAGTTTGCAATCAACAAATACTTATTATAACTTTAATTAATTCCATCAAAGTAAGAGCTTGAAAATCCACACGTAAACAAACAAACATGGAAACAGATGTTAAAACTTTTAGATACGAAATGAATACACACATACATACATACAGACGTGTGAACATAAATGTTTACATAAAAGTAAATAGCATGTAAACCTTTGGTAAATATGGTGTATGGCATAAGTACGGGTATCAACATTACTACAATAACAACAACAACAACAATCATGGATAATTCCATATAAAAAAACTTAAAAATAGAAAACATACCAGCAAATCATTGCCAGTTTCGTTCAAGTGAAAGAAGGCAATGGCCCTTGCTGGCAACACAAACAAAAAATAAACCTTCACATTAAAATTGGAAAAAAGAACAAAAATATAATCATCTTTTTTTAAAAAAAATGCAGATAATTATACAAAATATATACTTGGAGTATTGAAAAAAAATAAAGCTTATTTTTTTTTTAAATGACGCAAAGTACCGGCATAATATTCAATAAAATTTCAACGAGTTTAACCTTCAAAATATTATAGCAAAATGGTCTTTGTGTTTCAAAGTCTCTAAAAAAAAGAAACATGTAAAAACGCAAAACAAAAGTTCATGGGTTTAATGGAAAATTGCTAATCGCGTTTCGTTAATAGATAATAAAATATTGTGAAGGGTTATGGATACGCAAAACCATGTAAAGTTTTTGTTCCCATGTTTAAGTTATATTAACAAAGTTTAAAAATAAATTAAAAAAAAAAATTTTTACGTTGCAGCTTATTGTTTTATAAGCGTAAAAATATTTTTAAAAAACAAATAAGTAAGTGGAATTTTGCAAATAGGAAAAAGGCTTACGTTGCTATAAGGGCGAATTAACTTATCAGCGGATGGCAATGACTAAACACTCAAAAGGAAAATAATAGTGATAATGGTGATTTTTTTTAAATATAGCATGCGATATATGGGGAGTTTTTATAAAGGTACAAAAAAAAGCACATTTAACAAACAATACAAATAGTTTCTCTTAATTATTATTGCAACAACTAGAAAAGGCTGCCATATCTTTTAACCTAAGCATTTTATCTCGCCTATTAATAGAAAATACATTTTGGAAGCTATAGCTATATTTAACAAAACTTAAAACATAGAAAATGTTTGTGTGAACCAATGAAAAGTGTGTTTTGTAACAGGTACGAGTATATAAAAGAGTAAGCAATTGGGTAATATTTACCTCGAAATAAAAACATTTACGGATGCATAAAAACTTAAAGTAGGTTTAACTACCGTTGTTAAGCACAATTTCCTAAAGTTGTATTCAAAAAACGATTTTACCTTAAAATACCTTTGTTAACTTTAAAGTAGGAAAAACCTACGTTAAACCTACAATAAATTGACAGTTCAAATTTATTATTGACAGTTCGAAAACAAAACAAATTGTGTTTACAATAAACCTAGCCGTTTATTTTAAAAGTGGCATAAGTTACTTTGCTATTGTCATCTTTTTATATTAAATTAGTTTATAAAACATTTTAATTTTTAACCATTTTAACTAGTCTGTATTTAGTTTTCTTTCTGAAACGGATTTTTCTAATGATTGTGTTGAAATAAAATCTTTTTTCTCCATGTTGTGTACTGTAAGAAGTATTTTTTTGACAGGGGACTATTGCTACTATTACTATTTTGTCCTTTATATAAGTCAGTATGTGCAATAATATGCTTTTGAGTTGTGACATTCTTAGATATTTTATACAACACGAAGCAACCGCCTGAGAATAAAAAAATAACAAAATAATGCTAATTATGTGTAGTATATTAGATATCACTATAATATAGTTCAGTATACTGCACTATTCTTTCGATCTAATAAAAATAAGTCCAACAATCACAAAAATACTTCACACACACTTATTACATGTTCCCATTTCTTTCACACTAAGCTCCGCAATTAATTTCCTAAGTACAGTGACTAACGCCATTTTCAAAATAAGCATTTCTGTTACACCGTTAGTTATCAACACTCCTCTCAAACAAATCTCAGTACTTTTCAACTTATTAATATCAAATTTATTAAAAATGAAAAAAAGAAACTGTTTAGTTGTGACTTATGCCACTTTCAATGTAAACGGCTCAATTGACCATTATACTTTGTTATTCCAAAAATTTTTAAAAATGTTTATTAAAACAAATTGTAGTATACAAATAATAATAAAAACTAAAATATAACATGCCATTCAATATATAACATTTTTACATCATTATTTTATATTTTACAAAAATATAATAATAATTAATTATTTTAAACAAAAGTTTTATTGATGTACATATAATCAAAACAAAGCTCGTTATCCGAATAATTATTTTTTTAATATGAACAAATTCTTTGTAAGTTCTTCGTAAGCCTTGCAAATTAACCTTTTTTGGGTGCTTTGCTTTTTATTAAAAAGATTAATAGAAAAACCAAAAAAAAAAAAATATGTTGATTTTGCCGAAAACAATAAAAACATTTTTTATGGATCTAAATACCCGGATAAATATATTCATTTTTATACATCGTTAACTATAACATGACAACTGAAAAAAGTGGCATTGCCAGAATCAAAATACTAATTTTACAAAAGCATACATTAGCTAAAGTACTGTTTATGAATACCATTTTTTAACAAACGTCTTAGCCTTAAAGTGTTTCTTAACTAACGTGTACTTTAAAGCTCAAGTAAGTGTTTTTTATGCATACAGCCGATACAGTTTTAGAGAAAGAACTTTAAAAAAGAACAGTGAATTAATGTTTCCAGTAGATCAGAGTTGAGGAAACTTTTAATATACTGGTTAGGCTAACATTATTTGTGCATGTGAATATTTGTGTTTTATTTTTTTTACTAAAAGCCCTTATTACTGGCAGTAAGTTCTCAGTTCTTAGGTTCTTCTAAAAGTGTTTTATAAAATGTTTTCGCAGGTATTGATTATCATTTCCTAATTGAAAATTTTATTTTTTGCTCTAGAAAATCTGTTAATTAAAAGAGAATGATATATAAATATGATTAATAACTGGCAGCCATTTTGTCAGCTATCAAGTGACTGTTGTTTAGTTTGATTTGGGATTTTAACATAAATAGAGTGACGCCTTAACAACGCTTTCAAAATATATAAATTTGACCTAAATCAAGTTGCCGTCGATTTCGATTTTCATAAGTTTGAATTTTGTTAATCACTTTTGTTTTAATGGATACGCCAATATATTGTTACGGATGTGCCTTGCTAAAGTTTTAAAATAAAATAATTAAGCAATAAAGCGAACTCCTGGGTATGTTGTTTACGACCTGCGTGGCTTGCTAAGAAAACTTATGGTACAACAACAAAATTTCTAGTTACAAACTGCGTAGACATTTTATAAACAAATAACAACAATTTGATATGCTGTTTACTAACTGCGTGGCATGCAAGACAAAAACAAATTTCAGTTTACTAACTGCGTAGAAATTTTATACGCGCAAGACCACAACAAACATGTATGCTGTTTACCATCTGTGTAGTTTTCTCTACACGAGACAACAATAAATATTTTGAAATAAATCCCAAGCAGAAACCTTATCAATATAAAAACTAAAACAAAAATACATACAGACATAGATATAGTAACATATAACAACAAAATTTGATACAAAGGGAGTAGAAGATTCTTAAATTTTCTAGACTTTTATTGGACAAATATAAAAGGGCACCCATCATCTGAGTGAATAGTCAGTCAGTGTAAAAATAAACCTCATGAAGAAAAGACGTGTTCTGTAGTTTCAACTTTGTGTAGTTAAAGCAAAAAAACTCTAAAAACTGGTGCTATTTATTTTGCAATAAAGAACTCACAAGAAAACGTTTGTAAAAGGTATAAACGTAACAGTATAAAACTGGTGGTGAGTGATGTTGATCCTCAAGTGTATGTTGAGACACCGTTACACCCAATAAAACTGACTGTTTGGTGTGATTTATGGGCTGGTAGGATCATTGGTATGTGTTTTTTTTTTAATGATGCTGGTTCAAACGTTACTGTCAATAGAGACCGCTAAAGAGCAATAATTACTGCCATTTTCTTTCATCAGCTGAACAATCTTGATGTGCAGAAGCTGTGGTTTTAACAAGACGGCTCATATTACCACACAGCTATTGCCACAAGTGACTTATCACAGAAAAGGTGAATTAGCCGCCAAGATCATGCGATTTAATGCCGCTAAATTATTTTTTGTGGAGATATGTGCGGTCGCTAGTCTACGTTGAAAAGGTCAAAACTATTGAGCACTTAGAGGACAACAGTCGCCGCGTAATTTCCTATATACGACTGCAAATATTGGAAAAACTCATCGAAAATTGGACCTGTGGTTATATGCCAGCAGACATATTTAAATTATAATGCCAGAAGATTATTACAGTAAATTAGATGACAATTTAAAAAATTCATATTTTCTTATTCGATTCAAAGCTCTATATCGCTATAAGAAATCGTTGACACTTGACTTTACTAAGCTGCATTTTAAACCAAAAAAAAAAAATAAATTAACCGTTGAACGCCTTAAAATGTGAATCGAAAAATTCACTGAATCGATTTCTGTTTTCATTTTTTGTTAAAAAAAATCTTAAAATTTCAATTAATACTTTGTATGTTTGTTAATAAATTTTTTGTATTGTATATTATATATATTACTTTTTGTATGGTCGTGTCTCTCATAATTTATTAAATTTTATTTTAACAGTGATTCTCTCACTTGAATAATTTATTAAAAATTAACTTAATACAGCTAATCATTTGCCTTAATAAAAATAGTTTTAGATACAACTGCGTCCCTCCAACTGTCCTTAGCATTCTTCGGCCTATATGTGCATGCTTTAATACACGTATCAGTTGGTTTTTTATATAGAAACATGTGCCAGAAACTAGTAGTTTCCAATAACCTTTTAATAAATAAAAAAAGAAATAAAAAATGAAATGAATTCGTTGAATAAAAAACAATCAATTTTGTTGGGCCTTTACTGTTTGGTGTGCCTGCACTTTCGTAAGCGCAATTGAATACTGTATAAAATTCAATAAAAACACTAAAGCCTGCTAAGCGTTAATAAAAATGTTTTTTGAATTATTCCAATAGTCATGCGTATACTTACTTGTACATACAAATTGATTTACGCATTCACAGCTTTAATTGATTTTTTATTTATTTTCATCATGAATTTAATTTGCTTAAG
This sequence comes from Trichopoda pennipes, assembly GCA_030448955.1. NCBI lineage: Eukaryota > Metazoa > Arthropoda > Insecta > Diptera > Tachinidae > Trichopoda > Trichopoda pennipes. The sequence goes on from JASKUP010000023.1 coordinate 2,654,907, forward strand.
TTTCGATTTCTGCGAGTATTGTTGCATCATGTACGAGTACTTAAGCTGTATGCATTCATCGTGTTAAATTAAAATTAAGATTTTTTTCTTTACTTACTGCTATTGGGTTTGGTCACGTCAATTATGGCAACAATTTTGTTATAATTCCAGATAAATCCGATAATAAACATGTCAGTGTGCATGTCTTTTCATTCAGATATGCTTGATAATTGTTTAAAAGTGCATAACTATTAAAATGAAATAAATTAAATAAATTCAGCGCTACTGAATCTTAAATATCCTACACCATACTGTTATTAGATATTGCCCTACATTGTAATGCTTTCGCTTTCCACTGCCAAAAATTTAACTTTAACATTACGATCGTCAATTTTAAGCGAACTTTTTATTTTGTGTTAAAAAAAAAAAACTAAAAATAAATAAAAATTGATTATCTAATTAAAAAAATATGTATTTTTTGAAGAGACTCGGCCCAGAAAAATTCTTTAATGGTTCACGGTTTCACTTGTGATTGATAAATTCAGAATTTCCATCTTTATAAAAATGATTGTTCATTGTATTTTTTTAAGTACTTAGAAATTTCTATTTAAATAAACCGTTTGAAGTGGGATGCCAAATGGATAATTCCGAATCCCGAAATTTATAAACATTAATCTCAGTTTTTACGCAATTCAAATCTCTTTAACCGTAACGTATAGTATGATGAAAAATTGTTTATAACAATTAAAATTTTTGTATCAATAGTTAAATAATAAGACTACAATAACAAGGTTTTTCTTATTTAAATTAAGTAGTCCTTTTCTCTCAATCGCACAAATTAAAAATCAACCAACATTTTCTGTCAAGAACCACAAGATGAAAATTTTGCAAATATTATTACCCAGGTTAATTTGAATGACTTTCTTTCTAAAAATTGAAGTTATTCTTTATTTTTAAAAATATCCCCACAGAGAAATTTTCAGGTTTTTCACCTTTTATACATCACATTGCTTTTTATAATTAAAAATCTTGATTATTTTAAAGCATAACATTTTGTTTCTGTAAATGAAATAAATTCATGAAAATATTATGCGGTTGTAAATAGGTGTCTGTTGACATTCTAAATTAAATTAAAGTCCTAAGCATCGATGTCAAAAATTATAAATAGGAACTTTCACAATAAGTATGATTATTTGAGTTTCATTCCCTTTTTACTTCCCGATTCCTGTGAATTTTCGTAGGGAATTCCGGAATTAAAAAGTACTGAAAAATGCAACCATGAAGACTTTAATATTGGCAGTGAAGCTGAATGTCTTTAAGAGCTAAAAATTTATAAAGCTTAATTTATATGCTATATTTGTTTAGTAAATTTGAAGATATCGAAAAGCGATTGAAAATCGTCAATTTAAAGTTTAGCAATCACTTTAAATTGACTTTACAAGTCGGTCCTGAAGCCAATCTGGTTTTATGGAATCCAGTTATGGGGCACTGCCTCAGCTAGCAATATAGAAAAAAATTCAAAGACGCCAAAATAAGATACTACGACTGATCACAAATGCTCCCTGGTACATAAAAAACTCAAATATCCATAAGGATTTAAACGTGCCATCAGTTAGGGCAGAAATAGTGAAACATGCAATAACATATTTAAAGAGACTCGAAATACATCCAAATCCACTGAAAAGGAGGGATACTGCTTCTCTCGCTCAAACATCAGAAGGATGATCCGCTGATAATTGACGATTTTCAATCGCTTTGCGATATCTTAAAATTTACTAAGCAAAATTAGAAACCGCTTGTCATATTATATAAATATTTAAATATGTTATAACTTAAATTAATATAAATTGCTAATATAAAAAAGCGCTTAATATTCAGGACTTCAGGAGCCAATAATAATATAAATTAAAAACCATAAAAACTTAAAAATCTCGAAATAAAAATTTAAAGAAACCAACAAATTCCGGGATTTTTATAAATCTATTACGATTGGCATCCTTAATGATGAAACTCATAAGACTTTGTTAATCATAGAAGAAAAAAAAATTATATGCGATACCCGTTACAAATACACATACATACTTACATATGCATGGACTTGTGCACAATAATATTTACAGCTTCAACTGCCAAAAGTATGTATATGACACATGCAATTCGTTAAGTGTTTGCACAAAGTAGCACGTGTTAATTTTTGAAACTTTTGCTCAACACGAATATAGTTTTAATCGAGTCTTTCAAAAATAAGCACGAACTTATCAATTTCACTTTTTTTTTATAAGTACATAGCAATATATTTTTACAGTTTTGCTTACAATTCTACACTTCGAACACACTAACACAACGCTTGCCAAACATATGAAGCCTGTTTAAAATTCTAGCGGGTGGCAAGGTGTTTTGTTTGGCTGTTGTTAATGTGCGCATGTTCACCTCAATACATGCGGGAAAACACTATTAACCAAATAAATGAACGTCGAAAAAAAAGAAGAAGAAAAATAAACAATTTACACTCAAACGTAGATTGAAAAGGAACAAACAACTATTAAATAAAAACGTGATGAGAATGAAATGTTGATTTAATTTTTTTATTACTTGATTGCGTTAAAAACTCTGTTTATTTGTTTGTTGTTGATAAAAAACTGGTTTGATGTTTAATGTTTAAATTTTTAAACGAACAACAAATACATATATAATTATGTATGTATGTTTTGGGTTTTTCAACAAGAAGTTCGTTTTTCAATTGTGGCAACACCAACAACATGATAGTTTTGACATTATATTTTTGACGTCTTTCTAGTAGATGCATTGGTATTTGTTACAAAATTTCGCACAAAAATCGCAATGAAATAATTAAAATTCACTATGAAAATGGTGGTTCTGTTAAAGTTACATTTCGTAAAATTTGTGATATTTTCGGACAACATGATCGTTCTTCTGAAACTGCTATTAATAAATTAGTCGTTAAATTTGAGTCGGCAGACTCGATACAAAATGTGTGAACACCAACACGTGTTCGACCGAGCCGTTCAACTAAAAACATTGCAGCGGTGATCCACAATGTTGAAGCAGATCCAAATTTGTTAATTTCTCGAAGGATTTGACTTTGCAGCTTTAAAAGATTCAAATGGTGCGGGAATTGAAGCCGATCGACCATTCAAATCACCGTAAATTCCCTAAATTCATTCACGAACCACCGGCTGGTTTTTTTAAAAAAATTAATTTTTCAGACAAAGCCCATTTGAACTTGTCAGGGTATGTCAGCAAGCAAAATTACCGCATTGGGGCTTCTAAAAATCCAAGAGCGGTTATTGAGAAGCCCCTACATGCTCAACGTTTGACTGTATGATGCGCTGTTAGATATGGAGGCGTGAATGGGCCGTTTTTTTTTCGAAGATGAGGCTGGAAATGCGGCAACGGTTTATGGATCACGCTATTGCGACATGCGAACATCTTAATTTCGATATATTATTGCTTGTTGACTTACCCTGACAAGTGAAAATGGGCTTCGTCTGAATAAATAAATGATTTTTTTTTTCAGAAAAAGCAGACGGTTGTTCCTGAATGAATTGAGCAAATCGACGGCGATGTAAATGGTGGGTCGGCTTCAATTTCTGCACTAGTTGAACCTTGTAAGACTTCAAAGCCAAATACTTACGCAAAATTCGCTATATGGTGGTTTTGGATGACCTTATTTGTTGACAACATCCAGGAATTGACAAATTTTGATCTGCTTTAATACTGTGGCTCATCGCTGCCATTTTTTCGGTTGAAAGACCCGGTGGTAGACGCGTTGTTGGTGTTCGTATATTTTGTATCGAAACTGAATGATTCAAATTTATAACTAAATTCTAAATAGCGGTCTCAGAAGGACGACTGTGTTTTCCGAAAATATCACGAATTTTATGGCATGTAACTTTAACAGAACCATCATTTTATTGCGATTTTCATGCGAAATTGAAGTTACTGTAACAAATACAAATGGTTCTACTACGAATACGTTAAATAATAAAATGTCAAAACTATTACGTTGTTGGTGTTGCCACAATTAAAAAAACAAGCTTTCTTTTAAAAAACCCAATATTATTTTGCAAAAAATATTTATTATTTCAATTATATTCTTCTGAATAATATTACGAAAATCTAATAAATTCTTAACAAAATGAAAAATTCGACCAGTTTGATCGCATCAAAAAATACAATGATTATTTCCGTTATTTTGTTGCTGTTGCAAACTGTAATTAATTACAACTTTTACAAAGTTTTAAACCACAATTAAAGTTTACAGTTCAATTTAACATTTTGCAATCTTTGTTAAAACCACAAAATAGTGAGTAAAAACTACAACATTTAGCAAAACAGCTTCAAGTTTCAATAAAACCAATAAATCATCAATCACTTAAATAAAACTAAAAAGCAACAACACAAAAAAAGAGCGATAAATTTGAAGTATGTCAAATTATGAACAGTACCCGAACTAGTTGGTATGTATCATCAATACCGCCATCATTTTAATTATTATCTGGTTAATTTATACCACATTCAATTTACACACTCGTGCCAACAACAGGCACATAATTGATTTACAAAAAAAAAAAAATTAAATTATAGCAGCACATGCAAGCTTGCCTGCAGCAAGTGCAACATGATCTGCAGGTTGTAATTAATAATAGATTAGAGTAAAGCTATGAACACAACTGGGACGAACGACGAATTTCGCCCAACATGACGAATACGTCGGTTAAAATTCATCGTACGAAGCACAATAACGATGAAAAAACAAAATCATCTGTTATAATTAATAAAGTTGTTTATTGCTGTTCAAATTAAATGAATCAAAGAATTTCAAAATTTGTAAAAATAATTAAAATAATGAACAACATGTTCATTATGGTAAAATCCTTTTTGCTTGTACGTAAACGTTTACGAAGGAGGTGGTAGGTACGGCCAGTGAACCTAAATCGAAACGACCTAGGATTCCAAAAATGGCCACATGGTACCGATTTGTTCGTCGTTCGCCGGCGTAAGAAATATAAATAAATCTATTTCAAGTTCGCCGCGTACAACGAATTTCGGCCGACGTTGTGACTGTGTGCATTTTCATATATTTTTGACGGCGAATATTCGCGGCGAAAAATTCGTCGTTCGTCCCAGTTGTGTTCATAGCATAAGACTTTATGCTATTACTCTTTTACACTACTCTGAGTATTGTTATGAAAACAATTTTATTTATAACGCTCACTCACGACCTTTCTTTTAGCTCAAGCTTGTGCACACTCGTGTGAGTATAAGAAAATATTCATCACATTCACGATAACTCAAGCTTGCGAATTACTTATGAAAAAAGCAGAAACAAAGTTAGAAAAGTAATATATTTTATATTATTTTTAGAAGCTCAAAGTCCAAAAAACCCAACAAGAATATGTATATCTGTATGATTATGAATGTAAGCTTGTGTTATTTTAACATCGAGTTTAGTAGTGTTTGCTTGTAGTAATGCTGCTTTGACTTTATTCAAGTAATAATTAAGTAAATATGGGTCGCAAAAATAATGCTCCTATTTTAGATTTTTCTTCTTTAGTCCCGAAAATAAATTAAAAATAGATACAAATCAGCCAAGTAACAGTGAGACACAGACATTAACGGTTCTTCCATTACATTAAGTATGAGTCACTCTTTAATTTAAAATTTTATTTTTTAATTTATTACAGCAGACATAGTGTTAAATTATTTAAGCTAATCTAAAAAAAGGGACTTGTCAAAATAGCGTTACTTCTAAAACATAAATTTACGATGTCAGTCAATTACGCTTCAAAAAATATATGTGAAAATCACGTTACTTTAGGGGTATCATTCATTTTAAAAACTTGGCGCAAATTCCAAGCCCAGAAGATAAGGTCATATTTGCCCAAATTTATGAAAACCAGTGTTTGTGCTTTTCGGGTATTTTTAGGTGCTTTTTTGCTTACGCAGTGCTCAATAATTTTTAAAATATCCGTTTATGAAAAGCGGATATTTATAGTGCTTTTTACAATTTCTCACAGTGCTTTTTAATACCTTTTGTATAATCGAGAATTTGGCTCTTAACCACTTTATTACTATTGTGTAAATACAGCTGGTACTTTTTACATCAACAGGAACATGCCCCAGGTGCTGTCAAGTTACAAGGCGGCTTCTTTTTATAATATTGATGTTGTTAAAGCAATTTATCCTAATAAAAGTTTTTCAGTGCAACATAAGCTGGTCCTTGATCTATCGGAGTCAAAACAAAGTTAAAAAGCTTAAGTTTCCCTTTGCCTGTATGCAGCATTGCATACATCCTTTTAATGTATTGACTAATTGACTGATATTTGGAAGGATATTTTTTCTGATGGCAAGGCCTTCAACTGCTCTAAATAAAATAACCATTTGGTTAGAAGACATCAATAATAAGGTAAATTAAAAACGGTGTTTTTTTATCCGAAATTTTATTATTTTTGACCCTTTTTTTTATGTGCTCACAGCTCTTTTTATTCTGCCAGAGTTGGCTTCAATGATTTCTTTTTTCATAGCTGACGTATTATGTAGAAATTATAAAAACTAAAGCAATATTTGTGTAAATAATGACACTATTGGATCACCCTTTAATGTTGTTATTAATTTTATGTGTCTGCTTAGTGTGGTTCTTACACAATAATAATCACACATCGATACAAAAACAACAATATTTATGTAAATATTACATAACTTTCGGCAGACTCTTTAATTGTTACTACTTATTGCTATAGCCATTATAGTAATATACATTCTGTTATAGTTTTAAGATTCTAGCTAATACGGTTACAGTGATAGCGGATTTTGACAGATGGAACGAATACTAGACGTTGGAGCGAAAACAATAGGGTTGCGTAGTTACACTTTGTGTATGTAAACCCTATTAACCCAATCACACAAAAAATTGCTGATTTACGCTAACTCATTATAAAATTTTTAATGCTCATGTTTATGTACACTCTCTTGAGTTAAATGAAATTTTTAATCATGAGCGCTCGTGAATTAGGTTTATAACCTCAGCGATGCCCATCTCTTGTAAATGCAATGCACTATTTCTAATTTTCCAGTTATATTACAGAAAGCCTATTTTTCACTTTTTCTTTAAAAACTCTTTAAGATCGTTAACTTTTTTGCACCACTATCTTTTCGAACATTGGCCAGTGGAGTAATTAACGTGGGCACACGTACTTTTTTGTATTATTTTGGTTTTTTTTTTTTGGTCAATTCAGTATTTGAAAAATGATACAACATTCAATATTAGGAATTAAAGCAATAAATAAGCATTCGATATGGTTTTAAAACGGTTAGCCATGCTATGTATCTCGCTAATAATTAATCTAATTAGTTTGAAACAAGGCAGGCCCAAGTGGTGAATTTGTTACTGCTATATTCAATTTTGTATACATTTGTTTGTTGATAAGAAAAATTCAAAAATAATTTAGAGCATCCTTTTTATGTTAATCTTTAAAATGGTAAAAAAAAATCTTATTTCAATAGTGTATAAATAGCAGCCATAAGATATTTTAAAATACACGTGTTAAAAACGACTTAATTTTGTGGACCAAAAAAAAAATAAAATTGTCCGAACTTAAAGAAAATATTTTTTGCCACCAAACGAAATATTATTTATATAAGGACCGGTGTAATGTTCAGCCAATTCATTAGCAATATAAAGGGTTTTTCAACAAGAAGTTTATTTTATAAAACAAAAAATTTACATTAAGATGATTCAAATTTTTATTGTATTATGAAGCGAAAAGTTCAGCAATTATGAATGAAAAATGATATCTGGCAAATTTCCACCACAACCACGCTGACAGATGTCGATTTTTTCATCAAAGTTTTTAATTACTTTTTGGCAAAATGGCGGTCCTATTTCGTTAATCACATCACGAATTTTGAAATCGATTCGATTGGCTCCGTATAGACCCTGTCCTTAACATAGGCCCACATAAAATTATCCTGCGATTGCAATAAATTGATCGTTTCATTTGCTGTGTAACATATGGCACCGTCCTGTTGAAACCATTTGTCAGTGATATCCACGTCGTCAATATTAGGACAAAATTGATTTGTTACCATCTCGCGATAGCGTTATCCATAAACCGTTATCGCATTTCCAACACCATACAATGAAGCATTGAGCATGGTAAGGTTTCCTAATAATAGCTCTAGGATTTTCAGCAGCCCAATTGCGGCAATTTTGCTTGTTGACATACCCTGATAAGTGAAAATGGTCTTCGTATGAAAAACTATTTTTTTAGAAAAACCAACCAGTTATTCCTGAATGAATTGAGCGAATCTAGGCCTTCAATTCCTGCACTAGTTGAACTTTGTAAGGCTTCAAAGTCAAATACTTACGCAAAATTTATTTTAGGTGTCCCTCATGGCTAGTAGGTAGTGTACTAGCTTATCAGTCTGGCGGTTGTGGGTTCGAATCCCAACAACGACTTTGGCTGTTTTTACTACAAAAAATAAAAATTGACTGACGGTCGGGCTGCTCAGTAATGAAGACATGGTCTCTGTGCTGTCTTATACGACAGCTAATTTCCGATAACATGGGCCTTCTAGAAATGAAGGCTGCCCCGGTAGCTTAGTAGATAGTCTACTAAGTCTACCAATCTAGGGGTGGTTGTTTGCACTACAAATAAGAACTTGAAGGCTATGCAACTATCCTTCTTCTTTCACCACCTGTCTCATCTCATCTCTATTCCTTTTCTGAAGAATGTAGCACGGTTGCGACTTAATAGGCATTGTTGCCTGAAATGTTACTTCTCTTTAAAAAAAAACAATTTGACATATGGCGTTTTTGAGTAACCCCAACTGTTGAGAACGTCGAAAATTGACAAATTTGGATCTGCTTCAACACTGTGGCTCACGGTTGCGAACGGCCCGGTCGAACACGCTGGAATTCGCACATTTTGTATCGAGTCTGTCGACTTAAATTTAACGACCAAATCCTTAATAGCGGTTTCAGAAGGACTATTATGTTGTCCGAAAATATCACGAATTTTATGAAATGTAACTTTAACAGAACCATCATATCCATAGTGGATTTTAGTTGTTTTAACGCAATTTTTTTGTCAAATTTTATTTATTGTTGCAATTGGCAATGCATCTACTACGTATACGTCAGAAAACTAAATACCAAATCTATTATGTTGTTGGTGTTGCCACAATAGAAAAACAAACTTCTGTTGAAAAATCCATATTTCAATCTTTGGAACCGTAATAGGCTGACGCATTAAATTAAAAAAAAAAACAATTTAAATAAATAAAAATAAGGAAAGGAATATTATTAAAAATAAAAGGTTGGCCCATCTCTTGCACGTAAAGTTTTGTGTTTGAGGTAATTATTAATATTTATTTTAGTTTTTTAGTCTAAAATTTCAAAATTCCCTTAAGTGTAAAATTGTGTACACCTCTGTGTCTAAAGTAAAAAAACAACAAAATTAATTAATATAGACAATAACATATAAAACTGTAATTGATGACTGTTTCCAGTTTTGACACTAACGCCACCTACAACTTTTTCTATCTGTTTGTTGTTATTGTTGTAGCTCTTTCTTTTCTGCTTCGAACGGTTAAACTTTTTTTTCTTTATTTTTTGTTAAGGCACCATAAAAGAAACGACAACAATAATAAATTGTTGTCAGTAACTGTTTGTGTTTGGTAATGTTCACGAGAGAGTGTCTGTCGGCATTCATGTAGCCGGCTTTAGTTGAACTGAACGTTTCCATTCATATTTTTTATTTCTTTCAACTTGATATGTGGGTGTTTTTAACATTTAAAAATATTTTGGTTTTTGTAACAATTTTATATTTTTTATTTTATTTAATATTTTTATTTTTAAGTGTGGCATTTTTATTTTATTTTTGCATGACTTAAATGCAACTTTAGCCACTTGACCTACTAACGGTTATTTTCTACAGTTGTGTCTTTGTAAAGATAGATAAATACATTATAAATTACTGCATGGAACAACGCATATAGCGGCATGAAATGAAACTCATTTATCATTTCTATTCGCAACGAAATCGAATAGAATAGTTGAAAGAATTGTAATCAAAAACTGTTTTAATGTTTAAGTGTATAACTGAGTTTACAAATTTACAAAATTATCAGAATATGCTAAAAAATATAGGTTTAATTTCTTAAATAAGCCTTTTTAAAATTATTTTCTGTTTCAAAAGCATTTTCATAGTCGTATGCTTCGGAAACTCCTTTGTAACCCAAATTAAACAAAAGTATATGACTCGTTGGCAACAAAGTCCAATTGAAACAAGACTTGCAGAGCTATGACCAGTCAGCGAATGTCAGTTTTTAAGGTGAAAACATGTTAAGTGACAAAGTTCTCTTTTTATCTCGATGTCAATTATATATACCGACAAAATTATCGCATCTGGCCCCCCGGGAGCTGACATTGCAACTAGGAATGACCTGTTGCTAGAATTAGTCCTCGGTTTCCTAGCGCGTGAATGACGCTGCTTTTCATTCCCAGTGGCTTGACCACCATCTGATTAGGGCTTACGGCCAGAGACAGATGTTAATCTTATCACGAAATCTTTACCGACAAAATTATAACATCTAGTATTAAGAATCCCAGATGTGTAAGGTTTTAATAAAGTGGTTTTGTTTCTGTTAAATTAAAATTTCATTTCCACTTTCAAGTCAAATTTCGCATTGTGCATGGGAATAATAATTGTGATATAAAAATGATTCCAAAAAATAAAATTTTTTATTTTCATTGCATGTGCACGCTGCCCTTATTATAAAATTCTTTACAAATATTTTTTTGTTTTACTTATATTTCAAATTACATATGAATTAGCCATTCTTATGTAGAAAGATTGAAACTAGAAAGTGTAATAATATTTAAAATGTTGGCAGGATCGCCATGTAATAATATTTAAAATGTTGGCAGGATCGCCATGTAATAATTAATAAGAAAAGTTTGTTTTCTTTGTTTAATTATTTTTATTTGTATCTTAGCTCAACTAGGAGCTTGAATTTAAATAAGCTCAACTGGGAGCTTAGAGGTGTTAACAAAGATTCTTTTTCTTCCCTCAATTTCAGCCGTTTATATTGCGACTGTGAGAAGATTATTATTAGTCTAGAACTTAATTTATTAATATTATTTATATACAAATGTTATTATAAATATTACTAGTGTTATTATGAAAAGTGAAATGTGACCTGGTTCTTATTGCATTCATTTTGGGATTTCTTTCCACAAAATAAATGTGTCACCTGAAACTCACCGCTTGACACACACACGCTATGTAAATGCCCGTTGAAGGCCATTTATCATTTGCATGTATGTAAAGTATAACAACAACAAACATAAGTGCATTGCTAGTGCATTGCACTTGAGAAATTTGATTTAAACTTTTTAGTTTGTTGTGTTAGGTATTTACATTAGGGTGGTTCCACTAAGTGAAAGTGTTTTTGTTTTTGAAATGTTTGTTGGGTTTTTGAGAATGTCTTTTTGCTGTGCCGGTTTAATGAAATGAGAGTTCGTTTAATAAATTTGGCTAGAGATATAAGACTCTTGATTTTTTATACAAAATTTGGTGTAAAATCCACTGATGAGCTATATGAGTAGTAGTGATAGGCTTTCCCCCGCAGTAATACATTTCAAATATATTTTTGGAATAATAAATATTTTATGATATTATTATTTTTAAAGGAATCTAGCACAAACTAATGTAGATTAAATTATTTATTGTAATTAAATTATTTACTTAAATAGAGTTAACACTAAAAAAGTGTCTCTGTAATATAAATATTTTTAAGTATACTTCAAAGTATACCCTCTTTAGTTACTCAGAAAGTTGTTACCAATAAAATAAACTTTAATATTTTTCTGAAGAAAATAAATTTAATTTTTGTTCTGTTGACATATCTTCCAGTGAAAATCCTTGTTATTCAATGCTTGTTTGGTATGATTAGCGAGCACCTTCGATACAATGCCATCGTTATTAAACCGCGTTCTTAATTGTAGTGGGGAGTTAGTATTAGATATGTCGTATCTATTTTTGTGGGCAAATTGTCAATTACATGTCATTTTATGCGTCGTTAATTGTCGGAAAATATGACAACAGTATTTCATTTGCTGGCAGAACAAATCTAAACAACTTAAATTTTGTTTTGTTGCTAGAATAAATACAAGCCGTCTGAAATAAACTTACATTTTAGGAAAATATTAATAAAAGTTTTGAATCAAGAAAACAAAAATCTATTGGAACTTTTTCACTTTTTCCTTGTATAGTTAATATAGTTAAAATTTTGAAAATTCCCATTTTGGGAAATTTTTAAGCATTTTTTTTATTTTTTTTTAACTTTTTATTATATATTTTTTTTTTTCAAAATAGTAAATACTTTAAAACATTTAAAATAATTAATGTATTTCCGTTCAAATCGGGGTTGCAGCTTAGTAGGTACAAACATGTTTCCAAGTTTTTTAACAAATACCCCACTGTGCAGTGCTATTAAAAATAATTTATTCCTGAAGATTGGTATAAGTACTTGTAGGCTAGAAACAAATGAGTATGATTGGAGTCAAAAAGAAATGTCCCTGAAAAGGTTTTTAGGATTTATACATTTCTAAGTTTAATTTGTAAATTTATTTAAGAATTTTTTTTTTAAAGTTGTAAAATGTCCTTTAACAGTTGAGTTGTAGAAAGATGTCCTATGTTACCTTCTTTTAAGCTGTCTTATGCTTTTTAATTCATAAATTTTATGATTATTAACTTAAGAATAATGAAAAAATAAGTGAAAATATTAATTCTATAATTTTGCAAAAATATTCATTTACATGGATGTATGAATTGTCGCTTATGGCTTAAGTAAAATTCATGAAATAAAAATAAAATTACCTTAACGCTTATATTATATAAAATAAAAACAAAAAAGTAAATTCAATATTTTAATGCTGAAAATTGTGATTTTTTATTAGGAATTAATTAAATTTTTTTATTAAAAAATCTTTTTTTGACTTTTGCTTTAAAATTTTTAACATAAAAATTTTCTTTATCTTTACAGGTGAGTTTCGGTTTTCAATTAAATTTTACAAAGGTAATTAAAAATACTTTACAAAAACTTCTCATAAAATTTTCATAATGCTAATAACTCTTGATAAAATATTATAAACAGCACTTAAAGAACAATGCGGGTTTCTCAAAACGCATTTGCCAAAATTTTATTGTGGAAAAAAATATTTGTTTTTCTTTAAATCGTAGAGAGTGATAGGATTAAAATAAATCGTTATTTTGTAAATCCCTAAAAATCTTTTATATATAACCTATATTTATATTTAAACTATTGTTATGGAATCGTCTAGCTTAAGTTTTAAAAAAAAATAATTAAGTAATAAAGTAAACAACTGGGTATGCTGTTTACCAACTGCGTAGTTTTCTAAGAAAACTTATACACGAAAGCCAGCAACCACTTTCTAGTTACAAACTGGGTAGAAATTTTATACACGCAAAACAACAACAATTAATTATGCTGTTTACTATGTGCGTAGTTTACTAAGAAAACTTATGCACGCAAGACATCAACAAATTTCTGTTTACTAATTGCGTAGAAATTTTATACACGGAAGACAACAACTGGGTATGCTGGTAACTAATTGCGTAGTTTTCTAAGAAAACTTATACCCGCAAGACAACAACAACTATCTTGAAATTAATTCAAAGTAGAAGCTTTAACAGCATAAAACACACTGACCAACAGGCGCCTATACATTGAATGTATAACATAACAACAACAAAATGTGATACAAAGGGAGTAGAAAATTTTTAATTTTTTCTAGCCCCGCAGCGGACAAATATAAAAGACAGCATTTGAGTGGATAGTTAGTTAGTTAAAACTTAAACCTCATGAAATAAAGACTTGTATCTTTAGTAAATTGTATTGTAGTGCCACCGTACAAATTTTACTTTGTGTGTAGTTAAAGTAAATAAACTTGTAATTCATTTGAACACTCTAAAAGTTGGTGTTATTTAGTTTGCAATAAACAACTCAGCAACAACAAAACGTTTATAAAGGGTAAAAACGTAACACTATAATATTATTTTATAGCAATAAAATAACCTTTTAAGACAAGTGCCTTTCTAAAGCTTATGGAACTTATAAAAGTGTTAGTTGGCAAATGAACTGATATTCATGATAACTAAGCTTTGACAAATCCGGCTTTCAAACTTTAAAAACTTAGTCTGAAAATTAATCATAAATGCAGTCATCAATCAGATTTTCGGCAATCAGATGCATTTTTGGCTTTACGCACTTTTGCAAGCACCATTACATTCAGAAAAATGAACCGCTTAGTTAGGAAGCCGGAGTATGCAATATAAATTCGTTAGCGCTCTATATTTAATGATTTTTTTGTTAAAAAATGTAGTTGACACTGATTCAGGTGGCAACAGAACGGCGCTGCATGTCATACGGCGAATTAAAAATTAACTTACTGAAAGTAAAATTTGGTGGTAAGTTGATTTCGAGAAATGTATTTGTCAATTGCCTTGCAATGTCTGGCAAATTGTCGCCTTCTGATTATTTCTTGTGGGGCGATGTGAAATCACTGGTTTTGCTGTTAAACTAGCAACAGTTGACTCCTTGGAGCCCCTCATTGTATATGTTATTCGTGACATGAGGAGTGAAAAGTTTAACATTAATAAAATTTTAACATTCAGAATGAATTGCGTCAGGATGTAGCGAAGTGATCATTTATCCGAAATCGAATAAAATTTTTTTTTGTTCAAATTGATTTTATTTTTAAGTTTTTTACAATTTAAAGTTCTTTCGGGCTTAAAATAAGTCAAGATTCAATAGAATTATTAAGAAAATTGAACAGCATCTTGGCGAGATGTTAATGTAAAAAAAATTATGTATATAAAAAACAAAAATAAATTAGGAAATAAAGAAATGGATGTATTCAATATTTTTTAAGACTTTTTGAATCATTAAATTTCAATGAAATCAATTTTTTCCTTTGTTGTTTATTTACATTTTTTAAAGTCATTAAATTTTCCATTTATTTTGATTATAAATGACAAGTATTGTTATAGTTACTGGCTTTCTGTAGTTGTACGTGCATCGCAACACTATTTACACTTTACATCAAGTAGCGATTACAATACAGTTTTTGTTCAATCCAATTTCATTCTTAACTTCAATTGATAAATATTTTTTTTATTATTTTCATGTAATAAAAAATCAAAGATAAAATTTTCTACAACCTTTTTGAAAACTATTGCAATTGGAGCAACATTAGAGATAATTTGGTTCTTAATGTTTGTATAAATGTTTGTGTCAGTCAGGAAAGGTGCTTTAGAGTGTTAAAGAATAATACAAGAAAATAATGATAAATAAATATTTATAGTAATTAAAACTAGTTCTGTATGAAAATACGCACTAAAAATAAACTGTGAAATTATAGAACGTAATAAAAAATACTTTACATACAAATAAAAGAAAAAAGTATTTGAGAAATTCGATTTCATTGTTCATTTTTAAATTACAAAATTTAAATATTCCATATTCAATAGCAAATACAACACAACAGAATTGAATCATTGTTTTTGTTGTTATTGTAAGTTTTTTTTTAGCTAATAAGTTTGTAGTTTTGTTGTATTTTATCTAAGCATATAAACAACAAGTCAATGTATGTATATGCATTATTATCTATAGTTTAACAATTATATTTAAAGTCTATTTGGCAGCGGTTCTAAACCAGTGGGGATAAGTACTTGTTTTACATAAATTGTGCATATAATTTAAAACGGAAATATTGTTATATAGAACAGTTTTGTGGAAAAAATTTTTTCCACAGAATCTCATCGCAACACACAAAGATTTCGATAGAAAGTATTTTTCACAGTTTTAAAATGGAAGAGGGCTTCTCTAATAAAATATGATTCCAACGGGAAAAATTAAAAAAGAATTAAAATTTGGGTCAATTTTAAATTTCTTTCAAATATCGGGTTTTTTTAACAAGAAATTTGTTTTACAATTGTGGCAACACCAACAACATGATAGTTTTGATCTTAGGTTTTTGACATAGATGCATTGGCATTTGTTACAATGAATTCAATATCACGAAAATCATGGTTCCGTTAAAGTTATATTTCGCAAAATTCGTGTTATTTTCGGACAACATAATCATGATTATGTGTCCGCTATTAAGAAGATAAAGTCGTTGAATTTTAGTCGACAGACTCGATACAAAATGTGCGAACACCAACGCGTTTTCGACCGAGTCGTTTAACTGAAAACATGACAGCTGTGAGCCACAGTATTGAAATAGATCCAAACAGTTGCCCCTGTAGGCTAGTAGGCAGTGCACTAGCTTGTAAATATGGGGGTTGTGCGTTCGATTCCCAACGAAAACCTTGTTTTTTTTCACTACAAAAATAAAAATTGACTGTCGGTAAAGCTGCTCAGCGATGAAGGCATAACCACTGGTCGTTGTGCTGTCTTATATACGGCAGTTAATTTCCGACTATCCTTCTACTTTCACCACCTGTTTCATCTATTTTATATCCCTTTCCTAAAAAATGTAACACGGTACTTGAATAAATAGGCAATGTTGCCGAAGTGCTACTTCTCTTTATAAAAAAAAAAAATTGTTAATTCCTCGACGTTCTCAACAATTGGAGTTATCCAAAATCCCTACATGGCGAATTTTTCGTAAAGATTTGACTTACAAGGTTCAACTGGTACAGAAATTGAAGCCGACCAACCATTTACATCGTCGCAGATTCGCTCAATTCATTCAGAAACAACCGACTGGTTTTTCTGAAACGATCATATTTTCAGGTGAAGCTTATTTTAACTTGTCAGGGTGACATACCCTGCTGCACTTGAACTTCTGAAAATATTAGAGTCATTATTGAGAAGCATTTGCATGCTCAACGTGTCACTATAGGGTGCGCTATGTGGTCTGGAGGCGTAATTGCGCCGTTTTTTTTTTTGTGAAAGATAAGCCTGGAATTGTGGTAACGGTCAATGGATCACGCTATCGCAAGATGCTAACAATTCAAATTTGGCCTATTATTGACTTCGTGTATATCACTAACATGTGGTTTCATCAGGATGGTACCACATGTCACATAGCCAATGAAATCAATTTCCTATAAACCAAATTTCTCGATCGCACAATTTCGCGACAATCGGCAGTTAAGTGGCCAGCTAGAACGTGTGACAACACCACTGGACTATTTTTTCTAGGGTTATGTGGAGGACAGAATATATAAGGAGCCAAAATCCGTGATGTGATTAACGAAATAGAAACGCCATTTGCAAAAAGCGATTAAAAACTTTGATGAAAAAATCGACATCTGGTAGCGTCGTCATGTTGGATATCATTTTTCATTCATAATTGCCGGACTTTTCTTTCGTAATACAATAAAAATTTGAATCAGTTTAATCTAAATTTTGTGTTTTATTTTGTTTTAAAAAACAACCTTCTTGTGTAATACTTTTATCCAATCTATATAAATGATGCCCCAGGACCCCAAATTCTTTATTAAAGTTCTAGGATTAAGTTAGTTAATATTAGCGAAGCATCTTCTTTACAAATTGTCCTGTCCTACCAATTTCATGCGTAGCACTTTTAAGTTAAAAATAATGACGTCGAAGTCTACCCTTTTTCACACAATGAGCGCAGAAAGCGAAGAAGATGTCATTTTGTGAAAAATAAGCGGAAATGAAATTATATAAGCTGCACTTAACTCACATGGAATTTTTACAAAACAGCAAACAAAGTTAAGCAGTTTTGCACTGGCATCACTACCAATATGTCAAATTTTTAAAGCGGAATAGGTCGAGTTGCTAAACAATTTTCGTGTCGTTCATTTTTCACAATTCTAAAACGTGGCGTGATAACAATTTCATCATCAAATAAACAGCCAGTAACGAAAGTATGACAACAGTATTTTATTTGCTGGCGAAACAAATTCAAACAGCTTAATATTTTACCTCATTTGCTTTTTAACATTAACCAAAATTGCATGTAATTACTTGCATGAGAAGTTGCTTCTGTGTTTAACTAGCGCTTGCATTTCTAGTGCAAGTCCAAAGCTGTTAAAAAAAGAGTAGAAGAATAGGAATAGTTCCAGTGCTGGATCATCTATTAAGAGAATGTCTATTAAGAGAATCCAGCAACAACTTTTTAGTAATTAGGCACCTATACATTGCTCAAAATGCATTTTCTATGTAAATTAAAAAACCAACTTAAAAAACAAAATTACATACGAATACTAATGTGACAATTTAGCCGTTGTTTAAGAATCGCTAACAAAATGTTGTATTTTCTTACTCCCAGCAAGAAAATATCAATAAAGTGAGTACATAAATAAAAAAAAAAATATGTGACTTTAAATACAATGGACTGAACGACTCGAACAGCGTTTAATAAATGCGTGTTAAATAATGTAGGTCAATACACGAAGACGTCATTGCTGTATGTTGGCACTGCCACGAAAAACAGCAAGATAAAAGATGTCATAAAAGTTTTTCCATTGGATTTTGGCGGCTAAACGGCTGCTGGTAGTGGTTGGTGGTGATGCAAATATTATTGCAGCGGTTTTATGAAGCCAGCCAGTCGTTTTGTCAGTCAATAATGTTTAACTGTCAATTAAAGTTT
The DNA here is from genome assembly GCA_030448955.1 of Trichopoda pennipes. Classification (NCBI taxonomy): domain Eukaryota; kingdom Metazoa; phylum Arthropoda; class Insecta; order Diptera; family Tachinidae; genus Trichopoda; species Trichopoda pennipes. The sequence continues at coordinate 2,673,565 of JASKUP010000023.1, forward strand.
CTTGTTTTTTGTTTTGTAATGTCAATTTCATTAGATTGTGTGTTTAGTTTTTGTATTTAAAGTGAAATATATTTACAATTTTAGGAATTTGTTTGATGTGAAAGAGGGCATTCATTTATTTTCTTAAATTTTTTTAAATTGCCTTTTCACATTAAGCTTCAGTATAAATGCAACGGATTCATTTATACAATAAGATATGAGGAACAAAAAGTTCTCTAAGGTCTCCGGAGGAGGCCTTACATTATTTTAATAAAAATACGCCATTTAATTAACTACTTACAATGTTTGACATAAATAAAATTTTTTTTTGCCTGTAAACGCCTACTCGCGATAAGTTTAATTTCATGGCATTTCAAAAAAAGCCAGAAGATGTTCAAAATAAGCTAGAGGATGTTACTTGCACCAGTGTAGAATACTATATTAAGCTGGGTTAAATAGTTTGTTTGGACGTCTGATTAAGATAGTAACTTTAAAAATTGTATCCATAATCCGTAATTTAATTTTGTGTGATTAATTTAAATACACAACACATAACTATAATCACCACTGTAGCACATTATCACGAATATTTGAAACCGACTATTTGTTGTCCATTACAAAAATGCTTGAAGATTAAAACAGGGTTGTGTGAGTTGTTACTTTTCATCATTAACAAATGAGGTAAGAGTGTGATGTAAAACAGATTAAATACGAAAGTTAGCAGACACATGTTAAGTAGCCTCAATCTCTATGCTATAAATAAAGTAGAAGATGAGTTCAAATCCCATAAAAATTCTAAAGAGTTAGATTATGTCGTGTATAAAAATATAATTGAAAAAGTTGTTTTTTCCATCACTAACAAAAGCAATGTGAGTGCATTTAAAAAAAAAAACAATGTTACCAAACACGTGTTGAAAAGCCGCAAAGACTGAAGTTTAGATCTCCACAAAGAGCCTTAAGAATAAAACACAGTGTTGCCAAATAGCTTCGAATCATGAAATATTTAAAGACGAATTGTTGAAAAATAATAGATAGATGGTTTCTCATCGAAGTTTTGGAAAAAACGGAATTTAATTTTTGCTTAGTTGCGTCGAATAAATTGATAAAGGCGTTACTACATAACAAAGAAATCATTGCCCAGATATCACGGGGTTACAAAAAAAGAAACAATATAAAAGTGGCAATCATGGTCAAGTAAGAGGAGTGTCTGGTTTCTGAAAAACAAGTTCATGAGTTTTAGTTTTTTATTCGGAATGCTAGTGGCGTGTTTCCTTCAAACTAAGAATTAGTGAAAGCTTTTTGAAAATTTCCTTAACCGATGTTGAACTGTTTGTAAAGAATGGATTTGAGGGTTAATACGAAATGCTTGTAATAAGATCAACGTCAGCACCTGGCCACAAGCCCATAATCTGACAATGGTCTTACCATTCGATAGAAAAGCAGAAGACGCATATACGCCTTAATGGCAACTTTTGAGTGCACGGAAGCAGAGCGTACCCCCACTCCTTGAAGTGTTGGAGATTATCCAATTCCTGTTCAGAACTTTCTTCAAATCCCGATTAAACCACAGCCATTACGTTGCTCTACAACAAACAACCAGACGATGGCCATAGTCCTGCGAGTAATTGGTTCCCGTAGTACCAGGATGTGTCTATTAAGTTCACTGGTTGGATTTCAAGAATCCTGTGTCTCTTTCAGTTTGGGTCTGCTGCTAACCCAGGCAACTGGTGCCGCCGTTTTCTTCCGAAAGCATATGTCAAGATGGGAAGAGGTCCATCAAGACTTCGTGCCTCCGTTTTTTTTTAAAGAGAAGTAGTACTTCAGACAACAATGCCTATTTAGTAAAGTACCGTGCTATATTCTTTACGAAAGGGATAGAGGAGAGATGAAACAGGTGGTGAAAGTAAAAGTATAGTTACCGAAATTAACGGTCGTATAAGACAGCGCAGAGACCATGCCTTCATCACTGAGCAGCGCTACCGACAGTAAATTTTTAGTTTTGTAGTGAAAAAATCAAGGTCTTCGTTGGGAATCGAACTCACAACTCCCACACTGACAAGCTAGTACACTATCTACTAGGAGCACCATTGGGGGAAGGGGGACTTATACGATCTCTAAAATTGCTATCAATTTAAGCAGTTGTTAGCAAAATACAAATGTTTTAAAATTTTAATATTCAAGACCTAAAATTAAGATATCGCTGTAACAAAAGGATATTTCAAAGAGTACAGAAAAAAGTATTTTTCAGAGGACTTAAAATAGTTGCAAACCTAATATTTGGAGGTTATGTAGAGCTGACAAGAAATATTGTTAAGGAATTTCAAAGAATTGTAATCTTTTATCGAGACTTTTTTATTCGCACTTCAAATATTTACTAAGACTATTAAAATTGTGCTGTCCCCAAGTAATTCACTCTCTGTTTAGTATTTATTTTATTTTTAACTGAGTTTATGAAATTAAAACTCTTCCGCATACAAATAGTTTCTGTTGTTTATTTTATTACTGTGGAATATAAAATAGTGAAGTTGTTTTTAAATATTCATCATTTTGTCTAGTGTCGAAAATATAATTTTATGATGTGCATTATAATCATGTGTGTAATCTAACATACAAGTAAAAAATAGAGAATGCAGTAGCATTTGCTTGCACCATTAAGTTAGATAGACAGACAGACGTATAGTCCACAAGAAGTCAGTTTTCGCTAAAATAACATCAGAAGCCGTCAACAATTTTGTGTGAGTTGATGATTGTGCTGTTACTGCTGCCGTTGAGTAAATAAATCTTAAAATATACCAGAAAGAAATGTAAAACATTTTAGAAATTTATGCGTCTTCTGTTTTATTTTTAGTTATTTTTTTCGTGTTTTAATGCTTGATAATTTTTAAAAAATTTTTTTTACATAAATTAAAATATTTATAAACATTCATTAAATACAAATAAGATTTATTTTCTTTGACCTTATTTTTTGTATTTTTTTTTGTTTTTGTTTGTTTTGTTACTCATAAAAAAAAATCTAAAAAGATTAAAATAAAATAATGAAATAACAAAACAATAAATTTTAGATTAACATGGGAACATGATATTAACTTTGAATGTAAAATATTTCAAAAATACAGAAGCAGCAAGTAAAGCAGTTTGATATATTTTCTAGGGGTGAAATCAACAATTTATTCATATTTTCTTTTTTAAATTATGAAAAGTAAAATATATAAAATTAAAGAAAAATTAAATAAAAAGGGCTCTGAGGGCAATTTTTAAGATGCATTAGACAGGTTGGCTAAAAAATAAAGAAGAGAACTAAAAGTGCATCCTACAGCTCTTAAACACAAAGATTTACGCATTTATACATTCATGCTAAAGATTATTCTAGAGCACTTTTTACAAGGTTTTTAAAAAAGGAAATTTGACTTTGATCTCATACTTCTTTCAAAAAGTATTTTTTAAGAACAAGTTTTAAACTGTTTCCTGGGTTAATGATCAATTCAGACGATTAACATATTGTTTGTTTTAATTAATTAAAAATATTAAAAAACAAAAAAAAAATACCTACATACATAACTACATAACTAATAACAGATTGTTTACAAAAATATTTCCTTTGTCCGAATGTCTTCTCTCAGTCTTTTAATAAAGTTGAAATAACAAAATTATGTGCTAAATGATGTGAACATTTAATTTACTTGAACCATAAAAATTTATTAGAAAATCATGTTAATTATTGAATATTTTAAGATAATGCTATTTTGATAAAATTCTAAATTTGGTTATTTATTGATTATTTATTTTTGTTTACCAAGATTATAATTTTCTTATAATTTCTTAATTATTGCCTTAATCACTAAATAAAAATTTATTTCATTTTATAAATATATTCTGAATTAATTATTCAACTGACAAGTTGCGACAATTTCTATTAAATTTATAAAAACTGTGTGTTATGTAGAATTTATTGTATTAGTTTTTTTTGTTGTTGTTAAATATCTAAAAATAATTTAAGAAAATATTTAATTTTAGAAGGTTAAAAATAAATATTTAATTTAAAAGTATATTTTACTTTTAACTTGTAATTATTGCGTCACCTTTGTAAATTGTTATTAAACAAGAAATTTTATTTATGTGAGCATAAATTAAATTGTATAATAATGGCCATTAAATGCTTATAAAGAATTGTTCCTTTAAAATTCCGCTCTTCTTGGCTGCTTGTACGTTTTGTCTTAAGGGTTTTGGGTTGTGGTTTGGTTGGTTTAAACTGTTATGCAAATTATTGCTTTAGTCACTTTTAACATCCTTAGTAGTGAACTGCCTGTCTGCAATCTGATGCGTAAATTCTTCAGTCAATACGGACCATGTTATTTTTATTTAATTCTTTGTTTATTTTTATGCTGAGTAATTTTCATAACCGTCTTTGTATAAATTATTGAACTAAATGAGAATTAATATTCTTCAAGAAAATAAATAAAATATAAAACCTACAATTCACAAAAAAATAGAAATTGATCATTAACGTTTTTTTTTTGTATTTTCGATTATTCTAAAAATAAATATATTATAAAATTCGTTAAATGTTTATTTTTAAAACAAAGATGTATTTTTGTTTTTTGAAAACTCAATTCACAACCTCCACTGTATCGTGTATCGTCTGTTTAAATACACTCGCCATATATGATGACTTCGAAAAGTCAGGCTAATGTTAGAGTGCTAAAATACGTTATAAATCAGTGCATGTATTTTTCTTGCATGCTCAAAATTATTTAACTAAACGAGAATTATATTTTTTCAAGAAAATAAATAAAATATAAAACTTAAAATTCACAAAAAAATAGACAGTGATCATTAAAGTTTTTTTTTTGTATTTTCGATCATTCCAAAAATAAATTGTTTATAAAATTCGTAAAATGTTTATTTTTAAAACAAAGACGTATTTTTGTTTTTTTAAAAAAGTCAATTTACAACCTCCATTGTATCTTCATATGTGATGACTGTGAAAAGTCAGGCTAATGACAGAGTGCGCCCTACAAGCGTGCTTTAATGCACTGCTACAACACGCTATAAATCAGTATATGTCCTTTTCTTGTGTGCGCTTGATGCGAATTCTGCTACAAAACAGCTTATGTAACGATTTCTAGCGCGTTGTAGTACGTTGTAGCTTCTGTTATTTTCTCTGCCTATATTGCTTTAATAAATTTTTTGTATATGTAAGCATTTTTTAATACGGTATTTAGAATTTTGAAATCAAAATTTTGTTTGTAAAAAAAAGAAATAAATAAGAAAATAAAATGGAAATCAATGCGGAAAAATTAATTTCGGAAATATTTACACGTCCTGTCCTGTTCTGTCACATTTTCCGATCGTCTTCTATTTATTTGAATTTTTCATATTTTCGTTGCAAAAAATTCATTAAAAGTATTATGTGAAGTGAAAAAATCGCTTTGCTCAATATAGCATTAACTATTTTCGCTTCGTTTACAGCACCCTATCTGACATCAGCCTTACTAACATGAAATTCAGTCAGGCATGGAAACTGTTTACAAACAATTTTCTTATAAAATCAAATTTTATTTTTAACTGGATAAATTTACAGTATATATTAAATATAGTATTGATAACACTTTATTCAATAGCTTAAGCTTTTCAATTAGTCAAATAAATAATTAAGTAACAGGTGTGTGTATCTTTAATAAAATTTTCCAAAAAATTATTAAATGAAATTGTATGATTTTATAACATTTTTTAATGGATGTTATTAACAAGCTTAAACTGTTGTTTAATAATACAACAATACAACAGTTGTGACTATGTATATAGAACGTTGTGAGTTTCGCAAATGTTAGCAAATAAATTCGAAAACAATGTTTTTTTATTTGATATGTGCTTGGATTTTCCGACGGGGCTAAAATTACTTTTATTTGGGTACGGTTTTCCGTCGACCCTCGTCAAATTTGGTTTGTGAACAAACCGGTTTCGTACGAAAAAACACTGAAGATAGCAAACAGCCGAAACCGGTTTGTTCACAAACCAAATTTAACGAGGGTCGACGGAAAACCGTACCCAAATAAAAGTTTTTTTATTTTTCAAAATTTTAAAATTATAAAATATCAACACTAGAACTGGGTCGATATTTTTATAAATTTTCGAATATATTATGATAATATTTATTAATATAATATTGCATTAGATAAAGGTTATTTGCTTCAAGCACTCACACTTTGTTTTTAATAATTCAATAAAAAATATTCCAAACAAGTGACAAGTGAATTATTAAATCATTAACATTTTAAATCTAATAAAATTAATTCTACTATGTAAGATGTTCAAATTTATGACTTAAACAAATTTGGACTGAAAAAGTTAAATTTTATCGCCAAAAAAATTTTTTTTTATTTATTTAATTTATTTTTATCATTAAGAATTCTGACACTCACAAATTTTGTTAATTCAACATTTTGGAAAAATAATATATTTAAGAAATTAAGAATTCTAGTTGAACTTTTGTCTGCTTTTTGTTCACTAAATATCTAAATATATTAAGGTGGTTAGGAAGGGGAATATAAAGAAAATGGTAGAAAATTACAAATTGAGGGATGACCCTATAGAAAACAACGTAAACTGTTATAGGCAGACACTTGACCCAACTATAATATGCATAAGCTGGCTTAAGCTAATATCAAAAATTGAACGAAAAGTCTGTCAAATGCTTAAGCAAATCTTTGAAGACTTTTGGCCATAAGCTATAACGTACTTACATGAATATAAAAACTATTATGCACATTTGTTTTATTCGTACTTTTGCAAAAAAATTATTTCTTTCTAAATAAATGAAATTTATTAACAAAATGGTCTTTAATAATCATATTTTGTATACTTAATATACATATCGTTATAGAAATTTATAATTTTTTTAGTTAGAAAATTACGACAGAAAAATTACACATATTTCGCTGTTTGTATTATTTGGGCCATAAATACTAAAAAATGCAACTGTGTGCATCATTGAATTTATAAACAATAAAAAAGTTAATTTTGTTGCAAATTGTGTGTTAAAAATATGGAAAAGAAATTAAAATGTTCAAAGCCCCTTAAGTTATTAAACTCCAAAGTTGAGTCTAGTTCTTCAACGTTATCAACGTTATACTACAAAATAAAGATTCTCACATTGTAAAAAGAAAAAAATTTTCAAAAACATCATTGGCTGCTGTAGTGCCCATTCCTCAATATAGCTCCATATGGCTCCATCAGCCAGTAGAATGGGCTCTTTATTTCCTTGCAGAAACATTTCCGTAGTAACTTCCATCTGTATTTGCACTCCGCGACTTTATGTAATTCTTACCAATATGCAAATGAAAAAAGCCAACAAAATTCTTAAGGTATTACTTACCACTTTTACTGTATTTTTCTGCTATTTCCTTCCATGCTCGTTCCTTTGAATTGCCATTATAATAAAATGACTCTCTCTCTTGTCATATAAGCAATTTTTTTTGTACGTTTTCTATTAAATTCAGATAAAATATTTTTTTGCTTTCTTCCTCCATTAGAATTAGTTTACTCATGTGTCTATAACACAATGCAAAATCAGCTGTTTCCGTACGGAATGTGCGATCAGTTTCATACTTTGCTTAAGCAAATAACATTTGACAAAGCTTGACTGACGAAAAAGTACATTATAGTTTGCTTTATATGATTATTAGGTATTTGTACAGTTGCTTTAGTTGGCTTAAGCCAGCATATGCATAATATAGTTTAAGCATGTCTTACTTAGTCCACAGCAAGAATTAGCGTTAAATATTAGCATATATGATCTTAGATCGGGTTTTTCAACAAGAAGTGTGTTTTTCAATTCAACACCAACAACATGATAGTTTTGACATTTAGTTTTTTGACGTACTCGTAGTAGATGCATTGGCAATTGTTACAATGAATTCAATTTCGCACGAAAATCGCATTAAGATAATTAAAATTCACTATGAAAATGGTGGGTGGCTCTGTTAAAGTTGCATTTTGTAAAATGCGTGATATTTTCGGACAACGTAATCATCCTTCTGAGACCGCTATGAAGAATTTGGTCGCTAAATTTGAGTCGGTAGGCTTGATCTTCGAACACCAGCGCATGTTAAACCGGGTCGTTCAACTGAAAACAGCTGTGAGCCACAGTGAAGCAGATTGAAATTAGTCGATTCTTCGACTTTCTCAACAATTGGGGTTATCCAAAACCATCACAAGGCAAAATTTGCGTATTAATTGTAAATGAGTTTTTAACCAACAATTCTTTATCATAGTTTTATTATTATTTGCCATAATGTTTGCATAATGTAGCATATAGGGTTTGTACTTTCCTTTTGGCATTTCAATAAATTATTTTTAAAAAGGAACAGTATTTGAAATAAAAAGATTTTCCAATTGAATATTATTAAGTCATAATCTATTTTTTGTTTTATAATGTTTTAAGACCTTTAAGTATTCAAAAAAATATTACAGTCACACCTGTTGTTTAATGGACGCAACGTGTTATTGAAAGCATGTGAAATTAAATCCAAATGACTGTAAAACAACACGCACACAATAAATAAAAACAAATAAAAAAAAACAAAAACAATATTTATTTGCTAAAAAAAATATGTTAATAACTTTTTTTTGCTTTGTTTGTTTGTTTTTTGTTAACCAAAGTTATTGTTATTAAATATTATTAAACATCATTATTTGATTTAGTGGTCAATTAGCACTTCATTTTCAATTTAATTATTTATTTGCTTTTGATTTTTCTTTGTTATGTTATTTTATTCAAAATTTTACAATTTAAATGTTTAACATTTCATTAATTCATTAATTATTTAAAATTATTGCCTTTCAAATTAAAGACTAAAATAAAAAATAAATAAAAATTAATTCATCATTTCATCATGAGTCAAGAGAGTTAATTTTAATGAATGAAAAATAGTTTTAGTTTTTTATTTGTAAATTAATTGATTTAATTTTCTGGCCGCTACAAAAACAATTTGTGCATTTGACACAATAAAAATTAATCATTGGAGATCTATAATACAATAAAATTGAAACAAAAGCAATTTCAAAGATACATATTGTGTACATTCTATTGCGAGACAACAACAATTTACAAATTTTCCTACTAATTGCATTAGACATTTAAGGTTTTTCAAATGTGTTTCATTTATGCTTAGTGTGTTATTTCAGGGAATAAATTGGTTTTAGCGAGCTGAGATAAACAAAAACTAAAATAAACGTGTTTGATTGTTTTATAATAAAAAACTTGAAACCTTTTTTAGTTAAAAAGGAGTTACCATTTGTATAAAAATTGGATGTTACCATAAAATAATTTGGTTTTGATATGTAAAAGCTTGCTTCTATCGGATTTTTCAACAGCAAGTTTGTTTAATCACACGTGGCAACACCAACAACATGATAGTTTTGACATTTAGGTTTTTTATATATTCGTAGTAGATGCATTGGCAATGGTTAAAATGACTTAAATTTCGCACGAAAATCGGATTAAAAGAATTAAAATCCACGATGAAAATGATGGTTCTGTTGAAGTTACATTTCGCAAAATCGGTGATATTTTCGGACAACATAATCATTCTTCTGAGATCGCTATTAAGAATATGCGCATTAAATTTGAGTCGTTAGGCTCGATACCAAATGTGGGAACACCAACGCGTGTTCGACCGGGTCGTTTAAACGAAAACATTGCAGCCGTGAGCCACAGTGTTGAGGCAGATCCAAATTTATCAATTAATCGAGATCCTCAACAATTGGCGTTATCCAAAATCATCACATGGTGAATTTTACGTAGGGCAATGAAGCCGACCAACCATTAACATAGCCGCAGATTCGCTCAATTCATTCAGGAAGAACCTGCTGAGTTTTCTGAAAAAAACGGTTTTTCAGATAAAGCTCAATTTTGACCTATTTTTGACGACGTAGACATCACTGACATGTGGTTTCAACAGGATGGTGCCAGATCTCACATAGTTAATGAAACGATCAATTTATTGCAAACCAAATTTCCCAATCGCATAATTTCAGCCAGATCGTGTGATTTAACACCGCTGGACTATTTTTTGTAGGGCTGTGTTAAGGACAGAGTATATACGGAGCCAATCAGCCTTAAAACTCAAATTCGGTGATGTTATTAACGAAATAGGACCGCCCTTTTTGCCAAAAAGCGATTAAAAACTTTGATGATTCACTTGAGGATTGACATCTGTTAGCGTGGTCATGGTGGACATTTGCCAGATATCATTTTTCACTTATATTTGCCAAACTTTTCTCTTCGAAATACAATAAAAATTTGAATAATCATAATTTAAATGTTTTGTTCTATTTTGTCTTAGAAAACAATTTTCTTGTTGAAAAACCCTTTATGAACTATTTTTTTTAATTATACATAATAAAATAAAAAAAATTTGGCGATTTCTTTTCTAAAATTATGATTTTTGGCGAGTCAGGATTTTTTAGATTATTAAAACTACAGTATTTAAAGCGTACACTCTTCTCTGAGAGCTTTTTGTCTTTAATAGTTAAAATTTTCATTAGAATATACCAAAAAAAACTTAAAGACATTTTTCAAGTCATGCGAGTTTCATTGGGTGCTTCAACAATTGAATTTATAACACCATCGGAATTTGTATATATCGCTTTTAAGGCCGGGGCACATAGAATCCGTCATACGTCATATACGCTGTATTTTTCAACTGACAAGTAAGTTGAAATACACGTTTTCTTATCAGCGCTGTCACAATCAGTACGTCTCCGTCAACGTAAAGTACGAAAGTTGGCCAACTTTTAACGTACGTTGAGTACTTTGACATTTTTCATTTGCTTCTTCTTGTTTGTTTTCGCTCTATTGTAGTAAAATATTTTTAAAATAAATTATAAATAATAATAATAAATAATAGAATAAATAGTGGAATACAAATTACCATTAATAGAAAGTCTAAGATCTCGTCTAACTCCATTTTAAATGCGCACTTTAACAAAACTTTTATGATTTCTTATCTGTCAACAAAGTACTCATTGTGCCAACCTCATCCGTCGTTACTTTAACTTCAGTTGATTACGTCAAAGTATAACGCATGACGGATTCTTTAATTTTACATTTCCCTATTTGAGAAAGTTCTTGTGGAAGAAAAAGTTTTTAGCGTCTCTGTCGGAAGGTATTCTTAAATTAGAATTGCGATAAAAAGACGCCTATGTTGTAAAGTGAATACTTTTGTATATAAAGTGTATTATGAAATTTATTACATCCGCTTGAATAATTTGTTTAAGATAAGACCTGCGGGAGAAAAATTTGTTGACAGCAGATAATCCGTGTGATTGTTTTGAAGTGTACGGCTCCATTACTAAAACCCAATGAAGACCCAAAATTTTTATATAAAATAACGCTTGCAAAACTTGCTATATTTTTTTATCAGTCGCGGAAACAAAGTTAACTAAGAACTCGTATTATTTTTATTCACTATTATGCTGACGTTTAAAAATGTCGTGTAACTACAAATATAAAGAGGAATGTAAGAAATATAAAAACGTAGTTGGCTTGTAAATATTTATTCATAAGCCTATTTTTGTATTGAGCTTTTAAGTCTACTTTTATAATGTTTAATATTTACGAGATATTTTTGACTTTTATAAAAACAAGCAACCACTATTAAATACAAACATACTTCTCATACATACGTATGTACATACATGCCAGCTTATCTTTCAACAAACAAATTGTGTTTTTATTATAAAATGTCATGGATAGTTAACATAACATAACATAATATTATTAAAAAAATTTCCAAATTTCTAAAAAAACTGTTGTTGTTTTTCATAAGATCTATGTCAATTTCAAAGCAAAACAAAGGAAATGAATTGTTTGTTTTTATTTGCTTTTTATGATTGATTGAACTTGTATGTAAAACAAGAAAATGTGTGTGGGATATTTTAGAAATTTTTTCTTTTAGAGCCTTTGTTTTTCTCAGTGTTTTCAATAAAAATTGATTGTGGGACTTTGAAAAAAGGCAAGAAATAATTGCAGGAGGCGCTATAATCCCCACCCCCTTCTCCCCACAAAAAAAAATAATTTTTTGTCAGTTTAGGCAAAGAACTGTTTTTTGGTCACTTAAGGATTTTAATGCTGGATATTGTTACTGTGACTGGCTTAATACCGTTTACTAACTGAGTTAATACCGTCTAGGAAGACTAAAAAACCAATCAATTCTGCCTAAAAACCCTATCGCTTTCATATGAACGTTTAAAAAACAGCATAGTTGTTGTAGACGTGCTTCGAATGGATAATACCCATACTTACATAGCAGAAAACAGCTAGCCAGATCTTTTGATATTACTAAAATGTACACGTTTTAACTCGCCTATAAGTAAAAACGGTATGAACGATAATTTATATACAGATTGCGGTCAAATGAGTTTTGTAAGATAATGTTGTTAAAAAATTATGCCGAGTTGAGTAAATGTGATATAAAAAAAATAATTGAAATAAATATAACACACTGAATTCGCTTTTGGTTTAATAAATTGATATGGGTTAAAAACGAAAAAAAAAAACAACTGACACGAATATGTGGAAAACCATGTAAATAATCGAGAACAATCCAATAAGAATTTCAAATTCTTTAAAAATTCGAAAAATTAGCAATAAAAAATTACATTTTTATTTCAAAATTTCGCTAAAATTTTAACCGGAGCTGTAACTTAAATATTTGCTTTTTAAAATAATTCAATTTTATTGTTTAAAGTGTTCTGTAAACAAAGAAAATGCTAATTAATCAATTTTGTTTTGTTTAAATTTTGAAAGCTAACATTCGGTTGTTGAAATAAAACAAATCGAATTGATATGAGTTCAACAAATTAAAAACAAAATAGTCAATTATAAATTTCTGCTGACAATAAAACAAAAAAATTAAGTTAATTAATTTTAAGAAGACTTTTATTATGATTAATAAAAACAAAAATTATTAATATAAATGTCTATTATGTCAATAATAATTAATAAATTATTGTGTTTATTCTATTTATTGTCATAAATAAAGTTTATTTTATTGTAGATAACTAAAGATAAGCAGCCGTATGCATAAAAACTTAAAGCAGGTTTAACTGCCGTTGTTAAGCAAAATTTCTTGAAGTTGTTTTCACAAAACGTTTTTACCTTAAAATACCTTTGTTAAACCCTGTGTTAACTTTAAAGTAGGAAAACGTCCTCCTTAAACCCACAATAAATTGAGCTGTTTATTTTAAAAGTGACATAAGTCACTTTGTTTATAATCATCTTTTTTATCTAAAATTGGTTTATCAAACATTTTATAGGGAATATCATGGTAAAATCGTATGCATTGAATTTTTAGCCAATTAACTTTGTTTTGGTCTATATTTACTTTTCTTTTTGAAACCGATTTTTCTAATGATTGTGTTGAAATGAAATCTATGTTGAGTACTGTCAAGGATTCTTTTTCGACAGGCATTTGTAATTTATAAAACATTTATTCTTTTAAGCCGTTTCTATTACACCAATGTCACGATAACTGTGTGATTCGATTTACATCCGCGCCTGGCCGTAAAGCATTAATCAGGTGGACAAAACCACTGCATAATTTGGAACATCATGCTCGTCTTAGGAAGCCGAAGCTATAATTCTATGCAATAGAACTTTCTAGTTGCAACTTCGATGATTCCAGAGCAGGGCTGCAAGTCATCACTCCTTGCTTAAGAGTTGGAGACTTTCCAACTCCTTTCCAGAACACATGTCTAGCATGCTCACTGGATCTGGGAACATTTCACCAGGTAGGTGTTATTACAAGTGAAATGAACCCGGCCACCATTGAACCATAGACTGATATGGGGCCGCGAAACCACAACCACCACGATACTCCCATTTAGGGGCCAACCTCAATAATCAGTCACAGAACAGTTAAATGTCTAAAGAGACAAATAACGGAACTATGCGAGCTTACTGATTCCCGTGGAAATAAAGTGGAGTTTCCAGTTGTACCCGTGCTAACTTCAGGGGACTGGGCTCCCTTTTTCCCTCAGTTGCACAGGTCTAAGTTGTTGCTATCTCTAAAGACCATATATATGTGCTCCCGGGGGGTACTAAAGTCACGATAAGTACGAAAAGCCCGAAATTGAAAATTTGTGATCCAGAATTTCGATATTATTTTCTGAAAACTGAAAAATGTTCACCCAAGTTAATGCCAGTTTTTGCCACTATTTTGTCCTGTACATAAGTCACTATATTAAAAAAATCTTGAAAAGAGTTTCAGGTTTCGGTTTTATTGTATCTCATTATATACTGTTTATCTTCTTCTTCTTCTATATATATAAAAATTAAGCCCAAAATAGATGGCTGTTGGTTGCCAGTGTTTGACGAGATGCGCCAAATTTTCACAGTACCTTTGTAATGGTCGTTCGCTGGTTTGTATCTTTGTTTTGTTTCATGAGTTTAGGCACAATAGTGCGTCCACAATGCTTGTTTGAAATAAGACAAATTTTTCAAAAAATCAAAAATTTTTTTACATTGATTACTTCGACTCAATGTTTTGTATCAAATGAAATGTGTGTTTTCGTTTGTACGCTGCTATGTGTGTGTGCTTGCACAGAATGCTACGGCAATACAAATCGAAATATGCTCACGTTCATAGCAAGTGGATGTGCAAACAAATAGAGAATTTTGTTTTCCATATTCTGTTGCATTTTTGTGTGTGTGAAATTTGCGTGTTCAATTGCAAAATGATCCATCAGCCAAACGTTTTTCAAAGCAATTGTTAGATATTGAGAATGGAGCAATTCCGATTGATTACGCTTCCAGATAATTTTTGCCACTTTGCACAATCAAAACAAGTATTGGTGACAAACGTATTTCCCGGTATGGCACAACATTTTAGAAACCATGATTTTGATTGACATTCCCGGGGAAATTTTTGCCTACAAAACGGTTGACTCTGTTACCGATCAAGACGATGTTGTAAATTATCCAGTCGAATTTTAAAATTCGCTTGAGTTACCTGGACTGCCGCCCCACTACCTACAAGTAAAAGTTGGTGCACCAATTATTTTGCTTAGAAATATCTGCCAGCCACTACTTTGCAATGGGACACTTTTAGTAGTCAAAAAAGTCATGAAAAATGTGAGTGAAGCAAAAATTTTAAAAGGAAAATATAAGGGCGAGGATGTTGATACCACGCATTCCTATAATTCCTCCAGATTTGCCGTTTGATTTTAAACGACTACAGTTCCCCATACGTGCTGCTCTTGCAATGATCCCTGTTTTTTTCACGTGTTAATTAACCAATTGCTTTATTTGTCTATACCGCGAAACAAAATCGATCGAAGAATGTCGTATGTGTAAAAGCATTGCAATAGAGTAAGACGTATTATATAAGCACACAAAAATATTTTTTTTTTGCCTATTTAGTCAAGCACCGTGTTACATTCTTTAGGAAAGGGATAGAGAAGGGATGAGACAGGTAAAGAAAGTAGAAGGATAGTTACGGATATTAACTGTCGTATAAGACAGCTCATTGACCAGTGACCATGCTGAGAAGCCCCACCAACAGTCAATTTTTATTTGTAGTGAAAAAAAACCAAGGTCTTTATTGGGAATCGAACCCACAACCCCCAGTATAATAAGCTAGCACACTACGTAGCACCCTATAGGGGCAAAAATATTGCATTGTGAAAAAGATAAAATTATTAAAAAAAAAAAATTTTTTTTCCAATTTGTTTGTTCATTATTTTTGTTTTCCTCATGATGCCAACCAACGGTGTGGCGAAATATCGAAAAAATAATAAAAAATAAAAGTTTTTAAAAATTTTTTATTAAATAGTGACCTAGTGATTTATTTTATTTTATTTTATTAACTACTAAAAAATTAATAAAAAAAAAAACATAAAAATGAAAATAAAAGAAATTGTGTTCTTTCTGATTAATTTTCTGGAAAGATTGAATTTTTTGGCACACAGAAAAAAGAACGCTGCAGAATAAAAACAAACCACAAATGACTTGCAAAGCAGTCACGGGTACGCTAGTGAAAAGATAAGCTGTTGACTGTTGAGTAACCTTTTCTTATACCCTGTGGTAATGGTAGTGGCGGTATTCTATATCTAAAGAAGTCAGTCTAACACTTTTTCAAAAGCACTTAACTGTGCTATACATCTATTATTCATAAGATTTAAATAGTTTTTAGATTTAAATATGTTTAAGAGAACACATAAAATATTATTGAATAGCAAAAAATATTATTGAATTAAAAAGAAATCGAACTAAAGCCTCAAGTAAAACTGATTAGTTGGATTTTTTTTTATCAAAGCATATTTTGCTTTTAATTTTTTCTTTGTTTTTTAGTTTCTGTCACGTTTGCAACGTTCTACAGAAAATATATAACAATTATTGTTCTGTTTTCGTTAAGTAAGCAAATGTTTTTTATATGCTTAAAAGAACAAACTTTACATAAACCAAATTTAATATTGTTGTTTCAGACTGTTTCAGACAATGCAGAGACAATTTTATACTTACAAATATTTATTTTTCTTCATAAATATGTATGTCCACATAACTTACCGTTTTAGTTATGGCCCATTTACCTGTACTGCATTGTTTTCTATTGCTACATTTCACAGCACATGTTTTTACGGCAGAAGAACATTTAACGTATTAAAAGCACTTAATTTTTTGTTCTACAAAGAAGACAATGTATGACCAAATGGAAATTTAAACCACAATTATTCTGTTTTTGAAAATATGACATCCGATGGAACCTGTCGCAAGCATAATATAAATGCATAAGACTATGTTTCCAGGAAAGTGATTGCATACATATGTATGTACTGTGATATCAAGTTTTTAAAACATTACTTAAAGGTATTTAAATTTTACAATATTATTTGAGGACGCTGGTAGAAGAAATATTTTAAAAGCGGAAGTAAGAAATTTGGACAGAATAATACAAGGGGCCATAGCTGCTTTTGAACGTTACCATTGGACAAATTTCCTTCAAACAATTCGACTTAACGACAGGACTTTTCCAGATAAAAACTTGGCCGCTGGGCTCAACAAACGACTCGTGATTTGAAACTTAGTGGATGCAGATGGCGCTATTGTTTCTGATAGTAGTGGAGTGGCCAACTTGTTAGCAACGCGCTTTTTTAGGTTGGACTTTCTGGTTCAAGCGCACATTTGGATCCATTTGGTGTGAATGTGCGGGCGGTTGTCTCAACTTTAGACAAGACAAAATCTTTGACGTTTTTTGGTAGGACTTTTATGGCAGATGGTAGCTTAATTAGTTCAAGCACAAACGAAGAAGGCCTACGATTCATTAACTCTGCATCTGTAGGCAATGCATTGAGGCGTAGACCAAATAAAGATCCTGTGGTATGGACGGAATTTCTGATGTTGTCTTGAAAAGAAGCAATGCGTGATAAGATTTATATCAGTACCTAGCTGTGTAAGCCATAACCTGACGGTGGATCAAACCACTGTGGCGTCAACCACGTCCCAGGAAGCCTTCGGCTATTTCTATCCTCCAGTCACTCCTGGTCGCAATTTCGAGAGTCTCCTTGCTGAAGAGTTGGAGACTATTCAACTTCCTCAAACGAGGGCCACGAAACCACAACCACCACGATGCTCCTGACGGGCCAATCTTAATAATCAATCAAAGAACAGCTAAGAGGCTAAAAAGCCAAAAAGCTGATCTTTAGGGCTTATTGATTCCCGTAGAAATAAATTGGAGTTGTCCAGTTGGCTCCTGCTCGCCTATTAGGAGACGGTGAGATTCCGTCAAGACATATAATGTAGGGTAGGCGATAATAACTAATATTATAGCATGAACATTTCTACCAATAGCTTTTAATCATTGCTATAATATTGGTTATTTTCCAAAATCGTGGAAATCGACCCTCGCCGTTCCAGTACTGAAACCCAGATTAGTATCCTGTGTCTCCATTTCCCTTGTATCTGCATTTGAACAGTTATTTGAATTCTTTCTTCTGGCAAAGATTACTGAAGTTATTATTGACATTTTAAAAGACTTCCAATTTGGATTTAGAAGTGGAGTTTCGTCAACACACTCGCTGATGGTGCTAACGGACTTTATTGCCAGGGAACTGAATAGAAGATGCCCAACAATAGCTGTAAGTCTGGTTTTTGCCAAGGCGGTTGATACGGTTTGGTATGGCGGGCTTATATTCAAGATGATGGATATGGAATTTGGTGTGAGCTTTTGCCGCATAGTGGACAACTTCTTAGGGAACCGATCATTTCGAGTACATGTGGGTGATCTTCGGTCGAACGAAAGTTTGATTTCTGCTGGAGTGCCACAGGGCTTGTTACTGGGCCCTATGCTTTACAATATCTTTGTCTCTGACACACCACAATCGCCACGGAAGAACCTTTTACTTAATTATGCCGATGATATCCTCATTGCCCCTTCAGGTGCTAAAGCAAGGGCCGCTAATGATCGACTAAATCATTATTTGACGATACGGATAGACTATTTTACAAAATGGGGTCTAACTTTAAATATTTTAAACATTGCGAAGACCGTGGCCGTAATGTTTAAGGGAAGGCGGAGATATATTTACCCAAATTGTACAAACCTTGTTCGACTATTGGATAAGAATTGATTGGGACTTCGGACAGGCTTAAAAACCTGAGAACTTTGAAAATTATCGGCATATTGACGATATTTTCCAGCGAAGCAAGAAAATTTACTCTGCGTACCAGGGAGCCCTTAAACGTAGAGGGGGTCTTGATGAAGGGTGCGTCTTCTAGTGTATCGCCAAATAATCTACCCTACGCCTTTCCAGCATGGTTTGGGATTTTTTCTTACCAGATGGAGAGGCTTAGGATATGAAGGAAGCCGGTTTTGATTACTTGTCTTGGGCTAAGACCTTATAGGGGACCAAGTGGCGAGTTTCGCTGGCCATTATGTAGATCAATCTACAGCGCAATTGATTTTGCATGGGTGGATGTCTACATGGAGGAAATGGCTGTGAAGTTCTTGGAGGGCGCATATTCTTTAGAGAATCCCTGGTGTCGGAGTGCTTTTCTGCGTTGCGTGATTTGGTGGCTCTTCGATTGTCTAGGAATCTCTGTTCGGCGGACTTGTTGACTTTGAAAGAGGCTGGCATTCTTTATTTTATCATTACAGGCTAGGTTCCCTTAGCATCCAGAACTCCGTCTATAATACGGCTCAATTGTTAAATATCAAAATTTTCTCATGTTACTATGAAAATTTAATGCATGACCAGTAAGGATCTTAATTAGATATTAATGCAGAATGCACTACTCAGTTTTAAAATTTCAATATAAAAGAATTAAAAATCTCAAATCCTATTGTTTTTAAATAATTGTTTAGGTAGACAAATTTTAAATTGATAATAGATTGATACGAAAATGAACTTAAGCCTGACGAAAAATAATAATTCATGAATAGCATTTGAACAGAAATTTGATATATAACTTTCAAATTATTTTTTTAATTTTTTTAAATTATAATCAAATGAATAATACATGAATAATTCATTTTAAGTTCATGGATTTCTTAATTTCGCAATTTATTATAAAAAAAATTGAGGGAATAAATATTATGCTTCCCTCTCGGCAATGACTTTCGTACGTTCTATTATTAAGAGGAAAAAATTAAATAAATATAAATAAATTACACAAGTTCTTAATCGATAACTAATGAGAAATCATAAGGTTAGTATGAACTTTGTCTAACAGACGGAAGAGTAATCAATTGTTAACTGTTTCTCGTATTATAATTTCTTAAACAAATGTGCTGTTTACAAATAGAAAACTCGAGGTAGAGAGAAGCAAAGAATGCTAATGATAAATGTGGCTCAAAAATATTGCACTATATTTAATAGTTTTTAGTTGTTTCTGATGTATTTAAAAATAAATATCAAAACATGTTAATAATTTTTTCTATCCTAAAATATTTAAATATTAAAAAAAAAATAACTTAAGCTAGATTAGAATTATTCATTAACCGAAAATTAAGACAAATCAGTAAAATGGAAAAATTTTAAAGTCAAAAAAATCTCTAATATTTCAATAAAATTACTAAATAATTCGTATGAAAAAAATCGTAATTTTTTAGCTGAGTACTCTAGTAACGGCACTCTCACTACGCCCGCTTCAAGTTGATTGCCACGTAACTCACTTTCCTATATATTTATGCAAGAGAGAAATCTTAACAATGCTGGGAGATTCCTTTTTAAAAAAAATCACAGCAAAGTGTGTTTTTAGCTGCCACACCGACATACAAAAAAAGATGCAACGAAAATGCAACTCTGATCGCACAAAGACTAGTATATTAAATACGATTTTTTAACATTTAACTTTTTCAATATTCATACAAATTTTGATAGATCAAAACACGTAAATCATAGTATTTCCAATCAAACATTGGATTTGGGCATTAAGATTCAATGGCATGCCATAGCTATCAAACGTGATTTCTGCAACTATGCTAATTCAATTTAAAGTTAACTCCCCATTAACATAAAAGTATTTGATATTTAGTTTCCTTTTAAGGATAAAATAAAAATCTAACTTTTGTTTTACTTCGTGGTAGACATAAAATAAAATACAAACGTTAAACAAACAAAAAGCTGTAATATACATACATGCATGTCTGTATCTTTGTATGTATGTATGTTTGTGCGCTAACTTCGAAAGTAATTGTATGTCTATGTGATTTTTCTTTATTGATCTTCTTGTTCACCAACACACTTGCATTCGCACTTCCCTTTGAAGGAGGTTCAGTAACACTTTTAACTTAAAAAGGTTGATTGAACTTTTAATTAAATTTTACTCGAAATTGGTAAACAATTTATAAGATTCTTCTTGCAAACTTCCACTTAAGAAGAAGAATCAATATACTTTTTATTGTTCTTATCCATTTTTATCATATTTTATTATTCCATATGGATGCAGCAGTTGCAAATTTAAAAAGTGTTGAAAGTTTTGTTGAAAAGAAGCTCAAGTGTTTTTGCAAATAATTTTGAAATAATTTCATGTAAAAAGTTTAAATTTCTTATTTTTGTTTTAAAACAAAATTTTGTTGTTTATACTCAGTTTCATAATTTCCGGCAGCTGGTTAATCTTTGATAAAGGTCTGGATTTTTATCACATACAAAATTTAGGAGCACAATTAAAGATTGACAAAGTCAAATGGTCATTGAGGAGGTATAATAATTTAAAAAATATTCTGATTTCATAAAAATATTTAATTTAAGAGTATGCCTTATGTTAAGGCATTAAGAGTCATCATGTTATCCAGCTAATGCAGAAATCAATTTAAAAAAATGAAACAGTGGTTTGTTTTTTGGCCACTGTTTGTTGAACTTTTAAAATTGTTCAATTGCCTTTGAAAATAACTTACATTTTGTTGATAAAATTTCTGTACCTGCAGAAGGCTTCAAGTTAAATCCTTACGCAAAATTCTCCATGTGGTGGTTTTGGATAAACGCAATTATTAAGAACACCGAGGAATTGACAAATTTGAATCTGCTTGAATACTGTGGATCATAGCGACGATGTTTTCAATTGAACGATCCGGTTGAACACGGCACAACTTTAAAT
The DNA here is from genome assembly GCA_030448955.1 of Trichopoda pennipes. Taxonomy (NCBI): domain Eukaryota; kingdom Metazoa; phylum Arthropoda; class Insecta; order Diptera; family Tachinidae; genus Trichopoda; species Trichopoda pennipes. The sequence continues at coordinate 2,695,142 of JASKUP010000023.1, forward strand.
GCGGTCTCTTAAGGATTATTATGTTGTCCGAAAATATCAAGAATTTTACGAAATTTAACGTCAACGCAACCACCATTTTCATACCGGATTTTAATTATTTTAATACGATTTTATTACGATTTGAATTCATTGTAACAATTACTAATGCCATGTATACTACTATGAATATGTCAAAAATCTAAATGTCACAACTATTATGTTGTTAGTGTTGCCACAATTGAAAAACAAACTTCTTGTTGAAAAACCCAATACATATATTCTGTCTGTACCTATTTGTCTCTAAAAGTTTAGATTATTAATTTATGAATACTTTATCAAAATACAACTATAATTAACGCCTGATTAAAATAAAACTGATACGCTCAACTAAAAAAGTAATTTACGATTCAAAAAAATTAAAAGCAAAACTTAGAATTTATTGCTTGTACAAACATTTTCTAACGTACGTTATGATTATTAGTGATTTTATAATTTTAAAATATAATTTATGACATGTAGTTAGGTATGTAGCTGAAACGAGTTTAATATCTCCAATTAAGAGAATTGTTATTTTTTCAAATATACATAGTAGCAGTGGAATTTAAACTTAAATCTTAATCTTTCATACTTCATTCTATCAGTAGGTACTTATTTAGCTTAGACTTTAATCAATAAAATGTTTCCCCTGAAATGCAGAAGCAAACGTACTTTTTAATGTTTTAATCAATAAATAAGATTATCAGCATCTAAGAAAGTTACATCGAAAATAGGCTTAATAGGTTTGTGTATCAGCAAAAAACGGATGATATTCCCATTAAATTAAAGTTTCTCTGTCGGGTGAGGAAAATAAACGATACTCCTGTAAATTAATTTATATGTCTGCTGCAGTGTTTGGAAAAAAAATATTAAGAAACTCTGTACTAAACATTTTGGGATCAGTACACAAACACATTTCCCTACAAGAAATGCAAACGATCACAGTCTTGTTTATCGTTTCCGTAAATAGATGTAACAAAAATGCATACCCAACAATTAAGAACTCGTAATCATAGCACTATTATATCGTATAGATTTTTTTAATTGTACGGTAGTGTTCTTTAGTCGCTTTGGTAAATTTTTATATCACTAAAATATTAAATAATTATATGAGAAAATAAAACGATATTGCTCTAATCATATGAAATGACATTTTGAATCATATCGCAATCTGACAGCAAATTATTTCTTTGAATAGTATTTTGGCTGTGTAACGGCTTTCCGACAGCAACTTTTGTTTGCGAGTGTATCATTCCCCAAAAGTCTGCATTAGCAGCACATTGATTAGTTTTAACAAAAGGCATCAAGTTACAAGCAAATACTGTCTGGTCATTTATCGCTTTATTATGATAACACTGCACATTTCTGCCGTTTAACATATACACCGTACCCTAAATACAAAAGGGCCATAACTCAAAATACTAAAATTTTTAGGAGAGACAAACAATTGTTTATTTCATCGAGCACAAGCAATACACTTCATACAAAAATAGACATAACTATATATTTCCAGTTAAAGAAGATAGTGATGTGAAAGAAATATTTGCAGTAATTAGAGATGGGTACTCTGAATTAATTTATGGAAAAAAAGTCAGTTTTGGAAAATTTTAAGTTGTGATCCTTTTGATTGAGGGTGCGACATACATACATACTTATTTCACATTTTAACTAAATATGTGCAAATAAAGTTCACACCAAATATTTAAAAATAACCCATTATTTTTAAATTGTAGAGTAAACATTCTGTAAATTAAAATAAATAAATATCTCTTATTCTTTTTTACGGTCTTTTTAAATTAAATTAACAATATATATTTTTTTCTTTTCAATATTTTGCTTTCCTATGGAAAGCTTCTTCAGGCAAAAAAATTTTTTTTGTGTTTTTTTTTCCTGAAGAAGCTTTCCATAGGAAAGCGAAATATCGAAAAGAAAAAAATATATATTGTTAATTTAATTTAAAAAGACCGTAAAAAAAATAAGAGATATTTATTAAAGTTTAAAAAGGTCGATTAGAAAACTACAAAAATTGTAAATAAAAATTTTAAATTTATTAATTCTTTAATTAATTCAATTATTTATTTATTTCAACAATTTTGTATTCTTCTTTTTTAGTAAATATATAACTAGTTCAATAAATTATTGAATTAAAAAATTTTGTATTTGCTTTTATTTTAAATATATAATTTACTAAAAAAATTTAATTAAATTAAAACTGAGATCACGCACATTTGTGGACAGAAATAGTAGACTCCGTAAATTCAAAATGAAATTCAAAAAATATTATTAAACAATCTTTTATCCAGGTAAAACTTCAGTTCTTATATTAAATTATTTATGTCGGATACATAAAATTTATGAACCATTTTTTAATTTTTATTTCATGAATTTTTATTTTTGTGCTTGAAAATTTCAAATTTCTGTTTATTAAGATTCAAAGGAGACCTTATTAGTCCGAATAAAGTCTGCTATGGGGACCCTTAAAATTTTAATTTAATTTTTTTATACCCTTTTTATCGGACAAATTTTCTGCATAAATTTTAATCGACTGAATATAATGAGTTGAAATTAAAGTTTATATAGGGACACCTTTTAATTTATATTCTAATTTAATTAATTTTTGCCATGCGGATCATAATGCCACAACTTGAAAATATTAAATATGCAGCTATTATGGTTATCACGCCCATCATAACTTAAAATTGTCTTGCGCCATCAAACATAGTGCATAGAAGTAGCTTATTATTAAGATTTAATTTTATTTCCCCAGGCATTGCTAGACTATATTTAATTTATTAAAAAGTGTTCAATATTTTTTTAGGAAGTTTTTGTAAAATTTTTAGTTTTTTAATTAAAATATATAATTAATAAAATAATAAAGAAGAAAAATATTAAGGAAGGAAGTTAATTTTCACCATGTTATATTATTCAAAAATCTGTACTGTATTTAACTTTAATTATAATTTTTTTTTTTTGAAAATTTTGTTCTTCATTTTTTTTTTTTAATTTATTTTCAAATTTTAAAAATCTAGCCAAAGAAATTGGCTAGAAAATTTTTAACTTGAACCCAACGATTGAAAAACCCACCATACTGCTATATATTTTGTTATTGTGGTTAATAAATTTACAAATAAATTAAAGGGGAGGTGCCCATTTAAATATTTGAGTTATTTATCTTTATGTACTAACGTGTACAAAGTGATGTATAAGCCACCAGCAACTAACGTAAATAAAGATAATATTTAGTAATAAAAAATATCGCTCATACCACCACGAGTTAGTTATTATTTAAAAAAAAAGAAAACAAAAATTATTATCTACATACATAGTTACACTCGTAATTATATACTATTTATATGTTGTTGAATATTTTTTTTAGTTTTACTATTTACTACAATTTTATCAGTAGATGTTTTAAAATATTTTTTCACGTGTACTGACAGATAAAACGACATATTTTTAATTTATTATGGCCGTGGGAATACGATTGCTGTTGATATAATTAATCATTTAAAATATATTTGAAAAAAAATTAAGCCCTAATATTTGCAGAATTTTTTCATCAAATAGCAATTATTTAATGATTTAAATTATTTAAATTTTAATTGGTCATAAATAGGATAGAATAGTGTTATATTGTATAGTTTAGTGTATATTATAGTATGACAAACAAAGAACAAATGGCTTCCTCGGCTTTATTGAAACATATAACATCTCTTGTTTCTTGTTTTGCATTAAGTGCATGAGTTTCGTCAATGCAGCATTAAGTTTTCTTCTTTAAAGCACAACCTTGCAGCTTTACTTGTTTCGCTTAGGAAAATTTATCAGAAAAATATTGACATTTTTATTGACTTTAATTATGTAAAAATGTTTGCTGTTTTAACAATTCCGTACCCTCTAAAGCCTGATATTCTGTTCATAATTTCGTGCGAAATGCTGTCAAAGCCCATATAAAAATAATTGGTACGAAATAGATAAGAAATAATGTTGCTGAACTAGTACTCTGTTTATTTTTGAAAAAGTCACGAAATGTTTTTGGCCGCATGTTTTTCTAAATGAAAAACGTTTCAGGCAACATTTTGTTTCAACTACGAAACAATATGCGCAGCACTTTTTTCGCACGGAATTGTAAGCAACAGCTAGCTGATCAGTTAAGTATTTGTATTTTTAATTTTAAATTTGTTGTGCCAAAATGTAAAAGTATGAAGAAAAGCGTAAATTTAGTGACGCAGAAAAGCGTATCCTTATTTCTGCAGTAAAAAAAAGAAAACTTATTTGGGATAAGTCCCAAATGATATATTCTAACCGCAGTACCGCGAAATCATCGTGGATAGATATTGCTAAAGAGATTGGAAAACCTGAAAAGGTTTGTATGATATTTTTTGATTATTATTAGATGAAGCCTGTAAGCAAAGCTGGAGGAGTATTTTAAGTAGCAAACGGCATCACAACCAAAAACAAAAAGCATCAAAAAATCTTGTAGTGGATGCGACTTGCAGTTCTGTTCAGACGAATCTCAGGTTCCGTGGCAGTTTTCTGAGGACTTCACTAAGACGTCGGAATTGAGAACGTATTATTATTCTAACTTATTGCTGCTTATTGTAACTTTCGTAAGTGATGAAAATTTTGATTGTAGAACCAGTTGCTCACAGCTTCTAAGCACGCCAGATCGGCAGCTCACGCAAGATATTTTATCTGATTCTGAGATGCTGTCTATTACGCCACCGGAGAAAAAAACAACTTATTTATATGTAAGTCTTTATTAATATAATTTAAAACGTAACTTTAATTACGGTTTTATAGATTTTTATTTTGTTTTAGAAAAACAGAGCAGTTTCATCGAAAAACGTATATCGAAATGAAATGTGAGCTGGTGTCTCAAAGGTGGCAGATGTGATGACAACGTTGGTGGATATGGCAAAACAATAAAAATAATGTCAACGCGCCTTTCTTCAATTATATTAATTCCTTGTAGTTAAAATTATCTAATGATATTGGCGAAAATGTACGATGATTAGCAACTAAGCAACTTATTTTTAATATTAATGCATAATAGCAATTTTTACATAGTAAAATAAACAAAATTCTGAATAAGTATATGATTTTTTTTTTATAATAGCCAAAGTTTTTCTTTTAATAATAGTATATGTTTATATTATTCTTTGCAATAAAAAATATTGCCTTACGTATCCACCTTATTAAAAGTTATTTAATAAAAGAAGTTTTTTTTGTTTAAAAACAGATCTTTTTATTAAAGCATTTTGATAATTTCAATTATTTTTAAAGCCTCTTTAGTGAAATTATAAAATTTTTATTTCGTAAACTATTTTTAATTAGGAATCTCCAAAAAACCAAAATTTCGCTGCCAAGTAACAGATGTCGGAAATAAAATAAGTTATAATTTTATTGCGAACAACACGGTCTGGTTTATCTTGTCTGCCGTAATGCGCAACATTAATATTAGATAAAAAGAGAGAATCAGCTGGCAAGATATTGTCAAAATTTTCAAGGGAAATATGAAATGTTGCCTAACACTTTTCGCAAGTTAGAACAGAGTACTAAGCTTAAGTAGATCTAATATTATTTCGCAGATGAAACAAGTTGTTGCTGAAACATTTTGTTGTTAATATACATGATGCCAAAAACATTTCTTAACTTTTCACAAATCGTCTAAAATGCTGAAGAGTTTAACATAGATAGTTGCTTTATTGTCATTATAGACAGATTTACAGAGAAGTCTGCTTAAATCGATAATATACACCGACAAGTTGTGAAGTCATTTGTTCGTGCAAATTTCAACGTATAGCTATCAGTAGAAAATACTTTTTATTCCTTTTGGATGATTTTGCTCGAATAATCATTATTCAATTTCCATTTTTTATTAACTAAAACACATTGTTCTTGCATATATTGCTCCATTTCTACTTATCCTAAGCTATAAAATGTCAAACCGTTGCCAACACTTTTTTATGTACAAATGGTGGGAAATTCAAATTTTGTGTTTATTTTAGGAAAACCTTTACAAGAATTTTTTTCTATTTTTTCTGTTTTATTATATTTTTCTTTCACCTATACGCTTTTTCGATTTAAATACTTTTAATTTTTCTTTACATCATTCGTGTAATTTATGTTCATCAATTTAATTCGTGCTGTGACTGAAATATTTTGATATTTTCAAATGTTTTGCAAGAGAAAATCACAACGTGTATGAGACGTAATAAATTTTGTTAATAATTTTTTTAAGTTCTTCGCCGCTCGAAATGATATTTTTAACTTTAAGATTTTCATAGAGCGTTAAAGTAAATAAGAAATTAGCTGCTGCTCCTCCAATAATCGAGTTTGGTGAATTTTTCATAATTAATGTGAAAGTCGTTAACTATAAGATTTACATCTTCAAAGAGGCACCATTATGCAGAGACTTGGGATGTTATTTGTACTTAATGCAAAGGTACAAAGCATTGCTTTAGGAAACTATTGGAATTTATGATAGAGTTTTTCGCTAACTTCGTCTACCCGTTCATGTGGTTTTCTGGTAAAATAATTAATTTTATAACATTATAAAAAGGATTATATAAAACCGAAATACGCAGAATTTTGCGGAATTATATAACTTGTCCTGAATTTTTTATACTCGGAGTTACTGGTTTGCATAGAGTTTATTAGAGTATATAAAATTTCTTGGCGATTGGTGAGCTCACGATGTATATTGTTTAATCGAAACCGGTGTAAGACAGAATTCATATTCCAAACTGTAATCTGTCACAAGAAAGTCAAAGAAACCGTTTGATCTAGAGACTAAAGGTCTGTAGTTAGTTATTTCAAAGATCTTCCATTGGATTTGCGCAATGACTGATTGAAATTAAGGAGGTAAAGGGCATCTTATTCCCCCGTGGTGCTTATGTTAAGCAACCGAAGCTAGTAGAGGTATGTAATTGACAAACTTCCCCAGAGAAGGATGATGAAGGTATAGGCAGCCATGATGAAGAATCCAACACACCTGGTTGTAGAAATATAAATTCAAATTATATTCATGCGTTGTAAGAGCATCAATTAATAAATGCAGTCATAGCCGGTAATTACATTCAAAAAGAATTGAATTCGTGTTGCATTACCAAATTTATAAATTCAATTATTTTTTGTTGGAAATATATGGGAAGCTATCCTTTTAATGGTAAAATTTAGAAACTCGTAAATCTTTTCTTGAAAATAAAAAAATTATTTTAATAGTAAACAAAGCCACAGAAAATTGAACAGCAACATTATTAAATCAATTACAACGATAATAAAACAGTCTTAACTTTTAAGAAATGTTTGTGAAAATAACTAAATAAACAAACTATTTATAATTTTTTTTGTGCAAAAAATACAATAACTTTATACTTAAAAACAATTAGGCTAAATATATTTTGTTTTTAATTTTACACTTTTGAAGACGTTAAGAGTAAAAGGAGATAAATAAACGATATATAGCGGCAAATTGTAACAAAAATTTAATAGACTTTTAATGCTGAATTGATTAGAAAAGACATTATTAAAACGTTCTTCCATTATTTTATTAGAAACAGAATTTTTTACACAAAAATTAGCCCAGGAATTTTTTCCACGACTTTAGTGAGCTTTAATACAAGTATTTTAGCGCTAGTTGCGCTGCAAATATTGTATTCTTAATTAATTTCCATAAAAAAATCGTTAAAAGGAATTACCTGGACAAGTTGCCTTCCACCCAAAAAAGGAAATATTTTTAAAATAATTTGCTTTTGTTAGTTTCTGGCACCAAATCACGCCCCATATTTCAGTTTGACATCTTCATAAATATTTTTTAATAACTTAATATTTATTAGCATGTTTTATAATCGAGCTCACCACTTTATACTTAAAAACAACATAAATTATTAAAATAGTGACTGAATAGTATCTTGGGTGGCTAATAAGTTGAATTTTACACCCACAACAAATCATAAATGTGTTGAAAATTAACATATGTTAACAACAACTCTAATTATAAACGCACATTTTTAACGAAGCGTGCCAGTTTTTTCCTTTCATCTCATTAATAAAAAAAAAAATATTTTAAACATTAAAAAATAGAATAAAAATGGCAACGTGTATTTTATTATCAATTATTTTAAAAGTGAAAAAGTTTTAAATCAATTTAACTCAGTTGTATTATTTTCTTTGCTTTGTTGTTGGTTCTAAAAATAAAATTCATTTGAGTGCTAATTTTAAAATCTAATTGTTCTTTATTTTTTTTTCACTTTTATTTTTTTTTTGCTATTTTTTCAATAGCATCATAAACGTGTCATATTTTCAAATACCTAACAGATCATCAATTTTATAAAATGAATGTCCTTTGTACGACATCAAACAAAAAAAAAATTCAACTATCAACAACAATATTTTTGCCCCCTGTCATATTCAGTCATTCTTTAACCCTTTTATTCATTCTTTCGTTGCTCATTCTCGTTTGCAGGTTATTCACGTGGGCAAGTCAAAACGTCTTAAAAACACCAAGGATATTTATCAGCCTTTTTAAAAAAAAATTTTCAAAACAAGCTTTTAAGGAGGACTTCAGAAAAACTTATCAAATCGCTAAGGAATCCATTTAGACAAATGTGTATTTTTATAAAATATTTTTATAAAAACTTATAAATTTCCCCTCGTATATTATTTCGTTTTGGTTTTAGTCACATTTTTATACAAAAATAGAAGTTTAAATTTAAAAATAAAAAGGACCATAGAAAATAATAGAAAAAAGCCAAAAGTTTATTATGGTGAACGATACAACAATAACACAATACAACATAACAAAAAACAACTTCAAATACAGAAATTTAAAACAAACACGTTGAAATATAATAGCAATTTTATAGCTTTACATTGTTAAAATTTCTATACAAAGTGTTATCGTTGTGAAAATATTTCAAAGGAAAGCAAAGATGTACAATTTATCGCTTGCGAACAATGAGACTAGTGTTCAGTAGAGTTAAACGCATACAAATTTTTTTAAGGTTTTGCAACTTATTTAATATATTAAAATTTTTTAAAACATGTTATTTTAAATATAAGGGAAAGGTTATACTTTAAACTTTTAGAACTGAGGGTTGTAGAAGAAGTACTGTTGTTATTTCCTGTCCTATCTGGCTGGTTTGAAATCAAAGGCGAGCGCTTTCGATGCGAATGCATCATTCTCAAGCCTCGTTGTCGTTTGTACTGGTGAGTCAGTGTTGGTGTTCAGGCAGTTCTGTTGTTAAGTTCGTATCTCTTCAGATAAGCAGAATGGCATTTTTATGCCTAGTAAATTTATCGATATCACCGTCTTTTATTATTATCTGGGTACGTGTGTCCGTCTGAGGGTTTTTTTTCGTTTGCAGGTTTGCATGGTGTGAAAATTGTGTCTGAGGACGTGTTTACCTGTTCGTTTATAATGTCATTGTTGGAAGTTTTTGTTTTGTAGATTTCAATGTTTTCGAGAATGTCTAGTCTTCGTCCTTTTTTGCTAGGATGTAATAATGTCATACATTCACCTATTTCCCTTGGTGTGTGTCCGTGAGTGTCAGGGTGTAATGCAAAGTTTGAATCTTCTCTTTTCCGTTTGCATGAGCGTATGTGTTCTGTAAACCTTGTTTTTAGTGTTCATCCAGTTTGCCCTATATAAGTTTGTTTACAGGTACAGACTTATACACCGCTGGAATTAAATTTGTCAGTTGCTTCTGTCGTTGTTCTGAGATTATGTCTCAGCGTGTTGCCAGTTTTTAATGCTGTGAGTATTCTTTCTTTGTGAAAAAGGTTAGTTAGTCTGTGTATTTCTGGTCCTGTGTAAGTAAATGTGTGCCGTCGTGGTGTATCGGCTGTCTCTTTGTCTTCTTTATTTCTCTTTTTAGTGTTGTATTGTCTAAGAAGTTTATCGATGGTAGTAGCCTTGTAGCCGTTATTTATAGTTATGGCGTAAATTGTGTCGAGTTCTTTGTTGTACTTATTTGAAGTAAGTGGAATTATCTTAAGTCTGTATATCATATGTCTAAACGCTGCTAGTTTATGTTGGGTAGGATGGTTTGAGGTGTTGTGGATGGTAGTATCCGTCGTAGTTGGTTTTCTGTAGATGTAAAATGTTAAACAGTCGGTTGCTCGTGTTATTGATGACAAGATATGCAAACTTTTGGCTTGTTCTTTTTCCATTGTGTATGTAATCTTGTTATGAATTGTGTTTAAGTTTTCTAGAATTCGTTCGCCGTTGTCTTGCTCGAGGATGCATATAATGTCATCTACGTACATATCTATTGTAATGAGTTATTTTGTGTTTTTCCATTAGTGTTTTTACGTGTAGTGATTCGAGATGCCATGAAGATTGCGGAAATTAGGTTTCCCATACCGAGTCCGTCAGGTAATTTGTAAAAGTGGTTATTGAATCTAAAGTCTATAATATCAGTGATGTATTGGCTTTCGTATAAATTGTCTAGTGTGTTGCGTAAAATATCTAAGTTTTCATGTGTTGGTATTGAAGTATATAGATCCTTGATGTAAACGATGTGCATGTTTTCGGTTATTTTGATCTCCTTAAGTTTATCGATGAGGTCTTGTATATTACGTATAGGATGTGTTTTGTAAATGTATCCTTTCCTTAGGTACGCCGGTGAGGTGTTAAGCTAGGTGGTATGCCAGTGCAGGTCTGTAGTTTATAATGGGTCTCATTGGCATGTTTTCCTTGTGTATTTTTGGTTGTGTTTTGAGTGTTGGTGGTTCTGGGTTCATGCTCATGTATTTGTATACTTTTTCGTCAGCCAACGTTTTGCAGCGTTTTAACAGGTTGCGTATTTCTCTTTGGAAAGATTTAGTTGGGTCATTTTTAAATTTAGTGCTGTATAAATTATTGTGTTTTTTTATATAATCTTTTTTGTGCATTACCACAGTTGTATTTTCTTTGTCCACCTTTGCAAGAAGAAGTATAACTCTTGCAACTAACAAAAATTTGTTGTTTATGACATAATGAATTCTTATAGAAAGAGTTTAGTTTAGTTAATTAAATTTATCGAGTCAATTCAATAGTTTAGTTTTCATGCATTGCATTTATATTAAATAATTTTAATTAAAAATCTGCTGGAAAATAATATATATATATATGTCAATCGGTGGTGGACTAAATTAAATTTCAAAAAAACATAACATCAGGCGATCAGCAAAATTCGGTGAAAATAAAAAAACTTCCGAATTTTAGTGTCCGGAAATTGAATCTCACCGACACCTTCCCTTTTCTAAAATGAAAGTCAAAGGAAAAAACGACGAGTCTACCACACAAAACCCATCTTGATTAATTTTATCATTGAGGGAAGGCTAAATAATTAACTTGATTTAAATCACCCAAACAATTTATATAAAACATAAAGATTTATGCATATGCCTTCTGAAGATTTAAATTAAATAGAGAAAGGACTTCAAATTAAGAAAAACCACACTAGTTTAACAAAAAGTGCTTAAAAATTTCAAATTTGAATTTCTTAAAATTTAACAAAAAAAAAAACAAAAACATAAATATCATTAATCTATATCTAAATTAGAATAAACCCTAAAAGAAATCAAAATAAAAGAAATTAAAATAAAAATAAAATAAATTAAAATAAAACACAAAAAAAAAAAAACAATGAAAAAATAGTTTCTTAATAATTAATGTGTTTTTGTATAGAATTTTTTTAAAGTTTTGTGTGTTTTTGCTTTGTTGGTTAACTATAATTCCTATTTAATCAATTTTTCCTCAGATATAAAATTTTTAAGATTTCTATACAAAATTTGGAAAAGATCCACGGATGAGCTATATGAATAGTAGTGAAATGGCCATATGGATATACTTTCGGAACAGTAATAAAATAAATTTAAATTTTTGAATAATAAATATTTTATGAGAATATAATAAAATATTTATATTTAAATGTAGATTCCTTTAAACATAAACGCAGTTAACGTAGATTAACATAAAACAATTTAAATTTATTTAATAAATAAATCTGTCTACATATTCATATACATAAATTTTAGAAGAAAGAATAGCAAATTCTACTGACTGCTGACAATTTTCAGAAAATGTATGCTCGTACAACTACAAATTTAAGCCCAAATGTTTTTAAACGAAAACTTTGTCCACTGCCGTCAGATAACTAATTTAATAGTATCAACGTTGTTACTGTGTGAGTATGTGTATTTTATATGTATGCAAGTTCTAATTTTAGACATTTAAGCCCCTTTTTTATGGTCATATTTCATTGTTTATTTAAACATTTGTGACTTAGCCGACTTAAATTTGAATCGTTTAAAAGTCGGAAATGCAATCGATTAAGATTAAAAATTTCTTTACAAATGAAAAAAAAATTTTTATGAATTTTTTTAAAAATTATAAGATGAACACTTAGCTAATATTAATAAACTTAATGATATTTTCCTTATAATAATAAATAATGCAATAAAGACGAATTGTTTTTAGATATAAATTTTATTATTAAATATAATAATTATAGTTATTTGACCTTTTTTTAATATTTTTTAGTAATTTATTATTAAGCATTATTCATTATTTAATAAAAAATTTTAAAACTTTATTTTTTATTATTTTTCAATATTTCGCCAAACCATTGGTTGGCATCATCAGGATAAACAAAAATAATGTATAAATAATTAATCAAAATTGAAAGAATTAATTGATTTTAATAATTTTATTCTTAAAGTGTTTCTTTTTTATAAATAACACCTTTTGATGTTCATGGCCGCAGAAATAACAGCCTAAATTCAAACAAAGTTAAACATAAAATTTATATTTTATTAAAAAACCTTTATTCTTATATTTATATCTCTTAGGAATTGAAGGTATTTAAGAGATTTTTGTATATGTCTTTCCAAGCTATTTTCTCTGCTTGAAAAATATTATCGCTAATTCGATCATTTTAACGATTCACTTTCATTATACCGTTTGCGCAGAATAACTAAACCTCCCTTGTTTGGCATACCACAGATTCGATTAAATTTTATTCGAATTTTCGATTCTCTGACTACTCTCTATGAAAAGGACCGACCTAATTGATTAGACTTGCTTCACTTACAGCTACGAAACTAATACATACTCGTTGTAATTTAAATCACTGGTTTAAAAGAACAAGCCGAAAAAGCTTGCGACAATACAATTTCTGTCAAAATGTCAGTGCCTAGCTGTAGACAGAGGTATGTGACAGATATTGCATCACACAAAACCCTTTAAAAAGGAATTCCGGAAACTTTTCGTACTTCAGTGATGTTCTATTATATAAGTAAATGCTTAAATCAATGTTTGCGCCTGCACGTATGCTTCACTTTTATTAAGTTACAATTTTTGCACAAAGTTATACACTAATTTTTAAATAAAGATGCACATCTGTAATCCTAGTTTCATTAAAAATTATTCTAAAATTTATTAAATAAAATATTCCTTATTAATCGAATACTTTTTATTCGAACGAAAATTTAATCAAATCAGGTGCCTCTATGCTGATATTTATGTATTTTGACTTCCCTCAGCACATTTACTGCAACAGCAGCAATAACCACAATCAAAAAAAAATTGTTAGCAACGATTTAGTACAACGGTATATTTCGTTGTGTCAGTGGCATTTTCCAGTACAATAACCAAGCTCACTTTCACACACCCATACGAGTATATATTAGGAAACTTTACATACAATGTACCGTTACGGTATGCAGTACAATACTCTACAACATTATTGTTTTGCTCTAGTATTAATAACAAGTTTTGTCGCTTGTATGCACGAGGATATGAATTTATCAGTCAGCAACATAAAATACAATTTTAAACACACACATCCACACACACACACACACAAATTTACATATTAAATTATAAGACGACACTTTTCAACACTGTATTTTTATTCCTGCTTCATTTTGTTAAGACATTGTTGTTGTTAGAATGTTTTTTTTTTGTTGTTGCAGCAATTGCTACTGCTGATGAGTGAAAATAATACACAGGCATTGTATTGCAGTGCAGATTGCAGGTTTATTAAGCAAAGTAACACATTGTTGTTATTGTTGTTGTATAGTAGTACTTAAATATACCATATTAAAAAGGTAAAACACACGTATTCTCACTTCATTATAAACAAGTGTATATTGTATGGATATGAATATATAAAAGGCATAGTTGAATGTACGTTTGTATGTTGTGAATATGTGAGGTATATTAATCTAACTATTATTTTCAGTTCATTAACCTTTACATTGTCTTATTACCTACATTTTTCCACTTTGATGGTTATAACTATTATTATTATTATTGTTGTTGGTGTTTCTAGCATATTAGTACTATAATATGTTGTTAACAATTTCAAATAAATACACGAGTTTTTTTATATCTGTTTGTATGACACTTTTTGTTATAACAATTGGTTTGCCGACACAATTTTATAACTTCTGTTCTAAACAAATACACGATAACACATTAAAACAAAGCAGCATTAAATTGTTTTATAATTAAAATTTAAACTTAAAAAAATATTGAAGGCCTTGCTGTTGAAAATTACCGTTAGTATATCTTTAATTTATGAGTGATGCTATTTTCTTACAAAAATTATGACTGATGATATTTTTTTATTGCAAATTATGACTGATAAAAATTTCCTATGGAAAAGTTATAACTGTTTATAAATTTTCTGTGGAAAAGTTTGATTATTGTTTTTTTTTAATAAATATGACTGATGATTTTTTTATACAAAAATTATGACCAAAAAAATTTTTTATAGAAAATATAAAAAAAAGTTGTTTTTTTAATATGTATGGCTGATAAAATGTCGTCATTATAGAAAAATATGACTGATGGTATTTTTTTAACAGAAAAAACATGACAGATGAAAATTTTCTATAGAAAAATTATGACTGATTGTAAATTGTGAAGAGAATAATAATAACTAATGAAATTTTTTATAGCAAAAAAAAAAAAAAAAAATTAAATAGAAAAATTATAACTGAAGAATATTTTTTATAAATAAAATTTACATAATTTTTTTAATAAAAATTAATAATATTGACGAATTTGGTTTTGTTTTTTTTAAGTAAATATGACTGATGACTTTTCTATATAAAAATTATGACCAAAAATTTTTTTAAAGAAAAATTATTACTGATTATAAATTCTCTGTAGAAAATTATAAATAAATTATTGACGACTGATAAAATTTTTTTATTACAAAATAACAAGAAAAATTATTTATAAGAAAAAATTATAACTGATGAACATTTTTATAGAAAAATTATGACTTAATTTTTTTTTAAAAAAAAATAATGAGTGATAAAACTTTTAAATACATAATAACGTTTTAGCTGCGGTCACGGTGCAAAAACTCCATACAGTGTAAAGACACTGCAACACATTGGGGACCAACAGCAGCATCAAACAGCACAAACGCCACTTTTCCCATTTTCGGCGCAAAACACGCGGTAGTCTGCTATCGATGGCTGCCAAACACGAACTAAATGACGCAGCTTGTTCAAAATTAGAAAAGGGTCAATTGACAGCTGCTTGTTGGCAGGAACGGTACTGTTCTTTCAAATAAGTAGTAGGAAAATCAAATTCACGACTTATTGACCCACCATCTTATAAACTATTGCTGATGAAAGTTTTTATATAAAATATAGGCACCTTGTCGCCATATTTATAATCATGCAGTTATTTGATTTTTTCTAATAAGTAATTTATTTCTAATAACTGCAACTAAAATAAAATTCTTATGGTAGCTTCAGTGTATCTTCTTAATGAAGGCTTTCATGACAACAGAAGTTTAATATGTAAATGAATGGAAAGTAACTTTAGGATAAACAAGGGTGGAAATAGCATCGTGATGCCAGAAACACATTTAGAATGTATGAAATTTTAATATACAATAGTATGTGTTCGAGAAAACAGAAATACGTCCGAAGAATTACATACATGAATATACAACATGCTTAAAAGAAATTCCACGAAATAATTAAACAACAGAAAACAAAAGTAACTAACACAGAACAACAGCAAAACACACAGCTAAACAGGCGTCTACACTAAATGATGATAGCAATATGTCATGATTTAAAGTAGAATATTCTTGTATATGCGAGAATCGCTTAAACCAGATTTAAGGCCCACATATAATATGCATATGCAGGCTTAAGCCAACTTAAACAACTGTGCCAATACCTAATATTCATATGTGGCGAACTATAATGTACTTAAAAAACTTTTCGTCAAGTCTCGTCAAATGTCAATTGCATAAGCAAACTACGAAATTGATCGCACGTTCCGTACGGAAACAGCTGATTTTGCATTGCGTTATAGATGTATTAGTAAACAAATTCCAATGAAGGGCAATAAATACTTTATCTGATTTTAATAGCAAATGTACAGAGAAAAAATAGCTTACATATATGACAAAATAGACGCGTTTTATTATAACGGAAATTCAAAGGAACGAGGGCCTTTAAACATTTTATTTTCTTTTCTATTTTTTAACACATAGTTTGCAATGAAATTTAATTTTTTATTGTTTATAAATTCAATGATGCACACAGTTGGGACTAAACCTTTGGCCCAAATAATACATACAGCGATATATGTATAATTTTTCTTTCGTAATTATCTTAAAACTATTAACAAAAAATTATAAATTTGTATAAGGATAGTATTAAGTATACAAATTATGATTATTAAACGCCTTTTTGCTAATAAATTTTATTTATTAGCAAAAATTATTTAGAACGAAATTATGTTTTTGCAAAAGTACGAATAAAATAAATATGCAACTGTGCATAATAATTTCTATATTCATGTAAGTACATTATGGCCACGTAAAAGTCTTCATTGATTCGCTGAAACATTTGACACACTTTTCGTCCAACTTTTGACATTAGCTTGAGCCAGATTATGCATATTATAGTTGGGCCTTTATAAGCATCACCTGCTAGAATTGAATACAGTAATATGTTGAAAGTGGTACAAGCTGAGTTAGAGTTAAAAACAATCGTTTATTTTCTTTTAATAACTTTAATAAAATTTCTTTTATAACAAAAAATAATGCTACAGACATTATGTTTATTAATATTTTTCAAATTAAATCTACAAATAGATAAATACATGAAAAAATGGAATTATAGCACTTTTCAAAATAATGCCTTATTTATTCTTGGTAAATATTAAACTTAATTTTTCTTATCTTTTTATCTTACAGGTATGTGGATGAGTTTTTAACATTAGCGCGTTAAAAGTAAGTAAAAGTTTAAAAATTATTACAAAGTTTGCATTAGAGAAATGAAACGAAAAATAACTAGAAGCTGTGATTTAATAATTTTTTAATAATTCAAAATGATCTACAAATAGAAATCTACTGCTTGCTGCTGAATGCTTGCTTGTTAAGAGTAAATTCGACTTTAAAATATTTTGTGACTAACGGAGATTTTCTACAGTCGAATTTATATAATGAAATAATTTGGAAACATGGAAGCATTGATATGAAAAGAGACCGTTCCTTTGTAAAAATAACGGTTTTCTCTAATAGTACTTTTCAACTTAATCTTAGCACAAACCGAGAAAAATAATAAATAAGCGTTTGCACTTATGAAGCTTATAAGTGGAGTTCTAGTTTAATATATCTACTCCATGGATTTTACTGGTACATACGTATTCTTTTGCAATAATTTTATTATCACCTGAAAGTGACTTCATTTTAGTGAACAGCTGGTTGTAGTCTTTTTTAGCAGAAAACCGTAGTTCTTAAAACACCGTAAAACGGAAAAAGACTGGTGTTAAATCATATGACACGTGCCTCTTTCAAAGCAGCGAAATAATAAATTGTCTTGCAATAATTCAATTATTTCAAACCTTCTGTAGCCTATGGGTTGGTGTTGTTAGCACATCGCAGCAATAATGACGATTTCAAAGACATAGAGTTGTCATATTACTAATTTTATTCATAGTCTAATTATGATTTCAATAAGAAATCCAGACCAAGTAATGGTAATCTATAGAAAAATATATTTTCTCTACAATCAATTGTAAAACCTCAAATTGCAAATTTAATTTATATTAATTTTGCAATAATATTCAGGTGAAAATAGTTCAAAAATCAACATATCCTACCTTCTCGCTTTATATTATTTTGAAATATTTTTCGAAGAATTAAGAAGCGTTTCTCAAATCCAAACTGTAAACAACTTCTTTATAATGTTAGTTTGTAGAGGGAAAAATTCTTTTTCTGCAATAACTGCGGTAAACGCACCTAACGTGTTTTTTTGAAGAACCAAAAATGTTCTTAAAGGTGTTTTTATAGAGGTATATAATTTTGAAGTGGAATAGCACATAGAGACATTTTTTTAATTGACTTGAAATTAATTTTATTCGAAAGATAATCTTCTGGCATTGTAAGCTAAGTCTGTCTTCATCTGGAAAACAAATTTTCGATAACTATTTCCAATACTTGTGGCCGTATATCGGCAATAACGAGGCGAATGTTGTTCTCCAAGTGATCAGTCGAGTTTATTGGCATAGACTAGGGATTTCACATATCTCGACAGCAAATAGTCTAGTAGCCGAAAATCTCACGATCTCGGGGGCCAATGCACAGGTCGGAAATGTGAAAATATGTGATTATCATACGTCTCATTCAATAAATAAATTCGGACACCAGTTGAAATCACAAGTCCTGCACGTTATTGTTGTTTAATTGTCCCAAAAATAATCACGCCACTATTGCGATTACCATTGACTGTAACGTTCTTACCAGCATCGCTTTTAAATATGTACGGACCAATGATTCAGCCAGCCCATTAAACATACTAAACAGTTAGTTTTTCTGGATGTAACGTATTTGTTTATTGACGTATTCATTCAAACTAAAGTAAGCTTCATCGCTAAACAAACGTGCTGTGTGGCACGTAGCGCCGTCCTGTTGAAATCAAATGTTGCCAATATCCTCCTCTTTAATTTTTGTGAACAAAAATTCGTTCAACATGGCCCGATAACGATCACCATTGCCTGTTAAGGCCACTCCTGAAAAATGGCCCAATTATGCGTCTGACCAAAATCTGCACCAAACAGTGACTCGTTTTGGGTGCCTCGACTTTTCAATGTATGCACGCGGGTTTTCTGTGCCCCATATGAGACAATTTTGCCAAGATCAATGAGCTTCATCTGAAAAGATGATTTATTTTGGCAAAATCGGCATCATTTGTAATTCGATCGCAGGCCCACTTAGCGAAGCGTTGTTCAAGCGTATACACAACCATATTCGCTTAGCGGAAGGATAAAAGTAATTATCTGTCAAATCAAATATGAGCTAAGTGTTACCATTCACGAAATAAGCACTAGTTGAAAAAAAAACGTTAGATAGCGGACCCTATAAAAGTTCTATACATTTATGCAAACGAACAATCACTGTTTACTAAAGGGTTTTTAAATAAGAAGTTTGTTTTTCAATTGTGGCTTGGTAGTTTTAACATTTAGTTTTTTGATGTTTTCGTAGTTGATGCATTGGCAATTATTACAATGAATTCAAATTCGCACGAAAATCGCAATTAAAATGATTAATCCACTATGAATATATTGGATTAATTACATTTTGTAAAATTCGTGATATTTTCGGTCAACATAATCGCGCTTCTGAGATCGCTATTAAAAATTTGGTCGTTAAATTTGAGTCGACAGGCTCGATACAAAATGCGTGAATATCAACGCGTGCTCACGCGGGTCATGCAACTAATAACATCACAGCCGTTAGCCACAGTGTTGAAGCAGGTCCAAGTTTGTAAATTCCTCGTCGTTCTCAGCAATTGGGGTTATTCAAAACCACCACATGGCGAATTATGCGTAAAGATTTGACTTTGAAGCTTTAAAAAGTTCAACTGGTGCAGGAATTGAAGCCGACCGACTATTCACATCGTTGTAGATTCGTTTAATTGATTCAGGAACAATTTCCTGGTTTTTCTGAAAAAATCATTTTTTCAGACGAATCCCATTTTCGCTTGCCAGGGAACGTCAATCAGAAAAATTGCAGGATTTGGGCTTCTGAAAATCCTAGAGCGATAATTGAGAAACTTTTGTCTGCTCAATATGTCACTGTATGGTGCGCTATGTGGTCTGGAGGTGTGAATGGACCGTTTTTTGTTGGTCGATGAGGCTGGAAATGCGGTCAATGGATCACGCCAGATGCTAACAACTGAGTTTTGATCTATTATTGGTCTATTATATTGCATATTTTATCTTGCAAAAGCTTGCGATGCAAGGCGTCCAAAAAGAATAATTAATATTTAATATTTTAATATTTTAGTTAAATTTAGTTAATATTTTTGTTAACCTTTTTACTTCCAAAAAACCATAAATTATATTTTATTTAAAAAGACTGTTTGTTGTTAACAGCGTTGTTTTCTTTTATACAGAAAAAAGTTTTTTTTTTCATTTTTATAAAAAAATATTTAAATAAAAAATCCGTAAATAATTTTCCAATCAAAAAAGTAATAGATGTAATTAAAAATTTAAAAATATTTCAATTTAAAAACAAATGAAATTTAAGAGGTGCAAATATTTTTTCTCTGTATAATTTTAAATTGTAATTTAAAATTACAGAGAAATTAAAAAATGACAAGGGAAAATTAAAATGTTGCAAAAGGTGATTTTTAAAGCTGTTCGTTTATTCTAATGTATTGTTAATAAATAACACGGTAATTGGATTGTTATTTGTTTAAGCAGTCATTAGTATTAAATCAATTTTTAAAAATATATTTAATTCAAGTGGGTGTTTTAACTTTTAAAAATATTTTTTTCTTTAATTTTCAGTAATGACAACAATATCTGTTTGAATTTCCACAATGAGTCATTTAAAAGTTGTTTGTTGCTAATAAGTATTTGGAAGCTGTATACAATAAATATTTTTTAATTTAATTAATTTTTATCGTTATTTTTTTATTTATTTGTTGTCTTTATTTTTTATTTTATATAAAACGTTCATTAAATTGAAACTATTGACATGAGCTGCAAACAAATGTGTAATTAAAAGTGTATTTTAATTATTGTTGTTGTTGTAAGTAGTGTTTGTTAAATTAAAACTATTCCTTTTGTCACGTACCAAAGCAAATGACTTTTATTTAAAAAAAAAAAACAAAACAACAACAAAATAAATTAAATAAGTAAAAAAAAATAAAAAAATATTTTAGACTCTAATTTTTTACTACGGTTGCGTTTCTTATTATTGGACGCCAACTCTTAAATTAAATTATTTGACTTTAAGTTTTATTGAGTTGTTTTGTTTTGTTTTTGTGCTCATTTGTTTTAATAAAATCGTTAGTTGTTTTAACATACTGAATGCCAAATGCAAACTACAATTTAAATAGTTTGTTAATCAGCAACAGCATTAAAATTAAAATCAGCCACACCAACAACATTGATGATAACAGCAATAACACAACGCAACACAACAGAAGACAAGACAAGAAATATTTATTTGAAAACTTATTGACATTGACTTTGTCCTTAAAATAATAATAATAATAATGATATACAAGTATATATAAGGTAAAATATTTTATTTTACATTATGGTTTCTCAATAAGAAGTTTGTTTTTTAAGCCAACAACATGACAGTTTTGACATTTAGTTCTCTGACGTATTCGTAGTAGATGCATTGGCAATTGTTACATTGAATTCAATTTCGCACGAAATAAAATCCACTAAGAAAATCCACCATTTTCTGCAAAAGTTACATTTTGTAAAATTTGTGATATTTTCGGTTAACATAATCGTCGTTCTAAGACTTCTACCAAGAATTTGGACGTTAAAATTGAGTCGACAGCGTCGATACACATTGTGCGAACACCAACGTGTGTTCAACTGTCAACATAGCAGCCATTAGCCACAGTGTTGAAACAGGTCCAAATTTTTCAATTCCACCACGTTCTCAGCGATTGGGGGTATTCAAAACCACCACATGGCGAATTTTGCGTAAAGATTTGACTTTGATGCCTTACAAGGTTCAACTGGTGCAAGAATTGAAGCCGACCGACTATTCACATCGTCGTAGATTCTTTCAATTCATTCGGGAAAAACCGGCTGGTTTTTCTGAAAAAATAATTTCTTTAGACGCAGCCCATTTTCACTTGTCAGGGTATGTCAGCAAGCAAATTTCCCGCATTTGGGCGTATGCGTAATTTATCACTGTATAGTGCGCTATGTGGTCTGGAGGTAAGATTTGGCCGTTTTTTTTTTCGAAGATTTGGCTGGAAATGCGGTAACGGTTAATGGATTACGCTATCGCGAGATACTAACTAAATTTTGGCCCATTATTGGCGATGTGGATATTTTTGACAAGCGGATTCAATAAGACGGTGCTGCAGGTCACACAGCCAACGATCAATTTATTATAAAACAAACATCCCGATCGCATTATATCACGACAATCAGCAGTTGAACCCCCCGGGGGCACATTATATGGACTATCTAGACCTGTGCAACTGGGGCTACAAGGGAGCCCAGTCCCCTGAAGTCAGCAGGAATACAATTGGAAACTCCACGTTATTTCCACGGGATTCAGTGAGCGCGTAGAGTTCCGCTATTTGTCTCTTTAGACATTTAGCTGTTCTCTGGCAGAATATTGAGGTTGGCCTCTATATGGGAGTATCGTGGTGGTTGTGGTTTCGCGGCCCCACAACAGGTCAGTTTTTAATGGGGCCAGGTTCATTTCACCTTTAATAACACCTACCTGGTGGAATGTTCCTAGATCCAGTGAGCATGCTAGATATGTGTTCTGGACAGGAGTCTGATAGTCTCCAGCTCTTCAGCAAGGAGTGGTGACTTGCAGCCCTGCTCTGGAATCATCAAAGTTGCAACTGGGAAAGACCTTTTTGTAGAATTAATCTTCGGCTTCCTATGGCGTGAGCGGCGCTGCTTTTTACTCACAGTGGTCTGACCACCATCTGCTTAAGGCTCACTGCCAGGCGCAGATGTAAATCATATCACGAAAAATCAGCAGTTGAGTACCCAGCCAGATAGTGTGATTTAACACCACTGGATTATTTTTTGTGTGGCTTTGTTAGGGACAGAGTCTATACGGAGCCAACGAATCGGCCTTAAAACTACCGAATAGATCGCCATTTTGCCAAAAACAGAGTCAAAACTTTGATGAAAGAATCGACATCTGTTAGCGTTATACAAAAAAATTTTAAATCAGCTTAAACAAAATTTTTTATTTGAGAAAACAAGCATCTTGTTAAAAAACATTTTATTATACATTTATACTCCTATGTATATAAAAGTCATTGAAATTATACGATTTCAATTGTTGATCGAATAAGATTTTTTAATACTCAAAAAAAAGAAAAATTTCAATAATCATAATTTTTAAAAAAATAGCTTTCAATAACCCTATCAGAACACTATTTATTATTTTGCCATTAACGGTCTACTAAAATACCGGCCATTGCATAGAACAAAGTATTTAGCACATTATAAAATCAAAAGAAAACAGAAATAATCGAAACTTTATTTTACATGTGATGTTTATAGCAAACAGTGTTGCCACTGACTTTAATTTACAATAAAATAAATAATAATATATTGATTATCTACTAAAAATAATAAACATATTCTACTAAAAAACATTATTTCAATTTAAAATCAAAAGCGCTTCAGCGGCAACACCGTTCAATTTATAATTTGTTCAAACGCGCTAGTGCAAAATTGTGTAAAGCTGCCAAAGCTTTATAGCAAGTCAAAGGAAAAAATTACGTTTATTACCAATTGTTAGCAAACATTGTTGTCAATAAGTTTTCGTAACCAAGTTTTTATGCAAAATTGCAATCACTGAAATTATTTTGAGGAAAAGCTTTTGTGACTTTTGTCTATGATTTCCACACTAGCTTCCTCAGCTTAACATTCTTAAAGAAATTTATTTTTTTAATATATAGTTATGTTTTCCAGTCGCACGACTCAATTACTGGTGCAGATATGCTATAAATTTCTTCGCTGCTGTTTAACCTTTTGCATGATGACAGTATTAAATTATAGTTTTTCTAACATTCATGAAGCCAAACGACTTTTCGACTTTTAATTTGGTTTAATTCTTACAAACACACAAAAAAAATTTGGTACAATTTTTATTTTAACAAACGTTTGTTTGAACTTATGAACTCATTAATTGAATGCAAATTAAATTGTTGTCTGTGTACTTTTAAACTACTTTTCTATATATAGCAAGTGTTACTTAGCTTGCGATAACTAAACTTGTGTCAAAATGTTTCATCCATTTACGATTACTCTTGTACTCAATAGCCAAGAGGATTTGAAGACAGTTTTATTTTTGTATTTGCTTAGTAGGTGTCGAAGAGCATTAGAAGAAAGGAAAGTTCGAATTTTACTTCCCTTATATACATGATTTCATTGTATGTTAAAGCAATTTATAACGTAAATACATATTTACACAACTATGGCAAAAGAAAAAACTCTGTCAAACACAAAAATACTTGTTTTCTTTCAAGGATTATTTCAAGACAATATTGCCAAGAGTTTCGTTTTTTATTTTATTTTTAATACATTAACACACATGAACTTCTTTTCGTTATTAAACTTTTGCAGTCATCCATCAATTCAAGTGCATGACGCATAAGTCAAGCAATAATTCTTTTAATGCAAACATATACAATTTGATTTACATAATACGAGCGAACAATACACGTAAATGAAAATCCTCCAAATAAAAAACAAATAAAAAATTGCTTAAAACTTTTTCGCAAGCGAAAAATTTATAAAGAGAAACCCAATACATACCAACATGCATTCTTATTATAATAAATACCACCCACAACAGTCATCCACTTACAAATGCAGGCATAAGAAAATATTCGACTTCCATATCTAAAATAGGGTGTCCACAATAAAATTTATTTTTTTTAAATTTTCTTTATTTTGGGAATTCCAAGTTTTATACCTGTAAAGTAATTAGAAACTAAATAATTTATATAATAGTTATAATTTTTTGACCTTTTTTAATATTTTTTCGAAATTTTTTTGAAAAATTTTTCAATTTGTTTGTTCATTATTTTTGTTTTTCCTGATGATGCCAACCAACGGTGTGGCGAAATATCGAAAAAATAATAAAAAATAAAGTTTTTTAATAATTTTTTTTTTAAATAAGACCTAGTGCTTAAAATTAATTACTAAATAATTTATGTTTTTCATATAATAAATATTTTAAGTCAGGACTAAGTTATCGTTTCGCTCGAGTCTTTTCTAATAAAATTGTAGCAGAAGTTTGTTTAACTCAAAAAATAGAGCTTAAGCCATATTGAGTTTCCTAAGTTAAGAGTTTTATAATATAATTTTGACCAATTTTAATATGAAATCTACTTCTAGTTTCATCTGCTGTATCTCATTAGATATTACAAGCAAAGTTCTTGCTAATAATAAATGATGTCTTCACATCGAAAACGCTCGCCGTTCATACCAAATAAACAGCCCGCAAAGACGGATAAGAATGATAACAGTATAAGAAAAACTTTCTTTATTTAAAATATTTTTCTGTTTCAACAATTAGCCCTTGCTTCTTACAATTTTTCTGGATGTAACGGTGTCTCAACATACACTTAAGGATTATCATAATTTAAAACGCGGAAGTTTTGTTTACTAAAGTAGCAATTCAAGCAAAAGTGAGCTTCATCGCTAAACAAAATTGACTTATAAAAATCGGGATCAACGGTAATCTTGTTTTGGACCCAATTTGCATAATTTGGAAGCGTTGTTCAGACGTCAGTCTATTGACAAAATTGTCGCTAGTTAAAAATATGTTTCCAAATTAATATGCTATACTTATATAAAAACACCCGATAAATCAGTGTAGCAGTTTAATATAATAGTTCCCCCTCGAGGGCAGACAGTTTAGATGGAACTCTTTCCCATCTTGACATATGCTTTCGTGGAAAAAGGCGATACCAGTCGCCTGGGCTAGCAGAATTCCCAAACTGGAAGAGACACAAGACTCTCGAACTCCGACCAGTGAACTTAATAGACATACACTGGTACCACGGGAGCCAGTTAGCCACAGGGCTACATCACTGTTATGGTTATTGGTTGAGAAGCAACGTGGTGGCTGTAGTTTAATCGGGCTTTTAAGAAAGCTCATAAGAGATGTTAAGGCAGGTTTGTCCTAGCTGGCGCATGCAACAGGAGAAGGATTTGAATAGCCTGCAACTCTTCAGCAAGGAATGGAAATTTGTGATTAAGGTCTTAGGGCTCGGGTGGGATCTTTTTCCTATACCCAGTGGTAAGACCACCGTTAGATTAGGTCCTCACCGCCAAGTGCTAACATTAACCTTATCATATAGTAATATAATAATGTACATTATAATAGTAATAGTAGTTTCCTTACAAAATTTTTTTTGACCAAGAGGCTTTTTTTGGAGTAAAGAATAAGTGAAAAATTCTAACTTTATTAAATTCTAGTTGTGTGGAGCTGATCTGGAATAATTTTAAATATTTATACAAATTTCCTTCTCGAGCCAAGATTTTAAATTAAGGGAGAGAGTTTGATATATAAACCCTTCTAAATAAATAATTTCATTTGATATTTACCTATCAGTTGCTATCTAATTCGCATTTTGAGAAAGCTTACATCGAGTTAGTCCGTTTGCAGTAATAGTACCGCCAGTAAGAATAAATTCACACTGGCTGCTAGTAAAATTTTAATGATTGCTAAAAATAATCCAAAAGTCAGTAAATTTTTACTGGAGCTGCTATTTCTATTTTGGTATCATTGAAAATTTACTGATTACTGCAGTTTTCTTAAATAAACAATAATCAGTAAGTTTTTATATAGAAATGAAAATGGCATTACCAGTAAAAGTGTAGAACAGTTACTATTTTAAGCAATCAGTAAAAATCTACTGGCAATGCAAACCAAATTTCATTGCCAGTAAAAGTAAATTTTTTACTTCAGTTGTGAATGCAGTTAAAATATGACAGTGTCTCCAGGCTTTTTGGCTAGCATAGCTTTTCTGTGAATAAATAAATATTCCTTAACAAATTCTCTGCATGCTTTACTCGTAAACGGATGTTTTTGAGTAGCAACTTTCTTGCTCGAAATTTAGCATCATGGTAAAAATAAAAATTATATAAGTTTTTTTTTTAATGGCCTCTGATTTCACTTCCTTAGTCTTCTATATGATATGACTCTTCAGGAAACTTAAATGTTTGCTCATGACATGTTAAATATTTGAGGCTTGGGCTAAGGGCTTAGATGCTATATTTTGAAGCTTCCAATATTTAAACTTTATTTACAACTCAGGAATATCTAAGTGGAAGAAGATAATTGTCATGCCTTATTAACAAATTATTTTATTTGGATAACCTAAAGAATATGACATTGAAATTCGAATAATATTTTGCAACAACAAACCCAACAATGAAATCTAACAAAAAGCCTACATTATTATTTTGTGTAACTTTAGCCCTTTTTAGAACAACAATTTAACATGTATGTGCGACTTAAATGATTGCATGACCAAAACGTCTAAACGAAGAGGAATAAGTGAAAGGCATATATCGAGAAATAGCATGAACTGTTAAAACAGTGAATAAAACAAAAGGCATGAATTAAAGTGAAATAAAATAAAAAAAAAGAATAAACATCGTACGATAAAACCCAACAGTGGCATATATTTGTTAGAGAAATTGTGTGAATATATATTGCATTTTTTTTAGGAAATATTTTTAGAAAATATCAAATGACTTATAATATTTTTATTTTTTATTTATTTATTTTTTATGTTATTACTCATTTCAAATTTAGTGACATTGTTAAACTTCTAAATTAGAAGAGTAACAGTCATACAAAATAGACTTGTTTGACACAACAAGAATTTAAGTATCAAATTTTATAATCATATTTTATGGTTGTGGACTAAATATGATAGTTATTTAAGCCTTTATGGCGTTTCAAATAATAATGTTATTAAATATTATCAAAACTTTTAACATTTAAAGTATAATTTTGACAATTTTTTATTATTGTTTTAATGTTGTTTTTTCTTCTTTTGAACATGAAATCTGTGTTTAATACTTCTAAAGAGAACATAATATGGTTGCTACCAGCATACCATACCTCTATGCTATACCGCTTGAGCCTTTGAATTAAAGTTTTTATTTTGTGACTTATAATGTCTAAATTAATAGAAATATTGATTCATTTAACCTAGAATTTTAAAATAAAGTTACTTTGTAGCATGTCATCCTACCAAGAGAATTTTGGAAATTAAGAAAAAAACTTTATTTAATTGTTCAAATATTCATTTTAGTAGCGGAAAGAGCAAAATTTTTAATTTCGTCATCAGAGTCGCTTGGGGCATTGGAGTAAGCCATAACCAAATGGTGGATAATATTACTGTGGATGAAATGTAGCGTCATCCTCGCCCTAGAAAGCCTTCAGATACATATATCTTCCGGTCACTCCTAGTATCAACTTCAAGAGCTCGGAGTAGACCAACGCCACCACTCCTTGCTGAAGAGCTGCAGTCTATCCAACTCCTGGTCCAGAACGCGTGAAGTTAAATATAATTTAAGAATACGACGGCATTCATGCTCACTGGGCGTGAACCATTCATTGTGTTCATTAGGAATGATTCGACCCACACAACTCAAACGAGGGCCTCAAAACTACAACCATCCCGATACTGCCAAAGGACCTACCTCAATAATCGTTCAGAGAACAGCTAAAAGGCTAAAAAGACAAATAGCTGAACTCTAGAGCTTTATTGAATCCCGTGGACATATAGTGGATTGTCCAGTTGGCTCCTGCTACCCTATTAGGGGACTGGTCTCCCTCTTACACCCGAAGACACATGTAATGATGGTAAATTTCCGTCAAAACATATCATTGTGCCTCTCGGAGGGGGAATTGGGGTTTATTATTTAAAATTATAATTCAAAATTTTGAGTTTTATTGATTTCTAAAAATCTTGTACATAGGATATATCGTAAACACTTAGATCGCCGGATGATATGCATGTAAAGAAAGAAAAGGGTTTCTATATAATCCAAGCATGGCTTACTTTCTGACAAGAATGTACGGTTGTTATAGCATTAACATTTTGTCAACAGATCTTTCGAGGAAATTAAAAAAAAGAAAATGTTTCTTATCATTCACAGTCTGCAGCAAATATTATTATTTTTTTTAATGAAAATTTAAATTTAAAAAACTTTTTGTTAAAATTTTAGATTAAACTACCAGACCCATTGCGAACGAATTTGTGAGATCGCAAAGAAGAAACGCACACAAATAAGCTCAATGCCCACCGCGACAGTTTTAACGGGCCAGTAATCAAGTCCATGTTACTTTGTGCCTTTTACCGTCATCCGCGAATGCACATTGGAGGCAGTTGGCGGCTGGCGTGTATTTTTTAAGTACACAACGCTCGATGTTTACGTAAATGCGATACCGTATAATAACAAGACACAGCGCACTTCAAAATTAAATGCATTGAATGAATGAATACACAAAAATTCATTGAATCTGATCCAGTCGTGTAGTTGCCGTGTAGTTTAATAACCTGGATACCGACTGCAGCGCCATCTGCCGGGCTGGTTTGTGAATGTAAACCATCTAAGGTGGCACCCAAACGCATGCAAAAAAAATGTATTCAATGACATATACACGTACAGTAGAAATATATACATAAAGAAGATTTGTAGAGGAGGTTTCATGCGTCTTTATCAAATCCCGCCTATATTTGCAGCAGAGCTAAAAAATATGTTCACTCAACCGAAATACCAAATTCTGTTTAAATACCGTTAGCAGGAGCAGAAATATTGGATTCTAAATTTGTGATTTGTATGGCAGGTACCACGCCCCTTTGAACAACATCGCCCATATTTGGAGCAGCTTTTAAAAAATGCACGCCAAACCGACGTACCAAACTTTGTGCAAATATCGTGTTCAGGAGCAGAAATAATAGATTTTTAATTTGTGGTTTGTATGGGAGGTACCACGCCTCTTTGTACAATTGGACCGAATTGTATATCTAAAGTACCCAAGGCACCACCCAAACGCATGCAAAAAAATTTGTGCAAATCAGTCCAGCCGTTTAGGAGGAGTTCAGTAACAACACACGTACAGTAGAATTATATACATAAAGATTTGATTTCTTAAATTAAGTTCTAATGTTATAATAATTAAAATTTCGGATAACAAAATGTATACAATATTCGTCTTCAGTTTTGATGTGAATACATGTTTGGAATAACCTCAAAATAATTTACGAATAAGCTGATTGAAATAAAAATTATATCATTCTTCGTTAGCATTAAGAGCAGCAATAATCCTTTTTAAGCGAATGAATGTGTTCCGACATGTCATACGACACAACTGTCTTACTTTTAAATTGTTTCCATGAATTTAAGAATTTTGTTCTTTTGCAATCGCCCTCAATAAACATGACCTGAACATTTTTTTTTTACTTTAACTTGTGCTCTCAAAAATATATTTTTTTTAACTCAGCGAATCTTCTCCCCTACCACAATCGTAACTGTGAAGCATTGAAATAACAACAACACAACACCTATAGTCATTAAGGCACTCGATAAGCAGAACCTTAAGCCTTTTATTAAATTATCTACGGCTAATGTCATCTGTACGAGTATAGGCAAAACGTCAATATTTTCGTTTTATTTTTATATGATGTTTTAGCAACGATAAATTTATAGAAAATATTTTTATTTTCAAGGACATCAATCAATTTCTTCATTTTACCAATCACTCATCCCACACTTTGATGTTAAAGAATTTATCAAATCAATTATCTCATACATATAATTTAAATAAAAATGCAGTAAATATTAAAAATATTTTCTTTGCTCCTTAAATGTCAAATAACCATAATAAATCTTTAAACACAAAAATTATTCATTTTTGTTGTTTAAATGGTCACAAAAAATCTACAAAGATTTAAATAATTGTGATGACATTAAAATACGAAAAATCCATTAAAATTTTATTCATTATTTGTTTTCTACCATTTTAATGTTATTTAACGGAAATCGTCTTTAAATTCAAACAATGACACATGTCAAACAGGCAAAATAATATTAACAATGTGGCTTTAATGGTTTTTGTCGTACAAAAAAGCTGTTTTTTTTTTCTTATTCGTTTTAATTTAAGTTACCATTAGTACATATGTTTACAAATACGAGGGTAATTGGAAAAGATTTTAAACAAAAATCATGATCATTATTAAAAATAACTATTGTTTTTCTCTTTCATTTGATCAGTAATAAGTGTTAATGAGTGTTAATAAGTAATTAAGAACGTCATTAATCCGCCATACTATAAAAACACAAAAACCCTTAAAAATTAAATAAATTAAATTTGTTTATTTAAGCTGAAAAAATTTTAGCTTTTAAATTTTCTTATATAAAGAAATTATAATATTTTAGAGAAGTTTTATTCATCTAAATTGTCTTATTCCTTATATTTTTCCGAATTATTTATTGTGGCCAATTAGACAAAGATTCGTTTATTAATATCGTCTGCACCGTATTAGGAAATGTTAAACACACCTACATAAATTTTAATTCAACTAATTTAATATCGACTTCCAAGACTGAAATGTTGGTGGTCTGTGGTAAAGCAAAATCCGATGACGTTATGTGGCCTCACGTGTAGTTATCGTACGACCTTGAAGATCATGACGTGATTGAGGTTTACATCTGTACCTGGCCGTGAGCCTTAATCAGATGGTGGACCGTTACCACTGTGGACGAAATGTAGCGTCATCCTCGCGCTAAAAGGCCTTCGAATACGTATATCCTCCGGTCACTCCTAGTTGCAACTTCGAAAACCCGATGTAGGCCGCAGTGAAGAGTTGGAGACTATCCTACTCCTGGTCCAGAACGCATGAAGCTTAAAATAATAATAAACATGACGGCATTCATACTCACTGAACCTGGACCATTCATTGTGAATGATCCAACCCACAAACTTAAACGAGAGCCTCAAAATACACAGCCACCACGATACTCTCGAAGGGCCAACCTCAATAATCAGACAGAGAACAGCTAAATGCCCAAAGAGACAAATAGCGGAACTCTGGGGTTCACTGATTTCCGTGTAAATATAGTGTGCTGTCCAGTTGACTCCTACTAGCCTTGACGGGGACTGGGCTCCCTTTTACCCCGCAAGACACAAGTCTAGATGATTGTTGTAGGATCCATAAAGACCTATAATGTGCCCCCGGGGGGAACCTGTAGGCTAGTAGGTAGTGTACTAGCTTGTCAGTATGGGGGTTGTGGGTTCGATTCCCAACGAAGACCTTGGTTTTTTTCACTACAAAATTAAAAATTGACTGTCAGTGGGACTGCTCAGCAATGAAGGCATAGTCACTGGTAGCTGTGTTGTTTTTATACGGCAGTTAATTTCCGACTATCCTTCTACTTTCACCACCTATTTCATCTCTTCTCTTTCCCTTGCCTAAGGAATGTAGCACCGTACTTGACTAAATAGGCATTGTTGCCTCAAGTGCTACTTGAATATCAATTGCCATTTTTATTTATCGAAAGAAACTTACTTTTATTTTAATAAGTAGATGGTTGCGATCCCCGTAAGCCATGAACCGCCATAGGCCGGTATCATGCCATCCGTCATTTTGAGCTCCAAATTATTGAACACAGCGCAATAACAATCTACATCGACTTTATGGTGAACTGTAAAAAAATTTTATAGGAAACAAAATGGAGTGATGACACCAGCGTGAAAACCGCGTCAACAGCTGCATTTTTTTTGGTTGCAATTGAGTCTGTAGGATTGTGGATTTGTTCCACTCCAAATGCTGAAACATTGTTTAGTTACAAATCTGTTAAGCCTAAAACGATCCTTACTGCTAAACACAATGTTGCGATAAAACAGTTGTCTATAAGTCGCGCGAATTGATAACTGCTATTCACAGTACGAGTATGTCTGCATAATTTGGTAGTAGCGCCAATTGACTGATGATAAGCAGGCAATGTTAATTATTCATGAGCTTTAGAAAGTGCAGCAATCAGTTGAAGGACAACTTTTTATTTGAATATAATTTGAAAAATAGGTGATATTAATAATTTTTCGTAAACAAATTTCTGTATGAAATAATTTTATTTTATCAATTTTAACATTCTTTTCGGGGCATGTTTAAATTTTGATATCCCTATTTTATTTGAATTTTAAAGTTTTTTTCTGTTCCTCAGTTTTATCTTTTTTTAGTTTTCATTTGTGGGATTTAAGTGGATATATGGTTAACTATACTTCTGCAAAAAAAATAGTAACAATTATTTCAGAATTTTCATTCTTTATAAATTATTTGACAACATTTCAACAACTTAAAATTAATGTATAGAATAATAATAATATTGTATAAGTCAACAACTTCATAAAGTACCTTTCTAAACTGTCATCGTTTTGAAAAGCATTATATTTTTAATACGTTATTTAATGTTTTCCTCATAAGTCATATAATTTTTATCTGTTTACCCAGATGTATGTACACACACACACACGCATAATCATGAAAATAATGTTGATTTCTTTTATTAACTATTTAACTATGTATTTATTTTTTGTTTCGTTTTACTTTTTAAATTAATTTTTTATATTGATTTTCTATTTAAAATTGCCTGCCTCACTTCCCTGTCAGCGTTATGTATCATTTTTTATTTTGTATAATTTCAATATTAATAAATAAAAAAAAGTAATGAATAATTAAAAAAAAGAAATTTTGGCCCATGAGGGGATCGAACCCGCGACCTTCGCGTTATTAGCACGACGCTCTAACCAACTGAGCTAATGGGCCTCGTTACTTTAACAGAATTTTTACGAATTTTTTATTATTAACGCTATGCACAATTGTCCTAACAATTAAGTTATATTTTGGACAACAATATTTTAGTGAATTAATTAAAATAAAAGCTTCGGGTTAACAAACAGCATCCATCTTTGGTACAAAATTTACCTCTTAGAGATTTACATTTTTCACCATTATATTAAAAATTATATTAAAAAATTATAATAAAAAATTATTTCTTATAAAATTAAACATTTTATATTCAAATTATTATTTTGTTTTTCATTTTTATGTATTTGTAATTAATATCCTGACTGTATTTGCAATTATATTGTCGTTGGAATAAATTTAAATGAAGCGAACTAAAATAACTGTGTTTTTGGTTTCGTTTCATTGCTTCCTATGATAATGAAAATAAAGTTCTTCTTTTATATTATGCCAATTCAATTACCCGCAAAATAGCCAGGCACTTAGTATACGTTAATATGTATTCTATTATATATACAGTGGTAGCGATAATTATATTGTTTGCGTTTATTTTTTGTTTTGTTGTTTTTTTTTGTTTTTGTTTTAATTAGACTGTAATATCTGTTTGACAGTAACACCATGTGTCATGTGATGTCAAGACAAAAGTATGAAAATATTCTTATATAAATGTGCAGTTATTACTAAGATGACAGATAGTAGAAAGCAATATCAAATATAAATATGTAATGATTAATAAAGATGTTTACACTGTACATAATCTAAGGAAGCTAGATGTGAAGAATGCTGATGGCAGATAGACCAAGCGAAATAATGCTTTATTGCATTTCTGCTTATACTTAATGTTTTCTGTTTTTCCTTTCCTAATAAATTTGGAAGCAAAAGTATACATGAACTTAAATCGAAATAATAATTTTTTATTTAGTTATAAATTAAAATTTCATATAAATATGTTATGTCTTTTAGTTTGAACTTTCAAACACTTTTGCTCTGCACTGTACTACTAACAGAATGCTTTCTATCTTTACATACACAACTTAAGCGATAAAAATTATCAACCCTGTCTAATTATAATTGAATGGTAATCGTATTCAACTATACAATTCTTTGATGATGACAAGTTGTCTGTAGACCATTGAATTGTTAAGAGAAATTTATCACTATAATTACAGATGACCCAATTCAATAAAAGAAACCGATTTTAATTACTTCAAATAAAAATTTGCGGTTTCCATGTTTTTCTTTTTTTATACTGTTATATTGTCATTAAAGCAAGAAATTATTTTTATTAATTTTTCTTAGAGCACAAAACGTTTTCTTGTCATTGAATAGCATCTTCTTTTTTATATTTAGGTTGTTGTTTTTATTATCATGTTAATTCTATATGATTTATTCTTATTTTATAATGTATATTATATTTATATTATAATATACTTAATGTATATTAAATTAACTTAATTTGATACAGCAATTTAGATTTGAATGAGTTTATTATGATGGAATGCAAAGACTCGGTGTGTGGCAAACTGTGCTGTCAAATTTTAGAGGGTTATCTTTTAGGAAGACCGGTTTAAATTTTCTTAATAAGAAGAGACTCACAGTAAGTCCAATGAAAATGGGGTTTTAGAAATAAATTTTAAAATTGCAGTGTGATATTTAAACAATTTAAATTTATGACAATAGTCGTTATGCTCATTGGCAAATAAAAAAAAATCAGGAGCTCAAACCTTGTTATGTGATTTTAATTAAATACAAATATGTTTTTAGATTGATTCTATCACATCATGTTTTTGAGGAATTCTAATTTAAAAAAAATTTTGATATTGAAATATTTATTTTATTATAATAAAAGTAAATAAATCTTACAGCTAAATGACTTCTATTGTTAAACAAAAATTTTAAATTAATATAACATAACAAATAAATTATTATCTGATTGATTGCTTTCTTTTGTAAGTGTTATCTGCTGTTTCACGATTGATTTCCCAACATAAATCACCTAACATTTCTGGGGACCACTAGCCGTTATATAATTTTCTGTTACAGGACATTTTGCGAAGAAAGTGTGTAGGATGGCATAGAAAATATATTTTGTTTATATATTTTATACATTTTCCAGCTTTAAAAAATAAATATATATACACTGATTAATCTGGTCCAAAAAGCTTGCACAACATATGTATGTTGGGGCTTTTTTCCCTGAACTGCAATATGCATGTTTCGCATAAATGTGATATATTATGTTTGTCGAAGTGGGTACCTTTCCGAATAAAGAAAAATATTTGCTATTTAAAGTTTCTACCCGCTTTTGAAGACAAAAAAATATTTTTCATTAAAAAAATTTTTTTATTTCATTGAAAAAATATTTTTATTTTAAATTTTTTAATTAAAAAAATATTTTGCTTTAAAAAAATATTTTTTATTTTTTCTTCATTAAAAAACTATTTTTCATTAAACCAATATTTGTTCATTAAAAAGTATTTTTTCATTAAAAGATTTTAATTAAAAAAATTATTTTCTTAATTAAAAAAATATTTTCATTAAAAAATATTTTTCATTAAAAAATATTTTTTATTAAAAATATCAAAAAAGAAATATTTTATTTGCCACCAGTTTCGGAATAATCCGAAGCAGTTAAAAATGGAAAAAAAAATTTAAGGTTGACTTAAAAATAATTTTATGTATATTTTTCTTTTAAAAATTAGTTTTCATTAAAACGACATTTGTTCATTTAAAAGTATTTTTTCATTTAAAGATTTTAATTAAAAAAAATATTTTCTATATTAAAAAAATATTTTTCATTAAAAAATATTTTTCATTAAAAAATATTTTTCATTAAAAAATATTTTTCATTAAAAAATATTTTTCATTAAAAAATATTTTTCATTAAAAAATATTTTTCATTAAAAAATATTTTTCATTAAAAAATATTTTTCATTAAAAAATATTTTTCATTAAAAAATATTTTTCATTAAAAAATATTTTTCATTAAAAAATATTTTTCATTAAAAATATCAAAAAAGAAATATTTTATTTGCCACCAGTTTCGGAATAATCCGAAGCAGTTAAAAATGGAAAAAAAAATTTAAGGTTGACTTAAAAATAATTTTATGTATATTTTTCTTTTAAAAATTAGTTTTCATTAAAACGACATTTGTTCATTTAAAAGTATTTTTTCATTTAAAGATTTTAATTAAAAAAAATATTTTCTATATTAAAAAAATATTTTTCATTAAAAAATATTTTTCATTAAAAAATATTTTTCATTAAAAAATATTTTTCATTAAAAAATATTTTTCATTAAAAAATATTTTTCATTAAAAATATCAAAAAAGAAATATTTTATTTGCCACCAGTTTCGGAATAATCCGAAGCAGTTAAAAATGGAAAAAAAAATTTAAGGTTGACTTAAAAATAATTTTATGTATATTTTTCTTTTAAAAATTAGTTTTCATTAAAACGACATTTGTTCATTTAAAAGTATTTTTTCATTTAAAGATTTTAATTAAAAAAAATATTTTCTATATTAAAAAAATATTTTTCATTAAAAAATATTTTTCATTAAAAAATATTTTTCATTAAAAAATATTTTTCATTAAAAATATCAAAAAAGAAATATTTTATTTGCCACCAGTTTCGGAATAATCCGAAGCAGTTAAAAATGGAAAAAAAAATTTAAGGTTGACTTAAAAATAATTTTATGTATATTTTTCTTTTAAAAATTAGTTTTCATTAAAACGACATTTGTTCATTTAAAAGTATTTTTTCATTTAAAGATTTTAATTAAAAAAAATATTTTCTATATTAAAAAAATATTTTTCATTAAAAAATATTTTTCATTAAAAATATTTTTCATTAAAAAATATTTTTCATTAAAAAATATTTTTCATTAAAAAATATTTTTCATTAAAAAATATTTTTCATTAAAAAATATTTTTCATCAAAAAATATTTTTCATTAAAAAATATTTTTCATTAAAAAATATTTTTCATTAAAAAATATTTTTCATTAAAAAGTATTTTTCATTAAAAAATATTTTTCATTAAAAAATATTTTTCATTAAAAATATCAAAAAAGAAATATTTTATTTGCCACCAGTTTCTGAATAATCCGAAGCAGTTAAAAATGGAAAAAAAATTAAGGTTGACTTAAAAATAATTTTATGTATATTTTTCTTTTAAAAATTAGTTTTCATTAAAACAATATTTTTTCATTAAAAGATTTTAATTAAAATAATATTTACTTCATTAAAAAAATATCTAAAAAGAAATATTTTATTTGTCACCAGTTTCTAAATAATTCAAAGCAGTTAAAAATGGAAAAAATTTTTTAAGGTTGATTTAAAGATAATTTTATGCCGTACCTTTGGTGTTTCAACTATTGAATGGAATAAGTGTGATTGCCTTGTTTAGGGAAAAATATTATTATTATGGCCATAAAAAAGTACGTGATACGCAAAAACTGAAAACGGATTTGAATTTAGCGAGTTGAGATCTATATATTCCACATATTTACGTTCAGTGATCTATTTTTTTGCAGACCAGTATTATTTATTCTATAATTATGAAGGATTCTGATGACTGTTGTAAGTTTTATTACCAAATATTAAAATTTTATTTGTAAAAACTGAAGAGGATTTTTTGTATACAAAAATAAGTACAGATTCACACAAAAGTCAAACTTGCTGCTTGAAAACTTGACGTATATGTACTTTTTATGATGTATAAATGCCCTACAATAAGTTGTGCGCTTTATATTGTTAAATCAAATATTTATCTGGCAACACTATGTATGAACATCAAACCTTTCAAAACAAAATGCTTTTTAAGGATTTTTAATAAATTTTTTGGACTTGTTCCGCCACGTGGTTTGATAATGATGTATCCACAACGAAAGCGATCGCATTTGCGAACAAACAGCCGACAAGGCTGCTAATAATTTTAAAGGGAAATTTGAACTAACCGCCTATTGGTTGAGGTGCCAGCTTGTTAACTGAATTGACAGCTGGCAGTTCAATTTCGGTTAATTTGTTTTGATATTTCATACTTAATAGATTTAGTTAAGACTAAGATTTGAATATTGTTGAAATTTAAAGTTAATATTGATCTTGATTCTCCCTTATAATATTTTGTTTAACGATTAAGTAGACTAAATAGTCACGATAATAATTATAATTGTAGTAATTAGAACAGAGTGAAGAAAAATAATTATATCTAAAATCATTAATCCATGTGTCTAAATTTATTAGATTAGATAGAGATATATTAGATCACTTTTCGCTAAGGCGATAAAATAATAATAAATAAACATTTGGAAGTAGGATAGTTATTGGCGAAAACGTTGTGCTAACATTTGACATACAGACACATATTGTATACTACACAGAGACGCCGCTTTACCGAAATAATATTATAATACATTAATAATATTAAATTATCTTTAGCTTTAATGGAAGCCAGTTTAATTGATGTTAAAAATATATATTTTTTGTCATGTGGTAATTTAAATAACACACATACAAATATACCTATAAACACTTTTTTCCAGCTGCCGTCAAGTTTTATTCAGAAAATTGAATATAAGAAAAATGAAAATCAGCAACTACAACTAGCAGCAACGATAGCGATACGACAACAGCAATAAATAAAAGTAATACTAAAAATTCTGAGAGCCTGGTAGGAGAAACTTACTAGCAATACAACAAAAAAAAAGCCACAATTTAAACAAAAACAACAATGTAATAACACATTTCTTTCTTTCTTGTTCAGTGTAAAAAAATACGACCAGAAAGAAAATTTCGTTTTTTGGTCAAAGTTTTGTTGTTGCACATTATGAAACCTGCAGCAAGCAAAAACAAGAAATGCCACAAACAACATTCTTTCTTTGCGAATGAGTGAAAAAATTCCAAATAGCAGCAACTAACAGTGGCAGCAGCTTAGAAGAAAGAAGAAGAAACCCTTAAATCAAAATAACCGGACTTTTTCTTAGATGCGTAAAAATTTATTTCTGGTTGTTATAATTATTGATGCCTTATATGTCATATATTTTAAATGGATTTTAAAATTATTAAAAAAAAATCTGTTTAAAAGAGCTTTTAGAGAACTTTAGAGAACTTATCTAGAAGCTGATGTGAGTAGAATACAAATCGATTTTTTTGAGTTAAAAAAAATATTTTACAATATATAAAAAATTATTTAAAAAATAGGAAAAACCTTAATAAAAAAAAAATAAGTTTTTCACTATGGTCCCTGATACTTAAATTTTTTTATTTCAAATAAATGAAGAAGGTTAAGATTTGAGTTAAAGCAGTTTGTTTAGAAAATGTGCTGAATTTGTATGTTTCCTTGTATTTTTTGAAAAGCTAAACGGTGAAGTTTTGCACCCATGAAAAAATAATAAATCCCATTTAAGTAGTTTTTTTAATAGCGAAAAAAAATAGCGGATTTAAGTTAATTTTTTATATATTTTTTTACTTTCAACTCCATTAAAAAATTTTTATTGAAATAAATAATTTTTTTTAAGAAATAAATTATGTACAATAAATATTCTGTTATTTAGTTTAAGTACAAAAAAAACTTTAGAACATTAATGAATCGTTTTATCAATGTAAATTGATAAATGTTAATTTTCTTTAAAACATGAATAATGGCCTACAACAGAATTATTGGCTTGATAAAAATTTTAATCGATTTTTTAAATATTAAAAAAATACAATAATAAAACAAAAATCAATCAAATAGCAAAAAAACTTCAATTTTTATGGCATTTTTTATCAAATAGTCCACTGTTCAGTTATTTTATCTAACGGTGTCTTTTTCTTTTAACATAAAATGGTTAAATTTAAAAGAAGAAGAATAGCTCAAGTGAAGTTTCATTTTTAAATTTTTTGATCTTGAAAACGCATCTCTTTAACTCAAGACCTAAATGTTAATTGAATTTTGTGTCAGATGCCGCAAGAGTAGTTGTAAATATTTTGCTTTTGTTTTTTAAGGTTAAACTTCTTTAAAATTTTTAAAAATAAAGTTTAACGAAAGTTGTTAAAGTATTTTCAGTGATACTCATTTTATCTCGTCTACAAATTCAACACTTTTTTTCTTGTTATGTTGTCATTTTCATCCCTGGCACGCAAATTTTTTATGCTTTTATCTGAATTTCGAACGAGTATGTGTGTTTGTGTGTATGTTTTATATTCGTATGATATGAGTGGTTGTCTGAAATGAATGCTGACGGCGCCTATCGCTACTTACTATACAAAGTAACATGTTGCCTTTTTGCCTGTCCATTTGACTATCTATCTCTCTGTCTGTCTGTCTGTCGGTCCGTCTGTTTTTGCCACTGTTGTTTCTGAGTGTAGTTGCTGTTTTATTTTTCATATAAACAGAAAACGTCATCAACTATAAAAACAGTAGCAAAAACCTCATTGCAAACTAAAACCAACAATCAGGCAGCAAGTGGATTTTATTTCACTGTCATCATACATGTCTGTTTTTTATGGAAAGGGCAACACTCGACAGCCAAATACACGAATTGCATATAAATGAATATAGTATAGGCTGTTTTGTTGGGTGTGTCATTCGTGTTTGTGTTTCTCGCACTGTGG
The DNA here is from genome assembly GCA_030448955.1 of Trichopoda pennipes. Lineage (NCBI taxonomy): Eukaryota > Metazoa > Arthropoda > Insecta > Diptera > Tachinidae > Trichopoda > Trichopoda pennipes. The sequence continues at coordinate 2,736,579 of JASKUP010000023.1, forward strand.
CAATAGGTGGCTCTAAAAATCAATTTACTATTGAAAAATGCTCTTTAAGCCTCCATTGCCGGGCATAGTATATTTCAAACTTCAGTCTAAGTAAAACATGAGTTGGCGGAGAGGACCTTGAGGCTTTCCAGACGCTTATTTTACTGACTGGATTCAGGATTATATCTAAGTCTTAGAAAGGCCATATTTTTGGCCCCCGCAGTCAAGATGGATCCCTTTCCCATCTTGACATGTGCTTTTGAGGGTAAAAGGCGGCATCAGTCACTAGAAGGACCCTGAAACTGAAAGAATTGGATAATCGAGATCCGACCAGTGACTTACCAAACTGCTATCATGGGAACCAACAGCCCGCAGACTATGGCCTAGTATTGGTTATTGGTAAGGGCCTTCGGAGAGTAAGCTTGTAGCTGTGGTTGATACCCAAAAACTGCGGAAAGGTGTAGTTGCTTTCCTATTCGATGTGCTGTTGCATTACAACAGAATGTCCCTATGTTGGGAGCGACAGTAGTTCTAGATAGGCTGCGGCTCTTAAGCAAAGCGTGGGCCACAGAACTGCTCATTGTGCTTCTAAAATTGATAAACGGATAGTTTTTCACCCAGTAATAATACCACCGTCAGATTAGCGTCAAACAGCTAGGAGCTGACGATAATCTGTATCAAATATATATGTTTGAAGCATTATTGGTGAAGCCCCTTCGTGATATTTTATGACGAATGGTTTATCATTTTAAACAAATCCCACTTTGCATAAAAACACTGCAGAGATATATATGAATTAACACACCGATACTTGTTTATCTCAGAAAACATTCTGTGAAATTTGCGTGTGAATGGAGACTGCACGCTGTCAGTTTGACTAATTTGATGGTTTGATAATTGTTGGATATCAGCAAGAAATAAGTTCAATGCATGTCAAGGCATCCATGGATTAAAAATGAAATTCTTGCTGCATTTTAGACGCGTAGTTTCTCACTTTTTCCACGTTACCAAGTAAAACGTTTTTCGTATACAATCTTTATTTTTTAAATTGCTTGGAAGCCTTTTTGTAATACTACGGGCTTCTGTTACTCGTACTACTGTTATTTTACTTGTTTTCATCAATTAACTCACTTACTCGTATTTTAGCGCACATGTCTGGCTTGTTTGTTCATTTGTTTGTTTGTTTGTTTATATCGAAGTAAAATAGCTACCGTTTAACTCTGCTTGCCTGGTATTAAGCATGAATTATCATAAACATGTTTGTGACAATTTATCATTTTTATTATGATAGGGCAATGTGATAAGAATATATTGCAAGCAAATGATTCAAAACGATATTACAATGATAATGATAGCTGTGAGACTTGCTCTTTTGAATGATAGAATATCATCAATGACAACCCCTTGGTAGGGGTTTTACTTCCGTTCAGGAAGAAAAATAAATTCTGTTTATTAGAATTAAGTTGCATCTATGATAAAATTGTTGTTGTTGTTATTGTATAAACTTTTTTTATTTACTCTATTCTATCTTTGCTAAGAAAACAAAATTCCTCTCTTTTTTTCATATCACAATTTGTGACAGGCGCTCAAATTCTTCAACTAGCAGCAAGTATTATAATGAATCATTTCATAATTTATTTTCACTTTGCTTTTGCTGAAATTCTATAGTGATATGTTGTATGAGTGTGACTGTGTAAGTGAGTAAGTTTGTGCATCTTTTAAAATAGGGAATGTGAATGCAAGTGTACATGTGCTGTTGACTGCTCATATTATTTGTTATCTTTAAATTAATTGAAATTGAATCAGTTTTTTTTTGCTATCGCTGTACTCGTCGCATGAGTGCTTGGAATTTATTTCACATTCTTATCTAACAGTGAACATTATAAAACATTTAAAAATAAAATAATTAACATTATTTGCATGCAGAGGTATACGTATACGCGGGTGCATGGTGTGGGAGATATGCAAGATTCGTATGCAAAAAGCATCTAAGTAATAAATAAATATTAAAGATGCTTAGGAAAACTGCAAGGCCATACAGTTAAGCTCATTGTTATTGACATTAAAATAATCAATTCTCACAAAAGAGAATTTTTGAAGCAGTGGATAAGTGACTGATTCTATTCCAACTTGTTGCATTTCTGACGCAACATAAATGGTTATCTCGTATGGCTCATATTCTTTAAAAGTTACTGCCATCCAAAATAATATTTTAAAGATTTTTATTCACCAAAAGATCATAAGAAGAACCCAAAGGGGCGACACCTTCTAACAACAATATTTCAGTTTTTTCAACGTCTTTCGAAAATGACTTAAGTCGTTTTTAAGTATCTAGGAAACTTAAAAGCCTAATGGGTTAAACGACAATTACTTGTAATAAAAATAAAAAGATTAGTAAATGAAAATTGTAATTATATAATAAATAATTTAAATAGTTCTTTTATCAGACTATTATCACATTGTTTTATAATTGTTTTGTAATATGTTTATAATTTAAGTGTAAATATGACTACATTTAACAATGTCATTATTTTGTTACACAATAGTATGAGTCTATCAACAATATTATTGTGTATATAATTTGACTAAAATCATACTATTTAAACAATCATAATATGTTGCTGTAAGGTTATGGTTATCTTCAGTTTGATGCACACCAAATTAACTTCCATACCTCATATTCATATGACCGTTAATAAAGCTAGAGGTGTACTTGTGTTCATTAAAAGGTGGGCTAAATAGTTCACTGATCCAAAACAGTTATACACATCACTTGTAAGACCAATTTTTAAATACGGTTCGGTAATATGGGACCCACAATATAATGTACATATATACATATAGGTTTGATGGATTCTGCATAAAATAAAGAAAAAGCAGCAAGAAAATTTAGAGGAATAATAGAGAGTCAGAGTCTAACGAAAGTAAATAAGAAATAGAGAAGAAAGAGTGCGAATAACTGCTACCAGATGTTCTCTACTGCCCGTTCAGAAGGAGTAAAAAAACGGAAAATATTTCTTGAAAGATCCAAATTTAAAATCTTCTGTTCATGCTTGCGAAAATTGTTTTTCCACTTTACTTACTTCATTGGCTAATGGTGCCAACTCCACGATTTATAAGGAAATTTTCGTCCATAAAAACTAAGTGCTGCTCATATTATTTCGCACTTAAAAGCAATTGTTGCTAGATACATTTTATTATTAACATACATAAGGTCAGAAACATTTCTTGACTTATAAAAAAATAAAATAGTGTTGTAAGCCGTAATCAGATAGTGGTTAAACCACTGGGAATGAAAAGCAATGTCATTTACGCCCTAGGAAGTAGCAGGTCATCCTTAGTTGCAATTTCAGCGGTTCCAAAGCAGGGTTGCAAACCACCACTCCTTGCTGAAGAGCTGGAAACTATCCAACTCCTGGTCCAGAACACATGTCTAGCATGCTCACTGGATCTGGGAACATTTCACCAGGTAGGTGTTATTAAAGGTGAAATGAACCCGGCCACCATAGAACCATAAACTGTTATGGGGCCGCGAAACCACAACCACCACGATACTCCCATATAGGGGCCAACCTCAATAATCAGTCAGAGAACAGTTAAATGTCGAAAGAGACAAATAACGAACTCTGCGGCTTACTGATTCCCGTGGAAATAAAATGGTTTGCAGTTGTACCCCTGCTGACTTCAGGGGACTGGGCTCCCTTTTTCCCCCAGTTGCACAGGTCTGAGTTGTTGCTTTATCCAAAGACCATATATATGTGCCCCCGGGGGGTACAGTAAAATTATTTTTTAAATTCCTTATACACTAACTCACCGAAATCAAACCAAAAATATTTTAGTGCAGGAAAGCACTAAAAATCGCCGGCAAATCCCCTGATATATATTTATTTCCAAAATCTCGTTTAAATGAATACAATATCCCATTAAGTTACGAGAAAATCCTCTAACATGACAAAACTAATACATGATTGATATTTGCAACAGGGCTATCCTGGCATTAAGTTACTAGAAAAGGATTCCGACTCCTTAGACCGTCCAGTATTGAGTTGATAACTTATAGAACGAATTACGGATGCTCCTAAAGAATTTATCCTCCCCCCTTAAGCTCAGTACCAGAAATCATTGCGAGAATGTCCATTCTCGTGGTATGGCTGCTGTATTTTCAATGCCCAGTGACCAGTCTTGTCGAAAACCGATTATACATAATTAGGCTTATTGGTTTTTAAACTACCTTATCTGTGACAGGTTTAGCACGGCATTGCCAAATCGTTGCCGGAAGACGAAAAGGAATAACGGTGAGGAACGATGAGGGCTTCAATTTAATTTTGTTATCTACAAAGTAAACGAGTGCAATTTGCGTTGCCTTATCGTCATAACCGGTACACAGGTTTCGGCAACTTTATTAAAAAACATGCGAAAATAAAAATTGTAAAAAAACTGCACCCCTGTTTCTATCAGGTGATTTTTTATAGAGGTATAGTACTTTGAGTTTGTAACATGTTTTCAACTAGCGACCGTTTTGTAAATTGTTCATACCGATTTACAAAAGCAAATTTTGATTAAGGGCTGAAACTCACATTTGAATGGATACGCCAATAAACAGATCTACCATACATCCAGAAAAACAGATTTGTTGGTGTGTTTTATACACAGATGAGATAATTGGTCCGTATTTCTTTAAAAACGATGCTGGTGAGAACGTTGGTCAAAGGTGACCTCTGTACATTACTGAACTTTTCGTTTATCAATTGAATAGCTATGAATTAAACAACATATCATGAAAAGTTATTGAAAATTGGACCTTTAGATTAGACTACTTTCGACCCAGCCATGGTGGTCATATGTCAGAAGTTATATTTAAATTATAATGCCAAAGATTATGCTGCGAGTAAAGTAAATTTCATGTCAACTTGAAAAAATCATATATGTTTTATTTCATTTCAAAGTTCTATACCGCTGTAAAACACCCTTTATTATTTAATAACGTCAATATCACAGTAACAAACAAAGACACATGATTCAGTCATCATACAATTACTGAACTGTGGCATTTTATTACTAGAACACAACGCAATTAAAATAAATAAATGCGGCAAAGTTGTTATTATCAATATTTACGATAAAAATCTCATACAATTAAGATGCTTAAAATACTGAGTGTAAAAAATTTGAAAATAATAAGCACATGAATGAATTAAGTACCTACCGCATACTACATTTTAAATTTTTATACATTCTCCAATAACGTGGTATTGGTTCTTATTCAAAAAAAAAATTGACTTAATCAATGCGAGTAGCAGCTTTGTTCTGCAAATGCATTCTGCTGATTTTCTTTTCAATAAAATTCTTAATTACATATTTTCTACACCTCTTGATAAAATGTACACGAGTTCTTTTTATTTTTTCTTCTCTTAATTGTTAAGTGGTTCAAATGTATAGAACTTGTTCCACTTTTTTTTTTGCTTTTTGTTTAAGCAGTTGTATTTGTATTTAAATGGTTGTTCATTTAACCTGAATCTAATTGTTGTAATTAACATGCAACGCGTCACTTAATCTGGAATTAAGTACAAGATCATGGTTATTGATTAATTTTAAAACTTTAAAAATCCTATAAATTATTTATGTTCGAAAGTAATGTAGTAATTGGTACTTCATTTTTTTTTTGGTACTTAATTTTAATAGATTGATAAAACAGAAAACTTTTTTGAGATATTTGTGATATTTTTTTAGTATTAATCACTAACTGAAAGTATTTATAGCTTTTTACAGAATTAAAGAAAAATAAATCAGCGACCAAACTCGGCTATTTTACACATTTTAAACGCACGTTGAAAACAAACAATAGGATTAATCGGATAAGAGAAAGTATAGAGTTTGATTTTTAAAATCTTTTAATTGTTTTAAATGAAAAATATAATTTGTTCATGGCATTTGTATTTAATCGGCCGCAAGTATGTATTCCGAAATTTAAAGCAAGATAGGCTTAGATTTCTTTCACAGACTGTAATGGAAAAGTACAGGAATAAATCTGCACTTTAAAATCAGTTCTGTTTTTAGTCAAGTATGACCACATTGTATGGTGTATCAAATAAAGTACCCTCTGAATGAAACATGATATCTTTGGAGTATTTGCAAAAATTAATTCCACTCGATATGTGTAAAAATTTATTGTACTGTACCATTAAAATACCCATGGTACTTGTGAACCAGCCGGCGGATAATCAAAAAATATGTCTTTACAAATATAAAATCTTAGTTACTTGTTACAGATAGCAAGTATTTATATTGTTACGTTGATACCTTTTATAAACGTTTTGTTGTGAGTTCTTTATTGCAAAATAAATAACACCAGTTTTTAGAATTTTTAAATTTATAACAATTTTATTTACTTTAACTACACAAAGTTGACACTACAGAACAATTTACTTAAAATGTACGTCTCTACTTGATGAGGTTTAATTTTACACTGATTGTTTGTCCACTCAGACGCTTCCCTATTTATAGTCTAGCCCATTTAAAGTCTAGAAGATTTAAGAATCTTCTACTCCCTCTGTATCATATTTTGTTATTGTATGTTGTTTATTCGATGTATAGGCGCCTGTATGGCTGTGTGTTTTTTTATGCTGATAAGGTTTCTGCTTGGGATTTATTTCAATATATTTGTTGTTGTCTTTTGTAGAAAATGGTTTCTTAGAAAACTACGCAGATGGTAAATAACATGTATGTTTGTTGTTGTAAAATTAGTTTTTGTCTTACGCGTTTAGATGGTAAACAGCATACATGTATTTTTATTTTCTTGCATGCCAGGCAGATAGTAAACAGCATATCAAACTGTAGTTGTGTGTGTATAAACTTCTACGCAGTTTGTAACCAGTAGTTCGCTTTATTGCTTAATTATTTTATTCTAAAACTTAAGCAAGACACATTCGTAACAGCATATTTATAACAAAATTTGAAATCCTTGTTTAAGAAAAAGGCCAGTGTAAATGATAGTGTCCAATTTTTGCAAATTTACTGGATGTGCCAATTGTAAATGAATGGCCACTTGTGTAAACTTAGCCAAGGGACTGATGCTATTCCAACTTGTTGCATATTTCTGACGCTAAATAGCTACCTCGTATGACTCAAATTCTTTAAAAGTTACTGCCATCGAAAATAATATTTTATAGATTTTTTATTACCAAGAGATCATACTGCACAAGGACCTTAATGGGCGACACCTTCTAACACTAATATTTTGTTTTTTTCAATGTCTTTCGAATGTGCTATTCTTGTAGAAAAAATTTTTTAAAAAGCATCCAGCAAACTTAGAAACCTAATTGGTTAAACGACAATAACTTGAAAAAAAATTAAGAAATAAAAACATTAGTACATGAAAGTTGTAATAATATGATAAATAATTCTTTTATCAGACTATTATCACATTGTTTTACAATATTATGGCTTCATTAACAATATTATTGTGTAAATAATTTGACTAAAATCATACTACTTTGAACAATCATAATATATTGCTGTAAGGTTATGGTATCTTCATTTTGATACACACCAAATTAACTTTTATATCTCATATTCATGTAACCGTTAATAAGGCTAGAGGTGTTCTTGCGTTCATTAAAAGCTGGGGTAAATTTTTAACTGATCCAAAACAGTAATACACATCACTTGTGAGACCAGTTTTAGAATATGGTTCAGTAATATGGGACCCACAATATAATGTGCATACTGAATCGGTTCAGAAACAATTTTTAATTTTCTGTTTACGACGACGGAGTTCATTTTCCATCTTATCGTTGCAAGCTAAGATTAATCAGATTTCAACCCTGAAAAGCCTCAGAACAATTCTTAATGTATCTTTGCAAACAATTTAATTAATGGAAGTTAAGTCGATGTTATCAGCCACTGTTCTTACAGTTCATGCAAAATAATTATTCAAATGCAGATTGAATGCGAAGTATTTGTAAAGATTTTAATAGTCTAAAGAAAATGTAGTGATTATTTTTCATCATTAAATGCTGTAAAGAGTAACATAATTTTTTATTTGAACAACTAATTGTAGTTTTAAGTAAAAAAATGCATGTGCTTGGATTTAAAATTACTTTTATTTGGGTACAGTTTTCCGTCGACCCTCGTCAAATTTGGTTTGTGAACAAACCGGTTTCGGCTGTTTGGGTCGACGGAAAACCGTACCCAAATAAAAAAAAATGCTTGTTATATTCTGTAAGGATAAAATAGACCAAATCAATAAATTAACATATAGTGTTTTTTTTAATGTGGAATCTTTTTAGATTTAATCTCGTATTATCAGGAACCTTAGTTTTACTCAAAATAATCATTTTTAATAACAATGACTTAGAATACGAATTTCGTAAAGCCAAGGTGTACGTTAATGTTGTTCCCCTTAACCATCGGTTTATTTACAAACATTCAAAGAATTAATTACGCTTCTAGTAAAAATGCTCGAATGTACAATGTAGTGGGTAAATGAAAATTGAGCAACGAATATGCCAAATTATTTTTATATAAATTATTACTTTTAACGGTCTTTTAAATAATTTAACGGTTTTATTTTTTCGATATTTCGCTTCTTCAGGAAATTATTTTTTTATATTTTACAAAAACAAAAAATTATAATAAAAATTATAATATAATTATATAAATATAAAAAAATTATAATTATAATATAATTATAAAATAATTATAATTATAAAATTTTGTTTTCGTAAAATATAAAAAAATAATTTCCTGAAGAAGCTTTCCACAGGAAAGCGAAATATTGAAAAAATAAAATCGTTAAAATATTTAAAAGACCGTTTACAAGATTAGTGCATGTTTAATTTTATAAATTATTATTATTTAAATAATTTTTATATAAATAAATAAATGTATATATTGAAAACTTTTAAGCACATGAAAAATATTATGTCGTTTCAATAATAAATCAGATTAGCATCAAAATAATATGTATGCATATTAAACAAACGTTTGCCTATAATTTCATATTCAATAATAGTCCTTCAAAACTATTCTCATTCAGGATCTTGAAATTTCACATGTTGATTTTAATTTGTAACCTTGCAGTGTTACAGTTTAAATATTTTATTTTGCTCTCTACATGCCACACAAATTCCTATTACTTGTTGTGCTTAATTTAACCTTAAATAATAATTTCATTTCGATGATAAAATACTATCATCCAAAAAATAAAAAAAAAAATAAAATTTTGCATCTATAAAGAAATTGACGCAAATTTTTAAATTATATTTCTACATTAGTACGTCAGCAATTTACTAGTGCAGAAAAGAAACGAAAAACCGATTAGTAAATTAAAATTGTTTGTAATTTTCCGTAATATTTTTCTTTTATTAAAAAACTCAGCAGCATATAATTTTAAAACAATTTTTTAAATATTTTTATGCATAATGTTTTATTTATTAAATGAAAGAAGATTTTATGTTAATATAAAATTTTATATAAAATCTTTACTTATTTGCATTTTGAAACTGTTAAAATTAAATATGTATGTGACATGTTGTCACACCTCGACCATATAATTGTTTAATTGTCGACGTTAATCATGAATCTTGTTTGCTAGAAACGCTTTTTCTTTTTGTTTTTGTTATTGCTTGCTTATTATTATTCCTCTGATTCTTGAGGTCTGTTCTATTTCAATGGCTGCATATGGACAGACATATAAACATCACATCAAGCATCAACTTTTTTTTTATTGTTTGTACAAAGAATTAAAATTAAAATAAAAATATGAATTTTAAATGAATTAAATGAGAATCATTTGGTTTTTCTTGCTTGGCATTTAGAAATTTAATTTGAAACGAAGGAAAAGTTTCATTATTAACGACATTTAAATGCTGTCTTTGTACTTTATTTAAATTCATAAATATTAGGTTATAACTTTATGCTAAAAACACACAATTCTAATTCAAATGGCGACCGACCATTCACATCGCCATAAATTCGTTCAATTTATTCAGGAATAACTGGCTGGCTTTTCTAAAAAAAATCATTATTTCAGACGAAGCCCATTCATTCTCACTTGTCAACAAGCAAACTTTCCGCATTTGGGCTTCTGAAAATCCTAGAGCGATTATTGAGAAGCCTTTGCATGTCAACGTTTCATTGTATGGTGATTGAACTATTATTGACGACTTGGATATCACTGACATGTGGTTTTAACAGGACGGTGCCACATGTTACACAGCCAATGAAACGATAAATTTATTGCAAATCAAATTTTCCGATTGCATAATTTCATGACAATCAGCGGTTAATTGTCCAGCCTGATCGTGTGATTAAACACCACTGGATTATTTTTTATGGGGCTATGCTAAGGACATAGTCTAGACGGAGCCAATTAAAACTCAAAATACGTGATGTGATTAACGAAATAGCACCGCTATTTTGTCAAAAAGGGATTAAAAACTTTGATGAAAGAATCGACATATGTCAGCGTGGTCTTGGTGGACATTGCCAGATATCATTTTTTATTCATAATTGCCGAACTTTTCTTCTCTTTTTGGAATCATCTTAACCCAAATTCTTTGTTTCAATTTGATTTAGAAAACAAACTTTTTGTTACCGAAATACGAAAAATTTAAAAAAAATTTAATAAACACATCAATGTTCACCAGTGTCTGTTTAATTTGTTTATAATTAAAATTTTTACTTTATAAAATTTATTTAAACAGTTGAGTTAATTGTTATTTCTTGTTATTATTAAAATTTTTTATTATATTTTTTATTTTTAAATCGGTAAAATATTAAACCTAATAAATGTTAGATGTTAAATAATGGCCTGTCCATACCATTTAAAGCATTTGTGAAAAACAAGAATTTGAATAGAATTGCAAAGCTAACTGATGAAAAGTTTTTATTTACATTTTAATATTTTTATTGTATATATAGTTGAGAACAGTAAGGAGCACGCAACATTTTGTTAATTGTTTAAAAACTGGTCACAGGTTTTCAAATAATTAGGAGCGCAGGAGCTATGGATACCAAAAGATGTAGTTTTAGAAAGATCAAGAAACAGTCTTATTCTATAATAACTGATATTTTTTGCAGATTTTTAAAGTACTTTTAAATATGTCATGTACATTTTTTAGGATGGTAAGATTGTAGCCTAAATGGCAATGCCATCAATTGACTAGTCAGATGAATTTTCATCTGAATTTAAGAGCAGAAAAATATGAATTGTTGAAAACCAAAAAAAAAGATGGGTGCAAACGTTTCTTAGTCGACATATTGCGATGTTTGAAAGGTTTGGTGGAAGTACGCGACCAAAAAACGGTCTCTTTTGCAAATGCCACACTCGAAGGGATAAGTAGTGCATTGAGGATTAAAATGTAAAAAACAAACCATAAGAACAGATGGTGGAAAAATTTTTTTATTAAGAGGAACTGGCAAGAACCACCCCAATACGACAAACACTAGAGTGTGCTAAGCCAGCGTGGTCAGCAATATTCATTTTTCACTATTTCATAGCATTTACAACAAATCATAAAAATTAAAATCAGTTGCTTAATAGGTGGTACTAATTTCTTATGTATTAAAATTCATAATAGAATTTAATTTTAGAAGTAATAATTTTTAAAATTATTGTAATAAAAAATCTCAGAGATCTTATATCTTTTAAACAAACGAAAAATAAATACGAAATTCAGCCAACTATATCAATAACTGTTTATCATCTGTAAATTAAAACGATAAAAGATTCAAGTTTCCTATAATACTTAATTGTTGCTTATTTAAATAAGTAAACCATATAATGATATGAGATTATCAGCATTGTCAGAAGCTATAAGCATTGTGCTTGCTTCTTTTCGGCTTAATTTTTATGTAAGACAAATTGATTATCTATTGCGCGCAATCATCTGGAAAATATTTATTTTTTAAGCTCAAATATTTCAGCCATTGTATAAAAATACTTTAACTCAACGTTATTTCCTTACAAAAGGGTACTTTTATGGAGGTATAAAACTTAAGGTTGGCAAAATCTTTTTAACTGGCTGCCATTTTATCAGCTGTCACGTGATTTATATTTAGCTTATTTTCACTTTTCACAATAAATAGACCGATGCCAGCACTCATAGTTCTGCTCGAAATATGTAACGCGCAAAATGTCCATTTTATGGTTACAATAATCGTCCATTAGAGCAAATAATTTAATTAACTGGAATGCTTGCGTAACAGGTTCACGCTCAATAATAATAGTAAAAGAAGTTACTACTGCTGCAGAGCATAGCATATATATCTTTCTATCAGCCAGTAGTCTATAAGCCATCATGCACAGGAATTTTATTTGTATCCATCAACTTTATTGAAGATTTTCCCGAAATATCTTGATTTCCATATTTACACGAACACCTAACAAGGCATAGACTTTTCGATAAGCTCATAAAAGGAAAGTCTATGATCTGAAAGGTAATCATCAATTATATGCGGCTACACCGTTACATCCATAAAAAACGGATATGCTTCACTGGTGGAATCTTTGGTCCATGCTTCTTAAAAAACCGTGCTTGTCCAGTCGGCAGAGCCAATGGCGACTGCTATATAATTACTGACTTTTTTGTGCATGAATTAAACAATCATGAAGGGCAGGAGTTGTGGTTTCATTAATATGACGCTACATGTCACACTACTCGTGCCATAATTGATTTTTTTAAGGAATATTTGATAAACGCACAAATTCATTTTTCGGACCCGTGATTTGCCATTCAACATTATGCGATTTAACGCACACTAGACTATTTTCTGTGGAGATATATGAAGTCGCTAGTCTACGTCAATAAGCCCAAAACAATTAAATACTTAAAGGACAACATTTGCCGCATTATTGCCGATATACGGCCATAAATTTTGCATAAATTGAATATTAAACTACATCCGAGCCAGTCGTTGTAGTCATATGCCAAGAGTGATATTTAAATTATAGTTTCAGAAGATTGTCTTTCGAATAAAATAAAGTTCGTCTACGTTTTATTCCATTTCAAAGCTCTATAACTCTATAAAAATACCCTATACTTCCTAATTTACTTCGATCCTTTCACATATTGTATTACAAATTGGTCCATTTTTATTCTTTTAATGTTACATTTTGTTATTTGCAATTGTAGTTGCGCCGTATGTAAACAACTTCCATTTTTTTTTCTATTTCTTTTTATTAACTTATGAAATTAACAATATAAAACGTCTAAAGGGTGTTTAAATATTGTTACGTTTATACCTTTTATTAACGCTTTGTTGTGAGTTCTTTATTGCAAAATGATTAACACATTTAGAGTTTTTAAATAGTAACAATTTTATTTACTTTAACTACGCAAAGTTGGCACTATTTTACAATTCACTTAAAACGCACGTCTTTGCTTGATAAGGTTTAATTTTACATTGATTGATTATCCACTCAGACGCTTCCCCTATTTATACTTGTCCAATTAGAATCTAGAAGATTTAAGAATCTTCTATTCCCTTTGTATCGCATTTTGTTGTTGTATGACATACAGTCGCCTATGCCACGAATAAGCATAGGCGACTGTATGTCTGTGTATATACAAGGTGGCGCAAAAATAACCTTCCGATGTTTTTTGGCTGTAATTAAAAAAATAAATGAAAAACTTTGATTCTTCTTGTGGATTATTTTTATTTGGTCTTTTAATTTTTTTACATCAAGTCGAGAATATGATGTCATGTAAATGGCCGCCGCCACAGTTGATTGTCATTTGAGCCCTTTTTATGGCATTTTCCATCACTTTGGCCAAAACTTCCGGCGATAGGTCCTCACATTCTTGACGGATATTGTCTTTAAGAGCTGCAAGAGTCTGAGGCTTGTTGACATAAACCCGCGACTTCAAAAAGCCCCACAAAAAGAAGTCTGCAGCGCTCAAATCAGGCGATCTTGCTGGCCAGTGCAAATCGCCAAAACGGGAGATTAGGCGCCCGGGAAATGCATCTTTCAGCATATCGGTTGTGGCACGTGCAGTGTGTGCCGTTGCACCGTCCTGTTGGAACCACATAGTTTCCAATCCCAATTCATCAAGTTGCGGCAAAAAGAACTCGTTGATCATTGCTCTGTAGCGCTCACCATTCACAGTAACCGTTTGGCCCGCGACGTATTCGAAGAAGAAAGGTCCGATGACTCCTCTAGCGAAAACAGCACACCATACAGTGAGTTTGAGCGGGTGTAATGGCTCTTCGTGGGTTACACGCGGATTTTCAGTGCCCCAGAAGCGTAAATTTTGCTTATTTCCGTACCCGCTAAGATGGAAATGGGCCTCATCACTCATGATTATTTTTGATGAAAAATCATCTTCCTCTTGGTGGTGATTAAGGATGGCTTGAGCGTATGTTAGACGCGATTGGCGGTCAGCAGCTAACAGCTGATGCACCGTCTAGACTTTGTACGGAAACATCTTCAAATCTTGTACCAAAATTCGCTGTAAAGACCGTCGACTGATACCCATTTGCGTGGCACGTCGTCTGGTCGATGTCGACGGCGCTTCCATGACATCCTCGCCTACAGCAGCAATATTCTCTGCAGAACGGCTACTCCGGGGTCTGCCACGCCTGGCAGCATCTCGTGTTGTGCCAGTCTCTTCGAGGCGAGCGGCTAAACGTCGCAGTGTTTCACCAGTAGGCGTTGGACGGCCAGGAAATCTGCGACGAAATTCACGTTGTGCCAAAGTCACCAAGCGATTATTGGTTAAATAAATAGTCACCAATATTCCGCGTTCTGGAGCAGTGTAGCGTAACATTGTTTATTAACGTGTATTTCGCATGTGTTTACTACACAAATGTCAAAACAGAACTGACATTAGGGGCCAATCGCAAAATTTATAGCATTTTCTGATAGGAGGATTTCTTGTTGTTTTTGCTTTTATGCTGATAAGGTTTCTGCTTGGGATTTATTTCAATACATTTGTTGTTGCTTTTGTAAAAAAAAGGGTTTCTTAGAAAACTACGCAGATGGTAAACAACATGTATATTTGTTGTTGTAAAATTAGTTTTTGTCTTGCGCGTTTAGATGATAAACTTGTATTTTTATTTTCTTGCATGCCAGGCAGTTAGTAAACAGCATATAAAATTGTAGTTGTGTGTGTATAAACTTCTACGCAGTTTGTAACCAGTAGTTTGCTTTATTGCTTAATTATTTTATTTTAAATCTTAAGCAAGACACATTCGTAACAATATAAAAAAAATAAAATAATTATGGGTCAATAAGATGGACAAATTTAAATCAAATTTAATTTGTTATATTTTCTAAATTTTATACAGTTTTCGCAAAGAGTGATCTAAAATTTTTACACAATACGTAATATGTATGTAGTTTTTTGTTGTGTTACGTCATACAGAAAATACGAATATCACATCGGGCAAATGGCGTCATAAAATTTAGTGTCAAAAACTCTGTTTTTGCCATTTGCCCCCTTTACTTCCCAAGAGTATGTGCCCTTTTTATGACATAGATAGTTGACATCAAAGAACTTTATTTAAAGAATTACAATGTTCCGTAATTTAATTAAATATCCACCGAATATTTTTCCAACATATAACAGAGCAGTCGTCACTATTTATGACCAGCCATTTCTACTCACAATCGACTGAGAATATTTTCAAATATGAATCAGAAAATCTGTTATTTTGCTTTCTTTGTCTAACACCAAAAATTAATAATAGAAATAAAAGTGATTCAAAAGACAACAATTTATCTGACATATTCATCTCATTAAAACGTAAAATATAAACTTAAATAAAGTAAAAAAAAATTATATCCTTATTCATGTTGTATTCAGTACGTATTCATTGAAACTTTTTAAGTGTACGAGTATGTTTAAGTAGGTTCGTGTTGCTGAAAGTCAATGAAAATGTTTCCAAAAGGTTATTTTTTCATTAATGTCAGTTCAAGTGCTTGACAGATAACACTTTAAAGAAAAGAACACTTCTCTTTGTAATGAATTCTTAGTCGCATACATTCATATGATGTTTTAGTGTATGTGTACACATGTATTTTGTAAATAAACAAGTGTTTGTGTCAAAATATAAATACTATTGAATTTCTACTCGGTTGTTCTTTAATACAGAATGAATCTTCTTTTTTAATTAAACAATTAATTCTTTCTTGATTTTTGAAAAGCCGAAAAATTCAAAGTGGCAACTTCGAACCCATTTTCCTCTTTGGGTACTAACTTTGAAAATAGACATTGCTTCTTAGACACAAATCTACTTTTAAATTTTATTAAGATCAGTCCATCTCCACTTTCCTAGTGTAAATTTCAAACTTCTGCCTCTTACGGTTAAAGTATACAGCTGTATACGTCAAAATTAGACATTTATTTAACTTTTTTAAGTCTCTTAATTTATTCGATATACTTGTTACAGCAGACATAGTAATAGACACTCTATGTAAAGCTTCTTTTTAAGAAGTTCCCAATGGTAAGGACGAATATTCCTATTTATGTCAATTTTGCCTCTTCTATGGTAACACCTTCTAATTCATAATCTTTTATTTAGTACATGTAAGAGCTTGTCGATAGGGACATCCTTTGTGTTGCGTTTAATTTTAGACTCTGTTATTATTGATATCTTAACAGTTGAGTAATTTGTGAAAATTTGTAATTTCTGCTTCTTGCTGATGCCATAAATGAACTATGGTATACAGGATATAGCGGGACAACTTTATTTTAGGTTTATATACAAATTTTCCAAATGGTATGCATATAGTCATCATTATTTCAAAAAGTAGGTAATTTGACAACAAATATGCAAAAGGGCCGAGTTAATAACCGTTAAAAATATACTAACGTAGCATATTTTATTTTAATCCGGGATAAGTTGCTTTTATTAAAATATACTTAAAATCTACTGATGATATACGCTTGCAAATATTACAAAAGAACTACTGTCTTAAAATGGCTTGTCTGCTTTTGAACGTTTCAGTTTAAAATAAATATTGCGCAAAGAATTGATTGTTAAAAAAAATTTAATAAAAATTAAAAATATTTAACCATTTTGATAAAATTTAAACAAATTAAGGTTATTCTACCATGCTTTCGAATAAAAAACCAAATAATCCTCCAACTCACAGCAGTCAATTATATCCTCCGACCTGGGAACGATGTACACGTCGGAAGCACATGAAATTTAAAACTGTTTAATTAAACGGAATCACTGATAGAAACTCTTCACTGAAATAAGATTGTAAAGTTTAACTTCATAATGAGATCCTTAAACCAGTTATAAAGCATTATTTCCTTTCCAAATTTAGAAAAACACAGCGACTCTAAAATAAAAATCTTCGAATAATCTTCGATTTGAACGTGTATTGGTTAACTCTTAAATCGTTAGATATGGTAAAAACGTAGTTACAAAAACTTAAAATATATCCAAAATTAGGCATAATAGCAATTTGAGAGATATTGCTGCAATGTGTGAACAAATTAGGAAAAGAATATTGTTCATTAGCGTAATTTTTTTCTTTTTGTTTTTAGTATAAAAAAATATTTTTTATTAAAAAAACGGGTATCTCCGTATGGCATATAGCATAGGAATTCTGAGTTTATATGAGAATTTATATAAATTTGCAAATCAAAATAGACAATCATTTTTGTCTTAAGTGTTGATGCCATAACCACAAATAAATTTTATTTTAATTTAAATTTTTCCTTAAATATTTTGTATTTTAAGTAAAGATATTTGATTAAAAAATATTTTTTCACTTTCCTAATATTTTTAAAATGTATGAAATTAAAATTTAAAATTTTGTTTAATTAAAAATAAAATACAAATTAGAAATAATTATATGGCCCATCACAAATATTATCGTTATCTATTTTTAAAATGATCTATGGGAAAAAGAATTTTATTCATTCATTCGAAAGAAAATTGGCACTTAAAACAATAACATGCACACACACGCACACATGAAAGCCCTAGAACTAACAATATTTGTAATGGATTTACTTCTACAATTTGTGCACAATTTAATTTCACTTAAACTATTTGAACCTATTTGATACTTAAGTCAGACGCCACATCGAATAAGTAAAAGAAGAGTATTTAAATTAAATAAAAGTCAAGTAACAAAACAAAGTTACTGACAACTAATAGACTGACTAGTGATAATCAAGTGTGCCAATATGAGATTCTATAAAACGCATTGCTTTGATTTAAGTCAAAAGAAAGTAAATAGACAGACATCAATTGAACAAATATTTATTGACGAGCATGCATGCATAGCTTCGTTTTTTTAATAACTTGATGAGTAAATAAGCAAATTTGGTTTACATAATAAAAGGATAAGGGAACAAGTGAATCATCTTAGGAATTTTGGTTGGAATTCATTAATTTTCAGAAGAGTAGCATAAGCATTTAACAATAAACTAAATGCGAGACTTATTTTAAGTGAACAGTACAACCAAAATAAACACTAATAATGGACAACAATGCAAGGCTTTGTATTTACATCTTTCCGCATGGTTAAATATTTAATATTCAATTAATATTTTTGAAAAATCCAACATAAACGCAACTAAGTCTTAATAGCATATTTCCAAAATTTCTTTATTACGATTTTTTAAATATATTTTTAATTACAATTTTTCTTGTTTCAAGATAATTTGAAATTTCAAGGCTTTTAAAAGGGTGGTCCAGTCAAAACCTCATGCAAGTTTTAAATACAGCAAAACGTTTTGTCAGAATTATCTTAATATTTTTAATTTAATAGAAGGGTAATAATTTTACATATAACAATTTTATGTAACATTATTAAAAACTACCATAAATAACTGTTTCACTGACAATTAAAAGTAAATTCCAACAAAATATAAAAAATTTAAGAATTGCCACTACAAGCTGATCAAGTGTTTCAGGAAGGTTTAATGAATAATTGACGCAAATGCATCAATATAAAATTTATTACTTAGGTAAATACCCTTGCCTTACATAAATATATTTTGATTTGAAAGTTCATTTTCATAAAAGTCAATAGTCTTAAAGCGCTGCTTAATTGTGTAACTCTACAAGTTTGAATCTGTCCAACACTAAAGCAAAAAAATGTCGAATTAAGTTGGACAAAAACCTTGACATTAAGGTGTCAATAAGCATCAAGCAATATGAGTGCGCCAGCCAGTATAAAATTTGTTCACTATTTTAAATAATAGCTGGAGCGATTTTTCTATGAATTATTTATTTTTTTAGTTCATTTAAATTAGTATAGTTTTACTCACATTAAAATCTTTTACAATTTAGTAATATTTAACAAGAGAACCCAAGATAGTTAGCCATTCAGATGAGTACATAACTAGATATATCAATTAAGTCTGCCCAGTTTGGTTCACATAAGCTTCTTCCAACAATAATTATAAAATTGAAAATTAAAGGGTGTCCCCATGAATTATGACTTTAATTTAATTTTGCAAAAAATATTAATACTTCGTGTCAAGTTTTTATTTCTGATAATTTTTGCCTTGAACTTGAAAGTTATCACCTTAAACATTTTTTTAGATCTCAGTATAAATTGTATATCTAAATGTGTCAGTATCAGTATAAATGTTGCTTATTTGTATATTATTATATATTATTATTGTTTGGTATATATTATCGCCTATTATATTTTTACTAATGCGTCTTGCTTAAGTTTTAAAAGAAATAATTAAGTAATAAAGTAAATAACTGGATATACTGTTTACTAACTGCGTAGTTTTCAAAGAAAATTTATACACGCAAGACAACAACAATTTTCTAGTTATAAACTGCGTAGAAATCTTATACACACAAGACAACAACAGCTGGGTAGGCTGTTTACTAACTGCGTCATTTTTTAAGAAAACTTATACACGCAAGGCAACAACAACTTTCTAGTTACAAACTGCGTAGAAATCTTATACACCCAAAACAACAACAACTAGGTAGGCTGCTTATTAACTGCACGGTTTTCTAAGAAAATTTATACACACAAGGCAACAAAAATTTTCTTAAAATAAAATCCGGGAAGAAACTTTAACAGCATAAAAACAAAACCAAAAATTCACACAGACTAACAGGCGCCTATACATTGAATGAATAAAATAACAGCAACAAAATGTGATACAAAGGAAGTAGAAAATTCTAAACTCTAGCAGACAAATATAAAAGACAGCATCTGAGTGAATAGTTAGTTAGTTAAAACATAAACCTCCTGAAGTAAAGACTTGCATCTTTAGTAATTTGTACTGTAGTGCCAACGAACAAATCTTATTTGTATAGTTAAAGTAAATAAACTTGTAATTAATTATAAAACTCTAAAATCTGGTGTTATTTATTTTGCAATAAAGAACTCAGTAACAACAGAACGTTTATAAAACCTATAAACGTAACAATATATTGAAATAATTGTGCTTGATTCATTAGACTGAATGCAGAAATCTCTTAAGCATCGTTAGAATATGAAATCAATTGAGTAATAGTATAAAACCCGCATATCAGATAAGGAAATCGGTCAGAATTGAAGCATTGAAAGTAAACTACGTTATTTACATTAAGTAAAAAACATTTGCTTTACCAATGACGTTCGCAAAAAAACTTTATTGTTTAGATTAAAAAAAAACCCTTAATTTTAAGAATGCTATACATTCAAGCAAATTTAATTAAGGAAGTTTCGATGGAATACATTTCTTACTTAGAGCAAACTGTCAGTTGTCCAACCGGTTTTAGGGGTTGTTAAAATATTACTTTACAAAAGAACGTAAAATAAAATTTTGCATCAACTTTAGTACACTCTTTATAAATAGCATAGCTAACAAACATAATACAGGTGTTTTCATTTTAACTGAAAGCTCTTCATTACGTTTATCCATTAATTTGTGTGTATGTGTGTGTTTTACTTTTCATTTGCAAAAAAACAGAACATGTCATGTTAAAAAAGTTGACTTTTCATTGAAAACACATTCATAAACTATTTGCATCTGGTAAATATTTATTTCAAAAAATATATAAAAAAAAACACTTGAACACACAACACTAAGTGTGTAAACTTTGCATTTGAATTAAAGAAAATATTAAATATAGAAAAAATTTACCTCTCAAAATTAATTAAAAATATTTATCAGTTTACAAATTTTTGCTTGTTTAACTCAATCCTGCAAAAACTAGTGAAAACAAAAATAAAAACAACAACTCTAAAGAGACAAGCTTCTATGCCAGCATAAAAGCTTTTTAGAAACAAATTTCAGCAGTAATAATTATTTGCTTTTTTTTTGGAAATGTAATTAGAATTTAGTTAATTAACTCGTCCATATTATGTTGTCTTGCATAGAAGTATTTTATTTAGTATGAGAAAACAATAATTACAAGCAGGAAATTGAATAATTTTTTATTGGGGTCTGGTTATTTAGTAGTCAACACGATGTTTTATCCTGAGAAGCTAATAAAGCTATTCAATAGAGTGAACAAATATGAGAAATATATAATAAAATATAATTCCGTTTAAAAAGTTCTTTATCTTTTGAAATGCAATGCGAAATTGGCATGTCATCGAGTTCTCGCAATAAAAACATGCTTTCACGTATTCGAGATTACATTAAAATTCAGTGAGAAATAAATTTTTTGGCTGCAGTGAAAGCGTCAAACTATTGGCTCAGTTGCTTTTTAAATACTTTTACACAAAGATTGCTATGCAAATAGACAAAGATTTGCCAAACGATAAGCCAAGCTAAAGTACTTATAAAAAATCTTTATAAAGGTATAGTATTTTAAGTTAGTTACACTTTTTCACTGGCAGTCATTTTGCCAGCTGTCATTTGATTTATGTTTAGTTTGGCATTACAACACGAACAGGCTGACGCCTGACGCTTCCAAATGGTGCAAATTAGGTGCAAACCGAGAAAGCCGTTGATCTCGATTTTCATAAGCGAATATTGCTTGGCGATGAAACTCAATTCTGTTTAACTAGATATCTCAAAACCATAACTGCTGTAACTGGAGTGATGATAATTTCTTAGAGTATATTGAGACATGGTTACATCCTGAAAAACTGACTGTTTGGTGTGCTTATGGTCTGTACTTCTTGAAAAACGGTACTAGCCCGAACTAGTTGTTGATGACTTTTTCGTTTATAAATTAAACAACATGATGTGCAAGAGCTGTGATTTTAACAAAATCAATATAACACACAGTTCCACAATTTATTTATTGACGGAAATGCTTGATAACCACATAGTTTTACGTTTCAAATCCATAAAGTGACATCTAAGGTCGCGCAAAAACTATTTTCTATGGTGTTATGTTAGGTTTACCTTAAATTATAATGCCAGAAAATTACCTGTGTTAAAGTGTTTTAGTCCATTTCAAAGTTGTATACCTCTTTAAACAGAACACCCTTTATATTAGTCGTGAGTAATACACACACACTCTCTGTCTCTGCTACTAAAAAAAAATAATAATTTAAGTCATTAAATTATGTAGCTCACATAAGCCAAAAGTAGCCCTAAAGCAGTTAAAATTTTTTATCACTTATTTTTATAATTACCAAAAATCACAAAATCTTTCGCATGGGGAACCCTTTTTTTAGAAAAGATTCTTTCAGTATTTGATGCTTTTCTGTCAGCGGTCTTAAATGTGAAAAAGTGAATACAAAATAAAAATATCTGTTATCTAAATCTTATACGGGTGCTAAGTGATGCTGCAAGTTTTCATTTTAAGTTTGATTTGGTGCTGTCAAAATCGTGATCTCAGAATACCATATAGTTCCTTGGTTATAGCATTACAATAAACGTGCAGGCAATAACCGATAAATGCCATTATATTTCAAAACTTTTAATTTCTTTTGAGGGAAAAAAACAGTACATATTTGAAGAACAAACAAAATAAATACATCAAAATGTAATATCAAGCATGCAAAAAAGACGTTTTTTGATTTTTCATCTATTGCTGTCCGACGGTACATCACATCTAAAAACGTTTTCACAAATATGATTGTTAGGCATTTACGCCTAAAACGCCTTAAACAGATTTTTATTTGCTTTAAAATATTTTTATTGACTTTATTTGAAATAACATAATATAATACTTATTTGGACAAAATTAATTTCTTCATTCATAATTTTTCATTAAAAAGGTTAGTCAGTAAAAAACTACAGGGTGAATATTTTTTGTAAAAAAATTATCGATAAAGATTTTCCACACTCCACAATTCCTTATGTGGACTGATTAAGTAAAGGGTCCGCCAAATAACTTTGGTTTAAATGCTATAAACAAACCTACTGAATATTTTCTCAAATTTTTTTTTTTTTTTTGAAAGTACAATCCTTCCGGTTAATAATTTCATTTAAATGGCTGCCTCTGCTGGCCATGCAGTTCACGATCGGTCCAATTTTTAAGCACATTATCGATTGTGTGCAGCTGTATTTCAACAATGGCTTCACGAATATTGTCGTTTAAAGCGTCAATTGTCTCTGACTTGTCGGCGTAACACTTATCTTTGACGGCACCCCACAAGTAATAGTCCAACGGTGTGAAATCGCATCTCCGAGGTGGCCAAACGACATCAGCTCTGTGCAAAACATCGAGTGTAACTTCGGCTGTGTGGCACGTAGCGTCGTCCTGTTGAAACCAAATGTTGCCAATATCCTCCTCTTCAATTTTTGTGAACAAAAATTCGTTTAACATAGTCCGATAACGATCGCCATTGACTAACGGCCAATCCTTGCTCATTTTCGAAGAAAAATTGCCCAATTATGCCTCTGGACCAAAATCCGCACCAAACAGTGACTCGTTTTGGATGCGTCGGCTTTTCAATGTATACGTGTGTGTTTTCTGTGCCCCAAAAGCGACAATTTTGCTTGTTTACATACCCGCCAAGATCAAAATGAGCTTCATCTTAAAAAATTATTTTTTTTTTGCAAAATCGGCATCTTCTGTAAGTCGATCGCAGGCTCACTTAGCGAAGCGAAAATGCATTGGATGGTCACTTGGCTTCAACTCCTGAACCAACTGGACTTTGTATGGCGTCATACCAAGGTCTTTATGCAAAATTCGTCTCAATGATGTCTCTGAAATGTTCAATTGTTGAGAACGACGGTGAATTGATGTTAATGGCGCTTCACGCACACTTTCTGCCACAGCAGTAATATTCTCGAGTGTACGCACTGTTTTTGGCTTTTCACGGTTTGGTTTATCGATGAGGATGCCTTTCATATTTTTCACAAAATAACGAACATACGGAGTTGACGGTACTTCTCTTCTTCCAAAATCCGTACGCAATTTTCGTACACATTGTGCAACATTACCATGATTTTTAAAGCAATGTCGCAATATTTCCCAGCGTTGTTCAAGCGTTTACCCAACCATATTCGTTCAGCGGAAGTATAAAACTAATTATCTGTCCAGTCAAATAAGTGTTAACATTCAGGAAATAAGCACAAGTTGAAAAAAAATAGGTTAGATGGCGGACCCGTTAGTAGTTTTTGCCAATACACCTCGAACACATGAAACGTCAGCAAACAGTCGTGTTAAGCACACCATCCACAAATTGTTTTCTACGTTTCAATTTTTGTCCGCTTTTTCCTATTTCCCCTTGGTAATATCGACGAACTTTTCTATAACTTCTTGCGATTCCCCTTGCTAAAACCTCTATTAAATCTAAAGAAATGCGAAGCAGGAATTGATTACACTTCTATCGCTGGCAAGCTTTACAAATGCTAAAGTTCTTACAGAAAACTCAATACCATTTGAGCAAAATCAGGGAAAGCAGATCAAACATTTTCTAGTGATTTCTAGTTAAAAATTATTTTTCTCTTTCGTATTAATTAAAAACGCTCTAGGGCATCCGTTCATTAAAAATTAATATTCTACACTGTCAATACATCCACTGTTTTGTTATTCTCATCTAAACCACAAAAAACTAAAATCTTGCAATTGGTTAACGTTTATTTAAAAACTAATTACTAAAAATTGAAATTTCTATTTAACTTATAAAATGCAAAAATGCATGATAACCCTTTATTTAATGGCTTTGTGACGGCAGCAAATTCTGTACGCATATAAATAAGTACAAATAATAACCCACAAAAAATTAAGCAACATTTATCATAAAAGTTTTACATGAAGACTGACAATAAAAGCAAAGTGTTGCTCTGGAACGTCGACACAATACAACACAAAACTCTTTTAAAACTTTTACAAACATTAAGGAAAATTGTCTTTTATACTAGCTAAATGAATACCCTAAGTGGGTGTATGTTGTATAAATAATTTATATAACAAAATATATAAAAACACACTCAGCGTTAATGAATTATTCATATGCAAAATTATAAAAGGTTTAAATATACACACATTTATTTTAAAGTTTCATTTCCTTGTACTAAGTTATTTATGATATTATTTTATTAAAAACAAAAAACAAAAAAAGAGAAGCAAAAGCACAGAAATTATAAGCAAAATGTGTTCTTTAATGAAATTTTCAAATTCAAGCTGAAGATAACTTTTAACAACACAACAATTAGGAAGTGTTTCATTAAAACTTTAAATTAATTTATACGAGAAAAACAGAATGATTGTGTACATAAAGCATTTGTTTTTTTAATTTTTAACATTTGTTCAAATCGAGGCCCCCGGTACTATTTTATAGGTTATATTGTCATATTGTAATACAAACTTTTAAATTTTTTGTTAATAGCTTTTTCATACGAAATATTTTTGAAAATTGTATTAAAGTTACGCCTGTAACCACCTTAATTTGTATTTAAAAGTAACTGTTATTGAACCAGTTGAATGTGTACTCATCAGGATGATAATTTTACACCCCTATTCTGCATTTCGATTACGTCTTTGCATTATGTTACGCCGTTTCAAAAAACGGTAATTCAAAGGTTAAGTAAAAGAAAAAATTCTTAAAACAGTAGCACGGCTGCTTCGCAACATGTGAAGAAGGAACATACGAGGTATAACAAAAAATATCCGTTATTTTCAAATTTCGTGTTTCGTATGTTCGATTTTCGATTTTTTTTCTGTTATGTTGTTGATCAGCTATTTTGGACTGTCAGTTTGTTTTTGACAGATAAAAAGGTTAGTCGTGTTTTCGTGTGCTCTTCGATTTTTTACTATTCGAAAAAATGGATCAAAGAAACTTTATTAAGTTTTATATAAAAAATAAAATTGATGTGCAAGGGCATTTAAAATGTTGACTGTGACGTTAGGCGAGTCTACTATGAGCAGAACAGAAGTTCAATTGTGGTATAACCGGTTTAAGAAAGGCCGAGAAGATGTCAATTACGATGCTCGTCCTGGTCGCCCGAACACGTCAACAACATTGAAAACATTGAAGCAATGAAGAAAATGAAATTGGATAATCGTCGAATTACTATTAGAGAGGTTGCTGATGATGTTGGCATATCGTTCAATTTTTGCGGACGTTTTAGGTATGAAACGTACGGCAGCGAAAATTGTTCATTTACATCGTTCCTGAGCTGTTGAACGTCAACGACGATACAGATTTGACCAAAAAGATCATAACTGATGACGAATCGTGGGTGTATGGCTATGACATTGAAGCCAAAGCCCAATTATCCCAATGGGTGTATATAGAAGAGCCAAGACCGAGAAAAGCACGTCAAGTTCAGTCCAATGTGAAGGTTTTGCTCACTGTGTTCTTCGATTGCATCATGCATCAGGTACATCATGAATTCTTGCCACAAGGTCGTAGGGTCAATAAGGAATACTACCTTGAAGTTATGCACCGTTTGCGCGAACCAATTCATCAGAAACGCACAGAATTGTGGAAAAACCAATCATGGATTTTGCATTATAACAACGCACCAGCTCACACATCGATGCTTGTGTGTGAGTTTTTAGCCAAAAATATAACCGTCATCATGCCTCAGCTACTGTATTCACCAGACTTAGCCCTCGCTGACTTTTTCCTTTTTCCAAAAAGTGAAGACACCGATGAAAGAAAAGCGTTTAAGGAGATAAAAGAAAATCGAAAGAGGAGCTATTGGCGATACCAAAAAGCGCGTTTCATAATTGTTTCGACGGTGATTACTTTGAAGAGGAGAAGATAGTTATTGATGAATAAATACTTTGTGAAAAAATTGAAAATAACAGTTATTTTTTGATCATACCTCGTATAAAATAAATAATTTTTCTTTAATAAATAGCTAAGCAATTTTATTATTCGTGCTTGATTCCTTTAAATAAATATTTCGTGATATTCTCACGAAATATTTATTACAAAAATTTTTATTAAAAAATAAACATTTTATGATATTCTCATAAAACATTTATTCCAACAAAAATAAAAAAATATTTGAAATGTATTACTGCTGGGGAGAGCATATCCATATTGCAATTTCACTATTGCTCAAGTAGCTTATAAGTGAATTTTACCTCAATATTGCATAGAAAAACCTAAAAGTCTTATTTTTTCTTTTCGATATTTCGCTTTCCTTTGGAAAGCTTCTTTTTTTTTCCTGAAGAAGCATTCCAAAGGAAAGCGAAATATCGAAAAGAAAAAATATACAAAAAAAAAGATCGTTAAAAAGAAAAAAATATTTATTAAAGATAAATAAAAAAAATTCGTTTAAAAAAACTATAAAAATTATCAAATAAATAATTTTTTAAATAACTTTTTTAAAATTTAATTATTTATTTATTTAAATTCAATGTTGTGCAGGCTTTACTTAAATAACTTAAACTCGAAGACAAACGAAAGCATAAAACGAAATAATAAATTATTTATAAAATCCTACTACGTCTTTGTGGCTGTTTCCTAAAATTTCTGCACATCATCTTTAAGTCGTTCATGATGTCCACACACAATATCTTCCTTGTGTGGCTATAAAACTTGGCAGCCTTTCGTATTGTTCAGATGTTGTTATTTTTGACCTGCAATAATTTAAAAATAAAATAAAACTAAAACAAAAACAAAAAGAAAACAAATTTAAAAATGCTTTAGAAAATCTCCTCTTGAATTTTATACTTATTTTTTTTTTAATAAAATAATTTTTTAAATTGCAAACTTACAAAAGCGTAACTACGACGAGATGAAGAATACACAAAATCGTAAAAAAATTGAAATGGAACAAGATGTAGAAAATCCATTTTGCCAAACAGAGACATTTTAGATTCGAATTGAAATTCGAAGTTGTAATTATACATAACTGGCATATTATTACACTACAAACTTGGCCACTTGTAAATAAATTTTTTCTGTTGTATGAATTGTGCGTATATACACACATATCAGTTAAGGATTCCCATGACTGATTTAATTTTAGATTGGTTAAAAAAATTGTATTTAATAGACAAAACACAATACAGGTATAGATTTAGAATTAGAATATCGCATTCTATTAGTTTGGTACACTCCGCTTTATTCAAAGATATTCGTAATGTTGGAAAGGTACGTTGAATATCGATTTTGCCAAACGGAAAGAGACATTTTCTATTCAAATCTAAATTCGGCGTCATATGATTATATTACAAACTTGCCCAGTTTTAAACATAATTTTTGTGCTGCATGAATTGGGTGTTATACACACACACACATCATTAAGGATTTCCATGAGTGTATGCACATATCACTGTTTTAATTGTTTATTGTTAAGAAAACTATATTTTAAAAGACAAAGCACAATATAGGGATAGATTGCGAATAAGAAAATCGTATCCTATTAGTTTGATACACCCCGCTTAATTTAGGCATATTCTTAATTTTATAAGTCCTCCGCAAAGTAGAAAGAATAGTGTATTAAATAAGCTTTTGAGTTTTCGAGGTTTGAGCTTTAAGTATATTTTAATATTTTTTTAGCTTTTAAAAATATTTTAATCCTTTTTTACTCGAGAATTTATTAAGTCCAAAAAAGTTCCTTCCTTTTAAATGCTTCAATTTCCAAGTCGATTAACTCCATTTCCTTTTTCCTTGCTGACGTAGATTTTAAAATACTTTCAGAAATAAAAACAAGTTTGTGAAAATAAAAATGACTACCATTTGCATAAATCAATTATTTAAGAAGAATTTTAAAAATTTTATATTTTATACTTTAGTTTAGTCATATTTAGGAAGCTGTGAGAATTGTTATTTCTTTCTCCTTTTCTTTTTTATATAACCAATTAAATTTGATTAGCTTCTGAATTAGCATATCTATCTAAGCATAACGTAAGCAAAATACTTTTTATCTATTCCTTAGGGAAGCATAAAAACTAACATACAATAACTATAGGCAGTAATTTGGTCAGAATAGAAACAAGGGGATAGTAACAGAGGTTCATTACGTTCAAAGTAAATTCTCTTTACACAGACCAAAAGTTATTCTATTGCAAACTATAAATGGGCTGATTACAAATATGGAATCTATACTTATTATTTATTAATTATAGCAACTATTATATAAATTTACAGCGGTGCTTCCTCACCTAGGATTTTCGTTTCTCTTTTTTTTAATAAAAATACAACGTATAATACGAGTAGAATGCAACACTAATTAATGAAACAAATTGTTTTAGACGCATAAATAAATAAATTTAATTTTAACATATTTCAAAGTTTAAAATACGAATACAATTTAAGTATTTAAATTTGGTGAACATTTAGTATATTTTTTTGTCAAGCATATACACATACGTACTTGCATAGTTCCTCATTGAATTTGGGAGATGTTCGAAAGAAATGCCTTTGATGGTGTTGTAAATAATTATAGAATTTTTACAGCAAGCCAAGCATAAAATTATTCGTGTTCCGTTCCATTCAGTTTAATTTTATTTAGTTTATTTAATTTTTCTCTTTATTGCCATCTACACAGAAACATTATTTTGACGTCATAAAGTTCATGATTTGTGGAAAGATAGCTAGAATTTATTTTAATAAAGTATGAACTAAATTTTGAAATATTTAGGTAGCTTCCGCATCCTATAACTATTGCAAAACAATTCAGTTAATTATTGGATAAATTTCGTTAATATTGGAAACATATTATTAAAAAAACCAAAAAAACATATAAGAATATTACAAATTGTTTACAAATTTTCAATGTGATAAATTTTAAGTACGAGTAAATCAATTCCATTGCATTACATACCTGCCCGCCTCATTGATCCATCAGTTCCAGTTGTTTCTAAATAATCACAGGTCATTAGCTATATCTATATGGTCATATGGATGATGAGCTATTTGAGCACTAGTGAAATTGCCAATTGAATATATTTCCCCCCACAGTAATACATTTGAAATTAATTATTTGAATTATAAATGTTTTATGAGAATATCATACAATGTTTATTAAAGAAATCTAGAACAAAATAACGTAGATTAAAGTGGAGTTAAATTTTAATTATAAGATTTTTTCTAAATAAGTAAACCATTTCAAAATTACTGTTTAAAAGATAACGACGTCAGTTTTTATTTGTGCATAATGATCTTAAACCCAGTTAGCCCATTATGTTCAGCTTTATAAGATATTTTTTTTATAGAGGTGTGGAAGTTTGAAATGAAATAAAACAAAGATGAGTTTTTTTTTAATTGACACGAAATTTACTTTATTCGAAAGATAATCTTCAAGCATTACAGTGTAAATATAACTTTCGGCATATGGCCGCCATTTGGCTGGCTTGGAAGTAGTCCAGTCTAGAGGTCCAATTTTACATTACTGTTTTCAACATTTGTGACTGTAAAACGACAATAACGTGGCAAAAGTTATCCTTGACGTATACTACCAACTTCATATATTGTAGTAAAATGACACAATAGTTTTTGTTTTGTCAGTAGTCCGGCTTAAAAACTTTATTATTGAGCGAGCTATTAGCCCAGCTCGTTTTTATGCTTACAAAATACTGATCTTTGTTAAGAAAATATTCCTTCCTTCTTATATACTAATTTGATTACAAGAAGGCTTAAAATTATTCTTATCAAATATTCTTATACTAAATGTAGTGAAACAATCTGACAATATTTTGGTAAATTACTCTTCCCGACAGAATATGAAGCGTGGCAATTATAGCGGTTGTATGTATTCGTACTTGTAATGTAACATTTTGTATGTTTTGTATATTTGGTTGTTTTGCAGAAAATATGTACATTCTTAGTGATCGCTGCTAGCGTTAACTATTTAGAGTGACATTAATGCCTTATAAGCAATTTAATAAATGATTGCATAGACAATCCGAGAATCAACTCACACTACACTATACCGGTATAATTGACCACGTATCCACGCCACAATATTCCCACAGAAAATAGTTTAGCCGAGTTAAGTCGCACGGTCTTGGAGGTTAATTTATAGATCAGAAGCGTGAAATCATGCGGTTACTAAACCTTTTCTCAATGTATCTTGTCTTGTTAAAACCATAGCTTCTGCACATCCGGTTTAAGAATGGCAAATAAGTAATCATAAATTTAAAGCGGTCTATCGTTCTGATCAGCTTTCTTCAAGAAATTAGCATAAACAATTATGCCAGCCCATAAAGCACACTAAACCCCGGCAGTTTTTCTTTATGTAATAGTGTCTCAATAAATACTTAAGGATTATCATCACTCCATAAACGGCACTTTTGTTTATTAACGTATTCATTAAAACGCGTATGTAACTCTGGACCAACGAATATCTTGCTGTAGGCACATTTTAAACAATTATGAAGCATTTTTCAACCGTCACGCTATTCATGATGAAATGCCAAACCAAATTATATATAAATCACTTGATAGTTGAAAAAATCGTTGCTAGTTAAAATTTTGTTGCATAATTAAATTAATATACTTCTCTAAAAATAACACCCGATATGTAATATAAATATTAATAATATTTTTGTTATTAGAAACATATTGTTGTTACTCCAAACCAATTGCTATTTTACATAATAATAACTTTGTTGAGTTTTACCATAGTTGTGTTAAAAATAAAATATATTCATAATAAAATCGATAAAATATTAAACTTGGTTTTAGATGCAAGCCATCTTGGTTTATTCGATTGAAAAATTACTATTTTTTTAAATTTTCATTCACTAATTTTATTTTATGTTTCAATTACGTAAAAGCTGTTTTTAATATTTTTATATTTCAAATGATGTGACAGCTTATAAGCAAATCACAATATTTATGATACCAAATATTCTTTGTGAGTTTTAAGTTACACTTTGATAACAAAAAAAAATAAATATTTTTTTAATAGATATTTAATTAAATATTAATTATCAATTGTACTCGAATGATGTTTTTTAGAATAAATATAAATATACATACTCCCTGAAGAAGCCGGGAAATACCGGCGAAACGTAGGAGGTAAAAGGATGAAAATATTTTCAATCTTGCTTCACTAATCGACCAGTATAGCCAAGTAAGTAGGAAAACATAACAAAGATAAGAAAAACAACCCTGGTCTATCAACTTACAAAATAAATATTTATTATTTGCGGATATTGCCGTAAGAATTCTTGTAAACTTGGCTCACATCAATCTTATTGCACTCTGTATAGTAACCGTTTATTCTTCAAATATTTACAAGAACTATTTTAAATTGATTAAATCAATGCTTACAACCTTAAATCGTTCACCGTAATCATATATTGCTAAAGAGACCATAATAAGACTTTTTCCTAAGTGCCTATACCTCACGTAACAACAAAAGCTCTATTTTATTAGAGCAATATAAATAACGTAGATATCCATTGCAAAGTTACATATTAATTCGGTGTCTTCTTGATCAAACTAAGACTCTTTCCTTTCTTTTACAAAAGTCAGGTTGTTGGCAAACTATTTTTAAGAAATTTATCCATAACAGGCGTTTTACGTTTGTGTTTCCAGAAAGTTTAAAACATTTCCACAGTAAATAATATCTATTTTTCCCTTATTTATTTGTAAAAATTCAGACTACAATTCTGTTACCATCAACAGCCAATAATTGTAATCTTTAATACTCCTTTACTTTAATTTACTAATTCATTTTATTTTCTTTTTCTTTTTACAGCTTTAGATGCCATCATCTTAAATATTTTTAACGCAATAAAAATCACATAATTTTGGATTCGTTATTTTAAAAGACCGCCTCTCCCAAGGCGGTGGTGGTTGGTTGGGCATTAATATTTTACTTTAAAACGAAAACAAACAAAAAATATAGTTTACATAATACATTTCAAATTATTTCAAAATTGAGTTTATAATGGATCATGTGGTTAAAGCTACACGTGGGCGTCCATGGAATACTCTGCGTTTTGAAAATGATGAGCTGGAGAGTTTATATCAACGATATACATTGAAATTGCAACGTTTTTCGGTGCTTGGCGTTGTAGCTTTGGTTGTGGTGCTTTGTGGTGTTATGGCAGCTTTATCTTTAGCTTATAATAATGCTCCTACTTTTCATGTAAGTATTTATTTTTACATATATAGATAAAAATACAGGGTGTCCGCTGGGAGAGTATACTATTTTCTTTTTCTATAATTTTTTACTAATTTATGATTAAATGAAAGATAATGAATCTTATAATCCTGAATGCTTTATTTAATGGCGACAGTTATGTATGGAATACAATATCAGATAAATTTCCGCCTCTGTTGGTCTTATAAATGCGAGCCTTTCGAGCACATTTTTCATTACATTCTCTTACACATTTCACGCGGTACTTCGTTTATTTCATAACAAATATTTTGTTTAAGTTTCTCAAGCATTTCTGGTTTGTTAAAATAAACATGACTTTTCAGATATTCCCACAAAAAGAAGTCCGGAGCAGTCAAATCAGGTGACCATGGAGGCCAATCAACATAACCATTTCTTTAAATAACTTGTTGTAAAAAAAGGTCTCGCAGTAATTCCATTGTCATCCTGGCTGTATGCGATGCGGTACCGTTTTGTTGATACCACATGTTAAAGCCCAAAGTTGTGGCATTAAAAAGTTTTCAATCACATTCACAGTTACCGTTATGCCGCTTTCATTTTCTTATAATGGAAGCAAATGCAAAATTATGGCCGAAGTTGATTTTTGAAGACCAAACTATTTGAGCACGACGTCGAATTGAGATTGAGCAGCAGTAATATTTTTAGCAGATCTGGCAGTTCGTTGTGGTCCATACTTGGGCCTATCACCTACAGACACTCTTCCTTTGAAATCATTCACTAAACCATAAATAGTGTATTTTGTTGGCACGTTGTTTCTCGCAAAAATTTCACGTAACTTTTTCATCGTCACAGTAATCGATGATTGATTTTGATAAAATGTTTTAACGATTAGAATACATTGGTTTATCGAAAATTTTTCCATAATAAATTTTCTCAAGTGTCTACTTCACGACTGCCAAATATGAACTATCGAGGCTAATGTTTACCATAATGGCGACAAAACAAAGTAGTATACCAGACGAACACCCTGTATAACATACATACAGCCCTACATTCAAACGTTCTTTCATTTTTAAACCTTTTATATATTCTCTTTGTTATTTTCAAATTTCTTTACAGAATGTCTTTAATTCGTTTGTGTGCCTGTTGTTTGCCATAATCTTAATATTGTTACAATGTCGCGTGATAAAAGATCATCATTTACCCTGTCTATGTTATGGCATTTTATTATTTACTGCTGCCATTTGTATTGTATCGATGCCAACTTTAGGTTCAATTTTTCCGGTGGATACTAAAGAGGTAAGATTGTGTTGCACTTTTTTGGTTTTAAATTTTCTTAACATTTTGTACAAATATTTAAATAAGAAAAGGTTAAGTTACTCGAGAAAGCATGTGACTTTATAAGGCTTTCAGGCTGGAAAAAAATAAATAAAAATTCTAATTTTTTCGTAGTAAATTTTCTACAAAAAAAATTAAAATTTTAATGAGTGCTACACCTGGGCAAGAATTATGCTATTATGACTGATTTGAAATAATATTTTTATTTTTGCATCAACAAAGTGCCTAAGTTGCTTTATTGCTGCGTTTTTTGTACTAGGAAACATTTTTAAAAATGCTAAATGTTCCACCTCCTACATAAGTTCTATTGTAAAAAAATAAGTATGATATTATTATGCACTACCTAGGTTTGTTCTGATTTTATAATGCAAGATTTTCAGTATCACTTGTATCTACAAATGAAAAAAAAATTTAAATGAAAAAAATACTTTTTTTGCTTAATTAAGACATTTTTGGTAAATAAAACTCTTAACTTTTATTTAAGCGTAAAAACAACAACAACAAAATTAAAAAAAAAACTCCCAATAAACAACCGAATAAAAATATAAGTTTGATTATATTTGAATTATATTATAGTCACAAATTTATCAAGAATTTTTCAACATGAAGTTTGTTTTCCAAAACAAAAATTCACATTTAGATGATTCAAATGTTTATTGTATTACGAATAGAAAAGTTCGGAATGAAAAATGATATCTGGCGAATTTCCACTGCGACCACGCTGATATATGTCGATTCTTTCATCAAAGTTTGTAATCACTTTTTGGAAAATGGCGGTATTTGAGTTTTAAGGCTGAAATCGATTTGACTGACTCCGTATAGAAACTGTCTTTAACATAGACCCATAGAGAAAAATCCAGTGGTGTTAAATCATACGATCTGGCTAGCCACTTAACTGCTGATTGTCGTCAAATTATTCGATCCGGGAATTTGGTTTGCAATAAATTAATCGTTTCATTGGCTGTGTGATTTGATTTGATTTTTTCAGAAAAACCAGCCGGTAGTTGAGCGAAGGTACGGCAATCTGAATGATTGGTCGGCTTCAATTCCTGTAAGGCTTTAAAGTCAAATCCTTACGCAAAAATCACCATGTTGTAGTCTTAGGTAACCCCAATTGTTGAGAACGACGAGGAATTGACAAATTTGGATTTATTTCAATACTGTGGCTCATGGCTGCGATGTTTTCAGTTTAATGACCCGGTCGTACACGAGTAGATGTTCGCATATTTTGTATCGAGCCTGTTGACTTGAATTTAACGACCAAATTTTTTAAAGAGCTCTCAGATAAAGGATTATGTTGTCCGAAAATATCACGAATTTTACGATATGTAACATTAACAGAACCACCATTTTTATAGTGCGTTTAGTTATTTCAATGCGGTTTTCGTACGAAACTGTAATAATTGCCAATGCACCTACTAAGAATACGTCAAAATCATAAATGTCAAAACTATCATATTGTTGGTGTGGCCACAGTTGAAAAACAAACTTCCTGTTGAAAAACCCCAAATTAAACTTATTCTGTTAATTAATATATTTTAATTTTAAAAATTATTGATTAAGGCTATTTTATATAAGGTTCATTATTATTTTGATTCTTAAATTTTTATTTTAAAAAATAGCTGCCAGAGTTAAAAAAAAAGGAAAAATTTGACATCAAAAGAATAGAGTTTTTTTGCAACCACAAAATAAGTATGGAAAACAATCTATAGCCGTATTGTCTTTTTGTAGTCAAAGTAATCTTCTTCATATAAATATGTGTATTTTATTTTGGTTATATTAAACCATCATATTTTATTGTCTTCTATGTACCTAATTTCAGAAACATTTTTAATATAACTAAAATTTTTTTAAATAACAACACATTGTTACAGAGAATATAATGCTCTTCTCGTGACAATAGTTCAAACATGTTTTTTACTGCTGGCAAATATGTCCTAAAAATAAAAGAAGATTTTTCTTAAAATATCGCCTTAAAATTGGCGTTAAAGGTAACTAATTAAACAGTAATATAATTTTGTGAATTTGATTCTCTTTATTGTGAA
Source organism: Trichopoda pennipes (assembly GCA_030448955.1). Taxonomy (NCBI): domain Eukaryota; kingdom Metazoa; phylum Arthropoda; class Insecta; order Diptera; family Tachinidae; genus Trichopoda; species Trichopoda pennipes. The sequence goes on from JASKUP010000023.1 coordinate 2,773,258, forward strand.
ATATTATATATAAATATCATTGAGAGAACTCGACTTTAGTTCTGGCAGAGTTTATGGTATATCCCACAGAATATGTATACTCTTTTTGTATACTCAGTACATAAATCTAGTTATTCGATACTTGAAATCTTTGATAGTAAGATTTTTTGGCTGAAATATAGCTCTAGCAAAAACAAACTCTACTTGTGCGTAAAAATAAAGTACCATTGATGCCATTTCGTTTTAAAGTAAACTTCTCTATAAATAAAAAAAATCGATGTACCTGTTTAATAATAATTAATAATATACATTTTCATTAAAAAAAAATATTTCTTGAGTATATATTCTATTAAATAACACATAAGTATACATTTTAAATTATAAAAGCCCACTAAGAGTAAGTAGTTTCGAATAAATAAAATTAATAAGTTTTTAGAAGCACTGCTGGAGAGCAACGAATATCATGCGTCAATATTTTCCTTTGTAAACTTATTTCTGGTTTAATTTTTATGCGATTTCACCATTTAAATGGCACAATTCTCTTCTGTTTGCTGAGTTAATGGCAAATGTAGTATATTCGATGTACACTACTACACATTCGGTTTAATCATATTTTATGAAAATTATAAAATTCGAAAAAAAAATTCTATTAATTTTTTTATATTCCAATTTTATTATTTCATTAAAAGGAAGAATCAGAGGTAACAATTAAAAAAAATATTAACGTAGATAAATTGTGTAGATACTAGTAGTTTGGAAAAAAATACATACATTTCAAAAACTCAAAATATTTCATATGTTAAATTTTTACACAGTATGCAGTTCTGCCTTAAATTCAGCTGACTATAAAAAGTATAAAGTGTTATGTGATGAAAGTGTAAAATAAATTCATTTTACACAAAAAAAAATTATCCTGCTGTCTCATCATACTATATTTTCCTGTTCTTTAAAAATAATGCCAAATTTAGGCATAACTGCATGGAGCGGAAGTACTGAATTTCCATTATTTATGATTTGATGAAGAGCAATAAATTAAAAAATTTTATTCATTCTATGCTCATTTAGAAAAACCAGATTTACATAATATAAAGTTATGAATACAAAAAACAAAGACATATTTACGAATTTATATTACAAATTTTTTATGAGAATAATTTTATTTTTTAGTTTATTAGTATAAGTTTGAATATTCAGCATTTCCATTGTATTCCATACCTCTTGTAGGCCTCATTAATCAATCAGTTTCAGCTATTGCTAATCAATCACAAGTCATTACCTATACTAAAGTTCTTACACTCAAAGAAAAATTATGTTTTAAATCAAAATTGAATAAGAAAAAGCTTCACAAAAAATAAGCCAGTGGTGTTAAATCAGACGATCTGGCTGGCCACTTAACTGACCACTGCTGACTGTCGTGAAATTAAGCGACTGTAATAAATTGATCGTGTCATTGGCTGTGTAATATGTGGCATCGTCCTGTTGAAACTACATGTCAGTGATATTCCATAATAGTTAAAAATTTAGTTGTTAACATCTCGCGAAAAAACAGCCTAATCACGCCCCCAGACCACATAGCACACCAAACAGTGACACGTTGAGCATGCAAAGGCTTCCCAATAATCGCTCTAGGATTTGCAAAAACCTACAAGTGAAAATGAAAATTACTGGTTGTTTGTAATGAATTGAGCGAATCTACAACGATGTTTATGATCGGTCTGTTTCAATTTCTGCACAAGTTGAACCTTGTAAAACTTCATAGCCAAAACCTTACGCAAAATTCAGTGGTGGTTTTGGATAACCCTAATTGTTGAGAATGTCGAAGAATTGACAAATTTGGATCTGCTTCAACACTGTGGCTCACGTCTGCGATCTTTTTAGATGAACGACCCGGTCGAACACGCATTGGTGTTTTGTATCGAGCCTTTTGACCCAAATTTAATGACCATATTCTTAACAGCGGTCTCAGAAGGACATTTATGTTGTCCGAAAGTACTCCGAATTTTAAGAAATGTAACTTTAACAGAACCCCTATTTTCATTAGGAATTTTATTTATTTTAATGAAAGTTTTGTGCGAAATTGTAACAATTGTCAATGCAACTACTACGAATACGTCAAAAAACGGTCATATAATTGGTTTTGCGGTAATTGAAAAACAAACTTCTTGTTGAAAAACCGGATATTTGCAAAGTTTCAAAGGATAATTTGCAATACATTCCCAATTCAATCTAATTTCAGTTGTTAAAGCAAGATTTGCTTACTATCAAACTATAATACCAAATACTAAAAGTAAAAGTTTCTTATATAATTATTCAACTCGTAAACTGTTGTAAGGCTGCTGTATCATAGGATTATACAATAGTTTTGAAAATTTTATTTATTTATATACGAGTATACACAATTTCTACAATATGTACAACATTTTTTATGCGTTTACTTAACATTATTAATATGAGTTTTTAATTTAATTTTTAGAAATCAAGGAATTTTTTTAAATTACAGCGTTTGTAACTAATCCAGTTTAATTTTGTATAATTTACAACTTACAATAGATTGTGAATTAAATAATATTTCTCACAAATTTTAGGATATCTTTACAATTTATACAGTCATTTCGCATACCTTTTATTTGCTTTTTCATGAAAAAATTCTCTTCCGAAATTCGCTTAATGTTTAATGCTTAAAGCCATTAAGTTTTTTTTTAACTTTTTCTTTAAAGACATTTTACTTTTAGTCTCTGTTCGTATTCTCAACATTGTTTACATGGAATTTTTTCGTGAGTTAAATCTAGTTCAATTATTTAATAGTAATTCATATACTTATACTATCTTCATACAGCAAACTAAGTAGTAAAATTTTGCCTTGCATTACTTTGGATACACAAACACACTAACGCATTGTAGATTACAAAAACCAAAAAAATAGAACTATAATAATTTTATATTGAACTTTCAGCTAATTTGATTTTTTTATTATCCTTTTACAGGTCATGGCTGAAGGTGTTTGGCAAATTGTGTTTGTGGTCTTTCTGGCGTATGCCATGATGCCATTACAAATATGGGAGGCTGTTTGCTTCGGCATAATCTTACCATTAGTGCATATAAGTTTAACGGTGTATAAAATATTTACAGACTCATTTCGTTATTTGGAATATAATCAGGTAAATTAAATTAATGGAAACCCATTAATTGTTTAAGTAAAATCAAACAACATCAAAACGACAAAAGAAAAGCTTTTTCATAAAAAAGGTATCAATCAAATAACGTTAATTGTATCAGTGACTATTTTATTTAAAAAAAATATAATAACGTTTTACGGTAGTAAAAGCCCTATCAGCTATTTTCACTATGTTTTCGGTTTTTGTTGTTTTTCACTTAACAAAAGTCGAAAAGGGCAAATGTTTATGTTTTATAATACTGTTGCACAAAATCATAAATACACGAATACATAGGCATTATTATATACATAGGAATTTATACAATTAAAACATACATAACGTATAAGCAATATGTAATACATACAAACAAATAAATAATGCTCATACGTACAATGTCTGTGCTTAAATTTTGGGTAAATTTAGTTCATTCCTCGGTTTAAAAAGTGATACTGTTAAATATTAATACTATAAAAAAAGTTAAAAAAAAACCTTTTATATAATTGAAAAAATAATTTTATAAGCACCAGAATAAATACGTTCTGTGGGTCAAAACTTTTATGGTGATTTCGATTTTTTTAGTTTTAAAGAAAAGTGAGAGCAAATAAAATCAGTAAAAATAGCATTCAAAATTATAATTTATAATTATAATTTATAATTTTGAATGATCTTTTCAATTACTTTAACTGTTAGATTAGAAACGTGAATATAACTTAACATTTCTAATTTTTAAATAATGGATGATCGCTAGATTTCGTTAATGCATGTACAATTGTCATCTTAGATTTAACTGTTAAACGCTTTCGTATAATTTAAATTTCTTGTAAATTTGTGTTTAGCCTATACTAACTCTGAGAGGTCTGTCTGTGCTTCGCCATCTATAATAATTAGGTGTTTGTAACCACAATAATTAAAACTTTTGGGTAATACTTTTCATTGAAAAATTTAATTTAAGTTCCATGTGCGAGGACTACAAACGTCGCGACGTTAACGTAAACTATTTTTCATTACTGAGAATTGGTGATTAAAATAACATTTCTGTTTCATTTAATTTTTAATTTATTGTAATTTTGTTTATCTAAAAATTAAAAAAGAAAATTGAAAATCATTGAAGGCTTCAAAGGACAATAGAAAACGGAGTTTAGGATTGCTAAATCCTCTAGCAACTTAGTGGAAATTTTTAAAATCTGTATGGAACAGCTATAAGAGGTGAACATTATTTAGGTGCAAAAATAAATTGAGATAATTATATATTGTAGGGGGTCTTATTTTTTATATAAACTATTATAGTTATTTAATCTTATCTTAGTAATATAATTTTCCGTTTGTTCACATGATGGGACTTCCGCTATTATTGTGATTTCAAAAACAATAAAATCCGACAAGACTATAAAATAAATCTTACGTGTTAAATTATGTCAAATTTAATAAATAAGTATTTATCTTTTTATAGATCTATTTAATTAATTTTAATACTTATACGCTTAACATTTCGCTTTCCCTTGAAAAGCTTCTTCAGGAAACTAATTTTTATAAAACAAAAAATTATTATAAAAATTAATTTTCCGATGAAGCTTTCCAAGGGAAAGCGATATATTGAGCTTATAAGTGTTAAATTTAATTTAAAAAAAACCTATAAAAAGATAAATAATTATTTATTAAAGAAGAAATAAGGTCGAATAAAAAATTATAAAAACAATATGTCAAATTCATATAGAAATACCGTTAAAGCCACCATCTCTTATATAGAGAGTGTTGGAGAGTTGTATTGAAGCCTCATATGCCTCGAATTAGGATGATCAATTCATCCTCTTTTTTCATGCAAAATTAAGTTTTGGGGAATAATTTATTTTTATGTGATTATTTTTATTCGACCTTTTTATTTTAATTAAATATGTATTAATCTTTTTATCGGTCTTTTTAATTAAATTTTAACTATTATTTTCAGTTTTATTCGACCTTTTTTTAAATTTTTATTAAATTTTAATCTTTTCACTCGGTCCTTTAGCGCAGAATTATAGGTACTTAATACAAAAAACACATAATTTGTTATAATTATTTCATAAGAAAGAATTTGTTATTTAGTTTCCGTTTCCTTGTTTTTGTATGTTTTAATATTTTAAATTTTAATTTTTGTATGTTTGTATGTATGAAGAAAATAATTTTATATGTTTTGTCAAATGTTTTTCAAAAATTTTTTCTTTTCAAATTGTTATAATTTTTGTTTTTGAAAATATAAAAAATAATTTCCTGAAGAAGCTTTCCAAAGGAAAGCGAAATATTGAGAGAAAAAAAGAAAAATAAATCGTTTTAATTTAAAGGACCGAGTGAAAAGATTAAAATTTAATAAAAATTTAAAAAAAGGTCGAATAAAACTGAAAATAATAATCAAATAAGAATATAATAAGAAAAATCAAGATTTAAAAAGAACAATCATAAAAAAAAAAAAAAAAAAAGAAGAACATTTCAAGAATAAGTGTACATTTCAATTTGGATTAAAAGATTTTTAAACAAGATTTGTGAATAAGAGAATAATTAGTAGTAGAAAAATCAAAATTCAAATTCCATGATGTGCCTCAAGAAGTTTAAGAAAAACAATTCCATTGGAGCAATAATTAATAAGTATAAGGCTACCATGGAGAAAATTGTAAGAACTAAAGCATCCATCACGTTTTTGATAAGATGTAGGAATACTAGAATTATACCAAAATTCATTAAAACTTCCACAAATAATTTAGTGAACATTTTTAATATTAAGGAAATTCCAAATTATCAGCACACTATTGAGAGGTACACAAAAGATTTACACAAAAGAATGTTAAATTTAGCAATTAGGAAACAACATGACATACTAAAAATTTTAAATAGGAACATAGAGTTGTTAGTATATAACATGGAAGGACATTTGACATTAGATGAGATAACAGAATTATTAGAATATATAGATAGATTAACTCATATTTTTGAAAAAAAGATTAAGGAAACACATAAAAAGAAATTTAAGAATCTTTCTGATATTCAAAGAAAGGAATTAGGAATTAAGGTTAATGAAGATTGGTTTGTTAACAAGACTGACATAGATATTCCAGGGGATGTTAAGTGGATTCTTTCTCTAGGACAGAAGTTTGCATTACCACTTGAAAAGAAAAATTTTCCTATGATGAAGGTGATTTCAGAAGGAGATGATTTAATTCAGACTATAAAGGAAAAAGAAGATCAGGAAGTAGCGCGAACAAAACTAACAATGATTATTGATAGGCACATTAGCAACATTAGACCTACAGCAAGGGATATTTTTATATTGGATAAAGTTAAAACTGCTAAAAAATTTTTGAATACTAATAGGAACATATTAATTGTTAATGCTGACAAGGGTAATGTTACTGTTGCTATGAGCAGAGACGATTATAATTCAAGAATAAATGACATTCTTAACGATTCTGCAAAATACTCAATATTGAATAAGGATCCGACTACAAAACTGCAAAAAACAAACAATTTTTTAGTTGATGAACTTTTTAAAAAAGAAATCATTTCAATAATGGAGAGGAATAGACTTAGGACGAATGTATCAAATTCTCCAAAGCTATATGGAGTACCTAAGATCCATAAACAGGATTTTCCTCTGAGGCCTATTTGTTCTTGCATTAATTCCCCGGCCTACGGACTTTGCAAGTATATAACGAATATTCTTAAGGTATTAACAGAACATTCAATATATAATGTTAGAAATTCATTGGAATTTAAAGATAAAGCCAAGGGAATAAATATACAGGATAATGATAGATTGTTTTCATTTGATGTAGTTTCACTTTTTCCAAGTATTCCTGTAGGTTTAGCTTTGAGAATTATAGAGGAAAAATGGCAGATAATAGAACAAAATACAAATATTGAGAAGGAATTATTTTTACGTATTCTTAAGTTTTGCATTGAAGACAACAGGTATTTTCAATTTGATAATAGGATATATCAGCAGAAAGAGGGCCTCCCTATGGGTTCTCCGGCATCTCCAATTATTGCTGATATTGTGATGGAGGAATTACTAAATACATGTATTAGTAAAATGCATATTAAACCAAAGATAATCACAAAATATGTGGATGATTTATTTTGTATAACATCAGAAGATGCAGTGGATGATATTTTATCAGAATTGAATAGTTTTCATCCTGATATTAAATTTACGATTGAAAGAGAGTTAGAATCTAAACTTCCATATTTAGATATATTGATAATAAGAAAGGAAAATGGGTTAGTGTTTGATTGGTATAAGAAACCAACATCTTCTGGAAGACTTATTAATTTTTATTCCAAACATCCGAGAAAAATGATAATAAACACAGCGAAAAATATGATAGATAGAATATTAACTATAAGTGATAGAGAATTTCGGTTGAAGAATAAGGACACAATAAAAAATATACTTCATGACAATGATTTTCCAGTAGAATTAACTAACCGATTAATTAGACAATATGATAATCATAGGCATAATTTAGGAAATACCATGGCAGAACCAAGAATTTATAAATCATTAACTTATGTTCCTGGAATATCAGATAGATTAAGAAAGTCTAAAATATATGACACTGATAGATATAAAATTGCACACAAAACATATAACACATTAAATAGATTATTTAGCAATATGAAGGATAAAATAGGAAAAATGGAAATATCTGATGTAGTATACAAGATACCATGTGGAGGAAATGACCAGGTGAACTGTGACAAAGTTTATATTGGGACAACAAAGAATAAACTTAAAACAAGATTAGCTGGTCATAGATGTGACCAAAAGTATAGGAATATTTCAACACAGAAGACATCCTTATCTTCACATTGTAAGAAATATAATCATTATCCAAAGTTTGATGAAACATCAGTATTAGATATAGAAAAAAACTACAAGAGACGTTATATGTTAGAAATGTTAGAAATTGTTAATGTACCAAATGTAAGGAGAATAAATTTCAAAACAGACACAGACAATTTAGCGCAGAATTATAGGTACTTAATACAAAAAACACATAATTTGTTATAATTATTTCATAAGAAAGAATTTGTTATTTAGTTTCCGTTTCCTTGTTTTTGTATGTTTTAATATTTTAAATTTTAATTTTTGTATGTTTGTATGTATGAAGAAAATAATTTTATATGTTTTGTCAAATGTTTTTCAAAAATTTTTTCTTTTCAAATTGTTATAATTTTTGTTTTTGAAAATATAAAAAATAATTTCCTGAAGAAGCTTTCCAAAGGAAAGCGAAATATTGAGAGAAAAAAAGAAAAATAAATCGTTTTAATTTAAAGGACCGAGTGAAAAGATTAAAAATTATTAAATTTTAACGATATATTTTTTCAATATTTCGCTTTCCTGAAGAAGCTTTCCATAGGAAAGTGAAAAATTTTATTAAAGAGGCCGATAAAAAGATTAATACATATTTAATTTATTTTTATATAACTTTTAACCAAGTTTTGCTAGTTTGAGTAATGATCCTTTTACAGGAAAGGCAGGTTGTATTGTCGTTTAACGAAAAAAAATGGCTGTTTAAAAAAAATCCCCAAACAAAAACTGAGTAAAATATAAGACTCAAAAAGGTTTTTCACAAAAAAGGAAAACCTTTTAAAGAATAGAAATCATAATACGCCTTAACGAAAGAAAAACGTAAATTCTAAATTGGACAAAAAACAGAAATTATTTATTTCTTAATTTGAAAGAGGAAAGAAATCACAGAGTAGCGAAGTATTCACTCACTGTTCATACATGTATGAATATGTACATTTCATTTTTTAGCCGCTTCTTCTCATACATGTGTGAGAGACTACAAATTATTTTGTGTTTTCTCATTTGTGAATGCGACGATTTATTTTTTTTTTCTTTCTATCCATAAGTGAAAAACTGAGAAACACACAAGTGTTCATTTTTGAATATTTACAATTTTGATAATTTTTCATAAATGAAAAGGTTGTAAAAATATGTGCGTTAAGCATTCGCGTACATAAACGCACATATTTGATAATGCGCAATTGTCGGCGTATGCAGGAAAAAAATGTTTTTTTTTTATTTCTTTTAAAATATATTGCAATATTGTATTTTGTGTTAATATGTACCCATGTGTTTTTACTACATTTTACGGTAAACTGCGATCGTAGGTAGAAAATTTTTTCACGTGCATTTATGAGAAATTTTATAAAATTTCAACGTTCATAAATGAACATGTACATTTATGAAAAATAACATTAATGAGAAGTAGCTAATTTATCATTTATCACATATGAATAAGACTAATAATTCTTGTTGTTCGTATTCATGTATGAAAATAACCATAACATTTTTTGTTGTTCGCTTATGAGTGTGAAAAATAAATATAAAATTTTAGATTTCTCATTTATGAAAAATATCATGAATGTTGATTTTTGAATGTTCATAAATGAAAAATTCTGAACCCTGATAAAAACTTTAGTTACTTTTTATTATACCATTCCACATAACACATATTAATATAGATAGCTCGGTAAAATTTGAAGGTTTTCATTCCACATCATCATTTTACAACAATTATTCAATTATACAAAAAAAAAATAAAGTTTCAATAAAGTTATTATTTTACTCTTTATCAGCTTATTGCAAACATTGTTATGTTCATTGGTGTTAATGTGGCCGGTCTTGTTGTTAACATAATGATGGAACGTGCCCAGCGGCGTGCATTTCTTGATACACGCAATTGTATAGCAGCGCGTTTAGAAATACAAGATGAAAATGAAAAACTTGAAAGGCTCCTATTGTCGGTACTACCTCAGCATGTTGCAATGCAAATGAAAAACGATATACTCTCACCGGTGGCTGGCCAATTTCATCGAATTTATATACAAAAGCATGAAAATGTTAGGTAAGTTGAAAATAAAATATTTTAAAAATAAATTGCCAATAAATAAATTTCAATGGTTGAAAGTTCTTATGCCTGATTTTAATATACATTTTTATTGTGATATAAAACAGCAATAACTTTTCAAATGATGTATTAAGTGGCCGTGGTAAATACCCACATTTTTAAATAAACTTTTGTGAGTGTATAATTCTGCATTAAAAGAGTCACACGTACATAATTGTAAGAAGTAAATACATCCGACAAAAATACGCTTATTCTACATGCATAAACATAAAAAAATTCTAGTTAATCTAAATATATCTATAGATTATCCCAAATCCAGTTTATGCACGTAATTTAAATTTTCTAAATTAAAGGCGTCTTTAAGTTTTATTTATTGTTATCAGAAAGGCTTAAGCAACAGAAAACTACTGTAATTTGACATCAAGTGGTCACATCCAGTCTTGTTATTATTGCCGCTTCAATAAAATCATTCAGCGATTTTTTGACAAGTTCGATTATAAAGCCGCGTTAGGTTAGCCTTACGTAGTTAGAGATCATGTCTCCATTTTATTTAAATTACGCCCTTTATTTTCATAGCAACACCTTAATATATACGATAAATAATAATTACTTGGCTTATTAAAACAGCACTTTCCCCGCTCCATTTCACTATTTTTTATTCGACTATTCACTTTGTTTTAAAAGTGGCAACACTAAATTGCAAATTCTCGCTACATTTGAAATCCAGAGAAAGGATAACACAAAATTTGCGTTATAAGATATATCGCCTTCAAAAACATTCTTAAATTATTGAAAAAATTGTATTTTATAAAGAATTTTTCAACAAGAAGTTTGTTTTCTCCAAATAAAAAAAAAATAAAACAAAAACTTTAAATTAAGATGTTTTAAATTTTTATTGTACTACGAAGAGAAAAGTTTGGTAATTATGTACGAAAAGTGATATCTGGTAAATGTCCACCTCTTCATCAAAGCAAAAAATAATCCAGTGGTGTTCAATGACACGATCTGGATGGCCACTTAACTGCTGATTGTCGTGAAATTATAAGATCGAGAAATTTGGTTTGTAATAAATTGATCATTTCATTGGCTGTGTGATATGTGGCACTAGACGTCAGTGATATCAATGAAGTCATTAATAGGCCAAAATTAAGTTGTTAGCATTTCGCGATAGTGTGCTCCATTGCCATTGTCGCATTTCCAGCCTCATCTTAGAAAAAATAACGGCCCAATCACGCCTCCCAACCACATAGCGTCCCATACAGTGGCACGTTGAGCATGTAAAGTCTTCTTAATAAACGCCCTTGTATTTTCAGGAACCCAAATGTAGCAACTTTGCTTTTTGGCATACCCTGACAATTAAAAATGGGTTTCTTCTGAAAAAATGTTTTTTTCAGAAAAAACAGACGGTTGTTCCTGAATGGCTTCAATTCTTGCACCAGTTGAACCTTGTAAGGCTTCAAAGTTAAATCCTTACGCAAAAATTTGCCATGTGGTAGTTGTGGACAACCACAATTGTTGAGAACGTCAAGGAATTGACAAATTTGCATCTGCTTCAACACTGTGGCTCACGAATGCGATGTTTTCAATTGAACGGCCTGGCCGAATACGCGTTGGTGTTCGCATATTTTGTATCGAGTCAAATTTAACGACCAAATTCTTAATAGCGGTCTCAGAAGGACTATTAATTTGTCCGAAAACATCACAAATTATCCTAAATGTAACTTAACATTTTCATAATGGATTTTAATTATTTTACGATTTTCGTGAAAAATTGAATTCATTGTAACAATTGCTAATGTATCTACTTCAAATACGTCAAAAAACTAAATGTCAAAACTACCACGTTGTTGGTGTTACCACAATTGAGAAGCAAACTTCTTGTTGAAAAGCTCGATATTAGTATAATTAATACATAATAATTTTGAATGGGCGATATATATTTTTAACCTCCTATATCCTAGCCTTTGCTTTGAAATGCATTTATTCTTTGAACAATTAATATCGTATTGACAAACATAAATTTTGTATCGATATCGGTTTCGGTGTCGGCATCATATCGTCCGAAAGCCGTACTACCCTGAAACATAAAAAAGCTTCAGTTTCTCTATTTAAATAAAACTTTCTCTGGCCCTTAAAAAAATCTGCATAAACGTTTTGTAACCAATACCTTCAGATAACAGATTTTTCAAATAATAATATTTTCTATTGTTCGTATATTATTGAACCCCAAAAATACTATTTAAAATTACTAAAAGATATAAATTTTTTTTTATAAAGGATGTTTTTGTAGAGGTATAAAACCATTAAATGAAATCAAACAAAAATGAATTTTTAATAGCCACGAAATTTACTTTATTTGAAAGATAATTTCTGCTACGACTAGCTCGGGTATAATCTAAATTGAAGATCACATTTATGATGACTTTTTGCAACATCCGTGGCCGTATGTTAATGCGGCGAATGTTGTTCTCCAAATGATCAATCGTTTCGGGCTTATCGGCATATACCACAAACTTACCATAACACCACAGAAAATAAGAAGGCGTTAAATCGCGCGATGTTAGAAATTATGCGGTGTTAACGTTTCCTTGAATAAATTAATTGTGGCACAAGCTGTGTGAATATTGAAACCACAGTGAAAAAGTCAGAAATCATGGTTTCATAACGGTCACCATTTACTGCAACATAAAGCAAATCAAACAGTCAGTTTTTCTGAATATAAAAGCGTGTCAACATACACTTTAGAATTATCATCACTTTAAATATGACAGTTTTGTTTATTAACGTATCCATTATAGTAAAAGTGAGCTTCATCGCTAAACAAAATTCGCGAAAATTGAAATTGAAATCAACGTCTATTCTATTCATTCATAAACATAAACTACTTGACAGTTAACAAAATGGTCGCCATTAAAAAACTGTTAAAGTTCTATACCTCTATAAAAAAACACTCGGTATTATTTTGACATTTTTGACAGTTTAGAGTATTCAATTATTTCAATATTTACTTAATTACACATGTCGGTTTTAATGGGCGAAGTAAACATTTTATTATAAATTACAATGATTGATGTGATTTCTGTTTATTTACATTAGTTCTTTGTTTAAATTTTATAAATATTTAATAATTTAATTTAAACACAACCACAAAAAACAACCTTTTGCCAAAAATATCAACCAAGAAAAATCAGAAATGCAAATTAAATTTTTATTTAGTTTTGCTCTATTGTAAATTTATTATGACACATAATACACGGGGAAAAACGTGTGCATCATGTAATTTAAAAGGTTTTGGGCTCAATATTTATTTTCATAATTTATATTTTGAATTCATCTGTATTGTTATTCCTTTTTATTTCTTATATGTTTGTAATTGCAGAAAACTTATTTTAAAGTTTTTTATTTATTTGAAAGGTTTTGCTTACAGTTTGTTACCATTCAGGAAAAAATCTTTAAGAATTTTATATATCAAAAGTGATTTTAATCGCAATAAATTTCAAATATTTTTAAAGCGCGTAATACTAAAGCTGACAACAAAAAATCATTATAAAAAGCTAAAGTCAAACAATAGCGTTGTTTCTGTAAAGTATATGATCCTAACTCTTCAAACATTAAAAAGAGACGTTTGATCTCAACATCAAATAAGTGTATATACCACAGAAAACGGAAATTTCACATGTATTAACCCTTATTTTGTTAAACAAATCGAGCGATTTTCACTCGTTCTGTGCATTAATTTAATACTTAAGCCTATTGTCTTCACAAACTCTATCAATAGTAATTTCGCCGAAATTTATATTTTCGATGGGATAACAATATTATCAAGCCGCAATTTAGATAGTACTGGAGAGTTTGTATTATGTCTATTATTATAAATAGTATTGGGTTTAGGTTGTTCTTTCATTAGGGTCTTATCTACTTATGCAGGTAAATTGTACTGTCACCTGGCATTTAATATTTCCGTGTTTTGTTACTTCCTAGGTAAGTGCGTTCGTCTGACGGTGTTTTTTGTTTGTTATGGTAATTGAATTTAATCGCAGACCATTGATTTACAGAAGAGTTTTTTATAAATTTCACTCACAACATAATCAATAATTTCTCTCTGTGCAAAAGCACTTTATTTGTTGCATACAAATATCACATTAAATTTTAAAATAAACTTATTTTCAGTTGCTACTTATTTGTAATGCTTTGACGTCATCTTTTCTATTTTAATGAATGCATGATTACCCCAATGGATTTAAGTTTAGAATATTTAGTTGAATTAGTCTTATACGTAACCGTATTTAGCTTCCAAAAATATTTGAATAAATATTAAGATGTGCGTTTTTTCTTGTTTTTATAGTTTTTGTTATAATATTTATGTAAAGGTCCGCCATCTAACGTATTTTTTCAACAAGTGCTTATTTCGTGAATGGTAACACTTAGCTCATGTTTGATTTGACAGATAATTAGTTTTGTCCTTCCGCTGAACGAATATGATTGTGTATACGCCTGAACAACGCTGAGAAATATTGCGACATTACTTTGAAAAGCATGGTAATGTAGCAGAATGTGTGCGAAAATTGCGTACGGATTTTGGAAGAAGAGAAGCACTGTCAGCTCCGTTTGTTCGTTATCTTGTGAAAAAAGTGAAAGAAACTGGCATCCTCATCAATAAACTATAGCGTGAAAAGCCAAAAACAGTGCGTACACCCAAGAATATTGCTGCTGTGGCAGAAAGTGGGCGCGAAGCGCCATCAACATCAATTCACCGTCGTTCCCAACAATTGAACATTTCAGAGACTTCATTGAGACGAATTTTGCATAAAGACCTTGGTATGACGCCACACAAAGTCCAATTGAGTCAGGAGTTGAAGCCAAGTGACCATCCAACGCGATTTCGCTGGTCTAAGTGGGCCTGCGATCGACTTACAGAAGATGCCGATTTTGCAAAAAAAAATCATCTTTTCAGACGAAGCTCATTTTGATCTTGGCGGGTATGTAAACCAGCAAAATAGTCGCATGTGGGGCATAGAAAACACGCACGTATACATTGAAAAGCCGACGCAGTCAAAACGAGTCACTGTTTGGTGCGGATTTTGGTCCAGAGGCATAATTTGGTCATTTTTCTTTAAAAATGAGCAAGGGGTGGCCGTTACAGTCAATGGCGATTGTTATCAGGCCATGTTGAATGCATTTTTGTTCACAAAAATTGATGAGGAGGATATTGGCAACATTTGGTTTCAACAGAACGGCGTTACGTACCACACAGCCGAAGCTACACTCGATGTTTTGCGTCCTATTTTTGAAGATTGCATTATCAGCCGCAGAGCTAATATCGTTTGGACACCTCGGAGTGGGATTGACACCTTTGGACTATTATTTGAGGGGTGCCGTCAAGGATAACTGTTTTGCCGATAAGCCAGAGACAATTGACGCCTTAAAGGACAATATTCGTGAAGCCATTGGTGAAATACAGCTGCACAAAATCGATAATGTGCTTAAAAATCGGACCGATCGTGTAGGCTACTGCATGGCCAGCTGAGGCAGCCATTTGAATGAAGGATTGTACTTTTAAATAAAAAAAGAAATTTGGGAAAATATTCAGTAGTTTTGTTTATAGCATTTAAAACAAAAAAAAGATATTTCGCGGACCCTTTACTTACATATACTATAAATTAGCTTTTTAAGGATGTTATGGAGTTTCTCGAAAATAAATTTCTTAAAAATTTTTCATAAAATCCTATAACGAATCAAATCGCTTGAATAATAATAATAATCTATAATTAACCTTTTTAATATTTTATAAATAATTTTTTATGCACAAGATTTTTATATAAAAATTAAATAAATTTTATTTTTATTTTAAATATTTCGTACTACCATTGGCTGACATCTTCAAGAAAATAAAATATAAAATTTTTTATTAAATCTTAATCTTTTTACACGGTCCTTTAAATTATAACGATTTATTTTTTCTCTCGATATTTCGCTTTCCTGTGGAAAGCTTCTTCAGGAAATTATTTTTTATATTTTCAATTATATTATTGTTATAATTATAATTGTTATAATTTTTGTTTTTGAAAATATAAAAAATAATTTCCTGAAGAAGCTTTCCACAGGAAAGCGAAATATCGAGAGAAAAAATAAATCGTTATAATTTAAAGGACCGTGTAAAAAGATTAAGATTTAATAGAAATAAAAAAAGGTCGAATAAAACTGAAAATATTAAAATTTTTTAAATCGATCAATTAATGAAAAATTTTTGTACAAAACAATTTATATAAAGCCAAGTATATTTAAAAAAATTTTTCAAGGAGTGGTCTTGAAAATCATATTGAAAAATTTTTGCGGAACTTACTGCTTCAGACAAATGCTGCCACTTGCTAGGCCAGGGGAACTTTGTCAAAATAAACAAAAAAAAAAACGCACAAAAACATTTTTATAAAATTTTAATTTCCATCTAACTTTAACTCAAACTTTGTTATCCATCGAAAATTTATTAAACTTTCTAAATATTTGTAAATGATATGCAAATATAATTTTTATCAAACCGTTTCAAAAGTACAAATTAAAACTTGTTTTTCTTATACCCATTTTGCCCATCTTTGAAGTAGTTTAATTTCCGTATGAAAACTACTATTGAACTAATGATGTAAAATTTCGCGCAAATTGGGGTGGCCGTTTAAAATCTGTAGTTTTTTATATTTTTTATTATCATTTGATTTTCTCCTTTTTCTCTTTGCAAATCTCCCATTGTGCATCATTTATTTTCTTATATTAATATTGAATTAAATCTTTTCGTTTTCCTTTTTTTCAGCATTCTGTTTGCAGATATTGTTGGCTTTACTGTATTATCCTCTCAGTGTAGTGCACAGGAATTAGTAAGACTGTTAAATGAACTATTTGGTAGATTTGATCAATTAGCTCATGTAAGTATTAAGATTTTACAAATGAACCATTCTGTTCTTTACAAATTTCTACTAAATAATATAACTTTATTTTTTTATATCTTAAGGACAACCATTGTTTGCGTATTAAAATTTTAGGAGATTGTTATTATTGTGTATCGGGTTTACCCGAGCCACGGAAGGATCATGCCAAATGTACAGTAGAAATGGGGCTTGATATGATTGATGCAATAGCGTAAGTGAAATAAATAAAAAACATTTTTTCAAATTTAATTAAATGCGTTTTTTTTTGTTCTCTTCTTTTCTTTATTTTAGATCGGTAGTTGAAGCGACAGATGTGATGTTAAATATGCGTGTTGGTATACATACGGGCCGTGTTTTGTGCGGTGTTTTGGGTTTGCGTAAATGGCAATTTGATGTCTGGTCTAATGATGTCACCTTGGCCAATCATATGGAGTCGGGTGGTGAGCCAGGTAGAGTCCATGTAACACGTTCCACACTAGATGCATTGTCCGGTGAATATGAGGTAGAGGCTGGTCATGGCGATCAGCGGTCTTCATACTTAAGAGATCATGGTGTTGATACGTATTTTATAGTACCACCACCACACAGACGAAAGGTAAAATATGAACTATTACTATGAACTAAATAAGTAAAAAAAGCAATGAAATTTTTGGTTTTGCATTTCTTTTAGCCTCTAATGTTGAATACGTTAGGTGTTCGTTCTGCTATTGGATCTCGTCGTAAATTATCGTTTCGCAATGTCTCGAATGTGGTCATGCAATTGTTGCATACTATTAAATTTTCAGAACCAGTTCCATTTTCAAATATAGCTACTGGTTCTTTTCCCTCCTCTGCTGGCAGCGGCGGTGGCAGAGGCAGCAACGCAGGCGGAGATAATCAGCTGGAGAAAAGTACTAGAAAGGTAAGCTTTAAGTAAATTTTTTATTTAAAATATAATTAAACAGCAATTATTTATAATCGAAAATTAGTTTAGTGGCAAAATATAAATTTGTTGTTTTTATAAAATATTTGCTTTCAAAAACAATTTTCTTTTTACAATAAGACTAAACAAGTAGTTTTGCTTTAATATAAATACCATAATTTGCATGATATTCTTAACAAAAAAAAATAATAATAACGCGCTTTTTTCTAACTTAAAAATAAAATAATTTTTATTATAAAGGCTTAAGAATTAATTTCATTTAATTTTTTTTTATTATTTTTTTATTGGCTGGCATTTTTAATTTTCGCTAACAAAAAAATTACGCTTTATTTTTGCTTAAAATTTTTGCTTTTGGCACTTTAAAATCATGGTTTTTCTAATTCGAATTTTAGTTTTTTATTCTTACAAAAATTGTCTTCTTTAATTAATTGTATAATTTTTTGAGATCTTAATTTTGTTTCTTTTGTTTTTTATTCCAGGATGCGGTAAGTTTAAATTTTTATTTTCTATTATTTTTAAATAAAACAATTTTAAGTCGTTTATTATCTTCGTAATTTATTTTATAAAAAGCATACGAGTATATGTTATGTCTGTTAGGCAAAAGTATTAAGAATATCTAATTCATTACCTTAAATGCGTCCTTTTCAAATATTGTTAATTTTATTTAAAAAGGAACGCTTATTTCTATATAATCTTTTTAGCCAATTTACTTAAAAGCTCTACTTATATGGAATATAAAATTATTCAGCCGAGAAGCAAATACTGCATACGTCACACTAATCTTTCTACTTAAAAAAATGTTTAAACTAGAGTTCCAAGGTTAATAGTGTTAAACATTCCCTAAATTTTAACCAAATTTAGATAGTTTTCATAGGTTTTAACGGAGGTCCCCTAAAATATATTTTCACTTACAAAAGCCTAGTGTAAATAAAAAGTATCACAGACAGTCTTTGAGAGCTGCCAAAATATTTCATACAGTCACACAAGTTGTCGAGTTCGTATAAACTTTCGTCTAGAAAACGTAAATAAAAATCAATAGGATTAGTTGACCAGTAAGCATAACGTAAATTTTGAGTAAATTCGAAACTCTTTTTGAGTTGCAATATTCTAATGGGATCTGCGAAAAAATTTGATTTATTACGTACTGTAAAATAAAACAGTGATGGCTGCTTCATAAAATATCTGGCGGAATTTTCAATAGCTCCAATGATTGTGTGGCAAAGTATTAAATTATTTCTGACATCCAGCATGTGGACAAAGGCTGTTCAGAAATTATTCAAATACTTTATTTTATACAAAATTGTCTGATACAAAGAAAAAACATTTCGTGATAAGATTTACATCTGCACCTGGGTGGTCAAACCCCTGGGAATGAAAAGCAACGTCATTCATGCCCTAGAAAGGTGAGGACTAATTCTAGCAAGAGGTCATTCCTAGTTGCAATTTAAGCGGTTCCAAAGCAGGGTTGCAAACTCCTTGCTGAAGAGCTGGCGATTATCCAACTCCTAGTCCAGAACGCATGAAGCTTAATATAATTAAGAACACAACGGCATTCATACTCACTGGACCTGGACCATTCATTGTGTTCATTGTAAATGATCCAACCCACAAAATCAAGCGAAGGGCTCGAAACACACAGCCACCACGATACTCCCGAAGGACCAACCTCAATAATCAGTCAGCGATCAGCTAAAAGGTTAAAAAGACAATTAGCGGAACTCTGGGGCTTTACTGATCCCCGTGGAAATATAGTGGATTTTCCAGTTAGCCCCTTGCTAGCCTGTGAGGGGACTGGGCTCCATTTTACCCCCACAAGACCCAAGTTTAGATGGTTGTGTGATCCATAAAGACTTATAAATGTGCCCCCAGGGGGGGACAAAGAAGGAACAAAAATAATAATAAATAGTTAAAGAATGTGGGCCACGCAAAATTAAGCAACTTCAACAACCCTTATATAACAAGGGCTCTATACAACTCTCCGCTTCAAGTGAATATGTATTTGGTATCAATTAGAACACTAAAGATGCTTTTTAGTCAAGCGTCTTTAAGGTTATTTGTGCTAATTTAATATGATTAAATAATTTGAGAACCTTAAGCAAAATTCGCATCATTTGTGTAAAATCCGGAGTTGTTAATATCACTGGGAAAATGACGTTCTTGTATTGTATTACAAATTTCTCGTTGGTACGTATTGTACGGTGAAAAGGGCATATGCGTTGTCTACTAACTGGCCAGACTCGTGCTATATACATATTATATAAATGCACGGTTTGGGCAGTAGAGCATAAGTCGACTGTGTCAAAATATCATTAATTAAAAAAAAACTTAAATATAGAAACATTTCAGCCATAAAAAGCTCCAGTTAAAAATCCTTCAAATAGAACTTATTATCCTTGATTTTGAACAAATATTTCCGTGACTTATCTCGAATTGTTAATTAAAAGTCTAAGAAGAGAATGTAATATGTAGAAAGCTATAGCCGCATATCATATGCTAAAAATTCTGTGACGGGAGAGCTAAATTTATTTTAGCCCAAACAGACCTACCTATCTGTGTTTTTTTGTTTAAATCCTAGCAACATTTGAGTAACAATATTTAAAGGTAACAATATTTAGTACTTTTGCATAAGCAACGCAAAAAGGAAGTACTTTTTTACTTTAAGTCAAAATTAAAAAGATTATAACCTTATAAAGTCAAATCAAATACAATTGCATTTTTCTGTACAGTGTCAAACATAACTAACAATATCCGGTGCTATAGTCGTATACTTATATATAAAAAAAAAATATATTTTATATTATAAAAATATGTTGTAGTAACTAATGAAAATAACATTTTAAATGTTTATATTAATAATAGATTTTTATAGTTGATATTATGTTTAACGTTGTAAAAGCCACAATACATTTAGTTGTATGTAAATAAAACAAAAAACATATTTCATTTATATAATTAATCCTTTAATATTTTCTATTGGTGTAAATTTATATTTTATTTATTTATTTATATTCAGTAGTTGATAAATTTTGTATTTTTTAGAAAGAAAAAGTACTTTTACTTGCTGAATTAAACAATCAATATAATTTGCTAATGGTTTCAAACTGCAAAAAGTTAAAAGTTTTTTAAATTGTTTTTAGAGTTGCTCGACTGCATACAGGAGGATAGTAGGGTTTCCAACTCTATTGATTCTTTAGAGCATCGATGCAACATGTGATGTATTTCACTGTTTTATCGTTACTACAATGATAAGTGCTCGTTACTCGCATGTTTTTCCGTTTAACTCAATTTTCGTTGAGAGCGCATCCATTTGTGGTTGATTGGTCAGCGAATTACACTACGCATTACAGGGAAAATACGTTTTTTTTTGGCAGAACAGCCCATATGTGAAATAATTTCCCTCCAGAGGTGTTTTCTATCACTTCCAATCTTCCCCCCGGGGGCACATGATAGTCTTTTTGGAACCTAATATTCCATTTAGACTGGTGTCTCAATGGAATATTATTTATTGTGTAATATCAATATTTGTTAAGACCAACAAAACTAGCAAAACGCTACTTTTGGCGAGAAATCTTTGATTAGAAATAAAAATGGCTGCCATGGTTTTGCTGCTGCATCCGTTTGAATTTAACAATTTTCACAAATATAGCTGAAGTTCACTAGTGATTAAGCTTTCCTATTCTATAAAGGATCCATTTTAATCCTAGCATCATAATTTTTTAACTAACGCTTTTCATCGAATCTAAAGGTTATCTGGCCAGTAAATTTCATAAAGTAAACAAAAAAATTTTAGCGAAATGCTGCGAATTTTGTTTTTATTAAATTCAAATATTCTCAAAAGCAATATTGTTACGAAGCGAGTTTGTTTACATTTTAAAAATAAAATAATTATCAGTAAAAAGTAAACGAAATGACTTATTGTGTATTTTATAAACTCAGTAGTTTTTTGAGAAATCTTAAACACACAAGACGACCACAACAGTGTCCTTATTATAAATTCTACGAAATAACTGAAACAACAGAAACAAACACAACTAATACAGACAGCCAAGCAGGTGCCTACACTGAATGATAATAACAACAACAATATGGGGTAATGTTAAAGTAGAATATTATTGTATATGCGGG
Source organism: Trichopoda pennipes (assembly GCA_030448955.1). NCBI lineage: Eukaryota > Metazoa > Arthropoda > Insecta > Diptera > Tachinidae > Trichopoda > Trichopoda pennipes. The sequence goes on from JASKUP010000023.1 coordinate 2,795,246, forward strand.
AACTGCTTAAAACAGCTATATAAGCACCACTTGCTGGGCAAATGAATTAATTCAAGTTAAAATACCTTTGAGAAAAGACAACAAAATTATAAAGCATATTTAAGTGGCGAAGTTGCCATTGTGTTTATTTAGTGTATATTGAAAGTGAATATTTTAATACTCTATAGTGCTATTTTATTATTTTGCAATTATTATAACAAAACGTTTATTAAAAGGATTTAACGTAACAATATAATCAAATTGTTATATCGTAATATTGAGAGAACTGTTTAAACACCTGTTTTGTGACATTTGAAGCCCAAAGCTTACAATCAATTGCCAAATAAAATTTGAATTAACGGTACTAAATGAACTGTAGGAAAGTTGAGACACATTTGCTTTTTGTTAGTTATTATCTGATGATCGACATTTTATGCGAGAGCAGCACAAACTTGTAAGTTATTAAAGTTATTCATAAGACATCAAGTCTGAATAATATAAATAACATTGAAATGAAACTATAAGCAAATTATATATGTATGTTAAATAATCGGAACTCTGTAAAAGTACTTGCATTTTTATTTTGAATTCAATAAAAATTGTGTTTAGTTTAGTAAACTATCTTCTTCCTTAAAATCTTAACTTTTATATTTCTTTTATTACGTTTTTATTTTCTCCACTATTTATTTTATTAATTTTATACTTAATTTTTTTTTAATTATTAACAATTTCATTATTATTTGACTGTTTAAATAATTTATGTTTCATTTTATTTGTTTACTGAGTTTCTTTATTTTTATTATTATTATTATTATACGTCTGTTTTTTGTGTTTCATTTGTGTTTTTTTTTCTCTAGGTAATACGACTACAAAAAATCTTACATGCTCCAACACCACCAGGTGGCGGTGTTACCATACAAGTAGGAACAACTTCTAATTCAACTTCGAATACGATTAGTCGCATTCATAGATATAATAATCACAAAAATAAAGTGAGATTTGTTGTTTGCAAGAATCGAAAACGAAAAACATGACACCTTTATTTTTTTGAAAAAAAAAAAAGAAAATCAAAAGCATTTCTACAAGTTGTTAATCGTTTTATTTTCACTTCCCATTCATTTGCTGGTTGTTACAAATTGTTCATTTTGCAAAAACAAATTTAATCAAAATAATAATAATAATAATAACACTGTGTTAAATGATACTAAAACAAGAAGCTATTAAATTAACTAAAGTAAAATTCAACAGCTGCTTATTTGAAATTTTGAAGAGACTTTGAAAACAAAAATATAAAAAATTCCAAAATATTTAAACAATTTTCAAAATTTAATAAAATTTACAATCTACAGCGGTTATGATGAGAAAACAGCCAAATATAAGGAAAATCTATAAGTGTTGACTTAAATAAAGTTTTACAAAAATGAGTTGGCGTTTTTATTCTCATTTTGCCCATTTTGAATAAAAATGCTTATTGACTCTAAAATAAAATTTCTTAATCCTTTTTAATTTTTGAAGTATAAAAATAATAGGATTATATGGTGTTTCCACGGCACCTGCTTCGCTCTCTATTCTTGCTTCACACCCCAATCATAAGCGAATCAACCTGCTTCGCCATACAAAATTTTGAGAGCGAAGCTGGTAGATTCATATTGAAGCTAGTTGCGAAGCAAGTAAAAATCCTCTCTTCCCTAATTTTTATCGTAAGTTTATCTGCACTAGTTATCAACATTAAACGTTTTTGTAAACAAAGAAAATTTACAAACAAAATAAAGTTAAAACTTAATTAATTAATTTTAATTTTATAAAATTAAAAAAAAAAAATGGATAGGAAAAAAAATTATACTTAATGCTATCGCGGCAAGAAGGATATCTTCTGTTGTTTTTCAACTGTTGTTGTTGTTTTTCAACTTATGTTTTTCTGTTTAATAACAACAGCCAAATTGAAGCAGATAAATGAGTCGTGTAAACAGCATGATTCACAAACTTGCTTCAGAGAGCGAAGCACGAGATTCAAACTGTCGTGGAAACAGGCTATTAGTTTGCTAGAATGTCTAATAGCTTGTTTCCACGGCACCTGCTTCGCTCTCCATTCTTGCTGCACACCCCAATCATAAGCGAATCAACCTGCTTCGCCATACAAAATTTTGAGAACGAAGCTGGTAGATTCATATTGAATCTAGCTGCGAATCAAGGAAAAATTCTCTCTTCTCTAATTTTTATCGTAAGTTTATCAGCACTAGTTATCAAAATTAAACATTTTTGTAAACAAAGAAAAATTACAAACAAAACAATGTTAAAAGTGAAAACTTAAAAAATATAATTGTTTTGTGGGTGTGTTAATTAATTTTAATTTTATAAAATTTAAAAAAATGGATAGGAAAAAAATTATACTTAATGCTATCGCGGCAAGAAGGATATCTTCTGTTGTTTTTCAACCGCTGTTGTTGTTGTTTTTCAACTTATGTTTTTCTGTTTAATAACAACTGTCAAATCGAAGCAGATAAATGAGTCGTGTAAACAGCATGATTCATAAACTTGCTTCAGAGAGCGAAACGCGAGATTTAAATTGTCGTGGAAACAGGCTATAACCATCTATTACAGCTCTCTATTTGTGAAAACGCTATAAGTAGAGCGAGAGATTTGTAATACTATAAAAATATTGCAAATTAAAGGGTGTTGCGAACATCACGTGGTATTGGTATTTTGTATTTTTTGAGCTGTAATAGCCAGACTCGTAAAATTTACTATGGGCAACAATTATAACAACAATCTGAGTATAAACCATAGCTTACAGGGTGTTCCAATAGTGACGTAATTTGAAATTATTGCTTAAGTTTTTAAACCGTTGTTAGCCATTTAGAATTTATACAGAGTTTGTATAAATATATCCCTATTGAAAAAGTGAAAAATTGAAGGGTGTTCCATAAAGGCCGTCATTTTGACAAATATGATTTAAGCCGTTAAACCATTATAAGCAGAAGGTTGAAAATTGCACAGAGTATGTGCTAATAGCATGTCAGCTATAAATAATAAAATATATAAATAATATGAAATAAATGCCTTTTGAGGGCATTCCAATAGTAATGTGATTTTAGCATATATGATTTTATTTTATAAATGGTAATGAGAAGAGTTTACATTAGTAAGAGTGAAAATTTTAAATAAAAGGTATCCCTATTTATTTTAAAGTACACTGTAATTTGTTTTAAAATAAAACTAAAAATTAAAGCGTGTCTTATATATAGAACGAAACGTTTCGTGTGTGAGTGCAACCCGCACTTCAAGTATTTCTTACATAATATTTGAAGAAAACGAGGCAAGAGTATATCCACACAAAGTGTAGATAAACTAAAATAAAATAAATATGAAATTTATTACAATTACAAAATTTCAAAAAGCAACGCTATTAAATGAAATAACTATTTAAATCAATAAGAATTCTTTACTAAAACACAGTGTTATTGAAATTGTCGTTGGTTTCTTTTTCATGAACTTTTTTTTTATGTTTTGTTTTTGTTTGTTAAATATTGTTTTGCCAGTGTGCGTATATTGAGGGAAATGCACTTGTGAACCAGTTTTAAAAAGTATATGCTGGTCAGACGTATATACATATATACATATGTATGTATATTTCGCTCATTATTCACATGGCATTTAAATATTTTACCATTTGTAATACAATGTTATAATGTTAACTCCTTAAATCGGTTTAAAATTAATAATGAATGTGTTTTATTTTTTAAGAAAAGTTTGGATAAATATATTTATAAAGTTTTATTTTACCCGTTAGATTACTTCCACTCATAATGGAAATCGTTGGAAATTTACAAGGCATTTTTGATTTATTTTAGTGAAGCATAGAACAGCGACAAGTATTTTTTTAAATAAATTAAAATTCTCCAATTATGTCGTATTACTAATTTTAACAAAAGAGAAAATGCAAATTCTATTGTCATCGTCCTATAGTAAATAATTTTAAAACTTTAATATTCGCTAAAATTGCTATAATGTAATAGAGTTTCTTAGCCCGATATAACTTTCTAAACTGCCAGCTGTTATGGGAAATAAGTTATTAATTCAATTAAATAATTTATCACAAAATTGTAATCTGCAATTAAATCCATTTTTGGCTTAATGTGGTTGGCAGTTAACAACAAACTCTTAAAATTCCATCAGATTCTGAAATGTGCACCTTATTCCTTCTAAAATTCAAAAATCATCATTGTACTATCGTTAACAATTATTTGTTAAATGTACATGATATTGATCCCACCGAGATGTTTTTCATCAAGATGGTGCTATATTCCAAATAACAAGCGCAACCGTAAACTTATTGAAATTAACATTTTGGAGATAAGTTGATTTCAAAAAACCTCTCTATTATACTTGTAGTTAGCAATTGGCGCTTTAAAGGAAAATATATATTTGGCTAATCTTAACAGAGTTCAAAACGGAAAGATAAAATGAAGTTAGTTGTGAAAACAACTTGACTGCTAAAAACGCATTAGTCAGAGTTGTGCACTTAATGAGTACTCTTGGTACTCTTTGCAAAACATACAAAATTTAGTATTAAAAGTTTAACACTGCGTAATGTTGTATATGCCACATTTATATATATCCGCAGCCTACTGCCATCAATATTACACAATGTGGCCCCAAAATACGTTTCGCTTAGAAAAAGTGCAATGAACATAAACCCCAAATCTCTTTCAAATATAAAAATTAACAAATTAACAAAATTATATCGGGCATAATAAAAGCGCCCAAATATAATAGCATGATTTCTAAATTGAGACATTTTTGAAATAGATTATTTTATTGCATTCAAACATTTAAAAAATAAATCACAAAAATTTTAATATCTATTTTCTATTCAGAAAGTTGATAACAAGTTGTAACATTAAAATTTGTTGTATTGATTTCTCTACAACATGCTTGACTATGATTCCGTTAATCATTTTTCGCAACATAAACTCTGAAGTTCTCTATTTTATATGTTTTGTGATTCGTTGTAAATTTTGTAAAAGAAATCGTTGCTTTAATTAAGTATGCATGTTTAGTTTTATTAACATATTCGTTCATATCGATTACCATATTAATGCATGTAGATGTTGTCTGTTCATATTTATTTATTTACAAATATGTTTAATTAATATATATTTCTTTTATTAAAATATTTACACATTTGCATTTTTTCAAACAAATTATATTCATTTCTTTCTTTCCAAAATATTTTTAAATTTCATTTCAATTCCTCAAAACAAACAAACAAAAAAATAATACACACAAACATTCAAAAGTCCAAAGTAACCGATAAATTAAAGAGACCGTTCCGCAAGCGTCATTCTTCGGTTCATCATCAGCCTACGAATCGTGTTAATCGTTTTCTTTCACAAGCCATAAATGCTCGTTCCGTAGATTGTGATAAATCCGAACATGTGGATCGTATAACATTAAGATTTCGTGAGAGCGATAAGGAAAGAGAATATCGTAAAGATTTTGATTTAGGCTTTACCACGGCTATGGGCTGTTCTCTATTGCTATTGATATTGGGAGCAGCTATGCAGGTAACTGCCCTACCTAGGACTTTAATATTATTGCTACTGTTCTTAACGGCTTTTGTGTGGGTGAGTGCTGTTTTGATGCTTTTATTGGCTGTACGCTTGAAATGGATTATTTGGGATTTATCACAAAGCTTTACACTGCGTATGGCCATAACAATATTTACAATTATTTTAATTTACTCTGTTGGTCAAGTGAATGTGGTGAGTAAAAAATAATAATTGCATAAATGTAAAAATGACTACATACATACATTCATATTTATAATACTTAAAATATTTATATTTCCCTCAACAGTTTACTTGCGTATCGGATCATCCATGTTCCAGTAATATAACAACTTCAGCACCTACTTTTGAAGAAGATCTCCTAATGCTGACCCATCAAAGTGAGGCTCATCGAAAATGTTCTCTACCACAATACGTTGCACTCTCAGCTACATTTGCTTTACTTTCTGTATCGGTATTTCTAAGGTAAAGAAAAATAATTAAAAAAAAATTCCATTTATTATTTTCAATAGAATTTATTTTGTGTTTAATTTTCCAGATTACCCATCATATTCAAATCTTTACTTGTTATAATGATGGGTGTCATTTATGGTTTATTTATCGAACTATCACACACAAATATTTTTGATTGTTATGACAGTCGTGTCAAGTAAGCTTAAGACCATTTTTAACATCTCTTCTTCTATTTTATTCTTTGTCATTATTAATTTTCTGTTTATTTAACATTTAGCTCTTCGATTCCACTTCATTTAATCTCATTGGCTCGTATTCTAATTTTTATGATTGCTATCCTTGTGCATGGTCGTTTAGTTGAATGGACAGCAAGGTTAGATTTCCTATGGCAACTACAGGCATCTCAAGAGAAAAAGGAAATGGATGTTTTACAAGAGTCGAACAAAAGAATATTGCACAATTTGTTACCAGCCCATGTGGCTGCTCATTTTCTTGATAATCAATTTCGCAGTAACATGGTAAGTTAACATAAATCGTTTAATTGTTCCTTTTTTAGACATACTCGCACTTGTATTATATATAGCAACATTATTACACATACTCGTATGTATATCCTTTCAAGGTCAGGGTTAACTCTTAATCATGTTAATTTGATTTAAAGATAAAAATAAATATGAAAATCTTTCAGATTGTTAAACGTGAATTCAATTTAAAATTAAATTACAAAATTCAATTTAAATGCTAAAAATTTAAAATTTTGAATGACTAAAAATAAAAGAACTTAAAGAAGAAAAGGGGGCCGAGTTAAGAAATTGTTGATTTTAAAACAACAAATAAGAAAAGTTTCATTGGAAATTATTACAACGTGTGAGATTAATACATAGACTCAAGCAGGCGTTTATATATTGTTCGGAAGATGTCTTGCTTAAGTTTAAAATAAAATAATTAAGCAATAAAGCAAACTACTGGTTACAAACTGCGTAGAAGTTTATACACACACACAACTACAATTTGATATGCTGTTTACTAACTGCCTGGCATGCAAGAAAAAAAAAATACAAGTATGCTGTTTATCATCTAAATGCGCAAGACAAAAACTAATTTTACAACAACAAATATACAGTTGTTTATCATCTGTGTAGTTTTCTAAGAAACCCTTTTTTACAAATAACAACAACAAATGTATTGAAACAAATCCCAAGCAGGAACCTTATCAGCATAAAAACCAAAAACTACTATACACACAGATGTACAGGCGCCTATACATCGAATAAACAACATACAACAACAAAATACACACAAAGGGAGTAGAAGATTCTTACATCTTATAGACTCTAATTGGACAAGTATAAATAGGGGAAGCGTCTGAGTGGATAATAATCAGTGTAAAATTAAACCTCATCGTGTCAACTTTGTGTAGTGAAAGTAATATTATTTACTTTCACTACACAAAACGGAACGAGGTCAAGGAACTGATTAACGAAATGGAGCGGAATGGAGTGATTGAGCCATCTTCAAGTCCATGGAGCTCGCCGATAGTGCTAGTAAGGAACACTCCTGGGTGCTTGTTTTATGGGCCTCGCTTCGCCAGTATTTATTTCATGTTTCACAACAGCTGTTCTACCTTGGCTTTTATTATTTAGAGCGAAGACGGCGGTATGTTTTCTTAGCAACTGCTTTATTTCTGTCGGGTGCTTTTAGTTGTGTTACCCACTTAGTCACCTGCTCTGTTAGCAAATCCCGCTCTTTAGCGGGGCCATTGATTGTGGGAGCTAGCTCTTGCCCCTTAGTGCTAACTCGTTTTAGTTTAACGGTGACTCGTACGATTTGGTGTTGTTTGCCCGTTTGTTTTCCCTTGGAGGTGAAGAAGATCTTGACCTTTTCTTAACAGATCTGCAGTTGCGCTGAAAATGTCCGACCTTGGTGTCAGAAGTGGGATAATAATCAGTGTAAAATTAAACCTCATCGTGTCAACTTTGTGTAGTGAAAGTAAATAATAAAATTGTTATTATTTAAAAATAATAAAATTGTTATTATTTAAAAACTCTAAAAACTGGTGTTAATCATTTTGCAATAAAGAACTCACAACAAACCGTTTATAAAAGATATAAACATAACAATATGTTTCATTTGACACTCACAATCTACTATTGCCAGAATAGCGACAAAAATATATAATAGTCGTAGTAAACAAAACCTATAACCGGCTAAAATATAATCTAAGATCGCTGCTGGTGAATACAAAAAAACAAATCAGTTTAGTGGAGTTTCCTTATAATAATCGTTTTTTTAATAGCAAGAAATAACAAAGCGGCAAAACAATGTTTTCATCTTAATTAAAGAGACAATAAAGATTAATCAGCTCAAGATGACAGGTGCGCAATTTTGATGTTAGGAAGTAAATTGGCTAAAACACAAATATGGGAGTTAATAATAGAAATACGATGTCGGCCAAATGTCCACCTGCAGCAGGTTGGCAGAAGTTTCACAAAATTTCAAGGCACATTTTGTAACAAAGCTTTACTTATCTCGTCAATGCAGCGCCGAATTTCATCTTTCAGGGAGTGGGTATTTCACGTGAACTTGGTCTTTTAAATGGCCCCAGAGAAAATAATCCCAGCGGTGTTTAAGCACAAGAACGAGGTAGCCAATTGACATCGCCAAATCAAGATATTACAATAACTGAATTGTTGGAATGGTTGGTTGGTTGGCTTTTGGCACCTTCTAGCTGAAACCAAAGGATAATGATGTCAACATTAGTTAATTGATAGCTCAGATATTCGAAAAAAACAATCCATCCAATATTGCCACCTGATCTCATGGTTTTTCCAACACTGTTAGCAAATTTTATGAGCCTTCTGTGGGACAATATGTTTGTTTACATAACCGCCTAATTGAAAGTAAGCCTCATCACTATAGATGATTTTGTTTTTCAAACAACCAATTAATAAACGATCAACACAAACAATGATCGGTCGGCTTTAATTCTTAAAGGAGATGAACTTTATAAGTATGAAAATGAATATCTTTATGACAAATAATAAGGCAAGTGCCTCAGTTATGCTGCGAGCGACGTCGAGATGATGTTTCAGACTCATTCTCGACACTTTGCTATATAGCGGCTATGTTTACATCACTATGGCCACTATAAACGCATTGTTTTGATCTACTGTCATCAACAATATCACCAGCCTCGAATTTTGCGTCTGAATTACGCACAGCGGTCTCAGAAGAAGCCTGATTACGAAGAAAAGCTCCTCGATTTTACTAAGTGATACAGTGAAATTTTAACCATTTTGTTGTGAATTCTTCACTCAAGAGTACAACCTTCAATATTTAAAATTTCCCAACTTTTTACTAAATAAATGTCTAAAGATAACAGCTCTATTCTTGACATTTAATAATTTGGTGAGCAATTTACTTACTAACCTCAAATTTTCCCAGCCATTATAACAAATTCTTATTTTTTCCTGTACTATAAAAAAATGATATTACAAATAAATGTTAATGAATGAACTAACTCTCTTAAGTAATTACTCATAGTGATTAAATCAGTACACAGAAATTATGCTTATCTTATGTGAAATTCAGATTTGAGACCCTATATGCCACTAACAACAATTGTTGTTGGCTGATAGATTTGGGAGATAGATTTAATATCTCTAAGTAACTGAAAAAATTCAATAACAAGCAAATAATTAAATTATACCTTAACTTTCTTTGGTATCCTGACATAAAAATGTTTTGTTTAATTGCTACTGCAGAACTCTACAGAATGTAGAATATAACCAGCTTGCCATATTTTTCTATTATAGAAGAGTGTAGACGTTTTTACTCGCCTATAAATAGCAATCATGCTTCAAAAAATATCTTGCGGTGTATAGAAGTAAAGTGAGTATTTTATTAAAAAATTTACACTGTTAAATAAAATTTAAATAAAGTGTAGCATCTTAACTTTAAATAATTATTAAAGAATCACTAAAAGAAATATATAAAGCATATAACATTAAGCCTCCTGTCCAACATTAAAAACTTTATGCTACATTGGCATATTATGACAAGGTTTTCGAAGTCGATAATATTTTATTTTTCAGAGAAAAACTACCAAACGTTCACTAAAGTTAGAGCATATTAAAATTAAAAACCGAATTATTGGTATTATATTTGTTATAGACAGAAAGGTTCATAAATCATATTAATATTTTTTAATTATTTGTTTTGTTTTTTCCATTTATAGGAGTTATATCATCAGAGTTATGCCAAAGTAGGTGTTATTTTTGCCAGTGTGCCAAATTTTCATGAATTTTACACAGAAATGGATGGTTCGGATCAAGGACTAGAATGTTTGCGTCTGCTTAATGAAATTATAGCAGATTTTGATGAGGTTTGTCATCATTTGTCATATTTAAAAGCTTGAAAGTTACAATCTTTTTGTTTTTTGTTTTCTATTTTCAAAAGCTACTGAAAGAAGAACGCTTTCATGGTATTGATAAAATCAAAACTGTGGGTAGCACTTATATGGCTGTTGTTGGTTTAATACCAGGTATTTTTAAATAAAAATATAAAATATTATAAACTAATAAACTTCTATTTTGTTACGTTTTAGAATATAAAATCAATCCACTGGATCAAAATTCGGTGCGGCGTCATATGACCGCCTTGGTAGAATATGTCAAGGCTATGCGGATGTCTTTGCAGGAAATAAATAGTCATTCCTACAATAACTTTATGTTAAGAATTGGTAAATATTTAACAACGCTTTTTCCTTACTTATTCCATATTTTGAAAATGTTTTCAGGCATAAATATTGGGCCGGTAGTGGCTGGTGTCATAGGAGCCCGCAAACCTCAATATGATATATGGGGCAATACAGTAAATGTTGCAAGTCGTATGGATTCAACAGGCATTCCAGGCTATACACAAGTAACTCAAGAAGTTGTTGACAGTCTGCAAGGATCACATTTTGAATTTAAGCAAGTTTTATATAATTTTGTGAAAACATTTAAGTTTTTGCTAAATTTTACTTTTCTAACAGATGTCGTGGTACGATCAAAGTTAAGGGTAAAGGTGATATGATCACCTTTTTCTTAAACGATAACTGTAGCGGCGGCCTAAATGGCGAAGTGCGTAATGCTATGATTAGTAATAGGCCATCTTTTGGCCAGCTGCCGCAAACTCAATTGGCCACTCAACTTCAATCCGCAGAATACTATCAAAAACAAACCCAATACTTAGACAACAATTATCACGTCAATATGAATTCCGAAACATATAACGTAAAGAAAGATTTAGGTTTCAATAACATGGAACTTGAGGGCAACAATGCCTTAATTAAAGCCAATTCCATAAATGAAGAACAACAGCTATTGTTACAACATATGCAGCCGCAACATCATCAGCATCACTTGCATCAGCAGCAGCAACAGAGAATGAATAGTAAACTGCAAAAACAACCGTTTTTAGCTAATGGTGGCCTACCCAATATACATGAGAATGGTCATAATGGTGAACATAATGGGAATGATCACAATGGCTTCACTAATGGTTACAAAAATTATTTAGGTAGCGCAGGAGGAGGAGGAGGCGGAAGCACAGGAGGAGGAGGAGGGGGCGGTGCACAACATCAACGGCAACATTCTAATAATTCCACAAGCAGTATGGGTTTAAATTCTAATTCCATAGCCCAACAACAACAACAACCTATACCTCAAACACTTCCACAACCACCACCTCCTCTATCATCTACATCAGCAATATCCAATGTACCACCCGCCCTACAGCATCATCAAAATCTCCAAAATCTCCAAAGTCTTCAGCCAACATCATCCCTGACATCATCATCGGTAATGTTCCGTGAACAATTTAATATTATTGAAAATCCTAGCAATTATCGTTATAATATTCTTAATAATTATAATAATCCTCCTACTCCTCTTTCACAACATTTAATGCATAATCATCATCAACAACAAAAACAAACTGAACATCAACAACAGCAACAACAACACCAACACCAACAACATCAACTGCATGATCCTTACGTTCCGATGGAAAATTTTAATAATTTATTACTTGGGGCTGCTAACAATGGTGGTAATGGTAAACGTGAACGTGAACGTGAAATGCATGCATCCTCCACCCATACAAATACCACAAATCTAACAACAACTACTACTACAACGCCAACATCAACTGTTACTACTGCATTAAATAACTATCATCATTATTTGTATCAGCATCATTCAGCAATGTTGTCCCCGCAACAACATCAACATCATAATCTTAATAATCGACTATCACATCTTAATAATTATCATCATCAGCTACATCATAATAACACGAATTGTCAGCAGCAACAACAGACATCGTCGTTGTCGTCTTCGCCCAACTTGACTCACAATTTAAACAATCATTTCAACAATTATCACAATTGTCGTGAGAGTGAACCCTTATTGCTCGCCACCCAAGTGGTCAAGGTGAGTTACATAGACGATGAAAGTAGTTGTGATGATAATGACAATGAAGACGTTGCAATTTTGGGCGGCAATGAAGAATATCTCTTATAATTTCACAACAAGTAGATGAATGAATGATTGAATGAAGTAGTGATTTTTTTCCTAATGCACTATTCCTTATGCAGAGTATGAAAGAAAGTCAATAAGTCTTAATAAAAACATGAAAAAGCTCATTGTTTTGGTTAATGCTGTTTGTAATTTTTTTTTTTTTAGCTCCGTTAACTTCATTCACCGATTTTTTAACTTATTCAGTGGTTTAACATTTCAAAATTTTGGAGGAGCCTTATCCTTATAACTTTAGAGTTTAACTCAGAGACTGTTCCTGCAAGCATATACAAGTACGCACGAAAACTACTGTGATGTGACCAAATCTAAAACGGCAATGAATTTACTGCAGAACAAATTCGTTACTTTGATAATTTTGTGTTTTTAGGTGCAATTCGATGAAGTGCATCTTATATCGACAATTATATAACTTCGGAAAAATTTATCAGTTTCAACATCGCACGCATTATTTATATTCTCTATAATTTTTTTATAAAATATTAAAACCATTGAATTATGATCTGAATTATATAGCTCGCTCACCTCTTCTTGCCGGTCGATTTTCCTTAAAACTTGTCAATTTAACAATCTCCCATTTCTTGTTGAAACTATTTTGTATTAAATTCTTAATGCTTTTAATATGATTTTGTAAAGACTTTTTATTGACTTCCCCTCGTATATGTATAGCAAGAGAAAATATATTGCAAAATTTGTTAGTGTTAATTTTTAAAGCAGTAGATTAAATAGATCAAAGATATCCATGATTAGTTTTATTTAAGCTCCAAATAAAACAAGTTCTCATTTATATTAATCGAAACTCAATCGCTTTTAAACATTTTCTAAATGCAGTTCAAGGTGCCCAAGCAACAATATTTATTTAAAAAATTAGTAAACATGAATTTTCTTGTACACAGATACACACACGCACAGACACATATTTATCTATTCATACATGCATATAGGCAACCAAAAATATATTTAAGTGAAAATGTCAAGGAATCTGAAGGATTAAAATTCTTCTCAAGTAAAAGGAAAAATGCTTATAAACTGGGATCAGCTAATACAATAAAAACTTATTGTTTTTATGAATGCTACGACAATGTGAATTGTAAACTCCTGCTAGAATGTTGTTGGAATCGATGTTGTACCACAATAATTTTTCTAACGGCTGTAAGTTCCAAGTTTTAGCCCGGTGTTTTTTCTGTTCCCAAAGACGGGAAATAAAACTTCAGAGAATCTAAACGTACAATTTCAAATCAGAAGTTTTTATAGGATCGAAGATATTGCATTATATATTTATAAGGGGCTTAGAGAACAAGGCATAAAAGCATAATCTGTTTTTATGTAACTTTTGTCCTTTGCTATGGTATAGTGTCCTCGAAAAGACTAATTGACTCAGATGATAATCAATTTTTTGCATTAAATCTTCCAGTTTTCTTTTGTTAGTTAGTTGTTAGTTTTTGTATATTAAAATTTTTTCTTGTTTTAATTAAAACTGTAGAAATTTTTTTTTGTGTTCTGTTTGATTTTCAAAATCGATTTTTAAATGGATTTTAATAAAGATCTTTCAGAAGTTACAAGTGAAAGAAATTGTAATGGAAACATCTCTAAAAACAACGTGTTTATTTAAATAGTCTATTACGAATAGTGTTTAGTTTAATAATATTCTATTCAATATCAAATGAGAATTTTATTAAAAAATAGATGCAAAGTAAACGCATACATACATACACGTTTTGATCCATACTTATATACCAGCATAAATTAAACTCATATGCGTAAAATAACTGATGAGGGTAAAATAAAATTCGTTTATTTTCGTATAAAATAAATTAGAAATTTAGATATTTTCTAATGGAATAGGAAGCTAAGTTTCTCGTCCTAAAAACAAAACTTTTCAAATTATGTAGTATTGAATTATCTAACACACATACAATCATACATACAGAAATATATACCTCCTCAACCTGAGCTGCATAAATTAGAAATAAACAAAATTAAAATGCAAAAATCGGTAATGCTTTGAGAGCGAAATTAATTCTTTCAAGCAATCAATAATGTAAATGTCAAAACCTTTTAAGTGCATTCCAAAAAAAGTATATTCAACTTCTTGCTAAAAATAATTACTTACATTGAAAAATTATTGCATTCATTCAAAAGTAATTTCTTATTTGCTTTTATAAATTTAAATTTAACAAATAATTTTTGTTGTTCATGGCACTCAAGATACCCAAATTTTCGAACAAAAAAAGTTATTACGTTAGCTTGCACTAAGCACTCTTTAATATTGCGCGTATTATTGGAAGTGGAAAAAGATCACAAAAGAAAAGCTGACTAGCTGCCAAACCTTTGAACCAAAATCAACACTGTTATTCTGCGAAATTCCTTAAAATTATTTCATTTTTATACGTATTTTCTATACTTAATGGTTATTGGTTTTACATATTCAATTTGTAAATAATCTTTTATGTATTTTTCTATTTTTTTTTTTATTTCCTCAATAACAATTCATTAAATATGTGCTCCCTAATGCATTATGGAACATGAAACCCATTATCTTTATGTGTCTCTAATTTATCTGTATGCGTGTGTGTATTAAAAAACAAAACTTATTGTAACTGCAACATAACCTGGTGTTAAATTCTTTGTCCACTATATGAAAAAAAAAAAATAAAAAAAATACAAAAAACTGTCATAAAGATAATGCCCATGCAACATCATCACCAAATACCTCATAACCCCACAAAATATGAACCTCCACGTTATATGTGTACCAATAATTTGTTTATACAACAACAGCAACAACTACAACAGAATTACCCACACTATCAACAACAGCCAGAACAACAGTATCCTCTGTACTCCCATCAACCACAACCTCCACTACCAGCCCTACCACCTAAACCTGCCACACTAACGAGTCTTAAACAGAATACACCTCTTCTGCGGTCGTACATGAAGCCACTGCCGAAGCTTCCCACTGAGCTGGAGGAGAGTCGTGAAATGTCTTCCACAGATGATTTAAGCTCACGACCTCATTCACCATCTATGAGTTCGTCGGATGAGAGTTACTCCAAAACTACAGAAGGAGAGGGTGAAGAAGACTCACCTCGCGTAGCAGCAGCTAATAATCATGTTACACGCAATGGTGGCAATCCTTTACAGTGGCTTTATCCCTGCGATATTCAAGTGGATCCCTCGTCACCCGTCATCGATATGTCCAATCTAAAAGATTTTGAAGTTAGTTCCACAACGGAAAGTCAGGGCCAATATACAACAACCACTCAAAATAAGGGAGACTCGTGTAATAGTTTTGAGTATCAAGATCGTTTACCTTTAACTCAGGGAATGCAGGGTAAAGTGGCGAGTCATTTATCGGGAACTGGTATGCAAAATACCACCAAATCACCATTTGAGAGGGAATTGCAAAGACTTTTAAATGAATCTTCAAGAGCAAGAGGTTTACCCACAACAACTCATAACTCAACAGCAGCTACAGCTTCATCGTCGACGGGTGGTAATATCACGTCTGGTTCTGCCGCCAATGCTGAGGGCGGCAATACGACCAGCAACAGTAGTAGTCGCAACAACATTGACATAAGCCTTTCTGGCAGCAATAGTAAAATAAGTTCGAACGGTCTTAATGTAGCGGCTGGCATTGGAGGAAGTGGAAGCTTGGGAAGCAATGGCAACTTAAGCGGAAGTACTCCCCTAAGTGGTAACAATAATTTAAAAAATGTCACTACAGCTATGGCAGCCACAATATTAGATGAATTAAATTCACCAACAACCGGAAGACAGCAATGTTCGAAGATACCTGTAAGTACAAGTTTTATGATTGCCAAGCATCCGGTAGGACTGGAAGCTATAAAGGAAATAACCAGAAATAAGAACCCCTCAGAATCCAGTCAAATGTAAGTTAATTAAATAAATAAAATATTATTACCTTAATTATTAAATAATGTAAATTAACATCTCTTTTAATTAAGCAGGCAAACTTCGGATACTGAATCATGTGAAATTTTACATGAAACTCGTAATCAACTAAATTTGGCCATGATGGATATGACTAATAAGTCCTCGACCTCAACAAATGGTACAAATTATAATAATTATCCACAACATACGCAAAATCAACAGCAACAAGTTGCCACCAAAGAACACAACCATCGTCATCGTATGCGACCTCGTTCCAAGGACTTCGATCAAAGTCATGAAAGTATCGATCAATTAGACGATGCTACCGATAATAAAAACTCACGTTACCCTCGTCATCATCATCACCACCACCATCACCATCATCATACAAATCATCATGGTCCCAACCATCAGCGACAACGGAATAATCATCAACATCATGTTAATAGTCATGATGAAGACGAACGTGACGATACGGAAGATAATTTGGCGGATGAGGAATTCGAAGAAGATGAAGTAAGTCGAGATGTGCGTAAAAAACACTTAGTACCACTCGATTTAGGTAATCATCATCAGCAGCAACAACGTCAGCGTGGTCCATATCACAGTGAAGATGACTTGGACGATGAAGAGGATGAAGAACATGAATGTGGTCCTGAGAAGGCTTTGGTAGCAGCATTACCAAATGGCTTGCATGACCATCGCAGCGATTTAACTGAAGCGAATGTTATAAATGATGAGCTCAAATATGGTGCCGGCCATCATAATCATCAATCAATGGATTCAAATCATTTGGAAAGTCAATCTGAGTGGTCGGATGATGATTGCAGGGAGGAAGCTACAGGTAAAAATTAAAAAATATATTTAAATAGTTTTATCAAAATTAAGCATTTTTTCAGTGCTAATCTATCTTTTGTAATTGAATGCAATAGCAATAATAGCAATAATGCAATAATGCCAAATGTGTTTGGAACATAATGAAGGGATATCATAAAAAAATCAGCTTAAAGCTACAAAGGGAAACAAGTGAAAGCGGTTTGCGAATTAAAAACTCATGATGGATTAATAATTCAATATTTAATATGCTTGAATAGAAGAATCAGGTTTAAAGTTTAAGTTTCCTAGTACTTTTAGTGGAATGGAATAGGATCCCCAAATAAGTAACCACGACTATATAGATTTCTTGTTAGACTTGCCATTTTTTGTAACTTTAATTAAATTAAAAAAAATATCTTTCGTTTAAAAGTCATTGTTAAGGCCCTAAAAACCAAGCATAGACCGTAAAATTATCAGCTAAATTTGGTCACTATTTTTATACTCTCTATAATCTGGCGATTACAAAGGCATACGAGGGCTGCTATTTATATTTGTGGCCTGAGGATGAAAACACAAGCATTTAAAGACAAAATCTATTTTATTGTTTTTCAAAATTTTCTCCATGAAGATTTATACACTTTTGCATGCGTTGGAACTAATTTTCAAAGCACTTTTTCCTCTCCGATTTAGGTACTGCTAAAACATGGGTTTTGAACGCAGAAACTGCTTTCTCGGATGTAGGAAACCGTTGTCTACGTGGTTTTTTCTTGATGTTCGGAAACAAAAAGAAGTCATTAGGTGCCAAGTCAGGGCTGTATGGCGGATGACCCATCAATTCAATGTTTTGCCCTGTCAAAAACTCCATTGTTTCAGCCGATCGGTGACAGCTCGCATTGTCGTGATGCAGAATGATGCGTCTTTTCTTTGACTTTAACCGAAGTTTCTCAAAGACTTCTGGCAAACAAATAGTGGTGTGCCATGCCGAATTAACCATCTTACGTTGCTCTAATGGCACAGTCGCCACATGACCGATAATGCCGAAGAAACAGGCAACCATTTGCTTTGATGTGTTTCTTCCACGAACAACTTTGGTGGGATTTCGCTCGTCTTGAAAGACCCATACGGTGTATTGCTGTTTTGTTTCAGGATCATATGAGTATATCCATGATTCGTCACCTGTACAGATATCATAAACTGCTTTTGATGCACCTTGAGCGAATTTCTGCAACAACACAACACGAGCATCCTTTTGTGCGTTTGTCAGGTTATGTGGTATCTAACGTGAACAAACCTTTTTCACATGCAAATGTTCATGCAAGATCTTATTGATGCTTGTCATACTAATCCCTACAATCTCGCGATATGTTACATGACGATCATGCTTTATCAGCTCATGCACAGCTGCGATGTTTTCTGGCACAACAACCGTTGTTGGACGACCTTCACGGGATTCGTCCTGGAGTGATTGTCGGCCACGATTGAATTCGTTATACCAGTTTTTAATGGTGTTGTAAGAAGGTGCTTCATTACCATATAAGGAATTAAGTTTATCTGTGCACTGTTGTCGTTTCAGGTCACGTCGAAAGTTATGAAATGTTCACGAGTTAATTTCATTTTCTCCTAAGATCACTTTTTCAACC
The DNA here is from genome assembly GCA_030448955.1 of Trichopoda pennipes. Taxonomy (NCBI): domain Eukaryota; kingdom Metazoa; phylum Arthropoda; class Insecta; order Diptera; family Tachinidae; genus Trichopoda; species Trichopoda pennipes. Next base: position 2,814,182 of record JASKUP010000023.1, read on the forward strand.
TGCTATCACTAACACTAACAACAATAAAATGACAAAATGTTTTAGTTAAGGTTATGTTTAACAATGTGAAGGTTGCACTGGAAACATCAGCTGGTGCCTAGCAACAGTCAGTGTTACCTGGCCAGAAATATAAATAGCAGCCCTCGTATTTTAGTTAAATATAATTCTTTTTATGCGAATATATTTTTACTCGTTATTTAAATTGTGTTTGATTTCGATAAGACGATAAGACCTGTAAGTTCGCCGGAAAGGTATACTACTTTGTTTGTTTATAATTTTTGATTAAATGAAAGAGAATGAATCTTATATTGATAAATGTTTTATTACTGTCGACAATTATGTATGGAATACAATATCCGATAAATGTTTACCTCTGTTAGCCTCACAAATGCAGCCTTTTTGAACATATTTTTATTTACGTTCTCACACATTTCACGCGGTATTTCATAAATTTCCTTGAGTTGCAAGCGTTTTTGATTTGCTTGCATAAACTTTGCTTTTCAGATATTTGCGCAAAAAGAAGTCTGGAGCAGTCAAATCAGGCGACCGTGGAGGCAAATCAACATCACCATTTTTTTAAATAACTTGTTATGGAAAGAGGTCTCGAAGTGCAAAAGTGGCATTATCACCATTACATTCTTTCATTTCTTTTCCTGCCGTTGCGGATTTGCTTTTTTTTTTGCGGAACTAAACGCTCTTTCTAAAGCTCATTAAATTTCCCAGAGTTCACAGCAGCAGAATTAATGTAACTTGTAGCAATAATTTAGCTCTTTGGCGATAAATTTTAAGTTTTGCCAAACTAATGACTAATTTTGGTTACGTATTTATAATGTCCTAATATCCCAATCTTTTACGGCCCTTTTCATTACGGCACACCAAGTGTGTTAAATATTAAATAAATAATATTTTAAAAATTTTTATAGTTTTTAAACGATCTTTTTTTTATCTTTAATAAATATGTTTTTTCTTTTTTAAGATCTTTTTTTATATATATTTTTCTCTTTTGAATATTTCGCTTTTCTTTGGAAAGCTTCTTCAGGAAAAAAAAATATAAAAAAATTTTTTTTTTCCTGAAGAAGCTTTCCAAAGGAAAGCGAAATATTGAAAAGAGAAAAATATATATAAAAAAAGATCTTAAAAAAGAAAAAACATATTTATTTAATATTTTAAAATTTTTTTTTTTTAATTCTTGAAAATATGCAACCTAGTCTTAGTTCTCAATTTTTGCTTCGACCAAGTCAGAGTTGGCTATTCACTATACCGATATAATTTTTTATATTAAAAGTTATTACAGTGGAACAAAAATAAAATAAACCGATTGATTCAAAATTTTCCGAAGAGCAGTTGAGTTTTAACTTTCAAGACATTTTAGAATCTTCAATTATATAACTACGGGTTGTTAAAGATATTTTTCCCAGTGTGTAGCAAGAAAAAATAAGCAATTTGTTTTGTTTAATCGAGATAACACATAGGATTTTCTGTGACGTTTTTAAAAATTTGAGTTAATAAAATTAAATGTTAAGCGTGGAATTTTGCATACTCAATTATTAATTTTTATATTTGCAGGAGGTGCTGAATCCACCGGCTATATAACGGATGAGCCAGGCTTAGAAAACATTTCGTTATTAAATGAAGCGGGCTTAACCGATGCTGAAGGTGCTTTATCCGATGTCAATTCTTTATATAACGCGCCCGATGTTGATGATACATCGGTGTCAAGTCGTGCCAGTTCCAGACTTTTAAGTTTAGATTCATTAAGTGGTTTATATGATTGTGATATGGATTCAAAGCATGAAATGGCCATTGTTAATGTATCCCATAAAATAACTAGTAAATTTGGAACACAGCAACACCAACACCAACAGCAACAACAACAGCAACAACAAAGTTAATTATATCCCTTAAAATTACTTTACTTAAAATTTCTATCTACTCATACGTAAAATGCAACAATTTGTAAACATCAACAATTGTTTTTCCTAAGATGTTTTTTGTGGATAAACATATTTAAAACCAAAAAACAAAGGAAACCTTAATTGATTAAAAACATGGTGTCTATTAACAACTTAATATTTACTACTTAATTACATGTGTATCTTTTAAATATATAAGTATCAATAAACAAAAAAGAAAAATTAAAACTAAAATTAAAAATAAATATAAAGTATTTTTTGATAGCAGTATATTTAGATTTAAAAAATAAAACAAAAACAAACAAGAATTTTTAAGTTAGCAATTCAAGTTAAAGAAATTCAGTTGAAGGCTAACTTTATGTATGTATTAAATTTAAATTATTTTAGTGGCAACTAAAGCAACAGAAAATGCATTATGTGTTAATTCTAAGGCTTAAGAAAATGTTAATTAAACTAAGTTTTGAAAAACAACTAGTTTAGTCATTAAATTAAAAAAAAAACAAACAAACCCAAAAATATTAATTGAATATTACGATTTAAAACCTAAAATGAACATGAACTACAGTTTAAAATTAGCACTTCAAAATAAAGTTATCAATGTTTTTTTTTGTTTTAACAAAATTAAAATTTTAATTATTAATGAATTTACCTCTCTATTGTGCGTCTAATATGAATGTTTATTTTATATTTTATATTATATTTATTACATTTGTCTAATTATTTTTATGTTTTTTTAAATACTTAAATTAGTTTAAAACTAAGAAAACCAATTTTAAAATGTTCAACGCCAAGCGTTTGTTTTTCTATTTAGTAACCAAACAGTTTCACTTTTTGTTTTTAATTTTTATTAGCTGGTTTATAATTCTTTCATATGTTTTATATATTTTACAATATTATTATTTTTGTTAACACTTATACCATCGTGAAGCAAAAATATTATTATTTAAGCTTCATGTCATGTCCAGGTCTACATCAGAAAACATATTCATGCACAATTAACATTAAGTAATTCTTCACTATTACTACTACTACTACAACCGCTGTATATATTTTTTATTTATAGTTAACACCTATAATTTCTTCGAAACACTCTTTATATAAAAAGAAAGTTTAAATGTTTGTACATTTAAGTTATTAACCATTAAAAATAAAAACAAACTGATTAAAGGACGATATGATCAAAACCTAAAATTATACCGGGTGTCTGACGGGAAGGTATACTAATTTGTTTTGCCGCCATTTTGGTAAACATTAGTCTTGACAGCTCATATTTGGCATATTATGGAAAAATATTCGATAAACGTATTTTAATCGTAAAAACATTTTATCAAAATCAATCATCGATTACTGTGACGATGAGAAAATTACGTGAAATTTTTGGGAGAAACAACGTGCCAACAAAACGCACTATTTATCGTGTAGTGAATGATTTCAAAGAAAGTGGGTCTGCAGGTGATAGGCCCAAGTATGGACCACAACTTATTCAAAGCAATCCATCAACCTCAATTCGACGTCGTGCTCAATAGTTTGGCCTTTAAAGAACAACTTCGGCCACAATTTTGCATTTGCTTCCACATAAGAAAATGAAAGTGGCATAACGATAACTATGAATGGGGTGCAATATCGTGATATGATTGAAAACTTCTTAACGCCACAACTGCATACATAGGGCTTGATTAACAATGTGATATCAACAAGACGGTCACACGTGGCATACAGCCAAGATTACGATGTAATTACTGCATTTCAACAAGAAGTTAATGGTGATTTTGATTGGCCTCCACGGTCACCTGATTTGACTGTTCCGGGCATCTTTTTGTGGGGATATCTAAAAAGCAAGGCTTATGCAAACAAACCAGAAACGCTTAAGCCACTCAAACAAAATATTCGCTATGAAATTATAGAAATACCGCGTGAAATGTGTAAGAAAGTAAAGAAAAATGTACTCAAAAGGGCTCGCATTTTCGAGGCTAACAGAAGCGGACATTCATCGGATATTGTATTCCATACATAATTGCCGACATTAAATAAAACATTTATCAATATAAGATCCATTCTCTTTAGTTTAATTAAAAATTATAAACAAACAAAGTAGTATACCTTCCCGGCGGACACTCTATATAAAAGAAGTTTTATTACAGCGACATAGTGATGGCCAATAAATTATTTATCGATAAATAAATAAATGTGATTAATTAAACCACGAAGTTATTAATTACAATAGATTTCAAAAATTCATTAAATTAAGCGGAAAATGCTAAAATTTTTTAATTTTTATTTACACGAATATATATTGTTACGAAGATAATTTATTAAGTTTTAAAAGCAAATAATTCTCAGTAAAAAAGTAAACGAAACGAGCCACTGGACTTTTACAAACTGCGTAGTTTTCGAAAAAATCTTATACACACAAGACAACAACATATTTATAAAAAATTTTACCAAATAAGTAAAAGGAAAGAAAACAAAAACAAGTAGCACAAAAAAAACATGCACCTAAACTAAATGATAATAAAAATTTAGGGTGATGTTAAAGTATAATATTCTTCCATGTGTGAGAACTGCTTAAAACTACTATATAAACACCACTTGCTGGGCAAATCAATTAAAACAAGTAGAGCCATCCTTGAGTAAAGACCACAAAGTCTTTATTTTGTGTGTATTGAAAGCAAACAAATCGTTTAACTTAATTTAAAACTCGAAAGTACTATGTTATTATTTTGCAATCAAAGAACTCAAAATAACAAAACAATACAAATCAATTCACTCGCTTAGTATTGGCAATGAGAATATTGAAAATATTTTTTATGTAAAACATTTGAACTTATTTTTCTTTATAACGGGGAAAAAATGGCCACTCTTACGTTAAAACTTAAGGTCAAGATTTTCTTCCTAATAGGTTATCAGCAGACGTCACCAATCCAAATAAAGTACTTTCGATGAGAATCTATTAATAATTTTGCACTGAAAAAAATTTTGAATATTTGGTAATTGGATCAAATAATAGCTGAATTCATTTATTTTTTGATACTTATAAGTTAAAAACAATAATAAATAGTTGCAAATATATATTTTTATGACTTTTGAAAATATTCATAATATTTTATGAGTTATAATGAAGATACAAAAAGTGATTTGTATGAAAACGTTTTTAACAACTGATTTTTTAAAATAATTCCTTCATAAAAATAGAAATGTAAACAACTAAAAGACCCAACCATACATTATATGGAAGGATTCGTGTGTGCGTTCAGCTCGCAATATTTAACAACGAATTATTTACGTGTTTTTTAAAATCAAATGAAAATGGCCTGATAAAAATAATTGCATTTCAATGGAACATATTATGGAGCCCTATTCGTGTATTTGCTCAACTCACACTATTTCACAATGAATTATTTTTACTTAAAGTTAAATAAAAATGACGTTATTTAATAGAATAAAATAATAAAACACTTTTAAAGCATGAGATTGAAAGAGTAGAAAAAATAAATCTATTATTAAAGAAACTAACTGCAGGTTTCATAAGAATGAAAAAATATTGTTACATTTTTTTCTTTTAAAAACGTTTTGCTATTTTGGGTTCTTTTATTGCAAAATGATAACACAGCACTTGCGAGCTGGAAATTAAATTAAACTATTTTTTCCGTGCATGATTCCTTTAAATATATATTTCATGATAAATATTTCACGGAATAAAATTGCGCTTATATTGAAAAAGATTCCGAATAATTATAAATTACTTATTTCCATTGCATGTGCTCGTTGCTTTTTTGGAATTAAACAATTTATTTAATTTCAATACACACAAAATAGACACGGTGGTAACTTTGTTGTCTTTACTTAACGATGACTAAACTTGGAGCCCTTTCACACAGGAAAATTTTACTTTGACAAAGTTTTGTTAATTTTCTTTTAAACTTTCTTTGGTGTTCAAACAAAAAGTTTTCTTTTTTGTTTCCTTTTGTTTGATCGTTCTTAATTTTTTAACGTTAGTCATTTGGTGCTTTTTGTCATCTGTGTATAAGTACAACTGTGTATAAGCCACGAAAGAAAAACAAAGCAACTTTGCGAGTACATCAAAGTTTGTACACTCAATCATGCTTTCTCCCTCGCTCTCACATAAAAAAAAACTTTGCAAAGAAAAGTTTGCCTGTGTGAAAGAGCTCTTGTGTTAATTTCTTTGCCCAGCAAGTGGTGCTTATATAGTTGTTTTAAGCGGTTCTCGCATATACAAGAATATTCTTTTTTACCATCATCCCAAATTGTTGTCGTTATTATCATTCAATGTAGACGTTTGCTTGGGTGTGTGTTTTGTTTTTTTTTTTTGTTCTGTGTTAATTGTTCTTTAGCTTATTTCGTTGAATTTCTTAAAAGCATGTTGTTTTTGTCATGTACTGTGAGCGTCAAAAGAAACTGTACACCATTGACTTTCATGTTAAAAACCTTCATTTATTAATTTCTTTATATTTTAAATCAACATTATTTATATTTTTTATTTAGTATATATACTTTTTCATTTTTTATTAAAAAAACAACAACAAAACTCCAACAGCAACAAAAAATATAGCACAAAAACAAAAAAAGTTCAGATTTTAGGCGTCAAAAGAAACTGTACATTATCTCTATATTAAAATAATAATATTAATTAAAAACAATTAGTACTTCGTTTGATTGCCATTTGATTTTATTACAGCTTGCCATCTTCTTGGCATTGATTCCACAAGTTTTCTTGTTACATCCGGGCAATTTTTTAGCCATTCTTCCATTATCACAGATTTAAAGGAATTCTTGCTTTTAATTTCACTTTTTCTTATTTGCCGATCCAGATGCTCCCACAAGTGTTCAATGGGATTGAGGTCAGGTGACTGGGGGGATGATCCAACTGTTTTGGAGTGTGATAAAGCACCCATTCCTTGACTATTTTAGCAGTGTGCTTGGGATCGTTATCTTTTTGAAAGATCCAAGTTCGATCCAAGCCCAATTTTTCCACGCTTTGTGCCAAGTTTTCTTTAAAAATGTTGAGGTAATATGTTTTGTTCATAGTATTTTCTATGAACACCAAATTTCCTATACCACTGGCTGCCATACATCCCCACACCATAACTGAACCATCACCATGTTTTACTGTAGGCATTACATTTTGTTGGGCAAATTCTGAATTTTTCGTTCTCCAAATTTTAGCCGGCACTTTTTTACCAAATATTTCAAATTTACTTTCGTCACTGAAAAGTACATTGTTCGAGAATATATTGGACTTATTTTTATACTTTTTGGCAAACTCTCGACGTCGACGTTGATTAATTTTTGAAGCAAATGGTTTTCTTTTGGGAACTCGGCCATGCAGACCATTCGAATGTAGTGCTCTGCGTATTGTGCTGGCACTAACACTAACACCGGAGCTTTCTCTGATATTTTCCGATATTTTTACGGCACTTTCAGTTGGGTTTTTCTTTACTTTTCGCACAATGGACCGTATTTGAGTGCCGTTTAGTTTTGATGGTCTTCCAGATTTTGGGCGATTTTCTAAATTTGAAAACTTTCTGTGCCTATCAATGATATATTTTACAGTGTTGTGGCTTCTTTTTATGGTTAAACCAATCTCTCGAAAAGATTTTCCTTCTTCGTAAAATTTTATCACAAGTTTGCGAACATCTACAGAAGTATGCTTGCCCATTTTTCAAAAAATACAAAAGCCTCTTGAGTGAACTGCTTGCGACAAAACCAAATTTAATCATATTTGTTTTTAAAATAGCTACTAAAACATAAAACGTCGTAGTAAAACAAATTTCAAAAATAACGGTTCTTTTTTATTGTAAAATTGCTTATTACTAGTTATGCACAAGTGTTGTACAGTTTCTTTTGACGCTTAAAATCTGATTTTTTTTTGTTTTTGTTCTATATTTTTTGTTTTTGTTGGAATTATGTTTTTGTTTTTTAATAAAATATGCAAGAAGCATATATACTTAATAAAAAATATGAAATGTTCATTTAAAATATTACGAAATTACGAAATTAAAGCTTTTAACATGAAAGTCAAAGTTGTACAGTTTCTTTTGACGCTCACAGTATGTATAATCTTTGTAACAATATTTTTTTAACTAAAACTTGAATCAGTATTTTTTATTATGTTCATTCGCAATTCGCTTTGTTTTTACTTTGTCAAAACAAAAATTTATAAAACTTAAAAAATCTTGTAGAGTAAAATAGAAAATATAAAACAACTGATGGAGTAACTAGAATCTAAGAAATTTTATCTGTGGAAATATACCTAAAAAAACTAGATTCGATTATTTGCAAAATTTACCCCTTCCATATAATATATCGAAGAATAAGACTGAATAACCACCTTTAAATGGTAAATAGGTGCCCCTGTAGGCTAGTAGGTAGTCTGCTAGCTTGGCAGTCTAGGGGTTGTGGGTTCGATTCTTAACGAAAACCTTGTTGTTTTTCAGTACAAAAATAAAAATTTACTATCGGTGGGGCTGCTCAGCGATGAAGGGATAGTCACTGGTCGCTGTGCTGTCTTAAACGGCAGTTAATTTTCGACTATCCTTCTACTTTCACCACCTGTTTCATCTCTTCTCTATCCCATTCCTAAAAGAATGTAGCACAGTACTTAACGAAATAGGCATTGTTGCCTGAAGTGCTACCTCTCTTTATAAAAAAAAAATCAGCTATCTCGCTTAGATATGCATCTGTCAAAATACCTCTTTTTATTTTTAAATAGATCCCAAAATAAATTTTATCTCTGAAAATTTTTAAAATATCCTTTTAAAAGCTTCCCTCTGTACAATATATTGCAATACACCGTTCAATAGGGCTAAGTGATCACCTTTAAATGTGTGCAGTCTCGCTTAATTATTAATATTTTTGTTTTTAATGTAAAATTTAATGGTCACTGCATTTTTTTTAGTATTCACTGAAAAATTATTGGTAATGAAACAAAATTTCATTATCAGTAAAATTTTTTTGCTTACTGCAATTTTAAATGCCATTAAAACATAGTGGAATGATTCAGACTATAAGCTACGCAAAATAGATGCGCTTACACTAACAGTTCTGTAAGAGATCAATTATAAGTTTGAGCCCCCTTCTTTATTAGATATTATGCTCTTTTCAACCTACTTAAAAGAAAGGCGAAGTTATAATCAATTCTGCATATTTTTATATTTGCTACTACGGAACTCCGACACATCTGAACCAATTTAATTTTCATATATAAAAGGATGTAATTTTAAACATTTTTATAAATTTTAAATACATATGGGGACACCATATGACATACGATCTTTGAGGTGATAAGGGTCAGAAGTATACAATTTTCAAAAACTTAAAGCAAAAATTAAAGGGTGTCGTTCTTTAATTCATATGAATTTATAAATTTAAACAGAATATGTGTAAAAAATTAAGAATTGTAGAATTTCTCATGGAATACATTAATTTGCTTATGCGGCCTTTTCTTTTAAGACTTCCTTTTCATAATCTCAAACAATTGTTATCTAGATATGTAAACGGCAGTAATTATTAAGTTTTTTAATAAACAGATAATAACTGCCTTAAAATTCCACTAGAACAATTTGCAAAAATAATGATTATTGTTTGTCGTAGATGACTGCATTCGAGCATACAATTGCACGAATGAACATGCTTTAAAATTTTATTTTCACAATAACGATATTAGACATGGTGGGGTCATTTAAATATGTACAATAAGCAGAACAAAATACCTTGAAGAAAATAATTATAATTATGGGTTGACATTTTGTTTCAAAAACTTCTAGTGCTGGTTGCATGAATTTCGTTCAAAATGCCTTCCTTTTGTAAAGCATTTATTTGACTACCAAAATAACTTAACTTGTTGCATTTTTAGTTATAGAGCTATGTTTGCTATTGTTTGTTGTGTCCCATCCTCGCGGGAATGTTTTTTAAGGCTAAGGGAACATCAATAGTGTTAAAGCTTTAAAGTTCGTATGTACATTTTTCTTATGCTTAAGGCATTTATATATGTCACAAGAGAAAACTTTAACTTTTTAAAGCAGTTATAAATATGAACCGAAGACTAACTCAAAGTAGCTTACTTGTTTATTTTCTAAAAATTAAGAAACTTTTAAATTGCAGGCGGCAGCACATGCTATCGTTCGAAAGAAGAATAGCTTCCTAAAGCCTATAGCGTTCTCACATTCACTCTTATTTGGGTACGGTTTTCCGTCGACCCTCGTCAAATTTGGTTTGTGAACAAACCGGTTTCGGCCGTTTGCCATCTTCAGAGTTCTTTTCGTACTCCGAAAAATTTGACGAGGGTCGACGGAAAACCGTACCCAAAAAATCTAAGCACATATTCTCACATTCTATTTGCCATAGGAAGTTACACAATATTGATATTATGGATCATTCTGAAATTGTGGAAGTTGAAATCTAAGCAGTACAGTGGCAACCCAGCTTGCGTCTATTTAAAAGAAGAAACTTGCCAACGTAAACTAATTCGTGAAAAGTCGGAGAATAATAACTATCACAACTGATTGTAAATTTTAAACAATGAAAAGAGGTTTAGCTTTTCTGAGAATTCTAGCCACAATTGTAACTGTATACACCACCGATTACTGTACACTGGATACATGTTATTATGGAAAGCATATTGCCTGTGGAAACAATCGTGTAAAAAATAACACTTACATTAACTATCAATTGAATATTCACATATTTTCTTTTTATGTTTTGCAGAATTTCGCAAAATCTTGTGCAGAAGATGCCAGTATGGTGAAAATGACCAACGAATTGCAAAATTTTATAGTGAAATATCACAATGAAAAACGTGACTTTATAGCAGGTGGTGGTGATGTCAAGCTCAGACCTGCATGTCGTATGGCCACCATTGCCTGGGATGATGAATTGGCTGAGTTAGCAGCCCTTAATGTAAAGCAATGTAAACTACAACACGACCGTTGCCACAACACTGAAGCATTCGAATATTCGGGCCAAAACCTTGCCTGGACGCAATTTGTAGATGAACCGAATCATAAAGTCTTATGGCAACGTCTCCTTGATTTATGGTATAATGAAGTAGAGTTCTGCAAACAGAATGTTATTGATGCTTATCGCGATGACAGGAAATCGACGTAACTTAAAAAGTTTACTGTAAAAAATCAAAGATATTAAATATTTTTCATTTTGTTTCAATTAGTTACGGACATTTCACTGTCATGGTGGCTGATCGTAACACCCGTGTTGGATGTGCTGCTTCCCAGTATGGCTTTTTTAATGAACGTATGAAATCTTATTTGATTGCTTGTAACTACGCTACCACCAATGTGTTAAATTTTCCTATCTATTTGGCATGCGACAAAGCTGGTACCTCTTGCAAAACTGGCACGAATCCTCAATATGTGAATTTGTGCTCTGTTTCTGAACAGTATGAGGTCAATAAATGGTTTTAAATCCACACACAAAAAACTTTAATTATTTTTTAAATAATTAAACAAATAAATAAACAAATGTATTCATAGAAATTCAATCTCTGAACCTCTTTTTTAGCTCAAAAGCGATGTTTCAACAAAAAATTATAACTCTCAAAACACAAAACCAGAAAAGCTTGACTAACAAAAATAACGAAATTCGAAATTATACAAGAAAAAAAAACATATTTGGGTCATTTCGAAACTAATTAAAATTTCATACAATAAGAGAATATAAATCTGAATAGCAAAGAGAAATATTGTTAAATCTTGATTGTTGTGAAAATCAGGTCTTTAAAAATTATTCTGAAGAAAAATACTAGTTTGTCGACTTCTATTTCTCCTAAACAGTTTAATTCAATTGGTAAACGCGTATGCAATATCACATATGAATTTTGCTGTTTTATTTACAATCAACTTCATTAAATGAAACGAATTTATATAAAATTCAAATTTACAAGAAACTAAAAATAATATTGTTGCAGAGATGTTTTCTTTAAGTTTTACAAGAAAATAATTATCAGTAAAAAAAATAAACAAAATGCCCTTGTGTCTTTTACAAACTGCCTAGTTTCTAAAAAGTCTTATGCAAAATAACTTAAACAACAGAAAACAAAGCAAAAAAACACATAGCCAAACCGTCGCATACACTGATGATGATAACGATAACAAAATGTGATGATGTTAAAGCAGAATACTTTTGTAACAGGTTTTTTAACAACAAATTTGTTTTTCAATTGCGGCAACACCAACAACATGTAGTTTTTTGACATATTCATAGTATATGCATTGGCACTTGGTACAGTGAATTTACCTTTGCACGAAAATCGCATTAAAGTAATTTAAATACACTATGAAAATGGTGGTTCTTTTAAAGTTACAGTTCGTGATATTTTCGGACAATATATTCTATATCTTTCTGAGACCGCTATTAAGAATTTGGTCGTTAAAATTCGGTCAACAGGCTCGATGTAAAATGTGCGAACACCAATGCGTTTTCGACCGGGTCTTTTAACGAAAAATATCGCAGCCGTGAAGCAGATAAAAATTTGTCAGCTCCTCAACGTTCTCAACAATTGTGGTTATCAAAAACCACTACATAGTGAATTTTGCGTAAGGATTTGACATAGAAGCTTTAGAAATTTCAACTGGTACAGGAATTGAAGCCGACCGACCATCTGAAAAAAAAACATTTTTTCAGACGATGACCATTTTCACCATCGTGTTTATTTTGTATGTATTTAAAGAGAATAAATTCTATAAAAGAACTCAGTACAACAAAATGTTATTCAAAATTTTTCTATTAAAGGAATAAATGTAAATATATTTCCTCAAGTCATTCCTCTTTTCTCTTTTTTCTTTTTTTTTTTTTTTTTTATTATATCTTAGGTTTTTACTATCTTTTCCTATTAAATAGATGTATTTAATCAGTTTTTAATAATAATGAAAATGTGATAATTTGCTGAAATATCTTAATGATAGAAACTCAAAAAACTGTAAATATTTTTAAAGATAATGTACCTATGATAGTTAATAAATAAATAATAATAAAAAAATATATTTCCTCCATGTTATATTATGAGATTTTAAATTTGTTTAATAATGGCAGATTTATGAATAGTATTGCAGAACTTTTTTCACATACGAATTTGTCAATAGCTTTTCTGGTAGCTCAACCGGTATTGATAGATAAGGACATTTGTATGTATGTATGTTAATGCTTGCTGGCGTGGAACTTTAATTTTGTTTTCAATATTATAATTATGTATGTACATATTGTTACGTTTATACCTTGTATAAACGTTTTGTTATGAGTTCTTTATTGAAAAATAAATAACACCAGTTTTTAGAGTTTTTAAATTAATAAGAATTTTATTTACTGTAACTACACAAAGTTGATACTACAGAACAATTTACTTTAGATGCACGTCTTTACTTCACGAGGTTTATTTTTACACACACTGACTATTCATTCAGACGCTGTCCTTTTATATTTGTCGTTTAACAGTTTCGAAAATTAGGGAATCTTCTACTCCCTTTGTATCACATTTTGTTGTTATTTGTTGTTCATTCAATGCATAGGCGCCTGTATGTCTGGGTGTAATTTTGTTTTTATACTGATAAAGTTTCTTCTTGGAATTTATTTTAAGATATTTGTTGTTGCCTCGTGTAGAAAACTACACAGATGGTAAACAGCATACAGATTTGTTGTTGTTTGCTTGTATAAAATTTCTACGCAGCTAGTAAACAAAAATTTGTTGTTTCTTTAATGCCACGCAGTTAGTAAACAGCATATCAAATTGTTGTCGTTTGCATGTCTAAAATTTCTACGCAGTTTGTAACTAGAAATTTTGTTGCTGTGCATAATTTCTCTTAGCAAGCCACGCAGTTAGTAAACAATATACTCAGTAGTTTACTTTATTGCCTTATTATTTTCTTTTAGACACATTTGAATTTAAACATCTGCAGTTCTTAAATAACTAAAATTAAAAATGCTGAATCTGTAATTGTAACCACTAAAACTTTAGTGCCCGTAATTTTTTGTTATTGCAAAGCACAAAGTACAACAGCAACAATGTAACCTCTAAAACTATCTGTACTTATTTTTTTTTCAAAAAGTGTGAAAACTGTTAGATATAAAATGCAAGCGTAAATATTTACTACATATCTTATGCGCCAGTATAAAAAATGTGCTCCTAAACCTAAAATATATTATAATAGTAGTGTTACGACCCACTTTCAGCATCTCTTTCTTGAGAAGTTAGAGATGCGAATTATGTTTCCTGTTGGTTTCTGGCGCAAAAAAAAATTTAAACGTTTTTTGCATGGATCAATCTTTATACCTTTTATACCTCTTTATTGCAAGATAAATAACACCAGATTTTAGAATTTTCAAATTAATTACAAGGTTATTTACTTTAACTATGCACAAATAAGATTTGTTCGTTGGCACGTTGGCAGAACAATTTACTAAAGATGTAAGTCTTTACTTTACGAGGTTTGTGTTTTAAAAGTTAAGTTAATGTTTCTGCATGGAATTTATTTTAGGAGAGTTGTTATTGTCTTGCATGTATAAGATTTCTACGCAGTTTGTAATGTGTATAAGTTTTCTTCGCAGTTTGTAACTAAAAAATTCTTGTTGTCTTGCGTGTATAAGTTTTCTTTTTAAACTTAAGCAAAAAGCATCCGCAACAATATGATAAAATTATTAAACAAATTAATTTAATATTTATGCGTATATTTGTAGGAGAAGACTAATGTGCTTACATTAAGGTAAGTAATGTTTTGTAATTCTACTTTTTTGTGTTTATTGTATATAAATATGATGGATTAACCAACTTAATCATATTGTTTACTTTTGTGCGATATAGTACAAAGTATTGGCTGAACTATTCCTTGCCTACAGGTGGCATTTCAATACCAAAAAATATAGCTCTGCAAATGTATCGAACAGCTGTAACAGCAACACGTCAAAACTAATCATCGTTGGTGTTACTAAATTAACAAAACAATAAGAAACAAGTTTATTTTTTGGATTTATTAAGTTGAAGCGGACAAAAAATTGATAAGGTTATTAAGAATTCATTTTAGAAGCCATTTAAAATGGTGTACATAGATCGAAGTAAAAAATCCCTTATAGAACTTATTAGAACTAAAATAATTGTGTTTTAATTTACAGATGGTAGAGTTTTAGAAAAACGTCCTTGGGATCTAAATCGTATTTTAGAAATATTTATTGCTTTTTGGGTATTAGTGGTATACTTGTGAGTAGTTAATATAAAAAACGTTTATAAAATTCTTATTCGATCCTTTTATAGCTTTAAGACTTTGTTTGCGCCCTTTAATGCGGAAAATCGTGGTAGTGGAAATAATGGCCGCGGTGGTGGTTGGGGCTCAGGTGGAGGTGGCGGGGGTGGGGGAGGAAGACCTGGAGGTAGTGGCGGGCTACGGCCTAACCGCCGCATAGGTCGTATAACGAATTCAATGGATTGCAATATTCCTGGTGGTGGGTGATCACGGTAGTGTGTCCAAGCCTATGCACTAAGCAATGTTTTTTATTCAATACTCATGCCTAAATAAGAAAAAATATTGCTGCTTGGACACTGAAGAACTCACTCTGAGGCTTAGGTCGTTCCATTTCACACTTAAATCGTTGATTTACATTGTGTACAGACGGAAATTATAGCTCTTTCTGGTAATTTATTGCCTTTATGACGAATCATTTCTAAACTCTACTGAGAGAATTGGTTCTGATTTTTTTTTAGAGTTTTAACTTTCCTAGAAAATTTGTGGAACTGACGTAATAGTTAAATTTTGTATTTAAACTAGTTTACCTTAAAAATGTTAATAAATTAAATATGCTGTAAATATTGAGTTTGCATCGAAAGTAACTTTGATTTGCTAATCTATTTCACAACCACTTAATTAGAAATAGGCTACAATTATCAACCAGATGAAAAACATTATTAGTTGCATTAAAAGGCTTTTTCCTAGGCCAAAAAATGTTGCATTGATTTTTAAGAAATTTTAAGTTTACAAATCGATATACTTAATTTTATCACATACTTGATACTTTCAAAATAACTTCTATCGAGTCAGCAGTAATGCTTTCGTTCTACTTTTAAACTCTGTTCTAAAGCATGTTATGAAAAATGTTAGAGTTTAAACGTACACAGGTATATCAGGATTAAAAAAATATCCCTTATATAATAACTACTGAAACTTTAGTGCATAGTAAAAACTGGACTAATCAATGTTACCTTGAAATTTGAGATACCAATGTCAGCAAATTTTTCGCTTCTTCAAAACCTTTAATGACAAATTTGCGCCAGTGTAAAAGTGCAAGTTGATTTAAAATACAGGAACAGGATGTGATTTTAAGTCCCTTATAATATCCTTTTTACCACAGAGTACTTCTTTTACTCGGAGTACAGAGTGAGCTCTTTGCTTTTTATACCGGCGTTCATTTAGTAAGAACGCAAAGAAGATATTAAAAAATTTGATTTACAGTTAATACATTGAATTATCAAAAAAAAACTCAAGTAATATTGTGTTAAGAAAAAACTGATTAACCAACTAAATCATATTTTATAGCTCCTTTGTCGCCTACAGTGATCCAAAAATTATTCATATTAAAAAGTTGCTCTGTGTCAATTCTAAACATGGTATTAGAAGATGTTTTAGTACCAAAAAATACAGTCGTGTAATTGTGGCGAATAACTATACCATTAACCACGTCATAATTAATCTGTTGTATTACTATATTTTACAAAATAATAATAAACAAATTTACCATAGAATACTAACAAATTTACCGCCTGTATTTATTAAGTTGAAATCACAAATTTTTTTTGGCAAAATGGTGTATATAGACCGAAGTAAGAAATCCCTTATAAAAGTTGTTGCAAATTGAATAGCGAATGTTATCTTCCAGATGGCAGAGTTTTAGAAAAACGTCCTTGGAACGTAAGCCGTGTTTTAGAAATATTCACTGCATTTTGGATATTACTGGTGCACTTGTGAGTAGTAAAATTATATAAAAATTAAATTCTGGTTCGATATTTTTTTACAGTATAAAAACTTTGATTGCCCCCTTCAAGAAGGAAAGCCGTGGTGGCAATAGAAATAATGGTCACGGCAGTGGATGGGGCTCTGGTTGGGGTGGAGGCCCTGGTGGGGGAGGAGGTTCTGGTGGGGGAGGAGGCTCTGGTGGGGGTGGAGGGCTGGGTCCTAACCGCCGTATAGGACGTATAACTAATTCAATGGACTGCAATATTCCTGGTGGTGGATGTTCTGGATGTTCACAGTAGTGTGGTCAAGCCTATACATTGCTTTAATTTTTTTACTTCTGCCTTAATTAAAAAAGATTGCTGACTGGACGATGAGCAATATAATCTAAGACTTGGATCATTAACATCAGTGATTTATATAATTTACAGATTAAAATTAAACGACCGTAATGTATTGCCCTTATGAACATTCATTTGCTAACTCTATCTACTGAGGGAACTGATTTTTATTTTTAGTTTTCTATTAAAGTTTATGTTAGTAGATTCATTTTTTAATTTAATTAATTATTTTAAAATTAAATATTGTAATTTTATATACATACATTTATGTCAAAATGTTTTATGTTTCCATCACTAAAAATATACATGGAAGGCTTAATGTAACTCCTTATATTGATTACTTATTTATTTCACAAGCATTCAATTAAAAAAATGCCACACTAATTGTTAAAAAAATACAGTCAGTTGAAAGATTTCAAAGCATTATTATAAGCATTTATGGGCTTTTTCTTCAGTCGCTAAGGCAGAAGGTGCAACAACATTTGACTAAAGATGACAACTTGATTTTAAAATCGATCGATTTAATAAAAGCTCGTTAAAAATTTTTATACTTATTCCATATTTTGTGTTTTCAGTATCACCGATTTTTATCACATTCTTGATACTTTTAAAAAATTTATATGTACATATATATGTATGTGCTTTTCAAAAACATTTTAAAGGACTGAGTATTTGGATACTCAAATTTATACAAAATATTTAATAAGTAAATAAGTATTAATCTTTATAAGGCTCTTTTTAATTAAATTTAACACGTATATTTTCAATATTTCGCTTTCCATCGGAAAGTTTCCTTTTTTTATAATAATTTCAACCCTCGTCCATGTTCAAACAAAAGCGCGTTTTCAGTTTGCAAAACCCATTATTTATTTAAGCATGATTTTCGCCTTAAAATTTACATCAGTTCATCGAAGTATATATTGTGACTTGAAGCCCCCAGATTTTCAGCGCCTGAGATTTAGAGTCACCTAATTTCCAATATCAAATCGTAATCGCCAATTTTAATATATCAGCGTTTTCCAGAACATGGGCGAATACAACAATTTACATTCAAAAAGACATTTAAAAGAAATTATTTAAAACAAAAATAAACTACGTGTATATAACGTACTATGTATTTAAAAAACTTTCAGAAGATCACGACAATAAATTTAAATTTAAAATATAAATTTTTGATTTCCAAAAAATTGCCATCAAGTGTCTTCAAATGGCCTTCGTTATTAATTTTAACGCTCACCATTTGATTATATTGTTAAGAAGATACTTAGTTTAAGTTATAAAAAAATAGAATCACTGAAAAAGATAGTGAAATGACCTATTGTACCTATTTACACATTAAGAAGTTTTTAAGAAATCTTATGAACTTAAAGCAACAACAGCATGCTACATTAAAATTCCATGAATTAATAGTAACAATCAGAAAATAAAAACAACTAACATAGAACACAAAGATACAAAACCAATCAAACAACAACACTGGATAATGATAGCAACGTCATCTATACGCGATACGTAGAATTAGAATTACCGAGTAAATGTCTAGCAAAATATAATATAAAAGCTCCCTATTTTGAGCATAGTCGAGTACAGACATTAAATTGATATAGCTGCTTTTAGACGTTAAAGTAGTAATGAAAGGAATAAACTTAACAATATGTTAAATTATTAATGCTAACCATGTGCATTTAAGTTCCGGACATAAATAATTTAAAAATGAAATTTTAGTTTTGAAATTATTCAACTTTTTTAAAACTAGATAGATAGAAAACAAGAAATATCAGACACAAGCAGAATGTGATGCAGCACTTTCTATATCGCTGTGTCAGCAACTACTTTTGAATTAAATACTATTTTTACTTATATTTAGTTAATTTAATAAAATTTTATTTAAAACAATTTTTAAATTCCTTTAATTACTATTAAAGTGATATTTCTTACAATTTCTTAAATATTTATTGCACAACCATATTTAAAATATGTTTAAAAATTTATTATAAAAAAAAGACTATGCATAATCAATGCTGTCCTGTTATTAGTTATTCTACCGAAAAAAAGTTATAAGTTTAAATCCAGTTAAATTTTAAAATTGCTCATTGGATAGCCTCGGGCACCCAGGCCGGTAATTTTAAAAACAGAACCACATGGGGGCGGAAGACCATCTTCGTTGGCGGTGGTTACAAACAGAATATCCAAGTTTGGGCCACCGAAAGCCGCAGAAGTAACGTGCAAGCAAGGCAGCTTAATTTCTTGTAAAATTTCGCCAGTACTATAAAATGTAAATTCTAAATTCAATTTAAATAGAATAAATCACAAACTTACTTTGGATTAAATTTATATAAACCAGAACCATTAAAAAGGGCAACATAAACGTTACCCATAGTATCAATAGTCATACCATCAGGCAATAAATGTTCCTTCGGGTTCGTTTTGCGTAAATTAAGCACAACTTTTGAAGTATTAATATCTTGATTTGTAAAAAAATAATAAATGATTGTGTTTAAAATCACAAATTGTTGTTTGTTGTATAAACATACCCACTTTTCCTGTTTCAATATCATAATTATACTCCTTAACTTCAAAGTCCGCTGTATCGGAAAAATAGAATTTATTTATTTTATCATTCCATGTTAAACCGTTGGAAATGCCAACGTCTGATTTAATTAATTCAGCTTTGCCACCCTTTTCATATCTATACAATGCACCCCAGCGGTGTTCATATTTATCACCAACATAACGCATTGTGCCAGCGAATAAACGTCCCTTAGAATCACATTTGCCATCATTGAAACGATTACCCTTGTAACGGTCACTATCCATTTGTACCTCGAAGAGTGTAGAAATTGCTTTAGCCGTTTCAGAATTTCCATTCCATTCTACAATGAGAACGCGACGTCCACATCCAACAACAAATTGATCAGACTTATCTTCGACTGGTATAACAAAACTAGCAAATTCTTCTCCTTCCACTTTGGCTTTGTATACTTTGTTTTCACTGTAGTTGTAGCATGAAATTTTGCCTTCATTAAGATCTACATAATACAAACTTTGGGTGGCATTATCCCAATGAGGACCCTCGCCCATATCGGCTAAACTGCCCTTAATTTCTTCAACTTTGTAAGACATCTGAAAGACAAAGAATGTTAAGTATAATAAAACGCTTGAAGTAACTGGTGTAGTTGTTTAATTTGGTCTGGTGGATGTTATTATTGCCAAACATTTACATACATATATACATATGTATTTCGTCAAATCACTTTACCTTGCAACATTGAATTGTGGAGAATTGGCTCCTGCCGCAAAACACAAATGACGCACTTACTTTCGACATTGAAACAATATCGAAATGGGTTCGTATGGGTATTGTGACTCTTAAGTATACGATAGATGTTAAGGAATCGAAAATTCTCCATGTTCTTAGCATGATATTACAGAAACGGTTTACTTAAAGTTTCAGACTCTCTATTTATTTAACAAATTAAATTTTTGAAAGACAGTTTTTCCGACTTTCTTTTGTTTTAAGAATTACAAGTCGTGGCTGCAAAAAACGTTCTTCAAGGATATACATACATGCATACATACATACATACATACATAAGTATGTACATACTTCTATCTACAAAAAAAAACGATATTTTTCATTGGTTTGGGTCTCAATTCTCAGAATTGCACGTGAAAGTAGGCCCAGAACTAAGAACCTCCGCATCATTCGTATTGTCAACTTGGCTGCAATTTAACAATTTAAATTGCAGCGGAAAATAAGTGGTCAATATTGGATGATTTTTGCTATGTTTGTGCTCATATCATCCTGAAAATAGGCAAACAGGATCGAATTTTGGTGAAACAAAAAATTAATTTCACAAATATGCTTTCGAACCATTGTAACCACCTCTGTGCATGGGGAGTATTGAAACAATTCATTGAAGGCGTTTTAGGGAAGAATCGTATACAGCAAGATGAATCGGATAAGCACGGAAAGAGGTTACACCAGGTGATTGCGCTAATGGAAAAGCCAGTCAAAAGGCAAACAATTTATTGCATTGCTTGCGGAGCTTTGTTGATGGACTTCTAAAATTATGCAGTTTGAAGATGAAAGCTCCGAAGATGAAGATGACACAGAAGGTGATGGATACCCTGAGAAAAGGTTTCATAAAAAATAATGTCTAATTCGGATAATAATGTAGACTCAGAACATGGATATGAACAACCTACTACTTTGGATTTGTAATTCCGTTAATGAGCAGAAAAGGTGAAAAATGGAGAAAAATAATGGCAGTAACCGATTTTTAAGGCACTGGAAGGACTTTCTTCGGGCAACTTTATTCTGATTTTTTTTTCTTCTTATAAGTATCTACAACTTTGCTTTAATAGGAAAAGAGAGATATTTTGTAAGCTATACTGAGATATAAAATTTAGAAAAAATGATAGAAATCCGCTTTAAGCAATTAAATTATTAATGCAGCCAAAATGATGTTCCAATTTTTGGGGCCACTTTCACATAAAATTTTCGGATTTCCTCGCCAAAATGTGTTGTACTGTCAAAGAATAAAAATATCTCTCTGATCTCCAATATTTAATACATTAAGCATATTTATCTTAGATCTCTTGTGGTAAAGGCTCCATATATAGTCACATAAGTCCACAATATTCAAAAAAGCATTTACGGTGACACAATAGAAAATGTGTGGTGAGCGTTAAGAAATACAACGCGAATAAAAAAGTAATAAGTACGTCAACTTTAGAAACGTATTAACGGCGTACCAAACGACGGATTTAAATATGAATAAGTTGACAACCGCAAAAGTTATTTTAAACAAAATAAATAGTATCAATCTAGTAAATATTTTTTTTAATGACAGCAAGGAAGCGAGAATTCAAGTTGTAGTCACTGTTCATTGATATCAAAGAAAACGAATTTAAATTTGTACACATTTCTCTTACAACATAAATTACGTAATTAAGCGAAAAGAAAAACGAGTAAAATTATATCAATTTTAGTTTCAATAATTCGTACTCATGGAAAAGATTATTTTCAGAGATTAAATATTTTAAAATGTTAAAAATTATTATAATGGCAGATTTAAAGCAGTTGTAAAAGATAAATTTGCTTAGAAGAGGCTCTATGCCAATATCAATTTCCCGCTTTGCATGTTTGATAGAAAATAATAAATATTTATTTGCTACTTTTCTTAAATATAGAAATCCTTTGAGAGCTTTATATGCTTCACAACGTCTCTAATGTTTTGTCAAAATGTACTTCAAAATACAAATATTATCAAATAGAGCTGTCGGCTAATATCTGATCGCAAAAACTTTTGCCGCCCTCTGAATAACAATAGCAAACCATAGTGTTCATACGACTCGACGTTTAACTATTGTAACTATTGTATGTACACACATAAATATTTCGCTATTAAAAAATATATTTTGTTGATAATTTTATAAAAATTATTTACTTGTGCTGTCTTAAAGTAGAAAAAATGCCAGCAAATGGAATCAGTGAGTATGTAAGAGAGTATTTTATCGTTGTTCACAACAAGATTCAAAATGAAACTACAGGATTCGCTCTCACATTTTTGTATGGCGAACCATGTTGTTTCAATCAAGATTCGGTCGCGAACCATCCGTTTGAACAAAGTAAAAAGAAGTAATTTTACGGCAGCTTACAGCTAGCTCTTTGTGAAATTAGTGAGTTTGCTAAAGCTTTCGTAAACTTTAAATCCAAGTTGCTTCAGAAATAAAGGAAAGAGCTTACCGCATACCAACGGCAGCTATTGGGGATAGTAAACCTATGTCCTCTGTTCAAATTTGCGAAAGTTGATACTTATTTCGTTTATGAAAATTTAAGAATTAGCTGGTGGTGCCAATATTAAGTTTTAGAGAAAAAAGTTCGATATTATAGGCGTTAATACCATGTTAAGACGACAAAATGTTGTTAATTTGCTTTCTGAATAACAGTAGCGAACCGTGCTGTTCATACGGCTTGTTTCTTGTTTCGTTTTGACGTTAACTATTGTAACTATTGCATGCACACACATAAATATTTCACGCGAATTTAAAATGAATAAAAAAGCTAAGTTAATTTTTAAAAAATATATGAAATATTCATTTTGAATATTCTAAATATTTTAACTTTGCAACACCTTTTTATTATTTCCATTTTCATATGTTTGGTTGTTTATTTTGCACTTTTTGTTTCGATTGTGTCATTGTTTATAGCCTGTTTCCACGACAGTTTGAATCTCGTGCTTCGCTCTCTGAAGCAAGTTTGTGAATCATGCTGTTTACACGACTCATTTATCTGCTTCGATTTGGCAGTTGTTATTAAACAGAAAAACATAAGTTGAAAAACAACAACAACAGTTGAAAAACAAAAACAACAGTTGAAAAACAGCAGAAGATATCCTTCTTGCCGCGATAGCATTAAGTATAATTTTTTTTCCTATCAATTTTTTTTTCAATTTTATAAAATTAAAATTAATTAACACACCCACAAAACAATTATATTTTTTAAGTTTTCACTTTTAACTTTGTTTTGTTTGTAAATTTTCTTTGTTTACAAAAACGTTTAATTTTGATAACTAGTGCAGATAAACTTACGATAAAAATTAGAGAAGAGAAGATTTTTACTTGCTTCGCAACTAGCTTCAATATGAATCTACCAGCTTCGCTCTCAAAATTTTGTATGGCGAAGCAGGTTGATTCGCTTATGATTGGGGTGTGAAGCAAGAATAGAGAGCGAAGCAGGTGCCGTGGAAACAAGGCATTACAGTTTTTAACAAATAGTGCAGATAAACAAACGATAACTTGTTTTTAAAATTAGACAAGACATTATTTTATCGTGATGCACAACAATATTTAAAATGAATCTAAAAGATTCGCTCATATATTCTTGTATGGCGAACTATGTTGTTTCTATCAAGATTTGGTCGGGAACCGCGAATGGGAGAGCGAACTTCGATATTTGCTGCCCGTGTGAATACAATATTAGTGTGTAACACTAGTTGATAATCAAATTAGGGCAGCTCATATTAATTCGTAGCTGGAAAGAAATGTAGCAGGAAACATGTTACAAGCAGAAACACTTTATATAGACTTCAATAGCATTTCGTACAGAATGGTGAACAAATCTGTCGCCTGCAGTGCCCGATTTTTGAAAGAAAATTGTATCACCCCTAAATGCTAGCAGGGTGTCAACTGAAAGCTCCACGTTATTTCCACGGAATCAGTATGCTCCAGAGTTCATATTTTTGGCTTTTTAGCTGTTCTCTGACTGATTATTGAGGTTGGCCCTTCGAGGTTGGTTTCGCAGGATCATTCACTTTTGACGTTAATGCAGATTGAACGATACTGGTCCAGTGAGCATGTTTGCCATGTGTTCTGGACAAGGAGTTGGGTAGTCTCCGACTTTTCAGCAAGGAGTGGGGTTGGCGGCCTGCTCCAAGCTCTTGAAGTTGCTACTTGGAATGACCTGTTGGATATAATTATGCTCCGGCTTCCTAGGGCGAGGGTGACGCTACATATCACACACAGTGGTTTGATCCACCGTCGTGTTACGGCTTACATAGCTAGGTTCTGACGTAAATCTTATCACGCACTAGTGTGGAATACTACTTGATAATAAAATATCAATTCGCAGCTGAAAAGAAATGTAGCCGGAAACATATTGCAAGCAGCAACATTTCGTAACTTTTTATAAAATAAACAGAGTACAAGTTCAGCAAGAAATTGTGCACTAATTATTGTAGAGGCTTTTAATAGCATTTCGTACAGAATGGTGAACAAATCTATCGCCTGCAGTGCCAGATTTTTTAAACAAAATTTTTTAGAAGCGCTATGCCTAAAAGCAAACTTAACTTAACTTATTTACTGCTCTATTGCCTTTATCAATAAAATTATATTAAAATTTTTTAGAAATATTTTAAAAAGGCCAAAGCCTTTACATAAAAATTAAAAAAATTTTTGCTTTCATATATTTTAATATAAAACAATTGATTATTTACAAAAAAAATTCTTTATACATTTTTTTTCAAGATTTCAATAAATGAATATAAAAATTTATTTAATTTTATTCGACCTTTTTTTATTTTAATTAAATATGTTTCAATCTTTTAATCGGTCTTTAAATCGATGAAAAGATTAAAACATATTTAATAAATTTATTTAATTATTACATAAAAACCTTGTGCTTAAAAAAGTTATTAATAAAATATTAAAACAGCTCAATAAACTATAATTATTATTTTAGTAATATTTTCAAATATATTTTCCTTTTAGAAACACATTTACTGTATTTGTAAGTGTTATAAACGTCGTTTTGTTTTATTGTGCTGATTTCGGATAAAAAATATATATGTATGTACATAAATTTATTCTTAATATATATACATATGTATATTATCTATAGTTTAATCTTGGTCATAGGGAGACCTTTGGCACCTAAACCAGTAACTTTGTAGGTGGTGCCAGCCGGATCGGGTTCACCGTTACGAGAAGAGGTGGTAACAAATAAAATATCCAAATTGGGACCACCAAAGGCAGCTGAGGTTATTTGTTTGCAAGGAAATTTAATTTCCAATAACACTTGACCGTTGCTTAAATAAAAAAGAAAATAAAAACTTGAAAATCTATATATCTATAATATAAATTTACGTTGGATTAATTTTGTAAATAGTGTGGCCATTAAATGTGGCTACATAAATATTGCCATCTGCATCAATAGTCATGCCATCTGGCAGCAAATGGTCCTTGGGGCTGCTTTTGCGTAAATTGAAAACAACTTTGGGGTTGGCTAAAATTATTAAATATAAAAAAATATATATAAAAAAAATAGTAATTGTTATATTCATCTATATGGGTACTTACAAGCTTTTCCGTTTTCAAAATCATAATCGTACTCCTTAACCTCGTAATCAGTTGTGTCGATGTAATAAAATTTCTTAGTTTTTTCATTCCAAGCCAAACCATTGGAAATGCCCACATTTGATTTGACAACTTCAACTTTGCCTCCCTTTTCATATTTGTATAATTCTCCATAACGATGTTCAAATTCATCGCCTACATAACGCATAGTACCAGCAAATAAACGTCCACGGGGATCACATTTGCCATCATTGAAACGGTTATCATTAAAACGTGGATCGCCGCTTTGTACTTCGAAAAGGGTCTTCAGGACTTTAGCGGTCTCAGAAACGCCATCCCATTGAACAACCAAAACACGACGACCAGATCCGACAACAAACTGATCGGTAGTACCTTCAACAGGTACAGTAAAACCTGCTAAGTCTTCACCTTCAATTTTAGCTTTGTACACTTTATTCTCATTGTAATTATAACGTAAAAGTTTGCCAGCGTTAATGTCAACATAATACAAATTTTGTGTGGCAATATCCCAGTGAGGACCTTCACCTAATTCGGCATGAGAGTCAGGAAGAGGTTCAACTTTATACGACATCTGAAAATGAATAGTGACCGAAAAAAAATGTCATGAAATGAAGTGCACACATATAAATGAATAAACTATTGACATTTATTGAATGAACGTACACATGTATGTACATATGTTACAGATTAAAAATAATAATTTAAACTTAAAATTCATTATGTAAGAGCAGGACAAATTAAGACATATTAAGGTAAAAAAAATGACAAGATTTACATCTATGGGATTGTGAAGGACAATGGTTACACTATACATATAATAACACTGAATTTTATGCAGGTATAAACAAAGTGGTGATTTGTATTATCTAATATAAGCATAAGATAAAAGTTTTATGCGTTCGAACATATTCACCCTTATTCTGTTTATCGTCGTCGTCATCGTCATCAATTTAATATCAATCTCAAATTTTATCGACATCGTCATCAATTCAAAACGAAACTGGTATGCCCTAAGGGCAGTGTAACGATGTCGATGGTTTATCGTTTTTTAAAGCACATCTCTAACAATTTAGACAGCTGGTTTGTTTTTTTTTCAATTTTTGTAAAGTTTTTTTTTGAAGGAGAGCGAATTATTGACAAAAATATAAAAAATTAAAAGGACCATATAACTTTAAATAACTAAATGCTTCTTCCTCCCCCAGTAGACGTACACTCTGCCTTATTTGCCACTAATTTTTTCTTCACTTGAAATTTTAAATCCCGCCAAACCTATAAAAATAATTTTATTATACAATAATCTTTTTAAAACTATTTACTTTACCTTTTGCCAACCATCACCTGATCTTTTCGGTGGACCAAGGGCATATAATATCGTTGCTATTCTTTCCCACTGCTCTTTGAAGTCACTGGGAAGACTGCCTTTTTGGAAACCCTTGGCAAGTGGTGGATTCTTTTCCATCTCCTCCACTAACTTATTAAATTGAATACTGTTTGTATTTTTTTTTCTTTTTCCATTTTTTTTTAATTTAAAGTGCTATTGTAAAAAAATCAAAAACACTAAAACTGTTTCGACACAAACCAGACCGACGATAAAATCAGAGTCAATTTAAATCGATGCCATCGTTAACGTTGCGTACGGCATACCAAAAATACATCGACGCTTGTCGATAACACTTGATATTGATAATGGGCACACCAATTAACAACAATTGATACAAAACGTTATCGTTTCATATTGATGACGCTAAATGGAATAAGGGTGATTATGTGGCAGGTCAATGTTTATTTTGAAAGAAAAAAAGAAATAAAAGGGGCCACTGATAAAGAGAATGTAATGTAATGTAATTTTATATAGCTGAGCCGATTTTTATCAAAATTCGATTTTAAAGATATTTAGATAGGTGCTGATCTATAAGGTCAAATTGTGTCGTTATTCTACATAATAGTGGACACATTGGAATGACATATTGCGTTAAAAAGTTGGATAATATTCTACCTTTTACGCCACCGACTGGGTTAATATACATATATACATAAATATCATACTATTTCAAAGTCAACTGTTAAAGTGAAATTTGCTGCAAAGTAAACTGTGATTTGATATCTAAATGAAGAGCTATATTTTATAGTAAGATATCAACACATGAATGGAGAGATTATTTTTATGTGTTAATTATACGATATTGCTTTAAAAAACCTTTTCCAAGGAAGATAGTCATATTCATGTTATATATTTTAAGATAGCAATTAAAATATGACAGTAAATTGTGTGACTTATTTAAGTATTTATAATTAGCTCATGTTGGTGTGCGAAGTTGGAAAATAAAATTCTTTTAGAAATAAGTTAAAGTGCAGGAACCAAACTACAAATTATTTCGGTGAAAAACTTTTAAAGGAAAATATTGATCTAATGACCGAAATAAAATAAAAATGAAAACATTTCCCTCATTAAAAAAGCGTGATAATATTTTTGAATATGAAAATGCAAACTAGTACTTGGTATAGTTGCCTGATAGGTGGTGCCTGTTCCGAAATTTTTAACATGTTAGAAAATATTGTTTCTTATGTATTCGGAGTGGAATCACTAGAAAGGTCATAAAAACAGATCCAGGTAAAGCCGGAAACAATAATCTACTAGGGTTATAAAGAGTTCAATTCGCTTAAGTACGTAATCATATTCCTTTTATAAGAATGCAAATTTACATTGAAGAAAATTTTTATAAGTAGAGCGAATTGAACGCATCACAAATTTACGAAATGATTCATAATTAGCATAGTTTGACGAAAAATAACCAAACAACTCTAAATTCGGTTTAAGTTTACGTATAACTAATTTACAAAAACATAATTAAAAATTTAAAAATGTATGTATATTCGTTCGTCTAACAGAAAGCAAGAACAAAATATGCGTCGCTTAATACATAGAACGAAAAAAGCCTTGGGTTGTGTGCAGATTTCGGCTAACAGAAATAAAATTAATTTATTTTGAATATCCCTCGTATTCTTATTTATCAAATTAGTTGGTTGAATAGACTATGTTCACAAGGTGCACCAACTAAAGTAAATTGATGTGAAAAATCCTTATGATGGATTAAGCGATCCAAAAAAAATGCCACATTACTTTCTGCTATGGCATAATTTTTTTCGGTTTTCTTTAAAACTTAAAATATGAACCCAAAAATGTGTTAATACATCATCAACCTTTTCATTAAGTTATAATACTAAAATAGTTTGATTAATTACTAAAAAAAAAATAAAAATATTGAGGGAACATTAAACAAAAATTGTAGTTCCTTCTTACTACACGAATTGCTTTGGATATTTGAATTAATGAAAAGGAACTCAGAGTCCAGACTGATATTTTACAGATTTGGCAAGTAAGATTTAACAAGTGACGATTCAATAAGAACAAGGTGGCCTGGTCTACAAAGGATATTAAATTAATCTTGCATGAGGTTCATAACTTGAGTTCATGCTCATTGCTCATGCTCACGTGATTAGCCTAAATTACGTGAAACAAAACATCAACGTAAATGAGCGTGCATTAACTCAATGTATAAATGTCGAGAATAAATAAAAATAAAAACGAAACGACAACTTTGTATATGTGGGTAGTTAGATAAATATGATTTTAAAACTTTTTATACGATGGAAAATAGCTAGAGGTTGTTAGTATGCAACACAAATACAGGACTTTTGTCATGTACATTTTATTCATAAGAAATCGTTCATTATAGCCTGTTTCCACGACAGTTTGAATCTCGTGCTTCGCTCTCTGAAGCAAGTTTGTGAATCATGCTGTTTACACGACTCATTTATCTGCTTCGATTTGGCAGTTGTTATTAAACAGAAAAACATAAGTTGAAAAACAACAACAACAGTTGAAAAACAACAGAAGATATCCTTCTTGCCGCGATAGCATTATGTATAATTTTTTTTCCTATCCATTTTTTTTAATTTTATAAAATTAAAATTAATTGACACACCCACAAAACAATTATATTTTTTAAGTTTTCACTTTTAACTTTGTTTTGTTTGTAAATTTTCTTTGTTTACAAAAACGTTTAATTTTGATAACTAGTGCAGATAAACTTACGATAAAAATTAGAGAAGAGAGGATTTTTACTTGCTTCGCAACTAGCTTCAATATGAATCTACCAGCTTCGCTCTCAAAATTTTGTATGGCGAAGCAGGTTGATTCGCTTATGATTGGAGTGTGAAGCAAGAATAGAGAGCGAAGCAGGTGCCGTGGAAACAAGGCATTATATTGGTGGGTGAAAATATTTAATTATCATATATTAAAATCACATGTATTAAATTAAAGGTAAAAGTAAAAAACTTGTGCAAAACAATAATAATAATTATTAAATTACACACAAATGAATATTGTTCATTAACATATAATAATATTGAAAACAAAAACAGATATTAAATATTTTTTGAATACTAGTACCTTTCAGAATTTCCTTTTAAAACAAACTATATTAAAAAGAAATATTTGGTTAAATAATTTATTACAAAAAAAAAAAAAAATTACTTATATTACTTACCAAATGACCAAATGCATAAAACAGCAAAATAATATTTATTCATTTATTTTTTTAATCACACTATAATATTCATTTTGCGAATATGAGACCATCTATAAAGTATTATTAATAGGCAGGATAATTTTCTGTTTTACTATTTACGATCATGTAGTGCAATCGATTTCGATAAGAAATTTACATTTTAAAGATATGTTTGTGTAAATTTGCATATTCTATCGTTTATTTGTATAAGTTCATTATATCGAAAGATATAACGAGCTTAAAGTTGACATTATAATACATTGGAAAATTATACGCAATACATACCTATCGTGTAAACGTTTGAATAATCAAAATGTTTTTATCATTTTGAACAATTGTGTCTTTATAACTTGATTGCATACCTAGGTTATAGCCGAATGTGTCGTGTTTACAAGTATCTTAAGATACTTGCTGAATTTAAATAAAAACGAAACAATAACTAAATAAAAATTTCACTTGACACCAATGAAGTTAATAAAAGACAGCATTCGAATAATAAAGCTTGTGAATTAATTTTCCCTGAGAAGTGACAAATGTTAAAGAGTATTTGCTCAGCAAGCTGCTAATTTTTAATATTTTAATTAGAAATTATCACTATATTATGTGGTAAAATGCTTAGCAATTTAACATATTTACATGGATGACATTCGGCGTAAGCAGTTTAATATAATAGAGTTTCAATCAATGCACAAATAGTTGCAAGTTAATGTAAAACAAATTTTTTAATTTATTCATTCACTTTCCATGGATTTCCCCCCGGGGGCACATGATAGTCTTTTTGGAACCTACTATTCCATTTAGACTGGTGTCTTGTGGGGTAAAAAGGAGCCCAGGCACCTCAAAGGCTAGTAGGAGTCACCTGGACAATCCACATATTTCCACGGGAATCAGTTGCCCCAGAGTTCACTATTTGTCTCTTTAGGCAAAGATGTTCTCTGACTGGTTATTGAGGTTGGCCCCTATATGGGAGTATCGTGGTGGTTGTGGTTTCGGACCCTCGTGAGAGTTTGTGGGTCGGATCATTCAAATTAACTCAATGAATGGTGCAGGTTCAGTGAGCATGAATGCTGTGGTGTTGTTGATAAAAAAAAGATCTTCATGCGTTCTGGACCAGGAGTTGGAAAGTCTCCAACTCTTTAGCAAGGAGTGAAGGCTGCGGCCTACTTCGGGCTTTCGAAATTGCTACCAGGAGTGACCGGAGGATATACGTATTCGATGGTCTCCTGAAATCTAGATAACTTGCAGATCGCATGGTCTCACACCGGCGACAGATCTTTCAAATATAGTGCAGACAAACAAACGATAATTTGTTTATAAAATTAGAGAAGACAGAATTTTTTCGAGGTTCACAATAAGATTCAAAATAAATCTACTAGGTTCGCTCTCATATTTTTGTATGGCGAACCATGCTGTTTCAATTAAGATTCGTTTCGCCCCTGGTGCCCCTGTAGGCTAGAAGGTAGTGTACTAGCTTGTAAATATGTGGATTGTGGGTTCGATTCCCAACGAAGACCTTGGTTTTTTTTCACTACAAAATTTAAAATTGGCTGTCGGTGGGGCTGCTCAGCGATGAAGGCAATATCACTGGTCGCTGAGCTGTCTTTATACGGCAGTTAATTTCCGACTATCCTTCTACTTTTACCACCTGTTTTATCTCTTCTCTATCCCTTTCCTAAAGAATGTAGCGCGGTACTTGACTAAATAGGCATTGTTTCTGTTTGAAGAAAAAAAAAAGATTCATTTCCCGAACCGCGAATAGGAAGGCGAACCTCGATATTTGCTGCCGGTCTGAATATAGTATTATTTTCATGGTAGTATCTAGGACTACTATTATTGCTACGGGTAACGGGGAAACAGGGTTCGATTTAGGAGAGGGAGCCTGAGAAACGGGTACCACATCTAAGGAAGGCAGTAGATGACTCACATTAGAGGCCCTGTAATTCGAGTGAGTACACTTTAAATCCTTTAACAAGGACCTATTGAAAGGCAAGTCTGCAGCCAGCAGCCGCGGCAACTCTAGCTAAAATAGCGCATATTAAAGTGGAAAAAACTGCGGTAAAAGGTTCATTACAAATATATATTAAGACGTTTTGCTTTAAACATTTAATAACGACTATTCGCAAGCCACAAAGAAAATGGAACCCTATAAAATATAGATACTAATAGCATGGTACTTGGCAATCCGTTTGTGTAGTTTATTTAGCCTTTAAAAGTTATATAAATTATAAATCGAACTTTAGCCTCTATAAACTGACATATTATTTCCCTTAAACTTTTAAATTTCATTCAAAACTTTATTAAAAAATTTAAAGAAGAAGTTTTGAAAGATAAATTAAACTATTTAAGGATTCTTTAACGCACAAGTGTTAGCGTATTCAAAACATTTCTGATAAGAGTATAATATTTGGTACGTTTTAACTTTATAAGCTTTAGCAATTACTAAAATTTTTAAAACAATAAACAAACAATAAAAACTGTAATTGCTTCTAGTTCTATTTCTTGGGTGCCCTTAAAAAATTATTTATTTCTGTTTGAATTTGTCACTTCTGAATTAAAATTGAATTGAAATAATTGAGTTGAAATAATATTTTATAATATTTCTAAAATACATTAACCAATTTTACTAGTTCAACATAAAACTGTTACATTTGATAACAATAGGAAAACTAGTTTGAAAACTATACTTGGGAATCTTCTCGTCCTATGACAAGTTTTATTTTTGATAAATTTTTAACTATATAAAAATATTAAAAAAAACTATTTAAAATTGCCATTAGAAATTAAGTAGAAATAATGCACTAATTCTCAGATATTTGAAGAAAGGCATTGGATCTAATTGTCACTATATGCTGTAGATATTCATATAAATTTTATAACTTTTCCTGTGCGAATTATTATTTAATCAATAACAAATAAATATATTTTTGTGAGTATATTTTAAATTTATTTAAATAGTTTTTGTTAAAGATAAAATATTTGTAGAATAACAGAAGTAATAGCAGAAGTAATTATTATAAAAATAGTAGTTGTTTAATATTTTTTAAACTATTTTTTTAAACGTGACTGTATTTAACTTTGTATTATAAACTAATTGGCTTCCTTCTTTTAAAATTCAAAAAATTCAATTGAATGTTATTTTTAAAGTTAATTCTTTGTTGTTTTTTTTTTTCAATATATTTCTTAACAACATCTGGTTACAAATGTTGCATTAATATTCATTCATTAATTTATATCAACAGCTGTGTAAATAAGTGCTTAAACACTTTAAATTTAATTTACCAAATTTAATTTAACATTGAACACAATTTATTTTGTACAAAACAAAACTTTCCTTTCTTACAAAAAACAAATGACATTTTGTCGCCCTTTAATAACTTCTGCTCCGATTACAAAACTTGTTTTAAAATAAAATAACAATTTTTTGTAAATTATTTGAATTCGTTAATCAAAAAAAAATTAAAAAAAAATAAAGCATTTACCGTTTCATTAGAAATATTATTAAAACTGACTTCCATTGAAACACTTTTATCACCCAAAACACTGGCTATAGCCAACCACAGCAAACAAACTTTAAAGTTGTGTGTTAACATTCTGGTTTTTTTATATAAAATGTAAAATTTTGTATAATAAACTACTTTAATTGATTTTATTTGGCACCAAACTTTAAGCTGTTTCCACGAATAACTTTATTTAAAATCAACTTTATCACTCTAACAATGGATTGCAACTAAAGTTTCATTTTGCTTAAACGTTCTTTTTATAAGCTTGAGATAATTAAACATAATAAATTTTCTTTGCAATAAAAATTAAGTTTTAATTTCATAGAAGATAAATATAATATTTTTAACTAAAATTATGTTATAAAGTTTCTTTTTTACAATCTAACAGTTTATAACAAACAAACTCAAAGAAGTGTTCATTGGTCTGGTATAACTTAAAAATTGATAAACTTATAAAGCTTGTTTTGCTTATTTTCAAAACTCGCTATAGGGCTTTTGGGTCAAAAACTGACGACAATTTACCGAAAATATAAAAAAATTAAAAATTGCTGATGTATTTCGAAAACTTTAATTGGTACAATATTTCTATTTTATGTACAGTTTCCGAAAGGCAGCTACTGAAACTAAGCAATGTTAGTTCAATAAATGATGAACGTCTCTATTAACCAGTATTCACAATAAATCCAAGAAAACCAAGCTAAAGTTAAAATTTAAGAAAGTAAGTAGCAAATTCCTGAAAATTCACCAAACGATTGAAATGTCATCAAAGAAATGAATAGATCAAAAACCAAATATAAAAAAATTGGATAATTTTTAAATTTACTTAAGGTCTAAAATTTATAAAGAAAAAGGGAAGCTGCAGCAACACTTCTCAACAAATCCGAAATTTATCCAAAAGATCAAAGGTTTTAAAAACATATTGAAGTCATAAAAAATTCTACAACCAACAAAAATCTAAAATTCTCCTGCAATCAATTTTGTTCTAGACTGAAACAAATAAATTTTCTACATAAAATTTTGGTAAAAACCATGCTTTCTCCATGTATTCTCCGAATACACTGTTTATTTTGTGGTCTTAAATTTTGTGAGGTTAAATAATGTCTAACGCGTTACCGTTATTAATAAAAACTGTTAATTATAAAATGCATGCAGAATATGCTTCTGCCGCTATTTGCGATATAATGTGATGCCAAGCTTAAACATTACTATGAGATTATATACAATTCAGTATCAATATAACACCAGTATAAAATGATAAATCGAGGATTATTATCACTTTTTACAGAAAATTTACTTTTATCTAAGAGGGAAGGATATACATAATTTTTTTTAAATAGTTTACACAATTCCATAAAGATCATTTAACTGGTGTGCTTTGTTATATATTATAACACAACAATAAATAACAATTTAATTAATTTATATTTAATCTAAATTTTGTATAAACTTTGGCACACTCTTTACTCGCATCAAGAGTATATTATTTAATTATCTTTTAAATAAATAAAAAAAAAATTTTTTTTAATAATCTATTTTTTGGAATATTTCTGTCATATTTAATAAAAGAGGTTTATTAATATAATCGCTGCAGATATTTAACAACCAGAGCAAAACTTATCGTACCTGATTCCATAATAATCCATCATATAAAATAAAATAAATTTATCAACACGCGCTCTGCTTAAGATTAAGAATCAGCAATGAAAATAGTTGCTAAGTAAACTAAATTAGCAAGAAGGCAGTCAGTCAAAAGTTGTTTTTCCAAAGCAACCGATCTATTTTCTTTAAAATTGCTAATTTTGTTAGTCCCTTTAAACTAAAATATAAAATTTTATATACACTTTCTTATATACACTTTCTTGGCATCGATTCCACAAGTTTTCTTGTTACATCCGGGCAAATTTTTAGTCATTCTTCCATTATCACAGATTTAAGAGAATCCTTGCTTGTAATTTCAGTTTTTCTTATTTGCCGATCCAGATGTTCCCACAAGTGTTCAATGGGATTGAGGTCAGGTGACTGGGGGGAATGATCCAACTGTTTTGCGGTGTGATAAAGCAGCCATTCCTTGACTATTTTAGCAGTGTGCTTGGGATCGTTATCTTGTTGAAAGATCCAAGTTCGATCCAAGCCCAATTTTTCCACGCTTTGTGCCAAGTTTTTTAGAATGTTGAGATAATCTGTTTTGTTCATAGTATTTTCTATGAACACCAAATTTCCTACACCATTGGCTGCCATACATCCCCACACCATAACTGAACCACCACCATGTTTTACTGTAGGCATTACATTTTGCTGGGCAAATTCTGAATTTTTGGTTCTCCAAATTTTAGCCGGCACTTTTTTACCAAATATTTCGAATTTACTTTCGTCACTGAAAAGAACATTGTTCCAGAATATATTGGACTTATTTTCATACTTTTTGGCAAACTCTCGACGTCGACGTTGATTAATTTTTGAAATAAATGCTTTTCTTTTGGGAACTCGGCCATGTAGACCATTCGCATGTAGTGCTCTGCGTATTGTGCTGGCACTAACACCGGAGCTTTCTCTTATAATTTCCGATATTTTTACGGCACTTTCAGTTGGGTTTTTCTTTACTTTTCGCACAATGGACTTCCAGATTTTGGGCGATTTTCTAAATTTGAAAACTTTCTGTGCTTATCAATTATATTTTTGACAGTGTTGTGGCTTCTTTTTATGGTTAAACCAATCTCTCGAAAAAATTTTACTTCTTCGTAAAATTTTACCACAAGTTTGCGAATATCTACAGAAGTTTGCTTGCCCATTTTTCAAAAAATACAAAAGCCTCTTGAGTGAACTGCTTGCGACAAAACCAAATCTATTAATATTTGTTTTTAAAAAAGCTACTAAAACATAAAACGTCGCAGTAGAACAAATTTCAAAAATAACGATTCTTTTTTTATTGTAAAATTGCTTATTACTTGTTATGCACAAGTGTTGTGCAGTTTCTTTTGACGCTTAAAATCTGAATTTATTTTTGATTTTGTTCTATATTTTTTGTTTTTGTTGGAATTTTGTAATTGTTTATTAATAAAATATGAAAGAAGCATATATACTTAATAAAAAATATGAAATGTTCATTTAAAATATTTCGAAATTACGAAATTAAAGTTTTTAACAGGAAAGTCAAAGTTGTACAGTTTCTTTTGACGCTCACAGTATATTGGAATTTATAAGTGGCTCAAAATGGATGATTTGCAAAACTTTAAAATTTAGTTTATTTTGTAAAATTATACATAATTAAAATTTATAACTTAAACCTTTCTTATATAAATTTGAAAAATTTTTATATAAGAAAGTTTAAAGGAACTTGTTATAGAATTTGTCTTAAATATTACGGTCTGGTTTAACTATGTGACAAAATTTCCTTATTTTGATATTGAACCAATAACTTAAATTATAAACTTGAACAAATCAAAGATTTTTTTTATATATATTGAATAAATTAATTTCACTTAAAAGATTTTGTATAACAATGGTAAATATAAAAGTATAGTTGAAAAAAGTATACCGGAAAATGGCAAAGGGTAAAATGTATTCATTAAGGATGGCAATAAAGATCAAATTCAACATATATATCTTTTTGTATCAGAATTAATAAGAGGTGATGCCGAAAATAACTTAAATGACACATCAGTGCTATAAATATACTTCAGTGATATATTCTTGCTTCTGCCTCATAAGAAAACTAGGATCTTATTTTAAACCTTGTAAAGTATACGAATAATGATGACTACGTGGCATCGCAAGATTTCAAACAATATTTAAGTTTATTTTTTTTTAGTTCAAGTTTGATGGTTTCCCTTCATTATTATGGAAATATAACTCTTTTGCCTAAAGGTTTGGTAATCTAAAGTTTAAAACGTTTTCGCTTCAGTATCAATCAGTCTATTTCTGGAACAATAATAGCTAAACACTTGTAGTTTTCCGTTGCAAAACATAGGTTACAATTTGAAATGTATTCCCATAGAAACGTTTTTCGTTTTCACATATATGGCCTGATCTTTTAAAAGGGAATATCCAAACATTGACAATTTTCTTTTCATTTCTTCAACGTTTTATACATTTATCTTTGATATCAACTCAAGATTTAAAATACTTAAAGTTTAATTTGAAAAATTCTGTCTGTATACGATCAAAAACTAAGAAAGAAGAATAAACCTTAGTTGTCCCTTATAAAATTTTGTACCTTAAAACTTTTCGTCAGCGCTATAGAAAAGAATAAAAAAAGTACGGTTTCGAGATTTAGTCAAATAAATTTTATACCATCGTGTAATAAGCGAACTTTTTGATTTAGTACTTTTTATACCATCATAAAGGACCACATAGATTAAATTCACGCAGAAGCTTGTGGCATCGACATGTAAAAAACGTTTTTCACTAAAAAGTTTGTGTTCTAAAACAAAACAAAAATAGATTAAGATGATTCATATTTTTATTGTTTTACGAAGAGAAGAGTTCGCCAATTATTAATGAGAAATGATATCTGGCAAATGTCCACCACGACCACGCTAACAGATATCGATTCTTTCATCAAAGTTTTTAATCACTTTTTGGCAAAATGGCGAACCTATTTCGTTAATCACATCACACACTTTGATGTGGCCACTTAACTGCTGATTGTCGTGAAATTATGCGATCGGGAAATTGGGTTTGCAATAAATTGAACGTTTCACTGGCTGCGTGATAAGTGGCACCGTCCTGTTGAAATCAATTGTCAGTGATGTCCACGTCGTCAATAATAGACCAAAACTGAATTGTTTGTATCTCTCAATAGCGTGATCCATTGACCGTTACCGTATTTCCAGCCTCATCTTCGAAAAAAACGGCATAATCACGCTTCCAGACCACATAGCACATCATACAGTGACACGTTGAGCAAATGCTTCTCAATAATCGCTCTTGGATTTTCAGAAGCCCAAATGCGGCAATTTCGCTTGTTGACATACCCTGATAAGTGAAAATGGACTTCGTCTGAAAAAATGATTTATTCGGAAAACCCAGCGAATCTACGGCGATGTGAATGGTCGGTCAGCTTTAATTCCTGCACCAGTTAAACTTTGTAAACCATATGGTTTTGGATAATTAAGATCTGCTTCAACACTGTGACTTACGGCTGCGACGTTTTTAGTTGAACGACCTGGTCGACCAGACGATTTTAAGAAATGTAACTGTAACAGAACCACCATTTTCATAGTGCAAAATTGAATTCAATACGAATACGCCAAAAAAAAACTAACTGTCAAAACTAGCATGTTGTTAGCGTTGCCACAATTAAATACCAAATTTCTTGTGTAAAAACCCGATATTTTAAGCATATTCTTTGCGGAGCTAATTTACTGGACTGCAGAATAAAGAACATACTATAACCGTTGTACAAATTAAGTTGATAGATAAAAATTTCAAATGTTTATTGTACGAAAATTTAAAATCTAGTTGAAATTAGATTTTAATACAAATCTAGTTAATAAACTGGATTTGTCAAAAGAATTTGAACAGTGTGTTTTTGTAGAAAACTAAGTACATTTATTGAGCAAGTAATCGTCGTAATTGTAAATGATATGAAATATCTTTTTTCGTGCATATCGAGAATAAAGAATAAATTTCAGTTATTGAACGGAATTTGTCTCATAAGTAAAATCAAAATTCTTTTACTTTCAAAATTGAAGTTAAGAAGGCACTTATTCAGATATTAAGATTCTCATTAACTCGACAAAATGTTAACATCTTTCTATAAGAATTGTACACAGCGATAAGTATTCAGCAATTGTATTGTTTGATCATTTTGCATATTGTAGTAATTATTGCCTTTGGCCTTCAAGATCAATAGTTATTCCAATAATGGTAGAACTTTAAAATTTCACTTTTTATCATCTTAGACAACTCGTTAAAATAAATATTACAAAAATGTCAACATCTTTCAGGCGTTCCTCTAAGATGTGATAAACTGTAAAACGGCTATAAACAACATGGATTTTATGTTTGTATTTTTAAAAATCTATTTAATTTTTTTATTAGCATAAATATGACATTAATGTTTTCGAAGATTAAAAACAATTATTAGTTTAAGTTCTTTTAATAAAAATATCCTTTCTTCTACTATTAGCATTGAATGCGCTGCCTACTTATTAACGAGTTGCATAACAGATCTTTTTCTTTACCAATAATTTTTAATCAGTTTTCTTAAGGAACTTGTGGTCATTCAAAAATTGGATATCTGTGTTATAAACTTTACTCTTACATTAATTTAAACCACGCAAATATTAAATTAACCCAACCGCA
The DNA here is from genome assembly GCA_030448955.1 of Trichopoda pennipes. NCBI lineage: Eukaryota > Metazoa > Arthropoda > Insecta > Diptera > Tachinidae > Trichopoda > Trichopoda pennipes. The sequence goes on from JASKUP010000023.1 coordinate 2,854,656, forward strand.
AATTAAATTTAATCAATTGTAAATTCAATTAAACCAAACAAAAATAAACTAAACAAAAAACGATCGATCCATATCAAAACTATTATTTTTTTTTTTTGGTAATACCGTACATATCATTTATATGACATATTGTTAATATCACATGAAAAATGCCAAAAATAACACTTTTTCTGCAAGCAGGTGTTGATCATATGCAAATAACAAATCAATAAAATGGTATAAAATTGCAATTTTTTGTTACTATAAAAAAATGTTAATTTCCGCTAAAAATTATTTAATTAAAATATTGACGATATTAATATTTTCTTAACTTTTAAGTTCTTTTTTATTTTATATATATACATACATATGTACATACTTGAATTTGATTCCTGTATATTATGACATAATAATAAAAATGATTATTTTAGTTCACTTTTGTATTATATTTTTGCAATAAATTCATACCTTCAAAGGGAATATATCGACACCGAAAACGACAACAAGAACGAAGTTATATAATTAAAGTAAACACTTGGAGACGAGGAAGTCAACTGATGATTGCAAAAAAATTGCAGATCTTTTATAGAAAAATTCATTATCATTATTTTTTAATTGCCAGTCAAAAAAAAAAAATGATATCAGCTCAAGTGTATATTTATGTAAAGTGAAGAGCAATTATAATTCGAACTACAATAAATTTATAGATATTATTGACAATATTAAATAATTGTAGCATAAATAATGATAACGCTTTAAATTAAAAAGCTAACTTTTAAAAAATAAATTTTATTCAAGCATATTAAAAAATATTTAATGCACGCGTGTTTGCTAAGATGTACGTGCATCATCGCAGTTACGATAAACACTCTCAATCCACTGCAGACCAAGACAGTAATACCCATTTACCACTCATAAAGTTGTTATGAGCACCCGAAAATGCAGTTCTGAGCCATGCGATCATAAAAAGATGTCAAATATTTTCAAATAACGGTAACTATTTCGTCTCTATTTCTCTCTACGGTTAAATGCAATTGAGGGAATACAAATTGATAAACTTTTTCTTTCGAAAGTTAAATATTTTCTAATAAAAAATTAAAATTTAATAAATGCTTTTTAAGTTATTTATAATTATTCGGAATCATTTTTAATATAAGCAATTTTATTTCGTGCTTGATTCCTTTAAATAAATATAAATTGCTTATAAATGTTTTTTAAATATCATCTTCTAAAAAAGAATCCATCAACTGTTTGCTGAATAAACGAACTTTTTAATTGTTTGTTTAGTTTATAATTTTTAAATTAAAACAAGTTCAAATAAAAGATTTTATTACAATATGGCTTAATATATAGGACTGTTGAGTTTTCTATACAATATTTGGGGTAAAATCCACTGCTAAGATATAGAAGCAATAATAAAAAAATGCTTTCTCACACAGTAATACATTTCAGTTTTAAAATAATTATATTTAAAGATATCTAGCAAAAAATAACGTAGATTGAACAATTCAAATATTAAATTTAAAAAATATTAGTTTAAATCACTTATATTTTTTATACATTAAAAAATAAAGTTGTTCCGTATAGTCGTATAGTGTACCTAACGTTCGTTTCAGTCCAGCTTCAACTATTGATAAGAGGAAAACTACACGAGACTCTGATAAACATGTTGTTGAATTCTTACAGTAGCTAATAATAAAATTTAATTTTAATTTATTGCTTTGTTTTTAACGAAATGATTATTTTAAAATTATAAAAATCATTAAAGGATGTTGTTTAATCATTTGAATAAGAAAAAAAAATTGATATATAGGGTGCTGCCATAGATCTAGTATTTTTAATTTCTAAGAATATAAAAAAGAATAATTAGAAAAGCTCTACACACTAGTACATATTTATATTAAAATAAAGCAAAGTAAGCAATCACTTGGATGATCTTTCAGGCGAAAATAAATAAGGATCCTGAACAAGAAATTGTCACTATTTACTTTGGGCGAAATGTTATATTCCATTTATCAATTTAGCCAAAATGGCTTCAAATAAAACTTTTTTTCTACAGCAATAGCTAGACACATTATTCTTATTATAAAATAAGTTTTAGGGTGTTCCCATAGAAACATGTTTTTCTCATTAATGGACTTACATTAAAAAACGTTATAGGCACACGCTTGTTTTGATCTACAGGACCTGATATCGCACTTAATTGATTAACTCCTAAAGTTGTTTGGATTTGTGAAATACTGTTGTCATTCTTTTCGGTGTGAACCGTTATTGCTGACTGTTTGTTCGGTATGATCGGTGGGCGCTTTCGATGTTATGGAATCATTATCAAGCCTTGTTCTAGTCTGTACTGGTGAGTCAGTGTTCGGGTTTCAGCAGTTCTCCCATTAAGGTGGTATGCACCTATGTAGGTATTTTACCCAGCCGCCTGGCATTCTGTAGTAGAATTATTTTGTATATTTTTATAAATGGAGAAAATATAATGGGAGAAGAGAATTTAATTTGCTATCAAAAATTTTCAGTTATTTAAAGAGGGATCAAGTATATTTTAGAAATTAAATTTCTTTAAGGATTTCGTCTCGTTTGTATTGCTCATTTGTTTTATTATAAATATTAAAAATGGCTGACTTTTGAGAAGTCAAACTTTTTTTGCAAAATTTTTATAAACTCTTTTCTGTTTTAGTTTGGAATATTGTTCCATTTTATTATCTTCTGTTTTTTAGTTTAATTTTTGAGTACATTAATATTTGCTTAAATTCTAGTTTTTCTTTAAACTTTTTCCCCTTTTTTTGTAGTTTTATTTAATACAAAATTTATGTGCAATAATTTAACGTAATAAGTGTTAATCGTACTTAATTTCTCCAAAATTCTAGTTATTACTCTCTAAAAACAAATAAAAATATTCTCACGAATAAAGAGATTTTTTTTTATATTTTGATATTTGAGTGTAATTTTGATTTTCTTGTAAAATTTGTAATTTGTGGTCACTCTTATTTTTCCAATACTTTCTAACGAAATCAATAATACTATTGCTGAAGCAGGGGTTATGTTGTCGATTTTTAGTTTTGTTTTTTTCTTGTTTGCTTTTGTGAATTGATTTGAATTCTGTTTTGGTTTGTATATTTTTGCATATTTTAATATTTACTTGTTCAGAATTTTTCGTTCCTTTGGTGAGTTTAAATTTTTTTAAATTTTTTTAAAAATGTTTTTTTGTGTAAAAAGCTCGATTATTTGCAATTTTGTAATTGTTATTTCTTGTTATTTCTTTTGTTTCCTCTGCATTTTTATCGTTTAACAGATAAGGATAAAAAAATTGGGGAGGCATTGGTGGTTGCTAGGATACCGATTATTAAGAAAAAATATATATTCGAAATCACGTTCTATTTTCTGGGTAACAAATAAAAGTAAACAATTTTATTTTTTTAAGGAAAAAGTGTAAAACTTTAGAAATAACTTTGTATTTTCTATTCAACAATAAAAAAAATCAAAATAAAATTATCAAAAAGTAATTTCACCAAATTGACAAACTGACAATTTAAAATAAATAAAATACAATACAATAGATTAATAATTATATTAAACTACAAATAAGATAAGATTTTTGTTTAAGAAACAGGATTATTTTGTTTAAGCAACAAAAAATTGTCTCTCAGATGTTTCACAACCCATTTGAAAATTAATCGTCTTTATCTTCTAAGTTTGGTTACATGACGGTGTTTCCCAAAAACAGATGGATCTAAGTCTATAGATATATCTTATCTGATGTATATCTCGACTTCTTCCTTAATGGAGACACAATAGCCAGAGGCTCATTTTCCTTAAATTCTTTAATAACATTTTCACAAGCATTCCAAAGCCCAGTAATGGTAGTTCTCCTAGAATTTAAACTAGCTAAACTTGTTTTATAATGCAAATTTACTTTAAGGTTATGTAACCCAAAAAGACGCTATTTTCTATACTCTATACTAAATGATTGTATTTGAAAAAGTCGTTATCTGTATCTAGGAATAAGTATTGTGAAGAAATATTATGTTTCATTATTTTCCAAACTATCAAATCTTTCATATACTAAGTCAGCCGTTCTTTTATGCGAGGACTTTTAAAACAAAATGGTGACTGATAACTTAGAATTGGCTGTGCTACTTAAATTTGTAGAAACTGCTTAGTAACTCAGTTTTTTTACCACCTCTTTCATAATACCTACTCTTCAACAGAAAGATAGCTTTAAAAACAGGGAAACGGTTTCTAAAACAGAATTGTTAAAAGTAATTCATAAGAAAAACTAAGGTTTAGTATTGAGCCTTAAGAAGCATAAACAGTAAAGAAGAAATATTTATCAATTTTGTTGTTTGTAATATTATTTAAAGACTGCGAAAATATCTGCAACTCCGAAATGATTAAAGCACCGAACCAATAAATATTTAGACATAAATTTTATTCTAATGACTTCTTTTGCTGACAATAGGCTTTCCTGGTATGATCTTTTTTAAATCACGCATTTCAATTCTTATCAATTTAATGACTTGTACTTTCTAATTAAAATTGCTTTTTTAATTAATTTAAGATGATTACTTAACTAGACATCATTTCAATATTTTTTTTCTTTGAAATTTATTTACGTTTTAAAGACACATTAAAAACATTGTTATTAAAATATTTTATACTGCAAACTATAGAGGCTGTGTAGTATATCAAAAAATGGTCAAGAAATGTTATAAAAGAAAATAACAATTTTATGCATAACAATCTAGCTGCTACTCAAAATTGTAGCCCAGACCGTCGGAGGTACAAATGATAAATAATGAGGCAATGTTAGAAAAGCAAATTGAATTAACCACTGCACTGATGAATATGGTGTCAATGTTATTGATAGAACTAAGCAAATAGATCTCATTATAGCAGAATATAATGCTAATGGCATTTTGCATCACGTCAACGAAATAGAAATTTTCTCAAAATCCAATTTTATTGATATTTTACTAGTTTCGGAAACACATTTTACCAGTAAATCCCTTTTTCGTATAAAAGAATAATACCCAGTCAGCCTAATGATAGAGCTCATGCTGGAGCAGCTATCGTCATAAGTATGAAATATTAAAACCAATAATTTGCAATAGTTGTATTCTATTTATTGCTCACCAAAATATGTCATTATTTGTAAACAGTATAAAAACTTTTTTAAAAATCTTGGTACCAGATTATTAGTCGGTGGAGACTACAACAACAAACACACATGGTGGGGATCACGATTAATTAACCCAAAAGGTAAAGAACTCTTCAAGTGTATCTCCAAAAACAATTACAGATTGTTATCAAAAAGTGTGCCTACTTATTGACCAGGCGATCCTTACAAAACATCTGATCTTTTAAATTTTTTTGTTTATAAAGGGAGTTCTCCTAACTCGCTTGATATTGTATCTAGTGAAGATTTAAGCTCTTATCACAGTCCAATAATTAGTAACTTTTTTACTGTTAAACGAATTAAAAATACAAAAATTGTCTCTTCAAATACTAACTTCAACAGTTCTCAACAGTTTATTGATGACAGACTTGATTTAAACATATTTTTGAAAACCGGACACGATATTGACATGACTATTGAAAACTTTTAAATACTAATTAATGAAGCTTCTAATATTCACACAGCTAGGTTTCAGTTATCTGTTGCTGTGAAAAGACGGCTACGTATAACACGGAAAGGAACAAGATTCCCTTCAGATAAAACAAATTTTAATCAGGCGGCTAATGTTTTCAGAAATAAATTAAAAGCGTTAAAGAATGAAACAATAGGCAGATATTTGGTCAAGTTAAGCCCAAATCATAATAACGAACATAATCTTTGGAAAACTTCAAAATATTTGAAATATGCACAAAAACGAAATGTTAGAATAAAGAACTCTAACGGCGGTTAGTGTAGATCTGATGTTACAAATCTCAACTCGGAAAAACGTTTACCCCATTTTCATTCTATACACCACAAGAAGATGCAGAAGTAAATAACTTTTTGGATGTTGCATGTCAAATGAGTAAACCCATTAAGCCTTTCAGAAATCGAGACTTCGAAGATGAAATTAGTAAACTTAATTTTAAAAAATCCCCAGGTTATGACAACATAGATGCCAAGCCTCTTAAAAATTTACTAAAAAAAAGCTATGACTTTCCTTACGGTTATAATTAATGCCGTTTTGCGACTCTCATATTTTCCTACACAATGGAAACATGCAAAAATAATAATTATGCCAAAGCCTGATAAGGCAAAAAATGCTATCGAATCTTACAGACCCATAAGTTTGCTACTAGTTTTATCAAAACTATTCGAAAGACTTTTTCAAAAAAGGTTATTGCCGGTATTGTAATCTCTAAGGATAGTACCTGATCACCGATTCGGGTTTCGAAGCAAACATGACACTCCCGAACAGAGTTATTAATAAAATAAGAAACGCTCTGGAAAACAAAAACTTTTGTTCATCAGTATTTCTTGATGTCAAACAAATATTTGACAGAGTATGGCATAGCGGTCTTTTATATAAATTAAAGCATTTGCTGCAAGCTCCTACTTAAGTCCTATGTCAGTAATTTTCATGTAAATATAAATGACAAAGATTCTGAATTGGAGTCATGGTGTGACACAAGGAAGTGTATTGGGGCCAACTCAGTACATATTATTTACCTCTGATATGCCGATTAAGAACGATGTAGTTGTTGCTGTATATGCTGAAGATGCCGCTATACTACCAGCTAACAAATCTGCAAATATAGCATCAAACACCATACAAACGTGGCTTAAAATAGTGGAATAAAACAGTGAATGCAGAAAACTCCGCCCATATCACATTTACACTTAAAAATGGTGTCCTGCAGTCAACCTAATTGGAGACGTGATACCCAAATCAAATGAAGTGAAATATTTAGGTGTTAATATGGATCGGCGCTTAACGTGGAAAACACAGCTAAAAAAACAACTAAACTAAACTAAGTATAAAAAACAAATTACTGTTATATAAAACTATATTGAAACCTATGTGGACCTATTTATATATGGTATTTATAGGGGAACCGCTTTATATTCTAACATTAACATAATTCAAAGATATCAGTCAAAAACCCTTAGAGGTGCTCCATGGTACACAAGAAAAACTAAAATTCACAACGACCTCAATATAGTATATATACGAGTTGAAATCAAAAATTGTAGCACAACTTATTTGCAGAGACTTAGCGACTATCATAACATTCTCGCAATAACGCTTTAGACAACAGTAACAAAGTTAGACAATTACAAAGCCGCCACATATTAGATCTTTTTATATTTTAAAGTTATATTCATATATATTAACTGCAACGGACACGATAACACACAACTCATCAAATCATCCCCAGCAACGGGAAAGCGCAACAATCGGGCAGTTGATAACAGGACTCGAGAGAACGACACTAACACGGCAGATGTTGCGGAAAACAACGGATACGAAAAGCGCCTCGTACATAACATCAGGAAACGAATTAGAACGAACAAAGAACAGGAGAATGAAAGGAGAAAATGGGCTACATTAACATATATGGGGAAATCAACATGCAAACCGGCAAAATTCTTTAGGAAACACAACATCAATACCGCATTCGGAACAAGGAACAACCTAGGCAGAATACTACAGAATAAAACAACCGAGACAAATATACTAGACAAACGAGGAGTGTACAAATTAACTTGTACATGCCATTATTAGCTATATCGGGCAAACAGGACGAAAAATTAAGACCAGATTTAGGGAACACATTACAGAGAGAACACAACAGAAAACTACGAGAACCAAAATCAACTCCAGAATCAAATTTTGCGAACCATATATTCAACAAACTGCTTTATACACAGCACAAAGAAAAGAGACTAAATGTATTGGAAATATACAAACAGAATACATTTGACGGACGAATAATAAATGAACAAATAAACACTGCTTCGGACACAATATTTGAACCATTGAAATATTTTTACGCCCAAAGCAATAAAGAACATCATAAACGTACGATTACAGATTATTATGTCACATAAAAAAAAAATAATAAAACCCAATAGGTTCACACATAAACACAAACGGACAACAAGCATGATCGTAAAAGGATTTAGTTAGGAAGAAAGGCGAATGAAAAAGGGAACGACAAATTAGGTAAAAAGGGGAGAAAGATACAGGCAAAAAGGAGAGAAAGTGACGAATGCAATAATATGAAGGGAAATACGAACAAGACGAACTATATAAACACAGCCGATAATAGAACGCAACTAGTACGAAAAGAACCCTGAAGATGGCAAACGGCCGAAACCGGTTTTTTCAAAAACCAAATTTGACGAGGGTCGACGGAAAACCGTACCCAAAAAAAAGTAAATCTAGCCCCGTCGGAAAATCTAAGCACAATTCAGAAAAAGATAAGAAATAAGACAATTTACAATAAGTATAAGAACTATAAAATAAGATGAATAAAACTTCTCTAAAATATATATAAATTTCTTCATATAAGAAAATTTAAAAGCTAAAATTATTTCCAGCTCAAATAAGTAAATTTAACTTATTTAATATTAAAGTGTACGTGTTTTTGTAGTATGGCGTTCTTAATTACTTATTAACACTTATTACTGATCAAATTAATGAGAAAAACAATAGTTGTTTTTAATAATGACCATGATTTTTGTTTAAAATCTTTTCCAATCTTCAGTGTTCTCTCTATTAAATTTGCTTATTATTTGAATTGTAACTAGATTGCAAATGAAAAAAGTTATAACAAAAAATATTTTATAAAAGAACAAGTAAACATATGTAAGTATGGAGAGCAGAACAATAATAAAAAACTGAGCCTATCTAATATAACAAAAAAAGGTTGGTGCATTTCATTGATTTTTGCTTATATTAGTGGCACCCTGTGTTGGATCAGATTACTACAAGGTCATTTGAAAATTAATACCCTGCCTGTAATTGTATTAGTGCGGTTTTACACACATCAACTTTTGTTGCTCAAGTTTTGTTGTTTCCATTAGAAGGAAAGAGAAGGGGTATAAAGCCTTCTCTTTCTTTCTAATGGAAACAACAAAACTTGAGCAACAAAAGTTGATGTGTGTAAAACCGCACTTACGTTGTTAACATATATATTAAGTATATTTTATAACTTGACTTGCCTTTAAAAATAAAAGCTGCACTTTGTTTATAAATTTGAGTACAGAAATTTTTTTTGTAGAGATGTTCGCATACAACTAAATTAAATAATAAAACCAAGGAAACAAAGCACTTAATAAATTTCAACAGTACTAAAAACCACAATTGCTTATTATGGTACTAAAGCAGACACTGAATAATCGTGTATAAGATACATAAAAGCATGCATAGACAAGTAATTGATAAATAAATTTTAAAATATGAATTCTTCGAATTTTTTGTGCTGAAAAACGAATTAGAAAACTTTTTTTGGTACAATTGACTACGGGTTTAGTATTTTAACCGTTTTGGTTTTTCGAAAACACTATATCGGCCATATTTTAGCAACTCTGAATTTTTGTTTTGTTTAACAGCTGACTTTATTTGTAAAAACATTTTTCTCGCCTTAAGCCAATCAGCCAGCAAATTTTTTAAACAATTGATTATTCCAAGGTTCGTTTCTGTGATGTCAGCTCAATAAATCAAGATCTTAAGGAAAAAGTTTAATGGAAAAATATTCATAAGCTTAAAGTTGAAGCTTGTTTTCTTTAAAGGAAATGTGAGTTGTCTTCTGTTTGTGAAAAATAATGCAATCAACATTTTTACGTACAAAACCTCGTATTAATGTTTTTTTGTTGAACCAATTCAAGTGTTTGCCAAGTCCAACTATTAATAATTCATGTAGTTTTTACTCTCAACAAATGTTTTCATCCGCATTACATTCATCATCTTCTAACAGCAATAACATGGATATACCAGTAGAAACTCAGAAGCTGTTAAGACTCTCGCGTTCGAGTATACCCAAGTTATCAGAGTGTAAGCATAAGGGTCAATATGGCCGTATTGGAGTTGTCGGTGGCTCACTAGAATATACCGGTGCTCCGTATTATGCTGCTATTTCAGCGCTGAAAGTAGGTGCTGATTTGGCTCATGTATTTTGCCAGAAAGAAGCAGCCATTGTAATCAAGTCTTATAGTCCTGAATTAATTGTTCATCCATTGCTCGATGCAGAAAATGCTGTTGAATTAATAGCTCCCTGGTTAGAACGGTTACATGTAATTGTAAGAAAAAATTCTAAAAGCATTATAGAAGATATATATGCCAAAGCTTTTATTTTTCTTCTTACAGGTTATTGGCCCTGGCTTGGGCCGTTGTCCAATTATACAAAAGACTGTTATAGAACTTATTAAGGTTTGTTTGCAAATTGAAAAACCCTTAGTTATTGATGCCGACGGCTTGGCGATTTTGAATGATCATTTGGACTTAATTGAGGGTCAACGCAATATTATTTTAACACCTAATGCCATAGAATTTCGCCGCCTGTTTGGTACAGTAGCTTCTCCGGCCAGTGAGAGTGATAAATTTTGCAAAGAACGCATGACTTCATTGGGTGAAGGAGTTATTGTATTGGAAAAAGGTGCGAATGATCGAATTCATATTCCGAATACCACTGAAATCTATGCTTTGCCACCAGGTGGTTCTGGTAGACGCTGTGGCGGGCAAGGTGATTTACTTTGTGGTGCACTCTCCATATTTTTCCATTGGTCCTTGGAGTCGAATCAAGCGAATCCAGCATTTTTAGCCGCCTTTGCTGCCAGTTATTTGGTGAAACAGTGTAATGCTGCGGCTTTTCAGAAGCATGGACGTGGCATGTTGGCCACTGACATGATTGACGAACTGCCGTCGGTATTTGCACGTATTTTTGAATCTCCCGATAGTCAGAGATGTTAGCAATGGTTTATTGGTGGTCTTGAATTTAACAGCAGTTTTCAGTGTTCTTTTTTAAATAAAAATTATTAAGCAAATAATTCATTTTTGTTCTTAGGTTAGGTTTCCGAAACAATAACTTCCTGTCGATAATACGTATATACTCTTATTAAAAAAAATTAAATATGTATTCATATTTAAAATATATATATTTAAACAAATAGTAAAAGAAATTACCCAAAAATTTTAATCTTTTATTTTCAGAAAATTGAAATAGATATTAAAATATTCTTGAAATTATATTTATTCATATTAATGTTTAATATTTAATCGAATTTAAATAAAATTGTTATCAAATAACAAAATAAAAAACAAATGCACTAAAAAATGTTTTCTTAAAACTTATAGCGCCAAAAAAGCAAATTGCTACTTTTATATATTTATAACTGTGTTCTTTGAACGTAAGCAGCCTGGAGGTTGAAACTTTTAATAAGAAAAATGTACGACGGCTAAAGCAAATTGGTTATAACAAAAAATAACTTTACTTCTTTAAGAATTTTTATGCTACATGTTAATAAAATTATTTAAAGCGTGCTATTATCCGTTAAAAAAAAACTTTAAAGAGTCTCGTTTATCTAACCGATTTATTTAGTTGGATACTGGGAGCTTTTATTATTTATTGCTACACACATGGCAAAGTAAAGTGGTATCATTTGACCTATCCACACTTAGAAACTTTTGTACGGTAAATCTTAAGTTTGTTTGTATTTGGAGTGCCTTCTATTTTTTTTTCCAATGATGAAATTACAAAACAAAATTTTAATGTGTGAACACAAATACAGTTCCAGAAGTATGCCAGTTTAATAACTAAGTCTTTTCTTATCAATAATTAAAAATTTAATATGAAGCTGTGCCTAATACGAAACAAGAATAAAATATTTTGGACTCATTCTGTTGTTCGTTTTTTTTATCATCTCAGCATACACGATTTCAATTATCTCAGCAAAACTTAACTGACTTGTGTGTAGACCTCAAATTAGTTTCACTGTAGTGCCATGATACTAATGATGAGAGCGTTTTCATGAGAGATCTTATCCACACAAATGAAATGAGATATCTATTAAAACAAATAAGCCAAATACAAACGCGATTGAAAATATTACTTTGAATTTTAATCTGCGAAAGCTTTGAAAAATAAAATAAATATGTACCTATGCATATGCCCTTAATTTATTATGATTAAGCACATAAAATAATTTTCAAAATTTACAGTAACAGAAATAAAAGAGAATTCGATTAGTTTACTGCACAACTATCAGATAATTATAAAATTTTATGAGATTATTCTTGGTTATTCTTTCCTTGGAATCGAGATGAAGTTCAATAAATCATCCCAAAGTTTAATCTAGTTGAAACGCAAAAATAACTCAGTTTTTACGATTATGTTATACAATTTTATTTTTGTACATGACAATCACACAGTAACTTGCCAGGTATGTTTTAGCGACAGTTTTTACATTTACAATAAACATTTTTGATATGCAGTTTGACATCTAATCTATGCCATCTAAATGTCATGCATCAGTTTTTAGAAGTTGTCCATTGCCGCCGGTGTTAATATGAAAATTATTCTCCTGGGTTAGATTTTTTGTGTTAAAATTGTTTGCTTTGAAAAGCTACAGACGGATCTGTTGGATCAGAAATCCAAAATTTTTTATTTGTAGTAGTATTTTGATAATATTATTGTTTCATATGCAAGAGATATATTTTGCAGTTTTAAAATGAATACATACTTACATAATTAATAATGAATGTCAATTATTGACGACTTATAATTTTTGTATGCAAAGATACAGGAACAATTATTTGTATATTATTTAGGCTAAAACTATTGAAGCTTTTTAAAAATAAAGATTTATTTTAACAATGTTTATATTATGTATCGACCTAATTTTTTGATAGATTATAAGTAGTCTGACTAAAATTTTTAAAAAACAATAAGTAAAGAACCTGATTCCAACAATATATTTTTGACATTTCGACGGTCTTTTGAAGGAATTGCCCTTTTTGTGTTTTTGCTGTTACTAACAATATAACTTAACATCACAGAAAGATAAAATGTAGTTTGTAGTTTTAATTTCAAACACTCGTTATAATTTAATATTTGATTTTTAAAATCATTAACGGCATGAAAGTGAATAAAATCCGAGTTCGATTTTGTTAGCAACAAAAATATAAATTAAAAATTGTTAATAATAATAAAAAATACAGTTTTTATTAACAGAAGATTAGGGTTTGATTAGAAAAATAATCTCGTGTAAGTCCACTCAATGAGCCAGTTCACATTGGATTAGTTGTGCTGGCAGTTTGTTGGCATTTTCGGTGAGGGGGGTAGTTTTTGGTTGAAACAATTTTTCTAGCAGCTTCAAAGCAGCACAACGAAAACAAAACTAATACACATGCATTTATGAAAACACAGGTCTTGTGTGTTTTTTTTGCAGAGCGATTTTTAGTCTTCAGTTGGCTATTGCCTTGTCATTTAAGTATGAATGCAAAAGTAGAAGGTGGTTGGTCGCGGCAACTAACATTAAAGTTGATAAATCTGTATAGACAACAAGTGGCGTTGTTTATGCTATTTGTTTTTATCATTTTTACCTGTAACCTGAACAAATCACAATTGAATTCAAGTTTTTGTTATAATATTTTTATATTTTAAAGAAAATTAAATATGTGTTAATCTTTTAAACGTCTTTTTAATTAAATTTTAACGATATACATATTTTTTCAATATTTCGCTTTCCTATGGAAAGATTCTTCAAGAAAAATTAATTTTTAATAACAAAAATTATTAACAAATTGAAAAATTTTTTTTTATTTAATTAAAATAAAAAAGGTCGATTAAGAATAAAAATAATTTTACATAAAATAAAATTAGAAACAAACATTTCATCATCACTTACAGCCATATTTATTTTGTAATCCGTATACTGTGGTGTATACCGAACGAAAAACAAACATGAAATGAATAAAAAACACTAATACACACAAAGATGTGTATACGTATAGAATTTTGTGCTAAAATAATTAGTATAGTGTGTTTTGGAAAGAACTAAAGTTGTGCAAAACAAATATTAATCCAATGTGAACTGGCCCAATGAATATTTTATATATACTTCTTTGGCCGATTTTACACTATAAACTTTTAGTGCCACAGTTCTATTCTGTTTTATTCCTCTCTGTAGTTAAAAGCGAAAGAGAGCGGAAATCGCCAGAAAGTGCAGAAAATCCCGGCAATATCGGCACAGTTCCATATGAAATCCCGTTGTGAGCGGTTGTGTGGCGATTTGGTTGCCTGTGAAACATAGAAAATAAAAAATGTAAAAACTGAAACGGGGAAAAATTTTGCAAATTCTTTGAAAAATACGCACAAATAAGTGGGCAAAGAAAGAAAGAAAGAATAAAAACAACAGAAAATTGAAGTGCAAACAATAATTAAAACAGGAACATTTTCAGATTAATACATAACACTTTCGAAGAAAAAAGAGTACAGAAGAAGTACATGTAGAAAAATTTTGATTGGAAATAACAGAAGGAAAGATTTTACTACAATACATTAAAGAAACGTTACAATCGATAACACCAAAGATACAACGTCTGGTGGCCGTAAAAAAGAAAATCCAAAATGTCGGATGAGCAACGGCACCAAATACAACAACAAAGCCATGCATCACAGCAGATACAGAGGAGACATAATAGTTGTCGCCTTTGTTTAGCTCCAGACAATGAATGCATATCCATTTTAAACAGTTATGCTGCCGATAAAGAACCTTTGGCCAGCAAGATTTATTCCTGTGTATCCGTTAAGGTAAGTTAGAAAAGTTTTGCCAGAATATACAAATATTGATTTTACACAATTGTGGGCCGAATGCCAGGATTTAGAGAATGGTGGTTAGTGTATACGACAGCAACAACTAAAAGCCACACCCGTCTTCCATTGCCATGATGGTGCACAGATGTGGACAGGGAAAATACAAAAATGTATATGTACTTGATAGACAAGTGTGCCATTCCATGAGTGTCGTTTAAAGTGAGGTTATGTTGAAGCAAAAGCAGTCGTGCAGTCATCATTCACGTATTCATTTATTTGCCAGCCAGCTACTTTATGTGCTTGTTCGTTTGTATATATTTTTGATGATTATATTCGAGCGTTTGTTGGTGTGTGGTTGCCCTCGTTTGACGTCTGCATCATCATCGCCATTGCCATGTTTGCTAGCCATAGAGATTGTATAGCTATGATGGTAGTAGTGAGGTAACGACGGACAACGAGGTGTTCGATGGTGATGATGAAGACTTCGTCATGGTCGTAACCATAATTTTTGCTTGGTTGGCTCATTTGCTGGTGCAGTTTTATATTTTCCACTATTGTTGTTACGAGTTGTCGCCATAAAGGTGCTATTGTCGTGGTTGTTTTTATAACTGATTATATATGTACGTGGATTTATAAATGTTTGTGCAAGTTGCTGTATTGGTCTTTCAATTATCTACGATTCAAACAGTAATCAGACGATTAGCTAGTTTATCCGTCCGTCCATGCGTCTTGCTGGCAATCATTCCAAGGGTGTTTTAGATTTTGATGAGAATGTGTGTGTGTATGTATACATATGTGAAGTTTAGGTAACAAAAATCAGTCACACGTTTCATTCCCTGCTCATGTGGATTTCATCAGTTAAAGTTGAATTGTTTGTTGTTACTGGTAACGTGAGTAAACCACCAGTATGAGCACATTACTCTCAACAACTCTATATTTTTTTTGTTTACTCTATTCTTTATAAGCTTGTTTGATTGGTATTGTTTCTGTTGCTGCTTTACTTTTTTTGCTTCGATGGAAATAATCGATTCCACATTGTTTCGTTTATTTTACTTCTGTTTTCAAATATTGTTATTGGAGGTGATGTTGTAGCGTTTTTTTTACGTAAGATTGCTGCAGTATGATTTTATTCTGTTAAATATTGTGTTTTGTTGACTTCACTCTGTAGTGCTTGAATTTTAGTTATTAATATCAATTATGCTCCTACCTGATTAGTAATTCAACCAAAGCAATATATAATAGATCAATGATTTGAATGCTTGGTTATTTATATTTCTGTATAATGATCTAGTTGTGTGGTTATTGTTTTAAGTTTTTT
This sequence comes from Trichopoda pennipes, assembly GCA_030448955.1. Lineage (NCBI taxonomy): Eukaryota > Metazoa > Arthropoda > Insecta > Diptera > Tachinidae > Trichopoda > Trichopoda pennipes. The sequence continues at coordinate 2,870,713 of JASKUP010000023.1, forward strand.
GCTTAAATCACAACCTTAAAAAAAGACCCAGGTTGGTAGGGAATGAAAAAGTAAGAAAAAATAGTGAAGTACAAAAATTCGCAGTCGCCAATAATTTCCGAAATGTTATTTATTGTACTCTGAATTAATCTTTTTTAGATATTTTTCAGGAGGTGTTAACATTTTTCTAAAGTCCCTAAATTGCTTACATTAATTTTTATTTCTTAAAACATTAAAAAAGAAAATTTTTTATATTTTTAACAAAATATTTTTTTCAAAGTTCTAAACTTCCAGTTTCATTAATTATTTTTTTTGTGTGCATATCCTGTGCATACAGCTTCTTCCGTAATAAAATGTAGGTAGGAGTTCTTCGTAGTGGTGATGATAATACTGACGGAAATGGTGGTGGTTAACTTTCTATATTTTGGGTCGTTAGTTATGCTTCTTTGTTTTTGGCTTTCCTTGTATTTTTTATGCTTCGTATTCCGTCATCCTCAGCGTTATATTATTAATTTCTACTCATCTTTATCTGCACGACAGACTTTTGATTTGTTGTATTTTTATATAATATTGTTGTGTTTTTGACATTCCATCATAAGTACCATTGACGAAAATTAATTTAAGAATTTACTTTTTTCCATCCGTCAATTGCTTTGACATAATTCTCAAAATAAATTTTGGCTTAAATATGCATAATTATATAAGAACATGGAGTGACCAGGTTTTAATTAAGTAAAAAATATTCGTATGCCTTATTAAAACTACCTGTTTACAGTTAAAATTTGCTTCCTTCTTTTGTTTTTGTTCCTGTTTTATTGTTTCTCTTTTTGACTCAAATTCGTTCAGGCCTGATTTTTGCTGTTGGTTTATAATGATAGACTGCTTGGTTGGCTAGTGGTAAATATACAAATTAACAAGCCTCCATGCTTAAGATTTGCTTTTGTGCATGCGTATACCAAAATACTTCATTTTATTATTTTGCAGCCGTCATTTAAAGTTCATAATAAACATCAGTCTTCAATGTTAACAAAACGACAGCTGCTATTTCCCAACAATGCTGTCATCCAGGCCAGCAATAATGTTCTTTTCAACAACTGTTCCATTTTTGTTCTCTTTAAACAATCTCAGTCAGTGTGGTTGTATGACTTTACGTATAACTCTTGGTCTACCTATTCCATACGCATTTCTTTGTTCGTGTATAACTGTAACTTTGATTGTGTGCGTCAGCCTGGTGCTCTAATGCTTTCTGAATTTATTTTATTTTTCATGTGTTTCGTACTTTATCACTTTGTCTGTTTCTTTGAGTTTTATTACTTGCTTATCAATATTTTCCTTTGGTTTCGGTTTGGAAGTCCATATCATATTTTATGTGCTGTACTTTAAAAAAGTTGCCCGTACTGTTGCCAAATCCATGTGGTGGTTACGAGCTGTTCTTGTGCTCTAAATTTCTTCGTTCATAATAAGCATATAAATTATAAAAACACCGAATGTTTTGTTTTTTTTTTCTGTCCATGCGGTGCCAATAATAAACCACGTGTAATGATAAAAGTTTAACGGAGTAGTCGATTCATTATATTTTCTATTTTAATTTAGGTTTGAAAGTTTTATTTTTCTGATTACGAAATGAAATGTTTTGTGTACATATAATTTTTACAATCTAAAATATTCAAAATTAAATAAAAAATATTTAAACTTTAAACCCTTTTTAATATTTTAAGTGTAATCGACTGATTTATGGAATTTTATAAGAAAGTTGAAATTAATTTAATTACTTTATTAAAGAAATGTACATGTCATAACACGTACAATATTTGCTATTATTATTATTATTATTACATTTTATTAATTAAAATAATAGAATTATCTTAAAAATTACTTGGAAAAACAGAGCTTTTAATTCTAAATTAAAAAAATTAGTCTGAGTTTACATTGATCTTTCAGGAGGTTCGATTGTAGAGTTGAACTAAAAATGGAAAAACTAGATCTAGAATATGTTTGAGTGGCATTACTATTTACAAAGACGTAATTTTTTCCAACGACTTCGGCATCACATTGCTTTGCGTGATTAAAATAGTGTACTTACGACTAGGAAGCATTAAACTTAGGGCATCTATCTTAGATTTCCTCCTCTGGGCACATCTTTTCATTTGCGTTGTTTTTAATGGGAACTAATTTTGAATCTAGAGACTATGAATATGAAAGCTGTAATTTTTAATTCAACTTGGTTTTAAAACAAAATCATCTCATCAAATATTTAATATAAAATTTTTTAGTTATAAAAAAATGCATACATAACTATTGTGGTATAAATATATACATTTTTAGGTTAGACATATGTAATAACTAGAGTTACAACAAATCACAATATTAAATAACACCCTTTGCCAAAAAGCCCTAACAATATTTTTAAAGTGATTCTACAACAACAACTAAATTCAGTTTTTAAATATAATAATAATTCAAAAAGATTGGAATGAGCCAGCGTAGCTCGTCTTAAAGTCAAAATGTAATTTTAAATTTAAAAATGTCAACTGGTGATGTATTTCTTACTGTCATCTATTGACAATTTCCCGTTTTCGAAAATGAATGAACTTTTAGAGGATATTATCAACTGTAAAGATTGTTTTTAGAAGTATAGAGTTTTAATTTGTCAAGTGATTTATGTTTAGTTTGGTTTAGCACGAATGGACTGACGCCTGAACAACGCTTTTAATTACTCGTCCCGATTTCATAAGCGAATTTTGTTTGTCGATGAGCTTATTTTTGTTTGAATAGATATGTCAATATACAAAAGTGCCGAATTTAGAATGATAATATTTCTCAAGTGTATGTTGCCGCGCTGGCAACATGAGAAGAATTATTAAGAAGGAGTTATTCTTGCAACAATACCGCGGAGAAACACGCAATGCATGCCACATTTGATTTATTGAAAGAAATGTTTGATAGCGGCATATCTTTACGTTTCGGAACCATGAATTGACCTCTAAGATCGTGCGATTTAACGCCGCTAGACTATTTTTTTGTAATAATATGTGAAGTCGCTAGTTTACGCTAATAAGCTCGAAATGATTGACAACTTAAAGGATAACGAATTTGAAAAATTCGCCGATATACGGCTATAAATGTTGAAAAAACTCATCGATAATTGGACCTCCACATTAGACCACATCCAAAACAACCGTGTCGGTTATATGCTCGAAGTTATATTAAAATTATAATGCTAGAAGATAATCTTTCGAATAAAGTAAATTTCACTTCAACTTAAAAATTCATTCTTGTTTTATTCCATTTCAAATTCTGGAGAAACGTCGCTATAATCCCAAATTTGTTTAAGAATTTATTTGGACGTTATATATTTAGCCTTCTATTGTAAGTAATATAACTAAAAACTCTTCTATTTAATTATTAAGAAGTGATTAAAAAAGAAGCCCGAAGAAAATTTTAATTATTATTTACGCAATATTTTATAAAATATATTCCAAAAATATAGGAAATAAAGCACCGGTGATCGCTTCATACATCATTTCAACATTTAAGTATGATTCGAAAAGTTAATAAAGAATAATTTGATTAAAGTTTACCATGACGTATATACACTGAATGTTGTGTTTGCTTACTCACAAATAGAGGGATCAAAACGATATTTTCAGATTTAGTTAAAAATATTCTGACCTTGAGTTGTCCTAAAAAGATTTGGTTTGGCTTTGGGGAAACAGGAAGTTTCTGTTATTTTGGGTAGATTCGGAGCTCTTTAAGCACAATAATCGCTTTTTCACTGTCTTGAATTTCAATTCAGCGATAATCCACTGAATTACAATTTGGCGGGTTCAGCTCTTCAATTTTCATTTGGTATTATCACAGATGGGATATCGTTACAAATTAATATTTTGCTGTCATGGTGGGCAATAGGCTGTAGTTGCAATCTTTGCCAAGAAAATACCCGTATGATCTGGTAATCGAAACTGTTAAATTTTGTAAAGTTTTGCTTAAGATGTTATACTGTTATAGAAGGATCCATCTGTATAGTAAATAAAATTACATTTTCTTGAAGCATATCGGATAAGTATTGTTTAAAAAAATTATTGAAATTCTTATCTATCTGAACAAAAAAAATTGAAACCCCGAAAGGTATCGGCTTTTGTGGTAACGAAATGTTTGAGTTCCTTAAAATAGAGATAACATCAATAGCAGATGGTAGATAGATTGTTACGCAGTTAAACATTTAAAAAAAAATATGTAAAACATCATCAAATGTGATCAACAGTTTCTTCCAAAAGAGTACACAAATTGGTCTCAGTTCTCAATTTATCGAGGAGTGTTGTAGAAGAAGCAAACCAGAGGTTTTATGAAAAAGCTGTGCACGGAGGTGTTAATTTTATCTACATCGTTTTTAAAGTCAAGTCATAAATTTTAAGGATTTCTTTTTCATGTATATTTATATGTTTTTCTTGAACAAATGGGCTTCAGCAGGTTATTAATTTTATTCAGTTTATAAGTTGGCTCTTTGACGTGACTTTTCCAAAGAAGATTTCTGGTAAAAAAGTAAACTCAAATATATAATTCAAGATGCAAAAGTACGATGAAAAAGAAAAGAAAGAAAAAAAATTTATAATTAATACCTTATTTTAATAGTCAACTCTATGTGGTTGTGGTAAAAGAGATCCATTGAAGTCTGTGGACTACGCCTTAAGGCATACCACCAATAATCGAATATACCCGTAGTGTTTCGTTTAAGGTTGGTTTGAACAGCTTTTTTTGATTATAATACGTCTAATTGAACCTTTAAGACTGGAAATGTCAGAAGTTTTTTTTTGAGGAACGCTAGCTCCAGGCACGTTTAGGCTTATTTCGGCAGTTGATATTGCAATTTGGTGAACACATAATTTGTGAAGTGGTACGTCTCAGAAGATTGCTACAACAAAGGTAATCATATTCAACTACACTTGCATATTTAAGGGAAATGTTAAACTCTTGTTACGTTTAGAATATACATCGTAAATATCAATATTTGTATATATATATACTTACACACATACGTATACATGTCTTATAACTTCGTCTATAACAACTTAACAAAAGACATGTTTACTATGTATGATTTAATGCGTCTTTGTGTGAATATACATATATACATACATGCAAAGGTGCATGCAAGCATGTATAAATGCAGTTTTGTGCAAAACATGCATCAAAATAACGTTAAAATATTTGTGCCAATATTTCGTTTTAGAAAAAAGTGTTTCTGGTAAAAATTATGGTTAAACTTAGAAACAGTATTTTATTTCATAAAAGCTATATAATTGTTATATAAAGGAAAAGAACAGGAGTCATAATCTTCCCAAAATTTTATGAAAAATAACTTTGGAATTCATAAAGAAGTTTTTTGAAGAGATTTAAGTTATTTTCTCAAAAAATATAGAATTAAACAATCCATCGTACGTAATACCAAAAAATAGTATATATACATTGTTTTTTAATCACCTATGCACTGATCCTTCGAACAGTTAAGATGTTATATTATATGCAAAGTATATATATATATATATATATATATATATATATATATATATATATATATATATATAAATTAAATCCGTTGTTATATTTTATATGGCTTGTCTTTAAATACATAATACGTTTTTTGTAATAGCTTAAATAATTTTAATGTTTCTGAAAAACAAATTGATTTTACTTTGTTACTGATTAAATATATTTAAATAAAGAAATAAATGTTTTATATATATGTGTATATTGTACATACATATAAAGGGCGTTCTTTAAACTATTGAAGCAGTCAAAGTAACTGCATTTTATCAGAAAGCAATTACAATTTAAGCTTAATTTTTAACCGAAAAACAACTATTTTTTCTTTTGCTTTATTTATTTATATTTGAAACTTAATTTATTAGCTTAACATTATTTCTAAATCTAGTAACACTGTTGATAAGGATAATTATTTCTTTAAGGCTTAAGAGTATAATTTTCTTATTTTACAAAAGTGGCATTCCTTTGTGAACCGAAGAGAAAAGGCCTTTGTAAGGATTTAAATTTCAAAATTACATTTTTTAAAGCAGAAATAGTAAATGGTTATATTTTTTAAAAGAAACCATTTGTAAGTCAATTATGTCTAAATTCAAAGTCCTTAGCTAACTAGTCATTATGATATAATCAATAATTTCTTCCTTACCACTTTCCTAAGTTCCATTAGCTACTAATTGGTTAGTCAAGAATTTATGCTTGAAAAAATATTTATAATTGTTATGTTGTGAAAATGGTTATTATATGAAAATTGTAGCCACCATACTATTTTAACTCTTAAATCCCAAACAAATTTTGTATATATATTATTGAAATATTTTAAGATAATAGAAGGCAAAAAATGTATACGATGAATACAGAAGAGCAAACAAAAATCTACCGTCTAAATGATTCCTTTTACCGTTGTCATTTTTTCCCATCCTTTCTGGCTGTTTGTTCGGAATAAACGGCGAGAGCTTTCGATGTGAAAACATCATTTTCAAGCGGTGTTCTAATCCGTACTAGTGAGTCAGTGTTTACAGGGTTAAATAAAATGCTTGGCAGGCATTCTACCTATGTATATGCGTAGATGCGACCCTAACAACAGAACTACCTAAACCCGAATACTGGCTAAATACCAAAATATCTGCTTAAGGTATATTTAGTTTATAATATATTTCGTTCGAATTTTAGAATAGAAATATGGAATTTGCGCCATAATTAAAAAAATGGCAGCTAAAATCTTTTTTCTAGAAAGAAATGGAATATCCTTTTATAATGCACGTTTTATGTCTTTTTAAATATAGAAAAATATTCCATTTATATTAAATATAGTTACAATTCATCTTGTTTAGGTAACATATTTTTAGTGAATTTCAAGTATATTGCCATATATATCTACATCAGATGAACACTGTCTACATTTATCACCGGCCTAATGGAAATTCTTTGTTTTTACAAAGGTTTAAAAACAAATGTTGTTACAGTAAAATCTCACACATTAGAATCACCTTGTGCACTGGGCAGTTGGAATTTCTGAAACAAAATCTGCACATTTTCTTTTTTTACAGCAAATTATAAAATTATAATAAAACTAGTTACGTAAGCTTTATTTTAACACAAAACAGTTTTTATTTATTAACAATTAAATTAATCGAACATATTAAATTCATAGAAAAGCTTTTAAAAAACTTTTTTTATTAGGCATTTAATTAGTTTTTAACGTAAAATCAGTAGTAATATTTGTTTGTTTTTTATTCATTCAAACTCGATACAAAGATATCGTTATGGACATCTAAAAGGTTGGACATTTGTACTAGAAAATATATCACTGGTTTAGCGCCATTTTCATCATATAAATGAATTGTACTTATCACGAGTAACTCGGTGATTCTCCATTTTATTTTTACTAATTTTTACTTTTTGTAGTAAAAATACAAATTAAATTTTTTTAGAAATTAGAACCGCAGGTTCCAATATATTAAAACGGTTCGAAAATATTCAGGGTTCGAATTTGTGAGATTCTTCTATAATCCGCTAGTCAAATTTCTATTCGTTTTAACAAATATCGTCTTCCACTTACTGTAACTTGTTTTTGCACGATTTTTTTTTTTCACATTCGACAAAAGTTTTTGACAGACCTAATTACATTTGGGATAATGTTGAGTTACGTATGATTTCACTGCGTTCATCGTAGAGTTTTCAAAAATGACTGAATTCGCGACTTGAATTACTTGAAATATGATTAACAAAATATGAGTTGTATTATTGTAAAATTTTGTGCAAAATATATTTAACTAAAAAACTCCTTAAGAAAGAATTCTTGGATTCTTAAATTTAAGCAGACATGTTATGAAAATGAGCATTATCATGTACAATATAAAGTGTTTGTGTTTTGTTTATTGATATTGTTGTTGCTGTACATATGCACTTAAGTGGACAAATTGATACCAACATCTCAATATATATTGTTTATTGCCATATACGTGTACATATATGCACAAATACATACATATACCATATACAGGATAAATTATGGAATGCATGGGTATTATGGACTAACGTGCTTTTGTATAAATGTTCACAAGTAGTGGCACATTTCGGTGGTTGCTGTTTTGAAATATGGTTTATTCACCTTACCCATTCCATGTTGCATACTCCACACACAACTATTATCAACAATGTGTACATATGTATGTATATACGAGCATTAACAAAAACGACTACAACTGCTGTATTAAGTGTTCTTACAATGGTATGTTTAGTGTAACTGTTTTTGCTTCTATTGGCTTTATTGTCGTTTCTTTTTTTTTTAGATTGCATAATTTAAGTATGAGATATATCTTTTTATTCATTAAATTGAATGCGATTTTTGTTGCATTTTAGCTTTTAAATGTTTTGTTGAAACTAGAATAAGTGTGAGAACACGTGTTTGCATCCTTGAATATTCCTTTTTTTGTGGTTAATGAGTAGTATTATTTGAATATGTTTTGTTGCATTTTTTTAAACAAAAATTAAAAAAATTATTATTTAAACACCATATATAAATAATTTTAACATAATGTATAGGTATTTAGTTGATTTTTTTAATATAAGCCATATATTTCAGTAGAAAGTTAAACTGTGTAAATTGTTTTTATTTTGTTGCTAGACTAGACTTAATCCCTAATGTCAGCCTGCAATAGCTCTTAATCACATTAATGAGTGGTAATGGTTACCGAAAACATCTGTTCTAATAAAGTTAACTTAAAATAATGATGAGACAGTTAAAGCTAAAATTAATAAAAATTAAAGCGGCATTTATTGTTTCATTTAGTTGTGAAAAAAAGTGCTTGGAAAACAAAAAACTTAACCCTTTGCACTCTAACTACCAGTCTGGCTGACATAACAAGTAAAGACGATCTTCTCCAACTACCAGTTCTACTGGCAACATTTTATTTTGTAATTATTTCTAGTTAAAACATGAATTTTTAGCTGATACCGTTATTTTTTAACATCAGACATTGTGATACATGTACAAGAAAACCCGGTCTACATGTAGACGACTGTTTCATGAATTATAAAAAATAAATTATTATTTTGTTAAATTAATTTACCCTAATATACGAAAAAATACTTATATTATTAATCAATATTTAAATAATTTAGAGATGTTTAATACACTTCTACAAAAACTTCATCACAATGTTTTTTCCGTTTATGTTATAAAAAAGTCAACCAAATTAAATATTTTGAATTTGAATTTATTTTAAGATACATTCAAGATATCTAAGTTTTTGAGTTAATCCTCGTTAATAAAAAATCATTTTTTCAAAGTGTTGTGATTACAAAATATTTCCTAAAAGTCCTTAGAGTTGACTACGAACAGGCACAAAAAAAGCACGGAGCGCAAAGGGTTAATAAAATGATAAAGTGAAACATTTTGCTAGTAAATAATTTAATATTTCGAAAGTGTTAATAAAATGTTACGTAAAATACTGATGGGCAGATCTGCTTGGTGTGTCAACACCAAACGATTACTAATCGCTGTCTGTATTATCTTTTAAAATTATATTTTTTAGTAACTTCTAAAAAATATTAAAAAGGTCAAAAACTATAACTATTTTAAAATTATATTTATACATTTTCAAATAGCCATACAACGCTACAGCAAGTAATATATAAATTTAGCTATCGGCTCATTTACTTGCTTTCTTAAACACTCCAGATCCCGGCGCACAGAATAAATTCATTAGTTTTAAATTTATGTCATTAAACCATTGTACGAAATGGAACTTTATAACATAGATTATTTTTTACTGCAATGTCGTCTTTGTAAAAAAATTTTCTTATTCATTAAAATTGGTGTTTTTGTTCGTGTAAAAGTTCTGGTTTGAAATTTCATCTATTAGTAAGTGACAATTTTTGGGTATGTTATATTTAGATCGTTCTCGCAAAGTACCCATTGTCGTAGAAAAATGAAACTAGTAATTATAATTGTCTTAATGTTGATTTTGTGAACAACTGTAGACCGAGGCGACATATTTTTTTAACAAACCATATTTCTTTTTCGGCCTCTTGTTTACATTTACGTAGCTGCCTTATACATTATATCCTGTTTTTGCATTATCTTCTTTCAACATTTTCTTAATAGCTGTAAGTGATCTTTTTGCCTTTTTCTTGTTGTCGACTTTAATTAAAAAGTAAAATTTTCTATTTGGGAGGGGTTTTACTCTTCAGAAAGCTGGTACACATACATATGTGCATCATATTAATGAGGGAAAAAACTAAATAGATTGTAGTGGAAGAGCCCCTGTAGGCTAGTAGGTAGTGTACTAGCTTGTCAGTCTGGGTGTTGTGGATTCGATTCCCAACGAAGACCTTGGTTTTTTGCAATAAAAAAATAAAAATTGACTGTCGGTGCGGCCGCCTAAAAGCTGCTGTATCAACTCTTAACTTAACTCTCAACTGTTGTGTCTTCACTCGACAACGTGCGCATTTAAACTGGACTATTGCCTAAGAGAGAAAACTCTTATATCCTGTTTTGTGCAGTTGTAGCATTTATACGAAACTCTAATTCATCGCATTAAATATAGATGATGTTGGTTCTTATCAGCATTCAGTGAATTTTGATGCATCACAATAGTTTATTTGCGTTTTTTTAGTGGTATTTACCTTTTTATAACTTAAATTAATCATCTTCGTAACAAAATAGATTTTTACGTAAAAGTACTTATATGACATATGTTACGCGTAGGTATGCGTACCTTCACATTTCAAAAATCTTTTATGTATATGTTATTCTTCTCAGCTTGGACTTGTGTGATCAGCAAGTTAGGAAAATTCGTAGTAACTCCATTTCTTTGCTATTTTAATTTTGTGTTATTTAATTAATCCCTCATTTAAAATAAACTCGACTTTAATTCAAATAAGTAGGTTTAAGTTTAACGAAGTTCTGTATTTATAGGATCCCAATATTAATTGGAAAAAATTATACGTATTTTTAAATTTGTGACTTTTTAAAGGAAACAGACATTTTTATATTTTAGACTCTTGCCTATTATTTTCTGGATCAAACAATGATTATACTTTGTGATTAATCACTGAAGATTGTCTTTTTTCATAATAATCAAACAGTTAAACAAACAAGAACTAAAATTCAATATTTATGTGAAATTTCTTACTCGGTTTTAATTGAAGTTTTTAAATAAAAAAAAAATCATTTCTTTCCATTCTTACTTTGGGGCAAATTTATTCCTTATTTATTGACTGCGGGTGAATTTTTTAATAGCTTAAAGTGGTGTTCCCACCACACCTCAATATTTACATTTTATAGCTTTACACAAACAAAGCTAAGGCAACACAATAACCAAAATTTTCAGATTAATGTAAAATGATTTCTCTGTGCATCGTTTTAAATAATGAGTTTAATAAGAGCTTTGGGATTTTAAATGTTGCATTCATTAACTAAATATATTTTAGCCAGTTAATGTTTTTTTTTTTGTAATATACACTTTTTATTTAAAAAAAAAATTAGCATTAACAATATATTAACTTTTAAGATGCTTACATACATATTTATTATGTACATATAAAATCTTTCTTGACTATTTCTTTAAAAAAATGTCATTGACCTTTTCCCACTTAACTCAATAGTATACACTTATTATGTATACTATTGAGTTTGAGTTTGTGTGAATAGCAAAATTATATCAAATATAATTTGCATTTGAAACATAATTTTATATAAAATATCTTGTATGCATATAATGCATATACACACAGTCAGATACATGAATAAGATTTTGAAATATCAATTTTGTCTGTTGTTGTGTTTGCTCCTACTACTTAATGTTATGATGATATCTTTTGTAGTCTTTTTTGGAAGTAGTTGAAGTTGTCCTCATATGATTACTTTATAGTTATTTAAGTAAAATTGCTTTGCATTTCAATTTGTTTGCTCAAATTTGTAATTGGTAATTGTATGGCTTTAATATTGTCCGAAAATACTTTGTGTGTTTGAGTTTATTTGGAAATGTAAGCAAATAATTATTTGCCTTTTTGGATATTTGTATGTGTATATGTGTGTGGGTACATTATATAATACCTGCTTGTCGTTATATACATACATACACACATACATAAATTCATACATACCTATATACATAATTCCAGTTGTTGTATTATTCTTAATTAATATCCTTCCTTAAAATTATATCCATTGAATAATTACTTTTTTGTATCCATCTTACTTTGCTGATAGCAGTTGTTAAGACAAGCTATAAAATGTAGATATATTTTCCTTTTTGCTTTTAAACTTGCATATGTACATACATACATATTTTCCATAATAATATGCAAATGCTTAATATTTACTATGCTTTCAAATAATTATAAGGCATTATTAATGCATTAAATAACGATTTTTATAAACACTTTATTAAAATTAATTTTTTATTTTATGTTTGTTTAAAAATATAATTGTAATTTTTGCTTTTTGACTGATGGCAACTGTATACATATTTGCGCAAGGTAATAAATTTAAAAAATAGTCTTTGATCTATTTAAAAACAATCGTACTTTTAAGGATGAATCGATTTCTAAACACAAACCATAAACAACAATTTTTAATGAAAATAATGAAAACAAATATTTACAAACAAAAATAGATTAAAAAACGATTCCTTTTAAATCAATTGACATCCCTTAGTAAATAAGTTTGAGAATTTCATTAAGTTGACAACCCTACGAAGAAAAAAACAGTAACAATTTCATGTTAATTTTTTTCAGCGTACTCTAAGCGTTGGTAAGGCACTTGATGTTCAAAAATCTCCCACATTCTCAAAAACAAAAGAAAAATGTGAACAGAAAAGAAAATTGTTTCGTGGGAAAATTGTAGGCATCTTGTTGGTTAACTTTAAAACAATTGGCCGATAAGTGGTGTATAATACTGTATTAGCGTGTTTCGGTTATCTGACCCATAACCAGAGGAGAAAAATTAAAGCCTTTTTTAGTGAGCGGTTTACACAAATATCTCTTCCGCAAAACACGATCAATAAACACACAATCTGCTAACTTATTTAAAGCAACTAATCAGAGAAGTCAATAGCTAGGAGTTTTTCGAAAAGAAACAACTTTTTTGGCACGAGAATAGCATTAACAAATGAAATGCTACTTTTATAACATGTTGTACAACGTTCGTATAGCTTGCTGGCTGCCAAAATTAAAATGAGCCTAAAAATATTTTTTTTTGTAAAATTATAAAATAAGAAATTTATATTAAATCTTAATATATTAATATAAAAAGTCGTTAGTTATACTGTCGCCAAATAGGTTTTTATTTCATTTTCATTATAATAATTTTCCATAACCATTAATTTTTTGCCTTTATTTTCTTTTTCTTTATAGATTTCCAGCAATGATAACTTATCATTACGAATCTGTCACGCTTGTATAAGTTACTTAAACTCTTGGCAATCTTTTAAGAATCGTTGTCTAACAGCACAAGCTAAACAACGTTCCTGGCTAGAAAACTCAAACAAATCAATACAATCTGTCGAACAGAGTCACCCAACATCAGATAATCATCACGATGATCAGCAGCAGCACCAGCACCAGTATCATCAACAACAACACCAAGAAGAAGAGCAACAGTCACTGGCTTCTTCTATATTGGAGGGTATTTCAACGTTAAAAAAACGCAAATCTTTAACAGTCTATGTGAGTCCTAAGTCGCAACAAACTAAGCAACAACCAGATAAATTATTCCAAAAACAGCAACTAAATATCGCTCTGCCATTAACAAAACGTCATTATACCAAACATAAATATAACAAATCACAGCGACAAACTCAAAATCAAATGTCACATACAGTGACACAAACAACGACAACAACGCATCCTGTACAAGCGTCGTCTAGTAAAGCTAAACAAAAATTTGAAAAGAAACATTTCTCCACAAGCCAACAATTATTAACTGCTACTTGTTCTCCCTTGCAACAGTCATTCGTTATGCCAGCAGTTCCTAGTGTAACTGCTACAGTAACCTCCTGCACGATTACTACACCAACTGTCACAAATACCACAACAATCTGCTTGAATACTCCGACCAGCACAACAGTAACTACTACGGCATTGGCGGCTTGTAGCAGCAGCAGTAGTGTCGCAACATTAACAGCATCTGCTGCTGCTGCTGTTGCTGCCGGTTCGTTTGTTAGTGCTGGTTCTAGTGATGAATGTTTAGTGGGAGGATCAAGTACATCCTTATCAGCCAATGCTTGCACAAGCGCTGTACAGCAGTTGCGTTTGTTTAGACGATACTCCTATAATGTAAATGTATCGTATACAGCGTACCTTTGACTTTGAAATTCATTTTATATGTATTTTTATATTACATTTCGTCTTCTTGGAAAGATTTTATTTCAAAATCAAGTTGATTTTTTTCTTTGGCAAAACTTTTCGAAAGTATTTCTATTTTTTATGGAAATTCAAAATTTTTCAATATGAAATGAAATCTACACTTAAAATTAAAATATATTACTTTCGATTAATATTTTTTAAGTTTTTAAGAAAAATTTTACATCAATATCCTTTGGAATGTTTGAATTTATTAAACTGCAAAATGTTTACTTTGGATATATTTTTTTTCAAAGGAAGTGAGCACCTATAGGTTTAAAATGAATTACACTTATTCTTTAAGCTTATATCTCTCTAACTCTGGGGTTTAATCTCGAATATAGAATGAGTTGCCGTACAAAAGAAGATTTCGATAGGTATCAAGACATCATTAGAACATTCGAGGGCTACCGAAAAAAATTTTGCACCTTCCCCATATCGCAAGAGTAAAATTGATGACGTGATTACCTGTGATGTAAATAGAAATTAAATTTTATACCGATCTAAATTTAAAATTTATATTTTTTAAAGAGTTTAAATTGTTTCATACAGTTTGTTCAGTTTTGTTTTTTTATTTAACCTCAATTACCTACCTGTATAGCCATCTCCAATAGGACACAATATCTGCATTAATTGATGGCGTAAAGCCTTTAAGTACTCAAACGTTTGTACCAGATATGAACCATATGCTCCTTTTCGAGATTTTTTTTATTATCGATAGAAGTCTCTTGCATATGCCTTTTTCTGAAAGGTTATTTCAAATGTATCCTGAGACGTAAAATGCAATTTTATTTTCTACTCTGTCTAATATTCGATCGATGACCGTATAACAATTATAATCTTATAATTTGTTCGATATGTAAGTTGATTCCGAACTTTATCTGTCTTTAGTTTATAATTTACCACATAACTCGGTAAAGGCATAAAAGTATCAAAAAGGATTAACAATATTTTTAACTAGTTTTTTTTTAGTAAAAGAAAACCTTAACTTTTTAAAGAAAAACTTGTTTTAAATAAAAGAAATGTTTTCTTCGCAAAAGAAAGGCCAAAAGCCTTTGAATTATAAATTAGTTTCAAGTTATTAATTTGTGCTGGACATCTATTGAAGTCATTTATATTTTTATTTTGTATAATTTTAGCCGTTACCTGCAGTACAAATAAAGGATGAACCAGTCGAACTGGAGGATGATTACAATGGAGGTAAACATCAACAACACGACGAATCAGATGAAATGGTAGTAGATCCAACTATGTTTTTAGAACGCACCGCTGACGAGGGTGAATTTATGGTAACAATTATTACATTTATTAACAAATTACATTCTTGAAATAAAATTTTTTATTATATTCATTCCAGGATTCTACATCTAATTTTGACTTCGAAGCAATAAGACCACATACCGATTTGAAACCATTACCAGCTAGTACTACTATACGTGTGAGTGCTAAAGAGGCTGCTTGTCGTGCCTGCAATTTGAAATTTTCTACACGTGCTAATGCTAGACGCCATGAAAAGAACTTACATCCTAATCTATTTGAGACTTTAGAAGAAAATGATCAGTCAATTAATAGACAAACCGCCGCTTTAAATGCTTCATTAGAACTTCAGAGAGCTGTTGCAGCTGCTGTGGCTGCCGATGCTTGTAAATTATCCAGTGGTGCTGTTATAACACCCCAGAAATATCGACAAGAAGTTGTTAATGCCTTCAACAATAGTGAATTTGGCTTTGATTACGATAATCCGGAGAAATATCGCGAACTGTTGACAGACGAAAAAATTATATTCCTTCAACAAAACGATGAATTCCTAAGACAATATCAGAGTATGACCTGTCGCTGTTGTAACAAATACTATTCGACTTATAAGAATTTCATGGCTCACATGCGTAAAAAGTACCTTACCCTACCTAGGAATTGTTGTTTCAACTGTTTAAAACTAAACGATTCCAAAGCATTGTTTATATCACATTTGAAAAAGCGTAACTGTATAAATTTGCATAAAGTGCTACATAATCTTATGGCAAGAAATGCAAACTTTGCAGCTGCTGTTACAGCAACAGTAGCAGCAGCTCCGGAAAAAGTACGAGCCAAAGAATTGCTAGTAAACAAAATGTACGAATGCAAATTGTGTCCAAAAACATTCCGCTTAAAATTGGAATTCCGTTCACATGTTTATGAAGAACATGCCGATGTCAAACGTAAAGATATAAGCAATACACAGTGTTGTTATTGTGCTGTTGATATTGAAGATCCAGCTGATCGTAAACGTCATTATAATAATATGGATTGTATTGTTACATTGCGGTGTGTTACTTGCGATTCAAAACATGAAACCCAACAAAAGTTTATGGAACATGTGCAGGAAAAGCATTTGGATAATTTTGGCGAACAACCAAAAGTCTCGTTAACGGTTGATAATTCTTCAGGCAAACCGGGCGGTAAGTTGGGAAAGAAAAAAATATGAGAGTCCTAATTAATGAAAAACTTAATTAACAAAAGCATTATATTTACTTATAAGCTTGTATAGCCTTTGGAATCCCGGGATTATTAAAGATAAATCCTAAGGTTTTTCTGGATTTTAAATTTTGTCATCTTTTGAAACTAAAAATTATCAGAAAGAATAGAAAATAGAAAATTTATTGCAGAGTAAAGTTTTTCTTTTTCAGTTTTTTTTTGGTATTAAATAGATTTCTAATACAGCGATTTGTAGACGAGCTAAAAGTCTGCGAACGGTACATAATACATTATTGAAAATTAAAGACACTGTTATTTCTTTTAGCTTCGGTAGCGTATTTACTGGCGGCGTCAATAGCAATTCAATTAAGAAGATTAAAAAAATATTTAAATTCAAAAGAGTTAAAAAAAAATAAAAGAAAATTTAATAAGAGAGAAAAAATTAAGATGGCTTAAACCTTTCCAGGCTGTCTTCTACCCTAATGCCAGTAGAAGTATAGGAAAACTAGCTTAGTTTATAAAAAAATACAGTTAAGCAATATTTGTAACTTTAAGGTATCAAAATAAATTTAAAATAGAATTTCTCATATATTTTCTTTTATTTCAGGTGCGTCTTCCGCTGATGATTTACGTAGCGGCCAATTAAATGTTTCACTTATTAATACGACTCCTAAAACTCAATACTTTTCACGAATGCCCCAGGCTTGCCCGATTTGTGGTCAGCAGTATAATAACTACAACAATGTTTTACGGCACATGGAATCCAAACATCCGGATCAATTACCACAAACCTATAAATGTGTAAAATGCGGACAAGGTTATCCTAGATTATCAAATTTACGAGAGCATATGGTTAGTGCTCATGGAGCAGACAAAGCACGTCATACTGGTTTTGAGTATATTGTTAACGCAGATGCGGTTAAAAATGCAGCTGGAGTAACAACTACAACACAAAACCCCTATACAGGGCGTTATGATTATGTGATGAAGGATTTAATGTCTATAACAAATGGTGGGACAACTGGTACGAAGCAGACATTTAAGAAACATAATAATAATTAATTTTTAAACTTTGTTTCTATTTTTTTTGACAATTCTTTATTAGCTGAAGACGACTGTGAAAATGAAAATTTAGCCAAGAAAATGCGCCTTGATACCAGCATTTCAAATAATAACAATAATAGTCCAGTGACCACTGTAATCCAAAGAGAATGTTCGATTTGTAATGCTGTGTTTGCAAATAATATTGGTCTCTCAAATCATATGCGATCACATCAAAGTGCTCAAAATAACAGTTACGGTATATCAACTTCAAAGGCTGTATCTGGTGGTAATGCCAATCAGCAGCCCTTAGCTGGCCAACAACAAATACTAAGAAAGTCATTGGAACAGGCTGCTGACCGACGTTTCCGTCGTATGCGTTGTCGTATTTGTCAACGACGTTTCTCTTCGAAAAAATCATATCGTTATCATATGCTCAATGACCATCAAATTCGCAATGTACAGTTTATAAAGTGTAAGTTATGTGATGCTGAATTTGCCTATGAGAAAGGTTTGAAAGTGCACATGTTTAAAATCCATAATACACTGCTTAAGGATGATATGATTATAAAGCAATATGAATGTGAAATTTGTTCCATAGTCTATCGCACAGATGTGGAGCTACAGCATCATTTGGCCAATGTGCATAACAAACAAGGAGAACCCTCTAGCAGAGATGATGAAGACGATGGCTATAATGCTGATGATTCTATGGCGGCCGCAGGTGTTCCAGATAACAGCCCAGCAGGTGCTGATATGTCGGGTGTATCGACACCAGTAAGTGGCTTAGGTGATGCCCAGACAGGGCCTCTGTACTGGTATCAATGTAAATATTGCCCCTCCAACTTTAATACCAATAAAAAATTGGCCATACATATCAACTCGCACGATGAGTTCGACTCTAACGATTATTCTTGCAAAGATTGTGGCAACGTATATAGCGGGCGTAAAAGTTTATGGGTAAGTTTTAATAAGAAATTTATATTTTAAAGTATTGAGGGCAAATTTCTACCTCTGCTCTGTAAAGACAAAGGTTGTTTTAAGTCTCAATTGATTTACAAGAATGAGGAATCAAAAAATTATCTACAAATTAAGTTCATAAAGAATTAAATTTTATTAAAATATTTAAAAATTCAGGTAAATAAATCCTTAATTGAAATAATGAAAAAGCGTTTGAAAACTCGCTTCTACACGAATTTATTGATTTCGATTAAAAGAACACAAAAATGCGAATCATCACTTCTCAAATCGAAAAAGTTACTTAGAATCGGTTTGGAGACTAGAAGTGATAGAACGAATTTAATTACACAGTTTTAACGTTTGTTTATCCCTTTTCAGGTTCATCGCTATAAAAAACATCCCCAAATACCTGACCCATCCGAATGTGTGTTGTGCAAAAAGGTGTTCTTTGATGCTCAAATGTTGGAACACCATACACCATCGTGCAATCGAAAACCAATAACGCAGGCGGTTAACGAAACTACTACAGCCGTTTACAAACATAAGACGGGTGATGATGAGGACGAAGATGATGATGAACGCTCCCGAGATGCCGACAACACTCTTTCCAGCTCTATTAACGCTACTGTGGGCAGTGCAAGTAGTTTGAAAATAAAATTACCTGAAGTTGCCTGTACGATTTGTGGCGCACGTTTCACCGATCAGGATCTGTTTGCCAAACATATACAAAAGCATGAAATGGAATTGTATACCGATAATCCTTTGGCGGCAATGTTCGATACTGGTCCTGCTGATCCTAATCAGTTTTACATGGATCGTATCAATGATAATGGCGAGTATGCATGCGATTTGTGTGCAAAAACATTTAGTCAAATGACAGCACTTAAAGTGCATAGGAAATGGCATTTCAGAGGTGATAGCAAACAGGTGAGCTTTTGGACTTGTGCAGTGAGGCTTTGAGTCAGAAAAATCATAGAAATGAACAACGTTTAAATAAAAATAATGTCCACGACGTATTTTAAATAATATATAATTTAGATCAAAAAAAGGTTTGGCAAAAGACAGTCGAAATTTTTATTAAAAAAATATTTGACTTGAAACTTAAAATTCTAATTATTTTACTGATATTAAAACATTAAAAACAAATTTGATAAAAGAAGTTAACAAGCATTTGTTGGGCACTTTTAGAAAGCAAAATTTTAATTACATAAAAGTCTTAAGTTGGGAAATTTGAAAATTTTATTCTTTTTAAATAATAAAGGAAAATTTAAATTAAAAAGAAAATAATAAATAACTTTAAACACTTCAAAAAACTTTTAAACGAAGCTATTGATTGCTGTAGTGTCTTAAGTGAATAATTCTTCGCAAAACCCAAATTCAATTTGGGTATGAGTAAAGAATTATAAATTTACATTAGGTTTGTTAATTTCGAATATCCCTCGAGCATAAAATCGAAATCAATTAAAGCTATATAGGAATAATTTCATAACTTCTAAATCTGCCCAAAGTTAATTTGCTTGTTAGCTGGAAAAATTCCTTACGAAATTTTACAAAAGATATTAAATACTTTAAAACTTTTTTTCATGTTTATCATCACAAATTGACATAAATATGAATAAATCTATTTCTGGACATGTGTTTTGCCTCCACACCAGTCACAAAATTATAAAATAAACGTAATTTATTTGTTTTTTGCTTAAGAAACTTGTTTTCATATGTTAGTATTTTTTTGGTTCTCTTTTCTTTTTTTTTGTTTATCGAAAAAAAAAGCAGAACGAAGCCGATCAACATATGCCGAGCAATTCCCATATGCTCAACAAATCACAGCAGCAACAGCAACATCAACAAATGAAATCCAAAATGCCGATCAACCATCAACATCTTCTGGGATTACAAGCGGTGGGTCTAATGCCGCGTCAATTTACCAATATGGGCGGCAATCACAGGTCCCAGAAACGTAAACGCGAACTTAAATGTCCACACTGTCCTTCCACCTTTATTAGCAACAACAATTTGCGACGACATTTGTTTGAGTTGCACAAAAACGAAATGGGCTATTTACCTGAACCACCGAGAATCGAATGTGATCTGCCAAATATGTGCAGAAAATGTAATATTAAATTTGAAACGAAAGCTGAATGGATTGAGCATAAAGTTGCAGAAGCTAGGGTTATGAAACCGTTTGGACCATTCCAATGGGGCTGTGATTTGTGCGGTGCGTATGTTTCGCGTAAGGAAAAATTAATAAATCATTTACACAATCATATGAAGGAGCAAGTAATAGTTCCGGTGGAACGTCCGGAGCCTAAGAAACAGTCACAGCAACAGACCCAACAACACCAAACTCAAGAACAACTGCAACAACAAACAAAACATCAAGTCCAAGGCCAAGAACGACAACAACAAGGCAGCGAAGGTAATGATGTTATGCCCGCATTCAAAAAGATCAAAATACCTTCATTGCCGCTAAAGCAAGAAGCAGATGAAGAATCTAGGGATAGTGCTAAAGATCACTATGATGAAGATGATGAGGAGGATGACGAAGATGAGGAAGAAGTTGACAATAACGATAATGAAGTTGAAATTAAACAACAGCAACAACAGCAGCAGCAACAACAACAACAGCAACAAGAGCAACAACAGCGAAGACCTGCAGTAGAAGAATATGAGGATGAAGAAGACGAGGAACAAGTTGAAGGAGAAGAGTTCGATGATTTAGCAGTAGGAGCTCAACAGACCGTGGGTGGAGATGAAGATATGGACGACGACGAAGATGACGATGAGGATGATGATGACGATGAGGATGATGGCAGCAGTGATGCAGATGATGAAGATCCTTCTACCAACGAAGACACCAACGAGGCCTCTAGTCTTAAGGATAAACCAACAGAAATAGCACAATCCCGCAGTTACAATGACACCGAGAATGACGATGTCGAAGAGGATGATTCTGATGAGTTCGATGATGACGAGGATGATAATTCGTCGATGGAGAATCGCAAATCATCGTCATCAGTAGTCGGTAATCTGGTAGGAAAATCTCGTTACTCTTGTGATTTATGCCAGGTGTATTTCGATTCACAACAAGAACTGCAAAAACATGTTAAAATGCATTTTCTTAATGGCCCCGGCTCCGTTACATTAACGGAAATCAAATCCTCCAAATCATCATCCAACAAAAGCCGCAGCAGTAGCAGCGATGTTGTAGCCGTATAGTTATCATAGAGAATATACTTATATTTTGTTTAAACTAGAATTGTTTTTGTTTGCAGTTTTTATACGTGCCAGTAGTTGTAATTTTTACACTTTCACTTCAAACTTTCTTTTGATATTAAATTGTTTTCTTAAATATCCTCGAATCAAATAAAAAAAAAAGAAAAACGAAAACTGGAATATAAAGGAAAACTTTAACTTTGTAAATTATAAAACAATATCTGAGAAAGTATTTCATTATTTGTTTTTATTAAAATAATTTTTACATTTAATTTTTTACATCACTTTAAATTGAATTGTTATTACCTTTCGAAATTAGGTTTCCTTTTTAAATTCTTCTTATTATTATTATTATTTCTTTAAATACTAGAATGTAGTTTATATTTATTATTTTTAAACTTGATCAGAAATAATTCTTTGAACTACTTCGTAATGTAGTATAAATCATGAATATTATTATTAATAAAAAAACATACTTTTAGAGGTATAGTATTTATTAATTAATAATTACTTAAATGCTTTGTATGCATCAATTTTAAATCGTTATTTTATTGAGTTTTTGCGAGGACGGATTAACGAGAAGCGTTTTTCAAAATATCAAAATATTCACAAAAACATTAAATTTTTGAAAGGAAAAAGCAAAAACAAAAAATACAAATTAGTTATTTAAGATTCTTTTTATTTTTTGATTGCATTAGCTATAAATGATTAAATTTATTTCAATTTCCATGAATGAAAGAAAACCAAGAAATCTATATAAATTAATTTAACAATTTAAATAAAAGGAAAACAATTATATTAGATAAATTCAAAAACAACAAAAACAAGGGATTTTTTATTATTTTTTTACAAATGAAAGATTTTTATTTCAACCGCTCACTTTAACTCGAAATAAAAGGAGAACAATTTGGAGAATTACAAATGTAAAGAGTTATCGCAAGCTGCGAATATCTAAGATAAAAAAAAAAAACTAAAGTGAAAACCAAAGCTTATTAGAAAGTATAAGGCGCATGGGCCATTTAAGTAAGACGTAATGATAATCACCCTTATTCCAGTTGTCAACATGAAAACAAAACGAAATTGTTTTGCCTTGTTTACTTCAAATTGTTATTCCACTTGTAGTTGTCGAATATTGTCGATGACTGTCAACATAGAATTTGCATTCTAGAAGAAAATATGACGACGATATTGTTTTGAAACAACTTTGACTTGAGTTTATTTGAAAATAAATTGAAAATGGAAAAAAACAGAAAAATTTGAAATAACACAGTTTGCGAAATTAGTGAAAGCGTTACAGAAGAATCACTCGCTTGCAGTGCGATTTCGCAGAGCCAGTCTTCCAAGTAATTTCAAAGAACAGTGGGAAGAAATTACAAAGGTTTTAAATTCTCTTGACCCGACCAAACGTTTAGGAGACGGGTGAATATAAAAATAAAATTCCTTAATAGAGTTGTTAAGACTTCAAGTTTAAAGTGAAGAAAAAAATGGTTGCCAACAAAGCTGAATGTAATGCAACAGGTGGAGGGATATTTAAGCAGTTTGTTTTTAGCAAATCTGATACAGTTTCAAAAGCAACTGAACCCTGAGGGAGCAGTTCAGGGAGCTCAGCTCATTAATATATCCAATGAGTTAGCGGAGACACAACAAAGTGCATCACCGGCAGAAGTAGAAGCAACCGTAATTATTGTGGCTTCTATAGAAGTTACTGTGGACTTAAGTTCCAACAAAATTCTACCTTCAACGCCTTCACTGAAAGATAACAATGCTACAAGGAAGAACAGGAATTCCTACTTAAAGAAAAATCAGAATTGCTTTGGCCATGGCGAACGACTACATAAACATAGCGTGATTTGTTTTACATCTGCACTTGGCTATGTAGCCTTAATCAGATGGTGGGCAAACCACTATTGTATAATTTGGAACGTCATACAGGCGTCCTAGGAAGCCGAAGACATAATTCTAAGCAACAGAACCACCTAGTTGCAACTTTAATGATTCCAGGACAGGGCTGCAAACCATCACATCTTGCTAAAGAGTTGGAGACTTTCCCACTCCTGTCCAGAACACATGTCTAGCATGCTCACTGGACTGGATCATTCACTTTGCGTGTCATTATCAGTGAGATGATCCTGGCCACCATAATAACCATTACACTGTTATGGGGCCGCGAAACCACAACCACCACGATACTCCCATATAGGGGCCATCCTCAATGATCAGTCAGAGAACTATTAAATGTCTAAAGAGACAAATAATGAACTCTGCGGGTTCACTGATCCCCGTGGAAATAAAGTGGAGCTTCCAGTTGACTCCCTGCCTGTCTTCAGGGGACTGGGCTCCCTTTATACTCCCAGTTGCACAGATCTAGATAGCTGTTACGTACTATAAAGACCATAAATGTGGCCCCGGGGGGACTACATAAACATAGTACTAAGCAAGTAAAACTGTTAAAGGATATATCCAATAAAATGCAGCCTCAGAGTTTTGAAAATCGCCAAAAGCAGTTGTTTGACGTTTTTTCACTATTTCTCATTTCGAATTAAATCCATTGGGGACAAACTGTCATTTCCAAGGCAATCAGTGTTTACGACAAAATCTTAGAAAACATTGGTTGCGATGGTCCCAAGTGGAAATCGTTGCCAACACCTAGTTGGTATGACCCTTGTGCCAAAAATCTTAAAGTTGTTGCCAACTTCGTTGTTTTGGAAATGTATGTTGACCTTATCCCGCTTTTCATTTTTATTTTATTTATTTATTTATTAACAGTAAATAAATTTACAAATTAATAATTATAATTCTATGAACTGGCTACAGTGGCCTTCGTCCTTCCGCTTTTCATATTAGTTGTTATTGCTTCTAAGACATATTTAAAAGCAGTCTTGTTTGCTCTAAGGTAACTTTCAAAGCTTTCAAAAAATTTATTATGCAATCATTAAAATAATACACCGAAATTGTTGCTTACTTTCTGTCCGGTAGGTTAAATATGTCGAGTTTCTGTCTCAGAAGCTTCCGTTCTAAAATGAGGTTTTGCTTCCTTGTTTCCAAGTAAAAAACATTTTTTTTAATAAAATTTTAGTTTAAAAGTAATAAACAAAACATACAGTTTTTTTTCAAATATTAAGAGATGAGTGTTTGATATGTTGACAAAAATGATAAGTCGTCAACGTCGTCGTCATCCTGTCATAGAATGCACAATTGTTATTGAATTGATGACAACGTTGATGATGACAACTGGAAAAAGGGTGAATGATTTTTAGATTGCGATTCTTATTTACCACGGCTTTTAACACCTCAAGAATCTGGGCACGGATTTGTGACTTCCCCAATTTTCTGCGTAACGGCATAATAACTAAATCCAAAAGTGCAGACTTAAGCAAAATAAGTATTTTTTTTGGCATCATGCTCTTGCTTGCTTCAAAACTAAATCGAGAAATAAATGAAATAATTATAACACCGGTCTGCAACAAAAATTGGCTCCTGAACATAAATATGTGATCTCAGCTACCTAAATTCAAATCCGCTTTCAGTTGTCGCGCATCACGTACATATATTTTGTATGGGCATGGCTAATATTTTCACCTAAACAAAGCGACAATGCTAACTTATTTCAGTATAACTTTTTACCGTTTTATTCAATTTGAATAATTGAAACCGTAAAAGGTGCGAGATAAAGTTACCTTTAAGTCAACTTTAAATAATTATTTTTGCATTTTTAACTGTTTCGGGGTTATTCAGAAATTTTTAACACGAAGAAACTTAAAACAGCAAATATTTCACATTTTTATGCTTAATCGAAAGCTGAGTATACAGGGAATAAAATAAGCCAAAAATGATGAAAATCGATGCCCAAATGTTGATTTTATTTACAATTAAGTGCAGATATCCACTTTGACTAACATTATATAACATATGAATGCGCAACATACATTTACGCATACATACGCATTTTGCAGTACTAATAAATCCACAGCATCCGTTTTTAAGGAAAAGAAATTCTCAATTCTCTGAAGTGTTTTCCCCTGTAGGCTAGTTAGTAGGTAGTGTACTAGCTTGTAAGTATGGGGGTTGTGAGTTCGATTTCCAACGAAGAACTTGGTTTTTTTTTCACTACAAAAATAAAAATCGATTGTTGGTGGGGCTGCTCAGCGATGAAGGCATAGTCACTGGTCACTGTGCTGTCTTTATACGGCAGTTAATTTCTGATTATCCTTCTACTTTCACACCTGTTTTATCTATTCTCTATCCCTTTCCTAAAGAATGTAGCACGGTACTTAACTAAATAGGCATCGTTACCAGTAGTGATACTGCTCTTTATAAAAAAAAAAGTTGTTTGGAATTTTTTTCGCCAGTAAATGAAATACTGTTGCCATTCTTTTCTGTCTTTGCTGGCTGTTCGTTTGGTATGAACGGCGAGCGCTTTCGATATGCAGACATCATTCTCAAGTCGTGTTCCAATTTATACTGCTGGGTCAGGGTTTGGGTTTTAGGTAGTTCTGGCTCTATGGCTCTAAAGCAGCCACCATAGACTGTAACGTTCTGTGTGATTCGATTTACATCCGCGCCTGGCCATAAAGCCTTAATCAGCTGGTGGACCAAACCACTGTATAATTTGGAACAGCATGCTCGTCCTACGAAACTGAAGCCATAATTCTATGCAACAGAACTTTCTAGTTGCAACTTCGATGACCAGAGCAGGGCTGCAAATCATCACTTCTTTCTTAAGAGTTGGAGACTTTCCAACTCATGTCCAGAAAACATGTCTAGCATGCTCGCTGGACTGGATCATTCACCTAGCGTGTCATTAACGGCAAAATTATCCTGGCCACCATATTAAACAAAAGACCTGATATGGGGCCGCGAAACCACAACCACCACGATATTCCCATATAGGGGCCAACCTCAATAATCAGCCAGAGAACTATTAAAAGTCTAAAGAGACAAATAATGAACTCTGCGAGCTTACTGATTCCCGTGGAAATAAAGTGGAGTTTCCAGTTGTATCCCTGCTGACTTCACGGGACTGGGCTCCCTTTTTCCCCCAGTTGCACTGTGTCTAGATAGTCGAAGTTTTATAAAGACCATATATATGTGCCCCAGGGGGGGACTGTAACGTTCTGATCGACATCGTAACTTTGAAGCCTTACAAGGTTCAACTGGTGCGGGAATTGAAGACGACCGACCATTCACATCGCCGTAGATTCGCTCAATTCATTCAGGAAAAACCGGCTGGATTTTTGGAAAAAATCTTGTAGGAAAATCTCGTTATTTATTTTTTAGACGAAGTCCATTATCACATGTCAGGGTATGTCAACAAGCAAAATAACCGCATTTTGGTTTCTGAAAATTTTGGAGCGATTATTGAAGAAGCCTTTACATACTATTGTCATTTTCTGTCTTATTTGGCTGTTTTGAAGTCAAAGGCGAGCGCTCTCGATGCGAAAACATCATTCTCAAACAGCGTTGTGGTTTGTACTGCCTCACTCATCACTGGCTGACCACAGTGTTGGCGTTCAGGTAGTTCTGTTGTTAAGTTCGTATCTATTCAGGCAGGCAGAATACCAACCACATGGCATTTTTATGCAAAGTAAATTTATCGATATCACCGTCTTTTATTATTATCTAGGTACGTGTGTCCGTCTGAGCGTGTTTTTCGTTTGTTCGTTTGCATGAGTAGTTTTAATGGTGTGAAAATTGTGTCTGAGGTCGTTATTACCTGTTCGTTTATAATGTCGCTGTTGAAAGTTTTTGTTCCATGTTTTTAAGAATGTCTAGTTTTCGTCCTTTTTTGCTGGGATGTAGTAATGACATACATTCATCTATTTCCCTTGGTGTGTGTCCGTGAGTGTCAAGGTGTAATGCAAAATTGAAATCTTCTCTTTTCCGTTTGTAAGCGCGTATGTGTTCTGTAAATCTTGTTTTTAGTGTTCGTCCAGTTTGCCCTACATAAGTTTGTTTGCAGGTACAGGTAAGTCTGTATACCCCACTGGAACTAACTTTGTCAGTTGTTTCTGTCGTTGTTCTGAGATTATGTCTCAGAGTGTTGCCAGTTTTTAATGCTGTGAGTATTCTTTCTTTGTGGAAAAGGTTAGTTAGTCTGTATATTTCTGGTGCTGTGTAAGTAAAGGTGTGCCGTCGTACTGTATCGGCAGTCTCTTTGTCTTCTTTATATCTGTTTTTAGTATTGTATTGTCTAAGTAGTGGTTTTGTAGCCCTTATTTGTAGCTATGGCGTAGATTGTGTCCAGTTCTTTGTTGTACTTATCTGGAGTAAGTGGAATTATCTTAAGTCTGTGTATCATATGTCTAAACGCTGCTAGTTTATGTTGGGTAGGATGGTTTGAGGTGTTGTGGATGGTGGTATCCGTCGTAGTTGGTTTTCTGTAGATGTCAAATGTTAAACAGTCAGTTCCTCGTGTTTAGTGATGTCAAGATATGCAAACTTTTGTCTTGTTCTTTTTCCATTGTGTATGTAATCTTGTTATGAATTGTGTTTAAGTTTTCTAGAATTTGTTCGCCGTTGTCTTGTTCGCGGATGCATATAATGTCATCTACGTATCTATATTAATGAGTTATTTTGTGTTTTTACGTGTAGTGATTCAAGATGTTGCATGAAAATTTCCATGAAGATTGAGAAAGTTGGGTTCGCCAAAAATACACAAGGAAATAATACCAAATAGACCCATTATAAACTACAGATCTGCACCGGCATACCACCTAGCTAAACACCTCACCGGCGTACTTAAAGAAAGGATGAATTTACAAAACTCATATACTCATCGATAAACTTAAGGACATCAAAATAACCGAAAACACGCGACTCGTTTGCTTTGTTATCAAGGATCTATATACCTCAAGACCAACACATGAAACCTTAGATAGACAAGATAGACAATTTATACGAAAGCCAACACATCACTGATATTATAGCTATTGCAAAGACGATAATAAAACAGAATTACTTTAGATTCAATAACCACTTTTACAAATTACCTGACGGACTCGGTATGGGAAACCCAAATTCCGCACCCTTCATGGAAATTTTTATCGCGAGATGATAACGACTCAATTTTGGCCTTATTATTGACGGCGTGTATATCGCTGTCGTGTGGTTACAACAGAATGGTACCACATGTCATACAGCCAATAAAACGATTAATTTACAATAAGTAAATTTCGCGATCACATAATTTCACGACACTCAGCAGATAAGTGGCCAGGCAGATTGTGTGATTTAATACCACAGGATAATTTTTTGTGGGGCTATTCTAAGGACCGAGTCTATACGGAGCCAATCGTATCGATTTAAGCCTTAAAACTAAAACTCCTTGATGTGTTTGACGAAATAGGACCGCCATTTTGCCACAAAGTGATTAAAAACTTTAATGAAAGGATCGACATCTGGCAGCGTGGTCGTGATATAATTTTTCATTCATAATTGCTGAACTTTTCTCTTCGTAATCCAATAAAAATTTTAATCATCTTAATCTAAATTTTTGTTTGATTTTGTTTCAGAAAACAAACTTTTTCTTTACATACAAACCTTTTTATTATTAGCAGCTGTCAAAAATTAAAAACTATTTAAATTTCCTTGGTTGAAATATATTTTATTTATATGATTTAATTTTTGATATAATTGTCTCTTTCAAAGTTGTTTTCATACAACTTCGTACAAGCAAAAATTGATTTTAGTTTTTTTACTTGTGGGATTAATTATTTAGTTGGATTGAATTCTCATTGTGTTTATTGTTTTATTCTTTTAAGAGATAAAAATAGCTATATAATTTCTAATACATCATACACACATTGATATTCTTTAAATCAAATCATATTTAATTAAATATTAAAAAGAAAAATAAATCTGTAATGAAAGAAAAAGGCAGTTGAGATATTTACACAATTAATGATGATTTTAATGCAGTATTTCATGTAAGGTAGGGTATTTCAATTTGACTTTTAATCAAGTTAGACGCAGGGTTGGCAGTAATTGAATAATGCCTGATTTAATCCTAGTTAATACAATGACATTCGCATTGTGATTTATAAAATAAAAAGTTCAAAATGCTTAAGCAGATTCGTCTTTACGTCGAAATGTAAACAAATTTAATGATTTTAATATAGCAAAAAAGTGAGGTGAAATGATCTATTGTTTCTGTTTACAAATTAAGACATTTCAAAGATATATTGTGAAAACAAAACAACAATAACATGCCATATTAAAATTTCATGAACTAAGTTTAACAATCAGAAAATAAAAACAAATACAACACAAAACAAGAAGACGCACAGTCAAGCAGATGCCTACACGGAATGATGATAAAAATGCCATCCTTATTTAATGCGATGAATTGGTTTCAAGCTAAAGCTAGAATAGCTCAACACAGAATATAAGGGCTCTCTCTCTCTCTTAAGCAATAGAGCCAGTTTTTTGTAAACGTAATCGAATGAAGACATACAAGTTGATGCAGCAGTTTACATCCGTTGAAGTCGTAAAGTTATCATCGTGTACTTTTATGTATAAACGCGAATATTTATTAATCGTTTAATTAAATCGTATAATTTAAAACTCTAAAAAGTTGCGTGTAATTAATTATTTTGCCATAAAAGAACTCAATAAACTAAACGTTTATTAAAGGAGTCTCAAAAATAGCTTCTAGAAAGCTGATGAAGTGGGATAAACTAATCGTTTGTTAAAGTAATAAACGTTACAATATGAAGAGAAAATTTAGCTTTCTCTTAAGCTTGTGGCAAATACCCAGCTGGAAATGGATCGAAGTACTTAGACAATAACCAATGACGTACATATGACTTCGTAAGCGAAGCAGCTAAGTACTGACTATGTAATGCAGCTGTAATCGATGTATAAAATTAGTATACAAAAAATATTTTTTAATATATTTTTATATAATATTTCCTTTTCTTGGATGTTCGTCCAAAAGTTTGCGCTGCATTTCGGTTTGTAATATGGGCAATTTTGTGGTAAGTATTATTGCACTTTAAGAAATTAAATGCACCTAATGATACAATGCATTAATAGTAAAATAAATAACAAATGTTATTAGGTCACATACATTCTACATTTATACATATAGACTTCAAAGCGAACCATGCATTATTCTTTTAATTACCAAATCATTGCAATAGTGGCACCACACGTTAACCATACCTTACATGCGCAAGTAAATTTGTAATCAACGTTGCTTACTACTCCACTTACGATGTAAACTGAATTGTAGTGGCACTTGATGACGTCGTCGCTTACTTTGTAAGCGAGAGCGCACCGATTAAACAGCCTATGACACTTCTATGTTAAATGTAAGTGGCGAAGTAAGCGAACGCGTCACCACTGACTACCACTTAGTATAGCTTATGTAATCGCTTATGCAATGTAAATTTTTACAGCTGGGCTGTTATCATCCCTCTCCGCCTATGCAGGTTGTTTGTTCGGTATGAACGGCAAGCGCTTACGATGTGATGACATCGTTCTCATGTCGTGTTTTCAACTGTTTAAACTATTGTTGGAGAATGATGTCATCACATCGAAAGCGCTCGCAGTTCTTAACGAATAAACAGCCAGCAAAAAGACGGAAAGGAATGAACACAGTAAAAATGGTTGTTAGAGAGTTAGTTAAACTTTGAAATACCTTTTTTAATTTGTAATAAACATTTTATACTTTTGCTTATAACTTTTTGAATAACTAACAAAGTATACGTAGATTACCGATTACCAAAAATCGAATTTTTTAATTTTTACATTTCGTATAACTTCCTATATCTTTAGGCGAAGACACTATTTTTGAATACCTGTTAAGCGTAAAAATGGAAAAGGCTTTAGCTCTGCTAGAAACAAAAGCTAGACAAAAGTATAACGGCAAATTAAAATTTTTATTTTCAATGCCGAATATCTCCTTAACTATTAAAGATATTAGAAATGTGAAATGTGTGGCAATTTTTTTTAAAAGAATAAGAATTTGGAAACCTTTTTCGTGTGCTTTTTGAAATTATTGCAATGCCTG
The DNA here is from genome assembly GCA_030448955.1 of Trichopoda pennipes. Taxonomy (NCBI): domain Eukaryota; kingdom Metazoa; phylum Arthropoda; class Insecta; order Diptera; family Tachinidae; genus Trichopoda; species Trichopoda pennipes. The sequence continues at coordinate 2,902,763 of JASKUP010000023.1, forward strand.
GTTTGTAGGCAGCAGGATGCCCAAATTTAATATTTACTTAAGTTCGACTGCAACTCAGCTTTTGTCATGTAAAGTTTAATTTAAATTAAAAACCTATTTAGCAACTACAGAATCATTTCTAAATTCAAGACTATCAGAGCTGAAAATGAATCATTCATTTTTCAAATTATTCGCATATCATTCATGCACTGAATTAGCAAATTTTGAATTAATTCTTTTCCCCAAAAAAAAAATAACGAATTAAATGAAATTTGTATCAATTCAAATGAATTTGGTAAAAATTAATTGCAATTCATTTTGAATTCAAATGAGTTGTAAATGGATCATTCTATTTTCATTTTAATTCGTAAAGAATTAGCTTAATTTTTAATTAATTCTTTACAACAAAAAATAATTGAATAAAATTTGAATCAATTTAAACGCATTAGGCAGAAATGAATTGCAATTCGTTTCCAATTCAAATGAATTTTTTAAAGTGAATTGCAATTCATTTACAATTCCTTTGTATTTTTTTTTAAAGAGTACCGTGCTACATTCTTTAGGAAAGGGATAGAGAAGAGATGAAGCAGGTGGTGAAAGTAGAAGGATAGTCGGAAATTAACTGCCGTATAAGACAGCACAGCGACCAGTGACTATGCCTTCATCGCTGAGCAGCCCCACCGACAGTCGATTTTTATTTTTGTAGTGCAAAAATTCCTTTGTATTGAATTGATTTAGAATTAAGTAATTTAGAATTAATTTAAATGAATTAGCAAAAATAATTAGCAATTCATTACCAATTCATTTGAATTGAATTGATTGGAATTTTAATTGATTTGTAAGTAAATCTGCAGTTAGCATCACTGTTGTCTTGTTATTCAATTAATTTTTTATGTGACAGATAGCAGGCATTACTCTCGTCTTATATATCACTTAATATAGTCCAAAGACAAAAATTCTTAGATTTAAAATTCTCAAGATTTACTAGAATTGTCGGGTTATGGTAGAATAGGATTTATTTTATTAGGTAGATGCATCAAAAAATTTCAAAGTTATTAATTGAATATTAAGTATATTTTATCGTTCAGCGTATTTCAAAATAAAAATCTGTTCTTCTTAAAGAAACAAACTTCAAATCAGGCGCGGATCCAGGATAAGGCTTTTAAGATTTTATACTGAATATTTTTATTTTGATAGCAGAAAATTTAATTATTCCCTAGATCTATTATTTGATTGATTACAACTCATTTTTATTTCATTCATTTGAATTGCTCTATTTCAGATGAATTCAAAATCAATACAATTTTAATTAATTGGAAATTAATTACAATTCACTTTAACAACTGCATTTGATTTGGAAACGAATAATTCAAATTCGTTTCAATTGATTCAAATTTCATTGAATTCTTTTTAGTTGTGAAAAGAATTAAAACAAAATTTAACTAATTTGTAACGAATTAAAATCAAAATAGAATGATGCATTTACAGCTCCGAAGATTATGCATTCTATGCGATAGTTTTAATTTTTAAGCATTAATTTTTTAAAAAGTTAGAAAGAATAGTACGTTACGTTTATGTATTTAACAAATTAAAAAAAAACAACAGAAAAGTATCACTTTTATAACTTAATTAATTAACTTAATTCTTATAATTTCAATTATAGAAATTCTTTTCACCATAATTCTTACTTGTGTAGATTTGTACAATAAGACAGTTTATGTTGATTGATTATTATATCATTATTTAAAAGAATAGAAATTTCGTAGAGCAAATATTTGGAATAATTACATATTTTGATAAACAATTTTCAAAATTGTATGTGTGATCTTAATTTAATGTCCGTCACTGTATATGTTAAAAAAATTAAAAAAAGTTAAATTAATTTAATTTTAAAAAACCAAGAGTGTTTCTTATGAATTAAATTTAACTACAAAATTAAAAGATTTTTTATAAAACGATATTAAGAAAGAAAACGGTGTCACTTTGTATTTATATTATTTTATTGTGATGGCTATTTGATTTAAAAACAATATATGAATTTATGAATAATATTTAAAGTTTATCCATTTGTAAAAATTTTCGAATCATATTTGAGTTATTTACTTTTTTTTTGTAAAATAACACTAATTAAATGAAAAACAAAATATAATTTTATTAAATTTTAAATAGGAAAACATTTATAAAATATATTTTTTATTTAAATTTAAATCTAATGAAATATTTATTTTGTAAACTACCATAAAATATTGCATTTATACTTTATATATGTACTCGTACATGTTTTAAAGCAAAATATTTATATAAATTTGCTTCTAAATAATGTAATTTGATTTAAGTTTTTGTTTTTGTTTTTGTTTTTTGGTTTAATTTTAAATTATTTTTCGTTATATTTCTAAAACATCAAACATTTATAAAACTATTTCATTTTTGTCCCTTTTTAGTTTGGCTATTACTTTGGTGTTACATTTCCTTAATCCTTAATCTTTCATGATTTTTTATTATTTCATTTTAATTAATTTAATTTATTTTCTTTATTATTATTTTTTTTCTTTTTATTTAAAATTGAAAAATAGTTTAATTTGAAACCTAACATATTCAGTTACAAGTAATAATTTGTATTTTTCTGTAAATAAGGGTTTGATTTTGTGAAACGCATATTTTTCAAAACCATGATTTTACGGAAAACAGATTTCATTTTATATAATTAGACTCTTAACAAGTTTTTCATAATTCTAAATTCTTCTTATTAGATTATAAAGAATTTAATATTGGTAATTTGTTGTTAAGTATTCAAACTTTATTATCACTTTTAAGTGAAGACTTTTAAGGTCAGGCTCGAGTTCGATATATTAAAAAAGTAAAAAACAAAAACGCCAAAATTCAAAATGTTAAAGTAATTAACTGCCCTTGACAAATCATTCCAGCTTAAGCATTAAAAAACAGCCCTGTGATTCTTACTGTATGGCAGCGCTGTAAGTGAATCATTCTTTTTCGATATTAATTCGTTATGAATTAGCCAACATTTTTAAAATTATTCTTTTCACAACAAAAAAGAATTGAATGAAATTTGAATCAATATAAACTAATTGGTAGAAATGAATTTCAATTAATTTCCAATTTAAATCAATCTATAAAATGATTTCCAATGCGTTTCCAATTCAAATGAATTTGTTAAAGTGATTTGCAATTCATTTTTAATTCGTTTGAATTTAAATTGATTTTGCATTCATTCAAATGCAATAGAACAATGAATTACAATTCAAATGAATGACATAAAAATAAGTTTTAATCAATGAAATTCAAGAGCAGATTTATTGGTAATAAAAAAGTAGAAAATTTCTCCAATCCAAAACAAATCTAAGAATTTCTTGTTTTTTGACTACACTAAGCGATGTATAAGACGAAAGCAATGCTTGCTGTCTTTTACATAAAAATTTAATTGAACAAAAGATTTACATACAAAATCATTTCATATGGCAATCAATTCAATTCAAATAAGTTGGTAATGCATTGCTAATTATATTTTTTGCAATCCATTTTAATTAAATTAAATTTAATTCAATTCAATTCAATTCAAGCGAATTGAAAATGAATTGCAATTCAGTTTAACAAATTCATTTGAATTGAAAACGAATTGAAATTCATTTTTAACAAATTCATTTCAATTGACTCAAATTTCAATAAATAAATTTTTTCATTTTTTTCGGCTTTATTCAAAATTTGCTAATTGAATGATTCGCGAATTCAAAGGTGACTAATTTAAATACAACTGTGCTGTGCGGCTTTGGCTAGATTTGTTTTCCTTTGTGAAACATGATGGCGAGTAGTCATCACATCAAACTACTCTTCTGTGACTCTGGGAAACTTCAACTCTTTCCTTTGTATATACTTTCCTTCAATAAGTGCAGCTCGAAATACTTTATGACTATAGCGAGATTTGAGCTCATCTGATCCCATATTCTGCTAAACTCCTATAACTAAAGCTCCTTCGAGTTTTGAATCACGAATTTCTTAGTTAATATTTATTATTAAGGAGCCGATAATCATCTCATTAGCTTTTGTAATTTACCTTCATTGACCACAGCAATACAAATTAGTTACCCTTTCCTATGCGAGGCTGCAACTCAAAAGCACTTAATGTGCTTTATAAACGGCTGTGTTAGGATTTGAACCAATGATCAACAGGGTATAACAAACAAGCAGAAATCTTTATTAATGAAACTACTATGACTGCTAAATAACTGTTAACTTTTACCGTAACCATATTTTCCATACACAGATATCACAAATGTTAGCGATTAAAAGAATAAGCGACTCTGTAGCTCTGCCGAAAATTTTAATAGCCTGCAATTTTGTTTTTCATAATAGAGTGTGGTAAGCATACAAATATCCAAATAGAATCTGATATCTTGCACAAAATAAATTAAAAAGCTTTTAGATCCTCAAAGAATATCACATTTTAAGCAAGATTTGAAATCTAAATGCAGTGTACAAAGATTGTTTAAGCCACACACATCCTGTCAATTTGACAATTAACTACAACAATTCGCTATTTAAATTAGAAAATTGTTAGTATACGAAAAATTGTAGCGCTAAAAAATTTGTGAAGGAGCTCGATTTCAATTCATAACCATATTATTCATTATAGTTTTTAACAAGAAGTCTGAAAAGCATTTCATACACGTGTCGTGTGAAGTTTGAATGGAGACATGTGAAATAAGAAGCTAGGATTTTCATAGATGTTCTTTTGGCAGTCTTCGAATTAGGTCTTGCGAACAGCGTTAAACTTGGCGCTCGGAAAAGCCAGTGCTGTGTGTTTGGCATACGGTCGAGCGCGATATTTTATCTGAAATTATGGTGAATTAAGGTATTAAGGAATAAGAAACTCTCAAGTTTCTTCACCAGCAAATTTAATGCGATATTCGGTGAAAGAAGCATATTTCTAAGATCGCAAAAGAACCACTCAAGTGTCTTGACTTTCTAAAAGATATGCTCCACCCCATCTAATCTCTTTACTATCTACCCCATCTTAATCACACCAAAAATAAAATATAATTTTCTTGTTTGAGGCTCCTCGGTGACTGTATACAGCACTATTGGCGCACTGAAGCATACACGCAATGTCATGTATGTTCTACATTTAACTACGAGAAATGTAAAGCCAACTTCGTGAGCTCAATATGTTTTTCATCAAGAGCACATACGCCTTTATGTACGACTTTCCAGTGAACTGCACTGTGCATTACAAACATATTTCGTATTTCAATCTGCTTCCCACAAATTAATTTCCTAGCTCTATTAAAATACTTTGCACAAGTAGGATAATCCCTTGAATACTGGCGTGAGTGTATTAGGGTGACAATAATAAATTATTTAAAGTCTAAAAAGTTTGAAAATTATTGTTGTTTTCCGAAATTCCGACGTATATGGTCTTAAATTTTGACCCGTAACGAACAGAGTGTATAAAACCGCGTCGCTTACAGCAATGAATACTAAAAAGATAAACCCTCCAGGTAGTTGACCTCCTCCTGTGATATCATGTTAAAGTTTCAGGTCATATTAAGCGACCGATTCAGCTTTAGTTCTCTTACCTCTAGACAATCTAAAGGATGATCCATACAAAACGTAATTTGATGGTAGAATGTATACATTACTATGGTAGATAATTAAAAGAGTATCACCTACAAGACAAGAAAAAATTTAAGTATAAAATTAGAGAGTGCCCCATAGAAGAAGAATTACAAGAAAAAGAAAATATAATTAATGAAAATTAAAGTTTTTCCTTTTTTACATTAAGGGGCGTTTATCGTTTAATCTTTTTAAGCAGAATTTCGAATTTCACACAAAGTTTTGTTTTTAGAATAAGATTTGATGGTCTGTTTGTTTGTCTATCTGCCTTGGATTCTTCACTATTTAATAAGTTTAAGTCGAACTTGAGTTTGAAATAAAAGCTTAGATCTGGCTTTTCAAAATATGCAAATGTTAGCGTTTAATAATTCCAATAATTAATTTCTTAAGTTCTTAGATATTTATTTTTATTTTATCATATTAAGTATAATTTAAACATTGAAACCCGTATTAATTTATTTTAAGTATATTTCGAAATATTTCTTATTTATCATTTATAAATTTGTGTTTTTTTTAATTGTTTTATTTAATGATAATTGTTGCATTTATTTTTATAGAATAATTTATAGTTCATACATAATTTTATTTAGAAATAAAAATTTTTATAAATAATTCTTTTTGCTTTAGCATTTGTATAATAAAAATATTTTTTAACAACAATTAATTGTTGTGGCGTTTAGTTTAGTTTTTTTTCCTTCTTTATGATTTAGTTGGAATTGAGAGTGTTTTAGGTTAAAGTGAATAACAAAAATTATTTTATTAGATTTAACAACAACAATAATAATAATAATAAAAGGTACCAAGTTTGATTTGTAAAAAGCTTTTCCTCTTCTTATTCTTAAAAGTATCAGTTGCTCTTTTTAGAAGGGAGGTAGTGTTAAAGTATTTTGAAATAAAATATATTTATTTTAATAAGTTTGGCATTTGTCAGATACATAAATACACATTTATAAAAATAATTATAATATAATATAATATAATATAATATAATATAATATAATATAATATAATATAATATAATATAATTTAATATAATATAATATAATATAATATAATATAATATAATATAATATAATATAATATAATATAATATAATATAATATAATATAATATAATATAATATAATATAATATAATATAATATAATATAATATAATATAATATAATATAATATAATATAATATAATATAATATAATATAATATAATATAATATAATATAATATAATATAATATAATATAATATAATATAATATAATATAATATAATATAATATAATATAATATATTATAATATAATATAATATAATATAATATAATATAATACAATACAATATAATATAATATAATATAATATAATATAATATAATATAATATAATATAATATAATATAATATAATATAATATAATATAATATAATATAATATAATATAATATAATATAATATAATATAATATAATATAATATAATATAATATAATATAATATAATATAATATAATATAATATAATATAATATAATATAATATAATATAATATAATATAATATAATATAATATAATATAATATAATATAATATAATATAATATAATATAATATAATATAATATAATATAATATAATATAATATAATATAATATAATAAAATATATAATATAATATAATATAATATAATATAATATAATATAATATATTTTTTAGTAATTAATTTTAAGCACAAGGTCTTATTTAATAAAAAATTTTTTAAAAAACTTTATTTTTTATTATATTTTCGATATAATATAATATAATATAATGTAATATAATATAATATAATATAATATAATATAATATAATATAATATAATATAATATAATATAATATAATATAATATAATATAATATAATATAATATAATATAATATAATATAATTAATATAATTTCTAATTTACTTTATAGTATCAGTTGCCTGTTATATTTATTTTTTAAGCCTGAAAATGTTTTTTACAACTTTTTTTTTATCGTGTATGTAAATTTATTGAGAAAAAGTCGTTATTTATTCAGGCATAGTACAAATAAATCTGCAGCTTTTGAACGAGTAAACCAATTTTTCACAAAGTTCGCATCTCCACTGTAAACTGTCACACTTTTTCGTGTTACTTTTACTCGTAGAGTAGATAAGGGAAAAGATATATATTAAACCAAAATGTATAATATTACCAATTACATTTCTAAAATTGATGGGGAAGTTATTTGTTATTGTAATTTATTTTTGTACAAATAAACAAAGTAAAATGGAAGCAATTCCCAAAAATATTTTCAAAAATCCTAAAAATGGTATTCTTCATCGAGGTAATGAAGTTCTTTTGCAGATCTATTAATAAAATACAGGGCTGTGAAAACGTCTCACAACTAAGAAAGTTTAGAAAATTCGGCTTAAAATAATAATGAAGTAGTGGCATAATTCTGAAACCCTTTTTATCTTAAAACTTTTTCTTTTTAAAATATGTCACCAGATTCTCCCGTGAAATTTACTAAAAATTGAAGTTTCTGATTTTTTAGCTTTATAATTTATAACTTTTGACTATCGAAATATATATTAAAAAAAACTTTTTTTTGAATGCTTAACAATGTTGTTGATAGCTCAATATAATAACCTTTTGCAAATTGGTAAAGATTTGTCAAGACTGGTCCATAAAATAAAAGTTTTTCTTGAAAAGGTGAATGCTTAGCGTATAGCCCGTGCTATTTTAAGAGATTTGTTTTTCTTTCCTTAATTTAATGGCTTAATGATATAGCATACAAAAATGAAACTTAAATTCTACTGCTTTACACGTCTGTAAAAGCCGTAATTACAATAACATAAATCTAATTTGTAATAACATCAACATTAAGAATGTATTGGAAAATCCTAGGATTAAGCATTGATTGTAAATATAGTTCAAACACATTTTAATAACCTTAAGATAAACCTCACCAGCAAATCAAATATCAAGTATTTTTCATAAAAGAAAAGTTATATGCATATTAATGGTCTGCTAAAACTGGTTAAAAAAATAGATTACGGGCTAGTGATCTACAATAAAGCGGCTAAATCAATATTAAGAAATGTTGAAACCTCTCTTATTGCTGCAATAAGAGCTAGTCTTAGAGCATTCTGAACGACACCTACCAAAAATCTTTTAGCCGAAGCGGGATTTGAACCACTTCATATACACGCAAATAAACTTAAATCACCTTTCTTTCGTAAACATGACAATTTACTATATAAAAGAAAAACGGATCAGAATTGTGAACAAATTTAACATGAAAGGTTTTTATATTCCTGCGTTAAAATATCTTTCATGGCTGCTAGAGTCTTGCTTAAGTTTTAAAAGAAAATAATTTAGGAATAAAGTAAACAACAGAGTATGCTGTTTACTAACTTCGTAGTTTGCTAAGAAAACTTATGCACGCAAGACAACAACAACTTTGTAGTTACAAACTGCGTAGAAATTTTAAACACGCAAAACAGCAACAATTGGGAAGAAACTTTATCCACATAAAAACAAAAACAATACACACAGACCAACAGGCGCGTAAACATTGAATGAATAACACAATAACAACAAAATGTGATACAAAGGGAGTAGAAGATTCTTAATTTTTGTAGCCCTCTAGTGGACACATATAAAAGGCAGCGTCTGAGTGGATAGTTAGTTAGTTAAAACATAAACCTCGTGAAGTAAAGACTTATATCTTTAGTAAATTGTTCTATAGTGTCAACGTACAAATTTTACTTTGTGTGTAGTTAAAGTAAATAAACTTGTAATTAATTTAAAAACTCTACAATCTGGTGTTATTTATTTATTTTGCAATAAAGAACTCAGCAACAAAAAAACGTATATAAAAGGTATAAACGAAACAATATGTAAATTCTCATCCATGAAATTTATAGTTTTCACTGACAGTCGATCCGTATTCGATGCGGCGCTAAGCTTCAGAAATAAGAACGAAACGATTGTTTTAATTCAGCAAATTTTAATTGAAGTAAAAGAAAGAAAAGAAAGAGAGTACGAAGAGAACACTGAAGATGGCAAACGGCCGAAACCGGTTTGTTCACAAACCAAATTTGACGGAAAACCGTACCCAAATAAAAGTAAATTAAACCCCGTCGGAAAATTAACGCATATATCAGAAAGTGTTAAACTTTTATGGATACCAAGTAACATTGGCATTATGGAAAATGAAGCTGCAAAAACAGCTTATTTGTATCCTATTTATACCTTTATACCTAACAACAAAAGTTTCATATCCAGAGACCTTATTGCTAATCTAAATTTTGCCTCTCTTCAAGATTGGTTTAGATACAATCATCTCTATAAAAAAATAAGTCCTGATGAAAAGCCATTAAGTTTTTCAACTTCTAAAAACTGGCTTAAAAATAAGTGTTCTACTAGACTCCGTTTAACACACAGAAAAATAACACATCAAAATTTGATTTCCAGAGACGCTCAACCAGTATGCATATTCTGAAGAAATTCTTCATTAACAGTTTATCATCATTTGAATAATTGTTCTTCCCTGCAATGCATTCGTTTAAATATAAATAATTCAAATAGTATTATTAATTTATTAAATTATTCTCCCATAGACAATATACATAAATAAAATATATAATTCTCTTTTCAAAATAAATTTAAAAATTTTTAGTTGTTTATTTTTATTGTATCAGCAACAGAATGTTAATGGAGTTGCCCAGTATTCCTATTCGAATTTTGCTATTTGTATTCAATACCATTTAAAGATTAGAGTATTATCCAAGTGTATGGAAAATAGCCAAAGTTAGAATGATTCCGAAGCCGGGCAAGGATCTTTCCAGGACCGAATGATATAAAGATTTTCGAAAAGTTGTTAATGACTAAGCTGTCACCAATTTTAAGTGTTAGAGGGTGCATTCCAGACCATCAATTTGGTTTTTGAGGAGCCAGCATGGCACCATTGAGCAAACTCATAGATTGGTTCAAGTAGTGAGAAAGGCATTTGAGGAAAGAAAACTTTGTTCTGCCCTTTTTCTAATTGTTTCGCAAGCATTTGATAAAGTATGGCATAACGACCTATTACATAAGTTGAGAACATATCTCCCAATCAATATGGTGAAGCTTATGGAAAGTTACATTGTGGAAAGAAGGTTTACAGTAGCCGAAGGAGACTTTATCAGTGAACCCGCATCGATAACTTCCGGTGTGCCACAGGTATACTGGGTCCAATTTTATATTTGTTTTATACTTGTGATATGCCTGTGAGTAGTAGTATCCATACTTCAACATTTGCCGATGATACGGTCTGCCTTAGTACTCACGAAGACCCCCGTGTGGCATCTCAGGTTCTTCGGAAACATATTACGCATCTCGAATTGTGGTTAAATTTATGGAGAATAAAAGTAAACGAGCAAAAGTGTGTCCTTTTTACTTTTACTTTAAAAAGGGAAACTTGCTCCCCTATTCGTATAAATAAACAAATTATTCCTCACCATTTGCACGCTAAATATTTTGGAATAATTCTTGATTGTAAGCTTACATGGAAACACCACACAAACGACACAAAGCTAATCCAAATGAAAATCAAGTTATCTCAAATATACTGGCTAATTGAGAGGAACTCAACTCTTAGTCTGGACTGTAAACTTCTATTGTAAAGGTCGCTTCTGAAACCAATATGGTGCTATGGAATTCAACAATGGAGTACTGCTTCAGCTTTAAATGTAGAAAAAATTCAACGCCGGCAGAACAAAATACTACGAATTATTACATTAGCTCCATGGTACATGCGAAATTCAATTATACATTGTGATTTAAATATTCCACTTGTGGCAGCTGAAATTGCTCAATACGCAGGCAAATATTTTACTAAGCTCGAGTGCCACCTGAATCTCTTTGCTCGGAATATTTTAAATTATAGAAGTCACAGCCGATTAAAAAGGAGGAGCACAGGGGCATTGGTCAATAACGGAATCTCTTGAAAATAGTTATAATTTTCTATTTATTTATTTTTTGATTGTGAGAATTGGCTACGATATTATTTTAATTGCTGTCATTAGGATTATGTCTGACACTGGTCGGACCTAATAATTATGTACATATAGATTGAAAACTTGCTGATAGTTCATATTATTATGAAGATACAATAAATAATATATGGAAAAAAATTTAAAAAAAAATGTTCATTCTATTTAAAATCATTTAACATTTAAATTATAGCCGATAGTCGTAGTTACTAGTGCTTTAGTTCTAATAATTTATTATAATTTTAATTATAATAGATGAAAAAATAAATAAATAAATAAATATTCTACTGCACTTCTTTGTAGTTGTTTGAAAATTTATGAAAAAATTATTTAAAAAAATTTATTGCAAAATTATTTCAAATAATTTCACTAGTTCTAACCATAATTTATGTTTGGTTTTTATTAATAGTGTGTTTTAACAGTCATCGAAATAAATATCTTACACTTTACAAGTTAAAATTATTATAAAATTTGTTAAACTATTAATTTTAAACTCACTACAGGTTGTGATTTATGATTATGATAATTGTAGAATAAATATTGCTGTATAGCACTTAAACCAGTTATAGCCCGGATTTCAAGATGTTTTTCTTTCTTTTCTTTTTGCAAAAGGGAGCAACTTTATCCATAAATAGAGAAAAGCCAAAGTGTTAAAATGTTCCTTAGAAATGGTAACTGTGGTATTTTAATAAACCGCTTCAACACGTCGAATACTCAGAAAGTACAAAACGAGGATAACTTTTATCCTTAAAAAAAAGCACAGATATTGACGTTTAAATTCCATTAAGTTTTGGTCTGCTCTGCTAAAATCCGTGCCAGAACTTTGTTATTTGGGAAAAAGTTTTACTCTTCTTTTTACAGTTATTAATTATAAATATTTAGTAAATAAAATATTCGAATATTACTCGTATATAAAGGTATTTAAAAAAATATGTATTTATGCATGTTTTTATGCCACTGAATGGATGTTCTATACCGGATGTACATAAATATATTTTTTTTATATATTTTAAAGTTTGTTATTGTGTATCGTGTTCAAAACTAAGAAGTGTAAGTGTGTGTGTAGGAAATTTTTAGGAAATTGTACAGGAATTACGTTTACTACCCAAACTGCGCTCTTGTATCCTCTGTAAGTGTTGCAGTTGTGCTGGTGTTGGTGCATGTGCCATGGAACCAGCGTATGCGGTCGATGATGATGACGAGGCAGATGGATGTGGTTGTTGATGATGATGCTGCTGATGGTGGTGGTGATGGTGGTGGTGTGTTGGTGTGCCTGGACCATTATTACCTACTTGTTGTGGCAACGACTGACGACGGCGTCGTAATGCTGGACTTAAATTATACGTAATTTTAGCCTGTGAAAGTAATTCTTTAAACACCTGAAAATATTTTGAATTTTTATTTTATTTTCAGGAATTCATTTCACTCAATTTCAACAAGTGTTCACAAACCTGTGTTATATTTTCATTACGGGCGGCTGAGGCCTCAGCGAAACCATTTTCCCAGTCAACAGTAACAACTGATTCTGTTGTGGCATATTCAACCTGTAGAATTTTTAATGAAAACTTAAATGTCAATATTTGAATTATTTTATTTAAATTATTTTTAAAATATTTTAAATTCTTTCTAAGAAAACTGTATTTTGTAAGGTGCTGAAAATTTAATATTAAATTAGAAAACTTCCATTTGTTTGACTCAATTAAATTTTAATTTTAGATTTCAGTTAGGCTTTATAATAAATGGCTAATTTAATTTAACTGTAAAGGGTTGTTCAACAAGAAGTTAATTTTCTAAAACAAAATAAAACACAAAATTTTAATTAAAATGATTCAAATTTTTATTGTATTACGAAGAGAAACGTTCGGCAACTATGACTGAAAAATTATATCTTTCATAAAAGTTTTTAATCACTTTTTGGCAAAATAGCGGTCCCATTTCGTTAATATAACATTTCGCATTTTAAGCTTTAAGGCTGAAATCGATTTGATTGGTTCTGTATAGAATCTGTTCTTAACATAGCCCCACAAAAAAAATCTAGTGGTTTTAAATCACACGATCTGTCTGTCCTGTTGAAACCACAACTCAGTGATATCCACGTCGTTAATAATAGGCCAAAAGTGAGTTCTTAGTATCTCGAGATAGCGTGATCCATTGGCCGTTATCGCATTTTTAGCCTCATCTTCGAAAAAAATGGACTAATCGCGCCTCCAAACCACATGAGCATCCAAAGGCTTCTCAATAATCGCTCTGCGATTTCCAGAAGCCCTAATGCGGCAATTTTGCTATTTTCACATACCGTGACATGTGAAAATATGCTTCGTCTGATAAATTGAACTTTTCAGGAAAACCAGCCGGTTGTTCCTGAATGAACTGAGCGAATCTACGGCGTTGTGAATGGTCGGTCGGTCAAATTTAATTTTTGAACCAGTTGCAGTTTTTATTTTTTTGTTTGTTTTTGGCTTCAAAGTTAAATCCTTTTCCGAAATTCGCCATGAGATGGTTTTAGATAACCACAATTGTTGTGAACGTCGAGGAATTGACAAATAAGGATCTGCTTCCATACTGTGACTCACGAGTTGATGTTCGCACATTTTGTATCGAGCCTGTCGATGCGAATTTAACTACCAAAATATTAATGGCGATTAAAGGACAATTATGTCGTCCGAAAATATCATGAATTTTACGAAGTGTAACTTTAACAGGACCACCATTTTCATGGTTAATTTTAATTATTTAAATGCGATTTTCTTGCGAAATTGAATTCATTGCAACAATTTCCAATTAATCTACTACGACTACGTTAAAAAACTAAGTGTCACAACTATGATGTTGTTGGTGTTGGTACAATTAAAAAACCCAACTTGTCAGTCATAAATGTTTTTAATAACTAGTGAAGTTAGCAAGAAAATATCGCTTTATAATTCAAAATTATAAATTTCGAATTGAAAGTCGAGTGTTTTCTAACCTTGTAAAGCCCACTATGGGCTTACAACCTGCATAAGTTTGCTAAGAGGTTAATAAAAATGACATATAGTTTATTTAGTTTCTTATACAAAGAAGAGAGAGGTTGTGCTCGGCATAAATAGTAGAACCAATTATCGGCCATTGTGTAAAATAAGGTTTTTATCTCATTATTTGAGGAAAAATTGAAAAAAAATACTGACACTCCTGCATTTATTTTATGTCTGTAGCAAACAGTGTTGCCAGTGATTTTTTTCCTCATTATTTGAGGAAAAAATAAACAAAAAAAAATACTGACACTCTTGCATTTATTTTATGTCTGTAGCAAACAGTGCTGCCACTTACTTTATTAAGCGACTGTCAAAATTCATTAATTAAAAAGAGATTTAATGACAAAAGAAATAAACACCATCCAAAAATTACATTTTTCATTCAATTAAATATCAATGGTTCATTTCAATTAAATATCAATGGTTCTACAAAAGCAACACCGTTTTATATATAAAATATTTGCAAATTTTTTAGTGCAAAATTGTGTATGCTAATACCAGAAATAGAATTTTTTAAACGAAACTTTACTTTACTTTTTAAGCTTGAATAGAAATATTCTGTATAGAAAATTCAAAGGTATCTGGCTTTCATTAAAATAGTTTGGGAGATAAAGAAAAACTTAAAAATAGTTTAGTTATATAAAATTCTTTCATAGAAATACTCTATTATAACACTTGGACCCTAAGTTCCTCTTGCGGCAATGAGTTTCTTTTTTCTATTTTCTTTTTTGTGTAAAAGAATAAAAACTGGATAACCTCAACGCCTATATTTACCACATAAGCCAAAGGAGTTGGTTTAACAAATAAACAAAGAAACTCAACAACTAAATAAATAGAAGGAGTAAGGAAAAAAATTTATTAAAATGCTTGGTGAAAAAATACCTTTAAATGTTTTTTGGGGGATTTAAATTTAAGTTTCAATAACGAGTAACGGATAATTCAAAATATAATTGATTAAACAAAATGCCAAATATAATAAATAGGTATCTAATATTCAATATCGGTATTTTATTTCAAATAACAATATCTCAAAACTTAGATGTGATAGAAAAACACCGTAAACATATTTGGACTTGGCACACATTAAAATTACATAACAAGATTCGAGCTCCTAACTTTTGCCGAGCAGTGTAATTATTTTGAAAAGCATGTCAATAAGCGCAAGATCTGTTTATCTTGCGCTTTTACAGGCTAACGATTGGCCAAACAAAAAAAATGCTAATTTAAAAGCACTTGAACACATTAACAAATACATCAATTTAATGTTTAGCACACAATAATAAAATAAATAAAAATTTAGAAAAAAGTTTAAAAAATTTCTGAGGCTTAAATCATTATTGTTGTTGTCGTGCTTGTAAGTGTTGATGTTGATTGTACTGTTAAAGAGGCTGCTGTTCGAGTAAAACCAGACAATTTAACGCTCACAAACAAAAATAATTTGCATTTATATTACATTTTCAATATGGCTTTTCTTTATAACTAATTTTTTATGTTGTTGAGATTTGTTTATTTATATCTCCATTTCCCATCATTCAGTTTGTGGTTAAGAGACAATGAGCTTTTTTTTACATTTTTACTTTATCCTTAAAGCAATAAGACATTTCAAACATGTTGATTTGTATGTTAATTTATAGAAGAAGAATTTCGTAGAATTTTTGTTGGAAAAGAATTTGAATTTGACATTTTATTAATCTATATACTTAATAAGAAAATAAGATTTATTACTGGTATTAAGTTGGCTTCTTATTTTTATTTCTGCTTAAAAGAAAATTAATAATTGTTAGAAGCTGGTATTAAAATTCACCGAAGTAAAGCAAATGCAACCAAAAATACAAGCGTAACGCAATAGAAGAGCATGATAAAAGGTAGTTCTTTTATAGAGGTATAGAGCTTTGAAATGTAATAAAATAAAGATGATGTTTTTTTAAATTGACATGAAAATTATTTTATTCGAAATGGGATTTCTGGCATATGACCGCTACGGTTAGCTTGGACCTGGTCTTATCCGGATGTTTAATTTTCAATGATCTTTGTTGCTGTATATCGGCAACAACGTGGTAAATGTTGCCCTCCAAGTGATCAATCTCTTCTGGCTCATTGGCGTAAACTAGCGGCTTCACATATATTCACACAAAATAGTTTAGCGGCGTTAAATCGTACAATCTTGGAGGTTAATTTATGGGCCTGAAATATGAAATTATGCGGTTACCAAATATTTCTTCAATAGACCAATTGTGACACAAGAAGTGTGACATGGAGCATCGTCTTGTTGAAACCACAGCTCCTAAGCATTATGGCTATTCAAATAACGAACAAAAAAGTCAGTGATTATGATTCTACAGTTGTCTCCATTGACTGTAACGTTCTGACCAGCATCGTGTTTAAAGAAGTCCGGACAAATAATTCCACCAGCCCGTAAAGCATATCAAACAATCACTTTTTCTGGCTGTAACAGTGTCTCATACATACACTTGAGGTTTATCATCACTCTAAATATGACAGTTTTGATTATTGACGAATCCATTTAAGTTGAAGTGAGTTTCATCGTATAGTGCGCGATACGACTTTTAAAAATATTTGATAATTTTTTTAGGCGTCAGTCTATTCATTGAAATATCTAACCAAACTAAACATAAATCACTTGACAGCTAAAAAAATGGTCGCCAGTTAAAAAAAATGTTGCCAACTTAAAGTTTTTTACCTCTATAAAAACACTTGATATTTGAGTTTTGCCAAAAGTTTTAGTCATGCTCCCACGCCCTGATACCTTTTAATTGGTACCTGATACTGGGCCTACGTTATTATTGCATTTCACGTAAACACTTTCTAGATATTTGGTACTTTTAAAAGATGTGTTTTAAACCAATATGGAAAAAGAAGGCTACTCATGTGAAGCAAGACTAGAAAAGTGCTTAAAATATAATTGTAAAAAATCGAATAGTTTCAAAATTAAATATTATTTAACAAATTTAAAACTTTTTATATGAAGGGACAATTATTTTATGAAGTAATTATAAAAGTGATTAAAAAGAAAATAGTCTAAAAATCTCCTGGAGTCTGGGTAAAAGAGCAATTAAGAGAAATGTTATTGTGTTTTTTATTAGGCGGCAGATGATGATGGCCAAGCATCTTACATAGTAAAAGAAAGGGGAGATAAGTGAGAACTTTATTTAACTAGCGTATCGAGGAAGTAACATTATAACGACAGTGAGTGTATAACAGTACTGGCTAAGTATGGGTAAAGTCCTCTGGCTTTGATCAATGAAAAAGAGAGTTAGGTAAAGTTTCTTTGTCAGCGCCGCCAGTCTAGGTAATTTAAATGATTCTACAAATTAGGTGCTCATGTCTACTAAGCAAGGTATCAAATAGAGTTATATTTAGCCAGAGTAACACATAAATGTTGCGTGAATGGCTGCATTTAGAGTATCGGATACTTAGTAATATTGTTAGAGCTAGATCCACAAAGAATTCGTTCGTTTCGTTCGACTAAGAGAAAAACTTAGCAGTCTGTTCTTTACTATAAATCAATAATATTTTTATACAAAAAAAAAATTTTACTTTTTGGGTTTGACAGCAGCTTAATTTTATCTTTCTTTTTGAGCCCTGCATACATAAGTTACGTCTATCAGGCGTGTGCCTATTTAATTTGTACTCCATCTCTGTGGTTTGTAGTGAGGGAAGATGTATATGCTCAGTATTCTCAGTTGATCTCAGAAAATTCAATAAATAAATGATCATAATAACTCCTATGCCAATTTTTTTAAGTCCTTAAAAGAATGTTAGAAACCATACGTCTTTCAGACGTAACGTTATCTTTACCGTACTAAAAAATAACGTTATCTTTGTAGGGTTAATGACGTGACAAAAGTATTACGTTATTTTATAGACTGGAAATATTTTTCGAGTGTATCAAAGTCCGAACACAGTTTAACGAACAGTTAGCAACGAAAGCAAATTTAAATTCTTTATACTGCTTCTACTCAGTAGAAAAATGTCGTTGCGTTGTGTAAACTTATTTCAATTTAAACACTCTGGCTAAAGATTGATTGATTGGATTTAAATCAAGCTTTACTATTTGCAATCAAAAATTTTTATAACTCCTTTTTGTTGAATTCACGTCACTATTAATGTGATTGATGTTATTATTGAAGTTATACTTACCTCTCTTAAATCGCTATTGTCGGCTACTAAATCTATTTTATTACCCACAACCACAATTGGTACGGCCGAAGTACCTTTAGTCTCATGAATTTGATCACGTATCATGCGGACTTCTTCAAAAGTTGTTGCATCGGTGACATCATAAACCAGTATAAAAGCATCTGCAGACGAAATAGACAATGCACGCATTGCAGGGAACTGAAAAAAAATCAAGAAGTGTAAATTTTTGTAATAAAAGAAAAATATAAAGAAATTTTTTCTATATTTGTGTTATTTATTTAAAATTACCAAAAAATTAATACAAAGATTCTTTAATTCTAAAATAAGCATCTAATTTCCAAACATTTATTTCAGCGATGAATAGCGTAGATATCACTTTTGCGAAAGGACGAAACTGAAATGTCATGTCGTGCCAGGGTACCAATGCAGAATTAGTAAGTATCTGCGTTTTTGTTTCTACGCTAGATACTGAATGCTTCTTTTCTTGATGTGACTGCATTTATGGTTGTCTGATTAAACCAAGATTTCGATCTAGTTTTAATCGAAATTTTTTTGGATAGAATAACTATGATTTCTGGCATATGGCATATTCCAAACAAAATGATATTTACAACCTTTTCCGCCATTGCATCGATATTATTGTCCAAGAAACATAGTTTCCAATTTAATTTACTAAAAATTCGTTCAGCTCAGCCCAGCGAACCTTCTCATAAATATATTTTAAACGTTTAGTAGCTGGTTTCGAAAAGTTTTGAAGCTGCGAATATGAAAAGGAGGCGGAGATGGTACAGTGATCGGAGTTATCGAGAGGTGCACAAACACTAATTTCATACTTTTCTGGATGTTAAGTTAGAAAAGGTCGAGTGTATTACTCTGGTACCCTTCAACACAAGGAATGTGTGCTGGCTCATTCACTAATTGCGTAAGTAATGCGGCAAATAACTCCACATACTGGCCCTCTTTACTTATATAGCCCGAATGGCGAAGCCAAGAACAGTTGTGATCATTGAAATCACTAGCACCAACAATTTTACTGTTTAGGCAACTGTCGATATGGAGTCGGAAAGAATCGCCTTACTATAGTGAAGCCCGAAATGCAAGAAGTGTGAGTTGATTTTGAAATAAACCCAGAGACAGCTAAATTCAGGATCATGTATGCCCAGTGATTGTTGGCACTGGCACACAACTTCATTGCATATATATAGTGCAAGACCCCGATGGACATTAAAAAGCGATAGTAGGTGATAGTCAGGAAAGTGTGGATCAGCATTTTCAAACACCTGAGTCTCATATAAGGCTAAAATATCTAGTGGATGGAGCCAAATTTGAGTATAAACAGGAAAAAATTCGTCCTCAACCCGCGTATGTTGGAGCAGCCGATTCTGAATAGTCCTGTCATAACAGAAAGCAAAATTAAAATTCGACTATTCATTCTACGATTGAAATGTTGGAATGCCAAACCAAACTAAACATAAACCAAATAAGAGCTGACGAAATAGCAACCTGTTAAAAAAAGTGTTGCCAACTTAAACTGTAAAACCGCCGATACATAGATTCTTTTGAAAAATTTAACACTCTAATTAGATTTAATTACACAAAATATATTATTTTTTTTAGTAAATAATTTAATGCTTACAAAAATCACCCTGTATCTCGTAATTTAAAATACGTAAATTATCTATTCAACTGTTATATTTATTGCCTCGACTTATACAAAAAATGACTAAAATTATGCATAAACTGACAGAATTATGCAAATGTATTCAATTCCTTGACACACATTAAATGGTTAGAGAAAAAAAGAACAATTGAAATTCAATCAATTATTTTTTACTTGTGCGAGTTGATTTTATTCCCAGTTTTTTAATTTTGTTTGCACAGTTGTTGACAGTATTTTCTTTTTTCTTTTTTGATAAATCCATTAACGTTATTTGGTTTCAAGCCATAAAACTCAAAACTAAAAGTGCAAACAACTTTTTTTTTTACCAAAGATAGCAGTGTGAGATATTTGCATGTTTTTAAACTTTTGGCTTAGAAATATAATCCCAACCCTTTGAATTTAGGTAAAAAGTTTAATGCAACTCAACGAAAACAACAAGAATTTCTGATGCTGAAAACCAATTTATAAATCGGTTATTTTTCGTTTATCTCTTTTTTGTGCTCATCCATTTTATGAAAAACAAAAGTAAGAACAGAAAATAGACAAAAGACAAGAATCCCACAAAAATATAATTTCACACTGATTTCTCTGTGGTATCAATCCAATAAATAGTAACCATGTTCTACATATTCTATTTCTGTTTTATGTTTCTAGTTTCTTTTGTATTCGCAAAACTGTGTTTTATTTATTTATTTTTTTTTTGGTTTTAGGAAAATCATAAACACATGTGAACGAACATGTAGAGGAAACAGCATCAAACAAACTTTTAAAACTAGAGGAGATTTTTTAGAGGCATAAAACTTTTAGTTGGCAACACTTTTTCACTGAAATTTTGTTATCAGCTGTCAAGAAATTAATAATATACGATTAATTATTACACGTTTTCCTACCACGCTTATTCGTAATCAAGAAGAGGTCTTTACTGCTGTAGAGTGCAGCGTAGCGTAAGATCCGAATCCGTCTAGCTGCCATGGTGAATATATTGGATATGTATTCATTCTCACTTTAGGAAAGATTTAGTGCAAAGAACTTAGTTTGTATGCTTATAAAATTTAATTTATGCAAGGATTAAAATGAAAGGCGTCAACGTAGATTTGGCGAATAAGCTCAAAAAGTTTGAGGTTGATCCCGCTCAGCACACTTTTGCTTGATTGCATACGTCAATAAACATAACTACCGCATTTGTTACATCCACAAACACTTACTGTTTGGAATGCTTTATGGGCTGGTGGTATCTTTGGTCCGCACTTCTTTTAAAAACGATGCTGCTCAGAACGTTACAACCAATGGTGACCGCTAAATAGCCATTATTACTAACTTTAGGTCATTAATTTAATAACCATAGACCCATGATTACTGACTTTCGTTTATAAATTTAACAACCATACAACCATGACGTGCAGGAGCTGTGATTTCAATAAAATGGCGCAGCATGTCATACAGCTCGTGTCATAATTAATTTATTAAAGGAGTCATTTGCCATCAGCATAGTTTCAAATTGCGCGATTTAACGCTGCTGTGGGGATATGTAAAGTCGCTAGGCCATGTTGACAAGTCTGAAACGATTAACAACATACGTTGCGTTATTAACCCGTCGCAAATGTTAGATCCTCAGATTAGTCTACCACTACGCCCTAGCCGTGACGATCATATGCCAAAACTATTTCGAATAAAATGTATATGATGTCAATTTAATTTCAATTTAATTTAGGTATATTTCATATTATATTTGTTTTATTCTATTTCAAAATTCAATACCTCGGTAAAAAATACCCTTTATGACACATTTTTTTTTATTCAATACTAAAATGATAAAGTAAAAAAAAAACAAGAGTATGAGAAAAATGCAGAAACATTTAGATAACTAACAGCATGTTTGTTGTTATTGTATTGAATTATAAACTTTTTTGTTGTTAGTTGGTTAGTTAGTTAGTTTTTGTCGTCATCTTATACATAAGTTGTCATTGTTTATATGACCTCAAAACTTGCAACTGTAACAGTATGAGTAGTTATTTGAATATTCAAAATTTGTTATTTAAAAAAAAAACAAAATAGAAGAGTTTTTGTTCGTTTTAAATTCTAAACAATGAACTTTGAAATGTTCTTTTGTACCCTTTTTTGTCCTTGCAGATTCGTTTAGATAATTCCATTTTACATTATGTAGCAGTCAGTTCATAACGTTCCATAATAAATTTTATGATTAACAAACATGAAATCATTATTTAAATCCATTTAGATACGACAAAGTTCTACGGAAAGTGATGACAAAACAAAGTTGGAAAAGAAAAGACAGCCCTCAAGCTTATTAAAATCACTACAAAGTGATTAAAACTTTAATTGAAGGCGTATGAAAATAGATTGAATTAGAATGTTAGAAGATTAACAGCAAACACATTTAAAGTTGTTGTATATTTTTCTATACTTTCGATCGTCTTTATATGAATTTTGTAGATCTCTTTTGTCCAGTTTCAAATATTTTATTGAATCTTTCATGTAATTCAACCAACAATAAGTTTTCAAGTTGTAAATCTAACAATGATATTCAATTAAGTGCAGCCATTGCTAAATTAGGTGCCCCTGTAGGCTAGTAGGTAGTGTACTAGCTTGTCAGTATGGGGGTTGTGGGTTCGATTCCCAACGAAGACCTTGGTTTTTTTCACTACAAAAAAATAAAAGTTGACTGTCGGTGGGGCTGCTCAGCGATGAAGGCATAGTCACTGGTCACTGTTGCTGTCTTTAACGGCAGTTAATTTCCGACTATCCTTCTACTTTCACCACCTGTTTCATCTCTTCTCTATCCCTTTCCTAAAGAAGGTAGCTACTTCTCTTTAAAACAAAAAAAAAAAAAGAATAATTTTCACAAGGCTACTGCGATCATTAGGTCTCATTTCTCTAATGTTGTAACGGTGAAAGTCGTACCTCATTTTCACCTACACAATATTAGTACTTCATTTATTATTATTTTTTTAATTTAAAATGAGTTACTATTATCACTATACTTATTGTTATTATTTTTATTATTATTATTATTGTTACACGATGTTGAATTCATTCTTTCATTTAAGACAAATTTCTAGTATTATCTTATTTATAAATATATTATATTATAATTATTATATTACATTATATTTAAATTAAAGGTCGGGAACGTCGGAGCGCCACCTGTGAGTCAGGAACAAACACATCATCAACGCAGTCAGCTGTTATGCAGACCAAACCTTACAGCTGATAGTTGTCATTCAACTATGGAAAATAGGGTGTGTGTGTGTGTGAATGTGTGTACCCACGCACAAGTATATAAGGCGGAACATTTTATAAAACGAGATCAATTGGCAAGAAGATCGCCTACAGATCAATTGGCAAGAAGATCGCCTGCAGATCAATTGGCAAGCAGATTGCCTGCAGATAAGAAGTCTTTTGGAGAAGTTTTATACTCTGCAATAATTTCTCATCAGCAGAAAGCAAGTAGATCGCCTGTAGGTAAGAAGGCTTTTGGAGGAATTTTATATCCGCAATAACTTCTTGCTCGCAGACAGCCCGCCTGCCGGCAAAAGATTTTTTGGAGGAATTTTATATTGCGCAATAATCTCTTATCGACAGTGCAGCTGCAATTGGTGGACGTTTATATTCTACCGGGGATTGGATTGACCGTGCGACTGATGCTGTTGCGAAATTTTATATTCCCTCAGTATTATTCAAAACAGCCAAAAACTCCCCTCGATCGCTTCCGCTAGGTGTAGTGTTTAATTTACCGCTACGGCCGCGGCCGCCTGTAACGTTGGCACCATTACCGCTGTTGATTGTACCGCAGCCGCCTGGGTCACTGCCGCCTGTATCACTGCCGCCTGTGCCGCCGCCATCTTTACCGCTTCTGCCAGTACCACTACCAGTTCCTGCCGCCAGCGGTAAAGATGCCGCCATTATCGCTGTAGCCTGTGCCGCTGCCGCCTGTACCACTACCAGGTACAGCCACCTTTACTGCTGCCGCCTGTACCGCCTCTGCCACTACTGCCGCAGCCGTCTTTACCGCTTCCGCCTATGCCAGTACAGCCTGTACTACTGCTGATGTTTCTACTGCTGCCCCGTTCTTCGGCTAGGATTCCTGACCATCCACTATCAACCAGCTACCTTGTAAGAGTTGAATAAATGAACTTGGTGATAAGTTTTATAACGTTTATAAAGCATTGAGTGTCGTTCCTTCCCCAGACCAAGAAGGTAAGTAATAAAAAAAAATTAAAATTGCAACGATCCTGGCCTCCGCTGTCGCTATTCCAGCAACCAGCTTAAACGTGTCGTTACAATGCTAGAACAAAAATATAATTTATTTTTTGTTTTTAGTTGACTGTAGTAACGATCGTTTATAGTGTTATACGCGTGGTGATTTAAGATGCGTTGTACCATGTTTCATAAGTTTAGGCATTTACTAAGGGCACCTTGAGGTCTTTGTGGAGGTTTAAATTTTTGATATACCACATGGCTGTAATGATTATTCATTATTTTGGATTATAACTGTATTCTTTAGTAGCACCTACATTTCGTAATCGCATTATAAATCAGAAGTTAACTTTGAAGGCTGTATTGAGTTAATGCCAATTGGCCAGTTCATTTATACTGCTTTTAATTTCACTTGGGTTCAATCTGATTTTCCGGGTTAAGCGCCAAGTTATTTCGCTTCCGAAGGGGTTTTATTTCGTTGTTTATCCCTATGCAAGGTGTGTATTTCTTTTAGCTCATTTGCTCTTATTTTCCATTTTTTACCATTATTATAATTATGCTATACTTGGGCTTTCGTGAGTGCTTAAAAAAGTTGTATTATTAGCAAATGATGTATGGACACAATTGCTAGATGGTAGGTCAGGTATCATTTTTCGAAGCTTCAGTGTTCCTAACGACAAAGCCGATATAAATTAATCACGGGCGGTCAACAAAGTTGCAACGCTACAAGCCCGGTTAACGTACACATGCTTTCGAAAAAGATACTAAGAACTGTCAACGTATGCAGACGTGCAGCAATGTACGATTGGTATGTCGTATATTAAACCAAAACACTTTACTGGGGAGCTTCTACTTTAATCGACTGGTATTTGCAGTCAAAAGAACCTCTACCTCTATTATTAGCAAGTTTGTCTTAATTACAGATAAGTTTTATATAGTTTTGTGAAAATAAACAAATTCACCATGGCCACCAAACGATAAACCAAAATTAAATATATTGTTGCGTTTTTGCCTTTTATAAACGTTTTATTGTGAGTTCTTTATTGCAAAATAAATAACACCAGATTTTAGAGTTTTTAAATTAATTACTTTAATTACACACAAAGTTGACTCTACAGAACAATTTAACTAACTATCCACTCAGATGCTGCCTTTTATATTTGTCTACTAGACGACTAGAAAAATTCAGAATTTTCTACTGCCTTTTTGTATCATATTTTGTTGTTATGGTATTCATTCAATGAATAGGTGCCTGTTGGTCTATGCGTATTGTTTTTGTTTTTATGCTGATAAAGTTTCTTTCCAATTATTGTTGTTTTGCGTGTATAAAATTTCTACGCAGTTTGTAACTAAAAAGTTGTTGTTGTCTTGCGTGCATAAGTTTTCTTAGCAAGCCACACAGTTAGTAAACGGCATACCCAGTTGTTTACTTTATTACTTAATCATTTTCTTCTAAAACTTAAGCAAGACGCATCCGTAACAATATATATTTTTAAATGTTATAAATAGCGACCTCGAGTGTAACAGTTTTGTTCTCTTCTTTATAAGATATTTTGACAATATTGTTTGCAGATCGTGTTTTTTATTGACGCTTTGAAAAAATATTATTGTTAATTAGAAGAACTTTCTACGCTCGCATTTTCTTATTAGCTCCGTCACTTACTATAGCTAAATGGGAAACGGTACAAAGGAGAAAACAACAAATATTAGCAAGAATTAAAAGAGTAATAGAACTTTTTAACTGGCGGAAATTTTGTCAGTTGGTAAGAGATTTATGTTTAATGTGGTTTGGCGTTGTAATATAAATAGTCTGATGCCTAAATAATTTTTTCAAATTGTGCAAATTTATGTTAAAAATCATGGTTCTGTTCGAAATACCCGATCCCGATGCCATAAGTTAGTTTTGTTTAGCCAGGAAGATGACTTTTGTTTAAATTGTCAGAAGGTAACCGTCAATGGTTTTGCATTCATCAATTGAACAACCATGATATTCAGGAGTTGTAGTTTCAACAAGGCGCAATATGTCACACAGCGCGTGCCACAATTAATTTATTAAAGAAAACGTTTGATAACCACATGGTTCCTCATTTTGGACTGGTATATTGATTACCAAGCCTGTGTGATTTAACACTGTTAGAACAATTTCTATGGAAATATGTTAAATGGCTAGCCTACGTCGTTAACCCCAAACAATTGAATGCTTGGAGGACAACATTTGCCGCATTATTGCCCATATATGGCCACAAATGTTGGAAAAAATCCTCGAATGCCGGATGAATATTTTGACTAAACTAAATTTCATATTAATTTGAGAAAGTCATATTTATTTTATTCCATTTTAAAGTTCTATAACACTTTAAAAACTCCCTCTTTCCCTTTCACGAGAACACAATTATAGCGATGACCGAAATTCCGTAAGCTCAACGCACCCTGCAACAGGTTTATTGCTCTTTTTTTCTTCAGGCGAGTGATGAAAATTTTGATGCAGGGTAAACGTTGTAGGTTTTTTTAACGATTTTTTCCTTTTTTAGCACTTATTTTTTATTATATGTTAAGGTTAGTTATATGTTAATATTATTATACTTTGTTATTGTTTTATTTCAAATGCATGAAATGACACCTGTAAACAAAAATCAGTCGTCGTTCGTTCCAGTTGTGTTTGTAGCATCTGTAGTTTTTTAAAGATATTAATCATACGCCCCACTGATGCATCTGTAGATTTTCAAATATATCAGCTATTAATCATACGCCCCAGTGATTTCTATTAAGTGTTGATAGTATTTGAGAAGTGTTTATTTAACTTAGGAATTGATTTTATAAACCAAGCATGTGATTGAAAGTTAATAAAATATTATTCAGGCATTAAATTTAATAACATATTGTAGTTATGTGAAGAGTAAAACTGACGAAAAAAATGAAAGAAATTGATTTATACAGTTATATTTTAATATTTAAAATATTTTGATACAAATATAAGATAAAAAATGACTTATGACATTAAGGCTTATGTACGATCTTGGGCTAATGCAGGCCAATGATTAGAATTTCATTTGGAGAATGCAATTAAAAGAAATATCGTAAAAATTGGGCCATATCAAATATGCTCATGTCTTTCACTTTCTTTTACTGAAACTCTTCAGTTTGATAGCCAATACAAACTTTTCCATTTATTTTTTTTTACCCTTATGTTGTACTAGATTCCTGGTTAATAAGTAATATGTTACTCTGGTGAGAGTTTTACTCACGATATCTTATTTTTTTTTCGCTCGGGCCAGTACTTAGGTGATGACTCCTACCCTGACAGTGCATTGTACCAGAACTAGGAAAATAGGTTATTGGGGAGGAGGAAAGAGGGAGATTTGAAAGAGACAGAAACGACCTGTGGAGGAAGTTTATTCCACATACGAACTGTTCTGTTGAAAAACGAATTTTTTCTGTAATGCGTAGTGCGATTCACTGGCAATCGACCACAAATGCATGGGCTCTCAACGAAAATCAAATCAAACGCAAAGATGTACGAGCTTCGGGACAAAGTTCCCTAATTTCGTTAGAGCACTTACCATTGTAGTAACCATAAAACAGTGAAATACAACCTACATTACGTCGATGCTCTAGTGAATCAATAGAGTTGAATACCCACTCGTCTCCAATGAGTCTCTTCTCCAAAATAGACTTTGCGGCGCCGGCCCATACATGACAGTTGTATACCATCTTTGTCAGATATAGGTGGTATAAATAGTATGAAGATCGAATGGAGTGAGGTATTTCTTACACCGTTTTAAAAAATCGAGGCACTTAGAAGCTTCTTTAGAAACCTGAAAAATATATTTAAGAACGTTAAGAGCTTCCGATTCCATAATACCTACATCACACAGATCTATGCGTAAACATGCAACATTGGGTCTTATGGGCATTAAAATCGACTCAATTCGCACGACCCCATTCGGAGATCGCCGAGAAATCGTGATTGAGCGTATCATCTAGAGCAAGCTTACTCTTAGAACTCACCTCCAATTGGCTTAGTCTATTACTAAGTGAATACCAATGACAAATGGTGATGTCATCTGCGAAAGAGTATATAGGGTTGAAAGTTTGACAAAGAAGGTCATTTCGAAAAATAAGAAATAGTGTAGGAGAAAGAACGGAGCCTTGCAACATTCCTGAATTAATCCTGAACTCATCTGATGAAATCCCATCTATAACAACTCGTATAGTGGGATTCTTGAAAAAACTCGATATATATCTGGAGAAATTATCACCGACGCCAAAAGCAGTAAAACTGGACAAAAGTGCATCATGCCACACTCTATAAAATGCATTGGATATATCTAGAGCCAGCTTACTCTCTCTCGAAATAGGTAGTAAGCACCTAGCTGTGTAAGCCATAATCAGAAGGTGGATCATAGTTGAAACTTCAAAAGTCCGAAGCAGACCGCAGCCTTCACTCACATAGCCACCACGATACTTCCGAAGTGCCAACCTCAATAATCAGTCAGAGAACAGCCAAATGCCTAAAGAGACAAATAGCGGAACTCTGGGACTTTACTGATTCCCGTGGAAATATAGTGGATTTTGCAGTTGGCTCCTACTACCTTAAGGGGACTGGGCTCCCTTTAACCCCTGCAAGACACAAGTCTAGATGGTTGTGTGATCCATAAAGGCTTATAATGTGCCCCCGGGGTGGAACTCTCTCCGAAATGATATATGGAGTTGCACCATTGTTCCGATAGAAAAGCCAGCAGGTAGAGCGTCCCCTACGGAAACCATACTGTCGGTCGCAAAGTAAGCTGTTGGACTCCAGGTATCTCACAAGATGAAAATTAATGATACTTTCTATTACCTTAGCAAAGATGAGACTTAGCACCAGTGACAGTTACCAGTCAAAAGTATGCAATCACCAAAGTCAAGAAAAAAGCCAATAATAGCAGGTGACTCATTGAAAGCAAGATTTGCTGTAAATTACAAATCGGTTTGTCTGTAATAATTGAGGATAGAAGAGGCTGAAAAGGGACTCATTAAAAAAGCTGTCTGCCTCGATTTTCATCCGTGCGTTAATATTAACATCATCAAAGCTTTATTAAAGCATCTACATGAGTATACTACAACAATTTTCATGCTACTCACACGAATTATCTACATACACGTTTTTGTTTTGTTGAAATTAGAACGCATTTCCAAAAGTTCTGTTTTTTCGTACAAGTTGCTATCGAATGGGAACTCAAGTTTTAAGAGATTGTTTTGCTGTGAATATATACGAGTATAAGTGAAATAGTGTGATAAAAATGAAAGTATTATTGTAAAATATTTGAAAAGATAGTGCTTTGTTATATCTGCTTTAAATTTTAACGGGTGCTTTTTCGTTTAGCTGCCTAGGAAATCCAACTTATAATATAAAACAATCTTTATTTCCGTAATATGTTCATTATAGCTACGAGTTATCTGAGCCATTACGTACAAATCTGGTTATATGAAGGGAATGATGGCTTAAATCAAACTAGCAACTCTCGTAGTATTAAAAGGCCATGAATACGTCAAAAGCTGCTACTGCATAAACTCATCATTTAACAGAAAACTTCATAAAATAAAATCGAGAGGCATGCAATTATATGAAAGAGGGGGCCAGTGAACAGAACTATTTAAAGAAATATAGTTATCAAAAATTAATTTTGCAGTATGGCAGTAACACTGTCTTATTTGAACCAAATGTCGTCTTATGAGAGAAAGACACAGTCAGTATGTCTAGAAAGTGCTCGCCATAAGCTGTAATAAAATAAACAACTGGAAATAAAGTCATTGTTTATTTTAGAAATTAGAACCGATAATAAGGACCACATTTAAATCGTATTAAACATTAAGTTTACTCGCTGATGTCTAATTTATTTTGACCGATTAAAAAATGACAAATATGTAAAGGATCGTTATTAAATTTTCATGAAATTATGAAAGCTCTTTATAACGTAAAAAATTATAACCAATTCCAGGGTCCGATATCGGATAAAAATAACTATGTTCTAATAAAGAAATAAAATATTAAAAAACATTTAAATTTACAATTCTTCATTTATTGTTCATTTATTTATTATTTTTGATATCAATTTGAACAAAAAAAAATAAATAATTCAACTTAAACGCCAAAAGGATTTTGTGATTTAAATACAGGATTTAAATTGAACAAAGCAATTAAAAAAATTGTTAACATGTTTTCAATGAAAAAAAATGAAATGCGAACAAATATTATTTTTGAAAATTGTTTTGCCACAATACTGGTTTTTATTTTTCTATAAAACAAGAAATTTTAATAATAAAAAAACTAATTAAAATGAAATTACTGCATCTGTTGTTATACAACAATATAGAGTTTATAATGGTTGAACGGTAAACGGTTTTAGTTTAAATTTAATGAGCATTTTTTCGACACAATTTGAGGTTAGAGTGGTTTACCAATTTTTTTTTAACAAATAAACACACTCTAAAAAAGTTGGAATGTTTTAAAATTTTAAGTAGATATTGGTATCGTATTTAAAGTAAAATGTTATGTTACGGAAAACCATTATTTCCAAAAAAAATTTAAAAGCTTGACAGGATTTTTTAGGCAAACTAAATCAATAGTTCTGACGTCTTGAAATATATTGATTATTAACCTTCTCGTACCTAAATTACATGACACTAATCAATAGAAACAAGCCACATGCTATAACCCGCTTTATACAATTAATTTACTCAAATTATTAAATTTACTGAATGATTACCATGGTCCTATAAATTGTCCATTAGCGTCATGCGAATTTACTAAATTTAAATATTTTCAATATCAAGTCACTTACCTTTGCGAATAAACCAGATACGATTTAGTAATTAATTAAGAAGACAACTGTCATCGATAATGTGACCACAATTATTTGAGCTTTCATCAATTATTAATTTAATAGAAATCGGTCTAACGGTTATTAGGGAATTTGAAGTCCAATTAAAAAAAATATTTATAGCAAAACCATGACTGATAAATTTTAAAAAAGAAATATAATGAGTGCTGAAATTTTCTTATAGAAAGATTATGATTGATGAAAATATTTCACATAAAATACACATAAAATATCGTTATGAAAAATTATGATTGATATAATTTCTTTATAGAAAAATTATGACTAATATCATTTTTTTAAAGAAAAATTATGACTGATAAAAATTTTTTACAGAAAAACTTGGTAATGAAATTTCTTTTGAAAAAAAAAAATTATGACTAATGAAATTTATTTATAAAAATTTATAGAAAAGTTATAGAATGAAAAATCATTGTATGGATATGCAGTTTATTTATAGGCAAATTATGACTGAAGAAGTTTTCCGATAGAAAAGCTATTTTTCCTGCAAATTGTGGCTGGTGAATTTTTTAATACAATAATTATGAGTCATGAAAATTTTCCGTGGAAAAATTATGATAAATGAAACTTTTTAATAGATAAATTTTGAATGATAACCATTAAAAAAATATTATGAATAATGAAAATTTTCTATAGAAAAGTTATAACTAATAAAATTCTTTAATAGAAAACTTGTGGATGAAAAATTCTTGTATGAAAATTATTAATCATAAAATATTTT
This sequence comes from Trichopoda pennipes, assembly GCA_030448955.1. Taxonomy (NCBI): domain Eukaryota; kingdom Metazoa; phylum Arthropoda; class Insecta; order Diptera; family Tachinidae; genus Trichopoda; species Trichopoda pennipes. The sequence continues at coordinate 2,935,037 of JASKUP010000023.1, forward strand.
TTATAATATAGTTTTTTTTTAGAAAAATGCGATCTTATTTACAAGTATGTAGTAATTATAATAAACTTTTTATCGAAATTTCATTTAATTAAAATTTTTATAAAATGTTTAGGTGTTCATTAGTTAAGTTTTCTTTCTTGAAACTCTTTTTATTTGGGTAGATACGCTCATTGATTAAAAAATAAGCTTAATTTTATTTTAATGTTTAGAATTTGTCATTAATCATTTGAAAAGAAACGACTTATACTTTTTAGCCAATACAAAAAAACTCATCAGGTAAAATATTTTAAAATATTTTTAAAATATTTTTTAAAATATCTTCTGTTTAATTATTATTATTAATTATTTTTTGGTCAACTGAGAACTTAATAAAAAATATAAATATAGCACAAATGTAACAACTGCAAGTCAATGAGTAGTAGTATGAATATAAGTAGTAGCAGTATGAGTATATCAATAGTAGTATGCATGATAGTGTTATGAGTAGTAGTAGTATTAGTTGTAGTAGTAGTGTAAGTATGATTATGAGTATCAGTACTTGTAGTAGAATGAGTAGCAGTAGTAGTAGTATGAGTAGTAGTAGTATAAGTATGAGTAGTAGCAATATGAGTATCAGTAGTAGTAGTATGAGTATCAGTAGAGTAGTAATATTAATTATAGTAGTATGAGTAATAGCGGTATATCAGTAGTAATAGTATGAGTTGTAGTAGTATGAGAAGTGGTAGTATGAGTAGTAGTAGTAGTATAAGATTGAGTATGAGTAGTAGTATGAATAGTGGTAGTATAAGTATTAGTATTAGGAGTATGAGTAAAAGTAATTGTAGTATAAGTATGGGTAGTAATAGTATGAATGTGAGCAGAAGTAGTAGTCATTTAGTAGTGATAGGAAGATGATTAGTAGTAGTATGAGTGTGAATAGTAGTAGTATGAAAGGAAAAAAGGTTTACTCATAACATCTGAGACATAATTTCAGGACATCGACAGAAACAACAGACAAATTTAGTTTCAGTGAAGAGTTCAGACTTACTTGTAACTGTAAACATACTTATATAGGACAAACTGGATGAACACTAAAAACAAAATTTACATAATATTCGTCGACCCTCGTCAAATTTGATTTGTAAGCAAACCGGTTTCGGCTATTTGCTATCTTCAGTGTTCCCTAACCTAGTATAAAGAGAACACTGAAGATAGCAAATAGCTGAAACCAGTTTGTTCACAAACCAAATTTGACGAGGGTTGACGTAAAACCGTACCCAAATGAGAATAAATTAAACCCCGTCGGAAAATATACGCACATATTATTTACATAATACATACAATATAATACTAATACAAAAAAAGGAGAAGACTACAACTTAGGATCCTTAACACTCACGGACACGCACCAAGGGAAAAACATGGAAATCTACAAAAAACTTTGAAAAGCGACATTGTTAATGAACAGGTAAACACGGACTCAGATATAATTCACACCACTAAAAACTACTCATACATTATAACAAATAAAAAATAGACTCAGACGGACAAATTTACCTGGACGGAAGACGGAAATATTAATATAGCCCCGCATGAAATGCCAGGTGACGGGCAATCTACCTACATGAGAAGACAGACACGACTCTAATGAAAGAACTGCCTGAACCCGAACTAATACCAAGTAACCAGAACAGTCCAGTAATGAAGGTTTAGACTATAGAAAATGACAAAAGAAATTAAATTTTGTTTAGCGCCACCTTGTGATGTATTTCAAATTCAGGTGGCTGTTTTCCAATGAGCGAAGTAGTCATAGAAGCTTTTCAAGTTCGTTATAATTGATTTGTAGAAATTTAATTTCAAATTCTTGTAAGACCTGACACATTAAATATTTAGTTTACTTATTTTAATTTTATTGATAAAGAACTTGAACAATACAATAAGTTCAATAATAAATATAATTTAATCAATAGAAGTTATAGAAATACACTTGATATTCAACTGAGTTGAATTGAAAAAACTTAAGAGTAGAGATAAAAAATCAAAAGTTAAAAAGATACTTAAAGGGATTTAAAAGTGTCACGATAATTCTATTAGTTCTTATTTTATTATAATGCAGTGACAACTTAACTTTTTCCTCTAAGCCAATTTATTTTATTCGTTTTTAGTTTGTGTCACTTTAACCACAGTTTCTAGCAACCAACTTTTACAAAAAAGAATACAACATTCAGTGTTAAAAATGTTTAAGTGCATTCTTTACTTTTTTGTTATTTGTTGTAACGTTTTAGTATAGCACTTACCTCATATGAACCAGCTGTATCCAATATATCCAAGGTTAAATTAACACCCGCTATTGAAAAGTTACCCTGATGCATCTCCTCAATGGTTCTTTTGTATTTTGTCGTAAACGTATTATATAGAAATTGTGTAATTATTGAGGTTTTACCAACTTTCGCAGCACCCATAACAACAATTTTGTGACGTGCATTTGTGGGACCAATTGCATCATCTACAGCATTATTGCGGCCAACTCTGCAAATTATAAGTGGAAAACAAAAAACAACTCAGTTACTATGAAAGCAATATTTTACGAATAGACAAACAGATGCTGTTGATGTTGATGCTGATGTTGATGACGATGATGATGATAAAATGTAATTTAATAAAACCAATAAAAAGACCTGACAACTAGCAAAACAAAAAAAAAAAAACATATATAATCAGTTTGGGGTTATTGTTTCGTTTTTGTTGTTAAGCTTTAGTTTTAGGTTGCATTAGGGCTTTCGATTATATATAATTTTTGTTACCAGCTTATCTTTGTGTGTGTGTGTGTGTGTGTATAAATTTCCTTTTTTTATGCGGTTTCTATGGTTTTGCTTTTATAATAAATTCAATTATAATTTTATTTTTATATGAAACACATTGTACTAAGACTATGGTTAAGCTTTTGTCGGATAATAAGGAAACAGATGGATGACATACTTTGCAAAAAAAAAAAATTAAAAAAGAACTGGATTGAAGGATTAAGGAGAGGAATTAAAAATTTAAATTAAAACTTTTTCTATGGTTTGATACGTTAGAAAATAAAAGACAGTTATTTGGTAAAATAGTTTTTTAACTACGAATTTATTATTTTGGTAATATAAAAATTGAGATAACAAAAAGTATAGTTGCTGGGCTCTGGAGGATTTTATATTCATTTCATATTGGTGTTGAAGTACGCGCTTATAAATGAAATCATATAGACATTCTAAAATGTAGGGGAAGTTTTGTGGATCATTGTAAAGTTCCGTAATATTTGTAGACTTTTAAAATCTGTGAAGATTTAAATTAATTTTCTTTATTACAATTCAGCAAGCCTATTTTTTACATAAGAAAAAAATTATTTTTCCAATTTAAATAATAAATTCGCATATTAAAAACATTTTATTTTGTTCAAAGTGTATTAGAAATTTTAATTTTGATTTGAATTTATTGAAAATATCCTTGCTTTCTTTGAGAACAAATAATTCTTATTCTTTTTCAGATAATTATTTTTATATTTTGTTATTTTATTTTGGCTGCAGGTTGGTTATTAGTTAAAGAAACAAAAATATTCCTTTGGATTTTTATATTTTATACCATCTCCATCGGTTACCTTCAAGAATCTAAATAATATATATACATAATTTCAAAAATAACATTCAATTACAGAAAATAACAAATATAAAACAAAAGAAAATTGCACCAAAATGAATAAAAAACACAATGTTCCTTACAAATACATAATAATAATTGGAGCTATTTTCCTCACTATTGATCAATAACATAAAGGTAGCATAACTAATAGCATTTTATCCCAGTTTAACTTTGAATCTATGTTTGTTAACTGTGTAGCTATATAATATATTTTTTAGGTTTCTGAACTTGAAGCTGGTCGAAATACGGAAAAAAAATAAAAAAAAATTAAAATATGAAAAATATGTTTTTGTTTCTTTAACCAATAACTGACTTGGAGGCAAAATAAAGTTACAATGCATAACAGTTAAAAAGGTCGACCTAGTAAATATTTTCAAGTAAATTTTTTGGTTGAAATAAACAAAAAATTTAATTATGTTAGAAGAAAAATCAAACAACATACTTTACTGAAGTCACAAAAATTGTTCAGATATAAAAAACAGACATAGTTATTTTTGGCTAATCCATAAAATCAATGGGTAAAATTAAACCATTTTTAAAAAAGGGCAACCCTCAATACTACAATCCAAAAAAATATCTTTAAATATTTTGAAAAGGAAATTAATACATAAATGTACATAAATGAGCCAGCCGCTTTTTTTAAAAGCGGTATAAGTCCATTTTGACAAAAAATTAGTGAATAATAAAAATGCATACAATTTACTACGAGCTTTTAGTCTTTTTCCAAACAAATCTGTTCACTGTTTTTATCATTACAAATTTTCGTAGCTTATGACGTTACAAATGAAGGGTGAGGTGCCCCTATAGACTAGTAGGTAGTGTGCTAGCTTATATGACTGGGGGTTGTGGGTTCGATTCCCAACAAAGACCTTAGTTTTTTCCACTACAAATACAAATTGACTGCCGTGATTGTGTGACATGTGGCTATGTCCTGTTGTCACATTACTGTGATATCTACTTCGAGATCCATTTACCGTTACTGCATTTCCAGTCTTAGCCGAAAAATACGGCCTAATCAGGCCTCCAAACCACATAGCGCAACACACAGTGACACGTTGAGCATGCAAAGGCTCAGTAATAGCTCTTGGAGTTTCAGAAACCCACAGTAATTTTTCTACTTGACATACCCTGACAAGCGAAAATGGGCTTCGTCATTGTTTCTGAATGAATTGAGCGAATCTTGAGAGATGCAAATGGTCGGTAAAATTTACCCACCCATCCTTTTTTTGACGTTCGAGTTCTTTTGAATGTAAATACTAGCACGGCGACCTTTATTTTTTGTTAATCCTATAATTTTTCTATTATCTCTCACTCTATGGCTCTGGCTATAGTTGATCTCATGCAATTTTATAAACGAATTCACGCAACAATCTATATCACAATATTCGCGATAGCTATTGAAACCGAGAACCAAATTCATGATCCCATTTTTTACCTTTTTTTTGTTTTTTTTTTTTTTAAGAGAAGTAGCACTTCAGGCAACAATGCCTATTTAGTCAAGCACCGTGCTACATTCTTTAGGAAAGGGATAAAGAAGAGATGAAACAGGTGGTGAAAGTAGAAGGATAGTCGGAAATTAACTGCCATATAAGACAGCACAGCGACCAGTGACTATGTCTTCATCGCTGAGCAGCCCCACCGACAGTCAATTTTTATTTTTGTAGTGAAAAAAAACCAAGGTCTTCGTTGGGAATCGAACCCACAACCCCCATACTTACAAGCTAGTACACTACCTACTAGCCTACAGGAGCACCTTACAGGTTCTCTTAATTCATCTCAACCACGTGTGGCACATACTATTTGGTATATTGTTACTTTCTTTACTAAAAAAGGCTGTATTGATGTATCCAAGCCTATGTAGATAGGATGAGAATGAATGCATCCTTCCAGAAGGTAATGCATTTCATTCTCTTTGTTTTTTTCTATTTGTTTCATACTAAATTTATATAAAAATGAAATTAAAACAAAGTTTTATAACTACGTATTTAGTTATATAATGTCTTTTAAGTTTTTTTATGGTTTAAAAATAATATTACTAAACATCTGCTCAAATCAAATATATTTGTTTAAATATGTTTACTTGAAATAAAATATATTTAATTTTATAGTTTTGAAGATGAAAAGTCAGCAGTTAAATTTAATTTAGTTTTATAAGTATATATTTAATTCGATAGTACGTACGTTTGCTACAAATACACAGGAGCTGTACACAGGAACCATACACAGGAACTTTTATTTCTTATTGATTTTTCCTTAAATCTTAAGTTGTTTTTATTATCTAAAACTTATTGCTTAGAGTGAATTTTATTATAAAATTCTTAACTATTTAATGTGAATGGTAGTTACATAAGCATCATTATTATTTTGTTATTTTAATGATAAAAAGTTTTCAAAATACAACTGCCTTACAGTCACGTACTATTTTAGTTTTATCTTCTTTGCTTTTTTCAAAACAAAAATGTAAATTGTTTTTAATTATTTTAAATGCATGAGTTAGATATGCAATCTACAAAACATATGTACGAGTAATTACAATGTGTTAATATGTTAATATCTACTAAAGGGCTATATTGCGTATTTGTGTTTGGTCACAAAAACTAAATACCAATTTAAAATATGCAAATTAAAATTTGCTAATAAACTTAAGTAAACAAATGAATATGGAAACAATTAATAAAAAATCTGTTATGTACTTAATACCTCTATACCTCCTCTTATTTACGGAGATACAGACATTTTAAGTTTTTAGTGAAATTTTCATATAAAAATCGGTTTTTTTAGGTGATCCCAAATTATGCTTATTTTTGCGAAATTCCTCTTATTTAAGGAGATACAGCCATTTTAAGTTTTTAGTAAAATTTTCATATAAAAATCGATTTTTGTAGGTGATCCCAAATTATGCTTATTTTTGCGAAATTCCTCTTATTTACGGAGATACACTTTAAGATTTTCGTGAAATTTTCATGTAAAAATCAATTAGTTTTAGGTGATCCGAAATTATGCTTATTTTTGCGAAATTGCCATTTTAAGTTTTCAGCAAGTGGTATTAATTATTATTTACTAAAAAATAATCTGTATTTTTATATTTATACATATTGCATGTATTTTTTTTATTTTAGCTCTAGAACGCCTAGTTTCTGTAGATTATTTGTTATAAATAAACTAGTAATGACGTTTATTAATGATAATGCCTTGAAACTGTTTTATTATTGGTCAATGATAATGATTTTGCTTTTTAACTAATACTTATTTAACAATACTAATATTGAAGAGCCTTACAATTAAAAAAACAATAGTAATACTATATATATAGTTCCGACAGCAAGTCCTTGGAATAATACATAACTTGGCACATCCTGGTACCCGAGCTGCAACGAAGTTAGTCACTTCAAGATTTTGCTGGCCAGGAATGAGAGTGACACCGCAAAGTAGGTTAGAAGTTATTATGCTGTCAACGATCAAAAATACACCGTCACACCAGTTCAGTACCCCACAAATATGAGCCACCACAGGAACGTTTCTCACATATAAACATCGATATCGTCGGACCATTGCCATTGTGCGAGGGTCAACGATATTGCTTAACAATTATCGATCGTTTTACTCGATGGCCTGAGGCTGTGTCAATTCTCGATATGTCTGCGCAGTCAGTTGCAAAAGCGCTCGTTAGTCAGTGGATATCACGATTCGGTTTACCATCCCGAATTACATCAGATAAAGGTCGACAATTCGAATCATTAATTTTTGCAGAATTAATGAAAACAATTGAAGCGTCTCATTTACGCACAACGCCATATCATCCGCCAATCCAATGGCATAGTAGAAAGATGGCACAGAACATTAAAAGCAGCCATTTTATGTCACGACTCATTAAAATGGATTCATCATTTGCCTACAATTTTACGTGGACTTAGAGTAGTTTATAAGCCTTATATAAACGCATCACCAGCAGAGCTCGTTTATGGTACTACTTTAAAAATTTCTGGCGAATTTTTTTGCAAAACTAATTTTTTGGATTCCACCACCGAATTTGTACAAGACACACGCTACATTCATCTCTAAAGATATCCAGTCGACAACACACGTCTTTGTACGCAACGATTCAAAACGTCCTTCACTAACGCAACCATACAATGGTCCGTATGAAATTTTGAAGAAATTTCCAAAATATTTTACTATTAATATTCGGGGTCGAAAAACCAATATTAACATCGATAGACTTAAACCTTGTTTTTTACCAGCGAACGAGCCGTCGAAATCAGCAGCTATACAAACGGATCCTACAACTGATCGACAACAAGTCCAAAGTGATATGCCTCAGCTATCTGCTTCAGAAGTTACTAGTCAGAAACATCTTCTTCCCACAACAGAACAACCCACTTCAACAACATCCGAAATGATTTTGAAAGCTACGTCTAGCGGCAGAAAGGTGAAGCTTTCTGTTAGGTTTAGATAACCTTTTTCCAGCGAGGGGAGTAATGTGGCAGCCCTTTTATGTCATAAATTAGTAACCGGTATTTATTACCATTGCTGACCTAGGACAACTTGAACATGCATTCTGTTTCTTCTTCCTTTATCTACCTTCTTCCGTTTTGTGCTGTCAACAATGATAGACGTGTTGGCTACGTCTTAAATATTAAATTTTATTGTAATATTAATTTGAGTTAAGATATAAAAATTCACAAGTTTACATTCTTTTATTGGATTAACGTAAACCAACAATCCAAATATATATATATATATATATATATATATATATATATATATATATATATATATATATATATATATATATAGATATATATATATATATATATATATATATATATATATATATTTATTTATTTATTTATTATTCAATGCCAATGTAGTTTACGAAAATATTTCAGTGAAATGAATAGTTTTAATTGCTCAATGATAAATTTGTTTAGTAGTTATTAGTGGAAACTTTGTACTTAAAAGTGTTAACACTTAAAAATAATAGTAATGCAAAGAAGAACTAAGCATTATTTATCATTCAATGCCAATGAAGTTAACAATAAAATAGTTTTTAAATTAGTAAATAATGCATAACATAACAATAAAAGTACTTTAACGAAATGAGTCATTTTAATATGGCTTAAATTTGCAAGGAGGAGTACGTGTATGAGGAGTACGTGTAGCCAGCTTAATAGTTTGTTATGTTCCTTTATTCTAATTATTAAAAATGATTGCTTAAATAGATGATATTTAGAACGTAAGGATGATAAATGTAGCGATGCAAAAAACCTGCATTATCTTTTTGCAAGTGTTTTTATTTTTCTTTTTTTCTTGGAAAAATGACACAAAAATTAATAATAAAATTTTGTTCTGCTTTAAAAAGTTTATGAGTTAAAATGTAGCTGAAATTAATTCATATTAAAATTAATCATTTAGTTATTACTTTATTGCAGTAATTAAAAAAAAATATTTTTTTTTATAAATTTTAATATTTTTTTTTTACATATAAAATGAGAAATTTTGTTTACCACTTTATTTTGGGGTAAAATATTTAACATTCTCTTATGTAGAATTAATTATTTTTGTTGCAGTTATTTTTATCAAAACAAATACAAAACTACAGGCAAAATTGTTATTGCCTTTGAATAACTTGATTAAACACAATAACTTGATAAATCTACAACGAGTGACTTTAGGTAAATCTGAAAAATATTTATTATTTGTAAATGGCACGAAATTGAATAACTGTGAGCTGGAGGGAGACCTGAGGCATTTATCACAAACTATATTGTTTATCATAATTAAATTGCTATAAATTTTATACCAAAGGCAAACATAAATTATTCGGTTTTTGAATTATTATTCATAGAATTAAAATTATTATAACCAAGAAGTGTAGTCGACACAACTATAAAACAAAATATTCTTTGTGTTTTACAAATACGAAGTATTAATTAATTAAATTTAAAGGAAATCCTATAAAATCATTTCTAATGAAATCAAAACAAATGGGTGATTTTTAATCCCCATTAAAGTCTCAACTGTTAAAAATTACACAAAAAGTTAAATTTTAATCAGAAAAATTGTTTTAATAACCGCATTCTAGACGTTTAATAAATTAATTGAAAGTTATTAGCAAAAAATAACAGCCTACAAAATTGGTTAGAATATAGTTTAACTCTACATGTGCTCAAATGAATGAATATAAGCGCCATAAAAATTACAGTCGTCTAGAAATACCTCGAGTTAATGATTGATTTTGAAAAAAATTCTGAATAATTTGCCAGTAATTTTCAATCATAAAGCTAACCGTAATTGTGTAAATATGAGTACAGTATGCCAGTTTGAAGACAGTTAACTAGATTAATGTTAAGATTTTCTACATGTTGTAGCAATTCGTAAAAGATTAAGCGTAAATACCACTTTGAATGTAAAAATGATTTTTTCTTGTTCTTGAATGAATTGAGCGATTCTATGGCGATGTGAATGGCTTCAATTCCTGCACCAATTTAATCTTCTTAGGCTTCAAAGTAAAATTCTTTTGGATAGCTCCAATTGTTGAGAACGTCGAGGAATTGACAAATTTGTATCTGCATGAATACTGTGGCTCACCGTTGCGATTATCAATTGAAAGACTCGGTCGAACACGTATTGGTGTTCACACATGTTGTATCGAGCCTGTCACCTCAAACTAAACTACTAAAATCTTAATAGCGGTCGCAGAAGGACGTTTATGTTGTCCGCAAATATCACCACTTTTACGAAATGTAACTTTAACAGAACCACCATTCTCATAATGGATTTTAATTATTTCAATAAGATTTTCGTGTGAAATTGAAAACATTTTAACAATTGCTAATGAAACTATCATGTTATTGGTGTTGCCATATTGTTGAGAAACAAACTTCTTGTTGAAAAACCCGACATTTGTGATTTTGTGTTTTGAATTAATTTTGCCAAAAAATTGAGAAAAGTTGAATAAGCTCTAAATAAGAGTATATTATTTTATATTGTATTATTTTTCATTCCGAAGTTATTGTTGTTCCGAATCTTCTAAAACACCGTTTTTTCCATATAAAAAGTATTTTACATAGAGGTGTAACTTTGAAATGTGATAAAACAGGGATGAATTTGTTAAATTAACATGAAATATATTTTATTCTGACGTTACAATTTAAATGCGACTTCTCGCCTATAAACGCCACGGTTAGCTTGGACGTAGTCTTATCTGGAGGTCCTATTTGTGATGACAATATTTGTAGACATATATCGGCAATAAGGCAGCAAGTGCTGTCCTCCAAGTGATCAATCCTTTCGGGCTTATAGGCGTAGACTGGTCATTTCATATATCCTCACAGAAAATTGTCTAGCAGCATTAAGTCGCACGATCATGGAGGCCAATTCACAGATACTAAATGTGATATTATGCAGTTACCAAATGTATCCTTCAATAAATCAATTGCGGTACGAGCAAGAAAGTATTTACCTGAAATCCCATAGGCATTTCAACGTTTGAATTTTTTCCGTGAGAAAGGCATCACAGTCCTTCCACGCCGATAAAGCAAACTTATCCTTTATACTCTGTTCCCACAAGGTAAGAGTAAGCGCTGTGTAGCATGTTGCGCCGTCTTGTTGAAGCCACAGTTTCTGCATATCACAATTGTTCATTTGATGAACAAAACAGTCAGTAATCATGCAACGTTTTTAAAGAAGTACGGACCAATGATTTCACCAGCCCGTAAAGAACACTTAACAGTTAGTTTTTCTGGATGTAATGGTGTCTTGACATAAATTTGAAGATTATTACCCTTCGAAATGCAATTTTGTTTTGGACGTACCCATTCAAACAAAAGTGAACTTCATCGCTAAACAAAATAAGATCCACATAAGCTGCTAAGTGGCGGAACAATTTGCCTTCATAACTACATACGACCCTAATGAAAAAACGACCTAAACCGAACAGACCTTATACTAAGTCCCGGTACTATCTAAAACACAGCTTGATAGGATGACGCCTACTCATGCAATGCATTGTGTCAGAAGTAGGAAATTAGGTTATGGGGAGGAAGAAAGATGGAGTAGTGTTTGTGGACATTTGATTTGATTTTTCTTACATATAAAGTAACGGGAAAGATCTTTGGAAGGTGTCTATTTTCAATACGAATTATTCTGCTGAAAAACGAATTTTCCCTGTATAGTAGTGCGATTCAACGGTCAAACAAACATAAATTGATGGGTTCTCAACGAAAAGCGTGTTAAATGCATAAACGTGGGAGTAACGAGAACAAGTTTTTTAATCTCATAAGAGAACTTAACATTGTATTTAGTAAAGATAAAACATTGAAATACAACCCACATTGCGTCGATACCCTATTGTCCCCAAAAGGCTTCTTGATCCTCTCTTGTTGCGCAACTCCAAATTTAACTTTGGAGAGAGTTCCATTCCTTTTTTGGACGGATATAGATGATATAAATAGTACGAAGATGGGAAGGAATGAAATATCTTTTGCACCGTTTTACTTGAAACCTGAAAAATGTGCTTAGTCCACTGAACATCACACTAAATTTTTATGTCAAGAACATCAAGAGTTTCCGATTCCTTACTAACTTATATCACCCATAATAACTTACTAAACACTTAATGTAAAATCTATTTAAGAATTACAATTTCAACTCTGTGTTTAAGAAAAACTGTTTTTCATTTATGATACTGTTGCGGATGTGTCTTGCTTAAGTTTTAAAAGAAAATAATTAAGCATTAAAGTAAACTACTGAGTATGTTGAGTGGTTTGCAAAGAAATCTTATGTATGCAAGACAACAACAAATTTTTAGTTACAAACTGTGTGGAAATTTTATACCCACAAGCAATAACAATTTGATATGCTATTTACTGACTGCGTGATTTTCTAAGAAATCTTAAGAACGCAAGACAACAATAAATATCTTAAAATAAATTCCAGAAAGAAACTTTTTCAGCATAAAAACAAAAACAAAAATATACACAGCCATACAGGCGCCCATACATTGAGTAGAGAGAGTAGAAGATGCTTAAATTTTCTAGACTTCTAGTGGACAAGTATAAAAAGTCAGCATCTGAGTGGTAGTTAGTTAGTTAGTTGAAAAAAACCTTCTTTAGTAAATTGTTCGGTAATAGTTAAAGTAAAAAAACTTCTAATTAATTTAAGAACTATAAAATCTGGTGTTATTTATTTTGCAATAAACAACTCACAACAAAACGTTTTAAAAGATATAAACGTAACAAAACGTTTAAGTCTTTTAAATTTAAACATAAACTTTCTTCTATCTCATTTCAAAATAATAACAAAAATAATAAAAATGTTTTGTAGAAATAAATATGTAATAAAAAATAATAAGTAACAATTTAAGATAAATGAAACTTACTTGTCACGTTTGGTGGCTTTGTCCTCAGCATTTTCATCCTTCATAAAAGATGGCTGTAAACTGAAACGTCTACGTAAATGACGGCCGCGCATTTTATTCAAGTTTGTAATACACCCGAAGAGAAAATTATATATAAATTTATTCTATGATAAATTTTTCTGACGTTTAGCTAACAGTTGTCGTTTTGGTTTCCTTATAAATTTACAAACGACACATAAATCAGTATGTCTGTTACAATCTTTAGCACAAATCTTTGGTTTCAACAATTAATTTTAAAATTGTATATTTTCCTTTAGTGTATTAAGAATGCAAATGCTATTTTGTTAGTAAAATTGAGTAACACGGAGGAAGAGTTTGTGATGTAGATTATGATGTTGTTACTACAATTTAAACTTTTTCTTTTCCTTTTATTTTCCTTTATTTATGTGTGCCAGTGTGCTTTCAATGCTGAAGTTGACAGAGTTTGTTATATTATTCTAGAATAAAATAAATGTGTAACATTTATATTTATTTTCTTGTTTTTTTTGTTTTTATTTTTATCACTCCTTTTAACATCAAGTTGATTTTTCAATGTCTCTTACAACGCCTTTGTTTCTTTTATAAACTTTTTGCTGTTGTTATAATTTTTTTGTTTTTGTTGTGGAGGTTTTTTCTGTCTTTTGTTGAAAAATTATTTTAAATATATTTTTTGTGTAATTTTTTCCCATTTATCTTTAACTCCTGTTAATTTAAGCATGAAGTAAGATTACGGATCACGAAAATGCGTTGCGTCAAAAAGTTTACGAGCTTAAGGATTCTCTTGAGGTGTTCTATCTTAAGTATTTTACCTTTTCTTCTCTTTTACTTATGTAATTATATTAATTTAAATGCGAACTTATAACAGCAGCAACAAGAGTTTTATTTTAATTGCTTTTACAGTTGTTGACATCATTTTTATTGAAATAAAAACAGCTCAGCTAAATTCTCTCAATTATATACTCAACACGTAATCAAAATTAACTATCACCACAGCTCATCAAATTATGTGACTGGCAATACTTTTCTTTCCCCTAATTTCCTGGTTTTCTTATCACAATTTTTATTCTTACGGTGTCTGTTGTAATTATTCCCACCATGTTTTAATTGCGTTCTTAGGCTTAACTTACAGTGTTAAAGATTTGTTGGTTGTACCTTAAAATAGAAAGACAGTATTTGGTTTCATTTATTTTATACACTTAATTGTAGAATTATTAAGAAAAAGAGCTAAGAAAAATTGGCATCGTGTTTTTTGTTTTTAAAAATAACAATTTTATTTTTATATTTAACAACCGGCCAATTAATTAAATTAAAGTTATAAAATTATAATTTTTTTTAGAATTACGAGTAGTTGGGTACTTATTTCTGTCTAAAATAAGAAAAAAAGACTAAATGAGGTAACCATTATTTAATAGCTACATATTATCATCCAAAAAGTTATTGTGTGGATAAAAACATATACCAACGCTACGTTAGCGTTCTTGACTAACCATTTTCACATCAGTACATAAACACGTTTCGTACATTTCGTGATAAGATTTACATCTGCACCTGGCTGTAAACCTTAATCAGATGGTGGTCAAACCACTGGGAATGAAAAGTAACGCCATTCACGCCCTAGGAAGCCGAGGACTAATTCTAGCAGCAGGTCTTTTCTAGTTGCAATTTTAGCGGTTCCAAAGCAGGATTGTAAACCACTACTCCTTGGTGAAGAGCTGGAAACTATCCAACTCCTGGCCCAGAACACATCACTAGCACGCTCACTGGATCCAGATAATTTACCCGTTGGTGTTAATAAAGGCGAGATGATGGCTCCCATATCCTGGCACCACGATACTCCCGAAGAGCCAACCTCAATAATCAGTCAGAAAACAGCTAAAAGTCTAAAGAGACAGTTAGCGGAACTCTGGGGCTTACTGATTCCCGTGGAAATAACGTGGAGCTTCCAATTGACACCAGCACAGGTCTAGATGGTTAAGTAATCCATAAAGACCGATAAATATGCCTCCCGGGGGGGTACACGTTTCGTACAGCCATTAGTATTTGGTCGAGTACGCCAACCAAATACTATACAATTGAGAACACTTGGATGTGGCATATAAAGACAACACCGCAGCAAAGAAGTTATTTAACGTTGAACGCCAGAAGTTACGACCTCAGGGAAAAAATAGGAAAGACGAAAAACACAATAATGCTAGTGCCATTTTAAGACGGCCATGCAAGGTAAAGTGCGAGCACCACACAAAAGTGGAGAAAAAGTAGTCCATAAATAATGTGCGGCTTACAAAAATTGGCTCAGGCGAAGACTGGACTAGGGCTCAGACTAAGGATTCTGTTTTGGCAAAAATTATACGGCTAAGCAGGAGAACAAAAGACCGAACCATTATTAAATAGCGGCAGAAAGCCCACTTGCAACATCGTACTGAGGTCAGCGGAATAGCCTAAAAGTGCTAGACGGCTGCTTATATCGAATTTGGAAAAGTACAGAAGTTAAAAATGCAACGAACTTAATTGTTTTGCTAGATTCCAAGATAAAGAAGGTGATGAAGTAGGTATATAATAGTCCCAATGGCGGTCATTTATGTTAAAAAAGATAAAACAAAGATTTTACTGGGCAGACATGCAATCTGTAGATGATTCGATAGCTAATTACGAACAGTACATTGCGGCCAAGGATTCTAAAAGAGAAAATCTTAACCAGCAAAAAATCGGCGTTAAACCAAAAAAAAATGGATGCTGAAACACATCCTGGAAGTACAATTTTTCGCTAGTTTTTCCATCATTGTCAGTATTTCACAAATAACACACAACCTTCGCTTTAAGACATCACATGCTCTCACAGAAAATATTTGAGATAGAGTTTAGGACAAACCTATTTTTATTTTATCCCAAGTATTAACCGCACTTCGTTTTAATTTTAAAGAGAAGACTTTGAGAGTCATATTGTTTTTTATTCGGTCTTAGGTTAAAGACTTGTGATGTGCCTAAACGTAAAATTCAACAATGCAAAAATCATGTTCCTCATATGAGGGTTTTTCAACAGACTTAGATTGAGACGATTCAAATTTTTATTGTATTACAAAGAGAAAAGTTCGGCAATTATGAATGAAAAATGTATTCCGGCAAATGTCCACCACGACCGCATCGATTTTTCATCAAAGGTTTTAATCACTTTTCGGCAAAATGGCGATCCTATTTAGTTAATAATATCACGGATATTGAGTTTTAAGGTTGAAATCGATCAATTGCCTCCGTGCAGGTTCTGTTTTGAACAGAGCCCCACAAAAAAAAAAAAAATACAGTAGTGGTAAATCACTGGGCACTTAACTGCCCACGACTGACGTCGTAAAATTAAGGGATTGGGAAATTTCGTTGACGCCGTCCTCTTAAAAACACATGTCAGTAATATCCATCTCTATTGACCGTTACCGCTTTTCCAGCCTCATCTTCGAAAAAAACAGCCCAATCACGCGCACCATATAGTGAAACTTTGAGCATGCAAACACTTCTAAGTAATCGCTCTAGGACTTTCAGAAGCCTTAATGCGGCAATTTTGTTTGTTTACATACCCTGACAAGTAAAAATGGCTTCGTCGGAAAAAATAATTTTTTCAGAAAAATTTCCCTAAAAAGGTCTTGAATGAATTGAATGAATTTAGTTTGATGTGAATAATTGATTAGCTTCAATGCCTGCACCAGTTGAACCTTTTAAGGTTTCAAAGTCAAATCCTTATGCAAAATTCGCCATATGGTGGTTTTGGATAATACCAATTGCTGAGAGCGCCGAAGACAAATTTGAATCTGCTTCAATACTTTGGCTCACGGCTGCGATGTTTTCAGTTGAACTAACCGCTGGAGCACGCGTTGGTATTCGCACATATTGTATCGAGACTGTTGACTCAAATTTAACGACCAAATTCTTAATAGCGGTCTCACAAGGACGATTATGTTGTCGGAAAATATCACGAATTTTACAAAATGTAACTTTAACAGAACAGTGCATTTTATTTATTTTAATGCGATTTTCGTGCGAAATTGAATTCATTATTAAAATTGCCAATGCATCTGCTATAAAAAGGTTAAAAAACTTAATGTCAAAACTATCATATTGCTGGTGTTGTCACAATTGAAAAAAAAACTTTCTTTGTGAAAAACCCTATATAACTCTGTTCGGCTACTTATTTCTATGCCTTTGAAATGCAATCAAAATAGAATGGTTAGATTGATCATAACTTGGTAGCAACGTAATATGATTGCAAGAATATATGAAATATAAAAAGGTTAGTTTGAACTATAAAATATTTTCTTCATAAACGTTATGATAGCTACCATTGCAGCCTCTTACAGGTTTATTTTACACGTCCGCAAGTTGTCTTAGATAAATGACACTTGAAGTTGCTAACACATTATTTATTTTATTTATTTTCGATGTCGCATACACAAGACTTTAAGTCTCATATTGCAGTATGGAACTCAGTACAAGTACAAATAAAAATTTAAATCAAAAGTTTAGCAAAAAAAAAAAAAAAATAGTAACAAAAATAACAAATAACAAAACGAATAAAAACATAATTACCAAAAAAAAAAAATATATATATATATATTAAAAACTAGAACACTAACTTAAAAAGTGACAAACTATATTTCTTTTGAAATGATGTGCGTTACTAATGATTTGAGAGCTATGGGGAATCTCGTTCCAGAGTCGTATTGCATAAATATAGAATTGGAATTGAGATATGAGAGAGCTGTATCTAAAACGAAGTTGTATTTTACCTCTATTAAGGGTAGAAAAGTTCAATCGCTCGTATAAATGCTCGGCTTTACGCGTGTATATAATTTTATGCATTAGGATAAAACCCTTATCTTTAAGTAGTCATCAAGAGTTTATTAACATAAGAAGAAACGTGATTATATCTTCTCTCCTACCATATACATAACGAATAATATTATTGAAAGTCACATTTAGTTTGATTTTACTAATACTGTCGCAACTTGAATAAAGTGCACACCCATATAGTAAAAGTGGCATCAAGTATGTCTCAGAGGCAAAGTAGTTGATTTTGAGGTACCTGTTTCAACCAATTGACATCTGTCAGAGAGGTAAGATAATATAAGATCGGCAGAAGTTGATTACAACCTATAAAGAGATTTTAATTGGTTACGTAAAATGTAATGATCAACAGTGTCGAAAGCTTTCGAATGATCCAAAAGTACTAAAAAAGCAACATTGCAACAATCAACTTGCGGTCTAATATCTTCCGGAACATTCGCTAGCACCGTTATACAGCTGTGATCTTTTCGAAAACCAGATTGACAATTTGTGAACATTAATACGGTTTACGTTACTGCTCTTTACTAGCTTTTCTGCTGAGGGTCTCCTTAAGCATCTTTCGAATTTGTCTATACGTGAAAACCTTTTTTGAGTCTAACTATTACTGCGGCTTTGTTGGTACTAAACCAGTTCTTAGTAAATATAGGGCCTGTTTCCAGAATTTTATAACAGATCCCCATTTTTCTTCAATTCATTCATTCAGCGAGGCACATTCCAATCCGAGTTTGGAGTACACGTTTACTTACCTCATACATTTTATAACCGACTGTTTGTTGAGAACCTTTTTTCCTATGCACCCAACATGTCAGTAGAATATCACAAGCAGGTGGCAATCCAATCAATTATGTTTGACACACTTAACTCAGCTGAGTTTATATACCTGCTACTACTCTACCGTCTCTAAGAGAAATGCGAATGCCGTTCTTCAGACATTCACTGTGTATAACGCTTAATGCAAATACTGTGCTGCATAGCCAGTATTTCGACGACTTTTCCTTTACTCATGGATTTCATGGCCATGTGAGTATCTCTAAAATTTTTACTAACAACGGCTAGAATTATTTGGTTTATTGCTGCTTTCGTGTCTTTAAAATTTAAACACACCTCGTATATTCTGATATGCGCTATTTTTATTTTAAAGTTTTCGTATTTCTATTGAAATTTTCCATTTCAATGTTGTGATTAAAAGTATGTTTGTATAATTATGTGTGTGTTTGCATTTTTAATAATGTCATTGGGAAATTATGATAATATTTGTGTATAGTTTATTTTAATAAGTTTAATAAATAACAAAAGGAAAAAAAACATAAAATTAGGTTAAAAAGCTGCTCGCTTGTATATTTTCATTTAGTGAAAATATTTACTTTAATTTTAAGCGTTATTTTTATTGATGTGCAGCTTATGGGTCTTTCATTGTAATTTATGTTAGTAAAGCGAGAATAATTAAAAAAAATAATGAAAAATAATTAAAACATAATCAAAAATTTATTTATATAATTAATGAATATTAAGTTTTTCAACCACTGTGATATGTTTAGTTTCCTATTTGCAAACAATCACTATTATCCCTAATATTTTACAGTAACTTTTTATTATTCGAAAATTGGCTGAGCTTTTGCTTTTATTATATTTTTATGTTACTTTTTGTTTTAGTACTTTTCTACAAATTTCTTTAACAAGTTTTAAGAAGAAAAGTCCAAAACATTTAAAAATCGCAACAAAAAGCACGTTTCTGTCAACTTTTGAAATATTTTAATGAAAAGTTATAGAAAATTTAATTTAGAAACCAGCATAGTTGAACGTATCAAGTGGCATTTGAAAACACAAGAGAGGAATTCAGGCAAAAATACAATTTTGAGAAGGAAAATGTATAACACAAACACACCCACACCCACACCGACATACACACATTAAACTGCAAAAGCCAATGTAAAAACAGAAATGGTAAAATATTTTCCAGTTAAATTATATGGGGTAGGTTGACTGTACGGAATGCGAAATTACCTCCATAAAAATTTTAAAATGTGTTGAAACATAAAAGTGGAATTCAACGAAATTCCAAACAATTCATGTGAAAATGCGTTTGTGTATAAAATTAACTGGCTTCAATAATTTTTCGTATTCGTGGTAGTGATTCATTCCACTTACTTTTCATTCAATTCAGGTGATTGAATATTCGTTTAATGGTTAAGGCTTTTTGGTATTTCGACAAGTGTTTTTAAATGGAATTTGTATATTTAACAGATCATGTTATTACTCGCATTTTTGCACATAATTCTATATTGGTGATATTTGCTTTATTCAGCAAAGGATTTAAGTGGAATTTTTTATTTGTTTTATTATTTCCAATAGAAAATTTAAATATTTGCTATTTAAATGTATTATTGAATTTAAATTGAATTTTCCGCTTACTTTATATCAAGTATAAATGATATGTGCTTGGATTTTACGACTTTGAAAATTATTTCTTGGTTACAAAGCAGCTCTCCTATTTGCAAAATTTGTTATATTTTCATTCATTTAATTACCACTACATTTTTTATTAAATAATGCAAAAAATGTACATTTTTATTGATGCTGTAATTTAATTTAAATCTTCAGTAATTACTGAAACTTAATTTCATTGTAGTTACTGCAATTTTACTAGTACTGCAAAATGTCTAACTATGGCTCACTGATATTTTCCAAGTCTTAAAATTTTACTGCAGGCTTTCGGCAATTGAATAATTTTTGGGTTGTCTGAATAAGTTCACAATTGGCTTGCACAACGAGGCTGCTTCCCCACAAACATGTAAATTTATTTATTATATAAACACACGTAGCAATTGTTACACTTTAATTACTCGCTATTTTTCTTTTTTTTAATTAAAAACACTTTAACAACTATTTTTTTGAAGTCATTTTATTTAAGCCAATCATTCATAATTTTGTTGATGCTGAACATTATACACACTAATATTAAACTTTTTACATATTATTGACATTCCGCTGCTAGCTGCGATTTCATTATGTAGCCGAATAAAAACGCCAAACTTATTCTGTAATAAAAAAATCTGGTAACTCTTTCAAGCTTTTTCTTATATGAATGTTTTGGCATAACTAAAAAAGATAACGCAGTAGCAACAACAAATAATATATTAAGTTGTAAAGTACACAGAATATAATTGTTGATATAAAGGGTTTTTCAACAAGAAGTTTGCTCTCTAAAACAAAATAAAATCAAAATGTTTAAATTAAGATGATTCAAATTTTTATTCTATTATGAAGAGAAAAGCTCGGCAATTATTAATGAAAAATTATAGCTGGCAAATGTTCACCATGAGAACGCTGACAGATGTCGAATCTCTCATCAAAGTTTTTAATCACCTTTTGACTAAATGGCGGTCCTATTTCGTTAATCACATTACGAATTTTAAATTTTAAGGCTGAAATCGTTACGATTGCCTCTGAATAGACTCTGTCCTTAAAGTAGCCCCACAAAAAATAATCCGGTGGTGTTAAATCACACGACCTGTCTGGCCACTTACTTACTGATTGTCGTGAAATTATGCGATCGAGGAATTTCGGTTGGCACCATCCTGCTGAAACCACATGTCAGTGATATCCACATCGTCAATAATAGGCTAAATTGAGTTGTTGTCTGTAACTCGCGATAGAGTGATCTATTAACCATTACCGATTTTCCAGGCTTATCTTTACAAAAACAGCCCATTTACGCCTCCAGAGCACATAGCACACCATACAGTGAACTTTGAGCATGCAATAATCACCCAAAAAATTTCAGAAGTCCAAATGGGCTTCGTCTAAAAAAATTATTTTTTCAGAAAAACTAGCCTGAATAAATTGAACGAATTTACGGCGATATGAATGTACCAGTTGAATCATGTAATGGTTTTGTGATGGTTTTGGATAACCCCAATTGTGGGTCATAGCTGCGATATTTTCAGTTGAACGATCCGTTCGAATGCGCGTTGGTCTTCGCCCATTTTGAATCGCGCCTGTCAACTTTAATTTACTGATCAAAATCTTAATAGCGTTCGCAGAAGGAGGATTAAGTTGTCCAAAAATATTACGAATTTAACGAAATGTAACTTTAACGAAATGTAACTTTGGTAGATTTTAAATATTTTAATGGGATTTTGGTGCGAAATTGAATTCAGTGTAACAATTGCCAATGCAGCTACTACGAATACGTCAGTCAAAAAACTAAATGTCAAACTTATCATGAGGTTAATGTTGTCACAATTAAAAAACAAACTTCTTGTTCAAAACCCCGTTTTAAAATAAAAACATAAAATTAAAAGTTTGTATATTTGCATTACGCGTTATAGTAAAGCGGTATGCTAAATGTTACTGTCAGTAAGACTGCTTCTATACACAAGGTGGACTCACGAAATATTAAATAATGAAACTAACTTGGAGTTTATTTATTAAATTTTATTATCTGTTTTTAATTTAAATCATAAAACTAAGATGAGTTAGAGCGTATGTAGAGTTTTTTGCTCAACTGTATACGAACACACTAACCCGTAAACCTTTCTATTTGAAATCAAATCATAAAATTATTTTTATAAAAAGGATATTAATTTTTCTTATTTTTTAATAAGGCAACGGCTGATGCAGCACAAAAAAATATAAAACAAAGGAAAATGATATCCTTACATTTTTACCTCCTGTGCGATGTCGTTTTCTTACTTTCCATTGTTTTGTAGTTTTCGAGTCATTGGCATTTTATTACTTTTGTCTTTGTATAACTTTTTCGTTTTTTTTTTATTAAAAGCATCTTCCAACATGTTGGGTTCATCCAGTCATAATAATTAACTTTTTTTATTTTTTTCCATTTTGTTTAAGTATTAATTTAGATTTGTATAAGCCAAAGGATTTTTTCGTCCTTATTAGTACAGAAAATGTTAGCTTTAGAAATTTTGCTCCATGACCACTTTTATTTCGAAAATTATTAACGAAATTTAATGTATAATTAAAATAGGAGCGTAATGTTAAAGTTTTATTAATTTTTTTTTAAAGAGAATATTTTATAATTCGGCTATTATTTATATTTATCTCGGCTGGGGAAAAAATGGTTGTGAAAGTTAAACAACTAAATAAAAGTTTTCTTGGTTATTATTATTTCTGTATGGAGTGACCTTGCTTTATTTCTTTATAATCATTAACATTATGCAGAACCCCTAGTGTATGAATTAAACTCGTATTTCGCCAATTTTTCTTTATTTAAAATTATTAAACATTTTTTTTATTTTAATTTTAGTTTTCTTTAGTGTTGTTTAACTTTTTGAAAACTGTGATGTAATTAAGAATAATATAAACTTAACGAGAAGGGAATATATTTTTAATAAAATTTCCCTGATTATGTTGGAAAAACAACTGCCAACGAAACATTGAAACACAAAGTTAAAGTAAAAATTCGTTTTTTTTATTTAATATATTACTTTACCTTAAAAGCTTATCTGTATGTTAACTGTAAGAAATAAAGAAGTAACAAAAAGGTTGATTTTAAATACAGATTTTAAGAGATTTTATTAAAATCTACACTTATTTTTCTAAATGAATATTTTCTTTTAAGGATAATGCACGCCTGTGCATGTTTTGTTATTTATTTTTGTTTTTTTCTTTCCAAAATTGTATCACATAAATAAAGATACAACAAATAAATTTCACAAAATATACGTTTCTATTTAAGTATGAAACTTTTTCCCTTTTCCTCCAGACCTTTTACATGTTTTTTTTCATAAGGCAAATAATCTTTAGACTAAATCAAGATATAATATTTAGTTAATGCCGAAGTTTAAGTTTATTCCCCAGGCAAGTAAATTGGCTGTTATAGAAATAAAACAAAAAACAAACAGTCTTCTATTTGTTAATTCATTCTAGAGTATCATTTAAATCCCTTCTCCCAATAGGTTACAAAATCCTTAATTTTGCTGATGAATCTTAAGGGATTTTAGTTGTAACTAGCAAACAAAAACAAACCCAGAGGGCTACAAAATAAAAGTTTTTACACAGAAAATGATTCTTTATTATTATTTTTACTTAAGTTCCTAATTATGCTTGAAAGCACAAAAAAGAGTTTAAAAAAAAGTAAGAAAATATTTGTATTCCAGCAGATAGAGGAATTTAGAAATTTTCTAGTTGTTTGTTAATGAACTTCCTGGATTTAAAATCTTAATGTGTTTACTAAATGAGGGAGGGAATCATAAAAAATGAATTTTCCTCAGGAAATAATATTCATAAGTGTATCAGTTTTTTCAACAAGAAGTTGAATTTAATTAAAATCCACTATGAAAATTGTTGTTCTGTTAAAGTTATATTTCGCTAAATTCGTGATATATTCGGACAACGCAATCGTCCTTCTGAGACGGCTATTAAGAATTTGGTTGTTAAATTTGAGTCGATAAGCTCGATACAAACACGAACACCACCGCATGTTCGACCGGATAGTTCAACTGAAAATATTGCAGCCGTAAGCCACAGTGTTGAAATTCGCCATATGGCGAATTTTGCATTAGGATTTGACTTCGAAGCCTTACAAGGTTCAACTGGTGCAGAAACTGAAGCCAATGGATCACTTACATCACTGCAGGTTTGCTCAATTCATTCAGGAACAAGAGGCTGGTATTTCTGAAACAATTATTTCTTCAAGCCAAATTGTCGCATTTGGGCTTCGAAAAATCTTATAGCGTTTTTTGAGAAGCCTTTGAATGCTCGACTGGTCAGTGTATGGTGCGCTATGTGGTCTAGAGACGTGATTAGGCCGTTTTTTTTCCGAAATGGGCTGGAAATGCGGTAATGGTTAATGGCTCATGCCATCGCGAGATGCTAACAACTCAATTTTGACCTATTATTGACGACGTCGATACCACTGACATGTAGCTTTAACAGGACGATGTCGCATGTTGCACAGGAAATGAAACGATAAATTTATTGCAAACCAAATTTCTCGATCTTATCATTTTACGACAATCAGCAGTTAAGTGGCCAGCCAGATAGTGTAATTTAAAATCTCTGGATCTTATTTTGTGGGGCTATATTAAGGACAGAGGCTATATAGAGCCAATTTATCGATTTAAGTCTTAAAACTTAAAAACCGTGATGTGTTTAACGAAATAGTTCTGCCATTTTGCCGAAAAGTCAACGTTGTCGTGGTGGGCACTTGCCAGATATAATTGCCGAGCTTTTTTCTCTTTCTAATGTAATAAAAATTTGAATCATTTTAATCTAAATTTTTTATTTTATTTTGTTTTAGAAATGAAATTTCTTGTTTAGAAGTTTCTTTAAAAGTGTTGAACATTTTTATGTTGTTTCTCTTCCCAATTTCTTTATTAAAAATAATTCCCATTATTGTGCATGTTGAAAGTAGACAGTTTTTATATCATCAAATCTTTGTTATTGAAAAAATATGAAACCAATATTAAAATCTGAAAATATTAATAATAATAAATTTTTTAATAATAAATTTTTTGGAACTTCTATTGCTTTAAAATTTGCGTATTATTTTTATTTAGAGAACATGTTTTTATTTAGAGAACATGTTTCTAAAGTATGCTAGGAGTTACGAAAAGCTTAAATGCGAAAGGAACTATAAAACTGCGCTAATTTTTTGGTACAAGCTACGCCGTTTGGTATGGTGAACACGGTGGTGACTTCGTTGGACTTAAATTCTTTAAAACAAGCCAACCGGCGAAGGAAGGTCTCATCAAAACTGTGATGAATGATTTTTTGCTGGAAAATATGTACGATATGATCCGGACGAAATTGATTTATTAAAATAAAAATTTGGCGATAAGCTGATTTCAACATATAAACTTGCGACGTAGCTTATGCTGATGTAATGGCAAAGCCAATGCTGTTATTACCTGTTGTTGTGTAAATGATAATATAAACGATAATGTAAATGTTGTTGAGCGTAAATAATAATATAGTTACGTAATAATTTATTATAAGTTAATTCCACTTGCTCCAGATAAGTACAATAAAAAATTAGACACATAGCTAAACGCAACGGCTGCAAACCTACTACTATCGAAAAACTTCTTAGACAATACAACGCTTAAAACAGGAATAAAGAAGATGAAGCGATAACCGATACAAAACGACGACACACTTTTACTTACGTAGGATCAGAAATATATAATCTAACTAACTAAACTTTATCAAAAAAAGGTTTATTCGCAGCATTAAAAACCAGCATTACTCTGAGGACATCAACAGAAAGAACTGACAAATTTAGTTCCAACGGAGTATACAGACTTACTTGTTCCTGTAAACATACTTATAAAAAGCGAACTGGACGAACACTATAAACAAAATTTACAAAAACATGAATGAATTACATCTGCAGCGGATACAATAATACGAATTAGTGAATTTATTTAAATAATAACTCGATTATCAACATCTAATAATCGGAAGCTATTGATAATTCATTTATTGGAATTATATAAGAGTCAAATTCAATATTTTTAAAACAAAGGGAAGACTTTGTAATACACCTTGATACTGACAAACGTGCGCCAAGGGAATTATGTGAGTGTATGACATAACTACATCCCAGCAAAAAAGGACAAAGACTATGCATTCTTGAAAACATGGAAATCTAAAACAAAAACTTTCAACAGTGATATTATAAAGGAACACGAACTTGGACGTAATTTGCATACCACTAAAACTACTCATACACTCTAACAAACGAAAAATACACTCAGGGGACATATTTATCAGGACGATAACAAAAGACGGAAATATTTGGTTAGCACCGCATAAAATGCCAGGTGACAGGTAATTTACCTACATGAGTAGACGGCCCTAATGAAATTACGTGATAAGTTTAACATCTGCACCTGGCAGTCTGCCTTAATCAGATGGTGGTCATACGACTGTGAGCGAAAAGCAGCGCCACGCACGCCCTAGGAGTTCGAAGTCAAATTGTAGCAACAGGTCCTTCCTAGTAGCAATTTCAATGATTTCAGAGCAGGGCTGCAAACCACTATTTCTTTCTGAAGAGCTGGAGACTATTCAACTCCTGTCCAGAACACATGACTAGCATGCTCACTGGATCTAGGATCATTTCACCAGGTAGGTGTTATTAAAAGTGAAATGATCCTGGCCAACATTAAAAACAGACCTGTTATGGGGCCGCGAAACCACAACCACCACGATACTCCCAAAGGATCTCAATAATCAGTCAAAGAAACAGCTAAATGCCTAAATAGTGGAAACTCTGATGGCCACTGATTCCCGTGGAAATAACGTGGAACTTCCAGTTGTACCCCTGCTGAATTCAGGGGAATGGGCTCCCTACTTATACTCCCAGTTGCACAGGTCTAGATAGTCGAAGTTTTGTAAAGACTGATAAACGTACCCCCGGGAGGCGGGAGGGCCTAATGAAATAACTACTTAAACTTGAACGAACACTGACTCACAAGTACATTCCAGAATCCGACTTGGCAATGATATCATCACATCGAAAAAGTTCGCCGGTCATACAAAACAAACAGCCAGCAATGACGTTTTACAACAAAAAAAATGACCACAGTATTTAATTTACTGGCAAAATAAATCCAAAGAGCGTAATACTCAACTGTTTCAGATTAGCTGCAGATGCCTTCCGTGTATTGTAACAGGAGATGTAAGTATTTAAAGGCATTTTTATAGTTGAGACCAGAACTAAATTTCGATTGAGTGTTATTTTAGAAGGGAAAGTAACAGTTGTTAATAAACACTTCATACAGTCTTCTTTCTGAGAGGCGGCAGACGCTTGTTTAGGAGAATTTTAAAAAAAAAGCAAGTCATGAGAAAAACAAATCTAAAAGACAAAGGCAGAGAGTAAGAAATACAACAAATGGTCGAAAAACTAAAATAATAAGTGTTGTATTTACAATTACTCGAGCATCCACACGAACATAATTTAGTTAAAAAAGGAGAATTCTATAAGATATTTAAATGGCAAGAAAACTAAGGTTGAAGTTAAAACTGTCGTATTAAAATGATTTTTCACATTTTGTAAGCCGCGAGCGGGCACACCCTTAAAAATAAATTTATCATACGAAAGGAGTCTTATGTTAAAAATTATTAAAGTAAAAGTAATAACAAATTTGCATTTTTGTATTTTGTAATAAACTTATAGTTTATAAGTTAAGTAAAATAATAATAATAAATTCAACATACTACACGCTTACCATCGAAAAACATTAAGATGTATTTGCTCCAAAATAAATCTTTACAATACCCTCATTAATTAAAGATCAAATATAATTTTTCGTAATTATCTTCTAGTAAATTTTCTCTTTATTTCATTAAATCCTTTTTACTACTTCTGGTCTCTTTAATATCTTCACACACATTGACATTTACATATTAGATATCTATTAAATAAAAACCATTCGCTACGAAATATTTTCATTACATTAGTTTTGCATAAATATGCGCGTGTGTGTGTGTGTGTGTGTGTGCATAAACATGAACAATTAATTAAAATCTATTCTACAAACAACAGTCATCCATCATATTAAATGTCCATCCATCATCATTTCCATAGTAATTGCTGTGGTCATTTTGTATGTTTTATGCACATAGAAGTTTTCTAAAAGATTATTAGATGTAAGTAATTTGCTAGAGAGCATAACTTATGTGACTGAAATATTAAATATGATCTTTAATTAATTAACAACAATAACAGCTTGTAGACATCATCAATTAGAGAAGGAACATAAAAATATATTAGTTAGAGAAATTTATTGTTTTTAAACTAATATTATAGATAGCAGCATATAAATATAATCATTTATAAAGAGTTTTTCAACAAGAAGTTTGTTTTCTAAACAAACAAAAAAACTAAACATTTATATAAGCAAGATTCAAATTTTTATTGGACTACGAAGAAAAAAGTTTGGCAATTATTAATGAAAAACGATATCTGGCAAATGTCTACTACGACCACGCTGTCAGATGTCGATTATTTCATCAACGTTTTTAAGCACTTTTTGGCAAAATGGCGCACCTATTTCGTGAGTTTTTATCATGAAATCGATTCGATTGGCTCCGTATAGATCCTGTCCTTAACATAGCCCCACAAAAAATAATCCAGTGGCGTTAAATCACACGATCTAGTTGGCCACTTAACTGCTGATTGTCATGAAATTATGCGTTCGGAAAATTTGGTTTGTAATAAATTGATCGTTTCATTGGCTGTATCACACATGTCAGTAGTATCCATGCCGCCAATAATAGGCCAAATTTAGGTTATCATCTTGCGATAGCGTGATCCATTGGCCGACAAAAACGGCCTAATCCCGCCTCCAGACCACACAGCGCACCATACATTGACTCGTTGAGTGTGCAAAGTCCTCTCAATAATCGTTCTAGTATTTTCAGAAGCCCAAATGCGAGAATTTTGCTTATTGACATACCATGACAAGTGAAAACAGGCTTCGTCTGAAAAAATGTTTTTTTCAGAAAAATTAACCGGTTGCTCCTGAATGAATTGAGCGAATCTGCGACGATGTGAATGGTCGGTCATCTTTAATTCCTGAACCTTTTAAGGATGTAAAGTCAAATCCTTATGCAAAATGTGTGGTTTTCGATAACTCCAATTGTTGAGAAAATCGATTAATTGACAAATTTTGATCTGCTTCAACACCCGGTCGAACATGAACCACCATTTTCGTAGTGAGTTTTAGTTATTTTAATGGGATTTTCGTGCCAAATTAAAATCATTGTAACAAATGCCAATGCATCTATTGCCAATACGTCAAAAAACTAAGTGTTAAAACTATCATGTTGTTTGTCTTGCCGCAAATGAAAATCAAACTTCTTATTGAAAAACCCGGTATATGACAGTGGCTTAAGGTCATAAAAACGAGTGTTCTTTATGCTCGATAAAATTTAAAAATGTAACCAATAACACAATGTTTATGACGAAGCGCAATCTGGCTGATGTTAGTCTCTAAGGTGTCAGTGACTTCACAAGGTCCCTCCACCGCAAAATATCAATTCGCAAGAGTTTGGAGGCTGATTTCCGGCTCAATTATTGAAAATCAACTACTCGAATAAATTTAGATTTTAGATGGCTCATTGCGCCATCCATATTTAAAAACAAAATTTAAGCATGATACGATACCGATCTCCATGGACTCTCTCTGAAAAATTAAATCGTACTTAATGATGCATTTTTCTGGATATAATGGAGTTTGTAGGATTTGCTTTGAATAAATCTGACATCAGTGTCCCTGCCGGAAGCAAATTTTGTGGTAAAATATCGATTTAATTCCCAACTTTTGTGAATTCCGTTTGGTATAAGAATGACGAATATAATAATCTTGTTTCGCGTGATTTAGGTAAATATATTTTCTGCTACTGAAAACGAATCAATAAATTTAGATTTTTTTTTACATTTTGGTTTACAGTCATCATACTCTCCCTAGATATTCCGCTGTTATTGCAGTATTTAAAGACTACGTAGTATGAAATGAGGGGTAAGATTTATGTCGGTACCTAAAGTGTGTATGCCATAGCTCGATGGTGGTCGCACCAGTGGGACGATATGATGCGTGCGCCGCTCCCTAGGAAGTCGCAAACTAATTTCTAGCAACATGTTATTTTTAGTTGCAATTTTCGAGGTTTCAAAGCAGGGCCGCGAATCCCCACTCCTTGCTGAAGGGTTGGAAACTATCCAACTCCTCGTCCAGAACACATGACAAGCATGCTCACTGGATCCGGATTATTTACCAATTGTTCTCAGTAAAGGCGAGATGATGCTGGCCACTTAATAAAATTCATGAGGGCCGCGAAACCACAACTACCACCATACTCCCGAAGGGGCAACTTCAATAATCAGACAGAGAACAGCTGAAAGGCTAAAAAAGCAAAAAGCTGAACTCTGTGACTTTACTGATTCCCGTGGAAATAAAGTGCTGATTCCCGTCGAAATAACCGTGGAGCTTCCAGTTGACTCCCTGCTAGCCTTCAGGGAACTGTGCTCCCGCGTTTCTCCCGGTAACACAGGTAATGATGGTGAGACCTTTTAAAAACATGTCAATGTGCCCCGGTGGAGCGTACGTAGTATGAAATACGTGATAAAAGTTACGTCAGCACCTAGCTGTGTAAGACATAACCTGACGGTGGATGATAATACTGTAGACGAAATGTAGCATCACCCTTGCCCTAGGAAGCCTTCGGGTATGTCTATCCTCCAGTCACTCCTAGTTGCAACTTCAAGAGCTCGGAGCAGGCCAACGCCCCCACTCCTTGCTGAAGACTTGGAGACTATTCAACTCCTGGTCCAGAACGCATAAAGCTTAATAAAATTTATGAGCACAACCGCAATCATGCTCACTGGACCTGGACCATTCATTGTATTCATTGTGAATGATCCGACCCACAGAACTCAAACGAGGGCCTCGAAATTGCAACCACCACGATACTCCCGAAGGGCCCACCTCAATAATTAGTCAAAAATAGCTAAAAGGCTATAAAACCAAAAAGGCTCCTACTAGCCTTGTAGGGGACTGGGCTCCCTTTTACCCCCTCAAGACACAAGTCTAGACGGTTGTGTGATCCATAAAGACTTATAATGTTCCCCCGGGAGGGACGAAGTATGAAATATATAAATATGTATAATTCAACGGGGGTGACTTGTGCCAATGTTTCACCGTGACATAGAAATCACAATGTCGTCTTAAAGTTCTGCCAATTAATGACTAAGTTTTAAAGTTAATCTATATTATATGATAGCAATGTTTAGCGTCAATCTATTCATGCTGGTTTGCAGTATGTCATTTTGTTTGACATTCAACCAATTTGTAAGTTCTATCGAACTTAGGTAATGGACACTTATTATTTAGCCCTTGTGCAAAAGACTGCTAACACTTCTGTCTCATATCCAACTTCGACTACACAGCATGAAATTTAAAAATGATTTTTAAAAAGCATTCAGTTTTTATTTCTTTTGAATATAAAACGGGCGAGCAGCAGCTTTATTTCGTTTCCATATTTCCGTATAAAAAAATTATTTTGCAAACATTTAAATAAAATGGAAGTCTTAATACTTGAAACGAAGTTTTATAAAAGAATAAAAAAGAAAATCTTATTACAAAAAAAGCTTTAGGCTGAATATTAAAATGCGACAAATATGCAAATAAGATAAAACTTCTAATGTAAAATATATTTTTATACTTTAGAATATAAAATGTTTACAATATACTTATAGACTAAATTAACAAACCCACCCCTGAAAAATTTTGTATAATTTGCATAAATTTTTGTAAAGTATACATTTGAAATTTACAGTGGGTATGTGCACTATAACGAAAAGTAGAAAAAAACAAAATATTTGAAAATAAAGGCCTCCCTAGTGACTTTAATGTGCATGATTTTATATTCTGAATGGCGACTCTTAAAATCAATATAAAGCATGTGACCGCTGTAGAACAAGTATATAAAATAAAATAAAAATTTAAAATTTTCGAGAGGGCCCCTATAGATGACTTAATTCTGACAAGTAACCCTTTAGGGACTTAAAGTTTTGAACGACAAAAAATATAACAATTATGTTTTTTAGGCACATGGAAAATTTCCTTTTGTGTGTGAATTCAACTAACAATAAAAATGAAAAACTCATCCTATCAGCCGTTAACCAATACAAATTATATCTTCATGTAAAATAAAATAAATCTATCATTATAATGACTTTTAAGTAAGACCTTCTCTATGAAAATTAATTTTATATTCATCATTCAAATCTTGTTTATCTTGCTTATACGATAAATTCTTCTGTTTAGTTTTAAGCTCTAGCAAAAAGGATAAAGCTGTTACTTTAAAAACACTCAACAACACTAAAGTGTTTATCTAAAGAAGGTACACGAAAAAATGTTTACATTTTTAATTGCAAAACGTATTTGTTTTTTGTTGTAAAACAAAATGTAATTGTTTTAATTGATTAAAATACATAACTTGAAAAGCAAAAACAAGAAATATAATTTTTTCCGTAAGTAATTAAAATTTTATTTTTGTTAGCCCGCTACAAAAGTCGTTTACAATTGATTCTAGGCATTTTCGTTGTATTTAATAATGTTTTTACAAGTAACTAGCGTGGCGTACAGGTGATAATATTCTCCTATACTTGCTATGTCACCAATAACATTGGCATCACAAATCTATTGTCGTTTATCAAAGATAAACTTTAAATGGTTTAAGAGCCATACAATGCAATTGCTCCATTTTTATTATTGCAGTCCAGCTTGATTACGACCTAAGAGGCGTTCAGGCATAATCCAACGGAGGTAGCGTCAGACCACTGTTCTCTCGAAGAAGTATTGTTTCATAGGTCCGTACCTGCGGTTCCTCTTGTACTATGCAGGAATGCTGTCGCAATAAAATGTTGTCATTAGTAGGGTAAAATTAACCTATCTTACGACGGTCTAAGCCCAAATAAAAAAAATCATTTTTCCAATTTTATTCATCATTTACGAGTAGAGTTATAAGGGAAATATTAAAATTAGATAATTTTTTATGAAGCAGATTAAGCAACCCAAAAGGTTAAAGAAAGTTTAAATACAATTATTTTGCCTTTAGTAAATTATAATTGTTAAGCGCCTGATCTGGAAACTATTGTATATGCCTTCGTAACGGTCAAAGGATTCAGAAATAATATTTTGCAATTAATAATTCACTAACAAGTCCTTAACTTGATGCAAACGAAAGAATTTGCACTTTGTATTTTGAGTAGGCAAAAGTGTAAGCTTTAAGGCTGAAATATGCCCAAATGTATTCTTAAACAATTATAAATATTTTAAGAGTTTTAAAAATCTTTCGAAAATAATAATACTGGGTAGTAGTAGCATGTAGGAATAAGTAAGTATTATATATTAAAGGGTTGTTTTATTGATGAGTTTCTAGCAATACATTTTGCGTTGACTTGCTTAATATAATCAACAAAATTTTTTATCGGGTGGTTAAATTTTAAAGGCCGGTGTTGAATGCGAACTACACCTAAACGTCAAGTTTTTTCTGCATTTCATTTGACATTTCAGACGAACTCAATTTAAACCATGGCAACATACACAAACGAGCAACGTGTTAAAGTTAGTCAGGCTTATTATGAAAATGGGCGTATAAATCAAAATGTATATCGTGCACTTCGTTATATTTTTCGTCGATTTAATCGTCCAAATATGCGTACAATTGGAAAAATCGTTCAAAAATTTTAGCAAACTGGGTCTCTAGAAGGGTCTGTGAAAACATCAGCGCGTGCTCGTAAAGCTCGTACTGCAAAAAATATTGCTGTTGTTCACGAAAGTGAGGCTGAAGAGCCGTCAACCTCAATTTGTCCCCATATCCAACAATTGCACCTCTCACGCTCGTTGTTTACACGCTTACAAGGTGAAATTGAGTCAAGAACTAAAGCCTCTTGACCATCCCAAACGTCGTCAATGGTCAGAATGGTGGCAAGAAATGGCAACAATGGATGATCAATAAAATCATCTTCAGGAATGAAGCACATTTTCACCTCAATGGATTCGTCAATAAGCAGAATTGCCGCATTTCGGCAAATGATAATTCAATGGTGATTGTCGAAAAACAAAGAGTGACTGTTTGTTCCGAATTATTGGCTGGCGGCATTATCGGGCCGTATTTTTTCTTAAATGAGGCCGGTCAGGCAGTCACTGTAAATGGTGTTCTCTATCGTGAGATGATAACAAACTTTTTATGGATCGAAATGAAAGATATTGATGTGGACGATATGTGGTTTTAACAGGACGGTGCTACTTGCTACAAAGCTAACGAAGCAATGGAACTTTTGTGCGACAAAGTTAATGGCAATTAACTGGCAATTGGCTGCCAAGATCATATGATTTAACACCGTTGGACATTTTTCTTTGGGGTTATTTGAAAGAAAAGGTGTACGTCGATAAGCCAGCAACAATTGAAGAGCTAGAGGATGTGCGTGGTTTGATTTACATCTGCACCGACCATATAGTCATAGTGGTCAGATGGTGGTCAAATCACTTGGTTGATTGGACATCAACCACGCCCTAGAAGGCCATCGAATACGTATATCCTCCGGTCACCTCTAGTAGCAATTTTGAAAGCCCGAAGTATTAATTAATTTGTGTTTTATTCAAAATCATCATCGGCCCTTAAAATTTAACCACCCTTTATTAATAAGGAACTTTGATCTTTTAATATTTTATAAATATTTTTCCCTCCAAGCATAAGGCCTTTATATAAAAATTAGGTAAATATTTTTTTATTTTCATTATTTCCCCACACAATTGGGTGGCATCTTTAGGAAAAGAAAAATTTATAAATCAATCAATAAGTGAACAAATTTGTTGGCAAACATATTTGAAATAATCTAAAAATTTTTGTTTAAAAAAACAAAACATACAAAAAACAAAAAAAAAACATTGATTATCCTTTAATCCTAATTAGAAATGTAATTGTTACATTTGCTTTAATAATTTTACTTCTAACAGCCTTGTTTGTCAAAAGGTTTTAATTTGTTGTTTGATTTACGAAATTGTTTATAATCGTTTCTTTTCGTGAAGATGCCACTTAATGGTGTGGCGAAATATCAAAAACAAAAATAAATTTTATTGAATTTTTATACTAAAACCTTGTGATTGAGGGTAAAAAATTTACATTAAATTTTAAAATGAGGCACTAATGTACATACGTATGTGTAACTGAGTACTGAGCTAAAGCTTAAATATTTTTAATAAAAAGCATACAATCAAACAGGCGGAATAAAATGATTTTGGCATTAAATTTCTTACAAAAAATAAAAGGAGAAAATGTGAGATGGAAATTCTCTTAGACTAAAACTTAATTACGGTCCATTTAATAAAGTTAAAACTGTAGCTGTTTTTTTTAAATTTCACTGATAAGAGTAGGAAAAGTAAGAATTAAAAGGTAGCTAAAAGGAATAAATTCAAAATAAATGAAACAAAAGTGAACTACGAACAGGAAACAGGAGCGCTATGCTGAAGCAATAAATATATATTAAAATTATTATCCTTTTCGCCAAGAGGTTTTTCTTATAAATTAAAAAATATTTTTTTTTGGTAAAGGTAATAAGCAAATCTTTTAATTTTGTTCCTTAAAAGCTGCTTCATTTTGCCATTGAAGCGATTTATGTTAATGTTTGTTAGTTTTCCTTTTGTAAAAACATGTTTTAACCTTGAATACCTTTTCAATTCTGCTTAAGTTTCTATAGTTTGACTACTTATTTAGTTTGTTCTTTAATAAATTAAAAATGACTTATAAAACGCTAGCATAAGCGATTTTGTCTTCAGTTTTCCTACTCCTATATGCCCATTTTTGTTTAAAAAGTTTTAAAACGTTGGCTTTTATAAAGGCAAGAATTAAGGATTTACTTACTCTAAATGCTAAATTTATTAAAAAGTTATCAAAGTTTAGTTTATTGCGTTTTGTTATTGCAAAAAAATTACACTCAACTTTTTAGAGTTTAAATTAAATTATACCATTTACTTTATACACAAAAATACATAGTGATATTTCTAACACTTTAACGTCTAAAAGCTGCTGTATAAACCTTTACGTATTCGCTTAATCACTTTCAAAATTAAACAAACTATTGCCCGAGAGAGGGAGCTCTTATATATTGTTTTGATCGTTTCTAGAATTTAGTCTAGTGTAGATGTTTCTTTGGTTTCTTTTTCTTCTTTGTTATTTGTTTTTTATTTTCTGATTGTCAATCTTAGTTCATAGAATTTTAATATAACATGCAGTTGTTATTTTGTATTCATAAGCTTTCTTAGAAAATTCCTAACTTATAAACAGATATAACAGGTCATTTCAATTTTTAGCGTAGCTATGTTTTCATCCAAAGTGCTGACACCGTGTCTAGTCATCACACAAGTCACCATTAAAGAACGGTGTTATCATTAAATCATCTTTAAAGATCGATATGGGTATCAAAACTTGTACTTACGTTTTAGTGAAACTTAATAAATATTTCACTGTTCATTTTAGCATCATTTAAAAATGCGATTTCATTAAATTTTTATTTTAGATATAAAATTTCACTAAAAGCGTTATTGTCACATAGGCGCGATGGATCATAAATATACTAGTACAAGTAGAAATATATAAACTCTGTCATTTAAAATAGTTGTATGTTGGGTATCAATGAAAATATGTTATTACCAATAAGCACCCCCCGGGTTTTTATGGATCACACAACCATCTAGAGCTGTGATGCTATAAGGGAGCCCACGTTATTTCTACGGGAATCAGTTAGCCCCAGAGTTCAGCGAATTGTCTTTTTAGACTTTTAGCTGTTTTTCTGATTGATTTTTGAGGTTGGACCTTCGGGGGTGTAATACCAAGGGGTGAATGATCCGGATCCAGCATGCTAGTCATGTGTTCTGGACCAGGAGTTGGATTGTCTTCAGCTCTTCAGAAAAGAGTATTGGTTTGCAACCCTGCTTTGGAACCGCTGAAATTGCAACTAGGAAAGACCTGTTGCTAGAATTAGTCCTCGAGTTCCTAGAGCGTGAGTGACGTTGCTTTTTATTCCCAGTGGTTTGACCACCATCTGATTAAGGTGTACGGCCAGGCGGAGATGTAAATCTTATCACGTATTACCAAGTCTTTGTTTTATTGTAGTTTAAGCTATTTTTTAAACTTTGAATTGAGTTGATACTTCATGTTGTTGTTTATATAATAAGCAAAAAATTCGGATATTCTATCCCAGTATAGGGCACCGGCCTACTTGTGAAAAAAGTATGGACTAAAAAAGCCTCCAATTCGAATTCTAAACCAAATGGTTTTACGAAACCATACGATTAACAGAAACATTGTGGCTAAAGTATATTTTTAAATTTAGAGTGGTTTTGGTGATTTTCAATATCTAATCTAAAATGCACTATTTTTACTAATTCAAAATCGTAAGATGTCTGTTTGCTTTTTTGACATTTTAACATTTTCTTGATCTTCCGTTCTTAGGTGCCCCTGTAGGCTAGTAGGTAGTGTGCTAGCTGACATGACTGAGGATTGTGGCTGTTCAGTGATCAGGGCATAGCCACTGGTCACTGAGCTGTCTTATACGACAGTTAATTTCCGTAACTATCTTTCTACTTTCACCACCTGTCGCATCTCATCTCTATCCCTTTCCTAAAGAATGTAGCACGGTATTTGACTAAATAGGCATTGTTGCCTGAAGTGCTACTTCTCTTGAAAAAAAAACTGGAGTTTTATTTTTTTTATTCCTTAACTTAACACTTAAATTTTTGTTATACTCTTCTTCTCTGACTTACCTTTCCACTAATAAAGTAACTTTAAATAAAAAAATTAATGTAGTTATCTACCCTTTAACTAGTTGGTGTCCACCATCCTACCAACCTTTCACTGTGCCAGTGTTACAATGTATCTTTCCTTACTAATTAAAGCTTAGTTAAGGCTTGGACCATGATTTCATTTTTATTTAAGCATATATCTTGAGCAACTCTTCTGATGATCTAATATTCAGACGCCTTCTCCAAATTATCTACCGTGGCTTAGTAAAATGTCATGTTTACTTCTGATTAAAACTCTGGCAGATTTAAACTCTAGTTTCTAAAGGGTGTTTTTTTAAGCTAGATAGAACTTTAAATTGTAAAAAGTAACACAAAAAATGAAATTTTGATGAAACTTTTTTTTTTATTTGTTTCAGTATACTCTGACAAATCATCATGAATAGACTCTCGCTTGAACAACGCTACGAAATTATCCAAATTTACTTTGAAAATTAGTCGTCGATTCGCGCAACTTATAGACGACTTCGTCATTTTTATGGCGTACATAATCGTGCATCTGAACAAGCCATTCATCGAACTGTCGATAGATTTCGTACCACATACTCTCTAGAGGATGCAATAACACCAACACGTCGAAGGAATGTGCGTACTGAAGAGAATATCGCCGCTGTAAACGAAAGTGTGGAAGAAGATCCAAATTTATCAATTCGTCGTCGGTCGCAGGAATCGGGGCTCTGTCCGTCCACTACGTGGAAACTTTTGCGTAAAGATCTCGGCCTACACCCGTATAAGATCCAGCTGGTGCAGGAATTGAAGCCACGAGACCATTATATGCGTCGTTCCTTCGCCGATTGGGCTCTAGAGCAGTTGGCAACTGACCAGTTGTTTTATCGCAAAATTGTGTTCAGCGATGAGGCGCATTTTTGGCTTAACGGGTTTGTTAATAAGCAAAATTGCCGCATATGGAGTGAAACCAATCCACAACAGACCCTACAGACTCCATTACATCCAGAAAAATGCACCGTTTGGTGCGGTTTTCACGCTGGTGGCATCATCGGACCTTATTTCTTCAAAAATGAGGCCGGAGCTCGCGTTACGGTCAATGGAGATAGTTACCGCACCATGATCAATGATTTTTTGTTTGAAAATATGGACGACATTGATCCGGACGAGATGTGGTTTCAACAGGATGGCGCTACGTGCCATACAGCGAACGCAACCATCGACTTATTGAAATCAAAATTTGGCGATAAGTTGATTTCGAGAAATGGACCTGTCAATTGGCCTCCAAGGTCGTGCGATTTGACACCACTCGACTATTTCCTGTGGGGCTACGTGAAGTCACTGGTTTATGCTGATAAGCCAGCAACAATTGACGCCTTGGAGGACAGCATTGTTCGTGTTATTCGTGACATACGCCCAGCAGTGCTCGAAAAAGTGGCCCAAAATTAGACGTCCAGAATGCGCTTCGTCAAGAACAGCCGCGGTGCCCATATGCCCGAAATCATTTTCAAATGTTATTGTCACGTATTGATCCTTCGAATAAAAAAGAAATTTTGATTACAATTTAATTTTTGTGTTATTTTTTACAATTTCAAGTTCTATCGGGCTTAAAAAAACACCCTTTATTTATTCGTACTTAAAGTTTTAATAGCTTATCAACTACGCTTACTTAGCCAATTTAGTTTTCTTTACATTCCAGTTTTTGTTGGGATATGAACTCATGCTTTGTCTGTGCTTTAAAGTTGAAAATATATCTACCAATGCAGTCTACCGAGCCAACTAACAATTGCTAGAAAACTTTCCTTTTCCTCTGTTCATATGCACCACATATTGTTAGTGGTGAAAGTAATATCTAATTTACTCTACTAGAACAATTTTGGTTATTTCGTAGAATAAAGTTGCTTTCATATTCTTCAAGGTATCAATAGCAAATAGTGTTGCTACTGATTGATTTCTAGAAAAATGTATAAACAAGCTTGGCCTGATATTTCTATCAGCTGTTATAATAAAACATCATAGAAGCTGCAGTATCAACTTTGCCGAACAAATATCAATAAACACAAACTAAGAATTAGAAAAGCGCTGCAATAGCAACGTCGCTCTAAATAAAAATTATTTTTATTGTGTTTGTATAAAATTCTATATTTATCTATTTCTTGCAAGAGAGTTTTATTTACAATATATTCGGATTTGCCATGTTTGTTGTGGATATATTTAAGCCATTACTAAATGTAATTCTTGAAAACAATACTTTACACTATTTTACATAAACTTTGTATGTCATTTATTTTATTATCACAATTTTTAAATTTTTCCAAATTTATAAACCTCAGAGAGTGTAAAAAAGAAATTTTTAAGGATGAATAAAAATGAAAAATTTAAGAAAATTAGTGAAAAACTTCAAAAATTATAGATCGCAAGAAACCTTACAAGAATCAAAAAATCCGTTGTGTTACAAACCAAATGACAAGCTAAGTTGTTGAAATATCTTTAGGGCTAAAAGTTTACAAGAAAAAAACTTCTGGAACAGATGTTTAAAATACAGAGAAAAAAACTTAAACAAATAAAAGTATAAATTGTTTTAAATGAAAAAACAAAAAAGCAACTTGGTATAAAATAAAATATCGCACAAAACTTATCAGAAGAACATTCATGTCTACTCCTTTAAGCATTTTTGTTGTTTCTAAAAATAGAAATGTTTTCGTAAGTTTTATTGTCAATATAACGATACCAGCCTGCACAGTTTATTGTGAAATATTCAACATTCGTTTATTGGTGCTGGAAATACGGACGTGTGAAAATGAGATAATGAGAAAAACATTATTTTAAAAACATATAATTACTTATAAATTTAGAAATATTTCACTTGCTCATTTTATTTTATTAAAGCTGACAGACAGATTTAATGGTGAATAAAAGCAATTCATTTCTTAAGAGGTGAAACAATCTCTCGTTAAAAACCCCCTACAAAAACTTATTTTTTGTGCAATCCAAA
The DNA here is from genome assembly GCA_030448955.1 of Trichopoda pennipes. Lineage (NCBI taxonomy): Eukaryota > Metazoa > Arthropoda > Insecta > Diptera > Tachinidae > Trichopoda > Trichopoda pennipes. The sequence continues at coordinate 2,976,192 of JASKUP010000023.1, forward strand.
AATTTGCTTAATTTTTTTTTTTTGGAAAATTTAAAGTTATATCGGCATTAACAAACAATCTTTACCATAATTCTAAAGCTAAATCGTTGCAAACAATTCATGCTTAAGCCAAAAAAATCTTTTAATTAAAAAGTTTTATAAATATTTTTACCGTCATTTTTTCTTATATTACAAACTTATATTAAAAACAATAAATTTTTAGTTAACTGCTTTTTGTCTAAATTACTTTTGAAATATTTTTGCTCATTTTATAAATGAAAATAAACACAAGAAAACAACAAATATTCTGTGCAAAATAATATAAATCTGAAAATGCTTCTGGCGAAAAACAATGAATGGTCTTTGTGTTTTGAACAAAATTACAGCTAAATGATGATTCAGCTCTTTAAAAAGCCATAAGGTTAACAACAATTGTGTAGATAAACGGTTAAAAATATAAGTATTTTATTTTCTATCGTTTTGTTTTTATCTTGCTTTTAGCATTAAAAGCACAGCTTAATTTTGTATACAAGTTTTATCAACTATAACCAGCCCTCTCTGGAAATTGACAGCATAATATACATATCCACGTGTATTATTGCTATTTGTGTCTATTTATTTATTTATGATTTTTTTTTACCTTTTTGTGTTTTTATAGAGGCATGTGTTTTTTAATGAAGGTATCGTGTTATCAAATGAAATCAAAAGCTTGTTTTAACTTCGGTAAAACTTTAAACAATTAAACAATTGTACGTGATGGAAATAAGTAGTGAAAGTTGTTTCTTTATTAAGCACGGTGTACGGAATTTATTTCACCTGTATTTCTAAGAGAGATTTTATTAATATGTGCTTGGCTTTTCCGACGGGGTTAATTTCAATTTTATTTGGGTACGGTTTTCCGTCGACCCTCGTCAAATTTGGTTTGTGAACAAACCGGTTTCGGCTGTTTGCCATCTTCAGTGTTCTTTTCGTACTGGTTGCGTTCTATTGTTAGTTGTGTTTATATAGTTCGTGTCTCCCTTCGTGTTATTGCGTTCGTCACTTACTGTCTTTTTTGCCTGCATCTCTCTCTCTCCTTTTTCATTTGTCTCTTTTTACCTAATTTGTCGTCCCTTTTTCATTCGTCTTCTTTCCTAACTAAATCCTTTTACGATCATGCTTGTTGTCCGTTTTTGTTCATGTGTGAATCTATTGGGTTTTTTTCTTTTTTCTTCATGTGACATAATAATCTGTAATTGTACGTTTATGATGTTCTTTATTGCTTTGGTCTTCTTTCCTAACTAAATTCCCTTACGATCATGCTCGTTGTCCGTTTCTGTCTATGTGTGAACCTATTGGGTTTTTCCCTTTCTTCCCCTTTTCATGTGACATAATAATCTGTAATTGTACGTTTATGATGTTCCTTATTGCCCTGGTCTTGCGCACCTGCGTAACGTTTTTGTGCTGGTGTAGTGTTTGTTCTCCTGTAAAAATGTTTCAACGGTTCAAATATTGTGTCCGAAGCAGTGTTTATTTGTTCATTTATTATTCGTCCGTCAAATGTTTTTTGTTTGTATATTTCCATGTTTTCTAATACATTTAGTCTCCTTCCTTTGTGCTGTGTGTGGAGCAGTTTAACCGTTGTCTTAATATGTCCTGGTGTACATTTGTTGTTAAATATATGGTTCGCGAAGTTTGATTCTGGAGTCGATTTTGGTTCTCGTAGTTTCTTGTTATAGTCTCTGATGTGTTCCCTTAATCTGGTCTTAATTTTTCGTCCTGTTTGCCCGATGTAGCTATAATGGCATGTACAAGTTAATTTGTACACTCCTTGTTTGTCAAGTATATTCGCCTCGGTTGTTTCATTCCGTAGTATTCTGCCTAGGTTGTTTCTTGTTCTGAATGCGGTATTGATGTTGTGTTTTCCAAAGAATTTCGCCAGTTTGTACGTTGATGTTCCCATATATGTTAATGTAGCCCACTTTTTCCCTTCCTTCTCCTGTTCTTTGTTCGTTCCAATTTGTTTCTTGATGTTATCTACGAGGCGCTTTTTGTATCCGTTGTTTTCCGCTATGGTGTATATTGTTTCCATTTCCTTCATATACATTTGCCGTGTTAGTGGTGTTCTCTCGAGTCTTGTTATTAACTGCCTGATTGCTGCGTTTTTGTGTTGCTGGGGATGATTTGATGAGTTGTGTATTATTGTGTCCGTTGCTGTTGGTTTCCTGTATATTTCATATTCGATTCTGTTCGAGATTATGTTCCCCTTGATCGTTAGGTCCAGATAATCAATCCTCCCCTCCTCTTCCCTTTCCATTGTAAATTCTATGTCCTTGTGTCTTCCATTCAAGTAATCCAGAATTTGCTCCTCGTTGTTCCCCTCCAGTATACATATTATGTCGTCGACATATCCTGCGTAGAATATTACTCCGAAGTTGGTCTTTAATTCCCTTACGTATTCCCCTTCTAATTTCCGCATAAATACTTCCATGAGGGTGGCAGATGTTGGATTTCCCATCCCTAGTCCTGTTATCTGCCTATATATATTGTTGTTAAATTTAAAGTAATCCTGTCCTAGTGTCGCTTTTAGTGTGCCTGTAATTTGTATTGCTAGTTCCTTGTTTTCCGTTTTGTTTTCTACTGTCCTATGAACAATGTTCAATGTATCCATTACCGGAATTGATGGATACAAGTCCCTCACGTCAAAAGAGACCAGTTCTGTCCCCCCCGTTATTTTCACATTCTCCAGTTTATTAATCAGTTCTGTAGTGTTGACTATTGTATGCCCATATTCCAGGTCCAAGGTGTTCCCCAATATTGTCCCCACATATTCCGAAAGTTCGTAGCCTGGTGCAGATCTGTAATCAACTATGGGTCCCATTGGTATCCCCGGTTTGTGTACTCCCGGTAGTGCTATCATAGCCGGTGCGGATGGATTCATCATTGTCAATGTGTGCGACATGTCCGGTCTTATCATCCTTGTCGCCTTTCCCATAATTTCCCTAATTTTCCTTTGGTATTCCTCCGTAGGATCTTTACCAATTCTCCTGCACCTAGAGTCTTTCATTAACTGTTCAGTCTTTTCGATGTAGTCATGTTTACCGATGAGCACCGTTGTGTTTCCCTTGTCTGCTTTTGTGACTAAGATGTTGTTTGCTTCCAGTTTACGTTTTAGTTTCCTAATTGTATTGTGCTCTCCGTTTAAGTGTTTTGTAGACTTGGCCTCCTTCTCTATTATTTGTTTGCAGATGTGCCTGGCTTGCTCTTGTTCTTCGCTTGGGATCATCGCTATTGCGACTTCTGTGTCCACAATGGTCTGTTCTATTTCCTTTTTCTTGTTGTTTTCCGTGATGTTGTGTTTTAATCCCTTTTCCAATAATTGAGCCTCTTGCTTGCTGATGGTGACCTCTGTTAGATTCAAAAATCTAGGGTAGAAATTGCCGTTTTTGCGCGTTTTGTTGTTTGTTGAATGTGTTAGTGTCCCGAGTTTCTTGTTTAAAGTTTACAAACGACGACAATTAAAAGTTATGACAACAAAGGCAAACATTTGGTTCAACAAACAATGCCTCGCATCGAATGTTACACCAAAATATGCCAGAATACAGATTAGGATCAACACCACAGCAAGCAGGAAGACAATAAAAAGAGCACGAAAGGACTTTGTGAAATTCGGGATCGGGAACCTTTATGCCGAAAAGGAAATTACGAACTCGGAATTACTAGACATTCATCTTAAACTAGCAGAACGACTTCCAACCGACGTACTCATGAACACATTAGACCAAATACGAGCAGAAAACGCGAAAACAATAGGACGAAAATACGCAACTTTAAACAAGAAACTCGGGACACTAACACATTCAACAAACAACAAAACGCGCAAAAACGGCAATTTCTACCCTAGATTTTTGAATCTAACAGAGGTCACCATCAGCAAGCAAGAGGCTCAATTATTGGAAAAGGGATTAAAACACAACATCACGGAAAACAACAAGAAAAAGGAAATAGAACAGACCATTGTGGACACAGAAGTCGCAATAGCGATGATCCCAAGCGAAGAACAAGAGCAAGCCAGGCACATCTGCAAACAAATAATAGAGAAGGAGGCCAAGTCTACAAAACACTTAAACGGAGAGCACAATACAATTAGGAAACTAAAACGTAAACTGGAAGCAAACAACATCTTAGTCACAAAAGCAGACAAGGGAAACACAACGGTGCTCATCGGTAAACATGACTACATCGAAAAGACTGAACAGTTAATGAAAGACTCTAGGTGCAGGAGAATTGGTAAAGATCCTACGGAGGAATACCAAAGGAAAATTAGGGAAATTATGGGAAAGGCGACAAGGATGATAAGACCGGACATGTCGCACACATTGACAATGATGAATCCATCCGCACCGGCTATGATAGCACTACCGGGAGTACACAAACCGGGGATACCAATGGGACCCATAGTTGATTACAGATCTGCACCAGGCTACGAACTTTCGGAATATGTGGGGACAATATTGGGGAACACCTTGGACCTGGAATATGGGCATACAATAGTCAACACTACAGAACTGATTAATAAACTGGAGAATGTGAAAATAACGGGGGGGACAGAACTGGTCTCTTTTGACGTGAGGGACTTGTATCCATCAATTCCGGTAATGGATACATTGAACATTGTTCATAGGACAGTAGAAAACAAAACGGAAAACAAGGAACTAGCAATACAAATTACAGGCACACTAAAAGCGACACTAGGACAGGATTACTTTAAATTTAACAACAATATATATAGGCAGATAACAGGACTAGGGATGGGAAATCCAACATCTGCCACCCTCATGGAAGTATTTATGCGGAAATTAGAAGGGGAATACGTAAGGGAATTAAAGACCAACTTCGGAGTAATATTCTACGCAGGATATGTCGACGACATAATATGTATACTGGAGGGGAACAACGAGGAGCAAATTCTGGATTACTTGAATGGAAGACACAAGGACATAGAATTTACAATGGAAAGGGAAGAGGAGGGGAGGATTGATTATCTGGACCTAACGATCAAGGGGAACATAATCTCGAACAGAATCGAATATGAAATATACAGGAAACCAACAGCAACGGACACAATAATATACAACTCATCAAATCATCCCCAGCAACACAAAAACGCAGCAATCAGGCAGTTAATAACAAGACTCGAGAGAACACCACTAACACGGCAAATGTATATGAAGGAAATGGAAACAATATACACCATAGCGGAAAACAACGGATACAAAAAGCGCCTCGTAGATAACATCAAGAAACAAATTGGAACGAACAAAGAACAGGAGAAGGAAGGGAAAAAGTGGGCTACATTAACATATATGGGAACATCAACGTACAAACTGGCGAAATTCTTTGGAAAACACAACATCAATACCGCATTCAGAACAAGAAACAACCTAGGCAGAATACTACGGAATGAAACAACCGAGGCGAATATACTTGACAAACAAGGAGTGTACAAATTAACTTGTACATGCCATTATAGCTACATCGGGCAAACAGGACGAAAAATTAAGACCAGATTTAGGGAACACATCAGAGACTATAACAAGAAACTACGAGAACCAAAATCGACTCCAGAATCAAACTTCGCGAACCATATATTTAACAACAAATGTACACCAGGACATATTAAGACAACGGTTAAACTGCTCCACACACAGCACAAAGGAAGGAGACTAAATGTATTAGAAAACATGGAAATATACAAACAAAAAACATTTGACGGACGAATAATAAATGAACAAATAAACACTGCTTCGGACACAATATTTGAACCGTTGAAACATTTTTACAGGAGAACAAACACTACACCAGCACAAAAACGTTACGCAGGTGCGCAAGACCAGGGCAATAAGGAACATCATAAACGTACAATTACAGATTATTATGTCACATGAAAAGGGGAAGAAAGGGAAAAACCCAATAGGTTCACACATAGACAGAAACGGACAACGAGCATGATCGTAAGGGAATTTAGTTAGGAAAGAAGACCAAAGCAATAAAGAACATCATAAACGTACAATTACAGATTATTATGTCACATGAAGAAAAAAGAAAAAAACCCAATAGATTCACACATGAACAAAAACGGACAACAAGCATGATCGTAAAAGGATTTAGTTAGGAAAGAAGACGAATGAAAAAGGGACGACAAATTAGGTAAAAAGAGACAAATGAAAAAGGAGAGAGAGAGATGCAGGCAAAAAAGACAGTAAGTGACGAACGCAATAACACGAAGGGAGACACGAACTATATAAACACAACTAACAATAGAACGCAACCAGTACGAAAAGAACACTGAAGATGGCAAACAGCCGAAACCGGTTTGTTCACAAACCAAATTTGACGAGGGTCGACGGAAAACCGTACCCAAATAAAATTGAAATTAACCCCGTCGGAAAAGCCAAGCACATATCGAAAAAATGCCTGTCAGGCCTACAATCTAGACACAATTGGACTGATAACAATTTACAAACGACGACAATTAAAAGTTATGACAACAAAGGCAAACATTTGGTTCAACAAACAATGCCTCGCATCGAATGTTACACCAAAATATGCCAGAATACAGATTAGGATCAACACCACAGCAAGCAGGAAGACAATAAAAAGAGCACGAAAGGACTTTGTGAAATTCGGGATCGGGAACCTTTATGCCGAAAAGGAAATTACGAACTCGGAATTACTAGACATTCATCTTAAACTAGCAGAACGACTTCCAACCGACGTACTCATGAACACATTAGACCAAATACGAGCAGAAAACGCGAAAACAATAGGACGAAAATACGCAACTTTAAACAAGAAACTCGGGACACTAACACATTCAACAAACAACAAAACGCGCAAAAACGGCAATTTCTACCCTAGATTTTTGAATCTAACAGAGGTCACCATCAGCAAGCAAGAGGCTCAATTATTGGAAAAGGGATTAAAACACAACATCACGGAAAACAACAAGAAAAAGGAAATAGAACAGACCATTGTGGACACAGAAGTCGCAATAGCGATGATCCCAAGCGAAGAACAAGAGCAAGCCAGGCACATCTGCAAACAAATAATAGAGAAGGAGGCCAAGTCTACAAAACACTTAAACGGAGAGCACAATACAATTAGGAAACTAAAACGTAAACTGGAAGCAAACAACATCTTAGTCACAAAAGCAGACAAGGGAAACACAACGGTGCTCATCGGTAAACATGACTACATCGAAAAGACTGAACAGTTAATGAAAGACTCTAGGTGCAGGAGAATTGGTAAAGATCCTACGGAGGAATACCAAAGGAAAATTAGGGAAATTATGGGAAAGGCGACAAGGATGATAAGACCGGACATGTCGCACACATTGACAATGATGAATCCATCCGCACCGGCTATGATAGCACTACCGGGAGTACACAAACCGGGGATACCAATGGGACCCATAGTTGATTACAGATCTGCACCAGGCTACGAACTTTCGGAATATGTGGGGACAATATTGGGGAACACCTTGGACCTGGAATATGGGCATACAATAGTCAACACTACAGAACTGATTAATAAACTGGAGAATGTGAAAATAACGGGGGGGACAGAACTGGTCTCTTTTGACGTGAGGGACTTGTATCCATCAATTCCGGTAATGGATACATTGAACATTGTTCATAGGACAGTAGAAAACAAAACGGAAAACAAGGAACTAGCAATACAAATTACAGGCACACTAAAAGCGACACTAGGACAGGATTACTTTAAATTTAACAACAATATATATAGGCAGATAACAGGACTAGGGATGGGAAATCCAACATCTGCCACCCTCATGGAAGTATTTATGCGGAAATTAGAAGGGGAATACGTAAGGGAATTAAAGACCAACTTCGGAGTAATATTCTACGCAGGATATGTCGACGACATAATATGTATACTGGAGGGGAACAACGAGGAGCAAATTCTGGATTACTTGAATGGAAGACACAAGGACATAGAATTTACAATGGAAAGGGAAGAGGAGGGGAGGATTGATTATCTGGACCTAACGATCAAGGGGAACATAATCTCGAACAGAATCGAATATGAAATATACAGGAAACCAACAGCAACGGACACAATAATACACAACTCATCAAATCATCCCCAGCAACACAAAAACGCAGCAATCAGGCAGTTAATAACAAGACTCGAGAGAACACCACTAACACGGCAAATGTATATGAAGGAAATGGAAACAATATACACCATAGCGGAAAACAACGGATACAAAAAGCGCCTCGTAGATAACATCAAGAAACAAATTGGAACGAACAAAGAACAGGAGAAGGAAGGGAAAAAGTGGGCTACATTAACATATATGGGAACATCAACGTACAAACTGGCGAAATTCTTTGGAAAACACAACATCAATACCGCATTCAGAACAAGAAACAACCTAGGCAGAATACTACGGAATGAAACAACCGAGGCGAATATACTTGACAAACAAGGAGTGTACAAATTAACTTGTACATGCCATTATAGCTACATCGGGCAAACAGGACGAAAAATTAAGACCAGATTTAGGGAACACATCAGAGACTATAACAAGAAACTACGAGAACCAAAATCGACTCCAGAATCAAACTTCGCGAACCATATATTTAACAACAAATGTACACCAGGACATATTAAGACAACGGTTAAACTGCTCCACACACAGCACAAAGGAAGGAGACTAAATGTATTAGAAAACATGGAAATATACAAACAAAAAACATTTGACGGACGAATAATAAATGAACAAATAAACACTGCTTCGGACACAATATTTGAACCGTTGAAACATTTTTACAGGAGAACAAACACTACACCAGCACAAAAACGTTACGCAGGTGCGCAAGACCAGGGCAATAAGGAACATCATAAACGTACAATTACAGATTATTATGTCACATGAAAAGGGGAAGAAAGGGAAAAACCCAATAGGTTCACACATAGACAGAAACGGACAACGAGCATGATCGTAAGGGTATTTAGTTAGGAAAGAAGACCAAAGCAATAAAGAACATCATAAACGTACAATTACAGATTATTATGTCACATGAAGAAAAAAGAAAAAAACCCAATAGATTCACACATGAACAAAAACGGACAACAAGCATGATCGTAAAAGGATTTAGTTAGGAAAGAAGACGAATGAAAAAGGGACGACAAATTAGGTAAAAAGAGACAAATGAAAAAGGAGAGAGAGAGATGCAGGCAAAAAAGACAGTAAGTGACGAACGCAATAACACGAAGGGAGACACGAACTATATAAACACAACTAACAATAGAACGCAACCAGTACGAAAAGAACACTGAAGATGGCAAACAGCCGAAACCGGTTTGTTCACAAACCAAATTTGACGAGGGTCGACGGAAAACCGTACCCAAATAAAATAGAGATTTTATTCTATTTTGTTGCTGTTGGGAAGGGTGCAGTCATTTTATTCCTGTAATAAATTACCGATTCTGTTAATTCCAAACAAAATTTGGGAAAATTTTAGTGCGTTTGAATTTATTTTTAAATTCCTAAAAAACAATTAAATTTCTTTTTACTGTTGATGTAACGATATACTAATTTCAATAATATCTTACTATTTGCGTCTGTGTTTTTAATTTCAAATTGTTGCCTCAAAGCACACTGAAAAACTATTAAGTATAAAAAATTATAAAAAATGTATTATAAAGACGTGTACACACCTCCATAGAAAAAATGCCTACAAGTGCTACAAACAAAAAATTAACATTGAAATATATGTATACATACACGTTTTTCAACAAGAAATTTGTTTTCTAAAACAAAAAAATTAGATTAGATTAGAGAAAAGCTTGGCAATTATGAATATAAAATGATATCTGATAAATCTCCACCACGACCACGCTGACACATGTCGATTCTTTCATCAAAGTTTTTAATCACTTTTTGGCAAAATGGCGGTACCATTTCGTTAATCATATCATAGATTTTGATTTTGGCTGAAATCGATTCGATTGTCTCTGTATAGACCCTGTCCTTAACGTAGACCACCACAAAAATTAATCTAGTGGTGTTAAATTACAGGATCTGGCTGACTACCCAACTTCTCATTATGTGATCGGAAAACTTGGTTTAAAATGAATTGATCAATTCATTGGCTGGGCATAAAGTACCGTCCTGTTGAAACCACATTTCAGCGATATCCATGTCACGACGCAAGAGTATTTACCTTGCTTCTACGCGTCGCCAACAATAGGCCAAAATTGAGTTGGTAACATCCCGCAATAGCGTAATCCATTGATCGTTACCAAGTTTCCAAAATCATTTTCGAAGAAAAAAAAGGTGCAATCACGCCTCTAGGCTACATAACGCACCATACAGTGGCACGTTGAGCAAGCGTAGGCTTCTCAATGATCGCTCTAGAATTTTTAAAAGCTCAAATGCGGTAATTTTGATTGTTGGCATAGCCTGACAAAATGATTTTCCGGAAAAACCAACCGGTTGTTCCTGAATAAATTGAGCGCATCTACGGCAATGTTAAAGGTCGGTCTGTTTCAATTACTGCACCAGTTGAACCTTGTAAGGCTTCGAAGGCAACATTTTCGCCATGTGGTGGTTTTGGATAACCCCAATTGTTTAAAACGTCACCCAGTGGAACACGCGTTGATGTTTGCACATTGTGTGTCCAGCCTGTCGACACAAATTTAACGACCAAATTCCTAATAGCGATTTTAGAACGACGTTATTTTAGGAAATGTAACTTTATCAGAACCACCATTTATTTTTATAGTGGATTTTAATTATTTTAATACGATTTTTGTGCGAAATTGAATTCATTGTAATGATTGTCAATGCGTCTACTTCAAATACGTCAAAAATTAATGTTAAAACTTGGTGTTGATGGTGTTGCCACAATTAAAAAAAACAAACTTCTTGTTGAAAAACTCAATATATATATATACACAAACAGATATATATATATATGAGAACACTTTTATTGCAATATGATATTTATTTGTTTACTAATTCAGCACTTCGATTACAATGCCGGCTGTAATAAAATCAACGTTATCAACAAATATAATCACATGGTAAATGTGCATGTATTGTATAAAAGTAAAAAGTAGATAAATAGAAGGCGATAAGTATAAAGTGTGTAACATTACAATTTAGTTAGACAAAAACAACAACAACAAAAAAAACAAACTAATCGTATTTTTTACGACTTATAAAAGGAAAGGTGCCTAACTGTTGCCTTTTGTGGTTTTGATAAATATAATTTTACAAATTTAATATCCTTATAAAGGATGTAACAAACATTTGATGTAATTTACACATATTTCTCAAGACATAATTTCTTCAGATAAAAAAAGTAATAAAAAGAAATTAATGGCCGATTAAAGCATTTTATTTGCCATTGTAATCACACTTTTTTAATAAAAATATTTTTGTTTATCTATTTTTTAGCACAAAAAAAAACCTAAAGCTAGTATTTGTTAAAATTTGTATTAAAATTTAAGATGACGAGGTGTGGAGATAATAATAATAATAATAATAACTGGATATTCATTTTTTGTAATATAATCATGCGATGTAATTTGTATTGTATTCAGTAAAATATGTTGTAATATTTGAACTGCATTGTTAAAATACTAAACGTGGATGTTATATTCTATGTAAATATTTAATAAACACTTTTGTTTTCATAAGACTCTTTTGCTAAATAAATGAAGTGATGATATCTTCACTGGAAATATCTCTATTTACCACATAACAATTACAAACAGCCACTAGCAGGCTCGAATATGGAAAGATAGCCAGTATTAAAATGCATGCTAAAGGAAATCATAAAAAGGTGGTAATTAACTGCCGTGATGTACTTTTGAAGATGTATAACGGCTGTCCTACAGAGGTTGTATTCCCAAGTGACTGAAAGGAACAAAATATTGTTTTAACCAGTAACAGAAAAAGTTACCGCAGTCGATAAAGCTGTGTGAATGCTAGATATATCTAAGTTTCTACTCTAGAAAATTAGATAACAATGCGAAAAATCTGCAGTAGTAGCCCTAAAACAAATAATAAATACCGTAGATGTACAATAGAAATTAACGCCTTAAGAGAACATAATTTAAACCTCGGGGGCCGCTCAAATATACTATTATAGCCAGATCTATGGAATTCAATCTTTAGCGATATTTTTAAAATATATAATGATATCTCTCTCTCTCTCTCTCTCTCTCTCACACACTTGTGATATACGGACGACATTGCTGCAGTAGAAATTATTAGCGCATTGCAAGATTCCGAAAGGAAATTACGCCAAAAGTATGATTTATGGTAAAATTTGGCTTGATTCCCATGGTCTACAAGTGGTCGTTCATTATTAACCAGGCGATACATACTAAAAGAATTTTAGATGTTTATAGGCGGGGTTCTCATCCTCGCCAAGCCAGCAATTAACAATCTAGGGATAAAGATGGGTTCAAGGAAAAACTATTTGAAACAAATTTAATATGCAATAACTAAAGCAGCTAAGATCACATCTCAACTAAAAAACAGACGTCGATAGTCCTTATAGTTAGGCCTCCTACTTCTGAAACGCAGCAAGGGCAAAATATTTTTGTCTGTGCAGTAAATAACCGCTCTACGGATCTCTTTAGCATATCGCACGCTATTTGCACAAGCTGGCTTTAGCACATCTGCAATGTTCTCCATATAACTTTAGGCAATGAAAGTTTAATCGCAAAATAGCAAAATATGACTCGCACACAGCATATGACGATTACCTAAATGAACATTTTAAGAAGATGACTAATAAATCGACAGGCAGACAAATACACTTATCCCGGATATATAATTGAAAAAAAAAAAACAGAATAGAGACCGAGGTGAACTATATGAACATACCGGATGCTATCTGGTAGTACCTGCAATGCATGGGGAATGTTTTTCTCAGTGTTGGATGTATAAAAATACTGAAAAGTATTTGATGATATTAAACGTAATTGTTTAATCTGCAGCTCTTAGGCTGATCGACACAGAGCAGCTAAAGCAGAGATAAGTCCTAGTTCTACTACTAAGATAATACGGAAAATGTCACGGATTACAGAATAAAAAAAAAAAGAAGAAAGTTTGTGGAATATATCCTTCATATAAAGAAGATTAAAGTGGGCATATCTGCTTCAAATATGGACGTCGACACATAGATGATAAATTGCTTTCAACAACAAATAGAAAGTTAACTTCCAAATTAAAAAAAACAGTTATTTATTGAGTTTATTGTGCATTTGCTTTATTGGACGAATACAATTCTCATTTAATCAATTTGGCTTGAGATATAAGATTCTTGAGTTTTAAACATAAAATTTTTGGTAGAATCCACCAATGAATTATAATGAGCAATAGCAGATTGTTTATATAATTTCCTCGCAGTAATAAATTTCAAATATTAGTTTTTAAATAGTTTATATCGCATGAGAATATTATGAAATATTCATATTTAAGGAATTTTTTTTTATTTAGTAGTTAATTATAAAGCACTGGATTACTAAATAAAAAAAATATTAAAAAGGTCAAAAAGCTATAACTATTATATATATTTAAGGAAATTAACACACAATTAAACCATTTTATTTTTTATTATAATTTTGACTTTTTGATTTAATATTTTTGATATATTTTGATAATTGTATCGGGTTTTTTTTAACAAGAAGTTCGTTTTATTTCAATTTTGGCAACACCAACAATATTATAATTTTTACATTCAGTTTTTTGATATATTCGTAGTAGATATGATTGAAAATTGTTACAATGAATTCAATTTCGCACGAAAATCTCATTGATATAATTAAAATCCACTATGAAAATGATGGTTCTGTTAAAGTTACATTTCATACACTTCGTGATGTTTTCGAGCAACGCAATCATCCTTCTGAGATCGGCTCGATACAACACCCTTGTTGTTCAACTAAAAACATAGCAGCCGTGAGCCACAGTGTTAAAGCAGATCCAAATTTGTCAATTTTTCAACGTTCTCAACAATTTGGGCTATCAAAAATTATTACATGGTGAATTTTGTGTAAGGATTTGACTTTTAAGCCTTACAAGGTTTAACTGTTGCAGGAATTGAAGTGAACGTACCATTCACATCTCCGTTGATTTACTCAATTCATTCAGGAGCAAGCGGTTGGTTTTTCTGAAAAACTAATTTTTTCAGACGAAGCCCATTTTCGCTTGTCAGGTTATGTTAATAACTAAAATTACCGCATTTGGGCTTTTGAAAATCCTAGAACGATTTTGGGGAAGCCTTTGCAAATTCAACGTGTCAATGTATAGTGCGCTATTTGGTCTGGAGGCATGTTTGGGCCATTTCTTTTCGAAGATAAGGCTGGAAATGCGGTAAGGGTTAATGGATCACGCCATCGCGAGATGCTAACAACTCAATTTTGGGCGGTTATTGACGACGTGCATATCACTGAGATGTGGTATCAACAGAATGGTGACGCATGTCACACAGCCATGAAACTATAAATTTATTGCAAACCAAATTTCCCAATTCCATAATTTCATCAGCAGTTAAGGAGCCGGCCAGGGAGATTTAAAACCACTGGGTTATTTTTTATGGGGCTATGTTAAGGACAGAGTCTGTACGGATCTAATCGAATCAATTTCAGCCTTAATAGCACCGCAATTTTGCCAAAAAGTGATTAAAAACTTTGATGAAAGAATCGACATCTGTCACCGTGGTCGTGGTGGACATTTGTCAGCTATCATTTTTCTTTAATAATTGCAGAACTGTTCTCTTCGTAATACAGTTAAAATTTGAATGATCTTAATTTAAATATTTGTTTTATTTCGTTTTAGAAAAAAAAATTTAATGTTGAAAAGCCCTTTATTTAATGGAAGATCAAAACATTGAGTATATAAAATTTTAAAATAATTTACATTTAATAATTAATATAAAAGTAGATGTTTGATTAAAATTGAAAAAAACACTAAGTCCTATAATATTATGCAAATATGGAATTATCCAATTGAAGCCAAAGATCAGTTTAAAGACATACTTTTTATTAAATATTTTTTAAGTATAAATTTTAAATTCAAGGACTAAGCGGAAAGTTTTAAAGCAAACATAGCTAAGACCAACAAAAGAAAAGAAAAACTTTTGATTTATTTCTGCTAAACGTTTACAAGACTCCTTAAAAAGGTTTTTGTGTGCCTGACGTTGTCTGTATTAAAAGCCTTTATGAATTATTGTTGGTCAGTCTATTGTTTTTATGATTTTTTTTTCCATTGTTATATTGACGAAGAGGAGCCCTAGTGCATAAATTTCTTTATGTATCCTCTTCAACTCATTTTGCTCTAGAGAATTTACTGAATTTCAGTATTTGGATAAATTTTCATTTATTATCTTTCCTTCATTTTGATTTATTTATTCACTTCAAGTTCAGCATTCTTGAGTTTTATGTTACGTTTTGATGTTAATTTTCCATTTTATTGTTCTTGGAGAAGCAAATAAATATAAAATTTTCTTATTTATTTGTTTATTGTTGCGTATTCTTTTTATTTATATTTGCAAAAATAAAAATAAAATTATTCATTTGCTGTTGTTCTAGTATTTATTATTATTAACTTTTATATCGAAATTTTGATAATCATCTTCATGTTGTTGGTTCTAATGATGATGGTGCAGCATGTGGTTTTTATTCTTTATGAGCCAACTAGTCAATCAAGTATCTAACATATTTTTAACAATAATTTCAAGTATCTTATTACATCGAGGAGAGTAGAAATATAGAAGCTCATAAATTTATAGTTTAAATAAATAACACGTTCAATAAGTTGTGAATTTGTAAGTATACTTTTATATACCACAATAAACTAAAATTAAATTAAAACAGGCAGCTTATATATGAATATTTGGTGGGTAATAAATTAATTTTATATGGGATAATAAACATTTTTATTGAATGCCGTACACTTTCAAAATCTTGTATTTAATACTCGTAAAGTAATAAAAGAAAAATGGCTGACAAGAAAACAGGTATTTAATGTTTATGCTGATATTGTTACCGCCTTATGACATGGTCCCACTTTCTTTTCAACGTTAACACGGTATGCAGTAAAAATTTCAATTAAATTAAATAAAAGAGGAAAAGTGAGTTAAACGTTTAATTCGATTTTATTAACTTCTACTTAATTTTTTTAAGCGATCGAATTTAAGTTGAAAAATTTTTATTCAGGTTTAAGTTCAAATATTTTTTTATTCATAATTTTATTTTGGAAAGGAAATTTTTTCTGTAAACATTTGAGAAAAGTACATCAACCTAGATCTGACTAAAAAGTTCCTTATTCGAAGTAACTTAATACTTTGTTTTAGGTTTAAAAAAAAAAAAAATATCGTTAAAAAAAGTAAACAAAATGGCCTATTGTGTCTTTTACAAAAGGTGTAGTTTCTAAGAAATTAGCTGCATGCAAGACAACAACAATAAGCTAGAGCGAAACAACTAATACAGAGCAAAACAACACACATCCAAACAAGCATCTACAGAGCGTGATAAGATTTACATCTGCGCCTGGTCGTAAGCCCTAATCAGATGGTGGTCAAACCACTGTGAAAAGTAACGTCATTCTCGCCCTAGGAACCCGAGGACTAATTCCAGCAACAGGTCTTTCGCAGTTACAATTTGAGCGGTTCTGAAGCAGGGTTGCAAACCACTACTCCTTGCTAAAGAGTTGGAAACTATTCAACTCCTGGCCTAGAACACATGACTAGCATGCTCACTGGATCCAGATCATTCACCCGTTGGCTTTATTAAAGGTGAGATGATCCTGGCCTCCTAATCAAATTCATGAGGGGCCGGGAAACACACAGCCACCACGATACTCCCGAAGGGCTAACCTCAATAATCAGTCAGAAAAACAGCTAAAAGACTGAAGAGACAATTAGTGGAACTCTAGGGCTTAGTATTCCCGTGGAAATAACGTGGAGCTTCCAGTTGACCCCTGCTGCTTTCAGGGAACTGGGCTCCCTCATATCCCCGAATTGCAAGTCTAAATGGTTAAGTAATACATAAAGACTGATAAATGTCCCCCTGAGGGGGACAAGCCACTACACTGAATAATGGCAACAACAACAACAAGTAATGATGTTAAAGTAGAATGAATGAATGCGTATACTCCAGAATTTCTTAAAACATATATAAGCATTATCCGCCGGGAATTTCAAGTTGAAATATCGTTGAGTGAAGGCATAAAGCAACTTTAGTCGTTAAAGTGATCAAGCTGCTATCGTGTTTATTGTTTATGTTTATATAAAAGAATATAAAAATTGTAATTTAATTGAAACCTCTAAACCTTTGTGTTATCTTTTTGCAATAAAAGAACTCAGTACAACAAAACGTTTATTTAAGGAATAAACATAACAATATGCTCCTATAAAAACTTTTTTGGGATAACCAGCGTTTTACTTAAAGATGAAAATTACAATAAAATAACTATTTTGACAAGCTTTGAAGTTCATATATTCCCTAAACAGATGAGAATTAAAAAGCAAGTTTAATTTTAAGACAAACAGAGAAATTCCTATAATTAAATTCATCTTGTTAATACTATTTTATAACGCGTTGGCAAATTTGAGGTTAGGAAATAAATTGACCCTGCTCTAAATAAACAATTTAAATAATGTTACACTCTTGAGCATTAGATTTCAACTGTAAAAATTTCATTTAAAAATGTTAAAAATTTTATTACTGTGTAAAATTAGTAGTTTTATTTCATAATTAGTCTCAGGACGTTTGTCGATATTCTATACGTGGATATTTGCCTGACATCATATTGCATTATTTATTCCCATGTTTCTTCTTTATACTGGTATCAAATTATGAAAAATTATATATAAAAGTTTCAATTATATAAGACGCTATTGAAGAACTTATTAAATCTAGAAGTTTATTAACTTGACACGATCAAACAAAGAGGCAAGGAAAAAGAAATAGCGACATGACTTAGCTATTGAAGTTGGGAGTAACTGTATAGCCAGTGTTGGTCAGAAACCAAAATCCGTAGCATTAATTCATGACATATTAACTCTTCTTGATACAGTTACTGATGTATTTTACCGAAGGAAACTAAAAAATGATACAATAAAAAATTAGTCAAGCCTACGTTCGTATACTCAATTCATGATTTTTTAGGAAAGGTATAAAGAATACTGATGAAGTCTTTAATACTGATGAAGTCTTTAATAAACACAAAAACCTGTTATATTCTCGATTTGTGGCCTTTTAAATTAGACCATTAAATGTAATCAAACGGAAGAAGTAGATTCAATGCTTCAATACGCCTTCTCTAAACACAACATTGGTATTAGTAGCAAAAATTCCATAAAATACTATACTAAAGAAATGATATAAACTTCTGTCATTAGAAAGGACAATAGTAAATAATTTTCAGTAAAAAAAATGTGTGAAAGATATATTTAATTTTTCAAAAAGGCTTAATGAAAACACATCTCGCTCGGTTCAATGCACTCGATAATTTTAAGCAAAAATATCATTGGTCATGGTACGGCAACTATCTTTATCGACTGTAATGTAAAATACGGTCTTAATTTCAAATAATTAAGATTCCATGTTGACACAAAAATGTTAAACGTATTAAACTGAGTACTTTTTTGGAATGTAACAGAGTCTCTAACGATCTGTTTTACGTTCGTTTCATTTCGTATGCAACAATTTTGATTGTTGATAAGGTAATGAGATGCATTGCCGGACAGTTCATTGCTTAATGAATTGCTATTAATTTGAAAGTATATCTTGATAATCTGAAGATATTCTTCAAATGTCTATCTGTTTATTAGTGTCAAAGGTCCCATTAACCGCCTAAGATTTGGTGTAAAGTAAGGTTGTGAAACTTTTAAGGCTTTCCTAATTTTTGTTACGAGGTCTGCTATTTATATTTCTGGCCTGGTAACATTGACTGTTGCTAGGCACCAGCTGATGTTGCCAGTGTAACCTTCACATTGTTAAACATAACCTCAACCAAAACATTTGGCATTTTATTGTTGTTAGTGTTAGTGATAGCAGGTTGAAAAAGTGATCTTAGGAGAAAATGGAATTAACTCGTGAACATTTTCGTGCAATAATTTTTCATAAATTTAGACGTGGCCTGACACGACAACAGTGCACAGATGAACTTAATTCCTCATATGGTAATAAAGCACCTTCTTACAGCACCATTAAAAACTGGTATAACGAATTCAATCGTGGCCGACAATCACTCCAGGACAAATCCCGTGAAGGTCGTCCAACAACGGTTGTTGTGCCAGAAAACATCGCAGCTATGCATGAGCTGATAAAGCATGGTCGGCATATAACATATCGCGAGATTGAGGCATCTGTAGGGATTAGTATGACAAGCATCAATAAGATCTTGTATGAACATTTGCATGTGAAAACGGTTTGTTCACGTTGGATACCGCATAACCTGACAAACGCACAAAAGGATGCTCGTGTTGATTGGAGCAAGAAAATGTTGCAGAAATTTGCTCAAGGTGCATCAAAAGCAGTTTATAATATCTGCACAGGTGACAAACCACGGATGTGCTCATATGATCGTGAAACAAAACAGCAATCCATCGTATGGGTGGAAGAAGCACATCAAAGCAAATGGTTGCCTGTTTCTTCGGCATTATCGGTCATGTGGCGACTGTGCCGTTAGGGCAACGTAAGACAGTTAAATCGGCATGGTATACCACTATTTGTTTGCCAGAAGTCTTTGATAAACTTCGGGAAAAGTTAAAGAAAAGACGCATCATTCTGCATCACGACAATGCGAGCTGTCACCGATCGGCTGAAACAATGGAGTTTTTGACAAAACATTGAATTAATAGGTCATCTGCCGTACAGCCCTGAATTGGCACCTAATGACTTCTTTTTGTTTCCGAATATCAAGAAAAAACTACGTGGACAACGGTTTCCTACAGCTGAAGAAACAGTCTCTGCATTCAAAACCCGTGTTTTAGAAGTACCTTTATCGCAGTGGAAAAAGTGCTTTGAAAATTGGTTCCAACGCATGCAAAATTGTATAAATCTTCATGGAGAATATTTTGAAAAACAATAAAATAGATTTTGTCTTTAAATGCTTGTGTTTTCATCCTTAGGCCACAAATATAAATAGCAGCCCTCGTATTAACAATTTTAAATCAGCAAAACAAACTTCTGGGTTGCAAACCTCTGTGAACAATGCGCGCAATTCAATTCAAGAGTATTTTATTTCTCTTGAAAATTGTGTGGTTGTCTATGTTTTTACAACTTCAGTTTGTACTATGATGATGATAAATTTTTTTGACAATGTATTTGACCTTAACTTTTCCCAATTTTTATCAGACTTTGAAAACACCCGATACAATTTACAAAAGCTTGTGTATTGAAAAATTATTTTAATATTTTAGTAGATTGTGTACATTTTAAATTTAATAAATCACACTAATCTTTTGTGTTAACAAGAAGTATTTTTATGGTTCAAAGTACCAACATTTGGTTTCTTTTATCAGTCAATAGAATGGATTATGTATAATTTAGCCAGCTGTAGTCATCAACCTTTGGTAACAAACTTCATTTTTTAGTTTCTAACATAGAAAATATATCAAAATTATAGACTATTAAAAATATTAAAATTAATATGTAAATATTTTCTTTATACAAGAATGAACAAAGAAAACGTAGAAGCCCTTTCTCAACTACTTAAATTTTTATTAAAGGTCTTAACTTTGAAAACAGTTGGCCACAATTAAATGTCAACTAGGCGGAATAAATTTGAATTCACTTATTAAAGGTATAACAAGATTAGTGGCTGTGATGTAATTTTCTATTCTTATTGTTTGCTGACTAAACTTATTTAAATCTAGATTATTTAACATAGGATAATAGAATGGCACTGCTATTGTTTATTTATGTTTTATAGTTAAATTTAGCAATTCATAACTTAGTGAAAGTGAAAGGTTTCTTATTAAATTCGTTAGTTAGCTTTTCGTTTCATAAATTGTGGCCTGATATTTTATTTCATTTTCTTTTTTAGCTGTAAGAGAGACATCCAAACATAAAAGGTGACAAATGCTTTATCATTTATAATCAATAAATTTTTATTTATTGTTATATATATATATAATAGATGTATATTTTTTTCGGGGAAAACAAATTTTATTTGCAATGCATCCGATCTTAAATTGGACAAATTTTTCTTTTTTATATCACATTATTTATTTTTATTAACATTTATAAGGAAACCAATATAAAAAATATAATAGAATAAGGGGAGGTAATATTTTACATTTGATGTGAAATAAAGGGAGATAATATTTTATATATTTTTTGTTTTTTTCTTTGGGGAAGACCTGTTTTCTTTTGTCATTTTACCCATCCCATTCTAAAAAAGGAAGTTATAAAAAGTGCTATAAATTTGCATGAATAAATTATCAGAAATAAATTGTTTATGTTTGTAATAGGGAAGTTGCGGCAGTTTAATATTTGTGGGATCAGAAAACATAACTGGGAGTTAATGCGGCAAGCATTTTTAGTAAATGTTACCATTGCTGTTTAATTTATGATTATTTATTTTTTCATAATGTCTAAACTCTTTTCATAAATATTGATGAAAAATCTTTATAATAATTTATTCTTTCTTCTTTGCTTGTCCCTAATTCCTTAATTTAAATACGAAAATAAGTTAATCGATTTATTATTCTCGAAATGTGGCAGGTACCTCTGACCATGAAATACTTTTAAAAACGTTTTTACTCTAAAAGATTAATGGAATGAAATCGTACTTATTTCAACGTGAAGAAAATAAGTATCCCAAGCTTTATTTTGGCAACAAAAAAAGTGGTTCGCATAGAAAAGCATGGCTTTTGCCTATGCATCAAACAGAGCTTATGGGTGCTGTATTTACATTCGTATACTATGTGCAGAAAATAGTATTACGGTGCAATTAAGAACTCAATTTCTTCCGAAATTTAAACTTTTACCTGTAGAATTACCTGCAAGCCTGCTGATAAAAATAAAGCCAAATATTATTTTCCCAATTGATGTAACTTTTACCTGGGATTCTGATATAGCGTTAGATTGGTGGAGTGAGACTCCGTCTAATGGGAATGCTATTGTGGCCAACAGGGTATCGAAGATTCAAGAACAATGCAAAGAATACATTTGGCGTCATGTACCCTCTACGTTCAACGCAGCAGATATAATATCCAGAGGTCTGTTTTTAATGAATTAACTAGTTCAATTTGGTTTTTTTGCGAAAATCTTTTAATGAGTGGCCTCCAAATAAAGACAGGAAAAGTAGTGAGGCTGGTGAAGAGAGAAGGCGATGCAGCACGATTTCAGTTGCTGATTATCAAATTACAAACGAAACTGGGATAGAAAAAGAAATGAGGCGAAACACAAATGTTCTCCACTGGGTTGAGATTTTTAGCGACTTTGAAAAGCTGCAAGATAAAAAAGGGCATTTTACAAATTAAATAGTAAACTTCTAAATAGATGAGGTAGACCTATAATGTAAATTAATATTTCTGTAATATTCTAACTAATTTAAGATCTGTCAAAATATTTTTAAGCAATCTTGTTTGGGAACTAAATTTACTTTTTATGCTATAAAACCTACGTTAATAGATCATAAAATATCTATTAATATTTAAATAGAATAAAGTGTGTAACAGCGTAAATATCATATACATATGGCCGTAATGTAGATTAATTTAAAATTAATTTTAAATAATAAATTTCTTAGTGATGCTAAAAAATATTTATTTTCATTCTAACTCAACCCTACAATTTTAAGGAAATTATGAAGAACAACAATATTTAAATGCTTTAATGTAGATCTACTATTCTCAGGTTAGTTTCTAAAATATACAAAAATTAAATTTTTCAATTTTACTATGTTTAGTATAAAACAAGCTAAGGAAAATATTCCTTTTGCACAATAAGAAAGTACATTTTGGAGCAGTTGAACAGATTATATTCTTTTGATTTTCATTAACGCCTAATAGAATACTCTGCGTTAAACCTGATTTTTGCTATAAAAAAATTATTGTTAAATTATTTTTTAAGGCTATGGATCGATAATTAATAAGGGATTTCAAATTTATAAACCTGTGTAAGCTTTGTATACTTTTGGTTAAATATTTTTAAATAACTAACAAAGAATTGATCCTTCAAGTAGCAAATTCTTTTTTTTAATTTTAAAATTTAATTTGGTATCTGTCTTTTTTGCTCTAAAAAATTTTAAGACGCCTTTTCGCAATTGCTGATAATCTATAAAAAAATTGGCATATTGATACAAACATAATAAAAGCATAGACGATCTAATATTCATAGAATACATCAGCAGGACTGATATTATGAACCTAAAGGTGATTAAATATGTGTTTGAAATGTTCTGCTAGACATTGATATGGATATAAATTTATTCTTTTTACATCCATTGAGAAAACTATTATTTACAGGTAACGTAATGTTGGTTATTCAAATTTTTTTAATGTCTACTAATTAAAAACGTGTTTATAAATCACTATTATATAATAGGGTATTTTATAATTTCCATGGATATGGCTCTATTCTAGGTTTTATTACTTTTTATTTATTTTTTTATTGTTCTTGGAATATGTTATTATTTACAGTCAAAGTACGTCAAATCATTTAATTGTAAAATGCATTTATTTCCTTTTTTGAAAGATTTATAACATGTAAAGTAAGCTATTTCCCTTCGTATGCGACGATCTATGCTATGAACATGTGTAAAGTGTAAAGGAGAGTAATTTGAAAATTTCTTGAATTTTTGAAAGTAGAATATTTCTTTTTTGCACAAAAATGTTTTTTATATCTCAACTTACTTATCGTTTAGCTCGAACATGCTTTTTTTCTTATTCTAAAATATATGAAATAATTTTAGTTCTTAAATTTTATGGTTGGTTTTTATTATCACTTAATATGCTAACAGCACCAGTGTGCAATGGTGATTTGTTTATTTATTTAAAAACTGTTAAAAACATGAGGGTCATGCTTAATTTATTATTCTGTTTTGCGAAAAAAAATATGAACGGATGTAATTGATTGATTGAAATTTTTCTTATACAACTCAGCGTATGAGTAATTTAATAATTAACACTACATGAATATATGGAAAAAAAAATTACGAATACGCAGTGTGTTACAAAACAAATACATGTCTGCATGCTGTTGGCAATTTTGTTTAAATAATAATAAAGGGTGTTTTTATAGGGGTATTGAACTTTGAAATAGCGTGAAAATAGGTGAAATTTTTTAATTATCAATAAAATTTGCTTTATTCGAAAAATAATCTTCTGGCTTTATAATTTAAGTATATCATATGGCGTATAATCGCCACGGCTGACTTGTAAGTAGTCTAATTTAGAGGTCCAATTTTCAACAAATGTGAAGCACGGTATAATTGAATTAAAAAAGCCAACTTATATAAAAGTCAATATAGTTTTTGACATCTTTAGAAAAAATCTTATCAAAGATTTTCTTAGTAAAAATAACGAAAGTTAGAATATAAGATGAAATAAAATTTCAATCATATTTAGGTTAGAAAATAATGAATATTTTTTTTATTACATTTAGTTTTGACTACTGATGGCTGCTTACTGGGATAGATTCTATTATTTTTCAGTTTTTTTTTTATTTGTAATGTATTTGCATGTGATTTAGTAAGGATAAAAAATATAAAAACCTTATTTTTTTCCTGTAGCGTAAACAGCCGCATATTTTAATAAAAATATGAAAGCAGTTTTATCTTAAAAATTTTTAAAATAAGTTTTTTTTTATTAAGTTTTTGAAGTTTAAGTTTTAATGAAGATTAAGCTTATAATTTATGAATTTGTATACTAAAACTCCAAGTTTCGGTCCAGGGGAAAAACTAATATTTTTCCTTGTCGTTTAACTAAGATTATCGGAAACCTTTATGTTAGTTAAACATCTGAACTGTATATTTCTAAGTAAAGTGTAATCTTATAAAAATTATAAATAAAAAAACGCAAACTCTTTATACTATTTGCTGTGCTCTTATTCTGTTGAAGTTTTCTTAAAAAAAAAATAATTTGAATTTTAAAAGCATCCATTGAAAACTTAAAAGATATTTGTAGACAGATTTTTTGCTAATTAGTTAGTTGTATTCTTATTCAACATTAGTATAAGTTGGCATGAAATATTAATATTTTTAATTTTTTTGTTTAATTATTTATCAAACTGTTTTAGTACTATAAGCTAATGAACTAGTGCTTGTTTGTTTTAATTTGTTAATTTATATCTAGACTTTATTGGTAAATGTGTTTGTCATTTGAATTTTTATCTTTTATCTACTTTAGATTTCTATACACCATGTGAAACAACACGTTATCTTGAAATATTAAGTTGTCTAGAACTAATAATATAATCACTTGTAGCTGTTCTTGCTTCCTGCTAAACGTTGTCTAAGCAACAGAAGCAATTTATTAATTTTATTATACTTTTCTCTTTTCAATTTTTACAAAAAAAAAAAAGAATAAATAATTTTTTAAATACTTTCTCTACTATCAATTAAGATAATATGAATACGATAGTGTTATGTATTCAATAGACAAAAACAATTTATTTATTTTAAATAAAAATTCTTGCTTAACACAAGAAACAGGAATAAAAGGTGAGTAAATAACTATCATTATGAAAGAGATAAGAGTGTATATAAAGTGCATTTAAAATCATTTTATTTATAAATAAATAAAAAATAAGCACATAATACCATACTAAATACTGAATAAGTTTTCATTTAATTTCAGCTTGTTTTGTATTGCGAAACTATAGAAGTAAGCTAAGGGATGTCATTAGGAAATTAAAACATCGTTTTGCTGTAATTAAGCGCTAATTGCATAGTTTCTTAATTGAGCTCACTTAAGGCCTTAACGGTGTTAATTCTCTATATCTGTGTATTATCTGCATACAGTTTTAAATTAAAACATAAATTATACAACAGCTGCCTGTGTATCCTATTAAAATTATTATCATCGTGTTGAAAATAAATCGAGAAAACTTAAAGGAATTTTACATTATTTATATGATTTACAAATAAAACAATGAATCCTTTTAGTTTTTTCTTTTATAAAAAAATTATTTCACTACATGTGTTGAAATAAGTAAAACTTGAAATTCAATCTTTAAAATCAAGAAATTTGTTTTAAAATATATTTTTAAAATCAATCAAATATTTGTAGAAAAATAAAAAAAAAAACAAAAATAAAATAAATAATGCTGTAGGGAATTGCATTTAATTTTCTAAACAAGTGACTAAAATAACTTAAAGATATCAATATTTTATTATTCGTTGAAGCAAACAGCAAATCATGTTATTTATTTGAAATGATTTTTATTGTGACCCTTCACAAGGATTTTATATATTTTGTAAAAATCCTTTTGTTGAGAAGATTCTTTTTTTTTTTAATTGTTGTACATGACTTTTATTTCACTTAAGTTATTTCTTAGAAATTTGTTACTTCTTTAAAAAAAACATCTTAAGGATTGGTGAGACAACAAGCATTAAAACAGACATATTTTCAGATTTTGTTGTTGTTCATTTTGATTCTTTTATATTACGAATTCCCAGACATTTGATTTGATTTAATTAAATTAATTGTTGTCATTTATGTTTAGTTGCTCATCTTGTTTTTGACAACATTAAAAGAATTTTTTATTATAAGGAAAAAATAAAATAAACCTTAACTCTTGGGAGAAATTAAACAAAAATGATTTTGCGTCAAATCGACTCATCTTTTATTTACTTGAGTTTGACAAATATTTTCTTATTAGCGTAATTGAAATTTTTGGATCACAATGACAGTTAAATGAATAATATAATTGAGTTTTTGTGAGAGGATATTCTATTCCTTCAAGGAATTGTAAACTTATTTTCTTAATGAAATTAAAATTGTTTTTGCACAATATTTCTTTAGATTTTTCGTTCAGTAATTTTTTTTAAATTTTGATTTTAAAATTATTAATTTTTATGTTAAAATAATATTTAAATAAGAATTTTCTTTTATTCATTTTTAATGATAAAAATATATTTCAACCAGAAATTTCTTTTTCAATTGTGGCAACGCCAACAATATGAATGTTTTGACATTTAGTTTTTTGACGTATTGTCAATTGTTACAATAAATTCAATTTCGCACAAAAATCGCATTCAAATAATAAAAATCCCCTACGAAAATGGTGGTTCTGTTAAAGCTACATTTCGTAAAATTCGTGATATTATCGGAGAACATTATCGTCTTTCTAAGATCGCTATTCAGAATGCGGTCGTTAAATTTTGAGTAGATATAAAATGGCGAAAACTATCGCATATTCGACCGGATCGTTCAAATGAAAACATCGCAGCCTTTAGCCAAAGTATTGAAGCAGATCTAAATTTGTTAATTCGTCGGCGTTCTCAACAATTGGGGTTACCAAAAACCACCACATGGCGAATTTTGCGTAAGTATTTGACTTTGAATTCGCCCGACCATTCACATCGCTGTGACTTCGCTCAGTATATTCAGGAACAACCGGCTGGTTTTACTGCAAAAATAAACTTTTCGGATGAATCCCATTTTCACTTGTCAGGGTACGTCAACAAGCAAAATTGCCACATTGGGGCTTCTGAAAATCCTAGAACGATTATTGAGAAGCCTTGGCATGCTCAAAGTGTCACCTTACGGTGCGCTATTCGGTTTGCAGGCGTGGAAGGCCCGTTTTTTTCTTCTCGAAGATGAGGCTGGATATCGAAGATGAAGTAGATATCACTGACATGTGGCTTCAACAGGACGATATCACATATCATACAAGCAATGAAAAGATGAATTTAATGCAAACCAAATTTTCCGATCGCATAATTTCACCACAATCAGTAGTTAAGTAGCTAGCTAGATCGTGGGATTTAACAGCACTGCATTATTGGGGGGCTATGTTGGGGACAGATTTTATACGGAGCCAATAGAATGAATTTCAGCCTTAAAACTAAAAATACATTGATGTGATTAATGAAATAGGCCGCTATTTTGCTAGAAAGTGATTAAAAACTTTTATGAATGTATCAACATCTACCAGCGTAGTCGTGGTGGACATTCGCTAGATATCAATTTTCATTCTTAATTTGGACTTTCGACTAGATATGTCGAGTTTAAAAATTATTTATTAAGAACTTATGGCCTTTTGTGAGGCGAAAAAGTAGTGGAATTGCCAAATTGCTTTCGTAAAAGTAAAAGTTTATCGTTTATACCACTGATATTTTTTTTGTTATTTTAAAGTAACTCCAGAATTTTTTAATAATATATTTTTATATGAATCATTTTTAAATAAATTTAAGTATCGGCACAAATGTCCATTTGCGTGTAGCAATATAAAAATCATATTAACATTTATAAATTTAATGTCAAGGATACTGTATTCTGTTTATCTATTTTACCTTTCAAACAGCAAAAGCACAGTAAAATAATCTGCACACGAGTCAGTTCATAATAATAATAATAATAATGACAATAAAAATTTAATGATACCCGTGCAACAACAGGTTCTATGGGTTGTTTTTAATTTTCAATAATATCTCCCTTCAAATGAAAAAAAATTTTGAAAAGTAAGTGTTGAATGCTAACAGAATTTAAATCTATTTGATTATGACGGAAAAGTATATTGAAAATAAAAAATAAATAATAAATATAATGAAATACCTGTAGTTAAATTTTATCCTTCAAATCGAATGAATACTAATACCGCTTATGGTTGTTGTAATTGTTAACGGTGAAGTGATATTGCAACACTTGAGATTTTTACACAATTGACTGTTGTACAAAACGCACAATTAACACACAACAAATGCTATTTTATATTTCTATAGTTTTTTATAAAATGTTTTTTTTTTTTTTGTTTTATTCTTTTTTGAATTTCATATGAAAATTTATTAATCAATTTTTTGATTTTCTTTTAATTCAATTTTATTTAAAAAATACACAGTTAAGATATAAACTAGTTTCCGCTTTCAAAAAGTACTCACAACATTTCCAGTTGAATACCCGGGAAAAACTGGTTTTCACTTGATGCATGTAATATCCCAATAGCATAAAATTTGTTTTGTCTGTATGTATGTGTATTTGTTTGTACGTGTGTCAATGTTACCCGCATTTAAACAACATAACATGTTGAATGTGTAAGCTTTTCGTTATTGGTTAAAGCAAAACTCCGGGAAAAGCTTCATGTAGTACAATAACAGTTATAGTAAAGTCCAGAAAGTTTTAAAATAATTTTCTATTGTTTAATTCTAGGAAAGGGAAAATGAACGAAAGCTTTTTTCTATTGCAATGGCTGAATTCTTAATCAGAATATTTTTGAGTATTGTAGCTTTATCTCACATATAATATTACTGATGATGGTGAAGAGAGAGAGAGAGAGAGAGAGAGAGAGAGAGATTTTTTATTAATAGAGAGAGAGATGTTAAGAATTTACTACATACAGAAAAATCATAAATGATTTTTGCTTAAAAGTTAAGCTTGGTGGTATTATTACTCGAATTGTTTTAAAAATGCTTTTAAGTTATGAATTATAATGCAAATATTAAAATAAAAAAAAAAAAAAAATAAAATACTAAAAGAAATTATATTTAATTTTTTCAGGTTTAATTTAAATAAGCTTGCGGTAGGTTCTATGCAAAATTAAAAAGGCTAATAAGAAATTTGTTTTCTAAAACAAAATAAAATAAAAAATTAAGATTAAAATAATTCAAATTTTTATCGTATTACGAAGAGAAAAATTCGACAATTATGATTGATAAAATCTGGCAAATGTCCACCAAGAACACACTGACGGATGTCGATTCTTTCATCAAAGTTTTTAATAAATTAAAATTAATAAATTTTTGGTAAAAAGGCCGTGCTCTTTCGGATTTTGCGTTTTAGAGCTGAAATATATTCGACATAGCCTCACAAAAAATAATCACACGGTCTGGCTGCTTATTGTGGTGAAATTGTGATCGTTTCATTAGCTGTGTGACATGTGGCACCGTTCTGTTGTCACCATATGTCAGCGCATCATCCAGTGATATGTTGAGCATGCAAAGGCTTATCATTAATAGCTGTAGGATATTCAGAAGCCCAAATGCGGCAATTTGACTTGTGGCTTTAAGAAACGGAACGTTTAATTTTTTATGAAAATTTGTTTGTTTTACGTAGTAGGGCTCCAGTGATCATTCATAGAATCTTATTTGGGCACCTTGTTTGGGCACGATAATTCCGGATTTTTAAATTTAAAAATCACTTTCGATCAATGGCTAGCGCAGATATAGGTTAATTTGAACGTCCAATTTTCAATGATTTTTTCCAACGCTTATGGCCACATATGGACAACGCTGCGGCCAATGCTTTTCTTTAAGTGGTCAATTATTTGGGGCTTATCGAGATAGACTAGCGACTTCAGATATCTCCACAGAAAAGTTCCCCACCCGGAGGCAAATTTTTCGGTCTTTATGGATTACTTAACCATCTAGATCTGTGCTGCTGGGGGTATGAAGTGATAAAATTTACATCTGCACCTGGTCATGAGCCTTAATCAGATGGTGGGTCATTACCACTGTGGATGATATGTAGCGACATCCTCGCCCTAGAAGGCCTTCGGATACGTATATCCTCCGGTCACTCTTAGTTGCAACTTCAAAAGCAGGCCGCAGCCTTCACTCCTTGCTGAAGCTTAATATAATTAAACACACGACGGCATGCATACTCACTGGACCTGGATCATTCATTGTGTTTATTGTCAATGATCCGATCCAAAAACTGAAACGAGGGCCTCGAAACATACAGCCACCACGATACTCCCGAAGGGCCTACCTCAATAATCAGTTAGAAAACAGCTAAATGCCTAAAGAGACAAATAGTGGAACTCTGGGGCTTTACTGATTCCCGTGGAAATATAGTGGATTGTCCAGTTGGCTCCTGCTCCTGAAGGGGACTAGGCTCCCATTTATCCCCGCAAGGCACAAGTCTAGATGGTTGTGTGATCAATAAAGACTTATAATGTGCCCCGTGGGGTGGTGGGGGTATAAGGGTGCCCAGTCCCCTGAAGGCAACAAGGATCAACTGGAAGCTCCATGTTTATTCCACGGAAATCAGTTAGCCCTAGAGTTCCGCTAATTGTCTCTTTAAACTTTTACTTGTTTCTCTGACTGATTATTGAGGTTGGCGATTTAGAGTGTGGTGGTGGTTGTGGTTTTGCGGCCCCGCATGAATTTGATTATGGGGTCCAGGATCATCTCGCCTTTCATAACAACAAGGGGTGAATGATCCGGATCCAGTGAGCACGCTAGTCATGTGAGCTGGACCAGGAGTTGGATAGTCTCCAAGTCTTCAGCAAGGAGTAGTGGTTTGCAACCCTGCTTTGGAACCGCTGAAATTGCAACTAGGAAATACCTGTTGCTGGAATTAGTCCTCGGCTTCCTAGAGCGTGAATGACGTTGCTTTTCATTCCCAGTGGTTTGACCACCGTCTAATTAAGGCTTACGGCCAGGTGCAGATGTAAATCTTAACACGAAAACTCCCATTTACGGGTCTGAAACGTGAAGCCACATAGTTACCAAAGCTTTCCTTTAATAATTCAATTATGACACGAGCTGCGTGACATATGGTGCCATCTTGTTAAAACAACATCATCCACATCAATGGATGAACAAAAAATCACTGAGCATGGCTCTGCAGCGATCACAATTAAATGTAATCAATTATTTAACCAACCCATAAAAAGCAACATTTATCAATTTTTCGGGATGCAAGGGAATCTCAATAATTGCTTAAGGATTATTATCAAGTTTGTTGACGTACCCATTACAAAAAAATTAAAATCGGGATTGAGTATTTTGTGCATGAGCATGGCTTAAAAAAAAAATTTAGAGGCGTTGCTTATGCGTCAGTCTATCAACAAATTAGGTGCCACTGTAGGCTAGTACGTAGTGTACTACCTTGTCAGTCTGGGGGTTGTCGGTTTGATTCCCTTGGCTGTTTTTCACTACAAAATAAAAATTGACTGTGTGATGAAGGCATGCACACTGGCCGCTGTGCTATCTTATACGATAGTTATATTCCGAAACTAGTCTTCTACTTTCACCACCTATCTCATCTTCTTCTCTATCCCTTTCCTAAAGAATGTAGCACGGTACTTGACTAAATAGGCATTAACTAATTATACATCATTACAATTAAACTAAATATGCATCATTTGGCAGCTGAAAACAAAGCCACCAGTTAAAAAAGTGTTGCTGGCTTAAAGTTCCATACCTCTAACAAGTAGCTTTCAAATGTTGTTGAAAGATTTTGCTTCAGTTTAAACAACAAATATTGATGACAACCCTTGCAAAAGTTTTGTGGCATATGAATTAAAGGTACAGAAAAATTTTCTTTTATTTTTCTCAGAGGCTTTTTATCTTATTCAGGTCTGTGAGAATAAATAAAGGCTTCCCAAATAGTTTCGTCTTAAGGTAAGGTAAGGTAAGATCATATGATCTTAACCACTAAACTGCGACATTAAAAATGAAAATATGAAAAAAAAGTGATCTGCCGACTGGAAATAAAAATAAATGGATCTCTGCATGTCAAAAAAAAATTTGCTCTATACAAGTCATACGCTTTTAATTTTAACTAAAACCGTATTTTTAAAGGTCTCAAGCTTAAAACTTTTTTAATAAATTTCAGTAATGAATATAAAAAATTATTTGCGAATGGTTTCTGGGCACATAAAAAAAATTATTATTGGCATCATTTTCTATTGCTATCATTATCACTAGCCCGCCATTAGTCTTTCCTTAGGCAATTACGCAATTAATTTTGCCATTCCTGTTGTCATAAAAATTCAAATACGTTAGTTAAAGTATCATAAACGAGCTATTGTACTGTTTATTAAGTCGTAAATTTTTAAATATATAGTTTTAATTGATTAACGATCAAGATTGGCTATAATTTATTTCCAAGCATAATAACCATAAATATTTAATGTGCACCATTTCCCTTGCTACCTGCTTCTTGCAGGAGATGTTATTAAACATAATTTTAATATCACAGCAGGCATTTGTAGAAAATGTTCTTTTGTCATCTAAAATGTATTTGATTATAGTTAAAATTGTTTTTATCGCTGTTGTTGTTGTTTTCATTTCTCCTGTTGCTTGTTTAGCTTAAGAGTTTGTTTCTGTGCTGGAATGTTCTTGGCTGCTGTTTCTACAATTATATAAGCGTTTGTGTTTATTTTATCTAACACAACTGTTTTTATAGCTGTTATTGCTATTTATATTTAGGTTTTCCTATTTTTTTTTAATTTGTGTACATGTTTTGGTTATAAATTGTAGCAGCTGTAGTTATTTAGAATGTGACTGTTTTTATCACTTCAGCTTTAGTTCAAAAGTATATCTATAGTTAAGCTAAAATACGTTTAAAATAATACCGCCCAGTCTATTTTCTATTTAGTTATTAAGTCTGCCGTAGCATATTGAATTTTTAATGGCAAAATCCTGTCTATGATCTAAAAATTTCTTGGTACTACTCAGTTCAGATATAATTTTTTTATAGAAAATTTTCAGAAGCCATTTTTTTAAACAAAATTTCATCAGTCATAATTTTTCTATAGCAAATTTTTATGTTTTTACTTTTCCATAACAAATTTTCATGCTACGTTTTTTCTATAGCAAATGTTCATCAGTCATAATTTTTCCATATGAAACTTTTATTAATCATATATTTTCTATAGAAAATTTTTATCATACTTTGTGTTTAAAAATAAATTACTAGTCATAACTACTCTAAAGAACAATATGTCATAAGTCAAAATTATAAATAAAGAAATTTGCGTTAGAAATTTGTTACTGAAATTTCCGGTCATAATTTTTCTAAAATAGTTTCATGTCCTAATTTTTTTGCAGCAAACTTTTATCGGCCATAAAATTTCTAGAAAATTTTCATTAGTCATTGTATTTCAATAATTAATGAGAAATTATTGTCTATGATCTGCAAACATCCAGATGCTACGTAGATTAGATGTTGTAGAAAATTTTCATGAGTCCAAATTTCCAAAAAAGAAGTTCATCAGTCATAATTTTTTAATAGCAGATTTCCATCAGTCATAATTTTTCTATACAAAACTTTATCAGTAATTTTTCTAGACAAATTTTTTTATTAATCACAATTTGTCAAAATAATCATTAGTCATAATTTGTCTAAAGAAAAATATATTATCAGTCAAATTTGCCAACAGAAATTTTTCTAAAAAGTTTCATGTCATAATTTTTTTTCGTAGATAAGTTTCATCATTTTCAAATAAATTACAATTTCATAGATGATGTAGATAAAATTTAGTACTCGGAAAATATGTTCGCCTCTAATGGCTGCACAGTATCAAAAAATTAAAAGGAATTAAAAACAATTTCTAGTATACGCTAGCAGGTTACAAATCAAAAAGTGGTAAAAACTGATGATGATGCTTCAAAAATAAAAGTGGGTCGAACGCACTCTTGGAAAAAAACCGACAAATAGGTGCACTTAGCATGGCAGTCAGGTTCGTAAGAAACCAGAAATAGAGAACGAAATAAAATTATTTGGTGAAGCTGTAAGGGTCTTTCAACAAGAAGTTTGCGCTCTAAAACAAAAAAATTATATTAAGATGAGAAGCAAAAAGTTCGGCAATTATGAATGAAAAATGATATCTGACAAATGTGAACCACGACCACGCTGACAGATGTCGATTCTTTCATCAAAGTTTTTAATCACTTTTTGGTAAAGTGGCGGTTCCATTTCGTTAATCACATCACGAATTTTGAGTCTTAAGGCTGAAATCGATTCGACTCTGTCCTTAATATAGCCTCACAAAAAAAAAAAATCACACATCTTCGTTGGCCACTGGCCACTTAACTGTTGATTGTCGTGAATTTAAATTGATCGTTTGGCTTTGTGACATGTGGCACCGTCCTGTTGAAACCACACGACAAGTTGAGCATGCAAAGGCTCTCAAGAATCGCTTCAGGATTTTCAGAAGTCAAAATGCGGTAATTTTGCTTTGTATACCCTGACAAGTACAAGGGGGCTTTGCCTGAAAAAATATTTTTTTTTAGAAGAATCAGCCGGTTATTCCTAAATAAATACAACAAATCAACGACGGGCTTCAAAATCAAATTTTTACCCAAAATTCGCCATGTGATGGATTTGGATAAACCCATTTGCTGAGAACTTTGAGGAATTGATAAATTTGGATCTGCTTAAATAATATGGTTCACGTCTGTGATTTTTTCAGTTGAAGACCTGGTCGAACACGATCACGTTCGTGTTCGCATATTTTGTATCGACCCTGTCGACTCGAATTTAATGCTTCGAGTTGTAATAAAATACAAAATTTGTTATTAAACGCGTTGAAAGTAAAATTGATTACCAATTTAAATTGCTTCACCAGGACAAAAAGTATAGAGGAAACAGCTATTAAAAGGAAAATCATGTCGAGTAGACGTTCTTCATCTTGCATTTGTATAAAAGGCCGAATATTAATAAAAGTCTCTATTTTTTCTATTTTTATTTTATTATCGAAGACTAAAGGAAGAAAGGAATGACTGCCGTAATTGTTATTCATCGATACCTTTTGTCCATACTAAAAGAATTATTGAAGCTGAAAAAATATTATTGAAAACAATTATATCCTTAACAGCATCACCCACCATTCAGTATTTGTATTCGTTTATTCGATTTACTGGAAAAAGCAACAAATTTATTACGATTTTTTATTTATATATTTTTTCCTTTCATATATTTTTTATATGCAGATATTAAATGATTTCTGCTATTAAAAAATATTAATTAAAAATGGCGACAAGAGAAAACTATTAACTGCAACATGGAATGGAAAATTGATATTTTTTTCAATGGAAATACTAAAATTGTAATTTTAATAGTGCGTTTTTTTTTAGAAAAGATTCAATTTGGTTTAAGTCTCCAAGCGCGAGTAGTGACATAAAGTTGCGGATAGTGCCCATAATAACAATAATATTAAAGCTAAAAGTGTTCTCTTTTGAACTTTAACGCATTGCAATATCGTCATTGGTTCAATATCTAAATTGCCACCATCACTGTAGTTCATAGTGGGATCATATTGGAATGCCAAGCGATTGTATGATGCCAATGATTTTCGTGTGCTCGGGCATTTTCTCTTATTATATTTTGTCTTTCTTTGCTTAAGTTATGTGAATACACTTGTTGCTGGCTTCCATGTCTTGTGCGGGGGCCAATGTTCGCACATCGTCCTCTCGGCGTTTTGGACTATGGACTGAATGTTGAATTTAACCTCAAATGCAGGATGCACATAATTTACATAGTTCACCTTACCACATTAAGGACAACTGTCTGCTGTTGAAGTTGAATAAAAATTTGCACAAAACGCGTGATTGATTTGGTGGTTTCTAATTGAACTGTTAGGAAACGAATAACTTTAACCTCAATTTCACGTGCGCATGAGTAGCTGTCAAACAATGTATCACGCACCGACACCATCTACTTAAAATGAAACGTACTTATTTTCGTGAGGGATTCTCACACACCACGTACTGGTGCCGTTGTAGTACATGCTATGTATCAGAGATGGCGCTGTATGGGAAGAATGATTTTCCCTGTTTTCCTGCTTTTCACTTGAAATTTTTCCTGAAATTTTTTTTGCTGCAAACCTAACGGAGCCCGAGACCTTTCCAACTAATGCAAAACCGTGGAAATCGATTCGTGCGTTTTTGAGTTATAGATTATGTCACTCTCTCACTTTTCAGCCTTAAAGCCTCTTAGCACATTTATAGCTTTCCATTTTCGTTTTTCTGGGTTTGTATAGGCTATTATAAGTTCCAAACAAGATTTTGCGAAAATAGAAGTATAATGCGGTCGTTTAGGAGTTGAATTACAGTTTTTCACATTGTTGCTGGTATAATTTATCATTTTGTTTGCTGACATTTCTTCTCATAAATATCGCGTCACTGTGCATGCTGTAAGAATGGCTTCTGAGGATTGTAGGCAAAGTTGCACTACGGACTTATATTGTGATGGGAGTTAAAAATCAGAAAATTTGTAAATTTCTACGTCATGACAAATATTTAGTCAGTCATAAAAAATCCAAACGATGTTATGAATTAGTTATTTATGTGGAGACAAAAAAAAACATACTTGAGCAAAATTATAAAAAAAAATGTCTTCTAGATTGATTAGCAAGTTGCAAACATATGTACATACAAAAAATTTGTTGTGTTTTTTGGTGTTGTAAAAATTTGTTCTGTAATGAAATACCATTAAAAACTTAAAACCAAATTGCAGCTTTGCATAAATATACTTTTATAAATTTAAGTCACACCTTCATTTTATCAACTCATATCACAGTCATTTTCACATTGTCATTTTCGTTAATTTTCACATTGACATAAAGCTAATACACAACAGATCAAACTGTTTTCAATATAAAAGTATATTTTGTTATTCGTTTAAATTGCAAAATAAATGTACAAGAAACAATATGGCCGCTTGAATACGGATATTGATTTGTTCATACAAATCTTTTATTTTCAATTATTTGATATTCATAAATATTTTATCTGCCGCATAAATTCATTGAAATGTGAATATGTTGTTTGTTCTAAAATTGAAAATAAAATTAGCATTTTTGTTAAATGTTCTTTGTTTAGTGTTACAGATGTTCTCTTTTTACATCAATTCAACAAAAAAACGAATTTTAATGGAAAATAAAACACAAAAAGTATTTGACAGAAATATGAAACAAAATTAATGATGTGATATTTAGGTTATTTGAATATTTCCAATCACTGTGTTAAAGCTTGTAATTTTTGTAATTTTTTTATAACAAGATAAATAGAATGACATGCATGACTTTGCTACTTTTGTGGCAGAAATATGTGGTTGTGAAATCATTGTTAGTTCAAACTGTTATTAGATTGTTGTAGTTATCGTTTAAAAATTACTACTATGTGCTGGCTGAAAATAACATGAGTTGGCGTTTTAGGCCATGTTTTTGCTGTTGTAATAAAGTATTTTTGAAAAATTTATACATCAAAATTAATGGTTTTACTAGCTTTGGGTTTTACTTATCGAAAAAACAAATGATTAAACCGTTATTTCGTACTCTGTTTCGATGGTATTGTTGGGATAAAATGTGATATTGAAATATTTGAAATTTAATTCCAATAAAATAATTTTTTTCTGATGAAAAATTCATAAAATTTCTTTTTTAAAGCCGAATTGTTTTTTCGTTTGTTTTTCCTATCGGACCATCACTCAGGGGATGATCCTTTTCAAGCCATGCATTGTGCCAGAACAAGGAAATTAGGTTGTGGGGAGAAGAAAAGAAGGAGTAGTGTTCATTAACAATCGATTTAAACTTTCCTACATTGAAAGTGACCGAAGAAATCTCTTGAGGGAATTTATTTTACATATGGACTGTTCTTTAAATAAAAAATTTCCCTATAATACGCAGTGCGATTCAACGGCCAATCAATCACAAGTGGATGGGCCTTCAACGAAAAACGTGTTAAATGCAAAAACGTGCGAGTAAAGGGAATAAGTTACCTAATTTCATTAAAGCACTTACTATTGTGGTAACAATAAAATAGTAAACAGTGAACAGCCCCTAACGAGCCTCTTGGCGCTCTCTAGTACGTGGTCGCAGACTTTGGGACGCCGGTACTTACATAAGAGCTGTATTCAATTTTTGACGGATATAGGTGGTATAAATTGTACGATGATCGCATGGAGTGAAATATCTTTTAAACCGTTTTAGAAAATCGAGACTCTTCAATGCTTATTTCAAATCCTGATAAATAAACTTAGTTCATCAAACATCACACTGTATTTTTTTTGATTCCTTAATACTTATATTACCCGTAATAACAGATGCAGCATCATTTCCGTACACACATCTATGCGTAAGCATGCAACGTTGAGTCTTACGGACATTAAAATAGATTTTATTCATACGATCCCATTTGGAGATTGTTGCAAGATTTTTGTGATTGAGTATATTATTCATGTTTTGCCCTTTGGAACACACCTTCAACTGGTTTTGTCTCTTAATGAGTGAGTACGAATAACGAATGGTGCTGTCATCTGCGAAAGAGTAGATAGGGTCCATATATACTATTATATATATTAGACCACATATTGTGGTTCTAAAACTATGTGCTGAATTTTGGAATTTAATAGCAACTACGGTGTTACGTACTTTGTGTAAATTTAATTTGTTGTGTTAATTTATAGTCACTGTCTTAAACTGTCTTACTGTCTTAGATGAAAAATACCTCTATTATTATTTTTTATACAATTTTCTTTTAAATCAATTTATTATTTAATCTGCCACATAACTTTTAAGTAAATTTCAAGAATGCCAACTTAATTCTCCTTATTTTATCACAATAATTTTTTAAAGTTTGACTGGCGAATACGGTAATGGGAGTACAATAAAATTTTATAATTTTTCCGGTTTTATTTTTATCTCGTTTAGTAAATTAGGCACATTATGCTTATTACAATATAACAGTATTTTTAAAATAAAAATCCATTACTTTATTTCACTTTATGTGAATTGTTATTATCAACAAAAATATCTAGCGCAAGCAAAGTTTTGCGAGCACTTTACATAAATTCAAAAAAAGGTGATGTAGAACTGAAAACAAGAAATGATAACCTGCGTTTTTTGTTAATTAGACATCGTCGAATTTGCATTCCACAAAAAATAGTGGTAGCAATGAAGAATTTCTTCAGTATGACTATACCTTCATTACTACTAATAAGGTTGTAAATTTTAAAAATTTTTAAAAATTTTATAAAACTAATTTAATACCTTAATTAGGTAATCATTTTATTCAGTTTTTATTTAAATTGTTTAATATGTTCAAATGATATTTTTATTGTGAATAAGTGAATTTTCTTTTCTACAACAACTAGAAATTGGAATAAATAAAATCTAAAAAAATATAATAATTTTAAACATTATTGTTACGAAGATGATTTATTACATTATAAATTACTTACTCCGCGTTTTACAAACTTCGTAGCTTTCTAGGAAATCTTGCACACACAAGACAACAACAATATGCTTATGAGAAATTCTGACAAATAAGTAACTAACAGAAAACAAAAACCGCTAACACAGAGCAAGACAAAACACACAGCCAAGCAGGCGCCTAAATATTTCGAATAAAGAAATGTCCGTTGATTTGAAAAAAATTTGATAATTTGAAAAAATCGTGCATAGATTTGAATAAAAAAATTGAGTTGATGCAACTATTTTTATCTCAAGATATTTTTCACTACCACAGTGGCAGTTTTTAAAATACTGTAGCAAACATAAATCACGTTTATTTCGTACCACTCCTATTCCAGGACCACAATTCTCAAAAAATGTCAGTAATGGCTTCTTCGGTTTCTTTTAAAGCGAAAGTTAGTTGTTAATATTAATATAACTTTTTTTTTAATTTTTATATTTAACTTTGTGCTATTTTAACAGCGTTTATCTTCTTGGGTGTTTGAAACCAAAGAAGTTTTTATGAGATTAAAAATAATTACTCGTTTGCAATTTAAAGAGAAATGGAAATGAATGGTTTTTAAATAAAAAAGATGACAATAGAAAAGCTTAAAAATTGTATTTATTAAAAAGAAAGAAATAATAAAAGAAAATGAAATAATTTCACTTTTTTAAAGCTGCTAAAGAAACTAAGTATATATTATTATAAAGGTTTTTTTAACAAAAAGTTTATTTCCTAAAACAAAAAAAAAAACAAAAAATTTAAATTAAGATGATTCAAATTTTTATTTTATTACTAAGAGACAAGTTCGGCAATTTTGAATGAAAAATGATATCTGGCAGATGTCCATCACGACCAGGCTAATAGATGTCGATTCCTTCATCAACGTTTTTAATCACTTTTTGGCAAAATGGCGCTCCTATTTCGTTAATAACAGATTTTGAGTTTTAAAACTAAAATCGATACGATTGACTCCCCATAAAAAATGATCCAGTAGATAATGTGATTTATTATCTGGCTGTTCACTTAACTGCTGGTTATCGTGAAATTATACGATCGGGAAATCGTTTCATTAACTCTATGACATGTAGCACCATCCTGTTGAAACCACATGTCAGTGATATCCACGTCGTCAATAATAGGCCAAAATTGGGTTGTTAGCTTCACGCGATAGAATGATCAATTGAAAAAAAACGGGCCAATCACGTCGCCAGACCACATAAAAATCTCTCTAGGATTTTTAGAAGCCCAAATGCGGCAATTTTGATTCTTGTCTTACCCTGACAAGTGAAAATGGGCTTCGTCTGAAAAAATGATTTTTTCAAAAATATCAGCCGGTTGTTCCTAAATGAATTTAGCGAATTTGCGGCGATGAGAATGGTTGGTTGGCTTCAATTATTGCACCAGTTAAACCTTGTTACCTTCAAAGTCAAATACTTACGAAAAATTCGCCAATTGAACGTTGAGGAATTGACAAATTCGGATCTGCTTCAACACTGTGGCTCACGGCTGCAAAGTTTTCACTTGAACGAGTCGCTCAAACACGCGATGGTGTTCACTCATTTTGTATCCAGCTTGTCGACTCAATTTTAGCGACCAAATTCTTAATAGCGGCCTCAGAAAAACGATTATGTTGTGCAAAAATATTAGGAATTTTACGAAATGTAACTTTAACGGAACCACCATTTTCATAGTGGATTTTAGTTATTTTAATGTGATTTTTGTGCAAAATTGAATTTATTGCAACAATTGATGCATCTACTACGAATATTTGCTGTTGCCATAAATGGAAAACAAACTTCTTGTTGAAAAAAACCCAATATTATTATTATTTTTAGTGTATTTAGAATATTTTAATATACAATTTTAGACTGTAACTATAGGTCCGCTAAATAACTTTTTGTTTTTGTTTTAAATGCTATAAACAAAACTACACAGCTTCGGCTGTGTGGCACATAGCGACGTCCTGTTGAAACCAAATGTTGCCAATATCCTCCTCTTCAGTTTTTGTGAACAAAAATTCGTTCAACAATAACGATCGCCATTGACTGTAACGGCCACTCCTGAAAAATGGCCCAGTTATGCCTCTGGACCAAAATCCGCACCAAACAGTGACTCGTTTTGAGTGCGTCGGCTTTTCAATGTATGCGTGAGGGTTTTCTGTGCCAAGATCAATGAGCTTCATCTGTAAAGATGATTTTTTTTTTTGCAAAATCGGCATCTTCTGTAAGTCGATCGCAGGCCCACTTAGCGAAGCGTTGTTCAAGTGTATACACAAACATATTCGTTCAGCGGAAGGATAAATCTAATTATTTGTCAAATCAAACATGAGCTAAGTTTTACCATTCACGAAAGAAGCACTGGTTGAAAAAAGAAAAACGTTTGATTGCAGACCCATTATAAGATGGAAGATGAATTCCAGACTGCCATGCCTCGTAAGCAGAAAATTAGAAATTGTTTCTAAATTTATTCAACATGACTATTTACTATTCACTTTATATTGTGGGTCGCTGATTACTGAACCATATTCTGAAATTGGTTTTACAAGTAATAGAGTAAAACTGTTAAACACAAATATATAATAAATTCTATGTTGAATGTATTTATGCACTTCTGCATATGATGCTGGTTCTCGTTAGACTGTGTCCAATCTCTTTTTGCAATTGCCTTTTATCCGTTTTTTCTTTTCTTATACAAGTCATGTATCTAACTGTTTTGTTATATATGGATCAGTGAACTGGTTACCTACATGTTAATAAACCCTAGTACACTTCTAGCCTTATTAATGGTCATGTGAATATGAGATATGAAAGTTAATTTCGTGTCTATCAAAACTCCCAAATCTAAAATATTATCCAACAATAGCAACTGTTGCATTATGCAGCATTTCTGTAGGTTTACTTTGAAAGCTAATCAAGCCAGGTTAAAACAATTTGATTGATAAGTTAACATAACTGAAGAAAATGTTGACATCGTCCATGTATATGAGCGCGTTAGAGAATTGGATTACGTTTGGGGGATCATGGAAGATAAAATTATGGGTGTAATATTGAATTTAAGCCTATTTTTTGATTTCTTGTGCAAATCCATTCGATTGTCCTCCATGTTGTTGTTGTATTTTTTTAATTTACAATCAATTTTGACGTGACCGTCTTGGATTGGGCAAAAAATCTCTCAGGTAGCATCGTTTGGGTCATGGCGGAGCTAATTGACTTTTGCGATGTGTTGGTGGTGGTGCCCAGCTTATATGCAGTCAAAAAGCCTCAGTAATGCAGTTTTTTTTAATGTAATTTCTGTTAATGATACACTGACGTTGAGGCTGAAGCTGTAGCTGAAGTCGTTAAACATTCTTTGATGATGGTGTCGGTGGTGCTGGTGCTGGTGTTAAAGTTAAAATTAATACTGTTGATACTGTACCCCCAGGGGCACAACTGTGAGATTAGATTTACATCTGCGCCCGACTATGTAGTCTTAATCAGATGGTGGTCAAACCACTGCATAATTTGGGACGTCATGCTCGTCCTAGGAAGCCAAAGACTAATTCTAGCAACAGGTCTTTCCTAGTTGCAACTTTAATAATTCCAGAGCAGGGCTGCAAATCATCACTCCTTGCTAGAGGTTTGAAGACTATCCAACTCCTGTCCAGAACACATGTCTAGCATGCTCACTGGATCTGGGAACATTTCACCAGGTAGGTGTTATTAAAGGTGAAATGAACCCGGCCACCATAGAACCATAAACTGTTATGGGGCCGCGAAACCACAACCACCACGATACTGCCATATAGGAGCCAACCTCAATAATCAGTCAGAGAACAGTTAAATGTCTAAAGAGACAAATAACGAACTCTGCGGCTTACTGATTCCTGTGGAAATAAAGTGGAGTTTCCAGTTGTACCCCTGCTGACTTCAGGGGACTGGGCTCCCTTTTTCCCCCAGTTGCACAGGTCTAAGTTGTTGCTTTCTCCAAAGACCATATATATGTGCCACCGGGGGGTCCCCCAGGGGCACATTTATATGTCTTGACGGAATCTCACCGTCACCGGGGTAAAAGGGAGTCCCAGTCCCCTAAAGCTAGCAGGAGCCAAGTGGGCAACTGCACGTTATTTCCATGGAAATCAGTAAACCCCAGATTATTAGTTATTGAGGTTGGTTCCGCGGGAGCATCGGAGTGGTTTTGTTTTCGCGGCCCTCATTCGAGTTGTGTAGGTCGGATCATTCTCTATGAAGATAATGAATGGTCCAGATGAGCATGCTTGCGGTTGTGTTCTGAAATTTTATTAAGCTTGCACGTGTTTTGGACCAGGAGTTGGATAGTCTCGAAGTCTTCAGCAAG
Organism: Trichopoda pennipes; assembly: GCA_030448955.1. Classification (NCBI taxonomy): domain Eukaryota; kingdom Metazoa; phylum Arthropoda; class Insecta; order Diptera; family Tachinidae; genus Trichopoda; species Trichopoda pennipes. The sequence goes on from JASKUP010000023.1 coordinate 3,020,617, forward strand.
AATTGGGAGCGTTGGCCTGCTCTCGGAGTTGCGACTAGGAGTGACTGGAGGATAGAGATAGCCGAAGTCTTCCTAGGGCGTGGGTTTGATTCCCCGTCGGGTTTGGGCTTCCTTTAATCATTTTACAATTTGGAGCATAGTCCAAGCTTGATTTTTAATTTTTGGTTTTTGATTTTTAATTTTGTGGCGAATCATAAGCTTGGAGTAGTAAATTTTTGAAATTATAGCACTGATCTATTTAACCAACGACATAATCTACGTTATGTAATAATGAAATATTTTGTGAAATTTCATTTTATATTATCTCACGTTTAAACTTGAAACAAAAAATATAATTTTTTAACGGAAAAAGGAGATACATGTTGTTTAGTTTTAGATAACTTTTTTTAATTTAGTTTTATTTGAGGAAGAGTACACAATCGCACTTGTAACGTTGAAAGTCGTACCTCGTTTTCACCTACACAAGATCACCACCTTGTCCATACTTTTCTTAATTTGCGGAAATGGATTATTGTTATTATTATTCTTATTATTATTATTCTTATTATTATTATTCTTATTGTTATTATTCTTATTATTATTATTCTTATTATTATTATTCTTATTATTATTACTTATTGTTATTATTTTAATTATTATTACCCACTGTTGAATTCCTTCATTAATTTAAGATTTATGAATTATTATATTTTAATTATTATATTATTTAAATTAACGGTCGGGAACGTAACAGCGCCACCTGTGAGTCAGAGACAACAGGATCAACAACACAGTCAGCTGTGAAGTAGATAAAAACTCACCGCTGATAGTTGTCATGCGGCCATGATGGATAATCTATGTGTGTGTGTGAATGTGTGTACCCACGCACAGTTATATAAGGCGGAAGATTTTATTAAACGAGATCAATTGGCAGGAAGATCGCCTGCAGATAAGAAGTCTTTTGGACAGGAATTTAATATTCCGCAATAATCTCTTATCGACAGTAAGGGTACAAGTGGTGGAAGTTTATCTTCTAACGAGGATTAGCTTGACCGTGCGACTGAGGCTGTGGAGGAATTTAATATTCCCGCAGTATCATTTCACCCGGCCAAGAATTCCCCGCGATCACTGCTGCGAAGATAGTGCTTAGTTTACCGCCGCGGCCACCTGTGCCGCCGCCATCTATACCGCTGTCGCCTCTACCGCAGCCATCTGCACCGCAGCCATTGGTGCCGCTGCCGCCTCTACCGCAGCCATCCGTGCTGCTGCCGCCTCAACCGCAGCCATCTGCACCGCAGCCATCCGTGCCACTGCCGTCTCTACCGCAGCCATCCGTGCTGCTGCCGCCTCTACCGCAGCCATCCGTGCTGCTGCCGCCTCAACCGCAGCTATCTGCACCGCAGCCATCCGTGCCGCTGTCGTCTCTACCGCAGCCATTTGCACCGCAGCCATTAGTGCCGATGCCGCTTCTCTCGCAGCCATCCGTTCCGCTGCCGCCTTTACCGCAGCCATTTGTACCTCTGCCGCCAGGACCACTACTATGTCCTGCAGCCAGTGTCGCCGCCGCCAGTACCAATACTAGGTCCTGCCGCTGCCGCCTGTACCTCTGCCGCCAGTACCTCTACTAGGTCCTGCCGCCGCCGCCTGCACCGCTGCTGCCTGTACCGCTGCCGCCTGTACCGCTGCCGCCAGTACCAATACTAGGTCCTGCCGCTGCCGCCTGTACCTCTGCCGCCAGTACCTCTACTAGGTCCTGCCGCCAGTGCCGCCGCCGCCTGTACCGCTGCCGCCATTCCCATTTAACAGCGCCATCTTGACCGCCGCTGCCTGCACCGCTGCCGTCTGTATGACTGCTGGTGTCCCTACCGCTGCCCATTGCCTCAGCGAGCTGACTCCCTGTTCTTCGGCTACAATTCCCGACCGTCCACTACAACAAGCCACCTTGTAAAGATTAGTGAATAAATAAATCTGGTGTTAAGTTTTATAAAGTTATAAAACATTGCGTGTCATTCATTCTACGGTAACAAACTATTAAAATTTGCAACGACCCTGGCCGCCGCTGTCGCTATCCCAGCAACCAGCGGAAACGTGTCGTTACACACTTTATTTTTGTATGCTAAAGTTGGTAAATCGATTAAGTCTTCTTTTTGCTCTTGGCTACAAGTTTTAATTTTCAATCACTCTAACTTTTAAATATATAAGTATAAGAAAGAAATAATGGGTAAATTTATAAATTATTATTTTAAGCACAAAGATTGAAGAAAAAAATTTTTGATAAAAAATAAGATGAATAAATTGATCTTAATTTACATCACCCTATACATAGACTTTCGGAAGAACTATTTTAAGTTTGTCAGCAAACAAATGTAAATGCCTTAAAGTTTATTTTAAATGTTTAAAACACGCACAAGCACTCTCACAAGCGGCAGGTTGTTAAAAAACGATAAAGTTTTCTAAAAACTAACACTTGTAGACAGTGAATTATAATTTTTCTTCTGTTATGTCTTTATTATATTTTCATGTTAAAACCGCATTATTTAGTAAGGAAAGGAAATTGAAAAGTCTGCAATAATAGTTTTACTTTTTATTCTCTCTTGAAATTGCTTTTTTTTCACGCCTCTATCTTTTATTTTCTGTTGCCAGTTTTAAATTTCCTATCAACTATAGCGACGTGTTGCAAGAAATGAAAATAGGATTAAGTATTATAAAATCATTTCTGTTTTTTTTTGTAGTGAGTAAAAGAGTAATTAAAAACGTTTAATTGATTTTTAATTAAGTAAAAAACTTTCACTAGGAAAAATAAACTTTCTAAAGTCTTAAAAGTATTTTCAAAGAAATTTAGCTTTAAACCCTTAAAAATATTTTGAATATGAAAATTTATAACAAAAAAAAAACATATTCCATCAAGAAACCTCAAACAAGCTTTACAGTTATTAATTTTATATATTTATAAAATTTTTAATTAAATTGAAATTCCTTTTTCCTATGAAAAACTTGCAATTTTACAGTTTAGTTTCTTTTAAGAATTCTTACGCTAGAGATAATTAATAAGGAAATTTCTTTACAAAAGTTTTGTTTGGAACTTAGAAAACGACAGAAGGCAGTAAAAACCAGTACTAAATACTTTTGTTAATAGAGGAGAATAAAAAGTGTTGTTTCTTGTAATTATCTAAATTTAATGGGATATCAACGCTATTGCAGCACACCCACAGTACACTACAGAACAATATTTTATATGTTGAAAAAGTTTGCAATCCCCAAAGCTGTATTTTTATATAAATTCTTTGCAACACTAAAACAATAAAGTATTTTCAAGTATGTTAAATGCCACAACTCAAATTGTTTGTTAAATTTTAGAGAAAGTTTAAGTTATTTATTGTTAAAATATTTAGAGTGATTTTCTGTGGGTATTTAAAAGAGCAAAAATTATGTAATTAAGGGTTAAGCGAAAACATTCTAAATATTTTGTTTTTAATTTTAAATTAGTATTTAATAAAATAAAAATTTAATGATGTGTTTTTTGGCTTTTTAGTTTTTGTAACTAAAACTTAAGAACTTGCCCAAGGGTTCATGGTAAAATACTGCCTGCAATTTTTAACATTTAGTGCCCGTGTCTTTACTCTCGCAAATCATTATGAATAGTGCTACAAAAAAATCTAGGTTAGTCATAAAATATCTTTGGTTAAACGCAAAATTTTGAATGGCGATTAAGCTCGTTTTTGGCTTAACGAATTTCTAAATAAATAAAAATGAAGTATGTAGACTTATATTAAGAAAAAATATAAGCAATTTTTCGAATACATTTCGAATATTTTTGTTTTTATTTTAATTGAAATAAATGTTTTATGAGAATATCATAAGATGTTTATTTTTGAATAAAAATGTTTATAATAAATATTTTGCGAGAATATCATGAAATATTTATTTAAAGAAATCAAGCACGAAATAAAGTTACTTATATTAAAAATGATTCCGAATAATTATAAATTACTTATTAAGAAAAAATTTTATATACGCTGGTGGCATAATTTAATCTTATTTCTTGAAAAATTAAAGCGGAACTTATGTTACGGTATAGCGTAAATAGCGAAAAAATCAGTTTTAACAAAATGCTGCTAGATACGACGATGGTAAAATACGTTACGTATCTAGCGAGAATCATCATTCCGCCGTCTGCGAGACTCCGTTGCGGCTAAAAACTCAGGTTAAGTCCGAGATATTTTGCCCTCTCCGGCACTGCTCCCGCATGACTTCAGGGGGATTCCTATATGACCAGTATGGCCCTGTTCCCTAAGCATGCATCCAGGTACCCATTTTGAGCACCATTTTAGTGCTGATTAATCGTCACCATATCAAGATCTCGTTTTTTCGTGCGGGGTACACGTTCTACATTATTCGCCACAACAGTCCAGTTTTCGCGACTGCTAAACATTTTGTCTACTATATTCACTGCCTGTCATTCGACCAGTTTGTGCCTCCATTTTTGGGCAGCATTCAAACCAACGATGGTACTTGAAGAAGTTATGGCCAGCGTTGTCCACTACATTATCCTCTTCGTAAATGCAGAAGCAAGTGTCACATTTCCCCATATCATATAGGTGCTTACGAAAGAAGCCTTGTTCAGATGGCATTCCCCTGATTTTAATGGATCTTACAACCATCCAGACTTGTGTCTTGCGGGGCAAAAGGGAGCCCAGTCCCCTTCAAGCAACTTGCCAACTTGACAATCCACTATATTTTCACGGAAATCAGTAAAGCCCCAGAGTTCAGCTGTTTGCGTTTTTAGTCTTTTAGCTGTTCTCTGACTGATTATTGAGGTTGTCCCTTCGGGAGTATCGTAGTGGTTGTGGTTTCGGGGTCCTCGTTGAAGTTTGTGGGTCGGATCATTTACAATGAACACAATGAATGGTCCAGGTCCAGTGATTTTGAATGCCGTCGTGTTCCTAATTATATTAAGCTTCATACGTTCTGGACCAGCAGTTGGATAGTCTCTGACTCTTCAGCAAGAAGTGAAGGCTGCGGCCTACCTCGGGCTTTTAAAGTTGCAGCTAGGAGTGACCGGAAGATATACGTATCCGAAGGCCTTCTAGGGCGCGGATGGCGCTACATACCATCCACAGTGGTAATGATCCACCATCTGATTAAGGCCCACGGCCAGGTGCAGATATAAATCTTATCACGTGTCCAGATGGCATCTGCTTTAAGTAGAAATTAACCCCTCCATTCTCCCTGCATCTCCATTTATCCAAAACGTGGATCATCTCCCATAGTAATTATTTCTCTAGGGATGACCCCAACAACTGAAGTCAACGGATTGAATTGAAATAAAAATTTGACGATAAGTTAATTTCGAGAAGTTATCGCCCTCCGAGATTTTAAAGGCTTAAAATCTCTTGATTATTTTATGTGGGTGCATCTACGGTCATTTATTTAAAATCATAAACCAGCAACAAGTAACACCTTGGAGCCTAACATCTGCCATGTTTTATTCGCGGCAAGGCGCCAGCTATGCTCGATCAAATGGAATGCCATTTGAATGATCTTTTGAAGAATAAAAGACTTTTTGGTAAATAATATTTAATTTTTTGTTATATGATAAATTTTATAGTTTTTTAAACGATCTTTTTTATCTTTAATAAATATCTTTTTTCTTTTTGAAGATCTTTTTTTATATATTTTTTCTTTTCAATATTTCGCTTTCCTTTGGAAAGCTTCTTCAGAAAAAATTTTTTTTTTTTTTTCCTCATACACAAGTAGTGAATGAACTTTCTTAATTTAATGAAAAAATTTTATAGAAATTTTTAAAAAAGCCAGTAAATTTGTTTGAGTTTAAGTACAAAAAACTTTATTAACAATATGAGAATTATTTTTGCTATACAAAAAATTACTAAAAAAAATACATTTTAATTAAGTTTTGGTTACTTGCTGTATCGCAAAAGATTTCCAAAGATATAAATTTATATAAAAATAAAATCATTTCGATAATTCACTTATTAACTCAAGCATTTACGAGATCACGACATAAAGGAAAAGAAAATAATTGCTAGACAGTCACGGATGAATTGGTTGTGGTAGAATGTGGTATAAGTAGAAAAATAAAGAAACATTTAATGTGTAACCGCCAAAGAAGAGTTAATGAAGTTATCTGTGCAATCAAAGTGGATCCCTTTCCCTTGTTGACATATGCTTTCCAGGGTAAAAGGCAGTACACATCGCCTAGGCTAGCAGGAGGCTGTAATTGGAAAATAACTGGACACTCGATGTCCGATCAGTGACTAACTAAACTGGTACCATAGAAACCAATAGGCCCACAGGATTACGGCTATTGTTTGAACCCAAAAACCGCGGGAAGGTCTTTTTTTCCAACCGAAATACTCTTGCATTGCAACAGCCTGTTGCTAGGCTGGGGTAACATGGAGTTTAGATAGTCTTCGGTTCTCAAGCAGGGAGTTACGGCACAGCCCTGCTTGCTGTGCTCTTGAAATTGCTACCTATGGTGTGTATGCATCCATTGTTTTCACCGAGTGGTAAGACCACCGTCCGATTAGAGCCAAACGGTTAGGTGCTGACGAGAATCTGTATCACATCTGTACCGCAATAAAAAATAAGATGGTTAAGTCATCCCTAATACAAGAACATCGTCATTTAATTCCCAACAAAAGAACATATGTGACAGTCGTGTCTGAGGTGACGGTTGTAAGTTTGAGAAACGCCAAAGATTTTTCTACTACTTCAAGCGATTTTGGATTTATGGCACTCAAAGAGTGTGGTAGTATGGATGGCTACACAAGCCTCTTAAAAGCACAAGCCTAGTAAATAAAAGATCATATGAGAATGTCCAAGACCAGTCAGAGTAAAAAGTACGAGCCAATAAATTAAGAATAAAATAAATATTAGGACTCAAAACTAATATCCTAATTGGGGAAGAACTTATCACACAAAAATGAAATTAAATACATAAATTCGTTATTATTTGACTGGAAAAAATTCATTTTCACAAGAAACAAAACGTAAAAAATTTTAATTAAGACAATTAAAATATTAATAAAACTTAAAATATTAATAAAACAAACGTTCGTTAAAGTAAAAGTTATTGAAATTTTCGCGGTGTGAACTAAACAACTAAAAAACGTTACAGTAATAACAAAAATCATACGATTACACTATATACTACAGAAAAAATTAACAAAATTATATTAAATTAGACATTAAACTACGTTAATGTTTGTTTAACATAAGCTAATATAATAACATAGAACTCAATTATTAAGTTATAGTTCCTTGCTATAACTTGTTGCGTTTTTCGTACGTGTAAATTAAGAGTGAAATCACAAAAAATACAGCACATTATGTTAAATAGTCAATGTGACTTTATGAGGATGGAAGTTAAAGAATAAGTGTTATGCGTTAAAACTATTTATTTAATGCATCGTATGCAGATTGCTTTCATATTAAATTATTTTTATAATGCATAACATTTGCAGTAATCAAGGCAGTCGAGCTTGTTACATTAAAATAAAGAATTAATTTTAGAAAAAAAAAATATTTTTTATTTTAGAATATTAAAAATATAATCGTAAAATGTTTTCAATTCCTCCTCTTAACATCCTTCCCCCCTATTTGTACGTAAAAGAGTTTATTATTTTTTGCCACACCGCAGTTAAATGTATGAGTTTGAACTTGAAATATTTTTTATCTGCCAAATTTTATTATCAAATGAAAAGACAGGAGAATATTATAGTATTATGATGATATTGCTACTGAAAACCATTACGAAAAAGCGAATAAAAAAAACAAATAATAGAAAACAATTTGAAACATGTGTGAAAATAATTCTGCTTAAGGATAATTGTTGAATTTCATGTTAAAATTTTGTTTCTGGAAAAAGTGTTGCTTAAGGATAAATGGAAAAAAATAGAAAGGCGCTTAACGATGTTTGATAGAAACAGTTAACCTTAATTTATATATCGATGGTATAGGGAAATATACCAGCTGTGCGTATTTATATATTTTTTACATACTTACATGTATTTTCAACTCTCTATTTTACTAAGTACATTTTTTTTATAACACGAAAGATGGAAAGAATATTTGAAAAGAACAAATTTAAAATACCAATAATATCAATGAAAAAAAAATTGTTTAATTGCAAACAAGCTATAAAATAAAAAAGGCAAGTTGCCTAAAAAAATTAAGAATACCCCAGTGAAAAAATATGTCAACAAGAACAATATTATGTTTTATGGATTCATAATATCTGGTTGCTGGGAACCAGAAGAAGGGTAAAAATTAAAAACAAGTTTTAACATTGCATTGTTAGGGTGTTAAGTTCTGTGGAATATCGACGCAATATGGGAGATGTGTCTTATTGGTTTATTGTTACAACAAGGAAATGTAATCTGATCAAATCTGAATCCGACGCAGTTATCTCCTTCTCCTCCCTCCCGCACACTTTTTTTATGTTATTATGTTCATATCTAACTAAGATTCTTTCACTAGCTCATATACCATAGCTACACTCCAACGGTTTTCCTTTTCCAGCAGTCTCCTGAATATTAAATGTTTTCTTCGTTTCTTGGCCTCTTTCAAAAAGATTAAAATTGAAATTATTTTTTTTATACTATTGGCTCTGCTGGGATATGAACTCATAGCTTGGGGTCTTCTGTAAATTAAACTTTCGTTTTATTAATTACTCTATCTACCACTAGCATGGCTGATGTGTTTTAACAGAATAACTCAAAAGTTCTATAGCCCATGTTTTAAGTTTTTACTTTTCAATTCCGTTTCTCTTTGTTATCAACTTTATCTTGAAACCCGTAATTTCGTGCACATTTTGTGTGTAGACCATCTTTTTATAGCGATGGTTCCTACAACGCCTTGGTAGAACTAGAGGGAGTAGCGTTTTGTGCAGGAAAGTCTTCTGCAGGGATTTTATTTCACTGCCAAACGTTGTGCGGTTCATTGACTAATTACCTACAAGGAGATGTGCTTTTAATGAAGAACTTATTAACCATACGAAGTTATAGTTTTTAGGACATAGTTATCTTTACTTATCACAGCATATCCTGTAATGGTAAAATGTAATATAATGGTAAAAAAGTAATGGTGAAAATGTTGTGATGGTAAAAAAATGAAATATATCCCAAATAGATAAAATGTTTTACTGAGGAAATAGACCTGTATACCTTACTATGAGTCTGGTCGCTTTCTCCCATCAGTAGAGTAACACCAAATAAGTCTTTTAAGTGCCAGCTCATATACGAGAGTTGTGTTTTTTTTCAATCGGATAAAGGCAATACATATTTAGTGACGAGTGAAGTATCTCTGGCAAAGATTCAGGCACTTGAATGATTCTTATGCGTCCTAAAAATAAGATTTATCCACCAAGCATCACACAGAATTTTAATTCCAAAAACATCGAAAGATTTTGATTTCTTAATATTTTTTCATCAATAATTACAGATACAGTAGCAAATTTAGTTGTACGCCATAATGTTAGCACCGACGTACAAGTGTTAAGTTTAAACGTGTTCGGAAAACTTATAGTTATTTTTCGCCAAATTTCTTTGAATGAAAAATACATATTTTATGGTGTCGAAGATACAAATGGAATGCAAATTTCTGTAAAGCCTTTCCTCTTTCAGCAACAACAAACACTAATGTCTTCCGTTAAAATTGTTGGATGATATTGTTGAGAAGAAAAACGGAATTGAAAAATACGCACTTAAAACATGGGTTATAGAACTTTTCAGTTATTCTGTTAACACACATGATCCGTGTTAGTAGAGAGAGTAAATTTAAAAAATAAAGTTTAAATTACAGAAGACCGCAAGCTATGAGTTCATATCCCAGCAGAGCCTAAAGTATAAAGAAAATTAATTTTGATCTTTTTGAAAGGCCAAGAAAAGAAAAAAAATGTTCAAGTCGTTCAGGAGTCACTGCTATTAAAGGAAAACAGTTTGAGTGTAGCCATGGTATATGAGTTAGTGAAGGAGTCTTAGTTAGAAGTGAAAATAATATAAAAATAGTGTGTGGTAGGGAGAAGCAGATCGTGAGTTCGACTGTCGGTGCATGTGTATAGCAGCGTTCGATTTAGGTTAGCACATTTAACATTTGCACACTGACAATATTAGATATTTTGTAACTTATCTGTTTGAAAGGAGTACAAAAAAAATAATATGTCAAAATCTTGCGGTTGTACGCGTATAATAATTTCGTGTAAATATATTTAAAATTCAGTTCATGTTTGTTTGTGGCTGACATGATATAACGAACACTGTACATAATTAAATTAAAAAAAAAACATTTAATTTATAACTTTGTTAACTTTCTCTTGAAGAATTTTTCAATAGTTTCGTTGTATTTAGAATAAATTAAAATATAACTTACTTGTATAAAGTATTTTTATAGAGGTATAGAAATTTGATATTTCATAAAATAGAGATGAGTATATTATATTATTTATTTGACATAAAATTTACTTTGTTCGAAAGATAACCTTCTGGCATGCCATGACTGGCTTAAACGTACTCCAATTTAGAGTACGTCCAATTTTCAATGACTTTTTCCAATATTTGTGGCCGTATATCGGCAGTGCGATGTAGAGTTGCTTCGAATTATTCTGTATGGATTTTGAATAGACTCGGACTAGCCTTTTCAAAGCTACAAAATCCTAAAATCGTTTCCATTTTTTTTCCAAATGCTTTACTGGTTGCTATATCAACGATTTTATATGCAAATTTAGAACTCAAAATATTATTTAATATTTATATTACTGAAAATTAAAGTTAACTGATTTTTTAATAAACACAAAAAAAATATTTTATTTTACCACAGTCACATAAACTCAATTCTTACAGTCAAAAGTCTATCCCAAATTTATTACAATCTCAGACAACAAATATTTTTTTACGTTTTATATGTAAAGGGTTTTTTATAAAGGCAAAAATATAATAAAACAAATAATAATTTTTTAAATTTGCATTAATTTTTTTTTATTCGTAAGATAAGAGAACGTAATCGAATCTGGTCTAGGTATTGTTGAATTCTTAGTTGCTGCACATCAAGGTTGTTCAATTGATGAACGCAAAACCATTAATTATGGCTGTTTGTCGGTAACTATGGACTGTCAGGTTCTGAAAAGCGTCCTCTTCAAAGAATCACAAACCAAGCATTCCTTCAGCCCATAAAACTCTCCGAACAGTCAGTGTTTCTGCATAAAACGGTGTCCCATCATAAACTTGAGGACTATTATCACTCCAGATTTGGCAGGTTTGCTTAATGATATATCTATTTATATAAAACTCAGCTTCATCACTAAACAAAATTCCTTAGAAAAACCGGGATTAACGGCAATCCAAATTGGACAATTTGCAGACGTTGTTCAGGCGTCAGTCTATTCATGTTGAAAAGCCAAACCAAATTAAACATAAATCACTTGACAGTAAAAAAGTTGTGTACCTCTATAAAACACCTTTTATATGTCTAATTTTAATTTTTGCTTTAGCGGGCATTTTCGAAAAAAAGATAAATGTATAAAAAACATAAACGTTCCATTTATCTTTCTCATTTATTTGCCTTGAACGACAAGAAACCGTAATGAAGTTTTAAAATAAATAAAAAAATGTTTGACAAACTACGAAGAATTTTAATTGAGTTAAATTTTTGTCCACCACCTACACTTGGGGTGTCTGTTCTGTTTTAAACAAAATGTTTTACTTTGATAAATAGTTCATTTATTATCATTAAACGAACGAAACCTTTGCCCTGCAGCATTATTTGAAACAAAAAAATATTCATCTGTAGTTTAAAGTGAAGCAAAAAAAGATTGGTTATGTTTAAATTTGCATAACAAGCGTGTTAAACTCAACCAGCCATTATACATTGTTTACCAACGAAAGAAAGTCTTGTTTTTTTTTCGTTTACGCTTCTTTTACTCACAAAATTATGAGGTGTTAATAATGCATGAGAAAATACCATATAAAAAAAACAAAAAACAATGTAAAATACATATTTCCTTAGCCCTTTTCTATCTTTTTTGTTGAAGCGCATATTTTTGCATAAATTTGCTATATAGCAGGGGTTAAAAATATTTTAACAACGTCCGAAATTAATTGAAAAAAAGGTTAAATGATATTTTATGTAAAATATACTGCAAACATTTTTTTGGAAAATATTTATTTAAAATTCTAAGGTCAAATAATTTTGCTTAATTAAATACTAATGAAAATATCAAAATAATCGTTTACATTAAGTAAAAAATTGGTGTTAATTGGCTTTTTTCATAACTTTAAATTATAAAAAATAAAATAAAGAACTATATATATTAATAAAAATATTTGAAAATTATTTTAGCAATGGCGTCTGTTTATGATAAAGCAAATTAGGTACGCTCAATTTTGAGCCTGACTTTTGAGAAGTGGTGTAGTAGTGTATAACGAATTACACGAAGAATATTAACCTCCAAACCGTTCTTTATTGGGGGCTTCTGAGCAAAAGCTAGTGACTTTACGAGATCACACAGCCGAGACGTGTCACATGGTACGACCTTTGAGGCCAGCTGACAGGTCTTTTTTTCGAATTCAAATTATAAACCGCATTAATCTCCTCCATATTTTGTTCATGGTAGAGCAACCATTTTGCATCAATCGAGTTAGCTCAAGTATGCTTAAGCTTAATTTTTTAAGATAACAAGACAATTGATATCACCAGTTAAATGTATTAAACGGCATAATGAAGTATTTGTTATCTACTGTGGACTGGTTTCCCTCCATATGCAACAATTTGTATATAACTAAGCCCGTTAAATTAAAAATGGGCCCAATAATTGAAATCATTTGCGAAGTTGTGAATTTCATGGCTGATTTTCAAAATAAAACTGGATAATTTGGTAGCCTTCAAGCGTCAGTCTATTTAAAGTGATTCCTTAGAGTATCGTGACTATAAATATAAGCGTAGTATAATTGTTTGACATTTAATTGTTTGTTTTTACATTTTGTCCAAAAAACATCATTCACTGACCCGGTTGATAAAGCTACTATATTTGCAAGTAATTCGTACTTGTCGAAAATTAATAAATACCGCACGTGATCAACACAGTGTTCGTTACTATGCTAAAAATGCCCGTTCAAGCTCGAGCGGTTAATAAGGTTTACGCAGATTTCAACATCAACAAATCTCCTGGACCAGATGGTATTTTAGCACTTCTTTTGAAACAGTGCTCTTTAACACTAGGGAATCCTTTAGCAGCACTTTTCGGCACGTTATATCATTCTGGTGAAATTCCAAAGGTTGGACGTATAGAAACGGGCACTCTTTTTCATGTACTCGCAATTCCATTTTGGTTTTGCTTTTCTTTTTTTTAAAGAGAAGTAGCACTTCAGGCAATAATGCTTATTTAGTCAAGTACCGTGCTACATTCTTTAGGAAAGGGATAGAGAAGAGACAGGTGGTGAAAGTAGAAGGACAGTTACGGAAATTAACTGTCGTATAAGTGAGCACAGTGACCATGCCTTCATCACCGAGCAGCCCCACCGATAGTCATATTTATTTTTGTAGTGAAAAAACAAGGTTTTTCTTGGGAATCGAACCCATAACCCCTAGTCTTATAAGCTAGGACACTACCTACTACAGGATTAAACACAAAAAAATCGGAGTTTAGGACATCAAGACCGAAATTACAAAAACAAATTTCATTGTATGAAAACGAATACAATTTTAAAAGTGATTTTAGAGAAAATTGCAGAAACTAAAAGTGGATAATAATAATAATAAAAACTAAAGGGTGGCTCATATAATTTTTCATGTTTGTAACTTTAGCTTGCAATCAGTAATTTTATTTCTAACTAAAACTTCCTGATGCAATTTCAACCCTTAAAAATTGTAATTCTTATTTTTTGTTGAAGCAAATTCAAAGGAAACACGTGAATTATTTTAATCAGGCTGGAGTTTACGTATATTTTTGTTTGCAAAATAATAATAATTTTTAATATAATACAACAGCCGTATGCAGTATATAATACAACAGGCGTATATTTGGCAAGAGTGATGAAACTGAATTAGGTCTACCCTTTCAAACAATCCAAAAATATCAAGACAATGTAGTTAGGAGTCATGAACAAATTCTGATGTGATTTTAAAAAGTCCAAGCATATTCAAAAATACCCTAGTTCTATATGGGAAGTTGTTATTATGTATACGGACGGCTGTAAAGTTGTTAAGTGAGTGAAAAAAAATTTTCTGTTTTTTAAGTTTCAATGTTAAAAAAGTTCGACTAAAATTGTTAATTAAACAAAAAGCAATTAAATTCAAAATAACATTAATTTTGTTAAAAATTTTTTAAAATTATAAAATTGGCTAAAACGAGACGTTATTTATACTAAGAGCCATTGAGATCAAAATATGAAAAATATCCAGAATTTAAAATAAAATATTATTTAAAAAAAATATGTATTTGTTTTTCAGATGAATCATTACCTAAAATAATTTTTTGTAAAGAAATATTTTGTCATTAATTTACTGTGCCTATAGCCTACTGTGCTGTGTACAAGATGTATAAATTTTATTTACCTCATTCGCCCACAAGATTATTTTATTTTCGATATTTGGTTGAAGGAATAATTTTTGAATATTCTAATTAAATTATTGACAGCAGAAAACTTTTTTAATTACATGAATTAACAATCTAATTACAACATGTAAAAAATATTAAATAGAATATTATTTTTGTTATAGTGTTCTATGCCCAGAAAGTTTTATAAGCAAAAAATATTAAACTGAAAGTATGAGAATTTTACACAATGATAGATTGTTAATGAATATTTTTTGTTATGGTGTTAGTGCTATAAGATATCTTTCTCGAAAGTTATTCTCTATGTGTGTGTGTGTGTGTAAGTTATTTTTTGTTATTATCCCTTAGGTATTAATATTTACTTTTATGTTATATAAAATTATTCATGTGTATAGTTTGTTAGTTTTCAATCAACAAAATGCCAAATGCCACAGGCAACTTAAAGAATAAGAATGTGATTATTGCAAACAAACAAAAATGGAACTTTTCAAACAAACATTCACTTACTTGCTAGACCAGTAAAAGGACACCCACTGTTATAGAAATTCGGGCAGACAGCCAATCTACTTTCAATACTTGTACAAATATTTTGTATTAACAAGAAAATAAAATATCATATATAAAATTTTTCATGCAACAACAACAACAACAATGTGCTGTAACAAAAGAATATGAAATAATATTTAACACACGTATAGGGAATATAAACTAAATAAAATACAGATTTATTTTCAAACACTTTATACTATTGTAAGACATAACGTCATGTCTTTCTTTAGTTGTTTTTTTATTTTTTTTCTATTGAAAACAAATTTCGTAACTAAGAACTACTGATTTTCTATGAAATTTTCTCTGGGAATTATTAAAATGTAAATATTAGGTGTTTTTATAGAGGTATAGAACTTAAAGGTGACAATAGTTTTTTTTTTTTAATCGCGCCCATTCAGTCAGCTGTTAAGTAATTCATGTTTAGTTTGGTTTGTTATTTCAATATGAAGAAACAGATGCCTGCTCAGGCAATCGCCAGATTGCAGTTTTCATTAGCAAATGTTATCTAGCGATGAAGCTTTTATTTGGAGTAATATGTTAATAAATAAACTGCTACATTTAGAACTGATGATAATGTTGAGAAAAATTTACATCCTGATAGGTGTGCTTTATGTGCTGTTCGAATCATTGCTCTGTACTTCTTTAAAAACAATGCTGCTCAGAATGTTACAGTACATGCTGACCGCTATCGACCCATGACTGCTGACGTTTTACAGCAATTAAACAATCATGATGTGTAGAAGCTGTGGTTGCAATAAGACAGTTTATGTCACACACCCACAATTGATTAATTGAAGGAAATATTTGGTAACCACTTGGTTTTGCATGATTATGTCTGCGAGTTCGTACGATTTAATGCCGCTAGAATATTTTCTATGGAGATATGTGTCGTCGCTAATGCCCGAAATGTTTGAACATTTGGAGGATAATATTCCACTATTATTGAAGAAAGTCATTAAAAGTTGAATCACGTCCGCTTATCTTTCCATTAAAGTTATTTTTTATATCAATTTAAGAAATTCATCTTTGTTTTTTCCACTTCAATATTCTGTAGCTCTATAAAAACACTCTTTACATATAAAAGGTAAGAAAATATTTGTTAAACAAGTTGTCTGCGATAACAATCAATTTGTGATAGATTTTTGCCTTTCAGAATTGAGTTTATGTGACTGTGGTAAATAAAAATATTTTTTTTTTCTGTTTTGTGTTTATTAATAAAGATTTAATTTGATTTTAGTAATAAAAATATTAAATAATATTTTGAATTTTGTTAACGTAAAATTGATATGCAAGATTGTTCAAATAGCAACCAATAAAGTATTTGAATAAAAAAATGGAAACGATTTTATGATTTTGTAACTTCGAAACGGCTATTCGGCAATTTTTCATAAACTCGATACGCTTGTAGTCGATGTGTAGGTCAAAACTAAGTTTGGTTGTCATAAAGCCGTTACAGAGATGATTTAAAAACTGCACCTTGCAAAACTCTTATTTATCGAGGGACTACAAAAAAGTTTAATCGATAATTTTGATTTTACTTATTTAAATTTGATCTTAAATATTAAATTAATTTTAAATTGTTACGGCTGTATGCATAAAAACTTAAAGTAGGTTTAACTGTCGTTGTTAAGCACAATTTCCTAAAGTTGTATTCATAAAACACTTTTACCTTAAAATACCTTTGTTAACTTTAAAGTAGGAAAAACCTACGTTAAACCTACAATAAATTGACCGTTCAATTTTATTATTGAAAGTTCAAAAACCAAACAAATTGTGTTTACAATAAACTGAGCCGTTTTTTTTTTTAAGTGGCATAAGTTACTTTGTTATAGTCATCTTTTTAATTTAAATTGGTTTATAAAACATTTTAATTTTTAGCCATTTCAACTAGTCTGTATTTTTAGTTTTCTTTTTGAAACGGATTTTTCTAATGATTGTGTTGAAATAAAATCTTTTTTCTCCATGTTGTGTACTATGAAGGATATTTTCGACAAGGGGCTATTACTACTATTACTATTTTGTCCTTTACATAAGTCACTATGTGTAGTAATATGCTTTTGAGTTGCGACATTCTTAGATATTTTATACAACACGAAACAACCTCCTGAGAATAAAAAAATAAAATAATGGTAATTATGTGTAGTATATTAGATATCAGTATAATATTGTTCCGTAAACTGCACTATTCTTTCGAACTAATAAAAATAAGTCAAATAATCACAACAATACTTCACACACACTTATTACATGTTTCCATTTCTTTCACACTAAGCTCCGTAATTAATTACCTAAGTACAGCGACTAACGCCACTTTCAAAATAAGCATTTTTGTTGCACCGTTAATTATCAACACTCTTCTCAAGCAAATCTCAATACTTCTTAACTCTTAACAAATCTCAATACTTCTTAATTTCAAATTTATTAAAAATGAAAAAAAAACTGTTCAGTTGTGACTTATGCCACTTTTAATGTAAACGGCTCAATTGACAATTATACTTTGTTATTCCAAAAATGTTAAAAAATATTTATTTAAGCAAATTGTAGTATACAAATAATAATAAAAACTAAAACATAACATGCCATTCAATATAAAACATTTTTACATCTTTATTTTATATTTTACAAAAATATAATTATAATTAATTATTTTAAACAAAAGTTTTATTGATGTATATATAATCAAAACAAAGCTCGTTATCCGAATAATTATTTTTTTAATATGAAATTCTTTGTAAGTTCTTCGTAAGCCTTGCAAATTAACCTTTTTTGGGTGCTTTGCTTTTTATTAAAAAGATTAATATAAAAAAAAACAAAAATATTTTGATTTTGCTGAAAAAAATGAAAAACAATAAAAACATTTTTTATGGATCTGACTACCCGGATAAATAATATTCATTTTTATACATCGTTTACTACAACGTGACAACTGAAAATAGTGGCATTGCCAGAATCAAAATACTATTTTTACTAAAGCATACATTAGCTAAAGTACTGTTTATGAATACCATTTTTTAACAAACGTCTGTTAGCCTTAAAGTGTTTGTTAACTAACGTGTACTTCAAAGCTCAAATAAGCGTTTTTTTTGCATACAGCCGTTAAAGTTTAAAGAAGTCTCGCTTAGGAGATATTTAACTTTTGAAATTAAAAGTTATAAGTTTTTGCCCGATTTTTTTTTTCTTCTAGCGGAGGCCATACCACCGTTTCTTTTTCTCAAATTTAATTTTTGATGCTAATTTTACAATATTTAGGATTATTGTTATTGTTAAGAAACATTTTTTAGGTCAAAAGCTATAGCAAAATAAATTTAAAAATTAAAAAATATTTTTTAAAATAAATTTTTTTAAATAATGGCAAAATAATTTTCAATGATTAAGAATCGTAAAGAAAACATGAAATAAATAACTAAAAATATAATAAATATAATTTAAATTACAATTAACAAAAAATATAATCAATTTTAAATCCTAGATTAAATTTTACGAAATTTACAACGAAGTGTTTTAACACACACCCAAAAATGCTACAAATTGTAGCATGACAATTAAGTCACTATTGATTATTGTGTTTGTATCTGCTGATTTTATTGTCCACTTGTCAGTTGATCAAAAACAATTTTTAAATATATTAAGCAGCTTTGCCTTATCAAAAATGTGGTTAAAGATTCCATAACGGGATGAGCAATGAACGAAATGGCAATAGAAGCTAACTTCGTCAACAATAACTAAAGTGAATTTTTATTTCCATTTAATAATAAATCGCTTCTGAGGTTAAAATTGTTCAAATTATTCAAATCTCACTCGCTGGCTGTTTGAAAAAATTTAATTTTAAAATAAACCAATTTAAAAAGGAAATCGTTTCAATAAATATCCGTACTCCACAGAAAATTTATAAATTTTAATATACTAATTTTATTTATAGGGGTTTTAAACTAGAAGTTTGTTTTTCAATTGTGGCAACACAAATAACATGATAGTTTTGAAGTTTAGTTTTTTGACGTATTCGTAGTAGATGCATTAACATTCGAATGATAATCGCATTAAAATAATTAATATCCACAATGAAATTGGTGGTTCTGCTAAAGTTGTATTTCGTAAAATTTGTGATATTTTCGGACAAGATAGTCGTCCTTCTAAAACGTCTATTAAGAATTTGGTCGTTAAATTTGAGTCGACAGGTTCGATACTAAATGTGCGAACATCATAACATGTTTGACCGGGTCGTTCAACGGCAAACATTGCAGTAGTAAGCCACAGTGTTGAGGCAGATCCAAATTCTTCGACGTTCCTAACAATTGGGGTTATCCAAAACTACCACATGACAAATTTTGCGTAAGTCTTTGACTGTGAAGCCTTACAAAGTTCAACTTGTGCAGAAATTATCATAGATTCGCTCAATTCATTCAGGAATAACCGGCTGATTTTTTTGAAAAAATCATTTTTTCAAACGAAGTCCATTTTCACTTGTCTGGGTATTTCAACAAGCAAAATTGCCACACTGGCGCTTTTGAAAATCCTAGAGCGATTATAAAGAAGCCTTTGCATGCTGAACCTGTTCTAGTATGGTGCGCTATCATTGTATCATGCTATCACGAGATGCGTGATTTGATTTACATCTGTACCGACTAGGTAGTCATAATCAGATGGTGGTCAAACCACTTTGAATGATTTGCAAACGACATTCACGCCCTAGGAGGCCATCGAATACGTATATCCACCGGTCACTCCTAGTAGCAATTTCGAAAGCCCGAAGTAGGCCGCAGCCTTCACTCCTTGCTAAGGAGTTGGAGACTTTTCAACTCCTGGTCTAGAACGCATGAAGCTTAATATAATTAAGAACACGACGGCATTCATACTCACTGGACCTGAACCATTCATTGTGTTCATTATGAATGATCCGACCCACAAACTCTCACGATGGTCTCGAAACACACAGCCATCACGATACTCCCATATAGGGGCCAACCTCAGTAACCAGTCAGAGAACAGCTAATTGTCTCAAGAGACAAATAGTGAACTTTGCGAGCGTACTGATTCACGCGGAAATATGTGGATTGTCCAGATGGCTCCTACTAGCCTTTAAGGGGCCTGGGATCCCTTTTACCCCGCAAGACAACAGTCTAGATGGAATAGTAGGTTCCAAAAAGACTATCATGTGCCCCCGGGGGGCTATCACGTAATACAATAAAAATTTGAATCATCTTAATTAAAATTTTTTGTTTTATTTTGTTTAAAAAAAGAAAGCTCTTACTGAAAAACCCTTTATAATTAAACACTTTCTGCGACAGTTTTCAATCAATTAAAGCTATTAAAAATTCATTGCAATCAAATCTAATCAACATTTGTAAACAATTTAGAAATCTATTTTATTTTTAATTAATTTCAAATTTTTATTAGTGTTTAAATATCCTTTCACATAATAGCAACATTTATTTTACCTTACCAAACAAAACAAAATATTTAAACAATTCAATACAAGAATTTTTAACGAAATAAAACTTCCTTTCATGTCTATTAGAATGAATAGAAATGCCAACAGAAACATAACAATTTTCTGTGGAGAGATTTTTGTCACAACAGGATGTGAAATACATAAAATTAAAAAATAAATTTTAATAAACATTCATATGAATACAAACCAAACAAATGTTTAAATATTTTTTCTATGTATTTGTATCGCTCCATATGAATCTGATGGACTGACTGTTTGCTTTTTGTATGAAATAAACAAAATATGGAAATGCCTGCCACATTTGATATTTCCTAAGTAAATGAACTTTTAACAATTTTCTACTAAATACGGAGAGTTATTTCGAAAGCTGACTAATAATACACATACAAACGTATATACATACACACGTAAAGAATGAATTAACATCATAGCAAATGAATTGAATATTCATCTCTACCATAAATATGAATTCAGGAATGGAAAACATTTTCAAATCTCGTGCTGCTGTTTTTACAAAGCAATTCAATAGATTTTTCTTTTTTGTGTGCTTGTAGATGTTTTTTGTATTAATTAATAGAACATGTTAACTTCTGCTGTTATTTTGATTTAACTTTGCTAAACATATTGTATTTTCGAATTTAGTTTTATACAAAAAAGTGTTTTGAGTACATCTATATATATATATATATATATATACATATAAAAATAAGTCGGGTTTTCCTTCCTGACGGTATAACTCAAAAACGTACGAACCGTGAGGTGTATAGCAAAGAAAATTCAGGAAAAATTTCAAGAGAAAAGCAGGAAAAGGAGGAAAATCATTTTTCACATATAGCGCCATCGCTGATACATAGCATGTACTACAACAGCACCAGTACGTGGTGTGTGAGTATCCCTCACGAAAATAAGTACGTTCGACATGCAAATAATCGATGAAATATATAATGAAGGACTGCTACTGATTGAAGTTGGAATGATTGCGCCAAATCGATCAATGCACGATGCCTTCAACCAAGAATTAAATCGAGAGCTGTAATACAATGTTGATACATTGCAGGAATTCGTTTGAAATGATGTGCCGTTGCTGAATGATCAGCAAAAACAAGTATACGCAACATTTATGCAAGCGGTGGACAATAATACTGGTAGTTTATTCTTCCTGGACGCACCTGGAAGAACTGGGAAAACATTTGTCATTTCATTGATTTTGGCCACTATTCGATCAAGATGTGACATAGCTTTGGCGTTAGCATCATCTGGAATTGCGGCGACTCTTCTAGATGGCGGTCGTACTACACATTCTGCGCTTAAGTTGCCCCTCAATTTAAACACAATTGATACACCAACATGCAATATTTCCTTATCCAGTGCAATTGAAAAATTGTTGATGCAATGCAAGCTCATTGTTTGGGATGAGTGGACAATGACACATAAGAAATTACTTGAAGCATTTAACTACACACTGAAGGATCTTCGGCGAAATAACAACATCTTTGGAGGCTTAATGATATTGGTGGCTGGCGTTTTCAGGCAGACGTTGTCAGTAATACCCCGGTCAATGCCTGCAGATGAATTGAATGCTTGCCTGAAGGCATCACCTTTGTGGAATAACGTAAAAACATTATCGCTAACCACCAATATGAGAGTTCAACTTAATAATGATCAAAGTGCTGTACAATTTTCCAAACAATTCTTAGCTGTTGGAAATTGAAAAGTCCCAGTTGATGCGACAGCTGGAGTAATTACTCTTACCAACGATTTGTAGACTCTCAATTAGCTCTTATTGAAAATGTTTTCCCAAACATTAGTGAGAATTATCAGAATTATGCTTGGTTAAGTAAACGAGCAATTCTCGCCGCAAAGAATAATGATGTTGTACATGCACTGAATTTCACCATTTATTACATACAAATCCGTTGATTTCATAAAAAATTCCAATGATGCAGTAAATTATCCAACCACAGAACTTGCAACTTCAAGTTGGTTTAGTTATTATGATATTGCGTAATTTTGCAACCGTACTCGACTTGCGGTGAAAAAAATTATGCCGAATTTGATTGAGGCAACCATTATTAACGGAAAGTACGCAGGTGAACGATTACAATTGCCAGTTCGCCTTGCGTTCGCATTGAAAATTAACAAGTCGCAAGGCCAATCGCTTAGTGTTTGCGGGATAAATTTAGAAAATCATTGTTTTTCACATGGGCAGCTATACGTTGCGTGTTTACGAGTTGGGAAACCATCCACTTTGTCACAACAAAAACCAAAAAATGTGTTTTACCAAAGAGCACTTCAATGAAACGGATAATTTGCGGATACTTATATGCTTCGATTCAGTATTTACTTTGGATTCACTTTCATTTCATTTCATTCCACTTCATTTTTGTAATCGAAATGAATTCATTACTGTTGTGCAATGAAATAAAATTTTTGCTTTTCAAATATTAAACAAAAAAAAATAATTTTTCTTTACCTTTCAATTCCCAAACGAAATGTTACAAAAAACGAAGCCATCTGGTGGCGAAACGGAGTTCGCCGGGTTTGCTAGTTTGTAATAAAAAATAATACAAAACTGAAATATAGTATAAATCCAATTTTGGGACTCTTTTTGAAGATTGAAATAACATGAACCTCCTTGAAATCAAGCTTTTGTGGAATTTTGGTTTCGTTATTTCGACGTTTGCGCTATTAAAACAACCTCTCGTCTGAATCATAATAACAACAACAATATGGGATTTCAAAGTATAGCGTGTTTCAACAAAAAGTTTCTTTTCTAAAAATTTTTTTTTTCAATTAAAAATATAGATTAAGATAATTCACATTTGGATTGTATTACAAAGAGAAATGTTCGGCAATTATGAATGAAAAATAACATCTGGCAAATGTCCACCACGATCACGGTGACAATTATGGATTCTTTAATTAAAATTTTTAATCACTATTTGGAAAAATTTCGGTCCTCTTTCTTTAATCATAACACAGATTTGGAGTTTTATAGACTCTGTCCTTAACATAGCCCCACAATAAATAATACAGTGGCATTAGATGACTCAATGTGGTTGGCCACTTAACTCCTGATTATCGTGAAATTATGCGATTGGGAAATTTGGTTTTCAATAAATAGATCGTTTCATTGGCGGTGTGATATGTGGCACCATCTTGCTGAAAACACATGTCAGTGATATCTACGTCGTCAATAATAGGCCAAAATTGAGGTGTTAGCATCTCTCTAGAAGGCGTGACTGGGATCGGTAGCGCACCATATAGTGACAGGTTGAGCAATAAAAAGGCTTCTCAATAATCGGTTTAGGGTTTTCAAAAGGCCAAATGCAATAATTTTGCTTGTTGACCTATTCGTCTGAAAAAAAGTTTTTTCATGGAACAGGATACTTGAGGTATTAGGGCAACTTGCACGTTCCGGATTTTTTTTTAAATATTTCTATATTTTTGGTAGTTTCGGAATTTTTGCTTTAAAAACAAAAAAACAAACCCAAAAATGTTGAACTATTTTGAAAATAAAATTAAAAATTTTGTAAAAACCTATTAGTGGTGCGATTCACTATTATGTTATAACGACAATTGTTATTGTTAAAAAATTTTAACAACAAAATTGTCGATTTGGCTATTCAGTAACTTTTAAAACAACATTCGTTATTGTTAAGTTACTGTTGTCGACGATAAAAATCGTTAGCTAACTCACATTGAATTTAGGTTGTTATAATAGTCGACATTAAAAAAATTAATTTTTAATTTAAAGTAAAAGTAAACAAAAAACATAATACGAAACCAAATAAAATTTGTAGCAATTCAACCAAAAAAATATTTTGTGTAATTATGGCTTTTGAATATTTATCTTACGATCTATCACAAAGTGATCAAAGTAATCGAATAGTGAATCGACATTTTCTAAGAGAAATAGATAATCCATTTCATTTGTCACCTACACAATTTAAACATCTTTACCTGTTAACTCCAGACTAAGCTAGCTGAAGATTTAGTTGTTCGCCTTGACAGCCAATTAAAAAGATCAAGAGTAATATCAATATCTACCTAAAAACAGGCTAATTTTTTAAGCATATAAGCACATTGCTTCGATAAAATTTAATTCATTAGGTCCTAGCTGCTTTGCGATTCTTTGCAACTGAATGCTCCCAACTGTCAGTAGGTGAGCAATGGAAAATTTCAATGAGTCAATCTTCAATAAGCCGCTGCATACATCGTGTGACCACTGCGATCAAAAGTTCCATGTTCCATAAAGAGGTTAGATTTCAGATGAGGTAAGTGGAGAGGGAAGCTGCGAAAGAGGTACTATCGGCGCAATCGACTGTACGCATGTATCGATTTTGGCTCCAAAAAATCATGAGGAGGCGTATGTTAACCATCATGGTTACCATTCTCTTAATGTGCAAATGGTAAAACCAAATGTAAAGAGCAAATTTTATGGAACTTAATATTAACTTGTGTTATAGATTTCTGATCCAAACCTGAAAATTTTAAACGTAAATGCAAAATATCCGGGAGCACGATCGATTCATATATATGGAGCTGCTCTGCAATTCGAAGGGTTATGCAGAGAAGCTTAAAAAATGGACAGAATAACATGTTTTTGATCGGTAAGCTTTAAAAAAACCGGAAACTGTTTAAAGAAGCTTATATTAAAATAAATAAAAAAATATGCCTACCGGTGATTATGGCTACCCGTTGGAGCCATGGCTAATGACTCCGTTAGCAAATCAACCGGAAGGCAGCCCTAAAATCCGCTACAATAAGGCATTGTGCAAATCTCGCAATTCAATTGAGAGGCTTTTTGGTGTCCTTAAAGGAACGTGGCAGTGTTTATCTAAGCAAAGGACTCTTCTAGATGATCCCGAAGTTACTGGTAAAATTGTTAATGTGTGCGCAGTTTTGCACAATATCTATATAGCTGAACAAGAAAACGAGCTCGATCATATTTTGGAAGTTGAAACAAGTGAAAATCTAGCAAGCCAGGGTGCTCCAACAGCAACAGCAAAACGTGTTCAAGACCGTTTAATTTCAAATTTTTTTAATTAAATGTAGCCCTACCACGTACAAAAACTGAAATAATATGCAATGACTTTTTCATTTCATTTGTTTTTATTACAATTATTATGTTTAACATACACAGAAATATATAACAGATGCCACTTGTTTTCAATGTTTGTCAATGTTTAGAAAGCATTAACATGGTATCGAATCGTTAAAAGTTACTGAATCGCACAACAAATCGTCATTTTTAAGTTTTATGCTTGCTTTAAGTTGGTGAAATGTCAGAAAAGAAAACATGATAAATTTTATGGAAACCTTTGTGATGAAAAGTTTTAATCTTAAGCATTAGTGTCACAAATTAAAAAAGCTGTAATCTTATTATTAAGAAATATTGTGATAAAAGTAACTTTTAGACAATTTTACAGAAAGTGTCCTTACAAATGCTACGTTTTAACTTTTGATATTAAATAAATTTTTAATATATTTAATAGAAAGTCAACCTCTGTTTTTTTTTATTGAATCTATTTTTCCAGCAGCCTCAAATATTCCGCTACAATAAATACTAATATGCCAAAATCGTGAAAAATTTCGGAATTATTGGATCTTTCAACAAAAGTAACGAAGTTTTAGTATTAAAATAACAATCCTTTAATAAGAGTAAAATAAATTTCCGAAACAATAAATTTAAATAAAACGGCGCATTTGTTTTCTATAATAAATTAACAATTTATCGCCCAAAGGAGATTTTATCAGGCGAAGAAAAAAATTTCGAAAAATAAAACCAAGCGATATAGCAGCTGGTATGTTTATACAAATCGACGTTATTCGAAAATAATTTATGCAAGAAAACAATAAAATGGATAATCGTTTTTGGTTTAGCCGCGAAATTTAAAATATCTGCTGTAACAGACCACGTATAATACATAAATTTCTTCGGTTTATCATATTTTTTTGTTTTTTCATTAATCACTTAACACAAAATTAATGTAATAAATAGCTTCATCATCATTATCAAAACATTGTTAAAATTAGGATAAAAAATACAAATAAAAATTCTACTGTCCGCTAAAGTACGTGACAAAGATAATGATGGCACACTGGTGCGTATGAATGATGAGTAGTCATGTATTAAAAATTATACATACGTCAAGTTGTGCTACGTGCTTAAAAACTTTAAATGAACATGTTTCGAACTCATCGTTATCCTTGTTTAAACCATAAATTTTTAAAAAGTTATTTAAATGTAGAAAAGTAAAATAAATTAAACATGTTTATCTAAGTAACAAAGCTATTTAGTTATTGTTTCTTGCTACGTAGTGAAGAGATAGGCTTAAGTTCATCATTGCTTTTGGATGTAACTGTGTAACAATTTAATACTTTAAACTTTGACTTGAGATGTTATTTGGTGAAGGTCCTAGAATTTGTTGAATAGAATTTAAATCAGTTTTTAGAAATTCATAAACATCCTTGAAAATAAGAGTTATATAACAACAACAACAACAACAAAACGAATAATTCTGCGTGAATAATGCAAAAAATACAGGGGTGGCCAAAAGTATTTATAGAGCTAACTTTTTCATAAAATCCTCACGTAAGTAACTATCGACTTCTTGTTTTCGGAAGGACTTACCAGTTTAGAGATCTGGAAATGATATGCTTTCTTCTTAAAATGAAAATAAATATGATCGATTCTCAACTAGGAAGTCTCACAAAAAGTGTGAAATTTTCTCTGGCTTTCGAGGGGTAAACTAGTCAAATGCCAATGGTACTCCTACGGCATAGAACCATACGATTACCTTAACAATGTAGATTGAGACCTCACAAAAGGTGAACACGATAAAGAAAAAGATACTTCTGTCAGAAAGGGATTAGATGTATCTCTTCCTAAAGGATGTACCTCGAACCATCAAAATATTGTCTATGTAGGCCACAACTAAAAGTTAAAAGCAAAAAGATAACCCAAAACAAGATAAGGAATAAAAGGACTATGGGAAAAGCTGGATTTTACGTGTTAGATTTTAGTGATGCATTTATTGGTGGCCCTGTCAAAAGTACACATGTGAAAGTTTTTTAAACATCACTGCTGTTTTTTACGATGCAGGCGAAAGGCTTAATCTGTTGATGGCATCATTATACATACGTGAAGGAAATAATCAAAAAAGAGCTGCTTGATCGATCTAAAGCAATACATCCTTAAACCAAGAGTCAATAAACTATAGGCGTTATGAAACAGTTGGGAATATGACCATTGCTCACAGTTGCGACGAAACGTGTCGAAAGAGCTGTAATAGGAAATAGGAAGCGAGTTACTCGAGCAGAAAAATTACCTCATGCAGATAAGAAGGGTTTCTGGTCTGGTAACTAAAAAAACGATTCAAAAACCATCGGAAGAAGAAGGGAAACGCAATTACTAGCTTGATCAGCCTAATGTTATTTTAATGGATTTTTCCATTTTTAAGCATATCAGCTTCTCAGAGGACAAGGCTTTCTTCTTTGTAAACGTTTGAAGTTTTATATAACCAAAGCTTGTCCTGATCACTCGAAGAAGATATTCGGTTAAAGAATCTCATTAAAAATATTTTCTAAAATGTCTTTCATAAAAGTAAAATATTTTATAAAATATGTTTTACTAATTGAAATCACAAAAATGCCGCTAAACAAAAAGTTCAACACTTCAGCACTCACATTTACTGGTATTTTAAACTTCTCTCAAATTATTTAATTATATAACAACTCCTAACAAACTTTTGATTTTATAGCTGCTTGAGTGACAAACATTCAGAGTGTTTTTTATTATTTTAAATATATTTGAGGCTGATTTGGCAGAGGATGTATTTTCAAATAATGAAAATACCAAACTCTTTTAAATTGTTATTTTATATTCTTCAAATGAAAAATAATGTTTCTTAAGCATCAAATAAATGACAAATTCAGTATACAAAAAAATCCAGAAAAATATAATGAAAAAAATGAGGAATAACTTAAGACAATAAAGTAAGAAAATAAAATTTTACAACAGACATTTAAGACACAAAATATTTCCGAAAAATTTTAGGATGGAGAAAAGTTAATTTAATGCTAAAACACAAATAACAAATTTATAGTTGTATATTTGTCTTACAACTCAAAGTCACATACAAACAACCAAACAAACACACACACACACACACACACACACACACACATATATATATATATATATATATATATATTTATTTATTTATTTATTTACATATACGAAAATATATAGACTGACGTTTACATTAAATTGTAACTGAACGCAACAATTTTGCAGACAAAAAATACGCATTTTATTAAAAAAAAATTCAACTGGATAGATGAAAATATTAAAGAAATGTGTTGAGAAAAAGAAGTTGAGGAAAATTGTATAACATGATGACAAAATGTCATCATACGTTGCACAATTTAATGAAGTGAATGTTATTTCAGTTGATTTTTTCAAAACTTTTGTATCGGGTTTTACAACAGTTTGTTTGTTTTTAAATTGCGGCAACACCAACAACATGATAGTTTTGGCATTTAGTTTTTGATATATTTGTAGTAGGTGTATTAAAAATTGTTACAATTCAAATTCCTACGTAAATCGCATAAGAATTAATAAAAATTTCGTAAAATTTGTGATTTTTTCGGACAACATAATCGTCCCTTTGAGACCGCTATTAAGAATTTGGTTATTAAATTTGAGTCAGTGGGCACGACACAAACTGTGTGAACACAGAAACATGACAAGCCACACTGTTGAAGCAGATCAAAAATTGTCAATTCCTCGACGTTTTCAACAATTGGGGTTATCCAAAACCACCACATGGCGAATTTTGCGTAAGGATTTGAATTTGTATCCTTACAGGCGTTATCTGGTACAGTAATTGAAAGTAATTGAAGCTCAACGACCATTCACATCGCTCTAGATTCGCTTAATTCGTTCAGGAACATTTGGCTGGTTTTTCTGAAAAAAAATCTTTTTTTCAGACGAATCCCACTTTCACTTGTCACGGTATGTTAACAAGCAAAATTGCTGCATTTCGGCTTCTAAAAACCCTAGAGCAATTATTGAGAAGTTTATGAATGTTCATTATATCTCTGTATGATGTGCTGTGTAATCTGGAAGCATGATTGGACCGTTTTTTTTACGAAGATGAGGCTGAAAATGCGGTAACGACCAATCATTGACGATGGCCTATTATTGGCGATCTGGATATCACTGACATGTGCTTTCAACAGAACTGTGCCATATGCCCAACACCCAATGAAGCGATTGCATTACTGCAAAGCAAATTTTCCGATCGGATAATTTCACGAAAATCAGCAGTTAAGTGGCCAGCCAGCTCGTTTGATTTAACACCACTGGACTATTTTGTGTGGGTCTATGTTAGAGACAGAGTTTATACGGAGTCAATGGAACTCAATATCCCTGATGTAATTAACGAAATAGGACTGCCATTTTACCAAAAAAGTGGTTAAAAACTTTAATAAAAGGATCAACATCTGTCAGCGTGATCGTGGTGGACATTTACCAGATACCATTTTTCACTCATAATTGCCGAACGTTTCTCTTCCTAATACAATATTAATTTGAATCATCTTAATTTGAAATTTGTCTTTAATTTTATTTTAGAAAACAAACTTCTTGTTGAAAAATCCTTTATTTTCATCGTATAACAGTTGTAGTGTCTACATACCATGTATGTTTATACTCGCATATAAAGACAGTGGGTGATGGTCATGCTGGTGATAAAGTAAAGGTAAAGCGTAATAAGAATTATAATTTTATTTTACTCTTATTTTTATTGTTTAGAAAAATAACTAGTGCTGTGTTACAATATTAAATGACAAAAGCCTAATTAATTATAAGATTTTATATTGTAATTTTTGTGAAAAAGAAAAAAAAACAATTACAAAAATTCACCGACTAATTTAAAAATACAGTATATTCTTTAGCAGGCATTTGAAAAAGTGTTTCTTAAGTTAAATCTCAGTTCTTCAGATTGTTCCGACTTCTTCCTCTCTCACAAAGCCTGTCGTTACTCCAAATATATATCTAAAGTTAAACTTATCCATTGCCTTCGCACTAAATATGTGTCATTTTGTGATTATAATACTAGCAGGATATGTGTACACCACATGCACTACCAACGTAGTCTCTTCAAAGCATAATTTGCAATTATCGTTTTTTGTCGATTTAATTCTGGGTCAGATAATACGATTTGCTAATGCAAAGTTTCTGCGTTTAAGGCACTGTGATTATATCCAAGCAGCTTTCTCGATTTCTATTCTTAAGCTTTATCCAGGCAAACATAAATCATTCCTTGATGAGTTTAAGATTAAAGCATTTATTTAGAACTCTAAAATGTAAAGTGAATAAAAAAGAATGAAATAAACTCCTTTTTCGTTCCACTGTATTACAGCGTAACATAAAAAATATACTCATGTCTTTGTATCATCAATGTAGAAAATATTTATACGGAATAAACAAAACCAAGTGTAAATGATGTGCAATTTAAAGTAATCGCTTAAAAATAATACAGACATCAGGGGTTTCCGCAAGAAAATAAACGGAAACAAAATTAAATTATCGTTCTCTTATTGGATATAAAATTAAATTTATGAAAAAAACTCTTTTAGTCAGAGAGATAATATTGTTCAGTAAAAAAATAGTGATGTATCAATTGATATCTTTTTTTTAAATAGATTTTAGTTTTTAAGATAACAAACAGCAAATAGGCGACATAGATGAAGTGATAAATCAAATAGAATTGATGCTGCAAATGTATTTCCACAGTTTTACATTTTGAATATGACTTCAACGTTTCACCTTTCCTGTAATTTACAGTAAAAAGTAGTGATTTAATTCAGTTTTCTTTCTGCTTCCTCGAAGCGCCTTCAAAAGAGAATGACAAATATGTGGATAAGTGATTTACTCACACCCTATTTTGTCACGTATGAATGACTGATCACGTTTAAATGTGATTTACCAGCATTAACACGAATTATTCTTTGTGCGTGCATTTGAGCGTGTGAGTGTGTATGTATGTATATATGTATGTATGCATGTATACAGTTTTGCATAAAGACAAGTGTGCATAACAGGTGTAATGGAAAAACTTATTGAATCGTAAATGTTAATATTTGTTGTTATTCGTAAAAAATTAGAAGACAAGCAAGAAACGTATTATGGAATTAAAATTTGCTTAATTGTCATCTGGTTTTTTGTTTAAAGAGAAAAGTAATTATTTTTCGAAATGAAGGGAAAATTTGTAATATCATTAAGTAGATTTATTTATTGATATTAAAGTATTAATTTTGAAAAAAGTATAACAATTAAAAAGTATAACAATTTTAAGAAATTTGTTTTCTAACACTAAATAAAACAAAAACTTTAGATTAAAATGAAAATGGTATCTGGCAAACGTTCACCACCACCACGATAACGGATGTTGATTCTTTCATCAAAGTTTTTAATCACTTGTTGGCAAAATGGCGGTCTTATTTCGTTAATTGCGCGACGGGTTTTGAGTTTTAAGATTGAAATCGATTTGATTGGCTCCGTGTATACTCTGTCCTTAACATAGCCCCAAAAAAAAAATGCAGTAGTGTTAAATAACACGACCTTACTGGCCACTTAACTGCTGATTGTCGCGAAATTATGCGATCGGGAAATTTGGTTTGCAATAAGTTGATCGTGTGATATTTGGTACGGGTCTATTGAAACCACATCTTCCTGATAGTCACTTCATCAATAATAGGCAAAAGTTAAATTGTTAACATTTCGCGATAGCGTGATCCGTTGAACGTTACACCATTTCTAGCTTCATCTTCGTAAAAACCGGCCCAATCACGCCTTCAGACCATATAGTGCACCATTCAGTGGCACGTTGTGCATGCAAAGACTTCTCAATAATCGCTCTAGGATTGTCAGAAGCCCAAATGTGGCAATTTTGCTTGTTTACATACCCTGACAAGTGAAAATGAAAATAAAAAACCTAAATAAAATGAGCGGGTCTACTGCGATATAAATTATCGATCGGCTTCAGTTCCTGTACCACTAGAACCTCGTAAGGCTTTAAGTCAAATCCTTATGCAAAATTCGGCATGTGGTGGTTTTGGATAACCCCAATTGTTGAGAACGTCGAGGAATTGATAAATTTAGATCTGCTTCAACACAATGGCTCACGGCTGCGATGTTTACAGTTGAATGAACCGTCGAACACGCGCTGCGTTCGCACATTTTGTATAGAGCCTGTCGATCCAAATTTAAAGACCAAATTTTTGATAGCGCTCTCAGAAAGACAATTATGTTGTTCGAAAATATCATAAATTTTGTAAAACGTAACTTTAACGGAACCACTATTTTTAATGTGAGATTTTATTATTTAAATGCGATGTTTGTGCGAAATTGAATTAATTATAACAATTCCCAATGCATCAACTATTAATATGTACATAAAAAAGCTGAATGTTATAACTATTATGTTGTTGGTGTTGCCACAATTGAAAGAAAAACCCGATACTCTTGATGCAGAATTTTTAAAGTTGTTTGTTTAACTTACAAGTTATTTAAATAACTTTATTATGTTTCTAAAACTATGATTTCAATCGAGTTTAAAATATGTTATTACGATTAAATAGTTAAAAATAATCAATAATTTTTCTGTTATCCTGTCATATTTGAGTTAGATATACACAATCCTGTTTTAATATGAAAAAAAAGTAAATTTATGTTAAAAAATATTTTTGTTTATAAACAAAAATAAAAAGAAATTTTTAAACTTACATTAAAGAAAAGAAAAAATAATGAAAAAAAGGATGTTGAAGAAAAACTACAAAAAAATCTCCAGAGTATTGTTTAAAGGTGAGTGTTATACATCCGATAAAAATTTTATTATTTATTAACATCTTAATAAATTATTTAAAAATATTCTTGTATGAATTTCACAACATTTTGAAATAACAAATTATACATTTTACATTCCTTTAGTTTGATAAAACTTTAAGCTGAAAGCAAATAACACAAAGAAATTTTATTTAAAAAACACTGATACAAGGTATCAGGATTTCGGTCATGCAATCATTTCAACTATTCTTGACAAAGTGTTCTCTGGATGTATAAGTTTTGCTACTTTTTTGAGCATTGCTGGCCTTATGATACAGCTAATATGAAATATATTGAGCCTAATATAATAGCCATATGAAATATAATTAAGAGGCCTCAAAGAGCACGATCTTGAACGACGAATTTGCAGGAGTATATCTCGAAATATGACGACATTTTATTAAAACCCCATCTAATCATCTACGTCGATTGTAATGTTAGTTTCATAACATTTAAAGAAATGCTAGTACGCTTCACTAAGGCAACCAGCATGTGAACCGCATCATATGCTGCATTTTTTCTTTGAATATAATGGAGTTTTTAAAATCTGCTGAGTCAAACTACTGTGCCATATATGTATATATATATAAAAGAACTTTATTTATACACTTTCTGGGAAACATAGGAGTTTAGGTATAACTGTGGCAGACGGATAGATATTATAGGGAAAAGAATCGAATTACATTTCCACACACTGCGTTTTCTAAAATTGATTAATGTACCTTAAGCTAAGTCTTTTTAATAAGTTATTTATTCTTCTTGTAACAAATTTTTGGCTTGCTGTTAAGGCATGCCTTTGATTTTTTGTTTAATATTTTTATTTTTTATTATCTTTAATTTTTTCTTTAAAAATTTCATGAACCATTTAAGGTAAAATTTTTTTTTTAAATGTCCTTAAAGTTTTTAATATTATCTTCATATTAAACACAAATTTAAGCCAATATAAAGCCAATCAACTGCTAACAAGTTCTTTTTTATTTATGCAATTCATTTTTTTTTCTTAGAAAAAAGTCTTTTTTGTTTGTAATTTACAGTGTTCTTTTATCAGACTGTAATAACGACATAACTTTTGGGACTTAAATTAAAGAAAAACGACCTTTTTTTATTGGATAAATGTCGGTAAAATGAAAAAACATAAAAATAAAATAAGGAAAATGTAACAAGACAAAGCAGCTAGTCCTTTATTTTAAGCTGACACCGAACACTAAACACAACAATTTAGAAAACAAAAACAAGATCTGGTTATGTGAAAATGATATTAATTTTTTTAAATTGTGAAGCTGGATGTAGTTTGTATCAGATTTTCTTTATTCAAACAAAATCCTAAAAGAAAAAGTTGGTAATATTTAAAAATATTTTTTCATCTGCTTGTTTGGTATTTAAAGTTAGTGAATAAAATGCTGCATGGACATAAACGAGGTCAATTGCGGAAGATAATTTAGTGCGTAACTAAAAATTTGGGTAAACCATTAATCTATATTTATGTTTATGTAAGGCAGCACCTTAAATAATGAGGGTTTGTTTTAGTCGATTAATCAGGCGAATAAATAACATTAAAGAAGTCCTTTGTTAACATATCAAAGAATAAGTATAGAGGGGCTTTAAAGTGCATAATAAATAGCCGTGGCAAATACCATAAATTCAGAACACCTTAATCGGTATGAAGATATATAACCCAAGAAGTAGATTAAAGCTATATTCAGGTTATTTTCTCATATTTACTTTATTTTGGTCAACAGTTTTTGAGATTACAATAAGTTAAATACAGTTTAGCTGGGATATGCACAGTTTATCATAGAGCTAGTGTTCGTAAGAACTACCTGACGTTTCTCGCAATTCTTATCTGTAACACCGATGCTGCATTCTTGCAAAGACATACAGTCAAATGTAGAGAAGGTTTTTAACTGACTGCTCCTCATTCTCCTTATCCAGACAGCTAATATCAAGTTTTTTCCGAAGGCCAGCAAAGTTCTACTTTTATTCGTGTTGACAGAGGACCAAAGAATTTCGGAAAATTTACGATTCGTTAATGAAAACGATCTGAGGCCCATTTATTTTAGCGCCCATTCTTGCAGAACAAAAACTGCGTAGTTCCATATTGTCTATGAAAGCTGAATAAAAACGCAGGGGCAGGAAATGTAGTTGAAAAGCCTTTATAAAGAAAAAAATCCTTTGCTATCTCTTCATATAAAGTTAGATCTCTATGCAAAACTAAAGGCAGAAATTCTTATACATTCAAAAATACTCCGCAAATACAGCAGTTTACCTTTAAAATCAAGTTAATTGAAGAAGTTGAAGTAATATTGAATTATAAGGCAGAAAAAAAGGATTACAAAAAGTTTTATTATTTAATGACTTTCTTTAAGGATTTTCAGGTTTGCAGTCTGTTCTATAAAATTAATTAATACCCACCTGACAGTAGATATATTTTTGATGATAACCTTTCAGAATTCTTCACAAAATATTCTGGCGTTTCTAAACCACAGTTACGCAATCTGTAGGGGCTCTTGATTTCAATACCTAAACTGCTGAGGTTTATCGTATCGATTATTTATCGTAAAAACTTTCGACGCAACCATGAAATTTCTTGTTACCTTTCAAGCCGGAGTTCTTGCCTTTTCATCGCCTTGCACTTCAGCGTAAGCGTATCCAGAGGAATAATGAAATGGAATTACTAATGATGGTAGTTCTACCAATGATGCAAGTTCCATTGAAGCTGACTAATTAATTTAGTAGTTTGCACCGTTCTTAGCTTAGCTTGAAAGTAAGTGATTTAATGTTAGCTTGACTGTCAGAGACGATAGTTATCTCCTTACCCTTGCAGCCCTTATTAATGTTAATTGGGCAGAACTTTTAATGGCATGACAAGCATAGTTAGTGGTATTTTCGAAACACAAATCTAATTTTATGCTATGCCTTAAATAGGTCTTATTGAGGGAAGAGGTAATGAAGATAGATGTGAGGAAATCTGATTATGGCAGCAACATTTTTCCTATTTGCTTTAAATATTTAAATTTAAAAATTAAACTTAAAATTAAAAATTAAAAAAAAAAATAAACATTAAAAAAGTTACTATTTTAAATAAATATCTTTTTTCTTTTTTAGGATCTTTTTTTATATATTTTTGCTTTTCAATATTTCGCTTTCCTTTGGAAAGCTTCTTCAGGAAAAAAAGAGAAAAAAAAAATTTTTTTTTCCTGAAGAAGCTTTCCAAAGGAAAGTGAAATATTGAAAAGAAAAAATATATTAAAAAAGCTAAATTAAAATTACTCATTTGCTTATAAAAAATATATTATTGTGTGAACTAAAGAACTTAAAATTAATTGGGTATGATTTTCCGTCATCATTTGGTTTGTAAACAGATCGGTTTCGGCCAAAATTAAGAAGATCCCATCAAAGTGACTTCATGTGTTTTGAAATCACTTGATATTTTAATAAAAACTTTTTAATTTGGAAAAACTTCCTTTGATTCCATATTCGTAGCAACATTATGAAAGCAACAGTTCAGATATAAAATAGCGATTTTTATTTATTGAATGAAATGCTAAATGCTACTAAATAATACAAGGAATAGAATTGGATTTGGAAAACCTCACAAAAATATTAAACAAACTTTTGAGAAGTTAAAGTTGAAAAGTAACTGTTGGTTTAAACAAAACCGGATGAAAATTTAATGCTCCTAAGTATGATTTTTATCCTTTTACTTGAGATGTCAAAAAAAATATTCTTAGAGTGAATGGTGTGTAAGCATTAGCGAATATACATAATTTTTTTGTAGACAGCAGCAAAAGCTCTTAAAATAAAAGGAAATTTTGTCATGAATTTAAATATTTGTTAAGAGAACAATTTGTTTTAGAAATCAATAGACCTGCCTACGGTACATACCTTTTAAATGCCATTTTGCTTAATCTTTAACTAAAAGTTTGAGCTCAACTTGACTTATTATCATTGTTTAATATAAAATGTTTAATTATAAAACTTAAGCTCTATCCACCCATTTTTGTGTAAAGCCAGCAATTTTTCTACATGACATCATGCATCCAACTGTAAAAAAAATCTAAAATTGAGTCTATTTGTGCTTTATATATCTCATTTCAAAAATACTGACGTATTACCCAAAATTAAATAAAACAACTAAATAACAAAGTCAGCCCTCATCGTTAATCACACAGAATACAGAAAATATTGACCTTTTTTAAGTCTCTTAAATTCTTTAAATTTAGTTCTGGTTTTTGTATCAGTGAGGTAATGTGTATACACATACATACATACGGAGACACCACCAGCAGAACAAAATCCAGTATATGAATGAAAAAAAACGCATCAATCTTACCTTACTAAAAACACACTCGCAATCAAGCATGTATATATTAAAATATGTTTGTGTATGCATATACATAGGCAATAAATGAAGAGAAAAGAAAATATTTCAAGTAAATTAAGTTGAGGGATAAAAAGAGATATCGTTGCTTCTCCATTTTCTTCACATTATAAAAACCAAAATACAACAATAAAAAAATACGAAATGGCGAGAGGAACGATTCGTAATAAGATCAAAATATCTTCTGTAGTATAGAATTTGCTGCATAAGACAAGCTTTTGTTAATTAGCACAACAACATTATCTTTATTTTGTTTGTTGTTCCTTTAAACCATTCATGTTGGCAGTGAGTAAGGTTCAAAATTATTTATAATTTATTTTTATACTAAGATTAAATGATGATAAACTAATCAATTTTATGTTTTTGATTGTAATTAGGTTGACAGAAAATGTTATTCCTTATTTCTATACAAAGACAGCTAAATCTATTAATCTACGGTAAACTCGTAACATTTTTTTATATATGTAAATACCTGAATGCTAAAGGTTGTAGGAAAAATTAACTCTAATAATATTTATGATGGATATATATATATATATACAAGTAACGTTAGGAAAGTCCACACAAAAGCCAAATAATCGCGAAATAAATAAAAAATTTAGTTTTATGTGTTCGTAGTAGAAAAATTATTTGAGCGAATCAAGAATTCATTTCAAAATATAAAAAAGAGTCATAAATTTGAATAAAGTTAATAAAATAGAATATTTAAAGTTTTAAGTAAGACAAATATTTATTCGGCAAAGAGTTATTTGAAAAGCTCCTAAGATACTTGTATCGGGTTTTTCGTACAAAAAGTTTGTTTTTCAATTGTGGCAACACCAACAACATAATAGTTTTGACATTTAGTTTTTTAACGTATTCGTAGTAGATGCATTGGAAATTGTTACGATGATTTAAATTTTGCATAAAAATCGCATTAAAATAATAAAATCCACTATGAAAATGATGGTTCTGTTAAAGTTACTTTTCGTAAAATTCGTGATATTTTCGGACAACATACTCGTCTTTCTGAGACCGCTATTAAGAACTTGCTCGATACAAAATATACGTACACCAGCGCGTGTTCGACTGGTTCGTTCCACAAAGAAATCATAGCCGTAAGACACAGTGTTGAAGCAGATCCAAATTTGTCGATTCCTCGACGTGAGATATTAATTGTGGACTATTATTGGATATCACTGACATGTGCTTACAACTGGACGATGCCACCACGTGTCACATAGCCATTGAAACGATTGCATTATTGCAAACCAATTTTGCAGATCGCAGAATTTCACGACAATCAGTAGTTAAGTGGCCAGCCAGATCGTGTGATTTAACACCACTGGATTATATTTTTTAGGGCTATGTTAATGACAGAGTCTATACAGAGCCAATCGAATCGATTTCAGCATTAAAATGCCAAATTCGTGATGTGATTAACGAAATACGAGCGCCATTTTGCCAAAAAGTGACTATTAAGTATTCAACTGAAACCTTTGGAATATCATAAAAAAGATTTCAGTTATGTTATTTCGTGATAATATTTACATGACTAGCATGCTCACTGGATACGGATCATTCACGCGTTGGTGTTATTAAAGGCGAGATGATCCTGGCAACCATAATCAGTTCATATTTGGGGCCGCAAAACCACAACCACGACGATACTCCCGAAGGGCCAACCTCAATAATCAGTCAGGGAAACAGCTAAATACCTAAAGAGACAATTAGCAGAAACTCTGGGGCTTACTGATTCTCGTGGAAATAACGTGCTTGCCTTCAGGGGACTGGGCTCCCTTATACCAACAGCAGCACAGGTCTAGATAGTCAAGTATTCTATAAAGACCGAAAAATGTGCCCCCGGGGGGTTCAATTATGTTATAGAAATTTTGTGATTACAAGAAAAAAAAACAATAATTACTCTTTTTGGAACGTATTTCGTGTTAGTTCTCAGTATAAAATTGGCTGTGAAATTTTTAAATTTCATTTTGCACTTTTATAAATAAATATATTGCAGCTGATGATGATAGAATAGTAATTTTTCAATTCGGCCACTGCACTTCATTGAATACTTCTGTTGTGGAGATCAACCAGACTTAACAGTTGCTTTAAAGAAAGTAATTGTTAATTTTTTCAGTTGAATAAAGGGTGCCTAAGTGAAAAAAAGTTGCGATGGTTTAAGTTTAAATTTTTGAGAAATATTTATTCTATTTCACTGAGTGTTGTCATATACAAAGTAACCAACGATCTCCTTTTTGCATTATAATATTTTCAATTAAAATTTACATTGATTATATGAAAGGTTTCATTAATATAATCAAACTTTGTCAAAGAACACAATTTACTGAATAATAAAGATAAAAAGACATATAATTTTTAAAACTTAAAACTTGTATGTCGGACGAATAAGCACCTGTAGCACGCCGGTAGACACCCATTATTTTTATAAAATTTTGAAGCTCATATTGCAATAAAGTTTTGCCTATTTCGCCAATGCATCATCGAATTTCATGGTTTGGTTATTTGTGTGATTACGTAAGCGCGATTTTTAAATGGCCCTAGAGAAAATAACTGAGCGGCACTAAATCACAAGAATGCGGCGGCCAAATTATATCGAGCGACTCGGAAATTTCTCATATAATAACTGAATTGTTTGGATGGCTTCTGGCATCGTCTTGCTGAAAAAAGTAACTGATGTTAGCATTAGCTAATTGTAGCTATAAAAAATTGGTTATCATTTCCTAGCTCATTTTCGAGAAAATACATGCCGATCAAGCGGCCTTATCACAAACCGCACTATACGGTAAATTTCTTTGGATATAATGGTTTCTCGAGGATTCTCTGTGGATTTTGTGAGCCCTATATGCGAATGGACAGTGGAGCTTACCCAGTCTTATGTGTGCCTACAGTCGCTATTGGGAGTGAAGAGATTAGCCCTAAATTGTATTCTGTGGTTATTATCCTGCGCAATTTTCGGTGTTCTGGGTAATTCTTTCGTACACTACCTATTAACTTCTGGTGCTTACTATAGTAGCACCAGTTAGGTCACAACCTGGGCAGTGATGTTTACCCAGCCTGGTTTGTGCCTACAGTCGCTACTGGAAGTGACCAGACCAGCTCTAAAGTGTGTTTTAGTGGTTATTATCCTGCTCATTTTTCGTATATCTGGCTATTTCCCTCATCCACCAACTGTGGATACGTGATACCGCAGACCATTGCACGACACATGGAGCTAAAAGGGTGGCAAATAAAGATTTGAAGATTTATACCGAATCAACCAGCTGCCTTTTAATTCATCGTTGGGACCCGGGACGCCGTTGAGCATACCCCAGCAATCAGGGAAACCGTGTCGTTACAGGGCTTTTTTCAATAGAGGCAATGTTTGCATCACTACGTCTACTACAAACGTATGATTTTGGTCTATTGTTGGCAGCAATATCGTCAGCCTCATACACTGTCTCAGAAGGAGCCTGATTACGAGGAAAAGCTACTCGAATTTGTGATACAGTAAAAATTCAACCATTTCGATAGCAAATTAAATTCTTTGCTTAATGGTGTACCCTTCTATGGCTAAAATTTTTACCAAATAAATATCAAAGGATGACAGTTGCACTTTTGACATTTAATCATTTGACAGACAATTTACTTCTTTACTTTAAATTTGTTGGAATGAATTTAATGGAAGTAAGCAAATATAATAATTGATTACAGTAACATAATGTCATTAAAAATTATCTGATAAAAACGTTGGCAAAGTATTTTGTTTTTAATTTTTCAGAAGCAGTGGTTTGGATATCTTTGTTATCAACATATTTTTAATTAAAGCTATTTTTATTTGTAATTGTAGGTAGTTTTTACAGGTAGTTTTTTCTATGTAACGAATTTAGGTTATGACACACCAGAAACACAGATAATAACTTTATCAGCACCGTTTAGTTCAATCGATGAAATTTGGCCTAAAAAAGCTGTTTTTCTGTTTATAAGTCGCTGCAAAACGCAAATCACAGTACTGTGAATGCGATTTAATTACTCTTTAAATTTTAAAGAGTATTCACTGATATAAAATAGTAGGACTAAATACGAGACACTAGCTAACAATACTATGGTAAGTATACAATTATAGTTTCATTATAAAATTAATTTTTAGTAATTTTGTTTACTTTTAAATATGCAGCAGTTTTCACAGTGTTCGAATTACTGCAGTTTATGTACAATTTATTCGAAACACAATTTGGCCATATAAGGTTTAGCAGAAAAATGCACTGTGTAATGTGGTGAAAAGAAACAAAATTTTATATTCAAGAAATAGTGCAGCCAACTTAACAAAACCATTTTATCTATTGGCCTAAAGTTATACAACAAATATTAAAGCTATTTTCCCCTCAATATTTAGAAATTTTATTTTGTGAATTGAAATTTGTTTTCTATTCACTGGGATTTACGGGACTTGTTTACCATACAAAGAAAAATAAGGAAATTCTAAGGCTGATTTAAACGAAGAGATTTAACGGAATGAAAAATGATTGTCATGGTTAGCCTACGGTACATTACGTCTATCCGCTCATAATAAAAGTCAAATGGCGAGGCTGATCAACATTTTCACTCACAATACCATCAGACATATTTAACCATAACAAAGATATGAAATTTATATTTGTCTGTTACCCAAACGTGTTTAAACCCTTTTCAAATAAAAATTAATCCTCTGAATTTATGTATAAATTATCTCAACATAACAAAAGAAAAACGTTTTCGTTTAACATTAAAAAATAAGAAAATATTTTGCACTTTAATCTCATCGTTATCCATCTACGCCTTTTTGGGTCATTTATTATAAACATGGACCTGTTATAAGTATAAAAAGGGTGTAAACGAAAGTTGTGTTCGTTTAAATTTTTTTTGCGATAAGATCTTCTTTTTGTGTTTAAGTCTGGGGTAAAATCAAAAGATTATTTTCTACAGAAGATTGTAGGAAATAATAACAACACAATAATGACACAATTTTTGATAATGAATTGTCTGCCCTTTTCTTATTTTTCTTTAAGAATAATTTAGCTGTTATGGCTTAAAGATTAAGATGTTTATATAAAATGATCCTAAAACTTGAAATCATGGATGGACAAATGAATGGCTGGAAATTCTGAAATTTAAAATTTTACATATTTTGTTTATTTGTTTATTAAAATCCCTTTATTGGAACAAATGTAGTTAAGAAATTAACAAAAATTTTGTTCCATGAGGAGACTCTTAGTTTATACAAACCTAAACATATGAAATAAGTAACACTTACATCGTAAAGGTTTACTAGGCAATCAAAAATACCCAGCCCTGCTATATATTTTTAAATATAGAACTATGTATATATAGGGTGTC
This sequence comes from Trichopoda pennipes, assembly GCA_030448955.1. NCBI lineage: Eukaryota > Metazoa > Arthropoda > Insecta > Diptera > Tachinidae > Trichopoda > Trichopoda pennipes. The sequence continues at coordinate 3,063,797 of JASKUP010000023.1, forward strand.
CGGCCGGGAAGGTATACTACTTTATCCCATGGATCCTATATTGATAAATGTTTTATTTAATGTCGGCAATTATATATGGAATATAATATCAGATAAATGTCCGCCTGTGTTAGCCTCAAAAATGCGAGCTCTTTTGCGCACACTTTTCACTACATTCTCACACATTTTCGCGGTATTTTATTAATTTAATTACGAATATTTTCTTTGAGGTGCTCAAGCGTTTTTGGTTTGTTTGCATAAACCTTACTTTTTCGACATCCCCCAAATCAGGCGATCGTTAGGCACAATCAACATCTCCATTTCTTGAAATAATTGGTTGTGGCAAGTGGTCTCGTACTATTTCCATTGTAATCCTGGCTGTTTACGATGTGGCACCGTCTTGTTGATACTACATGTTCACATATCACGATATCGTTCCCCATTCACAGTTACCATAACGCTGTTTTCATTTTCAAAGAAGTAAGGTTCAATGATTCCTCCTGACTGGATGCAAAGGTGGCTGTTGAATAATTTTAAGATTTCCCATTCCCCAAAACCGACTATTCTGTTTATTCACTGGTTATTCAAATGAAAATATGCCTCGTCACTCATATGATTTTTTTATGAAAATCGATTATTGATTGATTTAAATGTTTTAACAATTAAAACATGTTGGTTTATCGAATAATCGACTGCCAAATATGAACTGGAATGACGAATGTTTACGAAAATAGTTGCAAAATAAAGTAGTATACCTTCCCGGTGGACACCCGTTATTTTTTTTTTTGTGTTATTACGGATTAAGGGATAAACTTTATGCGAATGTTTAAAAAATGTATTTTCACATTAAGGTTTTTATTATGTCTAGTGGTTTGTGTATGCGTGGTTTAACAAAGATGTATGTTCCCTGTAAGAGACTTTAACTATCTTAAATAAGATTAAATATAATACAAAATATAAAAAATACCAAAAAATTGCTGTGGGTTGTTTTTATTTTTCTTTTTAATTTTTTTTGCCGTTTTAATCTAAATTGAAGATGTCAATTTAAAGGAATTTAAAATTATTTAACAGAAATTATATGTAACTTTAACTGTGGTGGATTGAGCTGCTATACAACTTGTTGAATGTGCAAAATATTTTGTAGTTAGTTTTACTTTTACATTAAAAATAAAGGCAAAAAAGTAAAATTTTTTTTTTGGATTTTAATTTTTATATAATTTGATTATTATTTTTATTCGACATTTTTATCCTTCAAATGAAGAATAAAATAGGGAAAATGGAAATATCTGTTGAAGTATACAGGACACCATATGGAGGAAATAACCGGGTGAACTGTGACAAAGTTTATATTGAAACAACAACAAAAAATAAACTTAAAACAACATAAGCAGGTGTGACCAAAAAAATTGGAATATTTCAACACAGAAGACATCCTTATCTTCACATTGTAAGAAATATAATCATTATCTACAGGTGCCCCTGTAGGCTAGTAGGTAGTGTACTAGCTTGTAAATATGGGGGTTGTGGGTTCGATTCCCAACGAAGACATTGGTTTTTTTACTACAAAAATAAAAATTGACTGTCGGTGGGGCTGCTCAGCGATGAAGGCATAGTAACTGGTCGCTGTGCTGTCTTATATACGGCAGTTAATTTCCGACTATCCTTCTACTTTCACCACCTGTTTCAGCTATTCTTTCTCCTTTCTTAAAGAATGTAGCACGGTACTTGACTAAATAGGCATTGTTGCTGCCTGAGTGCTACTTCTCTTTAAAAAGAAAAAAAAATATAATCATTATCCAAAGTTTGAGGAAGCATTAATATTAGATATAGAAAAAAACTATAAGAGACGTTATATGTTAAAAATGTTAGAAACTTTTAACGTACCAAATATAGGGAGAATAAATTTCAAAACAGACGGACAATTTAGCGCAGAATTATATATTTAATAAGAAAGAATTTGTTATTTAATTTCCATTTCTTTGTTTTTTTGGATGTTTAAATATTTGAAATTTTAATTTTATATGTATGTATAAAGAAAATTATTTTATATGTTTTTGTTAATTGTTTTCAACAGTTTTTTCAAATTGTTAATAATTTTTGTTGGTTTAAAAATTAATTTCTTTAAGAAGCTTTCCAAGGGAAAGCAAAATATTGAAAATGCAGTTTTAAATTTATTAAAGAAAAAAAGGCCGTTATTAGGTTTTTATACAAATAAAATAATTTTAATAATAATTCCTATTTATATCAAAATCTTTAGCAATAGTTTTCCAAAAAATTCTTTTAGTCGAGGCAATTATGACTTGTGATTTAGCTAAGCGCACTGTTTTAAAATTCGTATTATTTTATATAGAATTAGCCACGGATATTAAAGTAACAGTTTTAAATTAGTTAACAGGGTGCTAATAACTCAAATTTTAAATAAAATCAATAAATTGATTATTGTTTACGCTTTGCTAAGCTTATGTTTATTATTTTTTATATATAATAAGCAGCTTTAGCTTTTCTAAAATGTGGTTAAAGGTTACATGACGATTTAAATTTAACAATCATTGATAGAGTTTAAATTTTTTGTCAATTATGAAGTATAAAATTAACAGAAGTAATAAGATTTATTTTTATATTTAGGATGTTGTTGTATAATAATCTCTTTCTTACTTGTAATATACAATTCTAGTATTTTGTTTTACTGAAATATTAGCACACAACAGACATGAAATTTCGGCAAACGAAAAGCAGTAGACATTTGAAGAAGTATAATTTGTTAATAAAACCAATAGTTTATACGCTCGCGTAGCATACAATACAGCATAGAGTACTGCATATTGCTTATATCGGGTTTGTTTGTTTTTCAATTGTAGCAACACCAACAACATGATAGTTTTAACATAAAATTTTTTTATATATTCGTAGTGGATACATTGGCAATTGCTACAATGAATTAAATTTCGCACGAAAATTGCATTAAACTAATTAAAATCGACTATGAAAATGGTGGTTTTGTTAGAGTTATATTTTGTAAAATTCGTGATATTTTCGGGCAACATAATCGTCTTTCTGAGATCGCTATTAATAATTTGGTCGTTAAATTTAAGACGATCCTTTTCGTTCAGCTGAAAACATCGCAGCCGTGAGCCACAAGGTTGAAGCGCATCCAAATTTGTCAGTTGCTCGACGTTCTCAACAATTGGGGTTGTCTGAAACCACACATGGCGAATTTTGCGTAAGGATTTGACTTAGAAGCCTTACAAGGTTCAATTGATGCACGAATTGAAGTGTACCAACCACTAACATCGTCGTAGATTCGCTTAATTCATTCAGGAACAATCGGTTGGTTTTTGTGAAAAAAACATTTTTTCAGACGAAGCACATTTTCACTTGTCAGGATATGTCAACGAGCAAAATTGCAGCATTTGGGCTTCTAAAAATCCTAGAGCGATTATTGAGTGGCCTTTGCATAGTCAAGGTGTCACTTTATGGTATGCTATCTGGTCTGGAGGCGTGATTGGGCTGCTTTAATTCAATTTTTGCCTATTAATTATTGACGACGTGAATATAACACAGCTAATAAAACGATCAATTTATTGCAAAGCAAATTTCTCGATCGCATAATTTTACGACAATCTGCAGTTAAGTGGTTAGCCAGATCGTGTGACTTAATACTACTGGATTATGTTTTGTGGGGCTATGTTAAGGGCAGAGTCTATAAGGAGCCAATCGAAATAATTTCAATCTTAAAATTAAAATCTGTGATGTGGAATAGGACCGCCATTTTGCGAAAAAGTGATTAAAAATATTGATTAAAGGATCGACATTTCTCAGCGTGGTTATAACATAAAGTTCAGTGTATACTAAAACATATAAGAAGAATAGCATAGCATATTGTAAAGGACATATAGCATAAAATATAACTTAAAATTTTCTTTCCTTTACTTAAGTATTAATAGGTGAATATAAACTATGTACTCCAAAAAAACAGCCTAAAACGTTGCGAAATTAGTTTTAAGTATAAAAGGAGTCTCAGTGGAAAAATTAAAATCTTAATATATAATTTTTTATGTAAGAAAATATAAGAAAATATTAAAAAGCAAAAAATGCTTAAATAAAAATTTACATTAAATTTCGGTTAATGCTGACAATATAATTTTTATTTATTATTTCAAATGTCAACATCATAAATAATACAAAAAGCAAACAACAGGCTTTTTATTAAAATAAAAGATAATTAATTTGACAAATTGTCAGCACGTTTAAAATGATTTAAAAATTTACTGTATTGTACCAGGCGCCAAAAAAAAGGCCTTCACAGCTAAGCAAAACGTACAATGGAGAATAGAACAACAGGTGTAATTTAAATGAGTTTTTATGACAGGCAAAAACATTTAAAAGTGACCGTCAGCATGATGCTAAAAAGCTGGAAATGACAAATTGGAGACAATGTGTTAAAAACGGAAAATTAAAACCACCGACAGACAATAATGATGAGCTAACATTATGGTTTTATAATGTTGACAAAATTACTCATTTACATAAAAACACACACACACATACATACATGCAAAAACTTAACTGTTCATGTGCTACTTACACTTTGTTGCTTTTTAATTTAAATTGGCTTCAAAGTTGAAACGGAAACAACGAAAGGAACAGTTACGAGTACAATTAACTAAAAATTATTTATATACTTTTTAGCATGTTATAACATGAATGAGTATGTTTTTGAATCAGCATGCTTTTACTTATATGTTTGTATGTGAGAGCTTAAAAGCATGTCTCTTTGCATTGGTATAATTATATGGCTTCACTTACAACAGCAATAACGTTTGTTGGAATTTTAGTACTTAAAAATAATTGACTTCAACTTATTTTGTATAACATGTCTTTGTACTGCGAGCACTTGTTGTTACATTGTTTATATTTGCACAAATTTGATAAAGTATTTTTGTTTATTTTGTTTAAGGGAGGCAACGAATCCTTTAATATGATGACACTCAAACACACTTTAGTTTTGAAATTGTTTAAAAAATTATATTTCTATAAAATAAAAACAAAATTTAAATAATATAAACATTAATATACAATCATGTTATTCTTCTATCAACAACAGCTATGTACACAACTGTAATGTACTTTCGAAATAAGCTTTATCCTTCGAATAACCACTTTAATAAGGATATAAAGCAATTTTCGTAAGCACATAGAAAAATTTTAAGTTCTTTTACTAATAAGTGTTTAAGGATAACCTTAGTAGTAGTCACCTTAGTAGCAATCACTATTTTAAAGTAGTTTTTTATGTTCTTCCTAAATTTTTTTATTTTATTTTGAATTTATAATAAAAGTGCATTTTTTTCGAATATTAAAAATACAAATTTGTGTGTTGAGTTTTATAGTGGCGAATTGTATATTTCAAAACTTTATTTGAGGTTAACTGAAAACGAATTTTATTTTTTTTTAATTTATTTTATAGTTGAGTTTAGTGATGGAAAAAAAATTTGGTTGAATAACATGTGACCAATTGAACCCAAAAATTAGTGGTAACAATTTATGGCAAATAATTTGTACACTATACGAGGAAATTATAAAATTCTTATTATTACAAATACCAAAGAGTATTTCCAAGGGCACACAATTTAAAATGCCTGTAACCATGTTCGTTTTCGTACACCTGGTGCTTACTGCGATGAAAAAGGTTATAGAGCTGTACAATATGTTACTTCACCCTGCTTAAATCACATTTAAATTTTTTATATCTGGCCATAAGAAGTCCTAATTATGATTCTGTAGCACTAGACCTTGAGTGAAATATTACTTCCTCCAGCGTCTGCGAACAATTACATAATGATCTAATATCTATTAACGAATATAGTTCGCGACGTTGTAATGCGGTTTTTTTGATTACTGAATCTATCTATTTTATATCATGACATAGCCGCCTTAGCAAAAAAGTATTTGTAGGCCGGCCGACTTGTAAATTAACAGTATTAACTACCGTTTTGACTGATATACAACATTTTGGACATGAAACATGCAACTGTTTTATAGAGTATCTCTGGCGAAACATTTGAAAAATTAAGAAAATTATGAAAATTTTTTTATAAAAAAATTATCACTAATGAAAATTTTTAATACAAAAATGGTCAATGAAAAAAAATTACAACTGATGAAAATTGCCTTATAGAAAAATTATCACTGATGAAAATTTTTTTATACAAAAATTATTACTGATGAAAATTTATACAAAAATGATCAATGATGAAAATCTTCTTTTTTAATGGAAAAAACTTGATAAAACTTGCTTTATAGAAAAATAAATATTGATGAGAATTGTTTTACGAAATAGTTCACACTGAGGAAAACTATTTTATAGAAATATTATCATTGAGGAAAATTGGTTTACAGAAAAATTATCACCAATGTAAATTGTTTTTTAAAAAAATTATTACTGATGAAAATTGTTATATAGAAAAATTATTAGTGATGAAAATTTTTTTATAGAGAAATTATCACGGATGAGAATTTTTTTATAGAGAAATTATCACTAATGAATAATGTTTTTATAGAAAAATTATCAGCGATGAATAATTTTTTATAGAAAAATTATCACTGATAAAAAATTTTTTATAATTTGAATAATTTTTTATAGAAAAATTATCAGCGACGAATAATTTTTTATAGAAAAATTATCACTGATAAAAAATTTTTTATAGAGAAATTATCAGCGATGAATAATTATTTATAGAAAAAATATTAGCGATGAATAATTTTTTATAGCAAAATTATCACTGATGAAAAATTTTTTATAATTTCAATAATTTGTTATTGAAAAATTATCAGCGATGAATAATTTCTTATAAAAAAATTATCAGCGATGAATAATTTCTTATAGAAAAATTATCAGCGATGAATAATTTTTTATAGAAAAATGATCACTGATGAAAAATTTTTTATAATTTGAATAATTTTTTATAGAAAAATTATCAGCGATGAATAATTTTTTATAGAAAAACTATCACTGATGAAAACCTTTTTATAGAGAAAATATCAATGACAAATAATTTTTTATAGAAAAATTATTACTGATGAACATTTTTTTTATAGAATAAATGAATGATGCAAGTGTTTTATTGAACAATAATGCTGCTTTAGGTTGCATATATTCTTCTTTTATTTAAGCAGATTTTGCTGCAAAATGTATTAAGTAGTTAAGTTCAGAAAAGTAGATTTTGCGCCTACTAAAGATTTTCTTTATTAACAGATTGAAATATTTTTTAATACTTAATTATATATTTAATTGAAATTTAATGTCAAATTTTTTAATTAAATAATTTATTAAATCAATCATAAATTAATTACGATTGAGATGATATTTTTTCTAATTGAATAAAGGATTAATCAAATAATATTTTAATTATATTGTAGACTGAAAACAGTTAAATTCTTTAATGGATGTAAAGATTTACTTGCCTGAGTACATCTTAAATGTTAAGTTCTGTTTTTTTGTCTTTGTTCTCGCATTGTTTTATGAGACAGAATTGTTTGCTACAACAATCTGATATATAGAAGTAATCTGATGAATTGGATAGCCATCTAACAGCTGGAATATAACATTGTTTAGGGATAATATTTTGTGTGGAATTTATACAGAATCTACAGTAAATTTAAACCTTTAAGCCACTAACTAAATATGTGAAATCTTATTTCACCGAGAAATTGCTATTTAGTAAAATATTCAATTAATTAAAAGAGAATTTTCATTACAATTGAAGCGAAATGCTATAATATATAAAAGAGCAGCTAGAAGGCTTATTAGATTTGTCAAAAAAAAAAAAACAATCCAAATCTACTGGAAATTAAAAAATCGGATAAATAAAAGGTTCACACGTGTTATACTTAATTTGTACTAGATGTTCACACAATTACGTCTATCTGAGTTTATCAACTGTACTTAGTTCTAAGAATACAATACATGACTTTTAGTTAACCTTACTTAACTTTATTTTGAACTTTATTGCAAGTACTAAGATTTACTTTTAAAATGCTGTTGTGGCTGTTGTTGGCCTTATTATTGGTGTTGTTAGTGGTGCGTTATATGATGTTGTAATTTTTCTTGTATAGTTTGTTTTTCATAATGCTCTTATTGCTGCTGTTTTATGGTCTTTAATGTGCCACAATAGAGTTACAAGAACAAGAAAAATCCATAAGAAAAAGCAAATTGCTTATAGTCGGTTTTGAGGCGTAGACATGGTGTAAAAGAGAGTAAAATCAGCATCATGTGTTGATTATGTTTTAAGCCACAAGTGCAGTTAATTTTTTTCTGGTTATATTTATATACGTATGTATGTATATGTGTGTTTTATTTATTTTTTGTTAATGTTAAAAGTAAACTGCATGAGTTAAATTCTAAGTGGCAGAATGCATGGCTGTGTACTTGTAAACAATCTTGTGTTTAAGTAAAAATGCTACAACTAAATTGGTGTTCTGCTTTAATGTGTGCTCTTCTATATACTTAAGATTGCCAAAATGCATTTAAGTTTGCTTATGTTTATTTTCATAAATTTTATAAAACTACAAGTGCAGGCGAAATTTATAAACAAAATAAATAATAATATTTAGAAAGGATAACAGTGCAGACTAGATTTAGGTTAGTTAAATTTTTAAGCATTTCTTTATAAACTTTAATAAATAAATTTTTACAATTTTGCTTAAATTTAAATACTGATACATTAAGTAAGCAAATTGTTATAAACCGAAATTGCATCAGTTATAAATTATATAATCCAGAGTTGATGCTTAAAAAATAATTATTTACATTTGTTTAGTTTGCTATTGGTAAGCATTAGTTACATTGCAAATCCCGCCCCAAAACTTATCAAATTAATGTTTTGTGGTGTTTATTATGTTGAGATATGTTTTCGACATATTTTTGGTTCTTCTCATGCTTAAGGCACATTCATATTAGATAAAGTTTAAATGAATATATTTATGTGAATGTGTTAATGAATAAACTTTAACTTTCTATTTTGGGATTTTTTCTATACATCCACACAGTTTCTTTGGCATGAGCAAACTATGTTTAATATTTAAATACAAGTTTGAGTAAAAAAATTGAAAACATATTTTCAATACAAAAGAAACATAAGTATAACAACGTATACACTAAAATATTTTTTTTACTTATGAGTGTAATTTAAATAGAACTTTGAACATATGAACTAGACATTCGACCTAAAAACTCATTAACAACAACTTTGCGTTATTGAAAAATAAATTGTGAAAACTTATTATTAAATTACTTATTACAGGTTAGTTCGTAATTGGAAATCAAAACTGAAGAGAAAACGATTTTTTATTTGTTTTTAATTTATGCCAGAAATGATTTTTTCTTTAAATAAAAATTTTTATTTTTATAAGACTTTTTACAACCAACGGCTTTATCAAAATATTATATAAAATAATTTTCATTTAAAGTTATAAAAGTAGAAGTTTATATTCCGTTCATAGCTTTGTTTCCCGGTCCACAGTTAAATGTTTGATGGCTAATTTTGAGTTGATTTTTTCATTCAATACCGAATAAATGAAAACTAAACTTCATATTCAAGAAGCAGTGCAGCCAACCAAACAAAATACTTTGTACTTATCAGTCTAAATTCATAAAAATTTAAGAAGATAATAATTTAAACTACGTCCCCGCTTAAATTTGGGAATTCAGTTATTTTGCGATTATCAATCCTTTTTTCGAGATATATGCCTGTTTTGTAAAAAATGAACTAATTAATGGTAACTTTAAAGGGTAGCTGATCTTTTGCCGCGCATTTAGCCCTTTGAGTTAATTAAAATTATGAGGATATCACAAATATTTGCTTGTTTTATATTCTATTGTTTATATGCATAGTTAAACATAAAACATGAAATATGTCAAGAATTATGTCGCAATTTTCTTTGTTCCAAAGCTATTAAATAATACTTACTTTACTATTATGTAACACCAAAACTTAAATAAGTAATTAAAAGCTCATAATGGTGATTTTTATTCTTAAACACGTATTAACGTTTATTAAACACGTATTAATTCTTTTGATATGGAAAGATCTGGCATCTTAATCCTCATATAACTTCATATAAATATTCTTCAATTACAATTATTTAAGCTGCACATTTAATATTTTTAACAAATCTAGAGTAACATTTTCCTTACAACCGCAATTAGCTAAATTCGAATTTATTCGAACATACAGTGTTTAATGTAAAAAATTGACATTATACAGTAAAGGTAAAATTTGCTGCAGCCAAAAACAGCCAACTGGCCTTTGTCAATAACAATTAGAAGTTCTTTGTTAATAAAATTTGTTACTTGTATTACAACGCTTGTTTAACTGAAAACAAACTTAATCACTAAATTTTTCATTAAGAAGTTATTAAATTATAGATTTAAAAAAATTTTAACAAATTTAGCACTTTTTGCGCCTTAAACGATACATTACAAAGGCGCATCGTTACAAAATAAATTTTTGAATGTCTTCTAAGAGTGCCCTCGTAGTTTACTTTAAGCATTTTCATCCATCATAGCTTTAAAGTAGAAATAAAAAACAAGCATAAGCTTGCAAATCTTAATCACAATCAGCCTGCTTGTTTGTTTTTTAATAGAACTTGTTATTCCTTTGAATTTTAATAAGTCAACTAAGAACGTATATCCATTCTAGTTTATCAATGTACAGGGTATCTGCTGAGAAGGTTTGTTTATAATTTTTGATTTTGAAAGAGAATGGATCTTATTTGATAAATGTTTTATTTAATGTCGGCAATTATGTATAGAATACAATATCAGATAAATGTCGGTCTCTGTTGGCCTCACAAATTCAAACCCTTTTGAGCACATTTTTCATTAATATCATCATGAATATTTTGTTTAAACTGCCAAAGTTTTTCTGGTTTGTTTGTGCTTAAACTTGCTATTCTGATATCCCCAGAAAAAGAAGTCCAGGGCAGTCAAATTAGGCGATCGTGGAGGCCAATCAACACCACCATTGCTTGAAATAAGTTGTTGTGAAAAGAGGTCTTGCAGTATTTCCATTGTTATCATGTATGTATACAATGTGGCACTGTCTTGCTGATACCACATCTTGTGGCGTTAAAAAGTTTTCAATCATGTCACGATATCGCCCCCCATTCACAATTACCGGTTCAACGTTTTCATTTTCAAAGAAGTAAGTTACAATGATTCCTCCTGATCAAATTACATACCAGACTGTCACTTTTAATTGATGCAAAGTTGACTGTTGAATAATATGAACGACTATTCTGTTTATTCACTGGTTATTCCAATGAAAGTGCGCCTCGTCACTCATTATGATTTTTTCAATGACAATCGGGGTTATAGGAGAGCTGTTACATCATATTGGTCTATTTTCGACGGCGTAAATGGTCTTGTGGAAGAAGGTTTTGTGTCAACTGAATTTTTTATGGAAACAAATTCAAATCCTTGTCCAAAATTGTGGCCAAAATTGTTCTTTGAAGACCCAACTCCTGAGCACGGCGTCAGGAGTTGGAGTTGATGGATTGTTTTAAACAGTTTATTGATCAGCAGTAATGTTTGCAGCCGATCTTGCAGTACGTTGTGGTCTATGCTTGGGCCTATCACCTGCAGATACTCTTTCTTCGAAATCATTCACTACACGATAAATGGTGCTTTTTGTTGGCACGTTCTTTCTCCCAAAAATTTCACGTAACTTTCTCATCGTTATCAAAATCTTTGATGATTGATCATGGTAAAATGTTTTAACGATTAAAACACGATGGTTTGTTGAATATTTTTCCACAATAAATTTGCCACGTGTCTACTTTACGACTGCCAAATGTGAACTGCCAAAACTAATGTTAAGCCCCTGTAGGTAGTGTACTAGCTTGTCAGTATTGGGGTTGTGGATTCGATTTCAAATGAAGATTTTGGTGTTTTTCTGTACAAAAATAAAAATTGACTGTCGGTGGGCCTGCTCAGCGATGAAGGCATAGTCACTGGTCGCAATGCTGTCTTATACGGCAGTTAATTTCCGACTATCCTTCTACTTTCACCACCTGTTTCATCTCCTATCTATCCCTTTCCTAAAGAATGTAGCACGGTATTTGACTAAATAGGCATTGTTGCCTGAAGTGCTACTTTCTCTTTAAATAAGAAAAAAAATAGTACACCTTCCCGGCGGACACTCTGTATTTGTGGGTTTTAACACTACCACAAATACTTTAATAAAAAATACATATGCACAAATCTCAGTGTATTTTAATTTTATGCTTATAAACGTGTGAATTTATTTGTTAGAAATTTCCATAATAAATGTCAATTTTCTTAACAGTTTTCTCGAAAATTTTCTTCACAATTTTCATTTTCTCCTGTTGACTTTATTAGTTCATATTGCACAGATTGATTCAATAAATTTTCATTTGATTAAATCCATTTTTATGATTCATCTTGCTGCTCTCGTAAAATCATAAAAATAAATATAAAAATATTTCTAATAAAATTTTGAGTACTACTTGGAATAAAGTTTAAATGCAAAAATAATTATAATAAAATTACCTCATTTCCATGAGTTTGTTGTTAATGTTGTGAAATATTTCAATTGTATATAAAAAGTTTTTAATAAAAAAAAAAGCAAAGACGATTAGGGCAGGGGGGCTGCAAAATGTTTTTACTTAAAAATGTTTCTACTACAAATGATTAAGCAGCATATTTAGTTCACGTTTTTATTTGTAAGACATCAAATTGGAAAATGATTTATTCCAGATCATAGCTTGGCAAATGACAGTAGCACAACGATTATTGATATGTTCGCGCAAAGATATTTATAACCAGTATACTCTGGTAAATTTTCATGATAAAAATGACGTTTAAAAAAACAGATTAACTTTGATAAGTCAGTTGTCGATTGAATTTGTCTATTTTGAATGTAAGGTGTGTGCTAATAAACTAAATTGTCATATATGAAGTGAAACTAATCTACAGCAGACCTAACAGTTTCCAATATATCCCGGCCTTATTCTTCAAAATTAATTAATTTAGCTGTAGGGCGCTTAATTCACCAGTTAATTTAGTTTTAAAGTTCTTATTGAAAAATTTATTTAGGATCCAGAAACCTATTTTTGGAAATTTTGTAAGCGATCAAAGGATTTTAGTACTAAAGTTCAAGGGAGCTTAGTTTATGTGTAGATTGAGTTTAAAATTTTTCATTGACAGAAAAATTGATTTTTGTACAAAAAAACCTATTTTTAAAACTCGTTTTAAAAGAACTTTCCATTAAGCTCTAGGATGCCTAGTTAACAGGTAAATTTAGTTTAAGCTTTTAATTAAACCACTGATTTTCGGTGTAATGTGGACTTTTTTATATATTTTTTTTTATTTTATCAATATAGACTATGGACTCAAGATCCCTACACATATTAAAACAGTAAATAATAGAGCATAGAACTTTAGTCTAGTTATATAAATATAAAAGTAGACTGACAACATTAACAGTATTAACATTAAAAAAATCTTCAGTATCCTTATAAAACTTAATACAAATTCTTAAAAACGGGTCAGAGTTATTATAAGTTGATTCGCATACTTTAATCTCCAATGGATTAAGTTAGCGCGTTAGGGCGAACTAGAATATTGCGAATCATAAAATCTAAACAGACATTTCCTTTTATTAAATTCAAAACAAAGCTGGCATTCAACATGATTCTTTACCTTTTTAGAGTTGACAGCTTTATTAAAGCAAGTCTGCTAGTATAGAATGGTAGAATTAACGGATTTCATTGTAAGTCTCAAAGAAAAACCAACAAGAGCTACTTCTGCACCACTTCAATGATGTTACTGTGGACTTTATTAATTAGATCCTAAATTATTTTGCCATTATTTCAGAAAAGGTCTGATAAGAGAAGTCTAAACATGTCTTGCGACTTCATCGCCCAGCACTTTATAAATCCAAGTACTGCAGGTGCTTTGTTAGAAATTAATGAAATATGCTGTATAAAATTTACTTAAGCATCCGGTAAAACACCAAAATCGTAAACTAGATTCAGTTTCTAAAGTTCGTAGTCGTTTAAAATATATTTAACGTTTGTATGACATCATCGGAAGAAACACATGTTTTTGCACTTTTTAAGGTGTTCAACTTTATAAGGTTAATATTACCCAAGGGACTAAATGCATCCAAATCTTTTTTATCAGCGTGGCGATTTAATGTTCGAAATATCTTCAGGTCGTCTGCATATAATAGAACGTTTCAGTATTTAATGGCATTGGATAGATCATAAACAAGCAATGAAAATAAAAAAGGACCTGCGGCACACTAGATGAACAAAATTTCTTTGGAAGTAAGCGAGTTAAATTGAACGTTTTGAGTTCTGTTTGACAGTAATGAATTAATCCACAAAATTAAATTGTTTGTGCAACCCATAAGATTAAGTTTCCTTACCAGAAGTTTGTAGTTAAGTTTATCCAATGCCTTACTAAAGTCGGTATAAATAACACCAGTTTGTCTACGTTGAACAAATCTCCGATTGACCAGCGTTGTTAATTCCGAAAGATTAGTAATGGTTGAATAACCCCTTCTAAAATCATGCTGAACAAGAGACAATATAAACGATACTTGCTGAAAAAGGTGATTAGTAAAAATTTTCTCAAAAAGTATAGGTACAGTGCTATGTTTAGCAATACCTCTGCAGTTGACAATATTATTTCTACTGTAGGATAATTAGACTCTTTTGGTTATACATGTATGCATTACATTAAATGCCTGACTGAAATATCATTTGACGATTTATACTTATAAATATTTGTCGTGCGTTGCACTTGAAAATATCACTTTTACAGTGCCTTTGGTGCCGTAATATTAATAATTAAGAAAAAAGGTTTATGCTGAATAAATGAAGGAATGATCGTGTTACACTTTTGGTTTTCGTTTAATTAATAATAGCATTTTAAAGTAAAATATTTATGTCAATTTTTAAATTAATATTTTCCCACAATTTGTCTTTACATATTTATAAACACATACATATAAACAAGTTATCCTGTAAGTATGTATGTATGTATGGTTAAGTTAGACTTTTCTGAGTAGTTTATAAGAATATTAATTTTAGTTAAGAAATACAATTTTATTACATTAGCTTGGAGCGACGTACAGGGTTGCTTAGCAAATAAAATTTTAATAGCATTCGACTGCAATTCCTTTGTCTAAAACAATTAACAAAGCATTCATCTGCTTTACGGGCATTCCATCTGCTCTTTTGAGTATTTTTGGCCAGTGGCGTTTTGAACGCAGGTAACCCCAGGTTGGTTAGTTTATCAAAACTTTCCCCTTTTACAACTAAAGATTACCAATAATCCCCTTTGACAACACTACAACTAGATTTAAATGATTGAATAATAAAGAATCCTTTCATAGTTTGGGAAAATAATCAAATTTCGATGATACGTTAAAGATATTGCAAGAGGTTTTGCCGAACCATGTTTATATGAAAATCTGGTCTTTAATTTTATTTTTAAACAGCTCAAAACTGTTGATTCATCAAGAAATTGAACTGGTATAGCCCGATCGGGCACCTCTGATAGTTGATAAGAGCTGGATTAATCAATGTGATATTTACAAATAAATATCACATGAATAGGAAAATGCGGGAGTAAAAATTTGCGAAACAGAATTTATATTTTGAAATAAAATTCTCAACTTTTCAGTAATTCACCAAAATTTCAAATATTTATAAACTCTAAGAACCAAGAAAAAGAGTGACTGTAAATCACTTTAAACTTTTGCAAATATTCTAAATCACCATGGCATTAGTCTGTCTTTCTCTCAAATTGCCTCAATTTTATTAACATCACGAAAATAACAATATTCTGTGAAATAAATTTTCAAAGAAACATAAAAAAGGCAAGAAAGAAAAAAAACAAAACACACACACATTTGCTGAGACATCAGTTTAATAATAGACCTAAAATATCACACCTTCATGTATTCTTGTTCTAATGTTTCTCACAATCTTTTATATCAATCATATCCAAAAATAAAATCTAATATGTGTGGCCTTTTTCACTTTTGACTTCCTAAGCCTTCTTCATTTCACTCTTCACTCTTAGCGATATTTTTTGCTAAAATTTGCTGAGCTGGTTATTTAAAGTTGTGGCAAATTTTAGTTCATATTGCTATGGTTAATGTTTTATTATCTGGTTACTGTACACAGATTTCTCTTGCTGTGGCTGTTGTTGCTATTTCTTTCATGGTGTTGAAACATTTTTTTTCTATAGTTTTAGGTTTACGTTTTTTGTTTTTGTTTTAACATTTGTTTAGTTGTTTAGTTTTTGTACGCATAATCTTTCAAAGCAACCTAAAACCCACAAAGGTTAAAATAGAATTCCCTGACCCGTGTCATATAAACGTACATGCCAAATGTGTGTGCGTGTTTTGTTTTTTGTATTGTTGTTATTGTTGTTTTTAATAGTAGACAATACCGAACGCATGTAGCATTGTGTGTGCAGGCTCTTACATTATCTTTCTTTATTACAGTAAAATTTTAAATGCACACACCTTACGCAGTGTGTACGCTTTTTTCCCATAAAGCTTTTGATATTTCCTACCGAAAATAAATTATTAAATAATCTCTTATTATTTTTGAAAATCTCTTAAATACTATGAGATAATAAGAGTTATTATGTTTCTCTTAAAATGCACTTTGCAGTCAAGGTTGCCAGATTTTTTTCGATTCAAATCTCTAAATCAGAAATTATATAAAAATATTTCATATCTAAAAATCCCTAAAAAGCTTTTAACAAATTAGTATAGTTTTATTGACTGTTAAGTTGATATCATTGAGGCAATTCACACTAGATTAGTTGTGCTGGTCTAACATGGCAACTTGTAGGCATCAGCAGAACAAAACTAATACATATACACTTATGAAAACTCAGGATTCTTTTTTGCAGAGCGATTTTTAGTCTTTAGTTGTCTATCGTCGTGTAGATATCAGTAACCAGTAAAAGTTTTTTCGGTTATTTCAGAAACAGTAATATTACTAGTCAATTGTAAAAACTTTTACTGGTTTCTCAACGGTCTTTTCAATTTTGTGTGACAACATAAATTCATTTGCATGCAGCTTTAAAGATTCAGTTTTCATGATTTTAAATACGGCTCAGACAATTTTCTATTTTCGGCAATTTCTTTAAAAGTTTCCCCTGTCGCTAAGAACATTAAAGTGGAAACCAATTTTTCCTCAACCGGAATAGATTTTCGCATAGGTGTATCATAGTAATGAAAAACACCTCTGGTCCATCCGCAAGAATGAAATATATGCTTCTTCATCAAAAAACAATTTGTATTCCTTGAGGAGGAACAGGATATTTCCACCAGAATCATGAGACTATCTCCATGCCTTGACCCAGCAAGATCTGCTTTTCTTTGCCTTCTCAGCTTCAAGAAGTAATGCTGCAGCTTCAAAGTTACAGGCACTAGAAAGTCCTGCTAAACTATTGCCAATTCATCATCACTTATTCATGCCATATTTTCGCTAAGTATGTTTCGTAATTTATGTGTATAACGAATGAAAAACTAGCGTGAAATAAATAAAAAAATACTAACACACACAAAGCTGTGTATACGTATACAATTTTATGCTAGATTAATTAGTCTAGTGCGTTTTGGAAAACACAAAAGTTGTGCGGAACAAATATTAATCTAATGTGAATTGCCTCATTAATAATATCCGTATATAGTTTTAACGGCTTGAAATTTTGATTGAAAAAGTTCTATTCTCAAATCTTTTTCCTTATAAGTGTGTAATTATATTTGAGTGTTCATCCAAAACTAAAGTTAATAATTTTATCAGTTCTTCAAATGGTTCAGTATGAATCGATAATACCTTTTGCGTTTAAATTTTTATCCAAAATTATTGGCTCTTTGGATCGGACATAATAATAATATTAATATGTTTTAAAATTATAAGAGAATTGAGGAGAAAAGTTTTAAGTTGTTCATTACCAACGTAACAGAAAAACTATGTAAACAATTTTGATTGTAAAACTTATTATACATTTCTTCTTTTCTTATCCGCTTTTGTAGCTACATTGCACGAATTGTAAAATAAATGAATTATAATCGAGTTCTAAAATTTATATATTTAAAAATCCCCTAAGTATTAAAAAAAAAATTCCCCAAACAAGATTATGTATCCCCATTTTTCAAATAATTTTGGGTATGAACTGCTTGATGTGGCAACTCTATATTTACCAAAAACAAATTGGTGTGCTATTTTCATTATATAACTTATTCAGCATTACAAAGTTCAACTAAAGTTTTATAACAGAATGAAAGCTTTTATATAAGCTTATGGTAAATGTCTGCGGTAAATTTTATTTACTTGGTTTATATGTATGGCTCTTGCATAAAGCTTCGGATGGGCTAAAATTATAGTCGTGGAAGGTAAAAATAATTCTAAGCTAAAATATTCACTGCAGATTAGGGTGGTTACAGGGTATATGAGATAAATAAATAGTGATACTATCTTTCAGCTCACACCCCTTAAAATGTGCCAATTGTCTACAAATTCAAATTAGCAAAGTTTTAGTTCAATCTGATAATAAAAACAAGTGCCGCATTGATGTTAAAATTAAGAAAAACAGCGGTTTTTAAAAAGATCCTAGTTTTTCGTCCTCAAAATCGAAAGTATTTTTTTGGTTCAGGAATATTTTATTTTGTTATTAATTTTGAATTTAATATTTTTTTTTGCTAAAGTTGATAGTTTTAGGGGATTAGCATTTACAAAGCGAGGTCGAAGTTAAATTAGATTTCACTTTGGAAATTTTTACAAATTTCCTGATGATGCCAACCAACGGTGTGGCGAAATATCGAAAAAAAAATAAAGTTTTTCAAAAAATTTTTTATTAAATAAGACCTTGTGCTTAAAATTAATTACTAAAAAATATTAAAAAAAGGTCAAAAAATTATAACTATTAATTTCCTTAATATTAAGAATGAGGCCTATATGAAACAATGGTAAGTTAAACAAGTTTTGCTTAAATTTGAAATTATTGAAGCTATTCTTAATTGACGTGGATATATTAAAATAAAAAACTTCCCGAGTATCAAGGCAAAAAATATTTTTTTTTGGTCACATGTCTCATCAAATAAGTGGTAGTAAATTGACTTCTAATTGTCAAGTCTTACATATAATATGCGTATTTATTAATATGCGCCAATAAAGGAGGTTCTTCTTTTTTTGGGAGAAAGTCAGAATACCAACCAAAGATGTTCAACATTGAAGAAAACTGCAAACAAAAGTGCTAAAAGTACAGCATTCAAAATCAAAAAGCGGAGGAATTCAGATCAAGCTTTGACGACCTATTTGACGTTGCTCATCAGGAAGCTCATGCCAAGACTGCTAAGAAAGACAGCAAATTTTTGTTACTACAGAGAGAAAGAGGACGCCCTAGTTGCATGAGAGGCGTCGACATAAAATCTGCTAATGCAAAACGATAAGTAGAATTAAGGCAAGCAGCAGAAATGGCAAGATTTGGAAAATTAAAAAAAAAATAGTTGAGTTTGTGTTTTTCAAAAATGATTTATTTATTAAATATTAACACTAGTAACTAACATTAATATTTTATTTAAAGAAGGTGAAAAATATGTAGAACAGGAATCTACAAGAAGCATTAGCAGCACATTAGAGGAACATCAGACACAGATTCAGAAGAAGAACCAGAAATAAAAAAGAGGAGGTACCCTCGAGGTACCAAAGAGATTATTACTGAGAGATTGTCTGTATTATTGGATAGATGTACTATTTCTGAAATAGATGTAGTGCGAACTATAGCAGTTACAGCAGAAGAAAAATTTTGCTATAAGCAAAAGCACCATACGAAACTGTAGCCAACAATTTCGACAACAACCAACTTATCTAATCAAAAGTAGATAAAAAAATTCCAATTTAGAGCATGCTGTTGTTCACAGGGATGGAAAATTGCTTTCAGAGTACTTGAGTAATGAAAATGTAGAGAACCTAGCAGTTTTAATTACTTGTGGTAATAAAGAACAATTGAACAATTGTACTGTCATCAATTGCAGCGCGGAAAGAAGTTTAAAAATTCAGAATATGTGTTCTGATATCACTGCAGTAAATAATGGTCGCCATGGGGAAATCTGTATTGTGCTGCAACAATTATTACAGAAAAGTCTTTTTTTTAGCATGTCGCCACTATTTTTTAGAAGTTGTATAAAGTTGTAGATTGCAAAATGGGCAGATTAACCGTTCTACAGCCAAATATTATTCGAAAATTCCAGACTGGGTGATCTAAGGTAGACAAGATGAAAATTTTAAAATTAAAATAAGTAACCCGGAACAAATTTCAAATAATCTTATTGAACAATTTCAAGTCCGCCAGACCAGGAATTATGAAGAATTCATCCAACGCTGCTTACTTTATTTAGGACATGTGCCACCGGGAAAAATCACTTTAGAGTACCTGGAGCTATAAATCACGTCAGATGGATGCCAAGGGCTATAAAATATATCTTTTAAGGAATCAATTTTCATTAACTGATTGAGAGAGAAAGGAGAAGACTTTTTTGTTATTTATAATCAACATTAATGTAAAAGCATGATTTAGCACATACAAACCCATTCTGGCCCCTAACCAAGACCCACAATTATTAAAACCTTTAGTTCAATATAGAATAATTGACAAAGAAGTTGGTACAAGTAACCATTTTACGTTCATTTTACGCTTAAATTTTATTTATGTTGTTATTGAAAAAATAGTGTGGCTATTACGGTTTAAATCCAACTTACTTTATATGTGTTCCTGAATGATTTGATCTAATCCACATGAACGTGAATGGTCGGTCGGTCAAATCCTTACGCAAAATTCGCCATGTGGTGGCGGGGATAAAATTGTTGAGAACGTCAAGGAATTGACAAATTTGGATCTGCTTCAACATTGTGGCTCACGGCTGCGATGTTTTCAGTCGAACGAATACGCGTTGGTGTTAGCACATTTTGGATCGAGCCTGTTGAAATTTATTGAGCAAATTGTTAACAGTGGTCTTAGACGATTATGTTGCCCGAAATTATCACGAATTTTAGGAAATGTAACTTTAACAGAACCACCATTTTCATAGTGGATTTTAATTATTTTAATGCGATTTTCGTGCGAAATTGAGTTCACTGTAAGAATTGCCAGTGCATCTACTACGAATACGTCAAAAAACTAAATGTCAAAACTATCATGTTGTTGGTGTTGCTGCAATTAAAAAGCAAGCTTCTTGTGGAAAAACCCCATATATTAATAATAATAATAACAGTAATATATTATTAAAATATTTTGCTTTATGCTAACAAAATATAACTAAAAATAAACCATGATGTTAATTGCCAACAACTATATGATTTAGCCATTCTAATGTTGCTCTTAGATTATGGTGGCTTCAATTAGGTCAATTTTGTGTTACAACTAATTAGAACAGGCTAACATCGCATCAACACAAAACACTTTCAAATGTATGTAAAGAAAAACATTTCAACACCGCAATAAATTCAAAACAAAAGTTCTGTAGTGCTCACATATAAAGCAGCACACTCCTTTAACAAGATACAAATGTTTTGCCATTAAAAATCATTCATTCACAGCCATAATTTTAAATCAACACTAATAAAATGAAGTAACTTTATACAAATACAACAAGTAAGTGCTACATCGTTACGCCAACACACCACCCGACCAAACAAAAAAATACAGACGAAACAAGGCTTTTAACATCTTCCAGACAACAACAGCAAAACAATCATGTCTCGGATATTACAGCATCCAGACAATTGTTGCTTATTTATATTAAAACTTCAATTACAATCAAAGCAGATGAGCTTAAGAGCATAAACCCACAGCAAACAACAGGCCCATGCAACATGCTTTGTTTATGGTAACAAATAAAATACCACTTTTGTGAAGTTTTAACAAATAAATAAGCGGCTAACAAAATCAAAAGAAATAACGAAAACAAATGCTAAATGGTACTTGCTTATTTCAGCTGGGAGTTGGCATTCTATCGCTGTAACCTGTTTTTTTTTTTGCACTTAACGTTGGTAATTGTAAGGCTTCTACAAATGGCATTGGATAAATATTTCGCTCGCCGCCAAATTTAATTTAATATATCATTTAAAATGTATCTTTTATTCGTGGGTGTTGCTTCATTTCTATAAATTTTGCTAACCAGAGTTTTTTTTTTTCAATAGTGAAAAAAGTTATCGAGTGTAAAAGTGATATTATTAAATTTTTTTTGTTTAATTGTAATATTTCTAAAATAAATGCTAAAAGTTGTTGTTATTTCCCGTCTTATCTGGCTGTTGTTCTCCTGAAGTTAATGGCAAGCACTTGCGATGTGAAAACATCATTGGCAAGCCGCGGTATAATTTGTACTGGTGAGTCAGTATTCGCGTTTAGGTAGTTCTGTTGTTAAGTTCGTATCTATTCATGTGGGCAGAATGTCAGCCGCCTGGCACTTTATGCAAAGTCAATTTCTCAATACCTCATTCTTTTATTATTACCTAGGCACGTGTGTCCGTCTGAGGGTGTTTTTCATTTGTTCGTTGTAATGAGTAGTTTTAATGGTGTGAAAATTGCGTCTGAGGTCTGTTCGTTCATAATGTCACTGTTGAAAGTTTTTTTTTGTAGACTTCCATGTTTTCAAGGATATCAAGTCTTCGTCCGTTTTTGCTAGAATGTAGTAATGCCATACATTCATCTATTTCTCTTGGTGTGTGTCCGTGAGTGTCAAGGTGTAATGCAAAGTTGGAATCTTCTCTTTTCCGTTTGTATAAGCGTATGTGTTCTGTAAACCTTGTTTTTTATTCTTCGTCCAGTTTGGCCTATATAAGTTTGTTTGCAGGTACAAGTAAGTTTGTATACCCCGCTGGAACTAAATTTGTCAGTTGTTTCTGTCGTTGTTTTGAGATTATGTCTCAGAGTAATGCTGGTTGTTAATGCTGTGAGTAAATCTTCTTTGTGAAAAAGATTAGTTAATCTATATATTTCTGGTTCTGTGTAAGTAAAAGTGTACCGTCGTGCTGTATCGGTTGTCTCTTTGTCTTCTTTATTTCTGTTTTCACTGTTGTATTGTCTAAAAAGTTTGTTGATAGTAGTGGGTTTGAAACACTTATTTTTAGCCAAGGTGTAAGTTTTTTGTTGATGTCGAGTACTTTGTTGTACATATCTTTACCCATTTACTTCAGGAGAACAACAGCCAGATAAGACGGGAAATAACAACAGTATTTCATTTACTGGCGGAGAAAATATAAGCAACATAATACTAAATGGTAAAGGATCTGTAATTATATACATTTGTAATATATTATTGTTTTATGATTATAAAAACTATAACATTTTTGGTAAGTTAAACAGACTTTGTTTTCATTAGAAATTAGGCAAAGGTTATTAATTTCTATTTTAAATTCGAACCTTTTTAACCATATTAAATTATTCTTTGAAAAAATAGGATTTATCTCGAAGTCTAGTAGTAGTACGGAGAATATAAAATGAGTGTTGTAACCATACTACAACTATCTTATTTCCAAAATACTTTCTGAAAAAAAATTGCCATATCCACTTACCGGTTTTGGCTGTTTGTTATCTTCAATGTTCTTTTCGTACTCAAAGAACACTGAAGATGGCAAACAGCCGAAACCGGTTTGTTCACAAACCAAATTTGACGAGGGTCGACGGAAAACCGTACCCAAATAAAAGTAATTTTAACCCCGTCGGAAAATCCAAGCACATATATATATATATATATATATATATATAGACATATATATATATATATAATTATTCTGTTAACGGAACAGTACAGAATAGAACAGACAGAGATAATATGTCAGGTCATCAAGTCTTCTGGATTTAGTGGCCTTTTTATATGTGTAAATCTTTACCCAAAATGTAATGGGTGTTAGTATTGGTCATATTGTTTATATATACGATATACGATGGTAAACATTTAATCACAACCTAAACCCATTGAATCTGCAGACATATGCAACTAATCAAATTCTATTGCGAAACTTATTATTTACGCAATTTTTTATTTTAAGTGATAGTTTTGTGGCTATACTAAGAAGTTTTTTACAATTAAATATTTGAAATTAGAATTAAGTTTTAATAATATTTAAAAATTAGGTATAATAAAAAATCCGAAAAATATAAATTAATTAGTTAAAATTTGCTTCAAATGATCCCCAATTTCCAAACAAGATTTTTAAACCAACCATCAAACAAGCCCCTTATAAAATTATCTTATCTGGCAGCACTAAAAACGACTTCTTTTATAAAATTAACCTTTGATGTTGTTACGTGCCTAAAAGCTGCTTTATTATATTTATGTCTTTACTCAACGATGCATTTGAACTCACTTTATTGCCCACCAGATGGTGTTTATATATTCTGTTTTGAGCGCTTCTCTCATATGCAAGCAAATTCTACTGGCGTTATCACTTTTAGTTGTTGTTATCTCTATTCAGTGTAAACGCCTGTTGGGCTGTGTGTGTTTTTGTTCTGTGTTAATTGTTTTTGTTTTCTGTTTGTTTATTTTATTTCGCGGAATTTTAATAAATATAATTTACATAATTTTTAAAAAGACACAATAGATCATTTCATTTACTTTTTAACTGATAATTATTTTCTTTTAAAACTTAAACAAGGCATCTTCCTAACAATATTTATTATCTACTTTCCTCACATGTGAATTAATGGTGTATATAAGGACTAGCAATACAACTTCAAACATACAACAATGCTTATTTTACAAACATCGAAATAGTCAAGTCATCAGCGCAACTTTTTTAGTCATAGTAATAATGGTCGACGTCGTTTTTTGAGTGTCGTGTTAAGTTTCGATATTTTATAGTATGGAATAGTTAAAAAATGGTGGTGTCTAATTAAGACTAGATCTTTTTTAAAACCTTTGAAATCACTATAAATATTACGATCGAAATGACTTCTTCTTAGTTTATTCAAATCAATCAAACAAGTGTTTCATTAATTATAAAAGAAATACATGCTTTCGTATTTTTGTAGTCATTATGTTTCTGAAAGCTAATTTAATAGTATTGATAACGCGTTTAAATTAAAATTTTTTTTTCAAATACCAACCACAGCCATTAAACCATTGTGTGTTTGCGTCTTCCTTAATTGAAAAGAGAAACTTTTGTAACATCATCTGCAAGTAGCTTGCAACCGCCATCAACATCATCATCAGGGAATCACCACATAAAATTTTATATGTTCGTTAAAATTGAAAAAAAAATAACAAAAATTTCAACACTTTTGGGATTTAGCCTATAATTTGTTTTTTATTGCAGTTTTTGTGTGTTTTTCTGGCTGATATTTGATTACTCCGACTGTTTTATTTTCGTACATTTTTTTAACTTATTGTTGTATACAATGTTTGTTTGGTGATAGATGATTTTTCAAAATTAACTCATAATTTTATAATTTAATTGTACGAATGTATTTCATATAATTAAATTTTTCGTATTATTAATAATAATTAATAAGAATTATAATCGGGTTTTTCAATAAAAAGTTTGTTTTTCAATTGTGGCAACACAAACAACATGATAGCTTTGGCATTAAGATTTTTGACAATTGCAACAATGAATTCAATTGCGCACGAAAATCACATGAAAATTATTAAACTCCACTATGAAAATGGTGGTTCGGTTAAAATTACTTTTCGTAAAATTGGTGATATTTTCGGACAACATAATCTGAGACCGGTATTAAGAATTTGGTCATTAAATTTGAGTCGACAGGATCGATGCAAACTGTGCAAACTCCACCGCGTGTTCAACCGGATAGTTCAACTGAAAATATCGCAGCCGTTAGCCCCAGTGTTGAAGCAGATCCAAATTTATCAGTTCCTCGTCGTTCTCAATAATTGGGCTTATCCAAAACCACCACATAGAGAATTTTGCATAAGGATTTGACTTTGATGGCTCAACTGGTGTAGGAATTGAAGCCGACCGACCATTTACATCGTCGTCGATTCTCTTAGTTTATTCAGGAACAACTGGCTGCGTTTTGTGAAAAAATCATTTTTTTAAATGAAGCCCATTTTGGCCAGGGTATGTCAACAAGCAAAATTGCCGCATTTGAGTTCTTGAAAATCCTAGAGCATAATCAACGTGTCACTGTGTGGTGCGCTATGTGGTCTAGAAGAGTGATTGGGCTGCTTGTTTTCAAAGATTTCGCTGATTTGCGAGATGCCAACAACTAAATTTTGACGTGGTTATTTCTGACATGTTGTTTCGATAGGACAGTGCAAATGTTACACCGCCAATGAAGTGAGTAATTAATTGCAAACCAAATTTTTCGATTCCATAATTTAATACAACCAGCGATTAAGTGGCCAGCCAGATCGTGTGATTCAAAAATACTAGATTATTTTTTGTGGGGCTATGTTAAGCACAGAGTCTATGCGGAGCCAATCGAATCAATTTCAGTCGAGATGTGACCGCCATTTTGCGAAAAATGGATTAATCGACATTTGACAGCGTATTCGTGGTAGAAATTTGCCAGATGTTATTTTGCATTCACCATTGTCGAACTTTTCTCTTCATAGTGCAATAACATTTGAATTATCTGAATCTAAATTTTTCTTTTATTTTGTTTTAGAAAACAGATTTCTGTTGAAAAACCATATAAAGGGTTTTTCATTAAAAAAATTAAATTACTAACCTTATTTTTGGTATCGTATTAGGCTGGGCCTTTAAATTTTTAGAATAGAATAAATAATTCTAATTAAATGGTGTTTTACTTTATTCGGTGTAAAAAATTTAAAAACTAAAAATAGATGCACTTTTGATGGTCTATATATACTACCCAGTCATATCACTGTGTAAGTCCAATTCGCACATGTCGGAATTATTTATACATTTTAATTTCATGAATTTATTTAAAGTAAATTTTTTTTTCAATTGAACTGATATGTAGAAAAGAAATTACTAAAAATATATTTTACTTAAATTAGAACATACATACGATATTTTTATAATTACCATACTATATTCGGCTAGCTACACAAATTTGTTTATGGTTAGAATTTTTACAAAAAGTAAAGTATTCTTTAAAGCAAAAAAAAAAATTGTTCAAGGCAACCATAAATATCTTTATAAAAAACATGTTAAGGTTTTTTATTTTTGAATACACCATAACTAAGATTTTTTCTTTATGTGTACGCATATAAGTTGCACGAATGGGTAGCTTATTTTCAAAGTAAATTTATATAAGTTAGTAGTTGTTAAGCATTTGCTTGAAAATACTTATAAGCGTCAAAAAGTGAGCCCAGTATAACAGTTTCTTTCACAATTAACTTGCTTGTAAGTTGTTATTGGGCTTAAAAATATCTGATATTATGAATGTATATAATTTTTACAAATATTATTGATTAGTGCTATTAAAGAAAGTTTATATGTATAGTGCAACCATATATTGTTACAAAGAACACAATATGGTATTTGTGATTTATGTTTTTAATTTCTGCCACTTATGTACATTGATTTTATAATATTATGACACCATATGAAGAGAAGGGGGTAAGGTTTTTAATATTAAATTATTTTTATTGTAAGTACTATTACGAGCGAATTCTGGTGTTAACGTTGGTTAGGCAAAATATAATATTTATATTTAAGGAAGAAAATATTCTCATGAATCTACATTAAAAATAATTTTTTGATGATTTTTTTTTCAAAAATAAGATTATTACTTTTCTATAATTTTTTTTTTCATATTGTTACGCAGAAGTTTTAAAAGAAAATAATCATCAGTCAAAAACAAAATGAAACGATGAAATAGGCTTTTATAAATTGCGTACTTTTCTAAGAAATTGTATACGAACAAAACAAAAACAATATGCATATGAGAAATTTCATAAAAAAAACTTAAATAACAGCAAACAAAAACAACTAACATATGGCCCGATAACGATCGCCATTGAATGGCCCAATTATGCCTCTGGACCAAAATCCGCACCAATCAGTGACTCGTTTTGGGTGCGTCGGCTTTTCAATATATGCGTGCGGGTTTTCTGTGCCGGGTTTTATATGAAAAGATGATTTTTTTGCAAAACCGGCATCTTCTGTAAGTCAATCGCAGGCCCACTTAGCGAAGCATTATTCAAGCGTATGCACAACCATATTTGTTCTGCGGAAGGATAAAACTAATTATCTGTTAAATCAGACATGACATAAGTAATACCATTCACGACCCCCCGGGGGGCACATATATGGTCTTAATGGAGAGCTACTATGTAGACCTGTGCAACTGGGGGAAAAAGGGAGCCCAGTCCCCTGATGTCAGCAGGGGTACAACTGGAAACTCCACTTTATTTCCACGGGAATCAGTAAACCGCAGAGTTCGTTAATTGTCTCTTTAGACATTTAACTGTTCTCTGACTGATTATTGAGGTTGGCCCCTATATGGGGGAGTATCGTGGTGGTTGTGGTTTCGCGGCCTCATATCAGTCTATGGTTATATGATGGCCGGGTTAATTTCACCTTTAATAACACCTGCCTGGTGAAATTTTCCCAGATCCAGTGAGCATGCTAGACATGTGTTCTGGACAGGAGTTGGAAAGTCTCCAACTCTTAAGCAAGGAGTGATGATTTGCAGCCCTGCTCTGGAATCATCGAAGTTGCAACTAGAAAGTTCTGTTGCATAGAATTATAGCTTCGGCTTCCTAGGACGAGCATGACGTTCCAAATTATGCAGTGGGCCAGGCTTCATGGCCAGGCGCAGATGTAAATCTAATTACACAGTTGTTACCATTCATGCTCTGGACCCACTGAAATTGCCACTAGGATGGACCTGTTGCTGGAATTAGTCTTTGGCCTCCTAGGGCGTGAGTGGTGCTGCTTTTCACTCATAGTGGTTTGACCACCATTTGATTAAGGCCCACGGCCAGGTGCAGATGTAAATCTTATCACGAAATGTTACCATTCACGAAATAAGCACTAGTTGAAAAAAAAAACGTTAGATTGCGGACCATTGTTATCTCTAATGATGATAACAACAACAATATGTGATGATGCAACTGCTGGGCAATTGAGTTGATTTCAAGTTGAAAGATCGTTGAGTAAAGACAACAAAATAATACCGCATCTTTTCGGTGCTATAGTGATGAAGTTACCACCTTTATTTATATTGTGTGTACTTAAAGTGAATTGATCGTTTAATTTAATAAAAATACAAAACAAAAAGTTTATTACAAGGAATAAACGTAACAATATTTCTGTTTTCATATAGGTGAACAGTCATAAGTTTGAGGCGGTAAATGCACTAATTAAAATTTTGAAAAATTGCAAAATGTTTTATATTTTTCATCTACTGATTTGCAAATAACTTTGCAGTGATGGTGGCAATGAATATTTGAAATAGATACTGAATTTTTCTTCAGTGTTTCTATACTTCAGATGGATAATTTACTGCTGATTACTCGGCCACTTTCCTTCAAATACCATTTTACAATTGCATTAATGCTTTACAAAAGGGCTTTTGTATAACTTAGCAGAATTATCGTTCATTATCGAGTTATGGCACTAAACCTTTATTTTTTTATATTTGCGGTTTTGCGGTCTTGCGGTCCTTAAATGTAACAAAATCTTTGCAGAAAATGGTGTCTTAAAATTTACCTCCAAAATTTTTATCCCCAAAAATAATTTTTTAAATCGTTTGCATTTGCAATGAAATTACAAAATGTTATTGTTTGTGTTAAAAAATAATTCGCTGTTTACCGATTGTTTTTATGTTTTTTATATTTTTTTTATGTTGTTATGTTAAGAAATCTTTCATATAGCAAACATTTTTTTCCTTTTTTGTGAAAAATATTTCTAATTGCGAAAGATTTTTATGAAAAATTAAAAGCATTTTTTCCTTAACAAAATTTGTATGCTGAACATGCCCCCACGAGCATACAAACTCAAATTAAATCTTCTCATGTTAACTGTCCCTCGTGAGTATTAGTTTAACGGAATATTGAATAAAACTAAATAGAAGACGAAAAAAAAAATAACGAAATTCATCTTAACATGAGTTTAGCGTGATCAATGTTCATAGAAGTACAAGTATAAACTTGCGTTAAGCAAATTATAATTTTTTTTTGCTCATTGATAGAAAAAAAGTTTGCGAAATTATTGTATTTTGGTGTCTTTCATCAGCTCTAATGATTACAGCGGTAATAATAAGTTTTTTTATTTTTTTTGTTGTTGTTGTTAATTTTTCGGTGATTTGAAACCACAAACTTTAAAATTCAAAAGTGAATGGATTCTAATGCCATTGTTTTTTTTTTTTTCAAATATATTTCTTGTTTTATTTTTGTTATAACTGCATAAACAACAAACAATTGTAAAATGCTTTTTCAATTTTATTGCACATCAGGAAGACTTGGCAACATTCAAAATTATTCAATCAGATAATGAAACAGAACAAGCAGTGACTAAGTTTTGGTTTTATAGAATTTTGTAGTCAATTGAATTAGAAAACAAAAGCAAATCCAAACGAACGTTTTTATTTAAATTTAAGTTCTTTTTTAAACATTATTAAACATGTTTCGTGTTTTTGCTATAAGTGATCAAAAACAGAAATTAGTGACTATTTTTATATGCGAATCACGGCGAATAAATATTAGAGACAATAAGATAATTCTTCCTAAAACTGTAATACATGTTTTAAATATTTCTTTTGTTATAACAAATTATGGTTATTTGATTAATAGTTTTTAATGTGAAATTTTTTGTAGTCGATAACTTAAAAAACTTCCGAATAGATGCTCCTAATGGAACAAAATTTTAAATCCCTTAAACTTATTTCTTTTAAATTATTTCTGCATCTGATTATCAATTTTTGCGTTTGCTACTGAAAAGTGGGTGTTTTTTAATCGACTTTGATGCACTGTTTCCGCGGATAACCTTTCAACAATTGTCTGCCTTTTGTCTAGACTTCTATAGTGAAGTACAATGGTCAGTGTATTTGTGTAGAAGAAAAAATAATAAATAAAACTCGTCATCATCAGTATCGCTGTCTTGTACACAATGCAGTTTGTATGCAATTTCAAATAAATATTATGAAATTCTGCATTAAAAATAATAAGAAAAAATATAAGAAACATGGTAAAAATCTATGAAAGATTAACAATTTGACAATTTTATAATGGTAAATAATTGCTTTAGATTTTGTACAACAAGTGATGATTTCAAAATCACACATTTTTATGAGATGTTTCTGTTATGATGGCGAAACTTAATTTTTTTTTTTAATTTAACAGTTGTAGTATTTTTTGTGTGAATGTCTACCTAAGAACTTTCAAATATTTATATATTAATATATTTCACAGCACAGTGGGGCAAATACGAAATGCTTTAAAAATATCTCTACAGCTTTTGATCTACTAAAACGATTATATTAAATAAAAATTAAAAACTTAAAAAATAATAATATAAAGCTATAAGCCTTGTTTCTCGCGAAAAGAAAAATTAAATCTTTTAAAGAAAATTTGTTCTAGGTAGGTAAAATATTCAATAAACTTTTGTTTAGCAAATGCTATTTTAGTTTAAATATCAATTTTTCCTTTTAAAGAATGTTTTTTATTATTTAATTTTTTGAAATTTTGATTTTTGCTCATTAAACTTAAAAAAGGAAATTAATTTGTTTTACTATCGTTTCTTTTTAACCAGAAGTTTGTTTTTTTAGTTGTGGCAACACTAAAAATATGATAGATTTGACATTAAGTTTTTTAACCCATTCGTAGCAGATGCATTGTTTCGCATGAAAATCTCATTGAAATAACTAAAATCCACTATGAAAATGCTGGACCACAATATCGTCTTTCTGAAATTGTTATTAAGAATTTGGTCATTAAATTTGAAATTTGAAAATGTGCGAACAGCAACGCGTGTTTGACCGGGTCGTTCCACCGGAAAGATCGCAGCTGTGAGCCATAGCGTTGATGCCGATCCCAATTTGTCAATTCCTCGATATTCTCAATAATTGGGTTATCCAAGACCACCACATATCGAGTTTTGCGTAAGGATTTGACTTTGAAGCCTTACAAGTTTCAATTGTGCAGGAATTGTAGCCGACCGTCTACTTACATCGCCATAGATTCGCTCAATTTATTCAGGAACAAGCAGGTGGTTCATTTTTCAGACGAAGTCCATTTTCACTTATCACGGTATGTCAACAAGCAAAATTGCTGTATTTGGGCCTCTGAAAATCCTAGAGCGATTATTAGGAAGCCTTTGTATGCTCAAGCTGTCACTGTATTGAAGATTTCTCGTGTTTGTTTGTATAAGCGTATGTATTCTGTAAATCTTGTTTCAGTGTTCTTTCGGTTTGTCCTATATAAATATGCATGCAGGAATAAATAAGTCTGTGTAATCCATTGGAACTAAAGTTTTCAGTTGTTTCTGTTGATGTCCTGAGATTATTTCTCAGAGTAATGCTGGTTGTTAATGCTCTGAGTAAACCTTTTTTGTGAAAAAGATTAGTTAATCTATATATTTCTGGTCCTGTGTAAGTAGAAGTGTGTTGTCTTCTTTATTTGTGTTTTTAGTGTTGTCTTATCTAAGAAGTTTGGGTTTGTAACAGTTATTTTTAGCCATTGTGTACATTGTGTTGAGTTCTTTGTTGAATTTATCTAGAGTAAGTAGGATTATCTTAAGTTTGTATATCGTACATCTAAATGCTGCTAGCTTATGTTGGGTAATGTAGTTCGAGGTGATGTAGCTGGTAGTGTCCGTCATAGTTAGTTTTCTATGGAGGTTAAGTGTTAAACAGTCAGCTTCTCGTATTATTGTGAGATAATTCAAATTTCAGTCGTGTTCTTTTTTCGTTGTCTGTGTAATGTTATTATGGATTATGTTAAATCTGTAAGAATTTGTTCTATGTATCCATAATAATGAGTTATTCCGTGTTACATGAAAATTTCCATGAAAATTGCTGAAGTTGGGTTTCCCATGCCGAGTCCGTCAGTTAATTTGCAAAAGTGGTTATTAAATCTAAAGTAATTTTGTTTTATTATCATCTTAGCAATGTATGTAATGTCGGTACTATATTAGTTGGTTTAAAAATTTTATATAGTTTAAAAAAAATTTTTTGTCACATCGGTAGCAAAACGAGGACAGTAGTACAAAAAAACCTTTGAGAATTAAAAATTTCCCAAAGCACTGCTAATTTTCCATTAAAAAATATTTACGTTAATTTTGAATGACTGAAGCTTAACTAGAACGTGAAAGTTATTAAAAAAATTAATATGAAAATATTTTTTTATTTAAAAGAGTTGCTAGCTTTGAAAAAAGTACTAATGGGATATAAATTAAAAACATTTTTAACTTAATTATCATATTAAAAATATTATATTTTACGTATAAAAAATAAAAGAACTAAAAAACTAAATAGAAAAATTGTCCCTCTATACCAGAAAATTTGTCTTTAGTGCACACAGAAAATAGAAAGAAGTTACAAAGAAGTCTTTTATTTTTGACAACAAATATTCTCAACAAAACACTGATTATTATTTAAAAATTTATTTTCTATTAAATTTTCTAAAATTGGTTTATTTTTTAAACAAAACATCCGCAGAATAGATCAAAAAGCTCGTTAGTTCAATCATAACCTACTCTTTTTTTTCGTGAGTTTATTGGTAAGCATTTGGTTTGGTATATAGATGATTTTCTCATAATTGATCCTTTCCTTTAATTAAATCTGCTCAAAAACAAAAAAATGGCAAAATAATACCACAGGTGCCCGCTTCTTAGACCTAGTCAGTTTAAGCTTTAGATTTAAGTGTATTAGCATATAAACTTGCTTTAAATCGGTTGAAAATTTCGGAATGTACTTTGAAAAATATTTTGTATTGCCCTGTTGTATATTGTAGATATTAAAGTTCAGTTCATGATCCTCTTTCAATAAATTAAAACAAAAACTGTTTTGTTCTTTAAAAATAAATATTCTTTTATTGCCATCATCTTCGGGGAAATCATCACTTAAAAATAAATATAAAATTAAACAAATAAATTAACACTACATACATTGCCCCCAACTCCTCTGATGATGACACTGTTAAGCTTTGTCGATATGTGCTTAGATTTTCCCACCTAATTTTCTTTAGTTTTTTATTTTTACGTTTGCTTATTCTGTATCGATATATGTGGGCGCAACTGTCTGTAACTGTTTTACAGTTAATCCTAATTTTGGCTGGGATATTCATTGTTTTTAACATCTCTCGCATATTGAGTTATTCTCCTCTCAAATTCTGGTTGATGTCCAGTTCTTGCACAGTGGGATGCAAGCGCCGATTTTTAAATCGAATTCTTTGCCAATTTTTATATAGGATTTGTGCGATGACAGCTTAGTTTTTAATTTTGTATTAATTGTATTAACATTAACTTTTGGCCATTTTATCTCATATATAAAATTAGATGTGTCCATTTTGACCAATTTCAACTTTATATTTAAGCCTTCTTGTCATGTTGATAGGTTTTATCGCTAGGATATTTTTTTCTTTGTCATAAATGTGCAAATTTATCACTCTTTCGGATAGTCCTGGACTGAACTGAAACATTTTTATTTTCTGTCATATACTCAAATAATTAATTTATTGTTTGAGTCGTACTTTCCTAATTTTCTCCTTATTTCTGACATGAAACTTTAAATTGTTGATATATAGTACCCTCCTTATAAAATTTATTATCATGCTGGTAAAGGGTCCGCCAAATAAATTTTTTTTTGCTTTGAATGCTATAAACGAAACTAGTGAATATTTTCTCAAATTTTTTGTTATTTGAAAGTACAATCCTTCCGATTTATAATGGAAAATAATTTCATTCAAATGGCTACCTCAGCTGGCCATGCAGTAGCCTACATGATCGGTACAATTTTTAACCACATTATCGATTCTGTATCGCTTAATTTCATTTAAAGCTTCACGAATATTGTCCTTTAAAGCGTCTACTGTCTCTGGCTTGTCGGCGTAATAACCGGACAAATAATAGTCCAACGGTATCAAATCGCAAAAACGATGGTCAAATCTAATCAGCTCTGCGGCTGATTATGCGATCTTTAAAAATGGGGCGCAAAACATAGTGTACTGTTGAAACTAAATGTTGCCAATATCCTCCTCTTCAATTTTTGTAAACAAAAATTCGTTCAACATGGCCCGATAACGATCGTCATTGACTGTAACGGCCACTCCTTGCTCATTTTCGAAGAAAAATGGCCCAATTATGCCTCTGGACCAAAACCCGCACCAAACAGTGACTCGTTTTGGGTGCGTCGGCTTTTCAATCTATGCGTGCGGGTTCTTTGTGCCCCAAATGCGACAATTTTGCTTGTTTACAGCTTCATTTGAAAAGATGTTTTTTTTTGCAAAATCGGCATCTTCTGTATGTCGATCGCATGCCCACATAGCGAAGCGAAGACGCATTGGATGGTCAGTTGGCTTCAACTCCTGAACCAATTGGACTTAGTATGGCGTCATACCATGGACTTTATGCAAACTTCGTCTCAATGATGTCTCTGAAATGTTCAATTGTTGAGAACGGCGGTGAATTGATGTTGATGGCGTTGTACGAACACTTTTTGCCACAGCAGCAATATTCTCGGGTGTACGCACTGTTTTTGGCTTTTCACGCTTTGGTTTATCGATGTGGCTGCCAGTTTCTTTCACCTTTTTCACAAGATAACGAACACATGTAGCTAACGGTGCTTCTCTTCTTCCAAAGTCCGTACGCAATTTTCGTACACATTCTGCAACATTACCATGATTTTCAAAGTAATGTCGCAATATTTCCCAGCGTTGTTTAAGCGTATACACAACCATATTCGTTCAGCGGAAGGAGAAAACTAATTATCTGTCAAATCAAACATGAGCTAAGTGATACCATTCACAAAATAAGCACTAGTTGAAAATATAACGTTAGCTGGCGAACCCTTTAATTATATTTCTGTGATGTTTGGAACATAAATTTATGAGCCTCTCAGATGTCACAGATTTTTGGTGCCAATTAATTACGATTGTACGTTAATCTCGTATTATTATTGCGTTTAAGTTTCGTAACGTTTCAACAATTTGCTTAATTTTTTTTATCCCAAATAGACTGTCTATATATTTTGTCATCATCCGCGGTTTGATGCTCATTCTGCCCAAAATTTTTCCAGCAATTATTCAATTATTCTGATATTATATCAGCAATAACCGTAGATTTAGGAAATTACAAATAGTTTTTTTTAATATATTTGAAAGAGGAACATTTTTAACATTTTTAGTTTTTGAAGTAATGAAGTTTTGAATTAAAATAATATCATTTTTTACTTATCATTTTTATTACGTATATTAAAATTTTCATTTAATCGCAATTTATATTACGTTCTGTTCATAGAGAATTAGAGTTTACGTAACGAAACTATCAATCACTTCAGTAACAACTAAACAAAAACGCATTATTTTATTCGGGTTGAATTTTAGATATAAAAAATTAATTCTGAGAACAAGAACTATTTTTCCATCGACGGAAGCTTCCAATTTTTGCTTGGAAGAAATTTTAAATTATAGAATAGATACTTTTAATTGCATAAATTTATTTATTTTGTATATAAGTAGATGTTGTTGTTTCTTCTATTTTATCTAAAATATAGAAATTAATGAATTTGAGTACATTTTTTTGAGATGCAGAGACTAAGATTTGCCAAAATTCAATAGCCAAATGATTTAGTGCGGTGTTTTGCGGAAATTTCATTAAAAAGCATTGACATTTAAAAGGAAATCTTAGTTCTTCAAAAAATTAAGCAAACATTTATTTACTAAAACCGTTTTACAAGTTTATCGATTACTCAAAAAACGAGATACGCGTGCTTAATTTTTATTCTTTGCCAAGCCCCAGGTTTGATGAGTTGATTACTAAACATAGATGCAATAGATGACTGGCTATTCTCTCCGTTTTTAAATAGGTGTATAACACCAATTTAACGATATATTCCTGCAATTATCTACAATTTATACCCTTTGATTTTAAATATTGTTTCAGGCCTACTTTTTTGTATATTTTTATTTGAGTTTTTCAACTATAAAATTCAAGTCATTTAAATTCAGTTTCGTGCTGACAAAAAAAAAAAAACTAAAAAATAGACACATTTAATACAAAATTGCAAAAATTATAATTTGGCATAAAAACCCTTTAGGCATTTAAAGAAATTAAAATAAACAGGAACGCAAAAGCCATTCAATTAATTTACATAAGAAATAATGGGAAAGAAGGGTGGTAAGGATAAAGGCAAAGGCAAAGGAAAAGGCAAAGAAAAAGGCAAAGATAAAGGAAAAAAAGGAAAAGATAAAAAGAAGAAAGGAAAAAAAGGTTCAGTAACAGCAGAAGTAAAGGAAGAGAAAAAGGAAGAGCCTCCACCGCCTCCAAAAGTCATCGTACCGGAACCTTGCTTATTCAATTGCGCTCAAGACAAGGTAACTTTTCGGCCCAATTCTTATCCCGGACTCTTAGGACAACCGAAAACAATGTCTGTGGTGGGCTCTGAATGCGGCAGTTATGACAGTTTATGCAAGTTATTACACTCAGCATTTCGCTGTGCCGATCGTACCTACATAATGGTTCCTTGGGGCAACTACGTAGCATTTCGTTCCAGTGATGCAAGTAATCAAATGACTTACTATCTTTTCGATGGCTGCACTTGCAATGTTAATCGCTTTCGATATTTGGATTTGACTTGCGGCACAGCTGGACTTTTATATTTTGAAGAAATGCACAAACTAATTAATTATTTGATAATGTCGCGACAACGACGTGAAGAGATTAAAAGTCTTAAGCGCTGTGTCGTCGATGATGTGTGCAAAGAAATGTATGGTTCCGATCACATTTAGATGTAGCGAAAGCTTGTTTTGAAACGATGCGACAACAAAAAAGTAAAAATTTTACAATTTCATTTAAGCATAAACATATTTTTTGGAAATATCATTTAAGTTACAAGAATAAAATGTACAATAAAAAGACAGCTAAAAATGTAATAAAATTTGGAATTTAAAAGCAATAAAAAATTATGAGATTTAGAAAAATGGGTAAATAAAAAGAAACAAGACAAATGTAAATTCTGTATTGGATATATGTTTAATCAAATCTTAATAAATACCATATAACATCGGTAGATATAATTATTTAAAAAATTTTAGGGTCTCGGGTATGCCAACGAAAGGGAAAAACGAGAAGAGTTGATAATTATACAGCAAAACAGCACTAAATAATTTGTACAGTTACGATTTATATTAGATTTTCAAGACATGTAAATGGTATTTGGAGGATCGACTGCTCTTTTTGATTTGGTAAAGTCGATTTATATTAGTTAAAATTAAAAACAGAATTTATACCGCACAATACTTGTGAATAAAGTGGATTTCATTGGAATGAAGGTGATTTCATTTGCTACTTGAAATGCCAATCAAACATAAATCTACATGTTTTTCAAGTGACACATAGATCTATTTTTGGTTAATTTTGACTCTTCTAAAAAAAAAAAGAAAAAGAAAAAAATACTATGACGGAATGTAGTATGGTGCAATTCCTAAGGCTAGTTCAATATTTACGAACCCCTTACTTTGCCCTTTAACACCCTATTGGTAACAACAATCCGAAAAGAAACAATTTCTTATTCAAACATATTCATAAACACAAACTATACATTCAATTTACATTTTACTGTTAACATTTACATCCTTGTAAGCCAAGAAAAATAAACATTTTTCATATTTTTATACTTTCCAGCTATATGAAATAGTTTTTTTCTACCCATCCCAAACTAATATTATTGGTAGAAAGTACTTGCTCACTTTACCTACAAATGAATCTATTAGAAGTCCGCGCTCTATGCTCGCGATATAGAAATTGTAATTTGAAATCGATACTTAACCAATTACCATAATATTTGTTTCGAAGGCATTGAAATTGATAAAGCTTAAATACTTAAATACAGTATTGGAAAAATGTATGAACTGGTTTAGCTACGTGGGCCGTATCAATCACGTGAGAGGATTGAAGAGATAGTTTAGAAATCGTGTCTTTTTTCTAAATGATTCTTTATTCCATATTGTATATTCTGCTAACTATGACTATGGTTGCTAGCACCATATCTATGATCAGTAGGTGATCAATAATGCCTCCTATGTCTGTAAGTGCTAGTTTCATATATATGAGCTTTTTTCACAATTAATCTTATGATCAAGACCGCTTCCATATTTATTTTTTCTTTAGTAAGCTGAGTAAAAATCAACAGCTTAATAAAAGACCAACGACGCAGATATCCATTTTCTGCCTGTAGACTCCCCTTTATAGCTTTCTGATAAACCAAAATTTTGTCTTAACAGTGCTGCAGTCGTCACTGCTATGAATTAGATTTAAACTCCGTTTTACTCTATCAAAGCTACAAAATCAAATCCTGAGTCTCCGTAGACGTCAGATATCTGGAGAAAAACTCATTACAGCTGTTTTTAACTCAGCGATGGAAATGTAGTTTAATTTTTTTTTAAAGAAGGTTAAAATCAATTTGATAAATAACAAAAATTTACAAAAAATCCATTTGTTTTTACTTAAATTATTTTGAATTAAAATAAAAATGTATTTAGAGCGATTTGGGAAATTTGGAAAATTTCATGATGCAATAAAAAATAAAAGAGGGATAAAATTTTAATATAAAAAATAATAAAACTATAAATTTACTTCTGTTTTTAACAAATTTTCATATTTCAAACGCTTGCCATGCGACCACATATAAACAGTCCTTATTTTTCTCTTAACAAATAAATCATATAAATGTAGCTATAATTCATGTATATTTTAATTTCTGGATTTATTAAAAAAGTATTGGTTAAGAGTTATTTTTCAATTTTTAAAGGCAACAATACCTTGTTTCTGTAGTTAAGTTAAGTGAAAACGTTATCAGATATGACTAGACACGATCCTAATGAAAGAACTATCTATATCTGAAGGAACACTGGGGACTTTCCCAGTATAGTCTAGAACACGACTTAATAATGAAATAAATCACATCGAAAGCGCCAGTAATGATGGTTTACACTGAAAGAAATGACAACAGTACATTTTCATCTATGGATTCAAGATCCTTACAGATATTTAGACAACAAATAATACTAGTACAGTAAACTTAAATTTAGTTATTTAAATATAAAATTACTATTTAAAGAAAAATAAATATACTTTTAAAATTTATTAAATTCAGTATGAATTCTTAAAAATAGGTCAGAGTTAGCATAATCTCATCTGAATACTTTAATTACCAATGGATAAAAATAGCGCGCAGGACTATATGGAGCATTAAAATAATTATTGCTATCAAAAAATCTGAATAGACATTTCCTTTTATTAAATTTACAATAAAGATGACATTCAACATTATTCTTCGGCTTTTTGGAGTTGGCAGCTCTATTGGAACAAGTCTATCAGTGTAGGATGATAAAATTAAGGAATTCCATTGTGACGCCCGAAGACAGAAAAACAAGAACTGCTTTTGTACCGATTCATTTCGATCCCAAATTATTGAGCCGCATTCCAGAACAGATCTGTCAAGAGAAATGTAAAGATGTTTTGTGATATGTTTTGTCACTGAACAACTTCCGTTTTATAAATTAAATTATAATATATAAAATTCAATTAAGCATCCAGTAAAATAGGAAGATATATAACTACTTTCAGTTTGTTACGTTCGTGACTATTTAAAATATGTTACATGTTTGTATAACAGGAGAATATGAGCGTCGTGACTATTATATGTTATAAATATTTTCACGTCTTCTGTATATAATAGAACATTTGAGTATTTACTGGCTTTGGATAGGTCTTTAATACATAAGGAAAATAATAAAGGATTCAAATGGTTACTCTGTATTACACTAGAAGAACAGAAATTATTTTCGAATTAAGCGTGTTAAAACGAACATGTTGAGTTCTGTTTAACAGTTAAGGTCAAGTTAGCTTATAAGAAGTCTGTGAGTAAGCCACAGTTAATCATTAATTTCTTTTATGACATTTATAACTCTAAGTTGTTCTATGTAACACCGAATAACGTTGAAATTTTCAAGAGAACATTTTTTTATTTAATTTACAAAAATGGACAAAAAACCTTTTAAAGTACTTTTGTTTCAAAAAGATTCCATTTTTCCCATATTTCCCGTGAAAAGCCATAACAATAAAGAATGTTTTTTAAAGCCTTAAAGAACATAATTTTTAACATCAATTTGTTATTAAAAAATTACAATTCTTGGTGCGTTTTGCCACAGGTTTAAAAATTAATATAAAAAAAAAACTCCCAAATTGACACTCACTGCCAAGATGACTTACCATTAATTGTTACTTTATGGGGTATTTTAAAAAGCATCAAATTAGCAGCTAAAATGTATTAAACATTTACGGCTGTATGCATAAAAACTTAAAGTAGGTTTAACTGCCGTTGTTAAGCACAATTTCCTAAAGTTGTATTCATAAAACACTTTTACCTTAAAATTCCTTTGTTAACTTTAAAGTAGAAAAAACCTACATTAAACCTACAATAAATTGACAGTTCAATTTTATTATTGAAAGTTCAAAAACCAAACAAATTGTGTTTACAATAAACTGAGCGGTTTTTTTTAAAGTGGCATAAGTTATTTTGTTATAGTCACCTTTTTATTTTAAATTAGTTTATAAAACATTTTAATTTTTAGCCATTTTAACTAGTCTGTATTTAGTTTTCTTTCTGAAACGGATTTTTCTAATGATTGTGTTGAAATAAAATCTTTTTTCTCCATGTTGTGTACTGTGAAGGATATTTTCGACAGGGGGCTATTACTACTATTACTATTTTGTCCTTTGTATAAGTCACTATGTGCAGTAATATGCTTTTGAGTTGTGACATTCTTAGATATTTTATACAATACGAAACAACCTCCTGAGAATAAAAAAATAAAATAATGGTAATTATGTGTAGTATATTAGATATCAGTATAACATTGTTCCGTAAACTGCACTATTCTTTCGAACTAATAAAAATAAGTCAAATAATCACAACAATACTTCACACACACTTATTTCATGTTTTCATTTCTTTCACACTAAGCTCCGTAATTAATTTCCGAAGTACAGCGACTAACGCCATTTTCAAAATTAGCATTTTTGTTGCACCGTTAATTATCAACACTCCTCTCAAGCAAATCTCAATACTTCTTAACTCTTAACAAATCTCAATGCTTCTTAATTTCAAATTTATTAAAAATGAAAAAAAAACTGTTCAGTAGTGACTTATGCCACTTTCAATGTAAACAGCTCAATTGACAATTATACTTTGTTATTCCAAAAATTTTTAAAAATGTTTATTAAAACAAATTGTAGTATACAAATAATAATAATAAAAACTTAAATATAACATGCCATTCAATATAAAACATCTGAACATCTTTATTCTATATTTTATAAAAATATAATTATAATTAATTATTTTAAACAAAAGTTTTATTGATGTACATATAATCAAAACAAAGCTCGTTATCCGAATAATTATTTTTTTAATATGAACAAATTCTTTGTAAGTTCTTCGTAAGCCTTGCAAATTAACATTTTTTGGGTGCTTTGCTTTTTATTAAAAAGATTAATATAAAAAAAAAAAACAAAAATATGTTGATTATGCTGAAAAAAATGAAAAACAATAAAAACATTTTTTATGAATCTGACTGCCCGGATAAATAATATTCATTTTTATACATCGTTAACTACAACGTGACAACTGAAAATAGTGGCATTGCCAGAATCAAAATACTAATTTTACTAAAGCATACATTAGCTAATGTACTGTTTATGAATACCATTTTTTAACAAACGTCTGTTAGCCTTAAAGTGTTTGTTAACTAACGTGCACTTTAAAGCTCAAATAAGTGTTTTTTATGAATACAGCCGTTAAGATTTAAAGTTCCTTAAAGATACAAAAAATTTTTCACTTATCGTACGGTTCGATTAGAAAAAAATCATGTAACTCTAAGTTGACAACCATTAACAGCAGCTTGTAATACATGTGAGACAAACAGACAGAAACACACATTTACCAGTACGCGAGACATATGTAATAATGCGTTCTATGGCCAGTTACTTTAATTCAAATAGTTTGCTAAAGATTTTCTTTATTTAAGGTTTCGCATTTATAATTTACATTTTTATTCCACTATAATTTTGTAGCAAAAATAAGCCGAAATATTTAAGCATTAACATTCACGTTACACGTTTCTTTGTAAAAATTTATTATTTCCATTTATATTTATTTGAATCTGTCCGTCCGTCCCCTTTAACTATGTATAGCTAACATAAATTTGGCTGTACTAAGTGCATCAGTGTAGTGGTTATGTGTGTAAATGTGTTTGCTTTTTTTTTAACAAGACACTCAAGTGTGGTAAGCATCTATTAGCCATGGCCTCAGGAATGTATAATGATTGTACAAGTTTGTTATACTATTGTACAAGTATTATAAAATTGTTTTAGTTAAAAAAGCTAAAAAAACCAGGAGCTCTTGCATTTATTGTTTTCGACTTTTTTGTTTCGTTATATTTTCTTTAAATTTAAAGTGTGTCTTGGAGTTTGGGTTTTTTTCTTCGGTTTTTAACTCCATTTACTATTTTTTTTG
This sequence comes from Trichopoda pennipes, assembly GCA_030448955.1. Taxonomy (NCBI): domain Eukaryota; kingdom Metazoa; phylum Arthropoda; class Insecta; order Diptera; family Tachinidae; genus Trichopoda; species Trichopoda pennipes. The sequence goes on from JASKUP010000023.1 coordinate 3,107,502, forward strand.
TAAGTGGCTTAACAAACTAACAGGCGCCTTTGGCTCTGCTAACAGTGCACTTGATTTTGTGTGTAAAAATTTTTATACCAAAAATAAATTGTTTTGATACATTGGTAAGAGTAACTATTACGTTTTTATAAACTATAGAAAGGAATTTTTTGGATGTAAATATTCGTACCGTATATGTAAATGAGTTAACATTTAACATGTGTGTGTTTGTATTTGAAGAAATGTTTTTTTCAGAATGTTATTTTATTATCTTATTGGATTAAAAAAAAATAATTCTTTGCTTTCAAAACACAGTGATTTTAAAGATATAGCTAGATAACACCTTATATATACATATATATAAATGTTTTACTATATTGAATTCTTTCAAATAATTAACACAGCACTTTAGAATTTAAAATAAAATTAAACGATTTAATCACTTTTAATACACTTAAAATAAACGCGATGGTAACTTTATTACTGTAATGCCTCAAATACGCTTTATTATTTTGTTGTATTTTCTTAACAATGTTTCAACTTGAATTCATTAATTTGCCCAGCAAGTGGTGCTTGCATATCTGTTTTAAGCAGTTCTCACATATTCAAAAATATTCCCATATTGTTGTTATTATCTTCATTTCGTTAGCGCCTGTTTGGCTGTGTAATTTCTGTTGTTTAATTTATTTTATGGAATTTCTTATAACTGTATTATTTTTTACTTGTGTGGATAAGAGTTCCTATAAAACTACGCAATTTGTAAAATACACAATTGGTCATTTCGTATTTTATTACTGATAATTATTTGCTTTTAAAATTTAAGTAAAATATCTTCGTAACAATATATTATAAAAATTTTATTAAAATTTATAAGGAAAATATTTTTTCTTCCGACCAATTTTATCAAATGAAATGACAGCAGTTAATGCAAGTAAACCAAATTATTAGCTGCGGGTAAAATCTGTGCGCATAATTATATTTTGAAATGCGACACATATCTGCTACAAGGCATTGCTTTAATTAATAAAAATTTTTTGGATATGTAGGTCATATATGTAATATACATTTAAAGATTTACATTTCGCTTAATTAAAGCACTGGAAACACTGTTTGATAATTTTCTCTGTTTTCTTAAATAATTTAAAAACATAAATAGTATAAAGTAATCAAATAATAAATGTTTATCTTTAGTCAAACTTGCATAAAATGAGTTCACTATGACTACGAGCGATATTACAAGTTTTGAATATAGATCAAAAAGTAACAAATTAATAAATTAATTCAGAAAACTAATAACAATTAAATACATAACAAAAGCTACCAAAAAATAAACTGCATTTTTATTAGAACTTCATTAAAACCCTAACTCTACTGCTTTCTTGACAGTGTTTGTTTAACACTGAAACAAGAAGTTTCCCTTTTCACAGAATTAAATTTCTACGGAGTTTATACGGAACCAATTGAAAACTCAAAATCCGTTATGTGATTAATGAAAGAGGACTGCGATTTTGCAAACAAGTGATTACAAGCTTTGATGGCATTTTAGTGGACATTTGGCAGATATCATTTTTCATCCTTAATTGCCGAACTTTTCTCTTCATAACACAATAAAAACTTGAATCATTTTAATCGAAATGTTTTGTTTTAGAAAACAAATTTCTTATTGAAAAACCCTTCCAAAAAATAATAAATATTAAACGTAAAGGGTGTTCTGACGCCCACGTGATTTTTGCGGATTTTTATGGATTTAATTTTTCAACAGTAATAGAATTTACATACAGTATTACTAGCTTATCAGTTAGGAGTAAGTGTGAACAATAAATTTAAGGGTATTTCCATAGAAAATGTATTTTCGATGAATATAACTTTAGCTTTTGAAACGCTAGGATCGAATGCTTGAAACTTGCACAGTGTGTAAATTTCAAGTGTACAATTCAAGTAAGTGCAAGAATAAAATTAAATAAATGGTATCCCGATTTCACATACACCGCCTTTTTTGCTTGAATCATAGTATGCCGAAATTATAAATTTTCGAATGATACATATTGTTACGTTTATTCCTTTTAATAAACCTTTTGCTAAATTAAGTTCTTTTATAGCAAAATAATACCACAGCACTTTAGAGTTTTAAATTAAATTAAGCAATTAATTCACTTTAAAGACATATACAAAATAAACACGATAGTAAATTCACCACTCCAACGCCTTAAGAGCTACTTTATTATTTTGTCTTTTCACAACGATATCTCAACTTGAATTAATTTTTATTGCCAGCAAGTGCTGCTTATCTTTCATTTATTTTAAGCGGCTCTCGCATATACAACATCCTATGTTCTTGGTGTTATATTTCGTTGGTTGTTAATTTCATTAATTAAATAGGTTTTTGATACGAATAACATTTCCTGTGATTATACGATAAAGGTAAATAATAGATTCAAACACTAAACATTTTATTTAGCAAAATAAAAATTATATTTTTTGCACAAAAATTTACCTAAATATAAAAACCCACAGATTTTCAAAGAGTTAAAGCGAGCTAAGCCGAACTTGCAAATATTTTCATACATAAAAAGTCTAAGAAACAATAAAAACTTCAAAATTTTGGTTAATATTTTAATTTAATAAACAAATTTATGTCAAATGAAGGTGTGGGAGTTTCAAAAAAATAAAAAAAATATTAAATAAAACATTAATTATTTAAATTTAACATTTTGTTTAGTTTATTTATTGCCACAGAAGTCAAAACATTTCGTACTGAACAATTTAAAAATGTTTTGACACTAAACTTGCTTTACATTAAATAATTTAAAATTTTCTTAAAAAAAGTAAATGAAATACAAAATTTTTTGTTCTAAAGTTTAAAAGCCGCACGACAAAATAATACAAAGATTAGTGGAAATCGTCATGGTGATTTGGAAAAAAAGAACTTTAATTTCAATTATATCTAAATCAACTTCAAATGCTTGAGTTTATTTTGTTTAAAGCGTGCGGAGATTAAGATAGTCGGACGGTAGCAAAAACCATTTATTGCTAATACTTTTCAAAATCATGTCATTTCAAGTGTAATTTGTTTGTTAAATTAGCCGAGTTAAAATGTTAAATTGTCTTTTTTAAGATTAAAATAATATTAAAAAAAAAAAATTTAACAAACGTTCTCAGGTGTTGTAGCTGATTTGAAGTCTTTTTAGAATATTTGTTAGCGAATCTTTCAAAGGTTATGCTACTGTAACCTTTGCTGTTAAAGTTCTATTATTTTATCTTATTTATTTGTATTTATTTCAAATTAAATGTGCTTGACCAAATCGTATTTATAAGTTTCGGTTGAAATTCTTTGTTATTAAAGTCGCCTCTACATTGAAAAGTTTGAATTTTTATAAAAAACATTTTTAATCTTTAATTATTGCATGCTTTAATATTATTACCGCAAAAGTTTAAAAGGAAAATATATTTTTACTTAGAAGCCGCCATTAAAAGTTATAAATTTTATTAAAAGAAACTGCAAAGAAAATCAATAAAGTATTTTTGAATATTTATTGTTAACCTTTAACCTAGTCTATGTGGAGATACTATTTTATATTCGACTAGGATTTTTAATAACAGCTGATAAAGTAGCGGTCAACATCACAATAATGGCCATAGAGCTACACTATTGAACCTAAGAACATTATTTTTATTAGAATGGTTCTTAGGCATCTGAAACATGTAACGACAGTAAGGATTAGTAGGGAGTCTTGAGAGCATAAACTTATCGAACTCACTGTGTCTGGTATGAAGTTGTTTAGATTTCTCCCACTAGTAAGTTAAATACTGTAGTCACTCCTTTCCATCTTTCCTGGCTATTTGTTCGGTATAAACGGCGAGTGCTTCCGATGTGACGACATCATTCTCAAGCCGTGTTCTAGGGGTGCAGCTAAAAACAGTGTTATCTAACTCATGTACTGGATTTGCCAGTAATTAAAAAAAGAAAAATATAGATAAATCGGTGTTAATCTCGTTCGTTGTAACACAAGACCACAGTAATGTAACTACTTACATTACTGTGATGGAATGGAATATAGAGAAGTATAGGTGCCCCTGTAGGCTAACAGGTAGTGTACTAGCTTGTCAGTCTGGGGGTTGTGGGTTCGATTCCCAATGAAGACCTTGGTTTTTCACTACAAAAATAAAAATTGACTGTTAGTGGAGCTGCTCAGTTATGAAGGTATGGTCACTGGTCGCTGTGCTGTCTTATACGACAGTTAATTTCGGACTAGCCTTCTACTTTCAGCACCTGTTTTATCTCTCCTCTATATCTTTCCTAAAGAATGTAGCACGGTATTTGACTAAATAGGCATTGTTGCCTGAGGTGCTAATTCTCTTAACAAAAGAACAGAGAAGCAGAAGAACACATGTTTAATTCTAAAAATATTTTGAGTAGAAAAAAAATAGTCCAAGAAAATTTGCAATTTTATTTATAATTTAGTCTATGGATTCCAGATTCATACGGACATTAAAACTATAAATAATAACAACACATAAAACTTAAATATTATTATTTAAAGTAATAGTAGATAACATTTAATATTCAAAATGTCTTCACGTCGTCTAGTAAGTATTTAATGGCATTGGGTAGATCATTAATAAACAAAGAAAATAATAAAGGACTCAAATGGCTACCCTGTGCTAGCTTTAGCAATACCATATGAAACAAACATTTTTTAAGAAGTAAGCGTGTTAAAACGAACATTTTGAGTTCTGTTTAATAGATATGAATACATTAATTGTTTTTAAATCCCATATGATCAAGTTTCCTTACCTAAAGTTTGTGATTAACCTTATCAAATGTGTTACTGAAGTCGATGTAACAAAGAGCAGTTTGTTTGCGTTGAATAAATCCCCGATTGAATAACGTTGTTAATTCCAAAAGATTAGTAACGGCTGAACAACCCTTTCTATAACCATGCTAAGAAGGAACCAATACAGACGATACTTGATGGGAGAGGTGATCAGTTACAATTTTTCCAACGAGTTTAGGTATAGCGCTAAGTTTAGTAATACCTTTGTAGTTGGCAACATTATTCCTAGAATGAGATTATATTATGGAATAATAAAAGAATCCTTTCATATTTTAGGAAAATAACCAAATTTCAATATGTCGAAGATTATTGTAAGAGGTTTTGCCAGTGCCATAGCACATTTGTTAAGAATGCAACGCGGAATACTATACGTAGCTACTGTAAAGATCTTTTTTAAACAGCTTAAAACTGTTGATTCGTTAACAAATGGAATTGTACCTCTGATAGTTGATAAGTGCTGGATTTAGTAATATGGTATTTACAAATAAATATCACATGAAATTAGAAATAAAAATCTTAACTTTTTGAAAATTTTCAAAGTCAGTAATTCACCAAAATTTGGAATATTTGTAAATTCTAAGAAAAACCAAGAAAAAGAAAATAAGAATATTCTGTGAATTAAAGTTTCAAAGAATTATAAAAAAGCAAGAAAGAAAGGATAACAAACACATACATTTGCTGAGAAATCTGTTTAATAATGGACCTAAAAAATCACACCTTCAGTTATTCATGTTCTTATGTTTCTCACAATCTTTTATATCAATCATAGAATGTGGAAGATTGTGACGAATAAAGAAAGGATTGAGAAGATAATTTTTCTTACTTAATAATTCAAATATTGTTTCCTAAGGGCTTATAGTTGATGTGTTGCAACTATAACGTGTATTGTAGTAGAATTAATGCAAAACTTTATTGTTTAGCGAGCTAAGAGTCCAGCTAGCGTCTTTGTATAATTATGATTATTGCTAAGGAAAATATTCCTTTTTATATAATAATTCTTACCTTTAGTTTGTTTACAAAAATAGAATTATTCTTATCAAATATTTTTATGTTAAAATGTGGGAAAATAATTAGACAATATTTTTGTAAATTATTTTTCCAGACAGAATTTGAAACATGGTGAACATAGCGAGTATTTGTGCGGGTGTGTGTTCTCACATGTGCAATGTTATGCATTTGTATTCACCACTAAATCGTTGTGCACTGTCCAGGTTGGAATGCTTGTGAGCATTCCTAGCCTTATGTCCATATGTATGTTTGCGTGTGCACATCCACACCTGAAATATAACAGCCTGTATGTTTGGTGAGTTTGCAGTTAATACATTACGTTAGTGATCGCTGCTGGTGTGAATAATTAAGGCGACATATAATGCCTCAGAAACAATTAAATTAATGATAACATAGACAATCCCAACAATCAACTTACACTACATTGTACCGGTGCAAGTGACAAACATAGCGAGTATTAAAGCAAATAGTAAAGTGGTCACATTACTGTAATTTGGAAAGGGTTATTTGACATAATTTAATAAATAAAATACCAAAAGATGGAAGAAATTCTTTTGTGCACAAATTTAATAACCGTTCAGTTATTAATTTTTTATGGGAATGAAAAATTTGTGCACAAAAGAATTTCTAGAATTTAAAAAAAATTTTAAATATCAAAACTATTTTTGTCTTTATTGAAAAAGCATGAATATTAGGAATAAGTAATCTCTGCTTTTATTAAAATCGTTATACAAGTCTTCTTGTATTCATAAATGTAGTATTGCCAGACCTCCGGAGTATTTGGTTTCATTATTTAATATAAGAAGTTTACAAGCGGATTTATTTAGCTTTAAATATTTAGTATTTTCAAGGATATATAAGGATTCTGGCTTCCATGATTTTTTCACTGGCGTTCTTTCGTCTTCTCCGTTTTCTCTTTTAGTTTTCTCGGTGTCATGACAATTTGTTTGTTAAGTCATTGCCTACTTTTGTCAGTGTGTACGTGTCGAATACTTCTTATCCTACATAAATTAATAAATTTATAACAAATATTAATTGATTCAGAAAAGCATCATTTCAGACAATTATCCATTGTATCGCCTTTCTATATCAAATACGTTTTGTTAAGACACATCTACTAGTGTGATAAGTCGCTTGAAATTTTGGATTAATAATTTATTTATTATTTACTTTGTTCCTTAGAATAATCATTTTTTCAAGCATCTTTATCTATTTACCATTCTATCTCTCTGTGTCTCTATAGAGTAGTATAATTAAACGCAATTTATTTAAATAATTTATTGATATACTTTTTCGTTGCTTTTAAACAAAATCATATTTTTATTTAGCAGATATTTTTTACATTCAAATATTAACTGAAGAAAAGTTTTCGATCCGTATGTGATGTAAGGCAATAATTTGGATATTATTTTTTTCAAAGTTTTAACCACAACATAAATATAAAATAAGAATTTAAATAATATTCTGATCAAATCTCAGCAAAAAATTACATCAAGATCCGCATATTAAAAATAATTTTGTAAAGACTTTATAATTAAATAAAGTTTTATAATGTGCTAAAAATGCATTTATAATTAAATTTAATTATTTTTAAATAAAGATCAAAGATCAGCAATGGAGCCTGCTCTAGCTTATATTTATACATCGATACAATTTTATAGTTCCTACATAAATTTTAACGAAAAGTTGACACTGTCTTATATTTATGCAAGTAAAACAACAACAACAACAAAAAATCAAATCAAATAAAATTGTTAGACTGAGACACAAAACATAATTTTATTATGATTAATAGTTGTACGCTGCCACCAACTCTCAAAATTTGTCTCACAAAGATTGTTTTTATATATTTTTTATCTTGATTTAAGTCTTATTAATTTGAGATATAATTTTTTGTTGATACTTTTTCTAAAATGATATTTTATTCTTTCAACTATTTGACTTAAAATCTAAAATATTTGTGAATAGAAAAAAAAACAAATAAAAATTAAATAAAAAATTCATTAACACCTGACAACTTAATTTGGACAGCCTACACCTTGCTACAACATAAATCAAAATTTACGGAATTCTTTATCGACGATCTTGCGGACAAGTTTAAGTTTCAACATTTACAAGCACACAAAAAAAACAAAATAAACATTATTTGTGTTTATATAGATGTTTATAAAAAATATTAATATTTTCAACGCATGATATGCAGTATTTGTTAATCACAGCTAAGTTTAGTGACTAAAATGTTCTTGACAGTGATAGCCATGAGTATAAGTGCGTGTGTTAGTGTGCAAGTTTATTTAACAACTAAATATTGTGAACTAGTCTCTTGTATTTATTTAATTTTTATTCTACAATTTATTAATTAAATTAAAAATGTTATGATAGCAAAGGATTAAAAATAGATTGCTTTGGAAACTGAATTTAAAATTTATATTGTACAGTTGAATGAAAACATCAGTTTTTAACTGTGTCACTGTAACGTTTTAACGAGGCTCATAAATTAGTCATATGAAAATTCGAAAAATTAAAATATTTTATTCGTAAGACTTTGCTTCACAGTATACTGGGTCAAACTTTAATCCTAATTAGATTAAATGCAACTATATATTAAATCAGGGTTTCTGTATGAAGACTATCAAGTATATCATAGGGCTCAACTGCACCACGAAGTGGAATTAAATTTGAATTTTTATTCTATAGAAAAAGTAGGACAATAAAATATATGGGGATGAAACAATTTAAATTTGCTTTATGATATTTATAATCATTAAATATATCAGGAATTAAGTATAGAGTTTTGTTTTGTGCTTAATTTTCAAAGATAAAAACTATAAAAAAATGTAATAAAAAAAAAATTTAAAAATTAAATTTTTCTAAATACTTATTAAAAAATAAAAAATCAAATTGAATTATTTTTTATGTATTGTTTAAAATTAATTTTTAAAGTTTTCTCAATGAAGAACTAAGTGCTGCCGGCAAGCAAATTAAATGAAAAAGCATAAAATTTAAAAATAACAGAATTTTTCTATATAAAAACTTTCAAAATTAAACAAAAGTTAAATAGTTTCTTCCCTGGCATACTAATTGCAAATCCTGGGCCTGCCTAAACAAGTTATAGAGAAAATCCTCTTATTGAAGAAAAAGTCATGCATTATAAAACAGATAAGTTTGCTATTGCCAATGATTTGAAAGAAACAGTTAATCATTATCTAAAAATTATGAGCGACCCTCATACATGCGAAAGAACCTATCAGCTATACGCTTACGTACAAGTGCGTTAACAATTTTTGCTATATATATATTTATTTGTTTGTTTTTCATGCTGTGTTTTCATGTCTGTTTTTGTTTATTGTCAATTTGGCATTTTTTGATCATTTGCAATCAAGTGTTTGTTGAGCACGTCCTGGTTAATGTTTTGAATATGTGGGCTGAACATACAAGTGTTGATGTAGATAAATTAACAACTTTTTCAGATTTAATTTTAATTTTTGTGTGTGTTTTTCTGCACATTCATAATAACAACCGAAATAGATTTTATTAATTTAAAGAAATTACGAAGTCATTTTTTACTGATATGAATATTTAAATGTTTTTTTAATTGAATTATTTCATTAAATTCAGGCTGTATGACTTTACGTGTATTAATTAAAACAGAGTACATAATTTTCTTAGGTTTGTGAAATGTAGAAAACAGCACAAAGGCGAAATGAGCACAAAATTGGCTAAAAGCCGCAAGAGAAACTTTAAATCATCTCATTCAATGTATAAGGAAGGACGCTTTTACTTATATTGGTTTTAAGCTAAAGGGTATTTTTTATAGAATTTTTCAAATAGAAGTGAATTTACTTTAACCTTTGGATTTTATTATTTAAATATGACTCTGACCTATGCCCCCATAGCTGGCTCGGATATAGTCTTATTGGAGGTCGAATTTTCGATGACTTTATTTAAAATTGTTGGCCATATATAGGCAATAGCGCTTCGATTGTTGTCTTTCAAGTGTTCAATCTCTTCGGCCTTATCGGCGTAGGCTACCTACTTTACGTAGTCTTACAGAAAATCATCTGGTAACATGAAATCGCTAGATCTCGGAGAAAAATTCGTGGATTCGTAACATTAAACTGTACGGTCACCAAAAGTTTCCTTTAACAAATCAATTGTGGTACGAGCTGTGTGACATGCTATGCGGTTTTGTTAAAAGCACAACTCCTGCACATCATCTTTGTTCAATGATAGACGAAAAGGTACCTTTCACTGTAACATTCTGACCAGTATCGTATTTAAAAAGTGTGGGCTAAGGATTCCATCAGTCCGTAAAGAACATCAAACATTCAGTTTTTCTGTATTTAACAATATATATATGCACACACTTGAAGATTATCATCACTTCTAATACGGCATTTTCTTATTTAACCTATCCATTCCAATAAAAGTAAGCTTCATTGCTAAACAAATTTCGCCGACGTTGTTTTCTTGGGCCATAATTTGGCCAAAGCGTCAGCTCACTCATGTTGAAATACTAAATCAAACTTAACATAAATCACTTGACACTTCACAAAATGGTCGCCATTTAGAATAGTGTTGCCAACTTAAAAGTATAGACCTCTATACAAAATCCGATATTTATCAAGCATATCCCATGCGCAACATGTATGGAAATATTCTATTTCGTTAGAATCATAACAGCTATGGATTCCGAAAGATTATACCAGAGATCCGTTCAACTACACAGAAACTTAAAACACTTTTCCTTTTCTAATATTTTATATTCAGAAAAAAAAAATCCCTAACTCTGTAATGCAGGTCCAATAATATTTGCTTCTTCTCTCGTTCGCTAGAATTCATAAAAGACCGAATTATGCTAAACATATAAGCTACGATTCTATCAAAGTCTAGTGCCGTATATATCGACCCGATACTGTAGGAGCTATCTTTACAAGGTTCACAAGTGCACAACGCCATTTTGTCTGTACGAGGAGGTGGAAACCATAGACGACGTGGAACATACGTTTTTTGTGCGCCGACGCTGGGCCGTTTGTCGTGAGCGGCTAGAGTCGCAAATTGGCGCGGTTACAGCTGAGAATGTTGTGGATAAGATAATAAGCAACGTGGAAATCTGGAAGGCAGTGCCAGGATTTTGTGAGAACGTTCTTCGCGTAAAGAAGATAAATCTGGATGAGGCTTATGACTACGAGATGATGAAACGGGAAACAGTCGACGCGACCAGGCAACGGCTTAGACCTAGACGGAAGCAGAGTGCGAGAGAGCGATCCACCTTGGAGCGGGGCAGGATCGGCTTCGGGCAGATACCCCAAACAGAGAGAGCATCAAAAGCCGCAGTATGCGGCGTGAAAGAGGTGCCTAGACGCAGGCATATTTACGTTTTGGTGTCTAAGCGCTGAGAACGGGATTCACCTCAATATAATGCGAACGCTGTGCCGAGGTGGTCAAAACATCCCGGACAATTAAGGGTGGTTTTTCAGTCGGTATGCCAATCAGGACAATCAAATACATCAGAGCGGGTGACGAACTACTGTGAATGCATAAATGCATTTTACCTCCTTTCCCCGAAAAAGAAAAGTTATCGACCCGCAAGAGGGACTGCCATAAACTTTGTCAGCTCCCTGTCTAGGCATTAAGCAGAGGTAAGCGAACAGAATCCTCCTCTCCTAAATCTTTATCTTTAAATTCTCTAACTATGAAGAAAACATCACGGACCAGACTGAGAAGGCATATGATATAAATGGTAAGCATCGGAGATGGTAAACGGAATATTCGTACAAATTTTAAGTCTTAAGTTTCACTTTTAATAAAAAAGTTAATTTTTTGAGGATACTGTTGATGACTTTGTTTTACCTATCGTAGTGATGAATAGACTAAAATATACTTAACTTTTGTTAAATTTTCGATAACATTTCGTTTTACTTCGTATATGTATTGGGATTTATCGAAAAACATGATATCTTTAGGACTCTAGCATTCAAAGTTAGTTTCCCTTGACGGAAATCTAAATTCACCGGTTTTAAGAACAATTTTCATTTTATTTAAAAGTTATTAATAGTTGGCATATAGAATCTTGAATTGAATAAGATAAAAATACAGTTTAGAATATCAATTCTAATGCAGATATTCAAACAAAGTGTATAAACAAGTCGTGGCTAACAGATTCCCATAATAAAAAGTTATAAATGAAGGTATGATGTATTATAGGCTGAATCCATGTTAAAAGTAGTAGAACTGCGTCAGCATCTTTTAAAATCAAGTTTAAAAAACTATTAACTAAAGCTTGTAAATTCTGAATTTTATGCTTTTTTATATTATTTAATAAATCTGTAAAAATAATAAATATTAGAGCATGAGGTACAATTGTTTTATATTTTTAGATGAAAACACTAACCTGACTAAATCGTTTTGATATAATGATGATGATGATTTCACCTATTTTTCTTTCTGGTTCTTTTCGACCATTTTGTTTCATTTGAAACCAAAAATTACAGAATAGAGGTAGCAATAGACCTAGAATAATTTTTTGTATAATTTAAATAATAACAATAAATCAATATTAATACATTTCATCTTTCTAATTTATTAAAATAAAACTAAAATAAAGTTTTGGGTAAAATCCACTAAAGACCTGTGTGAGCAGTAGAGAAATGATCATATGGATATGCTTTCCGCCGAGTAATCTATCTAATACAAATTAACGTGGATTAAAATTAAATTTATTAAAATAAAAATAGCTTACAGACCTTTAGTTTTACTGTTAAGATTATTTTACTGCAAGAATATACCAAATTAAATCAAAATCTATCGTCCTTTGATTTTTTTAAAATTTATAAATTATTTTTTTTAATAACTGATAAACTTATTTTAACTTCCAACGAATTGTTTGCTTTCAAAAGCATTCTCCAAAACTAATGCCTAACAGATAATTTTTATTACATAATTTATTTAAATTTAAACTTAGTCTATAAGTTCAAGTGAATGATGATAATAAAAATATTTAAGAATCGACACAAAATTTGTCCTAAAACCTAAGACTTAAGAAACATACGTGCATGCAGTAATATTAAGATTTAATTAAAGTTAATTATCTGCTTTAGTATTATTGACATATATGTAACCATGCATATTAGTATTTTAAGTTTATTACAGCAAAACTGTTAAATATTATTGTCAAGCTACTGTGCAGTTAACAAATCACTTTTAACCGCTTATTAAATCTCAAGATCAACAAATTTTTAAATTTTAAGCTTAAGCAACAACATCATTTTCTGAAATACATATGTATAGATTATTTAATACTACAATAACAACAATAGCATGTAAAATATTTTTATATATTTTTTTAGCAAATAAATGCATGTTATTTTCAAAAACTATAGACTTTTTCGTTAATAGTTTATGTTTATAGTTTTTATTTTTTCAAACTAACCACATAATCATAAATGTTTTACGAATAAATATTTATTCCCATTTTGAAGTATGAAATAAGTGCTTCAATTTGATTGTATTTATATTTACTTTTGTGCATGTGAATAAACTCGAACTTGCAAAATACGAGTATGTAAGAAAAATAAGCAAAAAAAAAAACCAAATATGTAAATGCATAAATAAGTTCATATTTAATACCATGAACCGTTACGTTGCAGTCATGTATAGCAACCGTTAACTATGATTTTGCTATGACTTTATTCAAATTATTTTTACTTTAACATTTTGATTGTGTTTCAGTGTACGATTTACAGTACAAAGTCATACAAGCTGCAAAGTCATTTGTTGTTTAGACATCATTAATGTCAAGACATGTTAAGATTATTTTTTCCCTTTGTTTACGTGTTGCTAAGTTGGCTTATAAACTGGAAAGCATAATTGTTTATTTTGGTAGCCCTGGACAGAACAAATAAATATTTTAAATTTGAACGATATTTTGTTGTCTAAGCTATGAGACTTATGATCTTACAAAATGGCATGAGATACGTAGTTTTGTTTATAACTACGTAAAATAAAGCTATTGAATAAATTAAGTACATTTCACTTTACCGTTACAACAAAATTATTAATATATTTATAACCAAATTCGATAGCCCACGAAACCAAATTTAATAATAAAAATAAAAATTTAATATTTTAATATTTGCTATAAATTTAGCATTATCATTTGCTTAACCATATTAAAGGAAATAATAGGTTTCTGGTTGGCATGTATGTATTTTAACCCAGTGATAATAAAATAAACTTGCCAAATATAAATTCTGAGCGCATATATATAAACCTTAGTGTAATTTGTGGCGATTGCATGTACATGGGATTGCTAAACAAGCCTATAGGTAAGTATGTTCAGCAAGAAATTTTACAATGAAAATAAATAATAATTCGCTTTAAAAAGGATCCTACTGTGACTGTGCTGTGTGTCCTTAAAATTTAGAAGACCATGCCACTAATAACCCCAAGTACTGTCGAAGTATGCAAAATATCATAAAGAAAATCTGCATATGTTTTTTTAAATAAGTAACAATTTAAAACTAACGGCATTTCTTCTAAAGGAGTTTTCTAAAACAAAATAAAACAAAGAATTTATATTAAGATGATTTAAGTTTTTATTGTATTATGAAGAGAAATTATGAATAAAAACATTATATCTGGCAAATGTTCGGCACCACCAGCTGGCAGATGTCGATATTTTCATTAAACTTTTTAATCGCTTTTTGGCAAAAGGATGGTCCTATTTAGTTAATCACATCACAGATTTTGAGTTTTAAGGCTGAAATCGATTCGATTGGCTCCATATACACCCTGTCCCCAATATGGCCCATAAAAAATAATCAAATGGTATTAAATTAAACGATCTGGCTGGCTGATTGTCGTGAAATTATGGGATCGGGAAATTTTGTTTGCAATAAATTGATCATTTCATTGGCTGTGTGAGATGTGGCACCATCCATCCATCAGTGATATCCACATCGTCAATAATAAACCAGAATTGAGTCGTTAGCATCGCACGAAAGCCTGATCCATTGACTGCTGCCACATAGCGCACCATACAGTGACATATTGAGCCTGCAAAGGCTTCTTAGTAATTGCTTTAGGATTTTTTAAAAGCCCAAATGCTGCAATTTTGCAAGTTGGCATACCCTAACAAGGCGTTAAATAAAAAATGATTATTAATGATGATGAATGAATAGAGCGAATCTAGAGCGATGTGAATGGCCGGTCAATTCCTGCACCAGTTCAACCTTGTAAGGCTTTAAAGTCAAATCCTAACGCAAAATTCGCCATTTGGTGGTTTCGGATAACCCCATTTTTTGAGAACAGTAAGGAATTGACAGATTTAGATCTGCTTCAATACTGTGGCTCACCACCAAATTCTTAATTATGTTATCCGAAAATATCACGAATTTTACAAAATGTAACTTTAACAGAACCACAATTTCAGTAGTAGATTTCAATTATTTTAATGCGATTTTTGCGAGAAGTTGGATTCATTGTAATAATTGCAATGCAAGAAAACTAAATGTCAAAACTATCATGTTGTTAGTGTTAGTACAATTGAAAAACAAACTTCTTTTAGAAGAATCCGATAACTAAATTTCTTCTGGACACGTGGATTTAAAACCACGTGTCTTCGTTCAGTTTAAAAAACCATATATAAATTCTATGAAATTTCTTCGGCTGAACAAGCCGACATTGAAAATATTTAGTACCATAAAGAAAAATGGATCAATTATTCACTTTAAGTCCATTTCATCCTTTAGAATTTTAATTTAACTTATTTATCTTATAATGTATTACTATTGGTTAAATTAAAATTTTGTTAACTTTTTCTTTTGAAGTAAAATGTGTCACAAAAATTCTTCGGTTGATTTGAACAACATATTTTAATTTGAAAAAAGTGTGTATAGATTCAGATAAAAAATAATTGTTTTAAGTATTTTTTCTTTAAGAAATATTTTACTTACTTATAATATCTATTAAAATTGATTCAGATTCAACATTGAACGTTTCCTTCAATTTGATATTTTACGGCAATCAATAGCTCTGGTGTATACATATTCTATATGTTTTCTTTTTTATTAAGTTCAGTATACTTTCAACTAGTTTAGAATAATTATAAACAACATATGCTGTGGTTTCTGTATCTTCCAGGCATAGTGTTTAAATACAAACTAACTCAATTTGACTCCAACTTTTCAGCTACGGCGCTTAAATTGTATGTAAGTGTCTGCCTAGAGGCATATAAGAAACATCACAAAAACTTAAATGGTTCCTGGCTATGTAAAATGTTTGCTGCAAAGCATTCTATAAATATTTTCAAAATAAAATTTAACATTTTGCTAATTTAAACAAAAAAAATATTTTTGGGGGGTAGCCTGACTACTAAGATTAAAGAAAAAAAATAATAATAAAAATTACGAAATACCTGTGGCCGTTCTCTAGTGATGTCGTTAAGACTGAACATCATTTTATTTTTATTATTATGATTTTTTATATTAGATTTTTGGAGAATACATTCAAAAAATTATTGTCTTGGCATGTAACTAAAGTGAAGGGCATATTATGGCTATTTGCATTTTTATTATTATTATTTTTAATTTATACTTTAAAGTATACTTTCACAAATCATGTTTCATTTATATTTTTTGACTGCATCAAAAATATTGTGATAGATGGTGGGATTGAAGATTTTTTTATTTTTATGAAAAAATATTTTTATTAATAATTAAATGTTTTTTAATTTAAAATTTTGCATTACATTTAGATTTATGATAATGATTTTTTTTTAACAGTCAAACCGTAATTATAAATAACAGTGGGTGTAAAAATATTATTTTTTAAATAACGAAAACTTTTTACTGAAACCTGTGAAAATAATTCATATAAATAATTACATTTATAATGAACACCCTATTATACAGCTATCTTATTTGTGTATAGAAAACTGGTAACTAGCGTTATCGAATTATTTTTACACCGACTTTATCAAAATTTCTAAAAATATTTACATGTAGGATACCAGGTAGGTATCCAGAATCGAACACTGCCAAGTAAAACTTAGACTAGCGGATTATACCATCGACACAGCAACACGACAATCAAAGATAACGGACGAATAAAAAGATAATTAAGCGTGGAAAATTGTTGGTATAGGACAATTTGGGAGTCGTAGAGAAGCCATAGAGACGCAGAGTCGTTAAGTAGTGAGAAGTGTTTAATAGCTATTTTAATATAATAAATCATTTAATTTTGAAAATAGTATTAAAATCAAAAACTATTTCCATTAGGAAATATATATTGTTACGAATATGTCTTGCTTAAGTTTAAATGATAAAACAATTAAGCAATATGGAAAACTACTGGTTACAAACGTAGAAGTTTATACACACACACACTACTACAATTTGATATGCTTTTACTAACTGCCTGGCATGCTGTTATCATTTAAACGCGCAAGACAAAAACTAATTGTACAACAACAAATATACAAGGTTGTTTACCATCTGCGTAGTTTTCTAAGAAACCCTTTTTTACAAAAGCAACAACAAATGTATTGCAATAAATCCCAAGCAGAAACCTTATCAGCATAAAAACAACTATACACACAGACATACAGGCGCCTATAAAACAAATAAACAACCTACAACAACAAAATACACACAAGGAGAGTAGAAAATTCTTACATCTTCTAGAATCTAATTGGACAAGTATAAATAGGGGAAGCGTCTGAGTGGATAATCAATCAGTGTAAATTAAACCTCATAGTGTGAAGACGTGAGTTATAAGTGAATTGTAAAGTAGTGCCAACTTTGTGTAGTTAAAAGTAAATAAAATTGTTATAAATTTAAAAACTCTAAAAACTGGTGTTAATTATTTTGCAATAAAGAACTCGCAACAAAAACGTTTATAAAAGGTATAAACGTAACAATATTTTTAAAATCATTAATTTTTTTTTATAAAACATAAAATATCGAATTAAAAATTAAAAAACATTTATTAAAAAAATATTCGCAATGTATAGAGGTCAGTATGTAACCTTACCGAATTTCAGACTGCTATTCACTTATGCAAACTACTGCAAAATTTTCAGGCTTGAAAATATTAAGGGAACTTTTCGTTAGGAAGTATGCAGCTGATAATAAAAATATGACAAGATTTTTTCAATTTATTTTTTTTTTATTACGAGAACATTATAAAAAAAAATTGGACAAAAATAAATATTTAGGCCAGATAATTTTTGTCAGGCCACAATTTTCATTGTACATTGTCGGTAATTTAATGGTTCTTTATACTTTTATTTTACCATTTGTCATAAAGTTTAGAATTTGTTTAAAATTTTTTATATACACTTCTATTCTGAATTGAGTACAAAATTTAGAAGTTTATTTAGGCAGAACTCCATACTATCTTAAAAACTTCAAAATTCTTTTAATTATATAAAATGATTTATTATTCCCCTATATTGTTTGCCAGTTTCCGAATGCACAGAATACTGAAATATTGCTAATTTTACCATATCTAACGAATTTATTTATGCATCATTCACGTTGCTATGATAACATAATATAACATTTAAGTGTGAAGTTGCCAGCTTCTAAAATTGATATAAAAATTACAGAAGCGTTTTTCTTTTATTAAACATTTTGTTATAGTGACTTTTTTATTGCAAAATATTAACACAGCACTTTAGACTTTTAAGTTAAATGATTTCTTTACTTTCAATACATACAAAATATACACAATGGTAACTTTGTTGACTTTACTCAAGGATGATTCTACTTGAAAATTCATATTTGCCCAGTAAATGATGCTTATATAGCTATTTTAAGCGGTTCTCTCTAATGCAACAATATTCTACTTTAACATCATGCCTTATTGTTGTTGTTATTATCACTTAGTGTAGGTGATTGCTTGGCTAGACAAGAAAATCGTTATTACGGTAAGTAAGTTTGGAAATCATAACCTTTGATGAAAAATCGCCAAATCGCAAACTCCAAGACATTTAGCAACAAACACCGGTTTACTCAAATGTTATCCTTGTCATTTAGTTTTAAATTCGTTTAATAATTCGCAATTGTGAAAATCTTTTTTATGTAAACATATCGTTTTGTTCTTTTCTGAGTTTGTGTGTAACGAATTCTAAATGCCAGTCCTTTCGAGTTCATTGTAACCAAGCTTGACTGTGTGTATTTATTAAGAATATTTGATTTTCTGTGCTTTAGGAAAAACTACATGTGCCATAACTAATTGTTAAAATTGTTTATGTTTTTTTGTGTCCATGAAATTACTGCATTGTAACGATAATCTTGATTAAAATATTAGTCTTTTCCTATCATTCAATACATATTTTAAACATGCTTACTATTTACGTCTTACTAGCAGTTCCTGGAAACAATTGCAGTTTTTACAGAATTTTTATACAATTTAAATTTAAATGTGACCCACCAATATTTAGTGACTTAAAGTGGAGCAGGTTTCAATACTTCAAAACTATTTAATTGAAAATTTAACAAAAATTATTATTGTCTTGGAATATTATTTGGGATTCGAATGTAAATATTTAAGTTTGTCTTTAAAGATGCCTAAGTGAAAATATCCAAGGAAAATGTATGCTTGTTAAACATTTAAAGGAAGGGAGATTAATGTTTAATATTTTGGTATTATGTTGTTATGTTTAATATTTTCTTTACTTTGTTTTTTTTTTTTGGCGGATGTTTATATCTTAATTAGTTAAAATAAATTAATTAATAATTTCTTTGATATGGTTTTTAAGCAAAAAAATTGGTTTAAATTTTTTCAGCGTCATCATATGTTGTTTACGCAGGATACCCGTATATTCTTTGTATTCAAGTCAGGTTCGTATAAGATTTAACTTTTCAGTATAATGTTTTGATTATTATTTCATGGTCTATTGGTATAAATAAAGATTTCACTTGAAATATATAATACAAAAAAATGTTATAAAACCTTAACGATAAAAAAATAATTCAAATTCAATTTTATTCAAATTTAAACACGAATTGTTTAAAGAAGCAAGAAGAAGAAAGAATTTTTATTGTTGCTACTGCAGAGGGAGGATTATAGGGTTTCAAGATCCTTGCGGCTCAAAGCGGACAATGCAAGGACTAACATATTTGCAGACTTAATCAGCATGTATCTTAAAATCTTTAAAGTATTAAGTCAAGTTATAGAAAAAAAGACGAATATTTGGAAAACAGTAGTTTTAGTTTTAAAATTATATGTGAAGATTAAGACGTGCTATAAACTACCAAGGTAAAATTTTTTCTTATGTTGATTTTTTCATGAATGCAGGAAGGGTGTACAAGAGCTGAGTTGTCTTGTCTATGTAATTGAACTTAATCTTCCTTTGTAGTTACTACACCACATCTGTTGTAAAATGAAAATTGAAGTTTTTCAATTTCACACAGCGCATACGCACATATATGTACATACATACCAGCTGCTAATTCAAAACTTTTTTATATTAACATGTCTGTTTTGCTGCCTCACAATAAATGATTATTTCAATAACTATTTCTATGAATGACATTAAAATGAAACTGTATTTTTTTTAACATTTTAATTGTTTTTTTATGACTCGGCATTAAACTACTGGCACACAATTCAATTGGGTGTCGTTAATAAAAACAAATATAGTGATAAAAAAATGTATTTCGAACAAAAGATAAAAAGAGGCACATATTGGCTACAATTTGACTTTAAGTTCACTATCAATTCAAGATTAATATCAATTTCGTTCATTGTTTTTTTATTTATTTTTTCAATTTATTTTAAACGACTTCTTGTTAGGATTTGTCCATTTAAGTAAAGATTTGTGATTTGTATAGTAAAATATAGTTCTTGGTGTTTTTTTTGTTGTTTTTTGCATATTCAGAGTTTTTAATCAAACAACGCCTTCACTAAGACTAGTTAAATAATTTTTTAAGTTGAAATATTTTTATTTTTTGAATAACAAGTGTTTTGATCTTAGGTGAACAGACAATGACCACAATAATAATGAAATCAATTTTTGTAAAATTAATTTTAATAAAAATTTAAATAGAGGCAACAGCAGCAGCAACTCTTTATGTTAACTAGTTGGATTAAAGTGTGTTATTAAATTTGATACATGTTTTTTTAAATTGGTAATTGGTAATAATAAATTATAATATGTTCAATTAAATTATAATTATGTATATTTTGTTGTTGTTGTTTTGTTTTTATTTTTGATTGGAATTCTGTTGTGGCTAAATTTACTTTTAATCCGTTACGAAATATTTTACTTAATAAATTTGAACCTATACAATTGAAGTTTAATAGTTTTTTGTAAGAGTTATAATGACAGTGCAGATTGGTATAGAAAAAGAACATTTCCAGAAAAAAATTAACTTTTTCTATATTGTGCGATAAAAGCAATTTCAAAAATTATTTAACATGGGCAATATTATAATAGACCGGAACCTAACTTAGAAAACAGCAGAATAACAAGTTTGTCATTACTTGGCGATCACGACTTCATTTATAGAACTACCACGGCAGGCTTCTTATTAGCTTATCGTTTCACCTTAATTTTCCAATACCTGTTGTTGTGTTCTGTGTAGCTCGCACAATATTAAAGGGAAAAACATGAATTTATGACTATTTCGAACTGTGGATTCCTTCCAAATTTTATATAGAAAATTAATCAAAACTTGTAGAATACACACTGTTCAATTCAAAGAATTCGCCGCTTCCATGCCTCCGTATAACCATTTATCACTAATATACACGTTTAATGCCATTCTTTATTCTGAGTGTTATCTTTTATTATAGAGGATTAAGTTAAAAAGCAGAATATTCATACTAAAGTAAAATCACACTTAGGTAGAATCTTAAGGCCCTTAATGTCCAATATTATTAAATACTCTTAACTACTGCTAACTCTCAGCGAGAAAGCATACATTAAGAATAATTGATTCGGACTCAAAACAAAAACTTTATACTGTCGAAATAATTTAATAACATTAACACTGCCACGGTTTTTTCGTTAAGGTTCACGAAGCATGACAATAAAGAATGTTATTTTAATTTAAGTAAAACTGACCTAATAGCTTTTATAAGCTGTTAAAAAAATAATACCTAAAGAAAGATTATTAAGTTTATTTATTCATGCACTGCATTAGCAAATCTTTAATTAATTAATTAAGATGATATAATTAATTTCACACAAAAGAAAGAACTTAAAATAATTTGTCGTCAATTGCTGTTTGTTTCCAATTCAAATAAATTTGTAGAATGAATTGCAATCCGATTTCCATACAAATGAGTTTGGTCAAGTGTATAGCGATTCAAAATAGTTCACAGTTCGTTTAAATTTTATAAAATTTGAATTGATATTGTAAGTAAAACTGAAGCAGGCATAACTGTTGTTCTGTTATTCAATTATTTTTTTATGTAAAAGACAGCAAGTATTATTCCTAGAAGAGTTCAGAGACAAAAGATTCAAATTTAAATTTAAATTTTCATTTTTATATCTCTTATTTCTTTGAAAATGAAAACGGCGTAACGGTTCTGTGAATGGGGAGCGATATCGTGATATGGGCTTCATTAACATGTGGCATCAACAAGACGGCGCCACATCGCATACAACCAGGATTATAATGGAAATACTGCGAGACAGGGGTCTCGCAACAGGTTATTTAAAAAAATAGTAATGTTGATTTTTGTGGGGATATCTGAAAAGCAAAGCTTATGCAAACAAACCAGAAACGCTTGGGCAACTAAAACAATATTGTATTTGAATATTCTACTATAATAAAAGTTTATTGACCTGTTTAATAGTTTTTAATTAAATTTTTTAACACAAGCTTCACGTGAAAATTTCTATATATAAATGCTATTATATTATTTTATCTATTTCGCAACATCCATGGATGGTATCTTCTGGAATTTTTGAAAAAATTTTCAGGCATTTTCATTTCTTCTAACTTTTTATTAAAGTTGTAAATTGTGATTTTTGACAAATGAATAAAAGCATACCGAATGTGTTTCAATACATTAAGGAAAATGTATATAGATATTTTTTATTGAATTTGTTTTAATTAAAATTAACTTAATGCATCTATTTTGTTTATCTTTTATTTTGGTTATAAATTCATGTTAAAACTCATGTTTTAGTTAATTCTTATTATCACATCCATCATGTTTTCTAGCTTTTTTCATACATATTTGGTTTCATATTTTACATTTATGTATATTTTTAATTAATTTTAACCATTTCTTTTGTATTGCCTTATGTCCATTTTTGGTTGTGATATTCCATTTAGAGAAACTTTTACAAATTATTTCAGTAAACATTGCTACATTGCTGAATTGAAATAACATTTTACACATTTTTGAATTGAAAACGTCATGTATTTTATGAGTTGTGTTTTTATTTTTCGAAGTCATCAATTATAGTATTAAATGTTCAGTTTTACTTCTTTCTTAATCAAAGAAAGACAAAAACTTATAGTTGTGTGTACAGATGTGATAGGGTTTCTACTAAGGATAGGCAAATATAAAAATGTTGAATTGCAGCATCAGCTATATGTTGTTACTATATAGTTTTTATATGCGGCATGAAATTTTCTAGACCCTATCAATGATAGATTTTTAATATTAACCAATTCCTATATATAAAAAACACGGCTAAAAAATTGAAGTCCTTGAAACTCTTTTTGAAATGAGCTAAAGACGAAATATAAATTGATTATGTAGGGTGTGAGTTTGGATACTAAACAATGAATTGGATTGTCGGAGTAAAGAGAAAGTATACAGTTGGATTAGTGTTTTTTTTTATTTACTTAAAATATTATTATAATAACACATACGTCTAGAGAAATAATATTTTTTTACATATTTATATTTAAACAGTCTTTTGGGCTCCGAAACTAAATTAGCTTCCATTTATTGTACTTCAAAATCTTCTTCGTTTTATGTGTTTTGCTACATATATTTTTATTTCGTTCAATATTTTGAACTATTTAATATATAGTATGATTAATTTGCTTAAGTAGTCATCACATAAATAATGCGACAATCAGTTTTGGTTGCGGACACATTCGTGCACATTATGGGAATATCAAATAACCCAGAATATTCAGGTGGAAAACAGTCAAACTGTTTAGTACAATGCATTAATTACTTCATTTTTCACATGCACTTTAAGTAACTAGGTGCTCTTGTAGGGTAGTAGGTAGTGTACTAGCTTATCAGTCTGGGGATTTGTGGGTTCGATTTCCAACGACCACCTTGGTTTTTTGACTACAAAAATAAAAAATTTACTGTCGATGGGACAGCTCAGCGATGAAGGCTGTGCTGTCTTATACGAAAGTTAATTTTCGGCTATCCTTTTACTTTCACTACCTGTTTCATCTCTTCTCTATCCCTTTCCAAAAAAATGTAACACGGTACTTGACCAAATAGGCATTGCTGCCTGAAGTGCTACTTCTCGTAAAAGAAAAAAAAAGAACAGAAATTCACCATCAAAATACCCTTGACTTAATTGAGCGCACTTGCTTATCGGTGTGTTTAATTTGGACCAAGAATATTTATATTAAATAATTAAAATTTTAAATAAAATTGTTAATAACAACAATGTGAATAAGACTTTATAAGCATAAGCAATTTTATTATTCGTGCTTGATTCGTTTAAATAAATATTTCATGTTATTCTCACGAAATATTTATTACAAAAATTTTTATTAAAAATAAATATTTTATGATATTCTAATAAAACATTTATTCAAACAAAAATAAAAAGTTATTTGAAATGTATTACTGCGGGGGAGAGCATATCCATATTGCAATTTCACTATTGCTCACATAGCTCATCAGTGAATTTTACCCCAATATTGTATAGAAAAACCAAAAGTCTTATATCCAAAGCCAAACTGATTCCATGAGAATTTTTTCATAAAGTCAACATAGCATAGACAGCAAGACTCAAAAACACTTCTATACAAACACAGCAAAACATTTCAAAACAACAATAAAGCATTGTTTATTTCCAATTATTTCTACATAAGGGTTGCCATTGGACACCATTCATATGTAATTTGAAAAATTCAGAAAATAAAAAATATTTTTGTAAATAATTTTACAAAATTTCTAAGAAAGCAACGGACACATGCAATGGAAATAAGTAATTTATTCATAAAAAAAATATTTGAAATGTGTTACTGCTATGTGAGCAATAGTGAAATTGCAATATGGATATGCTCTCCCCCGCAGTAATACATTTCAAATATTTTTTTTATTTTTGTTGGAATAAATGTTTTATGAGAATATCATAAAATGTTTATTTTTTAATAAAAATTTTTGTAATAAATATTTCGTGAGAATATCATGAAATATTTATTTAAAGGAATCAAGCACGAATAATAAAATTGCTTAAATTGAAAATGGTTCCGATGAATAAATTACTTACTTTATAAGCATTTAATTAAGCTACTAGATTAGCGTAAGTGTAGAAATAAGAGGTTAAGTATAATATGGAAAACCACTCAACTAAATATAAAAGAAGTACAATTTGTAAAATAAAGATTATTTAAATAAACACCATTTAGTAGCTTTAATCGCGAAGCACTAAGCAAAATAAGAGTTTATATTTGAACTCGTTCAGGAATAATCGGCTGGTTTTTCTGAAAAAATAATTTTTTCAGACAAAGCCCATTTTCACTTTTCAACAAGCAAAAATGCTGCATTTGGGCTTCTAAAAATCCTAGAGCGATTATTTCTCAATGCCTTTGCATGCTTAATATGACACTGTATGGTGCACTATGTGGTTTGATGGTCGGATTGGGCCGTTTTTTCCAAGATGAGACTGGAAATGCGGTAACGGTCATTGAATCACGCTATCTGGAAATGCTAACAACTCACTATTGGCCTATTACTAACGACGTGGATACCACTGACATGTGGTTTCAACAGGACGCTGCCACATGTTATGCAGCCAATGAGACGATCAATTTATTGCAAACCAAATTTTCCGGTCGCATAATTTCACGACAATCGTTAAGTGTTAAGTTAAGTGGCCAGTTAGATTGTGTGATTTAACACCGATGGATTATTTTTTGTAATGGACAGAGGCTACACGGAGCCGATCGAATCGATTTTAGCATTAAAACTCAAAATCCGTGATGTGATCAACGCAATAAGACCGCCATTTTGCCAATAAGTAATTAAAAACTTTAATGAAAGATTCGACACATATCAGCGTGGTCGTGGTACACATTTGCCAGATATCATCTTTCATTCGTAATGCCATAAACAATTTGAATCGTTTATTATATTATATATATATATATATATATATATATATATATATATATATATATTTTTTTTTTTTTTTTTTTGTAATATTTATATTTATTGCTATATTTAGTAAAATATATATTTTCTTTTCCAGATGATTGGCGGTTGAGTTTATATTTCCTTTAATAAAATTGATTTCTCTCTCCTCAACTTGGTGGTGTATCATCGATGTAATATATATTATTCTGTTGTTGGCCATATAAGGGTTAATTTTAAATCGTTTTAAAAGTATATTACAAACATAATGTCTTTGTGAGTTTTCCAGTTACTTCTTTATTTTGCGAAATTTATATCACTATTTATAAGACTGTTACGTGTTGTGCCATGAGACAGCTCAGTTGTAGACGATTGTATATTTAAAAAAAAAGTGTAATTACTTGCAGATATTTGTCGACCTAATTACTTAACAAAACAATTTTTGTTTTAATTTAACATAAAGAAAAAAAAAATAACAAGATTAAGAAAAGAACACTAAATGATAAAATCGAAGTAAAAAAATCCGCCCCTCCTTGTTTGCAAACCTTTTCATGTAGCAATTTTTGTATTAGGAAAATCTCACTATTCTAAATAGGTGTTAACAGGTATAACATTTATGGCACATTTTCTATAGCCATGTTAAAAGAAAACAGCAGCAGTAACAGCAGAGACAAACTTGTTGTGTTGATTTTCCATATTAAAAAAATATAATTACCGAATGCTTAAATTAATAAAAAAATCTGCCACCTTATCAACCATATTGAACAGTTTCAAAGCAAAAAAAAAACCAACATTTTCATCACCAACGTCATCGTTTGAAGTGAAATCATCGCTGTCAACATTGTTGCCATAAACATCATGTTGTTAGCAACACCTCGTTTTCTTTCTGTTATTTTGGATGCAACACTTCATCTTGAAATGTGTACACAATACTTTTATTTATTAAACACTTGAATAAAATTATAAAATATTTAAGAAACAAGTTTTCATCGTTATAGGCTTAAGTAAATAAATATACATTTTTTCGTTTGGCTAAAATAAAGACATGTTCGTTTATTATATGAACTTTTATTTGCGTTTTTTCATTATGAGATATGGTAACACGCTGCAATACTTTTAGCCAAGAATATTTAAAATGTGTCTTTATAGTTTAACTTCAGAACCTGAATAAAATAATTTATAATCGATTTAAATGTGTTTGAATTTTGTGGCAATGATGACTCCCAGTAGCTCTAAGAAAAATGTTGAGGTGTCAAACACTTTGTAAATACACATGTTAAAAAACTTATGCGATTTTGTTTGTGATGTTCATATATGTACATAAGTCAACGTGTGCATCTATGCATATATGTATGCATGTTTATATTTATGTATTTTTGTATGAATGTAAATTACATGTCTTAAAACGTCCAATAATTTTATATGGCAACTTAATAAAAACGTTGCGAATTATTATAAATTGCTTTATCTTGTCGAGTCTTAATTTATGTTGATTTTGTATTAATTGATTTTTAATTGCTGATTAAATAATTGCGTGTTTTGATTTGTTTGCTTAAGCTTTTGAAATATATATTTGCAAATATATAAATTATTTTTAATAAGCAGTTGTATAAAAGCAGATGTTTCTAAAAAATGATGGTACCGAGTTAAGAAGTTGCTTTTAATTGTGCAGAGGCTTTTGACCATTTTAAATAATAAAAATATATGTAATAGGGTTGATAAGGAATTCTTCAAATATAACATATTTTTAGTCAACTTTTCATTGATTTATTTCATGTTAGATATTTTATTATATAATTTTCTTATTACCTGGAATAATTTTTTGCATTTCCTTCACTAATTTTGTAACATCTGAGTTTAATAATTTTGTAAACACCCCTTTAATGAACAAATGTGATCATTATTTTTCTATATAATTAAATTAACTACGTCGGAGCTACAGGATGTACCCAGGGAAGGCATACTACTTTGTTTTTCCGCCATTTGACTATTTATTTTTGGCAGTCGTGAAGTAGAAACGTGGCAAATTAATATAGGAAAAATATTCGATAAACCAACGTGTTTTAATCGTTAAAAAATTTTATCAAAATCGATTACCGTGGCGATGAAAAAGTTATGTGAATTTACGTGCCAATAAAAAGCACTATTTATCGTGTAGTGAATGATTTTGAAGAAAGAAGATTTCTAGGTGATAGGCCCAAGCATGGGAGACAATGTACTGCAAGTTCGAATGAAAACATTACTGCTGTTTAAGAAACTGTTCAAAACGATCCATCGTTTTTATTTTGACGTCGTTCTTAGGAGCTTGCAAAGAACAAATTTTGCACAAGGATTTGCATTTGTTTCCATTACAGATATTGACACAAGAGCCTCTTCCACATGACCTTTTACCCCATCATACATGTGACAATAGGATGCTACAGCTCGTCCATGACCATGATAACCGGGTTTTCATTGAAAAAGCGTTATGAATAAACAGAATCGTTATGAGGATTAACAGAATAGTCGGTTCTGGGGAATGGAAAAGCCTCAAATTATTGAATAGTCACCTTTGCATCCCTTAAAAGTAAGAGTCTTGATGCAATTTGGTCAAGAGGAATCATTCGGACATTACTTTTTTGAAAATGAAAACTGCCTAACGGTAACTGTGGGCTTATATTGCCATAAATGCATGCTTTGGGCTTGATTAGCATGCGGTATTAATAAGACGGTGCTAAATTGCACACAGCTAAAATTATGATGGAATTACTGCGAGACCTCTTTCCACAAGTAGATGTTGATTGGCCTTTACGGTTGCCTGATTTGACTGCTCCAAACTTTTTCTTGTGGGGATATCAGAGAAGCAAGGTTTAGAACAAACAACCAGAAACGATTGAGCAACTCAAAAAAAATATTCGTAATGAAATTAATGAAATACCGCGTAAAATGTGTGAGAATGTAATGAAAAGCGTTTTCAAAAAGGCTTGCATTTGTGAGGCTAAAAGAGGCGGACATTTATCTTTATACATAATTATCGATACTAAATAACATGTATTCCATAAAGCTACTCATTTGATCTTTAAATTGACATTAAAACGGTAATGTTTGTTGACTTGAATTACATTGTTGAGTTGGGGACACTTCTTTGGTCGCCAAGGGATGGCTTGCTTGCGTTTTTACAATGTTTAGATTCAGAGCAGAACCAATTCTTTTAGTTAAAAATTGCTTTTCTTTCTTAAATAGACATGTCAATACATTGACCATTGGCATATTTGTATGTCTAATAGGCTAAAAGAATCTGTGATGGATAGATGAAATTAGTTGTACGAAATGCAAATTCACCACAAGGAGAGTCTTTAATACTTAATAGTCCTGTTAACAAGTCACGTAGGCTACTTTTCTTATCTACCCTGATAAGTTAGGATAACTATTGGCGACCAAATAATTATATGTTGATTAAGACACCGAATATATTTTTTAGTTTTTGTAAAAATTATTTTTAATTGGTGTTTATAAGTCTATAATAATAACTAAAAATTCAGGACATATGAAAGGAGTAAAAAACAATGAATGAATGAATTAAAATTATTTTTATTTCTGGAAATTCCAATAAAACAAGAATTTTTTTCATATTTTTTGTTGTGTAAAAAAAAATTTATTTATACTTTCAAATTATAAATGTCTATAGATTTTTTCAGTACAACAGCTCATTAACTTTTTTTAATTCCAAACTCATATGGAAAGTTAGAACAAATGACACGTAAAGAAATAATTAGCGAGTAATTTTAAAACTTCCAATATTTTATTTTCACAATCTAAAATCAGCCTTGAACTTTCACCGTTTTAAAATAGAGGTGCGCGAACAAATATTGGTCTATTGAATACACTTTGTAATTTATTAAATACTACTACTATAACTATTTCATTAATTTTGACAAATTAATAGTTTTATTAAAGTCTCTAATAAAATAACAATCAGATCAAATTTGTACCATTTAAAAAAAATAATGTTGCATTAAAGAAACCTTGAATTTTCTTAGTAAAATAAAACAAATAAAAGTCCACAATTTCTACATACTCCAGTGATATTAAAAGGTCAATAAAATCAATATCAATTAAAGATTGGAGTTGAAGCTAAAAAAAAACAAAGAAAAATAAACACACAAAAATGAACAGGCTTTAAGCCACTTTCAAACGTGTTTTCAAGCCAAACTTAATAATAGAAAAAACTATACAAACGAAACACAACAGAGCAATGAAAACACAAATAACCTATTTTGTTATTTTAAAGCAATTGTAATTTTTCCTGACATTTGAAATGAGAAATAATAAGCATGAAAAAATTATTTTTAAACAAAAAAGAAAAACCTTAAATCCCATGAAATTCATAGATTTTTAGCCAAAGCAACAGTCAAGAAAAAAATGACATAAATAGCTGCAGCAGCAAGTGTTGCAAGTAAAATGTGTAGTACATCTAAGCCTTATGAACATCTTAAATAAATTTATGTATGCAACGAGTATAGTATATATACCAATTTTGGTTTTTCGCTAAAGTCTCTCTTAACTCCACGTTCTGGAGTTTGGCCTTATAATGTAAAATTTGCCATAATGGAAGTTAAATGTAGAATTACAAGTCAGTAAAGGCCATAACCCCCACAATAGATTTTTCTGACTTATAATATTATTTGTGGAAATGTGCTTTATGTACTCGTATTCCTACAACATAACAATCCCAGCATATATTTATTAAGACATAATATGGCAACATTATTAAGTGCAAAAATAATAAAACAGAATTAGTTATTTGAATGTGTTTCACTTAAAGTTAAAGTTAAAAATTTCTTTCACATTTTTATATTAAGAAAAAAAAAATTGTTTTTGTTTTTAATATACTCAAGAAATTTTCACCAGTGGTAAAAGATTAAATAGATCAGTTAGAGTTAATAAAACTTTTTTTAGGAAATGTATTTTTAATTAAATCAACACAATTTTTTTATCATTTTAAACAGACTCAAAAAAATAAAATTATCAATTCGCCTGTATATCGTTTTTAGAGTTTGACCGCTTTCGTAAACATTTTTTAAATAATAATAAAATTATAAATAAGGGTTCCCCTAGATAAAATACATGATTGTAACGTATCTTTCAAATTTGTTATGAATAGAATCTATAAATTTTCACAAAATGCTTAACGCTATAGCAGGTTAAAAAAATTAATCCCAAAATTTAAAGGGTGTCTCTATTGTTGGCATTATTTAAATAATAGTTTTGATGGGTAAGACAGATGTTTTAAATTTTTTTTAAATATATGTAACTTATTATCCACTACGCAAAACAATAAATTTAATTGATAAGTGTTTCCGTTATCATCAGTAATTTAAAATTTCTTGTAATTGTAAAAAAAGATAGAAACAAGTACTTAAACGCAATACAACACTCGAATCATTTTGGTGCTATGTTCTCTCATTCTTTGTATGCTAGAATTACATGTCCATATAGTGCTATGACTCTCAAATCGCCCGACTACCTCTTCAATCTTCTCTTTAACTATGTTAATTTTAGGCATTCATTTTATATTTTTATATAATTCATTCAATTCTAGTGTAACATCTTAAATTTAAGAGTTTTATACCTAAATAGAAATAAGTCCTGGAACAATTGATTGGAAATTTTTCATGAACGTTTACATAAGTTACTTTAAATGTAACTTTCTTCAAAAGCTCTCCTTATTGATATAATTTAATTCCTGCATTCAATCTCGCCCTTCGTTGTCAATGTTTTATTTTCTTATACATTATGGAAGTTAATCGACATTTAACTTTGAAAAAATATTAGATTGACAAAACTACAAGTACTACATTCTCTTAACTATAGTAGTATAGATATTTATAAAAATTGTTGGCAATAAAGGGTATTTAATATATGCACCTGCAGCAAGGCATGTGGTACTTCAGTATTCATGAGACTTTTATTGAGGATTTGCACAGTCATAAAAGTAATGCATTTATATTTAGGATTTTATTTGTTAGCTCTAAGAATTAAGCCAATAACAAAAATATTCGAAACTTAATTCCAGAAATCAGAAATATCCAATTTTAGTTTAAAGTAACATTTCTCTGCGATTAACAGTTATTTTGTTTTTTAATATTTTTATCTCTACCGCATCGGCAAAGCCTAATAAACTTTTAAGTGTTTGCTGGGTCACATTAAGTGAATCACTGTATTTTTTCTTTAATATTTATACACTCTTTGAACCATCTCCATTGATCTTACAATTCAGAAAAAAAAACATGAATAAATGAAGCAACTTTTAGCAACACGATCTTTGTTCTTTGATTAGAAATACAACGCCAACAAATACCGCAACTATTTTAAGTCATTTTTAAAATGACTTTAAATTCGCCCTTTCACGTTTTTAAGTATTTGTTAAAAAAATGTTTTATTTTAAATGCCCCAACGAATCCATTCCACTTGAGTTCACTACTAACGTTGCTGCACTGTTAAAATGACATTTAAATATTTCTTTTGTATCTTTTCCGCTTTTAGCAATTCAATGGAAAGCATACTATTTCTTATGTTGCAGGTTATGGACTATAAAACTTATTTTTATTTTTAGAATTTTATTTAAATATAACTGCTAATGTATTTTTAAAGGTTACAAAAATATATTTTATGAATATTCGTTACGCTTGTCTTCTATTATTTAAATTTTTTTTTAATTGTGTGCTGCCTATTCAAAGTTTATTTAATGGGTTTCCTGCTGAGAACTCACTTAAGTTTATTTGTTGCTTTGTTGTAAATGATTTCTAAAAAAAGATTGTAAGCAAAGATTGTCTATAAAATATTTAAATAATTTAAGTTTGATGAAAATTATGACAATTATGATGAAGCACTTATTTAGTGTCCAGAATATAGAAAACAAAATTAAAAATAACCATAAGGATACTGGAGTTAGTACCCAACAGTAGAGTTATAAATTATGTGTTACTGTTACTTTACGATTATCTAAATTTGTTGTTAATTTAACAGAATTTTTTGTTTAAATTTGTAACTCCTTTTTTTTTTGTTTGCAAATTGACTAGTTAAAATTAAATAACTAAATAAAAATTGTTAATCTAAATAAATAGCACATAAAATAATAAATAAAATAAAAATGAACTTGATTTAACTATTGATACCATAAAGGTTTTACTAAATTCTTTTGTTAATATTTTTTATAAAATTTAGTTCAGTTTAGAACTTGAAATTTAGTTCAATTGTTTCATCTTGGTAGAAATGAGTGATAATTTCAAAAAGTATACGGTATTGATATGTAACAAACAAAACAGTGTTTTTTTAAATGTAAACTAAAAGTAATTTGGCAGCAACAGCTTTAAGTTGTAGAATACAGCGTCTGGATACAATACACATGTATGTGCCGATGCTTATAAAAAACATTCAAAACAGTCTCATCATTACAATGGATTATGCACATTTTTCTCCAACAAACTTAAACTAAACTAATTCCCATTTTAGGCAACATGTCGTGCCTCACCCATAATCATTAATAACTATTGCCTGATTCAATATAATATTCTTACAGTTTGTTTATTTTACTATTCCATATTCAATAGAATTATAAAATTTTATTTCTTATCCATGTTTAACCGTTCACTGCAATAAGTTTATATGGCTTATTTTGTTAACGAAAATTAAAGATTTTGAAATAGTAAAATTTAGTTATTGATTTTTGTGGAGACTTTATTGTATTAATACAACATGCAACACAATATGCTGGCATCGCCGTTACATTACCCCACTAACTGGCTGACTGGCATTTTTCCAATATTAAATTTAACTAATAGCAATGAGTGTTAAAAATATATAGATGCATTTTTCTATTTTTACTTTTGTTGTACTGTTTTATGTTGAGAAAACGAAAATAGTAAAAATCTTAAAAGAAGTCCCACATTAAAAATTGCAAGGTATGATGACAGGTTTGTATCTTAAGTCTTTTGTTTGATTTTAGCTCTCTGCAATTGCAAAAATAATGAAAAATAAAATTTTTAAGAACTGCATACAATTATTATTTTGAATGAATATAATTGAATTTATATAGCTCATATTAGTCACTGTCTGGCAAACAGCTAAAAAAAGTGGAAAGTTAAAATGCAGTTATACAAAAACTATGTCTTCGTAACCAAAATAATTTCTGTTAATTAAGTCATTGCAGCTACAGAAAATTGCTATTAAAAATTAAAATAAATTTTGTTAATTATCACCGGTCATAATATTTAAGATATTATTAATTTTATTTTTGCAGATAAATATTTAAATAAAAAGTTTTAAAAACTTATTTATTTTTTACAGTTGTTTCGCTTTTATATAAATTTTTGTTGTTGATTGTTTGTTTTTTTTCAACCATAACCATAAAAAAATCGCCATCAAATATATTATATAAAAAAAGCTTTAAATTTTTAAAAATTGATTTTTAAATTATTAGACTTGAGTAGAAGTTAAGTAATAAATATTTCATATTATAATACTACAACGATTTGGATGAACACCTTTTCAGTATTTATTAAATGGCTTGCTGAAGATAAATATTATTTTCTTTTACTTTGCAATTAGCAGATTGTCCATAAATATCAAAACTAAATAAGAAACCAGTAAAAATTAATTTTCTCACAGACGTTAGAAAATGCAAGAAATGCTATAAAATCACTAATTTATTTCATAAAATTCAATTTGTAATAATTGAGGAAGAAAATGGAGAAAAATCAATAATCATTAAGGCACTGGCTGCATTAAATAAATGAGATGGGAAACATTTAGATAAACATTTCAAGAAAACAAATTTCTAAAACATTAAAATTGTTTAATATTAAAATGTTTGTATGTTTGGAAATGTTTTTTAAGATTTCTAGATTGGATAGTTTTTTTAATGGTATTCAGCGAAATGAAATAAATATTTATTAATGTTTACTATCCAAAAGTATATAAAAGATAATTCACATCTGGTGTAATATTTAATTTTTTTATTTGCAGTGAAGAAAAATAAATGTTAACAGTTTGTACAGACATTGAGAAGGTTAATAATACATAAAAAGTGACACTGGTTAGGATGATATTTTTTAAGGACATACTAACTGTCGGCTTTATTTTTATCTTTCTCAGTTTAAATACACACCGAGTAATTTTCATATTTTTCTTCTATTTTTTGTTTTCCGCTGCTTATTCTGGGACTATTTATACTCACTATCCCTGGTTTACAACTTTGTATATTAAAATGAAGATACCAATATTTATGATGTCTTATCAAACATATGATTTTAAGCAGCTGAGCCATATATTAGATAATAATTCAAATCTTCTTAATCTTCTTAATTTTACAGTTGATAGCAAAGCTAGCAGGGTGTATAAAGTCACATTGAAATATATCATTCTTGGAATGTTTTATTTTTTTAATTAAAGAAGACTCAACAAAATATTTATCAATAGTTTAATTAATTTTATATTAACTTTTAATTTTAAATCGTCATAAGGCAAAGCAAGATATGAACAAGACAATTTAGCGCGATAAAAATAAAATGATTATTCAACAAAACATAATATTTTAGTTATTCCATTGACGAAAGCTTCCCATTAGTTTAAGTAGACTGTGCTTGATTTCACCCCTCCCGAGGGTATATTTATTGGTCTTTATAGAATACTTGACTATCTAGACCTGTGCTGCTGGGGGTACAAGGGAGCCCAGTCCCCTGAATGCAGCAGGGGTCAACTGGAAAGCTCCACGTTATTTCCACGGGAACCAGTAAGCCCCAGAGTTTCTGCTAATTTTATCTTTAGACTTTTGCTGTTTCTCTGACTGATTATTGAAGTTGGCCCTTGGGGAGTATCGTGGTGATTGTGGTTTTGCGGCCCCAAGCATGAACTGATTTATGGTGGACAGGATCATTTTGCCTTTAATCACACCAACAGGTGAATGATCCGCTAGTCATGTGTTCTGGACAAGGAGTTGGATAATCTTCAGCTCTTCAGCAAGGAGTAGTGGTTTGAAACTCTGCTTTGGAACCGCTTAAATTGCAACTAGGAAAGACCTGTTGCTGGAATTAATCCTCAACTTCCTAGGGCGTAAATGACGTTGATTTTTATTACCAGTGGTTTGACCATCATCTGATTAAAGCCTACGGCCAGGTGTAGATGTAAATCTTATCATGTACTTGGTTCCATTAATATGCATTTCCTGATATTTTTATATAATACTTGTTCATGAATGTGATAGCTGCCGAAACAATCAACCAATTTATATTATCTCTTCTATTTTCTAACTTGCGCTAATTACTCTATGGCTATTTACACGCATTATCGCTGTTTTACTAAACATGCGACAGAATACTTTGAGTATTAAAATGAAAACACTTACTTGTGATGTCTTAATTATAAAACATATGACTACAATTAGTGAAGGCATGTAGATAACAAATTAAAGTGACAATCTCCTTTCGTTTACATTTAAATTTAATAATAATTTAATTAATTCCATCATAAAACAACGAAAAATACGAAAAAGGCGATTAAGGATGATATAATTAAAATAATTTTTCAAATCGTAATATCTTAGTAACTGTATTGAAAAAAGGGTGCCTTTAGATGTGGGTTCGATTCAAATATTCGGGGTTGTATAAAATGAATGTGTCAGTTTTAAAGTATAAATTTAATGTTGTTATTATTTATTGTTAATAATTTTAGAAACACCACTTAATTGGTAATTATATTTTTTACATTTGTTTACACAGGGGTTATTCTTACAATAAGCTTTAAGACAAGTATGATATAAATTTCATACTTCATACTTCAATTTTATAATTTTAATAGTGAACATAGTAGTGTGTACTGCATCCTTGTATCAATACAGGCTTTTATATACTTAATATTATAGTGCACACAGTTCTGAATTTTTTGCATAATTTTAGACTATCCTATGCAATGTTTAAAACATACGTTTTTGTTTGTCAAAATCATGGGCTTTAGAGCAACACTACCTAATTTTAAAATCAACATAAGTAGTTGATAGCGGACATTTTATAGCGGACATATTTATATATACTCTGCTGGCATTTACAATATATGTCTACTACGACTAAATAGCTATAGTTATATAGAATTTCTTTACAATAGAAACACCCTTTATATATTATTTCAATTTTTAATTTTTTCGTAATTGCTTATAATGGTTATAAAAATAAACTTAAAAAGTGTATGCCCATGGCGGTTCAAAAACCAGATCACATCACTATATGAACATCCTTTAATTTATGGATTATTTCTAATTGTGGTTCTGCAGACACTATGAACATTTTTTTCAAAAAATATTTTTGTGAATTTAATATTACGTTTGGAACACCTTTTACTCTTAAGCATATGTTATTATTGCAGTGTTCTGCGAAAATAGAGCATATAGAGCATAACTCTTACGGTTCAAGAGATAGGCCACCATGACTGATAGACAAATATTGTAGCGACAACAATAGGATTACGCGTTTACGCTTTGGGTAGGATACCTAATAAGCGCTTAGACTATCTCTGAATTCCACATAAATCATATAAAATTCATGAATTTTTGTCTAATTTAAAATCTTCAATTGTAAAACTTTTAATCAAAAAAGCCTATAAATTTATTATACTTTGTATTGCAGTTACCGCTTACCTGTACTGAAGATTAATTTCCTGTTACGTCAAATATGTGTTATTCAAATACAAACGAAGTATGATGTTGGCTTTTTAGCAACTATCTTAATGCAGTTGCCAGTAAATAACTAAAACGGGGAAATTTTTGTAAAAATAAAACCAAAAGTATAAAATAAAAACGTTTCCATGTTTAGTCACTCTTCTTTATTTAGGTTACTCAACAAAATAGATATGTCATGAAATGGCAAAGTTTTTCTTTTCTATTATTTTTTGGCAATTAACAAAGCTTCAAACATGCAAATTGTTGATTATGCACATTCGGGAAAAGATATTGTGTTTTCCTAAAGCATTTTCTGAATACATACGCAATAACTTTCTTAATATAAAACAAAAAAGAAAAGAAAAACAGAAAAATGCCATACAACAAATGTTTTAAGACGCGTAAGTAACTTATGTTTGCAACCATAAGCGCAAAGTCGCTGTGTACAATAAGCGACATCATTTTCCTCACTTGTCTAGCGTCAACAGTCTTACAGTCAGCGTATGCAAAAATATTTATTTTCAATCATTAAACCCCTGAAAATAGATACGTTTTCCAGTTTTGCTTTGACACTTTTCTTTACAATTAGTGTGATGTTTAATATATTAGTTAAGTGTTATTTTACATATAAATAAATTTCAACTGTGCTTTTCTCTCCAAAAATATTTTATGCTGAATCTTAATTAAGAAAAACAAAAAAAAAATCTAAAAATTAATTTGATTTATGTTGCCAAAAATAAATAGTTTTTTAATTAACAACTGCCTGAATCAAAATGACATATTTGTGTGTTCGTAATTTATGTTCATGTTATTGGATTTTAATTAAATAACATGTTTCTTTCTTTGTGTATTCGATGTTAAACTAAAGACTCACCACATCAATAAATTTTACACTAAAAAATCTAATTTAGTTGAATTAGCTGCAGTTCCAAATTAATTTATAATTAAAGACCAATTAAGCATACTAGTATGAGGTTATAATAATAAAAAAGTAATACATTATAATGATAAGTAAATGTCATTTTGTCAATACATTAAAATTTATGTTTAGTGATGAGTTTAAGATAAGCACACATTTGAAAGGGCATATTATTTTTTATCCCAAATGAAAATAAATTACGAAAGGAGTAACTGCCAAACGAATCTTTTTGCATTTAATAGTCAGTATACCTTAGCTAATCATTATAAAAATATTAAAGCTTGAACAGTATTACAAAAGTTTCAAGATTTAATTTGAATATCTTTATTTACATCTATTACCTATAAACATAAGATTACGTTTAGTAATGAAACTCATTCAAAACAGACCAAAA
This sequence comes from Trichopoda pennipes, assembly GCA_030448955.1. Classification (NCBI taxonomy): domain Eukaryota; kingdom Metazoa; phylum Arthropoda; class Insecta; order Diptera; family Tachinidae; genus Trichopoda; species Trichopoda pennipes. The sequence goes on from JASKUP010000023.1 coordinate 3,146,630, forward strand.
AGAATTCTTTATATCCAGAATAATGCACCATTTGGCGCAAATTTAGTGCTGCTAGGTGGCACTATTATAATCTATTTCTTCAATTTAGGATGGCTTTACGTGTCATATGACAGCCGCTACCATCGACTTATTGAAATCAAATTTAAAGGGTCAAAATTTGACACATCTGTATAATTTCTTCTGGGGCCATGTGGTACTAATTTGTGCTAATAAACAAGCAATAACTAAAGCCTTAAAACCATCATTGTTTGTGCTATCTATGACATAGAGCAAGCAATGCTCGAAATTAATTAAACGTGGAGAATTCGCCTGATATCATTTTGTAATGTTAATACAATGTGTTATTGGTTAATGTTAAATTTAAAATTCTATCGGGCTTAAAAAAATACACTACACAATACACAGGTGCTTAAACCGTGGGAGATAGGTTTTTTGGTTTTAATCAAGAAAATCAATTTAATTTTCTGCTGTTCCCTTTTATCGACCAAATTAATTAGAAACATAAAGCATCATATGTAATGGTATGTTTTTCTTGAAGAGTTACTTGTCACAGTTATAAGTGAAATAAAAAAATTATTATTATAAATTGAAATAATTATCTTTTCTCAAGTAATTTTAATTTGGTTTTGTTACAATAACCTTCAGATTTTGCACAGTTTAGTGCAGTTAATCAGGACAGTATAGTTAATCAGTAACTTAAGGCAATTGACAAAATATCTGGTCAATATATATTACGAGTTTTCGAAATAAATTGTGAAGTGCAAGATTTTCCCATGCCATTAGAACTTTCCAAGGACCAAAACACACCTACAAAAATAACCAGCACACCATAAAAATTAAACTACTCTCTAAAACATAGGGCTTTCAACATAGGGTTTAAACTTTGGCAACACCAAAAACACGATCGTTTTGACATTTAGTTTTTTGACGTATTCGTAGTGGATGCATTAGCAATTGTTACACTGAAATCAATTTCGCACGAAAATCAATTGAAATAATTCAAATCCACTTTGAAACAATTAGGTCGTTAAATTTGTGTCATTCGGGAACAAAAAAATCATTTTTTCACACGAAGCCTATTTTCACTTATCAGGGTATGTCAGCAAGCAAAATTGCTGATTTTGGAGTTTCGAAAATTCTAGAGCGATTATAGAAAAGATTTTGCATGCTCAACTTGTCGCTGTATGAGGCGCGATGTGATCTGGAGCGTTACAAGGGCGTTTTTTCAAAGATAAAGCTGAAATTGCGGTACGGTTGATGGATCACGCTATCGCGAGATGCTAACAATTCAATTTTGGCATATTATTGACGACGTGGATATCACTGACAACTGGTTTCAACAGGTTGATGCCACATGTCATACAGCCAATTAAACGATTAATTTATTGCAAACCAAAATTTCCCGATCACATAATTTCACGATAATCAGCATTACTTTTGGTGGCACTACGTTAAGGACAGAGTTTGTACAGAGTCAACTGAATCGATTTCAGCCTTAAAATCAAAATCCGTGATGTGTTTAACGAAACAGGGGCGCCATTTTGCTAAAAAGTGATTAAAAGCTTTGATGAACGAATTGATATCTATCAGCGTGGTTGTGGAGGACATTCGCCAGATCAGGAATTACAAAAAATGTTTAGAAGTGAAAAGAGATTTTATTACGGTCTTTAAGACCAAGTTTAAGTTTAAGCGATTAAACAATTTGAGTCCTTTAAACTTGATTTGGAAAATAATTGTACATAATAAATTTATAATTAACGCATTACAAAAGCGCATGCAGATATAAATATTCATCAGAATCAAACCCTTGAACAAGGTTGAGTGTTCCCAACGTGTTTTTTAAATACAAATTTCTAAGCCAACATCGTGATAAGTAAGCCGTTACTTCTATTTATTTATAGTATTTGGTAACTATGATGAGACCGCATGTATAACAAAAACGTAAAATGAGTTTACCATAAGTGAAATAATTATTTTGGTTATACATGACTTTATTTTATAATTATTTTTGTATTAAATTGCACATAGGAACTCGCATGGTTATTGCTTAGTTTCATCTCTTACGTGACGCACGAGCTTAGTTTTGATTATGCTTATGGCAGTTAATGTTTTAAAATTCATAGACCTTAAACTCAGATTGTTAGAATTAATATCATTTTTCCTGTTTCACTAATCTAAAATTTTTAAACCAAAGTTGCAATGGCAGTCGCACACTTTCCTCACTGGCTAGTAGCCTATAGACTCTTGGACTATGATTTTGTTATTATACAGTTGCTATCTGTTGGCTATTATGCATTTTTTTTTATTTAAGCAAACTTTTTAAATCTAAAGATATTTTTTAAAAGTAACTATTAAAAGTTAGTTATTCAAAAAATTAAATAAATATTGAATAATTAAATAAATAATTTAATATTAAATAGAAAAACTTACGGTAGGTAAATTTCGTTTCTCTTATGTATTACTTTTATTGTAATTTAATACTACTGCTTTAGCTAATAATTTATTTAAGATAATTTTATGTAATTTCTTAGTTACGTTTTAGTCATACTTAATAAAAATTTATTTTATTAATTTTATTAGTTTTTACTTAATTTGATCGTTAATATTAAATTAATTGTTTACATTTTTGTTCAGACAATTAGCTGTTTAAGCACCTTATTTATGTAAAAAGCACAACAAAAATCATCTTTAGTACTCAAAATATCAACAAACATTTAAAAAATATATACATATATATATATATATATATATATCTATAAAATTTATTTCTTAAAGTTTAATTCGTTTGTTGCTTTTTGGTAAAAAATTTGTTCCATTAACTTAATTTTTACTTCAACTTTTGTTTTTTATATAATGGCCAATTACAACACTATAAAAATAATATTTATCTTAATAAAAATCTAAGTCCTGCTTTTATTTATGTTCATAAACAATCAACCGGCCAAAGTATTGTATCATAATTCAATATAATCAGACAGCATGAATGATAACACTTTTCCCTTAAAACAAAACTTCATCAAATGATGATAAAACAGAAAGAAAGAGAGGAGAGCACTTTATACTTACCTAATGACCCAAAATAAAGCATAAATAAAAACATTAATATAATAATTAAGTTTCTTTCCAGGCTATATGTATTTGATAAATTGAACACAAATACACTTACATATCTACATACAAATAAATATCGCTTAAATTTGAGAGTGTAAAAAATTTAAAAATATTTTACAAATACTTTCCACTTTAACCTAATTAAATGTATGAATGTAACAATGGTATTAAGGTAACTGAAAAATATATGGGCTATTATTTGATAAATTAATGTGTACAAATGGATTCGTTACATTTTTTTTGCATGTTGCAGGCGCTTTAAAATATTTTTAAATTTATAGAAAATTATTTTTGTCATCATTGGATAACTAGTTATCTTTTTTAATTGGGTTATGAACTGCTCCTTATACACTCTACTTACAAGTTTTAGCTCCCGATTGACTATTACTGGTTTACCAACTTGAAGGAATGGCTCGACAAAAAGAGATGCAACTCCAACATTTAACAAACAAATGCCAATTTTGATGACATCGATGAATCATGTTTTTCGGAAAGGATAAAAAAGTTAGGGAAAAGTTAAACTAGGTGCATGGGACTCAAAGGTCTGCTACCATGTAGAAGAAATTAACTTTTTATATAAACTTGAATTAAAATTGATCCGCCTTCGTTGTTCAGTAAATTGCTTTTCACGCTTATGCAATCAAAATCACAGTTGTAAAAATTGTTTAATTATAATTAAAGAAATACCATTTTAACTTTGTTTATAAAGAAATAAATATTGCTTCGCAGATGATATATTAAGTTTTCATAGGAAAATAATTATCAGTAAAAAAGTAAACGAAACGACCTACTGTGTATTTTACAAAATGGGTAATTTTCTAAGAAATCTTATACATACAAGACAACAATAAAATGCTTGTAAGAAATTTTACCAAATAGGGTAAACAACAGAAAACAAAAACAATTAACACAGAACAAAACACCCATCCAATAACAACAACAATATGGGGTGATGCTAAAGTAGAATATTCTTGTATATGTGAGAACAGCTTTAAAGGATAGTGAGTAAAGACAACTAAGTTACCATCGTGCTTATTTTTTGTGTATTGAAAAGAAAAAAATTGGTTAACTTAATTTAATAATCTAAAGTGCTATGTTATTACTTTGCAATAAAATAACTCAATATAACAAAACGTTTATTAAAAGGAATAAACGCAACAATATTTTCAAACAATTTATTACGATATTTAACGTTAAACTTTCGCCACAAATATAAGAGAAATAAGAATTCGTAGCTACTTGTTATCTTCATGTTGTGTAAGAACTTCCACTAGTTTACTAAATAGTTATTGATAATGAGTTATTTCTGATATTTTACTTACTTAAGTATTTTAGTTACGGTATTTACTTTGTACATTACCTAAGAAGAATTTCTTAAAATGTTTAAAATTTTTTCTCAAATTTAATCACGTTTTCTTTAACTTGAAAATGTCATTTTAAATCAAGTCTCATAAAAATCTCAAAATATTATGTTGGTGTTTTACATCTTTTGTTAAACGAAAATTTGAAAATAAAAACTATTTTTCAACATTTTGACACATTTTTTTTTGTATTGTCAAATTCACACTATAATAATTGCTCAGCATGTTGTTTGTTTGCAAGTGTCATTTAAAGAAACACATTTGACATATTTTCCGCTCGCTAACAATTTTTTGTATGAATTTAAAAAAACAAAAGATAAAATATATTAAATTGTGGGCTGCACAGATTGATTCATTTTTGCAAAAATATAAACTATTTAAAAATAAATTTAAATACAAAAACAAACAAGCATACATACGTACATACAAAAAAATCAACGTATAATGTCAACTATTTAAATGCTGATGGAATAACATTGACTTTTAGTTGTTCATAAAATATAATTTGTTTTTGTTTTCAAAAATGGGATTTTCTCTACAACTACATTTTCTCTACATTTTGTTCCGACAACAATAACTGTCTTGGCATTTTTTCTCAGAAAATAAACATCAAATGGACTATGGCGAAGAGAACGTATACATAAGGCCATTTGCCTTATGAATGCGGTAACGCTTACATAGCTCATCAGTGGTTTTAAATATATCGCTGTTGAGAAGATCACTGATAATATAAATTTTAAAGAAAATTGATTAAACAAGAATTGTATTTAATTTAATAGAGCATAAAGACTAGAAATTTTAAAAAATTTGTAAAGTTAAAAAACCGTACGTAGATTTCTTCTTTATAACATTTTATAATAATTATATTTTATTTTCATTTTCCTTTCATTCTCTTACTGGAAATCATCATAATGAATTAGCAAGAACCAATAGGAAAACAAAACCAAACATGATAAAATGAGAAACTTAAAATTATGGTAATTTGGAAAGGGAAAATGGGGAAAAATAATCAAAGCTACTTTAGGAACTCGTAAAGACTTTTAAGCTGTAAAAGAACTTGATAAATTCTTTTCGCTTAAAAATAAATCTCAGATAAAAATTTTCAAATTCAATTTATTTATTATAAATGCAATTTAATATATTGTGTAATATAAAATACTCCTACTGTATGTAGGCTGTTCAGTTTAAATATCAAACTGCTGAAGCAATACTTCATCTTTCAAGATGTGCTAAGCACAAACCACGAAACTAAATATATAAAAAAAATATATTATTTATAAAAAGCAGAATTACAGTAAGCAAAAAAAGTAAACTAAACACTGATGACACAAATATTTAAATATTTAATACACTCCTTATTGCAAAGTAAATACCAAATCATTTAATATTATATGCCATATAACACAAAGAACACTCCTTTAAATCATACTAACAAAAGTCACAGACAGATGGCTGACTTTTTACTTTTATTTATTAAACAATTTGTTAACATTTCTTATTTATTCAAGCCCGAAAACAAAAGCAAATTTTCTGTTAAAGTTCAAGTTAGTCATATTTCGTGCAATTGCCAATAAAATGATAAAAAGACATAAAAAAATTATATTATAAATGATGTTAGAAAATAGTAAATTAATAAAAATAATATTTTCTTAAAAGCAGATGCAACTGCTGCCAAAAACACCAAACAGATGGGTGCAGTGATCATGATATTAACGCATTTAATACTACAACTTAAATATTCAATATTTTTTTTAATAGCACTCGTAAAAGGAAAAAGGTTAATGTCAGCCAATATAATAAAAATGTTTTTTATCTGACATTGACTTTATATTCGTAGCTTCTACTAAAATAAACATAAAATTTTTGTTTGTTTTCGTGTTTCTTGCAAGAAGTTTCTTTCCACAATTTTATAATAAAAATAATATTCGCTGCATCTTCAAAGTTATCCGTAGTAACTTAAAGCTTTTTTATGGTTTATTTAACATCTCTAAATGACTTGTCTTTAAAATTTATCAACACGCTATTAGAGTTTTTAAAATACTAAAGAAAATTCTCATTTAAGATCTAAAAAAAAATTTATTATTATTTAAAATAAATTTTGTGTTATTAAAATCTAATGGCTATGCAATTTGCCACTGAATACACTAAAATACATAGATTTTTTTTTGAGAGAAGTAGCACTTCAGGCAACAATGCCTATTTAGTCAAGTACCGTGCTACATTCTTTAGGAAAAGGATAGAGAAGAGATGAAACAGGTGGTGAAAGTAGAAGGATAGTCGGAAATTAACTGCCGTATAAGACAGCACAGTGACCAGTGACTATGCCTTCATCGCTGAGCAGCCCCACCGACAGTCAATTTTTATTTTTGTAGTGAAAAACAAACCAAGATCTTCGTTGGGAATCGAACCCACAACCCCCATACTGACAAGCTAGTACACTACCTACTAGCCTACAGGAGCACCTATTTGCTTCTTCAGTCTCGTGTATGAGGGTGGGTCAATTCAAAAATTCACGGACTTTACGTTTTTCGAATTTCTAAATACCTAATTGAAATGTGAACAAATGCCTGATTGGTCTTCGGTGTATCTTGGTGGTTCCATGCAGTATGGACGAGCTCTTGCGCCGTTTCGTAACTGCAGACGAAATTTAAATCCAGCACAACCCATCGCAAACCATCACCGTACAATACGAAATTCTCTTTTGTTTTAATTTTTTTCTGTTGATTTCAACGGCTGTAATGCAGCTTGTGCAAATTTAGACAGAAGCCAGCTGGCAGTCGGCTGTTGACAGAAGCAATGTTGCCGTTTTAATTAAAAGCCGAGATATTCCAAACGTCTTCGAGTATTTTAACTGGTTAATCGCCGTTAAGGATTGTGACGACGAAAAGGCGGCGGGCTTGTTTTTGGATCACATACCAATTAAACTCTATAAATTTTACAAATTTTTAAATTTTTGTACTGTTTAATGAATTTCATAATTTTTTTGAGGAACAGTATTATTAAATATCATTATACATCTTTCACATTTTTTAAGTTTTTTATTATTATTAAATGAATTTTATTATATACTTATCATATTTTATAATTGCATTTATTGTTTATTTTTTAATGTTATTAGTGAATAAAATACTTGAAATTTTAGTAGCCGTTAAGAAGCGCCATCTATTAACATGAGGATACATCCGTAAGAAAAACATACCATTAAACACAACCCTAAACAGTCGCAAGCAGCGTTTAGTGGTATGTGTTCCTAGCAGAGACCTATAAAATTTGTATACTTGAAAATTTGAGAAGAGTTAGCCACGGACAACCATTAATTTTATTCAGTTAATCAAAGTCAGAATTTTATTCGACTTTGAATTAATTAAGTATAGCTAAGGTTTACGGCCAAGCAAGTTCTGGTGCTGCTTCACTTGGCCAGAATTTTATTCGCCCAGGTGCCGGTGGCCAGAGCAAGGCAACGATTGGTTCAGCCAGGCCAGAATTTTATTCGCCTTAGCTGAACAGCCATGAAACGGTGAATCGTCGTTGGCGTGCTCAGTAGTGCAGTAGTATAATTTTAATTTAATTTAGGAGTGGATTATAATAAAACTTATTAGTAAAACAAAAGTGTCACTTGTGTTATTAGTGAAACAAAAATTTTTAGTAACGAACCCTGGACGTCGCGAGCTCTATCCCAGCATATCACGAGAACGTGTCGTTACAGGATACAAAAAAGAAATTAAGAGTTCAGGCAGGACTGTGCAGTGAGCCAAAAGAGCACAATAAGTCTAGAAATTTTACCCTGCTGTTTAGATTTATGTGAAACATGGAACGTCTTTAGCCTGGTAGTTCAAAAATAAAAAGTCTATATATTTTCTATTTTATATGGAAATGGACATTTGAGAAATCAAAGAATTTGCCATGGTTATTATCATTGTCTGTAGGGAACCTACACTTACATATATAGACACATATCATTAATAATATCTATTGAAACGGAAAAGTTATTTGGAATATTTTGTAATATAAACAAACGTAGATGTATTTCCAGACTCATAAAATAACCAATTCATTGTTTTTTATGGTTAGTTAGGGAATATAGATTATAAGATCTGTAATGTTCCCAATGGATAATGGTCAACTTAGCTACATTGATTACGACTTAGATTGATGAATGCTACTGGTGTGAGTGAAAAGTTGAAAAACGCAAAATTATCAGAGAAAGGTATGAAAAAGTTTTACAGAAGATTATTCTGGTAGTTAATGTGCCACCCACATGCGGGAGGAAAAACTTTTGTGTCATATGTTGCACAATATACACTATAGGTAAAAACAAAAGCTACAGATCCACTTTTCAGACAATACAATACATCCTGTTTTTAGGAGTAAAGAAGACAAAGATATAACCGATACAACACGACGACACACTTTTACGTACACAGAACATCGACATGAACAACTGACAAATTTCGTTCCAGCGGAGTATACACACTTACTTGTACCTGTATACAAACTTATATAGGACAAACTGGACGGACAGAGTGTGATTTGTTTTACATCCGCGCCTGGATATGTAGCCTTAATGAGATGGTGGACAAACCATTATACATAATTTGGAACGTCATGCTCGTCCTAGATAGCCGAAGACATAATTCTAAGCAACAGAACCACCTAGTTGCAACTTGAATAATTCCAGGACAGGTTTGCAAACCATCACACCTTGCTAAAGAGTTGGAGACTTTCTAACTCCTGTCCAGATCACATGTCAAGCATGCTCACTGGAGTGGATCATTCACTTTGCGTGTCATCATCAGTGAAATGATCCTGGCCGCCATAAATTTCATAGTTCCCTTATGGGGCCGCAAAACCACAACCGCCACGATGCTCCCATATAGGGGCCAACCTCAATGATCAGTCAGAGAACTATTAAATGTCTAAAGAGACAAATAATGAACTCTGCGGCTCACTGATCCCCGTGGAAGTAAAGTGGAGTTTCCAGTTGTCTCCCTGTCTGACTTCAGGGGAGTGGTCTAGATAGTTAAGTATTCTATAAAGACCGATAAATGTGCCCCCGGGGGGAAAAACTGGACGGACACCAAAGACAAGATTTTTTAGAACACACAACACGCTCATAAAAACGTAAAAGAAAAGACTCCAACTTTGCATTACACCTTGACACTCGCGGGCACATACCAAGGTAAATAGATGAGTGTATGACATTATTATATTCTAGCAACAAAGGACGAAGACTAGATATTCTTGAAAATATGGAAATCTACAAAACAAAAGCTTCTAAGAGCGCCATTATAAACGAACAAGTTAACACGACGTCAGATACAATTTTGACACCACTAAAATTACTCATATACTCTAACAAATCAAAAACGCTCTCAGACGGACATACTTACCTGGATAATAATAAAAAGCAGAAATATTAGATGAGTAAATACGGCCATAATGAAAGAACAAAAGAAATCCGAACGAACAATGACTCACCAGTACAGTCCAGAATACGGCTTGACAATGATATCACATCGAAAGCGCTCGCCGGTCACATCGCATAAATAGGCAGCAATGACGGTTTGCACTGAAGAAAAAGACAACATTAAGTAATTTGTTCTACATTATGATATCAAAGGTGCTCTAAAAATTTCCATTTTATTTTAAAGTGTTGTTTATTTCTCCATAATTTTGTTTATACGAAATTTAAAATTAGTTTCGTCTTTAAGAATTTTATTGTATAAAATACGTAACATTAAGCCCTACAGCCGCTTTTAAAGGTTTCAAATATATAAACGTATACCATTTAAGGTAGGTGAATCCGAATATTGCTGATGATGGATGCGGCGATTCAAAAAAAAAATATGCTTTACTTCTTTCGAGATTTAACACAAAATATTGTGTAAATAATTTTCCTTTCTTAATTAATCTTAATATATATTATATATATATAAGTATACATTAAATATATAAGTGTTGTTTGGCTTTCTTGATTTGCTACGCTAAAAAATTAAAAAAATATGCAAAAATTTTATTTTATTTTCGTGCGCTAAGGACCACTTTTACTGTCCTTAGTTAAAAAGTGACTATGATTTAACCAATTACTTTGTGTCTTAGGACTTGTACCCGAAAGTCCCAAATCTCATCAGTTGCTAATTGTTAGTCCAGAGTTGATGGTTGATATATTATTATCAAAATTTGTTGTCTTATTGCACATGCTTACTCAAAATAACAGTGTAAATAACGCTTAAGTGTTACACATAATAAATTAATAAATTAAAACTAAATAAGTATTTTTGTTTCGTTTTCTTCCTCTGAACAAATTTGTTGCGTACTGCAACAATGAAAACTTTTTAAAAATTTGAAAAACATATTACAAATTATTGTATAAATTTTTTTGTATATAAAACAGTTTGTGTTGAAATATTTATTTTTGTTTTTTAACTAAAAATAATTTTTCAAGAAATCTGGATTTGTAATCTCTATTGCTCTAATGCTGTTATCAGCGATAATATGTTACCATGTTTATTTAATTTGATATTTTTAGTTGATGTGGTTAGAAATGGTTTTAATGGACATAAAAAATCAATACAACATTAAATTGAGTTATAAACTATTTGTTATGCAAAATTGTTTTATACTGGAGGTCGCTTATATGGTGCACTACTTCAACTGTAAAAGTTGATTTAAACTAAAAATAGTTTTAACCATAAAAAAAGCACGAACTTGAGAAAAAACACATGAAAAATTGTTAAATGGAAGACGGTAAAATATAGAAAGATTAAGGACATTTTTAAGAAATTACGAAGGAATTAACTGTCAAATGATTTGTTATAGCGTAGCTCATTTTATGAAATTCATGATCATTACACAGTCCAATTTGAACTGAATTAAGATTACTAAATTATTTACATTTACTTTGAAAATCAGTCATCAGTTCACTTAACCTATAGATGACTGGTTTATTTCAAAATATTGTTCAGCTTTTAGGTTGATTTTTGAATGGATTTATTAATAAATATAATGGATAACAATCAGTAGCATATGGAGAGGAATCAATTTACATTAGATCCTACAAATTTTAGTTCACTTTCCATTTCACTTACAATAATTTGACGTTTACTGGCTGGTGGCATCTTTATTTATTTAGAAATGGAGTCAAGGCTCGTGTTGTGTTTGAGAGACTTTGTTACCACATTATGGCCACCGCAACCAACGACTTATTGATATCAAAATCTAGCGGTAAGTTGACATCGTAAAATATAAAAGATTGTGCGGTATGTTACCACTTGATTGTGTTCTATCGGCTCTTGTAAATTTATCGGTTTATGCCCAGTTAAAATTGGCTTTATCTTGTTATTCGTGACATATATTTAATGCTTGAAAAAGCGACTCAAAAAGGAAATGTGTTTCGTCAAGACAGCTGCTGTACACTTGTGCTCGAAATTATTTTCAAATAGTAATGCCTTATTTTGATCTTTCGAATTTAAATATTTCTTTGATTAATATTAAACTTCTTATGCTATTTCTAAGAAATGGAAGAAATTAACGATGTTACTCTTAAAATTATATTTTTTTAAATCGCATAAAGAATTTTCTTTTAATACAAATATTTTTAACTTTTTTGCTATTGTAGAATTTTTTTCTTAAATGTGATTATGATATTAAGCACCTACTCTCTAGAGCTTGTTTTCTGTGCTAATTTAAATTGGAGTAAGCTGAGGTTTGTAACCATAAATTAAAAATCATTGTAAATTTATGGCCACAGTAGATTGTAGGGTATTAAAACAAAAGTTAAAACAAATTTGTAAGGATTTAGTCTTAACGAGTATAAATAATGTTGATGATTAAATAAATGACTAACAATCATACAATTCTAATGATTTAAAGGATACAATTTCTGTATATGTTATTTGAATAAGAAAATGCTTTTAAAATTTTTCTACAGATAATAAAACGAAATTAAACAGGAATTAAATGTATTTAAATATATAAGATTTTGCGCTTGTATATTACGTCCATTACGTCCTACACGTAGTTTTATCCCGCTATCCATATAAGTGTACAGGGCGAACTCTTCTAACTGGGATCCGTTATTAAGGATTTTTTCCGAATTTAATAAATATTATAGATTTATTGATTATTGTCAGAACATACATATTGTTAAGAAAAATATTGTTGTCTTTTTGAGTAATTAATCTTGTAAAACTTTATTATATATTGTTATAGTCTGAAAGGATATCGAATCTATAGACTAAGTTAAATAAATAAATAAATCTCCTTTCAGCGTACTATTTATTTAATTCAGAGTCACTTTAATTCATAAATGGATCTATGTGATTTTTGAAATTGTTATGTTGGCAAAAAAAAGGAATAATTTCAACAAAATTCTATTAGCAGTCAATCGAATATATAAAAAGTTTTATTCGAATATAAAATATATTCGAATAAAAAAAATTGATTTGAATACAAGTCATTGAAAAAATATTTATGGAATGTCCAAACCTCACAACTTGCTTTATAAAATTTTCATATTGTCGAGATATAAATTTTTTTTTATTAATTAATTGAATACTTGAGTAGCTAAACATTAAAAAGTTTATTCGAAAATAAAATATATTTTTTAAATAAAATATTTATTCGAATAAAAATATTTTTCTATTAAAAAAAACGTTTAATTATTTTATTATTTTATAATGGCATGCTTAAGTAGATAGAAATTAAAAATTTTATTCGAAAATAAAATATATTGTTCAAATAAATTATGTATTCGAATAAAAAAAGTTTTCGATTAAAAGAAAAACGCTTCGAATATTTATTGAACTTTCAGAAACCTAACTTTTTCAATCTGTAAGGTTGCAATTTTCATATTTCTGCTTTCCATGTTTGTTTCGGCGTTCACCGCGCTCATTCAGTTCATAGTCAAATTAAGAGCATATAAATATGTGTTATTGCATCGTTAGCTTGCTAGATTCACAGTTTTATTATAAGGTATTCTTTTTTATAAATTGTTATTTACTTTTTATCCGGTAGGATAACAGTTATTAATTTAGATAGCAGTGTAATATAATAACTGGGTTTAAAAGTACGTAAAAATAAAAATAAAAAATTCAACAATAAATAACTAACACATCAGATTGTAAAATTCTGTAGAAATGTTGTATAACAAATAAGTCGTACATTTTGTTTTTTTTTTTTGTTTTTTGTGGCAAACTCCCGCATAGTTTAAGGTGGTAGGTGATATATGTTATACAATAAACTTGGAACGACATGCAAGTGTTCTCCTTCTTTGTTTCTTTCTTAGTGTATTGCTAACATGTGAGATGTGATATCATAAACTACTCTAGATCTCTCAGCATGTTAGATTCTTATAAGATTGCATTTTATAAACAGTTGATCACTTTTAATCTATTGCAATAAAAAATTAACAAGTTCACATTAGAATTCAATTTGTGTATCTGTCGACGACGATTACTTTGTGTATATACGAGTATGTTTGGTTGTATATGGATTCATTTTATTTTAGTTTACTCATGCCAGTGCTTATTTGTACGGATCTTATTTGTATTATTTGCTACAAATTCCACCACATAAATTTGTTGCATGCAGACAAGTATTTATTTGTGGCTTAAATCTACAGCTTTAAATGGATTTCTTTTAAGCTAAAACAGTTTGAATTTGTATATAAAAATTTTTTATTTTACTTTATTTAAAAGTTATTTATTGTTTCAATAAAAGTTTAATATTTGATCGTTTTTATTCTACAGTTTGGCTTTTAATCGGTCAATTTAGATTTTTATTACGCTAATCACCTACATTTAGTTAAAAATATTCTGATTTTTATTCGGTTTAAGTTAGTTTTAAGTAAGATTTCAAATGTTTATGGCAAATGTTATTTTGCCTTGTTAAGCGGGCTTCATTATTGTTCGTTTGGAATCCATTTGTCTCAATGTTTTCAATTAAATCTTTATTTATTTATTTGTTTTAAATGATTTTAATTGCTTTTCGTTTTACTTAAAAAAAAATCCAGAATCAAGTTATAAGCTAGTGTGCTTTATACTATTGTTTGTATAGTTTACCTTCAATTATCATCTTGACAAGAATCCGCTTACAGATTTTTTTAAAAGTATTTTTTATTAAAAAGGGTTTTTTTTTCTAATTCACTTATCTCGTTAATTTATTACATAGATTTTTGCAAATTTTTCCAATATTCTTGCAAGTATAAATAAACTGGTTGAATGGCATCCAACAATGTTAAGGTATCAATTGTCATCTGTCCCTTTTATTTATTTGCAAGAGTTTAATGAATATTTATTACTTACTGTTTCTAATAGTTATTCGTTTATTCGAAATATGTGATTTAGATTATGCACATAATTAAGTCTTAAAACAAATATATTTTCCTGAATTGATTTAGTTTCAAATTAAAATAAATAACAACTTAACTATTGTCACGTTTTTATTTCATTTTTTTGCATAACTGTTAAGGTGTTACAGTTTCATAAGTGTTAAAGTTAAATTAAAAGAATGTTTGATTTGTATAAAACGCATATGGGAGCAGAATTTTTCATGGACGTAGAGGAAGCTTTGCACCATAAGTTTGTAAGATCATCATCTGCTTAAGAAAAAAAGATGGCCACCATTTTTTAAAAACGGTATCCAATATTCAAAATTAGCTCTTTTTTAGCACGAATGTGTTAGGCAAGGGAAAAACTTTTAAGGGTAAGAGGTGGATTAGTCTTTTTTTTATATACTACAAAAAAATATATATTAGAAGTATCCTACATTCTTTTATGCGTCAGTTCTATTTGAACTTTTATGCAGCCTACCAAATTTTTCAACATCTTATCAAAAGTAGCGGTAACCAGCGCCGTAACTTTAAGCAGAATTTATAACAACTTTTTTCGCATAAAAATTAAATTTCGGTATAATTTAAAATTTAATTACAAACAACTAATATTTAAATATTTAATACCATTTAAAAAAATCCGCCTGTGTCTAAAAACTACGCCTTGAAGTAGACCTTTGGCTTTGTTGCGAATGATAGTTGAAGTCTGAAATTAAAGAGGTTATGAATCATCATGAAAAGCATAAATCCTCCAAATTCTTTTGTATCTGAACGGCAGTTTTTCAGATATGCATCGCGTCTCTAAAATGTTCTTCCACAGGCAACTTATTAGTACTGCAAAAAGGTTTAAACAGTTTGTATTTAATTTTTATTCTCAATAATCTATATTTATAAAAATTAATCTCAAAATAGGTGACCGTTGGTTGCCAGTGTTTGATGGGATGTGCCGTCGGATTTCCACCAAATTTTCACAGTGCCTTCATAATGGTCGTCCGTTGTTTTTCATCTTTGTTCCATGCGTTTACGCACAATAGTGCATCCACTGTGCGTGTTTAAAACAGGACAAATTTTTCCAAAAAACCAACATTTTTTTTCATTGCATACTTCGGCTCAATGTTTTGTATCAAATGAAATGTGTTTTTTCGTTTGTACGTTGCTGTGTGTGTGTGCTTTCATAGAACGCAAAGAATACAAATCGAAATATGCTCATGTTCATAACAAGTGGATGTGCAAACAAATAGGGAATTTTGTTTTCCATATTCATTTTGTGTGTGTGTGTGTGTGTAATTTGCGTGTTCAATTGCAAAATGATCCATCAGCCGAACGTTTTTTAAAGCAGTTGTTAGATATTGGGAATGGCGCAATTTCAATTAACCCCACCACAAAAATTATTACGCTTCCAGATAATTTTTGCCACTTTGCATAATCGAAACAAGAATTGGTCACAAACGTATTTCCCGGTATTGCATAAAATTTTAGAAACCATGATTGGTTGGGGGAAAGAGCTATCTTAGCTGCGAAAAACGCAGATGTTTGGGATATTAATGTGACAATTTTGAATGGCATTCCCGGGGAAATTTTTACCTATAAATCGGTTGACTCTGTTACCAACCAAGACGATGTTGTAAATTATACAGTCGAATTTTAAAATTCGCTTGAGTTACCTGGTCTGCCGCCCCTCCGCCTACAAGTGAAAGTTGGTGTACCAATTATTTTGCCAGCCAGCCACGACTTTGCAATGGTACACGTTTAGTAGTCAAAAAAGTCACGAAAAATGTGATTGAAACAAAAATTTGAAAAGGAAAATATAAAGGCGAGGATGTGTTGATACCACGCATTCTTATGATTCCTCCAGATTTGCCGTTTGATTTTAAGCGGCTTCAGTTTGCCATACGTATTACTTTAACAATGATTCCTGTTTTTCGCACGGTCAATTATATGTATCATATTCACATGTTAATAAGCCAACTGTTTCGTTTGTCTACACCGCGAAGCAAAATCGATCGAAGAATGTCGTATATGTAAAAGCATTGCAATAGAATAAGACGTATTATATAAGTACACAAAAATATTGAATTGTGAAAAATGTAAATTAATCAAAAAAACATAAAGCCGAAAAAAAGAAATTGTGTTCTTTCTGATTAATTTTCTTAAATGATTGATTTTTTTTGGCGCACACAAAAACGAACGCTTCATAATAAAAACAAACCACAAATGACTTGCAAAGCAGTCACGGATACGCTAGTATGGTTATATATTGAAAAAAAAAATAGTTTATAAATTATTAGCGAAATTACTTTAGTGTAGTGAGAAAATTAATAAAGTTGATTTCGGCTGATGTTTCTGTTAATATAGAATTTGAAATTAAGAAAGAGAGCAAAATTATTAAAAACTTTTGGTGTCACTTTTTTAAGAAAATAGGCAAAATAAAACACTAGCAGGATGAAATGCGTTCTATCCTCAGTACTTTTTGTATCAATATTATGAACTCTTTTTTTAGGGGAGTTAAGCACATTTATTTAAACAAAGTGATGATTCTAAAATTAAATTTTATATTGCTGTTAAAAAGTTAACGTTAAAAAAAGTTACTACTTTAATAGAAAGTAGAAAATTTACAAAAATCAATCGAATAAATCAAAAGGTTAAGTGAATTCAATTACAAGAACCCTTTTAAATAAAAATACTTTTAATAAAATCTGTAAACGAGTTTTTGTCATGATGATATTTTAAGGTAATCAATAGCTTACTATTTAATCCTTGATCTTTTTTATATAAAACGAAAAGCAATTAAAATCATTTAAAATAAATAAATAAAGTTGTTTGGATTTGTTCGGATAGTAAATGAAATATTGTTGTCATTCCTTTCGATATAAATCGTCATTGCTGGCTGTGTTTCCAGTCTCCCAAACATCCAGCAATAGCGATTTACACTGAAAGGAACACGTATTGGCATTATTCTAAAAATTTTAAATTTTACAGCACCATTAAAAACTGGTATAACGAATTTAATCGTGGCCGACAATCACTCCAGGATGAATCCCGTGAAGGTCGTCCAACAACGGTTATTGTGCCAGAAAACATCGCAGCTGTGTAAAAGCTGATAAAGCATGATCGTTATGTAACATATCGCGAGATTGAGGCATCTGAAGGGATTAGTATGACAAGCATCAATAAGATCTTGCATGAACATTTGCATGTGATACCGCGTAACCTGACAAACGCAAAAAAGGCTGCTCGTGTTGATTGGTGGAAGAAAATGTTGCAGAAATTCGCTCAAGGTGCATCAAAAGCAGTTTATAATATCTGCACAGGTGACGAATCATGGATATACTCATATGATCATGAAACAAAACAGCAATCCACCGTATGGGTCTTTCAACACGAGCAAAATCCCACCAAAGTTGTTCGTGGAAGAAGCACATCAAAGCAAATGCTTGCCTGTTTATGTTTGCCTGTTTCTTCGGCATTACCGGTCATGTGGCGACTGTGCCATCATTCTGCATTACGACAATGCGAGCTGATACCGATCGACTGAAATAATGGAGTTTTTGACGGGGCAAAACATTGAATTGATGGGTCATCCGCCGTACAGCCCTGCCTTGGCACTTAATGACTTCTTTTAGTTTCCGAACATCAGGAAAAAAACTACGCGGACAACGGTTTCCTACACCTGAAGAAGCAGATTCTGTATTCAAAACCCATGTTTTAGAAGTGCCTAAATCGGAGTGGAAAAAGTGCTTTGAAAATTGGTTCCAACGCATGCAAAAGTGTATAAATCTTCATGGAGAATATTTTGAAAAACAATAAAATAGATTTTGTCTTTAAATGCTTGTGTTGTCATCCTTAGGCCACAAATATAAATAGCAGCCCTCGTATTAGTTGCTTTCTCTCAGTTCATAGTTTGTTAGGTTTCTCTTAGTTATGTAGCCAGGGTTGATCTTCACAATTTTTAAAGGTTTTTTTTATTTTAAAATTTTTATTAATCTTTATAAAAATTTTAAATATTTTAAAATTGTCTAAATTAATTTAAGAACTTTTCTAACTACTGCACCCCATTAAAAAATGCTACGTTAATGTTAAATGGTTTTACAGGTTAAGAGACGCCTGGCTCTTTACTTAACATTTCTGTAAATCTTTTAGGTTCCAGTGAATAGATTTTTAAATAAATGAATACAGGTTGTTTTCCCAAAATGTTTGAATTTTAAATACACAATTTTTTTGGCTTCTAAAGCTCAAACAAATTTAGAACTTTTTTTCGAAATTGTTTTAAGATTTAAGGAAGCGAAAGATTTTAATTTTAACAATTCACCAAAATCGTTATATTAAAGTTTAAATTCTTAAGTGGAACCTTTCCTTTAGAACAGAAATCCAAAATATTTAATTAATTTAACGTTTTAAAATTAATTCAAACATTACAAAAAAGTTATTTTTTAAGAATCAATTCTTTTAAAATTTGCCTGTAAACCACTTAATATGTCATCTTCCTTTTATTAAGAAAATGAACCACTGTGATTTTAAAGAGTTATGCTAAAAATACCTTTTTTGCCGTATATAGTTTGAAACAATTTTCATACTACTACACACTGAATTAAATATCTTTAAAATACAATTAACTACATCTGAAAAAATAGCAAATATATAATTGCTTGCAACGTTTTTCTTAAAGTTTTGTTAAAAATTAATTCTATTGAGCTTTTTCAATTCACTTATTTTTGAATATTTAAAAATAATTATTTAACACATGTTGAAAACTATAAAACAAAAAATTAACATTAATTTTTCTTAATCATTTTTGACAACTTAACAAAAGACCAAAAATCACACACGTAAAGGTTTATAAATGTCAACTTAAATTTCGTGTCAACTTAGATTTTACAAAAACCAGAAAAAAAGTATTGTAAAATTGTTGTATTTAAAAATTCAGTATAATTATTTTTTTTATTACTCACATATGATTGATTTGTTACCATGAATTGTATTATTAAGATAAATATGAAAAATAACAGAAAACAAAACGATTTATTCATTATGCCTTTTATATGGTTATTAAGGGGGATCTATTTTTTCAATAAAAATAACATGAAAAGGCTGATTTTATGTGAATTTAGTTATAATGATTTCATCCTTAGTTAGCTGAAGTATAGAGTACAAGTCTAGAAGTGAGACGAAAATGGCTTTAGCCGTAACAACTCTGCAAGTGTGCGCTATTTCATATTTTAAGAATAGTATGTAAAACCGCTTCTATTCAATAGGTATGTGCATTATTTTGATCTGCTAAATGATTATTAATAAATTACATCACGAAAATTTAGAACTATAGACGATTACCAGCACTCTATGAAATCTTCAAATTTCTGCCTTTGTGAAATTTGCCTATGACAGTTTCAGTAACGGATAGCCCTTTTAGCGACAATAGCAAGTTTTCTCACTTTATATATGCACCACGTGTTGCGGGGTCGATTTACATGTCCACTGTACAAAATAAATATGAACAAAACATTTAAAAATTAAAGGGTGTTTCCATAGATGTGGGAATTCTGACGAATATGGTATTGCGTTTTAAGCAAACGTTTACATTTTGCGCAAAGTATGAACTGTATGAACTGCTATGAGAGTAAGTAAAACTATACGTAGGGTATGCCGTTAGTAAAGTGATTTTATTGAATTTTTTAGAACCGTAATAGGCTAAGATTTTATATTTAAGCAAAGTATTTATTATAAAATCAGAATGTGTAATAGTAGATACATAGTTATTTCTGCCTTAACAAGTTAAAAGAAATAAATTTAATAACTAAAGTGTGGCAACAAACTCTTCATGTGTGAGTCTAAGTTGAGTTGAGTTGTACGAATTAATTTATTAGTAGCTGAGCATCGAATTCAGATATATTGAATAGTCATTTGCTACGTTAACTCTTTAGCTTTCATACTATTAAATTCAGTGTAACTAGGCTTCAAAATATTAGCTTTTGTTAGTTTATGCGGCGGTATACTTTCTTACTTGAGAGTTGTGGTATAACTTTTTTAGGTTTTTTTATAAGTTTTCTACAATTTTTGAATATAGTAGTAGCACTATTGTTTTTTCTTTTTCTTTCACTTCATTTTCATTTATTCAGTAATTCATTACATATATATTTACATATGAAAAAAACAAACATTTTACACATAAAGGACCTTGCGAAGCCGCTTGGGTTTGTCTGCAGGTACACGATATAAAATTGAAAATCTAATCATATATAATTCCATTCGTTGCATACTAAATTGATGATACTATTTACGTTAAAGATTACGTTAATCCAAGAAATATATCCACTGTAAGAATCAATCCCTGACAATTTGGAGATATACTATTGTATCTTCAAAAAAAAAATCATTTATAAACCCTCCTAGTTTTGTGGTGGTTAGTTGAAATATTAAAGATGTCTGTTGGCATTATATTGAATACCGTAGGTAGCACAACAGTCAGTGTTTTTCGTCCATAATTGTTTCTATATTTCGGGATTTTAAATCTGCCCTCTTTGTTCCGCCGTGTTTGGTATTTACGTTCAATTTTTGTACAGAAACGGGTATCATTCTTAAATTCAATGGCCAGTGTTGTATAGTAATTTAATATTTGTAGGTCTCTTAGGGTTCTATTTTCATTATTGTTATTTGAGATACTGAAGTTGTATATTTCATTTGCTGACACATTTTGAGCGGTTGACGGATTGGTTGCAGCTGAGTCGGAAACATCATCGATATTTGTCGTACTATCGAAGACCCTATTGTAGCCTGCACTATCATAGCTCACTTGATAATCCCGACATCGTCTAGGTGTATCCAATATTTTATCTAATTGATTCTGAGTCGTTTGTTATTTTCTGCAATAGGTGGAGCTTCCCCAAGCTGTAATACTAGTAGTAATAGTATTAGTAGTAGTAGTAATAGTAGTAGTGGTATGTAGAATTAGTAGTAGTAATGTTTTTAAAGATTTAATTAAATAAACACTTAATTTTCTTAACGTCTCTATTACTCGTAACTGTTTTATAAAAATGATCTAATTATTGACTTTTGTAAATCTCTTGGCTCGTATTTTATTAGTTTGTTTTTGTTAAGAAGAATTATTTATTAAGACAGTATAATTAAAGAGTTCTAAAGCTTAGCTTTCTTTGGACGTAAATTACATTTTGAACGTAAGAGCCTGTTTTAAAACGCATTTGGAATTGTTTGTAATGGAGTTACTTAAAATGGTTGTATGACATACTTACATTTCGATCTTTGCTGCTGCTGTTAGTTTTTAAAATTTGTGTTTTAAATTCCAACAAAAGTTCAACTAGACTACCTTTGCTTTTTTTGTAGTTTTCAAAATTGATAATTTTACTATTTACTTCTGTTTTTTATTTTCGTTTTTAATGTTAACAAAATACTGTCAGCTGATTAGAGATTATAAATCTACTGAAACTTTTTATTAGAGAATGTTTGTAATATTTTTTTTTCAAGTGATATTGTAGATTTTTATTCAGTATCCTCTTTATCTATTAGTATAAGAAATAGTTCATTCAACATGTTACTTATTTAAGAACTGTAAGTGAACTAACGCATCGCCTGAAAAGAACTCAATTTTTATTCTTTCGAGTATTATTCTCTTGTTACAATAGGAGCTGTTATTACTGAATAATATTACTTGGTTATTTATATTTGCCTAAAATCATAGTTGCTAAAATATTCGTCTAATTGAACACAAGTAAACCTTCAATCAAAACATTGAAGGGAATTTGATTATTTTTGTGGCCAAAATTAACTACAGCTAAATGACTTCAATTTAATTTATTCAATATTTGACAAATATTATAAGTTTTACAGATAATTGTTAGAGTTTTATAGCTATCCATTGAAATCATTAGACTGTCGTCTAAATAAGATTCCAATTTAAAAGTCACTTAATTTTTTTATAGGTCGCTGTAGTTTCTCTGAGCTAGTTGAACTACATATGTTATAACTAAATTTAACAATTTTACAGTCGATAATAAAGAATAGGATATTTTTTCATTTTCAAGTTGATTACTTATTTATTTATTTATTTATTTATTATAAAGCCAGAGCAATGTTTCCAATTTTTTTTTAAATTTTGGCTATAAATGGCTATAAAGGGAAAATTTCCTGACAAGTTACCAGAAAATAACTAAAAACAATTCAAATAAAATATCAATAAATTTTTGTTTACCACCTTAATGTAATTCTTACTTTTATGCTCTGTAAGTGTGTATGAGCAATAAGTTGTTATTAGCTAGTCCATAAGTGTCGCATTTATTTCTTTATTTATTTTTTCTTTCCTTGTGTTTCATAATTTTCTACAAATCTATTCTTAACTCATTCACGTATACATTTTTTTCATTATTTTTACCAAGAAACATTAATTTTTATTATTTTATTTTTTGTTGGATTATAGATATTTTCCTTATGATTTTATATTCTTAAGACGTGGTGTCCATTGTTATTATTTGCGTTCAAGATTAATGTCATTGTTGTTTAAAATCGCCATCAAATTTAACTTCAAGGTTACGCATACTTTATTGGATTTTATGAAAACGAAGAAAAAATAATTAAAGCACAATTGCTTATTGCACAATG
Organism: Trichopoda pennipes; assembly: GCA_030448955.1. Classification (NCBI taxonomy): domain Eukaryota; kingdom Metazoa; phylum Arthropoda; class Insecta; order Diptera; family Tachinidae; genus Trichopoda; species Trichopoda pennipes. The sequence goes on from JASKUP010000023.1 coordinate 3,170,039, forward strand.
TGCAAAAAACTAATTTAAATCTTTTTTTAATCTAGATATCATATGTATTTAAAATAAAATTAATAACCAGGCAATGAACTGATATTTAGATATTAAATTAAATAAAAATTTAAGTAAAGATATATACAACAAAGAACTCGACACCAACAAAGAATTTACACCATAGTAAAAAATAAAGGTTACAAACCCACTACTATCAGCAAACTTTTACGAGAATACAACACTAAAAATAGAATAAAGAAGACAAATATACAACAGGACGGCACACTTTTCTTACACAAGACCGGTAATATATAGACTAACTAACGTTTTTTACAAAGGAGGTATAATGACAACATTAAAAACTGGCAATACTCTGAGTCATAATCTCAGGATATTTAGTTCTAGCGGAGTAAACAGACTTACTTGCATCTATAAACACCCTTGTAGAGGCCAAACTGGACGAACTCTAAAAACAAGATTTACAGAACACATACCCTCATACAAACGAACAAGAGAAGACTTAAACTTTGCATTACACGTTGACACTAACGGGCACATGCCAAGGGAAATATATGAAATATATGCATGACATTATTACATTCGAGCAAAAAAGGATGAAGACATGGAACAGTGATATTATAAATGAACCGGTAAGCACGGTAAACAATTATAACAGCACTAAACACTCGAATAAACGGAAGGCAACCTCAGATGGACACACGTACCTAGATAATAATAAAAGACGGAGATATTGAAAATTAGCCTTGCGAAAATACCAGGTAGCTGGCATTGTACCTACATGAGTAGATGCGGCTTTAAGAACAGAACTACCTAAACCCGAACACATTAGAGTACGGCTTGAAAATTATATCCACATTGAAAGCCCTCCCCCTTCATACCGAACGAACAGCCAGAAAAGACAGAAGAGAATGACTGGCGGAAAAAATCTACACATTCTAAATTTTTTTTTAATAGAAGATTAATTTACTGAAAGGAATTAAGTCAACTCCTATTAATGTTTTTAACATCCTAATCAAAGCCCCTCGATCCCAATAAACTCAATTAAAAAAATGCGGCTTCGAATATAACCGAAAAGTTTTACTTCCACTTTAAAACTTATGGCATATTTTGAGGTGACTCATCGCATCATGCTGCACGAGTGTAGCTCTTGCTGGCAATTAGTGAAGCCCAATCGTCTAAACCGATACTAATTAACTTTGTAGGAAGTAAAAAAGCATAGATTTTTTCCTCATGCAGAACTGAAATGCTGTCAGCAGTAAAATTAAAACCAAGCACGCTTTTAGGCGCCAGAAATAAAAATAATTCACCAGACGAATTTTACATTATATAACGCTACATTTGAATTAATTTTTTTTTTAAACAAAAAATTGACTTTAGTTCATATTGCAACACAGCGGTCAAAGCAAAGTGCGTTAACTAATTTTAAATAATATTCTATTTTCTCTCATCAGAAATACAATAATAATTTTTCATTTTTCTACTTATTTTATTCTAACTACAATAACCAACATCCCAAGAGATTTCTTTGTGTGTTAGCATTGAAAAAAAAAATTAATAAAACAAATGAGATGCGATGTGATCATGTATTAAAATCTTTAGAGTCTTTATATGCTCTCACGACTAATGAAACTGAAAGTTCATAAAAAGTTCAATGTCGCACTAAAACAGTATAATTGAATTAATGAGAAGAATACAATATTCTTCATTGTGTTGTATTACAAAAGTAATGCATTATTATGCAATTGTTGTTACATAATTTTTATAAAACTAAATTAATTTATTTAAATAAAATGTCAAATTGTGTTATTTAACACTTTGTTATTTAACGCTGGTAATAAATTAAACATGAGGAAACTTAATAAATAATGTGATAAAAAAAATTTTTAATTTTTAAAAGAATATTTTAAAAATTATTTTTGTGAAAAAGAATTTTTATAAGAAATTCTAAACTCTCTCTTGTTATGTTAGTTTTTAATAAAAATTTATTTCTTAGAAATCAAAAAAGCAGCATTTTTTATAAACTGGACTTGCTAACAAAAAATATTTAAAAATATAAATAATTTTTTATTAGTTCTACTGAAAATTTATGTTGCTTGGATACAGAATAGTACTCTTTCTTTATTATTTAAAATTGTTATAAAATTTAAGTATTTCACTTGAAAAATTTTGGATTTGTCCAGCGATTTAAAAGAAATAAATTCGTTTTAATAACTCTTAAGTATGCAACATTATTTGCTGCACGAACCAATTTCACGCGATATACTTGAAGCTAAAAATGGGTAAAAATGTCTATACAAAGAATTGCAGTGGAAGTAACACTGTCCTACAAAAAACATTTCTTTACTTCTAATAAAATGAGTTGCATAAATCTTTGGAAATTGTATTTGTTATCCATTTGCTTATGATTATCCCTTGCTTTTAAAGGAACTATTGCCTTTGCTATAACCATGATTACAGTGTAGACGTAATTCTTTTAAATATCCAACACTTGGCCCCGTATAGTACACACTAACATTTTAGCTTCTAAAGCCAAACATAGGATCTTGACTCTGAATTAAAAATAAGGTACGAAAATAAATAAGAGACTGTTTGCTTTACTATAAATGAAATGAACACATTCAGAAGAGAACACAATGAGAACAAAATTGAACAGTTTTGAGAAAAAATGTTTCGCAATCCTTGCTGCTTGGTTTGCTCGTTATACACACACACTTCTTAATAAACTAAAAGATGCAATTGTACTATTGCTACTGAATATCAAAGTAAGTATATGAATCGACTAATTGGGATACTTGTGCTCCAACTGCTTATTGATGTGTTCAACAATCCAATGATAACGCATCGTTGTCTTATACAACGTGCTTACTAAACGTAAACTTCAGACTATGAAATTGATTATTAAGGATTTTTTAACAAGAAGTTTGTTTTTAAAACAAAATAAAGCAAATTAAGATGACAAACCCTGAGAGGTTTCGTTTCTTTCGTCAAAGTTTTTAATCACTTTTTGGCAAAATGGCGGTTCTATTTCGTAAATCACATTACGGAGTTTTAAGGCTGAAATCGATTCGATTAGCTCCGTATAGACTCTGTCCTTAACTTAGCCACACAAAAAATAATCCGGTGATATTAAATCACAAGATCTGCTGGCCACTTAACTGTTTGTCGTAAAATTATGCGATTGGGAAATTTGGCTTGCAATAAATTGATCGTTTCATTGGCTGTGTCCTGTTGGAATTACATGTCAGTAATAACCAAGTTGTCAATAATAGGCCAAAATTGAGGTGTTAGCATCTGGCAGTAGCGTAGTTCATTACCGTTACAGCAATTCAAGCTTTATCTTCGAAAAAAAGAAACGGCACAATCACGCCTCCAGACCACATAGCGCCTCATACAGTAATAAATTGAGTATGCAAAGGCTTCTCAATAATAGCGCTAGCATTTTTTGAAGTCCAAATGGGGCAATTTTGCTTGTTGACATACCCTGGCAGGTGAAAATGGGATTCATTTGAAAATATAATTTTTTCAGAAAATCAGCCGGTTGTTCCTGAATGAATTGAAAGAATCTACGGCAATGTGTATGGTCGGTCGGCTTCAATTTCTGCAGCAGTTAAACCTTGTAGGGCTTAAAAGTCAAATCCTTATGCAAACTTCGCCATGTGGTTGATGTGGTTTTGGATGACTCCAATTATTAAGAACGTCGAGGAATTGACAAATTTAGATCTGTTTCAACACTGCGGCTAACGGTTGCGATATTTTTAGTTGACGACAGAGTCGAATACGAGTTTGTGTTCCCACATTCTGTATGGAACCTGTCGAGAATATTGTCTGAAAGTATTAGGAATTTTACGAAATCTTACTTTAACAGAACCACCACCACGATTTTCGTGCGAAATTGAATTCAGTGTAATAATTCCCAATGCATCTACTACAAAAACGTCAAAAATGAAATGTCAAAACTATCATGTTGTTGGTATTGCCACAATTGAAAAACAAACCTCTTGTTGAAAAACTCATATAACGTGCTTACTAAACTTAAACTTTGGCTATGAAATTGATTGTATAATACTCAGTAAAATAAAATTTTGAAACATATTTAAAAAAAAAACCCGTCCAAAGTGTGAAAATAAATACAACTGATTTTATACTTTATTTTTAACTACTTAAATTGAAATTAATAAATTTTAAATGATTTTTGTTCTACTTAATAAAATGTGTAAATTTTAATTTATTGTAAACGAAAAAATATTACACATTGTCACGATTAAGACTTAAGAGTATTTAGCAAAAAATCTGAATCGAATTTGTGTAAAATTTAAAATTGCCATCAAATTATTTAGTTGGAAAACCTTAAAAATACATGACATTATTACCAGTCAGCTGTGCTAATTCGATAACGTATTTATGCCTTCATAAAGATACACTCTATGATAAAATCTTTTATTGCACAAACATGACTCAACTTTATTAAATTTCTTTTTAAGTTTTCACAATTGTTTTATTTGTATTTACATAAGATTTAATGTACGTTTTTTGTTGTTTTATAAGTTGTTGTTGGGTGTGTGCATGTGTATCATTACTCATTTTAAAAGTACAAGTAATTTTATATTTTCACACGATATAAAATTACATTATTAAATGGTTTGCTAGTGAGTTTTGTAAGTACACAAAAAACAACCAACAACAAAAAAAAACATAATTAAGTACAAATTACGATGCAAAAAATAGGTTTGTTAAAAATAAATAAATAAATAAAAATGTATTATTAAAGTAATAACAAAATAATAACAAGCAGAAATATATGTTATTAACATTAAATATTTGTAATTAGTTTTAAGTAAAAAGTATAAAAAATTATTTTTATTAAATAAGTTGACCTGACAGCAGGACCTTTCTCTCTCTCAGTAATGAAAATAAGTTTATTCATAGTCTCGTTGATCTGTTATATGGTAGAACAGATAATCTTATAAAATACTATTATTCAAATCTGGCTTATTTCACTACGTCAACTGTACAGTTGTAGGTCACAGTATTCTATTATTCACATTTATTTGCCACATATCCGTCAAGTGTCATCCATTATTACCATTTAGGAACACGAAATCAATTTGTATTTGTCACATTAGTAGCAGCCAAAAACAACAGCAACATAATTACACAACAGAAAAGTCAATTAAAGTAAATTATGAGTCTTCTTACAAAACAGAAGAGTCTGTTTCTTTAATTTAAACCAAGATTAATCTAAACTAAAATTGTAATGACTAAAGAGAAGAGATGGCAATCACAAAACCTTGACAGCATTTTACTTAATTTTATTTATTTATTTTTTGTTTTTATTTTTATTTCATTTGTTGTCATTTGTTGGCAATGCTTTTGCTTTTTTAGTGGTTAACAAAGATTTTTTTTTTGTAAAATCATCATTGAGTTAAGCAGTTAGTGGAAAAAAAAAATCCAACCGAAAAAAATAATGACAATTGCTGACATATTCATCGTGTATTTTGTTTATATACTTCAGTACACTTCGTCAGGCTGAGCATCGTTAATGTCCTCAGAATAATGATCATCATCATTATCATTTTAGTCAGCGTCATCATAAACAACTGTTTAGAATTATTTTTTTTTTACTTCTTACGAATATTTTTACCACTTGAAAAAATAACAATAAATATGAATATTTGAAAAAATATTATCGAAAATACGTTGTCAATGTTAATAATAAATTAAATTTTTTTATGTTTTGCAGTACGTTAGAATTGTGTATTTTTAACCTCCATGATTATTGCGAAACCAATGACTAAATTTGAAGATATATTGTAAATAAGAATGAAAGCCCTTCAACATGAAGGTGCTTTTTTACGAAATAAAAGGGGACAATATCAAATAAAAATAATTTTGATTGATTGAAATAAAATTTTATTTCAATAATAGACTCAAGACTTTTAAATAATAAATATTTTAAATAAAAAATAAATATGTAGTTGGAATTTTTATTGATTTCGATTGAGCAAAACGGAGAAATCATTAGATCTTATAAACGAGAGGAGAACATGTTTTCTGCGTTGATTATTTTGTTTTTGGTGTATTGTTTGTACATTTGTTTATTCTACATTAATTTGTGCTAGATTTCTATAAAAATATATTTAAAATGTATTACTGTGAAGGAAAGCATATCCATATGGACATTTCTTTATGGCTACTTTAGCTCCTTGGTGGATTTTATCCCAAAATTTTGTATAGAAAATTCAAGAGTCTTATTGATTAAGTGACAGTTTTCATTAAACCAACACAACAAAAAGACAACAGATTTCGAAAATACTTTTATACAAAAACACAGCAAATATTTCGAAAACAAAAATACTTTCTATTTTCAATCTTTCTACATATGAGTTTCATATAGAAGAAATTTAAAAAATAAGGGAAACAAAAAATATTTTTAAAGCATTTTACAAAAACGCATCGTACACGTGCAATATACAATTTTATTTTTTAGAATCATTTTTAATTTAATCTACGTTAATTTGTGCCAGATTCCTTTATTTTATTTTAAAAGCTGTGTTTATGAATTCGCTGTCTTTTAAAAAAAGAATCCTATATACTTAAAAATTAAAGGATGTGTCTTCGAGTAGTAAAGGGAATCTAAGACTATTTTATCTTAAGAAACGTAAAACCTCACAATAGTACAGCCTTATACAACAACTAAACTCCAAATTAAATGCTTTTCATATGGAAATAAAATTTAATGTATCATTTTAAAATTATAGACTGATACTGCATAAATAATCTCACTGTAACCGTGAAAAACACCCTGAAATAAAAATTGAAGAATGATATCACAGGCAACATAGGAAAAATAACTCCTGTCTGTTTTAAATGTGTCCTTTTTTTGCAAGAATTTTTATTTTTTACCTCTCATCTCAACATTTTCAATATAGCATTTAACAAATATTTTAAAGTACTCCACGGTTAAAAATATTTTCAAAAATTTAATTTTGTTGCGAAAAAACTTTTCTCAATTTGATTTTAATCTATTTATTCTGCAAGAATTTCTAAAATTTTCGGGATGAAAATTAGTATCCAAGCGTTAAATAAATATACAAAGCCAGATGCAAAAACAAATTGAATAGTGTATTATTGTCATCGCAGTATTGAGCACACAGATATCCTTTTGAAAAATTGTTTTGTGATGGAAAGTGGGTTTTTTAAGTCTTTATTATTTTTTCAGAATTTTCTCAGCTCATAACAGCAATTATGCTGTTTGCGGTTTTAGTTATATTATATTGTTACGTTTTTTTTCCTTTTAGTAAACGTTTTGTTATATTGATTTCTTTTATTGCATTATAGTAACACAGCACCTTAGAGTTTTAAATTACTTTAAACGATTTATTTATTTGCAATACGCACAAAATAAACAAAATGGTAACCTTACCACTGTAACGCCTTAAAAGATGCTTTGTTATTAATGTTTATATTTACTCTAGGATGATGCAACTTGAATTAATTGATTTGCCAAGTAAGTGGAGCTTATATATTTTTATTTGGGTATGGTTTTAAGTCGATCCTCGTCAAATTTGGTTTGTGAACAAACCGGTTTCGTCTATTTACCATGTTCATGTTGTATATACCTTAACATAACGTTACATTGTTTTTGTTATTATCATTCAGTGTAGGCGCCTGCTTGACTGTGTGTTTTGCTTTTGTTTTCTATTGTTTATAAAATTTCGTAGAATTTTTTATAAGCATATTGTTGTTGTCTGGTATGTATAAGATTTCTTGGAAAACTACACAGTTTGTAAAACACACAATAGGTCATTTCATTTTTACTTGTTTTACTGATAATTATTTTCTTCAAAGAGCTTACCAAATTATCTTCGTAAAAATATTAAAAAATATTAGATCTTTAACCTACATTTTTATTAAACATTTAAGGTTAAATAATTAATTGATTGATTTTTCTAATCCATACCATGATTTTGTGAATCGTGTCAAAAGTAACTAACTCAACTTCATAACGTGAAATATGTTTATTATTTTGAATTGTAAGAATGTGGTAAAATATGTTTGCATCCTTTCTCCATTTTTTAAAAACCGAAAGAATCCAGCTGTAAAAGGGACTCACTCACTACCAAGTTTTCTTTTAACACTTCTTTTTTTCTTTTTTCTATACATGTTTCTCTATATAACTCTGCAGCTGTCTTTATCAAGGGAGATTTCAATTAGTTTTCTGTTTAATTGCCGAATCCACCATTTCTTACCGCTCAATTTTAGTCTCTGTTGGGTTTTGAACTCATTATCTTTTTCTATAAAAACATCCCGTAATTTTATACACTCACATGTGGGCGGACGCAATTAATAATCTATCTAGTTCTGTTTACAATACACATACGCTTTAACATCTTCAATTTTTCTCTTCCAACAGTATTTTGTACATTAGGAACAATGGAGGGAAAAATATAATAAAAACCCCGGAAAGGTGTATTTGTTTGGCAAGGATGTACAGCTGAAATACAGATGCCTTTACAGTAGACTAAGCTCGAGCATCTTGGATATGAAAAGAATTTCGTTGCTTTACTTCCTTGAAATCTGCTGGAATATAAAAGAAAATCTCAGTGAAAGCATTTAGTATTTCGCTTACTCTACCGCTGTTTAAGATTTTTAAGTAAATAAACAATGGATATCTTTGGAATTAATCGTACGCTTTTAGTATAAAAATGTTTGCCTGTAGATCGAAATTTTTTTCGAAATTACGGTGGATGTTTTGGAAATTTCTGGAGAAAGCAAATAGCAAAATATAGTGATTTTACATAAAAAATTACTGTGATATAAAATAATTTAAATATGGTTGTGTCAAAACAAAGAAATTGATTGATGGAAAGTCAGCACAATTTGAGCCAAATCTTTATTCTATCTATTAAAAAATTTATTATTTAATTTTAAAAAAATATTTTGTTATATTTTTTCGATTACATCGAATTAAAAATAGCACAAACAAAAAATTTATTATATTTTTATAAAAAATATAATATAAAAAAAACAAAAACAAAAGGGTGTGTTTATAAAAAAAAATATATATTCGACCAAAATAAAAATTTATTGCAACCCAACTGTATTGCAGTTTTTTTGTTCAAACACTTCCGAATAAAATTGGTCATTACAAAGATTTTTTTTCTATTTTTGCTATAAATTATTAAAATAAAAGAACACAGAATTGGTTTTTTGAATAATAAATTGTTCAATTAATTGGTTAATGTTTAATATTACAAATAGCTTGTCGAAACAAATAAAAAAAAACAGTTTTTATTTGCAGCTTGTGCCATTGTTTAGCAAGATTAATCGGCCTCTTATATAAAAGCTGTTTCAATCAAATGAGTAATTTTTATATCCAGGTGTTAATTAAGATATAAACATTTGTAACAGCAAATTTGTATTACTACTTATTCAAATAACACTTTAAAACAAGCACTATCATGTGGTTATTATGTGTTATTAAAAAACGTACGTCGTTAAAATTATGTTTTCTAGCGAAAAAAATTGTTGTTAAGTTTCCTTAAATTGACTGTCCACGTTGAGCGACTAGAAATCTAAGCGGGCAAGGTCGAAGAAAGTGAAAATTTTAGTGATAAAATAATATAAAATTCAAATTTAGCATTAGAAATAAAGGATATAAAAAAATGATCACCTGAGCTTGAATAGGTCTTCTTTAGGAATGTTTATAATCACTGACCTCCTTATGAATCTATTAAAATCAATACAGAAAGAATTTTTAAAATCAGGAGACTGCTTTCGAAAACAAAATATTTAGAGATAGCGCTAACTATTCTTTATCTACTACATACACAGCCTTTTCCGAAGTTTTACGTCTTTACGTTAGTTTTTTATAGTTGTAATAGTAAATAAATACTAAAGCAAATAAAGTTATTATTTTTTACTTTATCTGCAACGCCTTTGGGACCTTTGGTTATTTCCCTTCCCAAAGGATAAAAACGTGACGCTATTGTTTTTGCTACAATGTGTGTCCGTTCTTCTGAGGCGCCCATATCAAACACATATTCCTATAGCTGCTGTAATATAAGTACCAAAAATACAAGATATACCGAGAGTGGCGTGATATTTATAAAAATATTACTTTTTTAAGTGTTACAGCCAAACATGTTAAATTGCATTACATTAAAAAGAACATAAGAGTTATGTGACAATAAATAATAAATTAAAAGTTAAAGGGTGTTTCCACATTGACTGAAATTTGCATACATAATATATCAAAACTAAAGAAGTGTGTCACCATGAGAGAGTGGTCTTTGTTCATACTGCCCAGTTAATGAAATTGTTTGATTATTTATTTGTTTTCTTTGTGAATATTAAATGAGCGCTGCCATAAAAATAAATCTACCAAAAGGATTCTTGAAATGCAAGAAAACCAACTGTATCGCCTATCTTTATTACACAAATTTTTCAGCTTAAATATCGTTGGCTATTTTTACTTTTAAACTCCTGGAAAACTATATTTGTTTTATTTTCCTATCAAAATATTAAGGAATTGTAATATATCATGAACCTAAAAATGTTGTGTTAATAGTCTATTAATGTTGCTTTCATCGCACCAAACGGCAGCCATAACTACAAACTTTTTGCTATAATCAGAAGTATTATGCTTTTTGCGTTTCTCGTTGTGAAGACGAGTCCAGTCAATACCAGACCTTGACATGTACGCCTTCACTTTTATAGCTTCACTATTGAAATACATTGAATACATTTTATAACAGAAAATCTGAAAAATAAATAAGAAGAAAACTAAAATTTTAAATATGGGAAGGCCCTGGGTGATTAATCAAATCGGCATATGCATACGAAGCAATTTAAATAATTATCTCAACAGCTATAGATTCAATAGAAATTAGAAAGTTTTTTCTATAAGTAGTTTACGAATCTTTCGAAGCTTTCCAAGCTGGAAGCTGGATAGTCATTGCATGAAAATAAGGTCATACTGTAAAATAATCAACTACAAACGATCTTCTATAATCATGTCTGTATATTTTCAAACAACAACATACCAATAACCTTGCACTTGAACGCTATTGCCATTATAACTTCTATAGGTAATATGCGTCAGCTTAATGCGTGTTTAAACACATTTAAAGATAATTATGCCTAAATAATATTCACAGAGATTGATTAAAATTATTGTCATAGACACAGCTATAAGAATTTATTTATTTTACGCAAACACAGCAGAGTAAGATTTTCATAAACCTGCTAAAAAAAAAATAACAATATAAATGTTGACTTAAAGTCAAAATAACAAATTCAAAATCATGTTGACATCTTACAACACTATAAATGAAATTCGAATAATAAAAAACAATGACATACTATATTCTATTTGCTGACAGAGATTGACAGGTTCACAACATTGTACAAGTAGATTTGTTAAAATATTTATTTGCTTTAACAATGCCCAAGAGAATAATTGGTTTTGTGACAATTGACATTAGTTTAGCAACGATAAGTGAAGAGAAAAAGATATTTTCGATGTATTTTTCAGGGCTGTGGGCTATTTTTCTAAACTACTTCATGTTATAAAATTAAGAACTTCCATTGCTAAAAATCGAAATCACGGTATTTGAAAAATTATTATTTAGAGAATTTTCAAATTAAATTAATTACAATATCGATGAAGTGACGCATTTCTGAAAATAATTTAAAATATACTTTAAAAAAGTTTTTTTTTTTGGCTTTTTAAAAATGTAAAAAAATTTTCTTTGAGTATATTTTTTCCATTTTTTTTTAATAAGACATTCGTTTCAAAACATTTTAATTCGCAAAATTTTCAAAGTTATAGCAAATTTTAACTTATTCGCATATTTCACTTTTCAAACAAAATCATAAAAAAGAAACATAAATCATTCTAAAATGCAACAATAGATTAGACAATAATACTTCAATCAGTCAGTTTACATCTTACAAAAAATTTTTTAAACCTTCTGTTTTTTAATAAAATCATTTTTATACTTTAACTTTAATTAAATATTTCTATTCATGATATTTCATTCTAATTTTGGCAAATTAGCAATATTAAAAAAATAAGAAGAAAAAAACTTAAATAAATAAAGAAATAAGAAACAGCAGATGTTAACTGATCTGACTAATCTGTTTTATAATTTGTTATGGCTGTTTGTGTTTTAATTGTGTTCATACTACATTTTGTGTGTAAAAAAACACCCATTTTATTTTCATGTCCAATCCGCGTAACTTATCTACACATTCAGTTAAAAGTTTTGACCCTGCCAATTATTAAATCTCGTAAGCTGATCAGTTACTTAACTAAACTTTAAAGCTTTTTAGCTTTAGGAAGCATATGTATACTAAAAGTTTTGCCTGGTTTTCAAAAAAGAACTGTTATTTTTCTTCAATTAATTTTATGTCGGGTTTTTTAACAAGACGTTTGTTTTTCAATTGTGGTAACATCATCGACTTGATATTTTTGACATTTACTTTTTTCACGTATTCGTGGCATTGGTAATTGTTACAATGAATTCAATTGCATTAATTGGTGGCTTTGTTAAAGTTACATTTCGTAAAATTCGGACAACATAATCGTCCTTTTGAGACCGCTATTAAGAATTTGGGCGTTAAATTAAGGCTGAATGCAAAATGTGAAAGCATCGCAGACCTCACCCACCATGCTGAAGCAGATCCAAATTTGTTAATTGCCTGACGTTCTGAAAATTTTGAGGTTATCAGAAACCTCCACGTGGCTAGTATTGCTTAAGCATTTAACTTTGAAGCCTTTCAAGGTTCAACTGGAGAAGGAACTGAATCCGTTCGACCATATCGCTGTAAATTTGCTGAATTCATTCAGGAACAATCTGCTAGTTTTTCTAAAAAATTAATTTTTTCAAACGAAGCCCATTTTCACTTGCTAGTGTAAGTCAACAAGCAAAATTGCTGCTTCTGAAAACCCTAGAGCGATTATTGAGAAGCCTTTGCATACTCAAAGTGTCACTATGTGCGCAATGTGGACTGGAGGCATGAGTGGGCCGTTTTTTTTTTCGAAGATGTCTCGAGATGCCAACGTTAGTCTAACATTGCCTCTTATTGACGACGTGGATATCACTGCCATCTAGTTTCAGTAGGACGGTGCCACATGTTACTACCATGAAACGATCAATTTATTGCCATAATACTTCTGCTGTTGTCAAGTTAGCATTTTGTTACAAAGATACTTGCTTAATTTAAGTTATAAATAAATAGATAGTGTTTTGTTAACAAATCAAGAAGTTTCTATGAAATCTTGTGAACAGGAAATAACAACATGCTGCATTTAATTTCCACGAATTAAGATTTAAAAGACACATAACGAAACACCTACACTGAACAAACATGACGACAGCATGTGCAGTAAATGCGACTGAATTAGAAGGAATTAGAACTTTAGTAAATTCTAGAACTCATCAAAATTTATGAGCCATGATTAATTTATGAGCCAGTCGGTGCATTTGTAAACGTCGTCAAGTGAAAGCACAATAGCTGATACAGTAGCTTTCATCCGTTTAAGTGCATTGTGTATCTTTTGTATATAAATTCGAATAATCGTCTTACTAAATCGTGTTATTTAATTAAAATTCTAAAAGTTGTAAGTAATTATTTTAGATTAAAATAACTCAATATACTAAACGATTATTAAAGGAATATACGTAAGAGTATGAACAAAATTTCATTTATTGCATTAAATTTGAAGTTAACTTTTGCCCTTTTTTCATATTCTTAGTATTAATATTCTTGATCGAGAGTAGTGGGTATTTCTTTATCCTATTTTCCGCAACAGTATTGGCAGCTTCATAACCGTCTTCACGTAGATACCGCAGCAATGCGTATCAGGTAAACAAGATCTTGAAAAATATGATTTGTTCTTGAGGAACGACATTTATTTTTCCAACAAGCCGTTCACCACTTACGACTCCAAGGACTCCGTACTGTCTCTTCCTGATGCTCTTCTACAATATGCGTCAGAAATATAACGATAGCTATTTGCACTTGAATTCATTGGAATTGTGTTATAAACAAATTAAAGAGAGGTCGGCTTTATTTTGATAAAAGCAGAAAAACATTTTGATTCCATAAATTTATTTCTTGACATTGCTTTTAAAGCAATGGTCATCATGCCTCCAATTGAATCGCTCAAATAACCCAGTTTAGAGTAGAATGCGAAAAAATTTTTTAAGGTCATCTACATTTATTTAGAAATTATAGTTATTATGCTGCGATGCATATAACTTCGTATTCTGGGTGATTCGCCCAAAGCCGGAAAAAGGAAATTCATATGTCCTTTTGGCTAATACATGAATAATAATAAATAGTAAATTACTAGTTGTTGCATTCCCTATATTTTTAACTATAAAAAACACAGCTTAAGCTAAATAAATTGCTACAATTATTTCTTATTCTGATTGAACTTGATAAAACTTATATCTCCGGTGATCAAATTCGAATTATGCTTTTAATCCGTAATCACTTCAACCTGAACTTACATTTTAATGACACTCCAATTTGCTAAAACTAAGGAAAGCATTTTTAATTTAGAAATAAGAACTGCAATATTAAGGCTAAAAAACACTATTTACTGCCAAATGGAGTAAACTGAAAAAGGGTTCACCCTCAGGAAGTCAATAGTTTTAAATTTTGCTATATGAAACATTTTTACATTTTATTGAATGTTTGGGAAATGTGAGATATTGTTGCATTTATTCCTTTTAATAAACGTTTTGTTATATTGAGTTCTTTTATTGCAAAATAATAACGCAGCACTTTCGGGGTTTAAATTAAATTAAACGATTTATTTACATTCAAAACACATAAAATAAACATGATGGTAACTTTGTTGTCTTTACTCGACGATCACTCAACTTGAATTCAATTCATTTGCCTAGCAATTGATGCTTAAGCTGTTATCGCACATACAAAAATATTCTACTTAAACATCATGCCATATTGTTATTATCATCATTAAGTGTGGGCACCTGTTTTGCATTAGTTGTTTTTGTTTGCTGTTGCTTAGCTTATTTCGTGGAATTGCCTATAAGCATGTTGTTGTTGCTGTCTGCGGAGTTTGTGGAATGCATAGTGGTTCATTTCGTTTACTTTTTTTTGCTGATGATTATTTCCCTTTAAAACTTAACAATATTTTTGACATATAAAACGGACCTAGAGTTTCTTTGCTGAGGTCATTCAGCTACATGAACTTCACTATTATTAGTAGTAACAATGAGTACCTAATTTTCTATAAGGATAATTTATTAAAAAATTTGTTTACGCATAACGCAAAAAAAATCATATGAAATGATGAACGCATATTTTATTCATTAATTATCATTATCAATTGTTAACACAACAAAAGCCTGTTTTATTGTTTTATGTTTGTTTTAACATGTTAAAGTCGTTTTTTTTCTCAGGCGTTTTTCTAATACAATAGCATTCGTTGCTAAGTTTTTACTCAACTTTACTCTAAATGACGATATATACAAAATTGCACAAAGTTAAACAAAACAACACTTGCAGCTGTTATAGCCATGGAAAATGTTTAGTATGGTATTCAGATTACAAAGAAAATATAATTGATTTATTTGAATATTTTTTCCCTTTAAATGTAACAAAGCCTAAAGCTTAAAACTAATGATTTTCTTAGATTTTTTTTTTTTTTTTTTTTTTTTTTACATAATAATTGCTCAAGACAATTGTCTAAAGTGAAAGATAATGACATGTTAACTATGTTATGCACTCCAGCATATGAATGTTACAAACACATTTTGTAAACTACTACAAATTGTTAAGACCTAAAAATAAAAGAAATTGAATAGTGAGAAAATAATAGCAACATGAGCATTTTGTAATATGAATTTTTGCATATAAAGTTTAATTTAGGGAAAGAATTTGTTAACACATTCGGTTGTTGTAAAAATTATAAGAAACAAAAAGTAATAACTGTTCATTAAGAAACAGCTGTCATAAGGAAAGGAGAAAGTAATGAGCTATTATGGCTAAAGGTATACTTTAGACAATTCAGAAAAACTGTAAGAAATACTTTACTTTAGTTTAGGGCTTGATTAGGCTTGATAAGGAAATAATTTTAATTCATGCAATTAAAAATATTAAATAAAATTCAGATTCTCTATCGTTCTAAATAAATCAGCAATCAGTGGCCAGTGAAAATTATCAGTTTATTTAATTATTATATATTTGTACCCCTAGATCTTGGTACTTGGTAATTTCTATACCGATTTTTTTTTATTAAAAAATGAGGTTTACAGATTGAATTGCTTTTAAAGGCATTCGCATATCGCACTTGTTTGAACTGTAACGGGTACCTATAAACAATTTTAACATATAGTTTAATATAGAAGTATATAAAGGGTTCGTCATCTAACATTATGCTAATTTCCTGAATGGTAACACTTAGGTCATGTTTGATTTCACAGATAATTAGTTTTATCCTTCCGCTTAACGAATATGGTTGCGTATAAGCTTGAACAACGCTGAGAAATATTGCGACATTACTTTGAAAATTTTGGTAATGTTGCAGAATGTGTGCGAAAATTGAGTACGGATTTTGGAAGAAGATAAGCACCGTCAGATCCGTACGTTCGTTCGTGAAAAAAGTGAAAGAAACTGGCATCCTCATCGATAAACCAAAGCGTGAAAAGCCAAAAACAGTGCATACACCTAAGAATATTTCTGCTGTGGCAGAAAGTGTGCGTGAACTGCTATCAACATCAATTCACCGTTGTTCTCAACAATTGAACATTTCAGAGACCTTATTGAAACGAATTTTGTATAACGACCTTGGTATGACGCCATGCAAATTCCAATTGCTTCAGGAGTTGAAGCCAAGTGACCATTGAATGCGATTTCGCTTTGCTAAGTGGGCCTGCGATCGACTTACAGAAGATGCCGATTTTGCAAAAAAAATCATCTTTTCAGATGAAGCTCATTTTGATCTTGGCTGGTATGTAAACAAGCTAAATTGTCGCATTTGGGGCACAGAAAACCCGCACGCATACATTTAAAAGCCGACGCACCCAAAACGAGCCACTGTTTGGTTCCGATTTTGGTCCAGAGGCGTAATTGGGCAATTTTGCTTCGAAAATGAGCAAGGAGTGGCGATCGTTATCGGGCCATGTTGAACGAATTTTTGTTTACAAAAATTGAAGAGGAGGATATTGGCAATATTTGGTTTCAACAGGACAGCGCTACGTGCCATACAGCTGAAGCTACACTCGATGTTTTGCGCAATATTTTTGAAGATCGCATTATCAGCCGCAGAACTGATGTTATTTGGCCACTTCGAAGCTGCGATTTGACACTGGAGTGGCGTTAAAGATAATTGTTACGCCGATAAGCCAGATACAATTGACGCTTTAAAGGACAATATTCGTGAAGCCATTGGTGAAATACAGCTGCACAGAATCGTTAATGTGCTTAAAAATTAGACCGATTGTGTAGGCTACTGCATGGCCAGGCGAGGCACCTATTTGAATGAAATTATTTTCCATTATTAACCGGAAGGATTGTAATTTCACATAAAAAAAGAAATTTGAGAAAATATTCATTAGTTTTGTTTATAGCAATTAAAACATAAACAAAAGTTATTTGGTGGACCCTTTAGTTGTTAACCCATAAAAGAAGGTAATAAAAATAAGCTTAAATAATTGGGGATGTTCTCATTGGTGTTTTAATGCGACTTTTATGGTCATATGTTTTCAGTCAGTGTGAGTAAATAATGTTTAATTCTAACTTCACTATAGAAACAAATATAAGTATAAAAAATTACACATTGAAGGGTGTCACCATATATGATGAAATTTTATTTACATAAATCATTTAAAACAGACAGTTGAAATTTAAGTAGCAAGTGTGTTAAAGCTTTTTCTGTAACGTTTATAACTTAATTTTAGACAGTATCCCAATAACAATTTTAGACCGACAAATGATAGATGGAATGTGCGCGCAAAGAAATATAAAGAGCACTCTTATAGCTGACTTAATATGACGTATATAGCCTTATCTTTGAGCACACACTTGAAATTTACCTGGAACGTTAGAATAACAACCATAAACATTTAAAACTAGAGATTACAGGGAACCCAAACAGGTGATGTAGTTTGATATATATACCATTCTTTCCTGAAATTTATCTAAAATGTGTGTTGATGAGTCTAATTTAACAACAAGTAAACAATTTTAAATATTTGAAGATATTAAAAAATATCTATGTAATGGGTGTTTTTTCAAGACAAGGCAAAACTTAAGAAAGGGGTAATCGAGTGATAGATTTGATAAAAAAGTTTAACGCTTGAACAAGGCCAAATTATCCATATATACTTTAAAAATCAGTCGTCAATTAAATTTATTAATTAATTTACAGCAACATAAAATTCATCGATAAAGCTCAGATATTTAGGTAAATAGATTTGTTCATAAGCAATACTGCTGCTTCATATAGAGTAAAACGAACCGCACTATGATCTACTATTAAGTTTAAACGACATTGCTCCGGATGAGAGGTAATTTCGTCAGGATGGCGATACTTACTATACGGCGGCCATATACATAAAATCATATGCTGGCGATAAGTTAATTTCGAGAAAAGGTAATGCAATAAACGAGAAAATCTTATTGGTCTTGCTATTAAAATGTTTAGAAAACAGTTTTCGAAATATTCGCCTTAAATTGAATATTCGGAATATATGTCGTCGAGAACAAATTACCAAATTTATTTTTTACTAAAATTTAATTTTGTATATACTTTTTGTTATAATTTTGTATAACTTGAACAAATATCTCTATTTAAATCCTACAGTAGAGATATTGGACTAACACAATTTCGTTTAAGCTAATATAGCGTGTTTTTTATAGGTATAGAAGTTTGAAATGGTATAAATCAAAGATGAATTTCTTAAATTGTCATGAAATTTTCTGTATTCGACAGATAACATTCTAATATTATAATTCAAATATGGCATATGATAGCCATGGCTGACTCTGCTATAATCTAATCTGGAAATCAATTTTCCAACTTTTGTACTTGTATGTTGGCAAGTAAATTTATTTTAAGTTAATCGGTGACTTTTTATCTTCTTAGAAAATAGTCCTGCAGCGTTAAATCGCACTGGAGGCCTATGAAATCTGAAACTATGCAATTTTTTAAACGTTTTCTTCCATAAATCAATTGTGACACCAGTTGTGTGAGATATAATGCTATTTTGTTTAAACCACAACTCCTGCATACCACGGTTGTTCCAATGATGGATGAAAAAGTAAATTATCATGGCTCTATATCTGTCGTCGTTACCTGCAACGTTCTGACTAGCAACGTTTTTAAAGCAGTAAAGCCCTTAAAGTACACAAAACAGTCCGTTTCTCTGGATGTAACGATGTTTCCATTTTTTATTTTTTAAAAGAGAAGTAGCACCTCCAGCAATAATACCTATTGAGCCAAGTACTGTGCTACATTCTTTAGGAAAAGTATAGAAAAGAGATGCGACAGGTGGTGAAAGTAGAAGGATAGTAACGGAAATTAACTGTCGTGTAAGACAGCTCAGTGACCAGTGACTATACCTTCACTGAGCAGCCCCAGCGACAGTCATTTTTTATTTGTAGTGAAAAAAAAGCAAGTTCTTTGTTGGGAATCGAACCCACAACTTGCAGTCATGTAAGCTAGTACACTACATACTAGCCTACAGGGGTACCCATATTTCAAAACACGTGAGGATTATCATCACTCCATTACATATCCCTTCAAGCAAAACAAAATCCGCTTATAAAAATCGGGTTTAACGACAATCTTATTTTGGACCAAATTAGCACACTTTGGAAGCATTTGTCAGGCGTCTAATCTAGTCATGTTGAAATACTCAACCAATTAACAGCTGACAAAATGGCCGCCAGTTGAAAAAGTGTTGCCAACTTAAAGCTCTGTACCTCTATAGAAAACGCCCGATATATATAATCGCGATAAATTATATTTGCCAATTTGTAGCTGTATTTAATAGTAAAAAACAATAACAAACGCAGCTCTGCGCAACGATTACTAATTATGGTATTAATATGCATTCAAATCGAAAAATGCAAGAATATTTAAAAATAAAATTTATGTTACTTTCACAACTTTTCTTTTTTTTTCTTAAAAATACGAATGGTATAGCTTTAACTAAAATTTAAAAATTAAAATTTGAAGGTATATTGTGCGCCCCTGGTCGTTAAAATAAACAAAGAAACCATTAAATCATTTTAATTATAGTCTGAGACCTCGTTTTGTTTGAAAGAAATTAATATAAATGGTCAAATTTTTTAAATATAACATAACTTTAATAGAGATAGCTACCGTTAATTTGTTAATAATTTGTATATGTATAATAATTTGTATTTGTATGTGTGTGTGTTTAATAATAAATAATGGATAATCGAAAACATGATAAAACTTAATAAAATATATGGAGTATGTTACTTAAGTTTTTACTTACCTGGCTGGTAGCTGGTTTTCTCTTTACTCTTTGTTGCTTAAGTTGTCGTACCTTTTGTTTTCATTTTTTCAAATATCTATAGCAACAGCATTAGATGTTAAGCATCTAATTTATTTTTAAAATTAAATCTTAATAATTTTATAAGAAACTAAATATTATACTTTCAGCTTAAATTATAATTTTCTTTGTTTATTATAGACATTAAATTTTTTTAAACTATAACTATTGTTTGTTTTGTATCTCTATAATAATGTTATTTACCTGTATAAGTCTTAAATAACATATATATGGCTGTAAGTTTTCATGTGTTTAAGCATAAAAGCTGTATTGTTTTTTTTTTTTGTTTGTCTGTTGCATACTTAAGTATTAAACGTATTCTTATCATTATTTATTAATCAAATAGTTGTTGCCTGCTTACCTACCGTAAAGTAAGTTGCTTGTCAAAATGTCAAGAAAATTTCACGAGACTTAACGTTATTTTAATTTACTGAGTTACTATGATTTCTTTGTTGTATTAAATGCTACAGCGAGCTTGTAGTTTTCACACTCCCACCAAATTTTAAACAATTGTTTTTGTACCTTTTTATTTTTAATATTTTATTTGTTTTGTAATTTTTCAGATTTTTTAAGTGGTAAGCAAACGCATTATCACAAGTGTAGTTTTAGAGTATGTTTAGCATTTGTGTTTAGGCATTTGTTAAATTATTTAAGATGTGTATTTATTTCTGGTGAAGCTGGAACCTGGGTAGTTCGGTTAAAAATGAACTTAATTAAAATTAATTAATTGGGTTTTGTTAACTAAATGAAGCATCTCAAACATAAATAAATGATAATTTTTTAACTTTAGAAAATGTAGTTTTTAACTTCAATTCTATTGTTTTCAATTTTGACTACATACCTAATAAAAATTTTAAGCTTAAAACATTAATTTAGATTTAACTCACGTTGTGCAGTATTAAAAAATTATCAAAAATCAGTCTAAAATTAGAAGAGGCTAGTATTCATTACATCCTGCCTCTTGACGAGATAATAGTTTATTCGTTTTGGATAAGCTACAAATAAAATCCGCCACTATAAAATTCGTACAGTTTGTATGCTACCGCTTACTTTGTAAAATTAATTAAATCTGTTCAGCGGACATAGTCATTAATTTTTTGTATAAATTTAAAATATCCTATAATTCAAATATCTGCATACCAAAAATTATCATAAATTTATGGTGTCAACTTATTACGGGCCAAAAAAAATAATAATAATATATCCTCAGTGAAAATTTCCCAAGTTTGCCCATAATGATTTAAAAAAAACCATATTCTCCCAGTTAATGTTCTCTATGGAGTCAACTTTTAATTCTGCAATTTACTACTTACACTTACTTTTATAGTGGAAATAATTGTCGCTAATAATTCTAAATGTTTCACTAATTCACTTAGAAAAAAAGTCACAGAACTAAGGCAAAACCCTTTATATTTTAGTTTTGGTTTTAACCTTTATATACTTTTATATATTACAGTGCTATTATACATGTTTTGTTGCCTAATTTTAAACAAATCTGAGCGTCGATAACTATTTAAAAATTCGATGAGCACCATAGTGCACAACAGTGATAATGTCATCTCTGTTCTTTTGAAATATCAGTTTTTTAAATAAAAATGGCATATATTATTATTATTTTTTTTTTTGATTAAAGAGAAGTAGCACTTCAGGCAAGAATGCCTATGTGGTCAAGTACCGTGCTACATTCTTTTAGGAAAGGGATAGAGATGAGACAGGTGGTGAAAATAGAAAGATAGTTACGGAAATTAACTCTAGTATATCATCACTGAGCAACCCCACCGAGAGTCAATTTTTATTTGTAGTGAAAAAACCAAGGTCTTTGTTGGGAATCGAACCCACAACCCCCAGTTTTGTAAGCTTGTACACTACCTTCTAGCCTACAAGAGCACCTTTAGGGGCATATATTATTTAAAAAAAATAATGTAAATTGAACTTTAGTATTTTCTTATCAACAAAATATAGATGTTCTAAACATGCCACTCAACACTAAGAAGCTTATTTAAATTTAGCGAGCAAGCGAATATGTTTTATATCAGTAAGAAACTTCGAGCTTAACTGTGGTAGTTTATTATTTATATATGGCAAGTGTTATAATTAAAATAACCCTGTAGATAAGTATGCAGAATGCCGACGTTGTTTGAAGCCAACCAAAAACTGTCTTTCATATTGCCGGCAAATTTATTTGATTGTTCTCTTTCCAGTTCACCACAACGTATAATGAACTTAAACCAAACTGAAAACAAATATTATCCAAGTTTATTATATTTTTAATATTTAAGCTTTATGTGATACGCGTAGTATACGAGACAAAACACAATGCCAAATGAAAAGTTATTTTATATTGCTACCGTTTTCTTGGTCAATGATTTGCATCTATTAATATTTAGCTTCGCTTTAAAATCATGGTGTTTAATCTTAATATATCTGTAAACTCATCATTGGAGAATGTTCCCAGCACAAAATGAATGTCCATTACTTAGGAATACAAATATTTTAACTTAAACATTTGCAACAATTGTATTTTTAATAGCGTTGCCATTAAAGCCCTTTCGATACTAAGTTATAATTATTATTATTTTTGATGTTATTTAGGTCTAAGGTAGCACTGGTTATTTATTTAAAAAAGTGCAAATTGTCACTAACAAAATGTTTCAAAGATCATTTATGCTAACTTATTTTGTAAAAAGATCACAGGTTTTAAGCATCTGTAAAGTTAATGTGGAAACTAAACTAAAAGTGGCAACATAATTTACATGCATACAAGTGTTTATTGTATTTACGTAGTTTTGTCTTTAAAAATGTAATAGTTATGCAATAAACGGTATTTCTTAAAGTGGAAGGGCAAATAGCTGTCACTTCTAAAAATTACAATACAAAACATTAAACAATAAAATAAAATAAAAAAATATAGGTTAGGAAAAAAAAAATTTTATGAGAAAATGGTAAATTTTTTTCAATAACATAATAATGCAGATAAGGAAATATTTACAATTTTTAATAAATAATTTCTTTATTTTTATTATATTTAGTTTTGATATAAATTAACTACAGCAAACGAAATCATTCAATTTTTGCAATATTTTAAAACCAATAGCAAGACCAGAAACATAAACATAAATGTTAATTAAACAAAATTTAAAGGTGAACATAAATTAAAAAAAACAAAAGACTTAGAAAACAAACATGACTACCTATTTGCTTCAGATATACTTAAATATGTAAGTGTTGTTAGTCAATCAAGCAGCCAGTCAACCAGACATTTTTAAGTTTACACATTTTTCAATTTGCAACACTCATAAATTTGTCGCTTTTTTTTTGTCACAGTTCATTCCACATAACGTAAATCATTTTTTACACACACACATCAGAATTTGCTACAGTTTCTTACACTCTTGCTTTATTTGAGCTACTAGCATACGCATTTAAGGTTATTTCAAATTTGCAGCAGTGGCTGTAATAGCTAATCATTGCTAATAATCATGGCAATGAACGGCAACATATAACAAATTCGTTGTTTTTTATGATTATTGTCAATAAGAGTTGACACTTAAGGAAAATTGAAAATCAAATACCCACCTTGGCCATTAAAAAATTACTGTACGCCTTTGGCTACATTTTATAGTTTTTCTAGTTCTTTTTTTTCATTTAATTATTATATAGTAAACAAAAAAAAAAAAGAAAAATTATCAAAACGACATACAAAGAAATAAAATTGTCAGCAAAATCGTGCTGAATATTTAAGCATTCGTTTAATTTAATCAAATTTTTTCTGTAAATAAAGGTGTGTAATAAAATTTTTTTACTTATCTAAATGCCACAAATAATAAAATTTAATTTTGCTAATGATTATTTATGAAATTTTATTTAACAGAATTTTTCAAATAGTATTTTTTTTTGTTAATATCATTAATATCTTTGCAACTATTTGATTATTATTATTAATTTTGTTTAAATTAATGTAATCATAATTAAAAAATAAAAAAATTCTCAACAATTGCTAGAATTTTTTAAAAGTCATCTAATTTGGTAACTGATAAAAATTGTAAACTATATGACAAAGTTTTCTTTTAATTTGCTTGTTTTGTAAAATACGAAAATTTTAAGGAAGCTGCTTCATATATTTTATAATTTATTTTATTTGTATTTGTGTAAGCTTTAAGTTATATTTTTATATTAATTTTTATTACAATAAATAGATTCGGAGTCACAAAGAAACAAAAGATAAACAAAAAACAACGAAAATTAATAAAAAATAATAGGTGGCGAAAATCTATTATTTTAGTAGTTAGTCATAAATCTAAATGTCACTTATGTTATCAATAATATCAGGCAACCATTTTTTGTTCTTCCAAATACAATTATAAAAATAAATATAAAGCTCTTGCTGTTAGCTACGAAGAATGTAATCGACGTGTGCAATGAACCAGAAAATTCATTTTATTTTGATTTTATTTAACTTGAACTATTTCCCCCTTGTTAACTGATTTTATTTTAACCAATTAAAAAATTTGAAAATAGCTTAATAACGATGCAGCCTAAAAATTTATAGAATTAAAAAAAGGCTGTAGGGATGTATTATTCCGCAACGTAGAAAAAGGACTTTAATTTAAATTCATCACATGAAATTCAAAGTTCTGAAACCGCTATTAAAAATTGTGTCGGGACATTCAACTGAAAATATCTCAGCCGTAAGCCGCAGATCCAGATCTTGTCAAATTGGTTCCCTGCCTTCTCAACAACTGGGGTTATCCAAAACCATCACATGGCGAATTTTGCATAAGGATTTGAGTTTGAAGCTTTATAAGGTTAAATTGGTGTAGGAATTGGAGCCGACCCACCATTCACATTGCCGTAGATTCGCTCAATTCATTCATGAACAACTGGTTGGTTTTTCTGAAAAAATCATTTTGTCAGAGTATGCCAATAAGCAAAATTGCCCCATTTAGGCTTCTGAACACCCTAGAGCGATTACTGAGAAATCTTTGCATGCTTAACGTGTCACTATATGGTGAGCTATGTGACCTGGAGGGTGGAAATGTAGTAATGATCAATGGATCATACTGTCGCTAATAACTAAATTTTGGCCTACTATTGACAACGTGGATATAACTGACATGTGATTTCGACAGGAAGATGCTACATGTCATACAGCCATTGTGCATAATTTCAGAACAATCAGCAGTTAAGTGGTCAGCCAAATCGTGTGTCAAAGACAAAGTCTATACGAAGTCAATCAACTCGATTTTAGCCTTAAAACTCAAAATCCGTGATGTAATTAACGAAATAGGACTGTCATTTTGCCAAAAAGTGATTAAAAACTTTAATGAAAGAATCGACATCTGTCAGGGTGGTCGTGTGGAAATTTTCCAGATATAATTTTTCATTCATAATTGATGAACTTTTCACTTCGTAATACAAGTTTTAATCTTCTTAATCTAAATTTTTTGTTTTATTTTGAAAGAAACGTCTTGTTGAAAACCCCTTTATAAACGTACGGCTCAATTATACAAAAAATAAATTGTTGTGGCACTACGTTAGGGGTAGAAGACAGAAAATAAGGACTTCTTAAAATATGTTTCGGTTGGGTTCTTTCATATTATTCAATGCTTTTGAAAGACTATTACATCGACGGGAAGAAATTGTTTTCACAAAATTGCATATTTGTACGGAAGCAATATTGACAAGTGTAGAGGAGCTTGGTATGTGCAGCAAAAGAATTGGGCTAAATTAAATGGTACACGTTAAGTATTTTTTTTTCATCCTTCTTTTGGCACAATTAGTGGAGGTTTAAATTAATTTTTGCCATTGTATATCCACCTTAAACACACATAAGGAGCAATTTGCCTTTAAAACATAGTGCACTACACTAGTCTTAATTCAGATTTCCCAGAAGGGCAATAAATCCTAAGGTTAAGTGTTTTACTGTAAACTCTTACTCTCCCCTGTCATGCAGAGTAAAGTAGTTTTCATTTTTTAGTGAGGTTAGAAATTTTGATGACAGAAAAGTCTTGAGCATTATTTGTATGCTAAAAATTAATAATTTTTACAATTGTTGGGAAAAAGTTAATGAAAATATTTCAAGGCCAATAATTTGATAGCCAAGGCACCTCGTTTTTGTAATAGAAATTATGGAATTTTTCGTTAAAAAATATTATAGCAATTCTGTTTTATATTTTATGGACTAGAGATAGTTAAAGATTTTAGAATATTAAAAAATCTTGCAGAGGCAAGAGAAATCGAAAAATGGGTAACTCAGTATTCTAGGCACAATGGCAATTAATAATTAATAATATATAAATTTTTGCTCGAAAAACCTTTTTAAACTAAAATTTCTATTTATTGTTTGAGTTTTCTTATAAAATAAAAGAAAATATTTAATATGTCATGGTTTTTTCAAAAATCCAAACATTTAAAATTCAGCCTTTACACTCAATGTTTTTAATACATTTTTTTTACTTGTGCCGCAAATATTTTCGTTGTTTTTAAACATCAACATGTAACACAGAAACAAAAAACCTACAAAAAACACCTCAGCTTAAAACACAACTATTACCTAAAAAAATTACTTACAAAACTTAAAACAAATTGTTACTTTTTATTGAGATTGAGGCGTAATATATTTAAAAAAAAATTATACCTTATATTGTTGCTTGTAGTTTATTTTTGTTGTATATTTTTGGACGATTTGTGATTTTACATGCTTTTCGTGAAGAATAAAGAATAAATTCCATGTAAACATCAGCGCCTTTTACGGTATAATTGTCTATTCACAATTGTAACTTGACTGACAACCTTCTTAAGTAAGTATGAATGTATGTATGTATGTATGTATGTATGTATGTATGTATGTATGTATGTATGTATGTATGTGTGTATGTACGTATGTATGTATGTATGTATCTATGTATATAAATTATAAATTAATTAAATACATGTACAACAACTGAGAACTGATGATCTCCATAGCATAGAGTTAACAAAACAAAAATAAGTTCTTATCGTCACATAATGGATACATTTTTGCTGGTAATTCAAATATATATAAGAAATAATGGTTTCTAATGAAATAAATTACTAAATTAATTTAAGTTTTAATTTCGAAATTTTTTATTAAGTAATCAAAAAATTATTTACATGAGAAAAAAAACGATAAACCAAAAATTTTATTTATTTTACTTGCAGATTTTTAAGTTCAAAGAAGAAAGTTATTGGTCCTATTAAAGGTTCTATTTGTTTTAATCAATTCCTTAAATTTTTAGTTAATTTAAGTGTGTGAAAAAATCGCGTAAATGCTGTTACGCTTGTTTTTGTAGTCATGTTTTTTTTAGCAAACATAAACTTGCAGTTTCAGCCTGTTATTTTCCCATAGTTACATCCCATATGTAAAAAAAATCGTTATTATAGATGCATCCTTGACACATTTTTATTTTTGTTTTTTTAGTATCTTTTTCCTATAGCAATATATACTCTGTGAAAATTTCACACTTTAGCAGTTTTGGATTTTTCATCAAAATCTATTGTAGCTATTAGAATACCCTTTCATTTATAATTTTATTTATTATTTTTATAGGGAACATATATATTTATATTGTATGCAAATTCTAATGTCTGTCTATTTTGGGTAAATCCTACATTAATTACACTTTAGGCGCAGCCTTTATTTTTTAATCATATTTAAATTTTTTGTTACTTGTTGTTACAGGGAATATAAAAATGTGTGAATAACGTGGTTCAAGAACAAGGCCACGTATATGAATATCATGCCACTATGTGGACATTTTAAGTCTTATTTTCTTATTTGTTTTGTTAGTTACATTGTCTAAATTTTAGATGTCTGCCAACTACAGTATAAAAAAGAACAATATATTTTATTAATATCACTCACTTTCGGATTAAATTTTTAGTTTTTAGTAACTCAGCTTCTGTGAATTTTAAGCGCCTACATGTTACGGTTCAGTTGAATAAACATTTCACTAGGGTAACGTTTTTTCAGTAAAAACATTAGTGAATGTATAGTAACCTTTTTGGTATTGTATGCAGAATTTTTTGTATTCTGTTTTTATTTAAATTTATTATATGAAAATAACAAAAGCAAAACATTGGAAGACTTCAACAAAACCTAAATCAAGTGTTTATTAAGTTAGAACACAAAAACTTAAAAAAAAACAATATTTATTACTGATGTTGTATGTTGTATGTTATAAGTTTTTCAAGCAACTCATTCATTTAAATATTTTTACTTTATGGTTTAGTCAATTTTTGCGGTCATAATTCAGCTAAAACGCATTAAATTAATGAGTTTTTTAGATTGTTCTTTATTTTTTTGTGCGGTTAATAATATTTGTTTTTTATTGCAACACAATTAAATTTAGCTTCCATATAAAAAGTTTCTCTTTCATGGTTAGATGAGTATTGCAATGAAAAGAATAAATAAAAAGATGATTTATTGAAGGCAAGAAATCTACGAACAAATTTATGAAAGCAAATTTTATAAAACAAAGAGAAAACAGCAAAATGTAGAAAAAAGATTTTGTTTTTGGATTTGATTGCAGAAAATATCGGAATTCTTAATGAAATATTTATTTGTGATTAATTATGTGTTTTGTGAATTAATATGAACGTCGGTAAACGCATCATAGACCCAAGATTTATATAGGACATTAGCAAATGGTGCTTTTCATTAACTTTCAAGGCATGCAATTTTTACCTGTTAAAGGATTGTTTACTGCATTTACTTTTTGTAATTTATGATCACTATACACTGCCCAATCATTGTGAATAAGTTGACCCTTGAACCATGTTACCTTATTTTTCGTTTTAGAACTCAGTCATCAATACGCGAAAACAACGTGATCTTTATTCCACAATTGATTTGAGCGATGATACTCATTTTCAATATAAAGATTTTTATACGATTTACACAATGCTGCCAGCATTATTAAAAATTATTTCCGTATCAAAGATCAATAACTTTTTGTTTGTCATTGAACCATGAGTGATATCGTTTCAAAGCTTCTACAATAATCCACTTATTGAAATAAAAATTTGGCAAGAAGTTGATTACAAATTTTAACCTGACAGTTTTTAAACGTCGCATATTTTGACATTTCTTTATTATTTGTTGCAGAGCCACGTAAAATTACCGGGTTAAGCCAATACAGCAGCAACAACCTTGGAGATTAGTATTGTTTTTGTTATATGTAATATTCAGTCAATAATTATTAAAAAATGGGATATATGACATTTTCAAATGTTAATGCGGCCAATATAATCCCATATGGATTATATTGGATTTTTTGTATTAATAATTTTTAATTAACAAAAATAATTTATAAGAAAATCTTAAGAAATCCGAAAATTATTAAAATATTCTTTAAATAAATTTGTCTTCTAGCACAAGGTCTTTAGATAAAAATTAAGTATTTCTTTATTAAGTTGTGCGCGATAAGATTTACGTCAGTAAGTAGCCGTGTAAGGCATAACCTGAGGAGGGACCAAACTACTGTGGATGATTTTAGCGTCACCCACGCCCTAGGAAGCCTTCGGATATCTCAATCCTCCAGTCACTCCTAGTCGCAACTCCGAGAGCTCGTAGCAGGCAAAAGCCCTCACTCTTTGCTGAAGAGTCGGAGACTATCCAACTCCCGGTTCAAAACACATGCAAGCTTAATAAAATTTCATAACACAACCGCAAGCATGCTCACTGAACCGGATCAATTCATTGTCTTCATAGTGAATGATCCCACCCACACAACTCAAACGAGGGTCGCGAAACCACAACCACCACGATGTTCCCGAAGGGCCAACCGCAATAATCAGTCAGAGAACAGCTAAAAGGATAAAAGCCAAAAAGCTAACTCTGGGGCTTACTGTTTCCCGTGGAAATAACGTGGAGGTGTCCAGTTGGCTCCTGCTAGCGTTAGGGGACTGGAACTCCCTCTGCCCCGGTGACACATGTACTGACGGTTAGATTCCGTCAAGACATATAAATGTGCCCCCGGGGTGACCGGTAATAAGTGGTTTGGATTTGCTCCGTCAGTAAATGAATGTCATTAATTTTTTGCTGGATGTTTGCTCTATATCACACCATAACAACGAAGGTGCTCGCCGTTCAAACCGAACAAACAGCCAGCAAAGCCAGAAAGGAATGACAGCAGTATAATTATTTTTGTTTACGATATTTCGCCACACAATTGGGTGGCATTTTCAGGAAAAGAAAAGTGTATAAACAATTTATGAAATCTATCGAACTAATTATAATATCTATCAATTAATTATAATTACAATTACACCTTTTTATAATCGTTTTGTAACAACCACCTTCTAAATGTAGTGCAATATTTCTTACACTTAAATACAATTTAAAAATATTTCCCCTAGTTAAATCTTCTAACTTTCAATGTGCTTTGAACTTTTGCGTCATGATTTGAAATTTTGATATTAACGAAATCAAACAACTCTATACAAATATAATACATTTCTGAAAAACTTTAAATGCTTATATCATTACACTTTTGTATTATTTAATAAAAATCTAAATATGGTTAACTAAAATTGAATTTTAGATCCATTTTCTTATATTAAAGTTACAATCAGCACTATCATTAATAATAGAAATGATTTTCAACAGCATGCACAAAAATTCATGTATGTGCATGACATTTCCGCATCTATTATGAGCAGATTTGTTAAGTCACCATAAATTTATGGTTTATTTGAATAAGAAAAATAATGTATTTTTTTTTAGTTTTTCTTTAATTTTTTCTTCAAAATTATTTCTATTTATGGAAAATTCACAAAGCTGCAAATGTGCATCATTCCAATATTTTTTTAGGAATTATTTTCTTAAATCTTTTTGTATTATGTATGAAAAACTGTTCGTTTTATGTTTATGTTTGGAGTTTGCTTTAAAATGAAACAATTTTATAAGTAAGAAAAGTTAATCATCTTGTTTGCAGTTTATAGACTTAGTTGTTAATACTTAGGCTTTTACGTCTGTCTATGCAGGCATTTCGTTTTTTTACATTTTCTAAAATTCAAATTTTCTTAAAAATATAACAAGTTTAGACGAGAGACTATGATTATATATATATTTAATTTGAATTTCCTAAAACTTCAATTTAAACATACGACTTCAACTTAAAAAATGTATCAATTACCCAATTTAACACCTAGGAACATGACATAATTATTGTATACATTTTAAATATCGGCACTAGATAGCAAGTGCAGAAATTAACCGTCTAAATATTTTCGCAATCCCCCAAGTTTTTGCAAAACCACGTTTAAAAGTAGCTGAAGTAATAGAGAATAAAATAAAATGCCAAAGGCCGCGGAAGTTCTATTTGTATAATTAGCCAAATAACATCCCAACTTTAAAATTTTAAATATCTCATTATGCATTTTGCTAAGCATTTAACTTAAAAGCAGGAACATAGAAACGATTCTGTTGCATTTAAAATTAAAAGTAGTTCAAAGAACTGGCTTTTAAAGGATTTTTCAGCAAGAAGTTTGTTTTCTAAAACAAAATAAAACAAAAAATATAGATTGCATCACGAAGAGAAAAATTTGGCAATTATGTATAAGAAAAAATATCTGGCAAATGTCCACCACGACCGCGGTGACAGATGTCGATCCTTTCAATAAAGTTTTAAATCACTTTTTGCCAAAATGCCGGTTTTATTTCGTTTATCATATTACTGATTTTGAATTTTAAGGCTGAAATCGATTATATTGGCTCTGTATAGACTCTGTCCACAAAAAATAATCCAATGGTGTTAAGATCTGGCTACCCACTTAACTGATGATTGTCGTGAAATTAGGCGTACAGGAAATAAATTGATCGTTATTTGGTTATGTGACATGTTGTTGAAGAAACATGCCAGTGATATCCACGTCGTCAATAATTGGATAAAATTGAGTGGTTAGCATCTCGCTATAGCGTGATCCATTGACCGTTACTTCATTTTCAGCCTCATCTTCGAAAACGTCCCAAATACGCTTCCAGACCACATAGCGCAGTATACAGTAACACTTTGAGCATGCAAAGCCTTTTTAATAATCGCTCTAGGATTTTCTGAAGCCCAAATGTGGCAATTTTGCTAGTTGACATACCCTGACAAGTAAAAATGGGCATCGTCTGAAAAATTATTTTTTCAGAAAACCAGCCGGTTGTTCCTGAATGAATTGAACAAACCTTTGGCGATGTGAATGGTTGGTCGGCTTCAATTCCCGCACCAGTTGAACCTTGTAAAGCGACATTTGCCAACCTCGAGTAATTGGTAAATTTGAAGCTGCTTCAACAATATGGATCACGACTGCGGTGTTTTGAAATGAACGACGCAGTCGAATATACCTTGGTATTCGCACATTTTGTGTCGAGCCTGTCAACCCAATATTAACCACCAAATTCTTAATAGCGGTCTCCGAAAGATGATGATGGTGTCCGAAAATATCACGAACTTTACGAAATGAAACTTTACCAGAACCATAATTTTCATAGTGAATTTCAATTATTTGGATGCGATTTTCGTGCGAAATTGAATTCATTGTAACAATTGACAATGCCAAAAATAAATATCAAAACTATCATAGTGTTGGTGTTGCCAATATTGAAAAACAAACTTCTTGTTGAAAAACATCACCGGAAAGCATTAGCAGCATGATAAACACATTTACTTTTTCTTAGGGATATTTTTGTCTCAAAATCAGTTTTAGCTTTCACTTTCAACATATTTTTTCTTCCCCTCATAATAAAGTGTGCATAGAATTCGGTTAAGCTATTGTTTTTTTTCTATTTTTGGTTGGATAATATTTTCTGTTCATAATAGTTTTCTTTTGCTACCAGACAAACAACTCATCTTGAAAATGTTATGTAAAAATTTACAAATATAAGTCGTGATCTTACAACAAACATCATTTTTGTTTTTGCTGGTGGTTGATCGAAGTCAAAAACTATTTTTTGTACTTGGGTATTGAAAAATGCAAAAGTGAGAAATTTTTTAAATGTCATTATGACTGCAAGAATACGAAATTGGAAAACAATTTTAAAGAAGTGAAGAGTTTATTTAAATTTGTCTGAAGAATTGTAATAAAACAAAGAAAAAAAACTTAATACCTGACTTTGATGTTTTGTTTTCAAATAACACAAAGAAGTGGGGTTACATCAGATTCAATTTTTAGTATTTTTTTTAAAGCCTTAGAAGATTTATTGCCGGCATAATGCCAAAAATTGTTTAATGTGGGTTATTTTAGAGAACTATTTAGTTAGCAAATCGACGGGAGTTTATTTTTGTTTCCTACAGAATTCGTTAGAAAAGTTTTGGTTTGTATAAAATTTTTATTTTATTTTTGAATTAATAGAAAAAGGGAAAGCTGCTACTTAAAGACTGCAAAGGTTGTATGAGATAACAATAACAAATTACTATTCTAGTTAGTTAGCTAAAGCTGAATAAATCTAATTGTTTTTATTAAATCGTTCTGAATTTTAAAGTATATAAGTTAGATATATTTAGTTTTGTTTATATTTAGGAGGTGCAATAACTGGTTTATTATTTTAGTAAAATTTTATAATTATAGAGTTTTTCTTACTATTACAAATTTAGGAATAAATGTAACTAGTAAAAAACATAAATAAATAAAAATTAATTAACAAGAATATTAAGAGAGAGTGTAGGCTTAAAATAATTGTGTGGAATAATTATTAATATATAATAATTATTATCCTTGAGTTTAGAAAATTTGTGGACAAAAATCAAAAAATATGTACTAAATTAATAACCTCAATCCGGCCTTTGCTCGAGTTTTCTTTTAAATTCTGAATATATAAAGAAATAAAAAATATATTTACAAATTTATGTCTTAATTGTGGGAAATATTGCGACATTATTTTGAATATCATGGCAATGTTGCAGAATGTCTGCGAAAATTGCATACGGATTTTGGAAGAAGAGAAGCACCGTCCGCTCCGCATGTTCGTTATCTAGTGAAAAAAGTGAAAGAAACTGGCATCCTCATCGATAACCCAAAGCGTGAAAAGCCAAAAACATTGCGTACGTCCGAGAATATTGCTGCTGTGGCAGAAAGAGTGCGTGAAGCGTCATCAACATCAATTCACCGTCGTTCTTAACAATTGAACACATCAGAGACATCATTGAGACGAACTTTGCATAAAGACCTTGGTATGACGCCAATTGCTGCAGGAGTTTATAGCTTTAAAAAAAAAGTTATTTAGCGGACCCTATATTGCATAATTTTCTGCATTGCCACATTCGTCAGTAGGACTCTTTTTTCCATCTACTTTTAGATTGTAAACGCTGCAAGCATTATATCTGATCAACTAATTTGATATATAAGAACACAAGGAATTAAAATTATTTCGGTAAAACAAATTTCAGTAAAACACGTAATTCAGAGCATTTTTCTTTACCATTCGTCAGACATAATTTTTTTCTCGCTTTCAGATAACAGCAAATGCTATTTTAAATAAAATAAATTTTTATAACAATAATAATTTCATATAACAATTTCAAAGGTTAAAAGCCAAAACCAATTTTCTTTAAGCACAGGAAGTTCATCAACTTACAAAAAATCATTTCCTAAGGCCCATACAAAATTCTTAAAGCTTTTACACAAAAAAAAGCGCCAATAACCAAATCACGTTTTTATCTTTTCTTACATTCCTCACTTAAAAGGTGTTTCTTTTCACACCCATTGTGAAAATATGTGTCATAGACTATCTGAAAACGAACCACGTGTGTTTTGTTGTTTATCAATCATTTTCATGCAGGTATATAATTTGCTTTGTCTTTTCAATATTTATCTATAATTTAAATGCCTTTTAATTGCTACATATGCAAATCTTTCTTTGTTTTGTTTGATTTTTATCTATTGTTTACTGTATGATTATCTCTGTCATTAACGTTAACTTCGTAGCCACCTTATTTTGGTTAAAATTAATAATGTTTGGTGACTTGTATTTACTGTCAACGGCACCCACACGTATTTTTTTTTATAAACAAAAGTTCTCTATATAGAAACAGAAAGTGTTACTTCATTGGATTTGTTTGATAAAAATTAAAAAAATTGTTTTATTATTTATTTTGTTTATTTATTTTCATTGTTGTTTTTAATTTTTATTTTGATCTTTTAAAAAAATTTCCACAGATTTATTTTTGGAAGAGTTATTTCTTTTTAATATTACTCTCCCAATAACAGAGGATTTTGTGATAATTTCGTATAATGTCTATCAGCAAAAAATAAAGAGCTCTACTATAGAAAAAGCATATCTATATGGTCATTTCCCTACTGATAACATATTTTATCATTAGCTTTTATCTGCACATTATTAAGAAAGTTTGACAGAATGAGAATTATATGTTATCAAAAAAAAGTTCTTTTAAGCAGAATATTGCAAATATTGCAGAATTGACTTTTTTAATGATCGTTAATTCATGGTTCTGATTTAAGTTAACTTGCACATGCACTAAAAATGACTTGTTTCTGGTGTATTAAACTCGATATAATTTACAAATATTTAAGTGTTAAAGAAACTGTCATACTACTCTTAGTTTTTGATACAATCTTCAGTAGCAACTCATTAATCATAATATTTTTTTTTCTTTTATAAAAAGAAGTAGCACTTCAGACAACAATGCCTACTTAGTCAAGTATCGTGCTACATTCTTTAGGAAAGGGATAGAGAAGAGATGAAACATGTAGTGAAAGTAGAAGGATAGTCAGAAATTAACTGCCGTATAAAGACAGCACAGCGATCAGTCCCTATGCCTTTATCGCTGAGCATCTCCACCGACAGTCAATTGTTTTTTTGTAGTGAAAAAAAACCAAGGTCTTCGTTGGGAATCGAACCCACAACCGCCATACTGACAAGCTAGTACACTACTTACTAGCCTACAGGGGCACCTGAATAATATGACGTTTAAAGACCACCACCATAACTTTTAGATTAACTACCGAAAATCAGTCATGGCAGTATTTAACATATAGACGCAATGGATTAATTTTTGAAGTAACGGACCTGTTTATGAAACATATCGTCGGCGTAGTGACTGAAACGAATCCTCAGTGGGCTTTGTGACATACAGAAAAATGTATTTAATGGCGAAATTTTACGTTTGCGGTATCATTGAAACTTATTTGCTCAAAAAAGAAGGAACTTACGTTACGGTTGATGGTCATCTTTCCGATTATTTATTTAAAAATACATGTGATATTATTTCGGTACCATACAGCTACCATAACTATAGACTTATTGAAATAAATTGATTTATTGAAATGGACAATGTTGTGAATTATCATACCTCTCAATGATTTCCTATTGATTCAAGCGAAGTTACCGGGTTGCACTAGCGAATAAGTATAGAATTGAAAGTTCACATAGTTCATGTTGGACATTTGTAATGCATTTCGTTAAGTAACCTGGGGTTAATATATTCCCAAACAAGCATATTAATATTTAAAAAAAAAATCTTTATTATTTCAAAATTGACTTTTTTTGCGTTGTACATATTTAACAATTTAAAGTTCTATAGGTTTAAAAAAAGTATGCAATTTAAAATCTGTAATCAATCAATACATAACAGTGTGTTGTCTAGTTATGGTTCTACAGATGAAATATTAAACTCTTTGATTTTAAAATTACTTAAGTGGCCGTAAGGGTGCACTAAGGATTTTCTTAACTAAATAAGAAGTATTAAAATTAAAACATTAAAACTGTAACAATTAAGAATGATAGGAAAGCAATTCGCGTCAGATGCTGATTGTTTTCTCTAAGAGCTAAAAATTAAAAACCAATAGGCTTTAAAGTGTTCCGAATTTGGGTAAATAGTTTTTCTAAAGCAATTAAAATCATGTCATAGAAATAATTTCGCCTTTTACTAAAAATATAAAAATATTTTACAAGACAAAAACTACCTTCTTGCAAAACCTAAGATCCATATTGATTGACAATATTAGAAAAGTTTGTTAAATATCACAATTACCTACACTTTTCGATTATTGTAAATGAGAGCAAATTGTTAATTTTCTTTGCTGTTGTATTTGGTAGTTGCTGCGTAGGATACAAACAAAATATTAAGTAGATTTTATATTTTATTTGTATGATATTTACAAATCGCTTACAGGATTTGCTATGCTTGTTTTGTAAGACAATAGAGATCTTTATCTATAGTTCAACAAAATAATTTGTCTTAGAAACACCCATACACCAATAACGGCATACAATAAATAAAAGAACAACAAAAACAAAAATACCGTATCAAATAAAGTTTAATGTACTCAAAAGTATGTCTTCATGCATTAAGGCACGAGACTATTACCTGCAACAAAATATGTAGTGCAATAATTTATTTTATTTTCATTTTCATTTTTTTGGGTATATATTGACTTGTTAGTACCATATTACAGATTTATAATATTTCTTTAAGCAATTAATAGTAAAGATGGAAATATCTTTATAAGTGACATTTATCACGTTTTTATAATACAACAAAAAATATACCTTAATTCGGTAAAATAGGGCAAATAGTTGAAGAAATATATTTTACTATACAACTGACAAACTTTTTAGAAAAAATTGTGTTTCTATCGGGGTTTTCAACAAGAAGTTTGTTTTTGATTTGTGGCAACACCAACAACATGATAGTTTGGATATTTAGTTTTTTTAAGTTATTCGTATTCGTAGTAGAAGCATTGGCAATTGTTACAATTAATTCAATTACGCATGAAAATCGCATTAAAATAATTAAAATTCACCATGAAAATGGTGGTTTTGTTAAAACTACATTTCGTAAAATTCATAATATTTTTGGTCCTTTTGGGACCGCTATTAAGAATTTGGTCGTTCAATTTGAGTCGACAGGCTCGATGCAAAATGTACGAACACCAACGCATGTTCGACTGGGTTGTTCAACTAAAAACATCGCAACCGTGAGCTACAGTGTTGAGGCACACACAAATTTGTCAATTCCTCGACGTTCTCAACAATTGCGATTATCCGAAACCACCACATGGTGAATTTTGCGTAAGAATTTGTCTTTGAAGCCTTAAAAGTTTCAACTGGTGCAAGAATTGAAAACGACAGAGCGTTAACACCAGGGTATTACGTGATAAGATTTACATCTGCGCCTGGCCATAAGCCAGAAACGTCATTAACGCCCTAGGAAGCCGAGGACTATTTCTAGCAACAGGTCTAGTTGCAATTTCAGCGGTTCCAAAGCAGGGTTGCAAACCACTACTCCTTGCTGAAGAGCTGTAGACTATCCAACTCCTGGTCCAGAACGCATGAAGCTTAATATAATTGAGAACAGGATGGCATTCATACTCACTAGACCTGGACTCAAACGAGGGCCTCGAAATACATACTCTCGAAGGGCCAACCTCAATAATCAGTCAGAGAACAGCTAAAAGGCTAAAAAGACAATTAGCGGAACTCTGGGGCTTTACTGATTCCCGTGGAAATATAGTGGATTTTTCAGTTGGCTCCTTGCTAGCCTTGAAGGGGACTGACTGGGCTCCCTTTTTGGTTATGTGATCCATAAAGACTTGTAAATGTGCCCCAGGGGGATACCAGGATATGTCAACAAGCAAAATTGGGCTTTTGAAAATTCTAGAATGGTGGCCACGTGATTTGGTCGTCTTTTTTTCGAAGATGAGGCTGGAAATGCGATAACGGTTAACCACGTTGTCCCGGGATGCTAACAGCTAAATTTTGGCCTATTATTGACGATGTGTACATCACTGATACGCGGTTTCAAAAGAACGGTGTCACACAGCCAATGAAACAATCAAGTTATTGCAGATTAAATCTTCCGATCACATATTTTCAAAATAATTAGCAGTTCAGTCACCAGCCAGAGCGTGTAATTTAACACCACTCGATTATTTTTTGTGGGGCTATGTTCAGGACAGAGTCTATACGGAGCCAATCGAATCGATTTCAGCCTTAAAACTAAAAATCCGTGATGTGATTAACGAGATAGGACTGCCATTTTGCCAAAAAGTGATTAAAAACTTTAATGAAAGATTGGAGATCGGTCAACGTGGTCGTGGAAGGTATTTGCCAGTTATCAATTTTCATTTATAATTGCCGACATTTTGTCCTCGTAATACAATAAAAGTTTTAGTCATGTTATCTAAATTTTTGGTTTTATTTTGTTTTAGAAAACAAATTTCTTGTCGATTTATTTATTTGAACTTGAAGGGTGTCCCTATAGTAGATCTTATATAATTTCAAGTTTTAAACCATGACAGGCGAAAACTTCAAGTTTTCTACAAATTTTTAAGAATTAATTAAATTTAATTTAAAGGGTGGGCCATATATGATACAAGACTTTAAACTATATACATTTTACCTGTTAAACATCAGTATGTAGGCACACATAGTGTATGGTGGCTATAATATAGCATGAGATAAATACAAAACTTAAAGGGTGTCTCTATAGGGAATAAATATTTCCCTACATTGTCTTATCTTGGGTGTGGCGAGCAGTCAATTATATTTTTTTAATAAATAATATAAAAATAAAATTAATAATTAAAGGGTGTGCCGTACATAATATGGAAAGCCTTTTATGTGAATTCAACTAGCACTTGTTGAATTTCGTTATTGTTTTTATTATAAAGAATAATTATAGCAGTTAAATTTTGAATAATAGACATACTTATCGTTATAGTCGCTGGGAGCCAAGGGTTCTATAATACTTTGGAGTTTACTTTTCAATAAAACTCAGTGGTAGAACCTTTGAAACCAACAAGTAAAAAATATGAAGTTATAAATTTGAAGTTGCCAAATTATAAAAACATGGGAATAAATCAAACTTAAATGATAATTAATAAAATATCCTAAGATACGTGGTAACCAATCCTTGGATATGTCTAAGAGTCTTTAAATTTGAGGTAACGAATGATTTTAAATTAATGTAATTTTCTTGGTGCTCAAATTTTGTTGTTTTTATGTTTAAAAGCTTTTAAACGATTGTTTTTTGTGTTGTAGCAAACAGCAATAACAAATATAATAATATGCAAGTATTTGATCATGTCACACCTAAATAAATGTCTTGACAAACAAAAAAGTTAATAATAAAAACATAACGGCAAGAATAATAAAAATATAAGAAAAGATAACGTTACAAGGCAAGGAAATGAAAGATATGAAATATTGAAAGGCAAAGGGAAAATAGTTAAATGCTGCTTTAAATAAAATATTAAAAAAATGTTCTAAAAAAGCAAATTAAAATGTTAATGTTTTCTCAATACTGCAAACTGACGTTTAATTAAAATTTTCACAAAAATTAGGATAAAATAAAAAAAATTATCATATTTAAGAGACATATTTAACTATCCATCAATATTAATGAATAATCAAGAAATATATAAATTTTGTGTTGATTTGTTGCCATTAATTAGCATACAAATTACTTATTAAATTGTTCATTCATACATATTCACGTACTCAAAGACAACACGCCCTCACTTACAACGTCTGTCTGCATGTCCGTCTTGTTACGTTCTCTTATTAGTTATACAATATATGACACATTATGATAGATAACTATAACAGTTATTATCCTCTAGCTACAACAAATATCAAACGATTTATTTACAACAACAACAGCCAACAATGTGCCAGTCAATTCTTAACGGTTTCTTGTTAGTCATGGTCACTATCCATTTGTCTGAGACTTTTGGTCTTTAGCCTTCCTTAGCGAGTTCATAAGCACTGGCATAAGATCAGTATTAATATGTACAAGTCTGAGCAATTTATGTAATTTTTTTTTTGTTTAATAACTTCTTTAATCATTTGTGTCTCTCTTAACTCGACAATACTGTTAGTATTGTGTAAGAATAGAATGTTGTTTAGTTTGAATGGTGTAAGAAAAAAGGTTTATGTAATAGTTTTTATTATTAGCTATAAATGTAATAAATTCTTATATTAAAATATCGTACAGTGGGCCTATCGGTTTATAAGTATAATCAAAATTTATTTTATTATAAAAAGTATTACGGTTTTTATTACTCCTTATTCATTTTTTAATAGTTACTGTTGAAAGAGAAAAGGAGAATGCTTTCTCTAAATCAGCAGATATTCCTAAAACAGTTAATTTAGATATTATCTGAATATATAAAACAAAGAATGGTTCAACACAGTTCTAATAACTGAAGAACGACTGAACTAATTTTAATGATTTCTGACCTATTGGATACGAACAAATATTAAGATACCGCACAAAAATTCCCACAAAAAAAAAATTACACAGAAAATTAATCGATATAAATAAATTCTAAATGCCAATTGGTTGTTGAGATCATAACTCGGAAACGGATTTATAATTAAGGAATTTTTTGTTAATTTTCTATGCGATCCCGAAAAGCCTTTTAGGAGAAAAATAAAAATTCATTAATTTTGTAGGAATGCCCTAAATAGCATGTTATAAATGTAATCAATCAGATTAAAGAAATTATAAAATAGCCAATGGGCATGTTAAGTTCCATACACAGTAAATAACTATTGTAAAATTTCTAAACAGCAACGTTAGGTTTTTAAAAATTGATGATGATATTGATTTAATTGCCGTGGTATCTTTCATATTAATTAGGGTATGCCTAAAGACTAACATAAGATACGTTAAAAGACTAACACAAGCTAAGGTCTTCCATGAATATAATAAGTTCATATAACAATTGGCCACAGACTTGATAAATGGGAAGGATAGTTGGCGCTGTTTCTGAAATTTTCAATATATTATCTTTGAACCTAAGACCTAGACCTCAAAACTTATATCTGCTATACTTAGAGTGGAGTCGGAAAAAGGACAAACGGTGTTTACTATGTCTTCAAATTAAGAATCACGCTTGTTTTTATATGACTCATAAAGTTTTATTTTGTTTAAAATTTTTATTCCCATCTGAATCTTTTTTATTCTCTGGAATCTTTCGCCGTTCCTATCTTGCTATAGCTCCGGCCACATGTTAATCATAATCAGAAACGGAGCAACTTTCTTAATGCCTCTAGTTTTTTGCCGATTATATTTTCAAAATTTAATATTTACACGATTAAGATTTGTATACATGAGCATCAGATTACGCTTTTAGTATTAATACACTTTCCACTTCTTCCCGCCGTTTCCGGGTCAATGGGATTTATCATTCCATATGCATTCAACTTTCGGGCACAACATTTAAATCATTAAATTTTGCATTGTCACATTTTGTTTTGTTCTGGTTAAAATTGCCATGCCCGCTTTAATGTCTAAATTTGAAGCACTTCCTTCTCTCAGCTATAATTCTAATAATTTTTGCTTTACAATTATTCAGTTGATTGTCATAGATTTTACTGTGTTAATGATCCCACTTTACATCTCCATATTTTCATATTAATGCTCATTTCCCGAAATATAAGAGAAAATCAATACAATATCTGCAGCAGATATTCCAGTTATTTGTGGGCCACCACATAATACGAGAAAAAGTGCTGTATTTTTCAAGCGTTAGACATAACAATTTATACCGCTTTCGAAAAAAAGGAGTAAAAAGTTAATATCTGTAAGCCAGCATTATGATTCCAATTCGACTTGTGTTTGAAAAAGTTTAGGGTGTCACATTTCTTTTAGAGAGTTAAAGAAATGAGACGATGTTATTTTACAAAACTTTTTTGTATGAATTATGATGTGATATTCCAATCATCGAAGAATAAATGTCTCTAAAAAATTTTATTTTTATTTTCCAAAATTTTGGTATAGTTCATAGGGA
Source organism: Trichopoda pennipes (assembly GCA_030448955.1). Lineage (NCBI taxonomy): Eukaryota > Metazoa > Arthropoda > Insecta > Diptera > Tachinidae > Trichopoda > Trichopoda pennipes. Next base: position 3,213,376 of record JASKUP010000023.1, read on the forward strand.
TGGATGTATTATGGTTTTCATTGTAACATTATAATTGCATTTTTGTATGTAAATCCAGTCTTTACTCTGGATTAATAATATGGTTAAGGTTAGTTTTTTAGCTCTCCAGTTGTTGCCGTTTGTAAAGAAAGGCTTACAACGTGCTTTAACTTTTAACGTTTAAGTTGAAGTTAAAGCCGTAGTTAGATAGCTGCTGTTAGTTTAGTCAGTTTCCACGATTTAATTATTTTTTTTCAAGAATTCTGTAAAACTTTCACATTGAATTTTATTTCGAATAAAAATCGGTTTTATTCCTAAAGTTCTTAATTTTATTCTTAAGCCCTTATTTCCATTTATTACTTTAAATATATCAAACTGTTTTTTGTTCAATTTGTTGTGTAACTCGTATTATTCTGATTATATTAAATATTATATAAAAAGCAAAGAAATATAACACTTTTAACAGCAGCCGCTTTTGAGGTAATGCTAAGTGAGAAATAAGTGAAATCAAGAAGTAACTTGTGTTTGTGTTTTAAACAAATTTTCAACATCGTTAATAGCTTTAATTTTTAGAATTTTTTGTCGTTGTTTAGTTTGAACAGTTTTCTCGATTGCAAATCTCTCAAATAGGCTTATAATTTCGAAATTTATTATGATTTAAGAATTAAGAATTTTGCAATTCCATTAATTAGCCATCAGCGTTAAAATTGTCATGATCAGCTTTAAGTATTTGCCGTTAAGATTTTTATGTCTTCTTTATTATTCTGCTTAGAGTTGAATTTGATTCAACAGAAAAACATTGTGGTCGCTGTAATATGAATCATGCTTCCATGCTTTTGTGTTTCTTCAACTTAAATCAATTCAACTTAAAAAGAATTATATTCTCTTTTAAGATGCTCAGCATTTGAGCAATATTTGTAACAGTTTCGAGTGGCTTAATTTTAATTTCAACACCAGAAGTTAAACTTGTAAACTTGTCTACAACACTTTTATGTCTTTGAATTTAAATAACAAAATATCTTGTTTATTTGCAAACATCAGTCTCGTCATCTTCTTCTTTATCGTCTTCGTCATTATGATCTTTAAAATCATTTGCATTGCAATCATTTTAACAGTATGGTCTCATACTTTACAATACGATTTTGTTATTATGATTATGAAGAAAACGCAGTTTAGGGTGGCCATGTTTTATATTTTATTTCAAATTCATGAAAATAAGGCAAGTTTGCAGTAGACAAATTATAAGAATAAACAAGAAAAAGAGGTTTAATAAAAAATCAAAATATAGAGGATTATAAAAGATAAAATTGGATTTTATCAATATATAAAAGATATAATAAAAGTAAGTGTTCTAAGTAAAAACCCGCTTCGCACCATCCCATCTGCAATTCTTATTAACAGATGCCTTCATTAACTCGTCTTCCATTCCCTTACTGAAATAATATTTATTTCCTAATTTCTTTGTTTTACAATACTGGCGCCCTATCCATGTTCAAATATGCATCTGCTTTCACAGCCTCTTTTTTGCCTAATCAAGAAGGCAGGACGTTTCCGGGTTTTAAAAAATATTTATTTTTCTTTCTAATCAAGGTTCAGTTGTAATATAAAATTGAGTTTTTATTCATTGTAGCTTAGTCGATCTATTTTTAAAAATTAATTGTTTATTGTAATTCAGTTTAGGTTCATTATTATGTGTGATTAAGAATTAAAGAGAATACTAAATAAAAGAATTTAAATAAAAATAACAATCTGCGTCAGTATTATTCGTATCTATCTACTAGAGAGTTGTCGATTTAATACTTTTTGTTTTTAATTGAACAGAAATTATTCCCAACTTAAAGGAACCCCTGCGGCTCCTTTACAACTATTAGCTGATTTCTTTTTATTGTTCTATTTTTCAAGATCAGACAGCATGTCCCTTATTTCGCTTTTGTAAATAGATAAAAAGTATTAAATTTTATATTCGTAATAGTATATAGGGTAAAAAAAATTGTGACATTTACATCCTACTGTAAAGAAGTTATTTGGGTAAAAAATAATCTTTTTTCTTTACATATTTTGGTTATCTTGATTTCAATTTTAGTTTTGTTTACATTTTTAAAAATTAGCCATGACTGATACAACATACGATCTACCAGAAGTTGTATTTTATTATGCATATTATATATTTATTACATACTAGTAGACAAAATATAAGAAAATTTATTTCAATATTCAGAAAACGGAGTTCACGAATGAACTATGTCGGCTCTTTACTTTATATCGGGTATATCTTTAAATTTTTTATTATTATTAAAGTCTTTATTACTAGTTCGTAGATATCATCAAAAAGTAAACATAATATTTTTTTAAGGAGAAAAAGAACGTAAGATATTCTCGTAGTTGACTTTTCTAACACAAATCGCTACGCAGAAACCAACCATTATTTAATTCACTCGTCTTTCTTTAATATTTTGTTTTATAATTATTATTATTTATAATTTATATTTAAAGTAATTTTATTCTCTGTTTCTCTGACTGATTATTGAGGTTGTGGTGGTTGTGGTTTCGCGGCCCCACAACAGACAGGTCAGTTTTTTATGGTGGCCAGGCTCATATCACTTTTAATAACACCTACCTGGTGGAATGTTCATCCAGTGAGCATAGTAGACATGTGCTCTGGACAGGAGTTGGAAAGTCCCCAGCTCTTCAGCAAGGAGTGGTGGTTTGCAGCCCTGCTCTGGAATCACTAAAGTTGCAACTAGGAAATACCTGTTGCTAGAATTAGTCTTCGGCTTCCTAGGGCGTGAATGACGTTTGCTTTACATTCCCAGTGGTATGATCACCATCTGATTAAGGTTCCGTAGCCAGGCACAGATGTAAATCTTATCACGTAATCTCTGCAGCACTAACATGTTGGTGCTATATAGGGTCCGCAATCTAACGTTTTTTTATTCAACTAGTGCTTATTTCGTGAATGGTAACACTTAGCTCATATTTGATTAGACAGATAATTAGTTTTTGATTAGACAGATAATTAGTTTTATCCTTCCTCTGAACGAATATGGTTATGTATACGCTTGAACAATGCTGGGAAATTTCGCGACATTACTTTGGAAATCATGGTAATGTTGCAGAATGTGTGCGAAAATTGCGTACGGATTTTGGAAGAAGAGAAACACTGTCAGCTCCGTATGTTCGTTATCTTATGAAGAAAGTGAAAGAAACTGGCATCCTCATCGATAATCCAAATCTTAAAAACCGAAAACAGTGCGTAGATCCGAGAATATTGCTGCTGTGGCAGAAAGTGTGCGTGAAGCGCCATCAACATCAATTCACCGTCGTTCTCAACAATTTAACATTTCAGAGACATCATTGAGACGAATTTTGCACAAAGACCTTGGTATGACGCCATACAAAGTCCAACAGGTTTAGGAGTATAGCTTTAAAAAAAAAACAAAAAGTTATTTGGCGGAGCCTTTAGAAATGAAAGTTATTATTGGACTTTTATTTCAAATTAGACCTTGTATTTTTCCTTCAATTGAACATTACTGGACTACAAATAAGCTATATAATGTACACTATATAAGCCGAAATTGAAAACGGAGTAGCAACTTTCACTATTTTGATTTGGTTGATAACTCAATACCATCTGCCGATACCATTAGATAATATAAGGTGAGACCAATACTAAATCATTTCAACAATGTAAGGCGTGAAAACTATGTACCGAATAAAAATATTTATGTTGACAAATCCATGAAGCTATGGCGGAAAAGATTGCTTTTCTGCCAATACATAAGAAATAAAAAACACAAATAAGGTATCAAACTATTAAGCTGTATGCGGAAAATCTAAGGATACTTTAAATATTGTAGGTCACACCACTGACGTTGTTTTGCGGACTATCTCGATTAAAGTAACATAGATTACATACATAATTTTTATAATTCAGTTAATCTTACAAAACTGTTACTTCCAGGAAAAACTTATATATGTCGAACCCAAAAAAATATCAGAAAAGAGAGGCCCAGAGATGAGCAAAACGTAAACTGAAAAAAGGCATTTTTTTGATGCTGTTGCTGTATGCAAATTGAGAGACACTTGGTTTACAATAAATTGGCTGTGTGACATCTAGCACCGCCGTAGTAAAATAACATTAAGTAATATTCACGTCGTCAATAATACGCCAAAATCTCGGGATAGCGTGACCCATTGACCGTTACCGCATTTTCAGCCTCATTTTCGAAAAAACGGCCCAATAACGCCTGCAGACCACATAGCGCACCATGCAGTGACATATTGAACATGCAAAGGAATCTTAATAATCGCTCTAGGAATTTCAGAAGCCCAAATGCGGCAATTTTGCTTGTTGACAAACTCCGACAAGTGAAAATGGGTTTCTTACGAAAAAATGATTATTTTAGAATAATCATCGGGTTGTTCCTGAATGAATTTAGAGAATCTGCGGTGATGTGAATGGTCATGGTTCAATTCCTGTACCAGTTGAACCTTTTAAGGCTTCAAAGTGAAATCCTTACGCAAAATTCGGCATGTGGTGATTATGGATAATCTCTATTGTTGAGATCGTCGAGATATTGACACGGGTCTGATGTTCTCAAATGAACGAACCGGTCGAATATGTGTTGGTTTTCTTATATTTTGTATCGCGCCTGTCGATTCAAATTTAACGACCAAATTCTTAGTAGCGGTCACAGAAGGACTACGGAAATATCACTAATTTTATGAAATGAAATTTTAAGGGAACCACCATTTTCATAGTGAATTTTATTTATTTTAATGTGATTTTCGTGCGAAATTGAATTCAGTGCAACAATTGTCAATACGTCAAAGAACTACATAAATGCCAAAACTATCATATTGTTGGTGTTGCCATAATTGAAAGGCAAACTTCCTGTTGAAAAATCCGATATAAAGTTACTTCATGTATAAGTTCACAGAAGAATTCATCGTCGCATTGATTGGAGAAGAGATTCGACAGGTTTTAAAAAATTACATTGTAAGACCTCCATCGTTTAGAGCCTTTACGGCTAACTAAAAAACAAATAGTGACTGACAATGCCATGACATTTATGTGCCCTAGTATTACTTCTGTCCAGCCTGTGAAGGGAAACCAACCTTCGGTGTGTAACAAAATAAAAAATTACTTTATTTCTTGTATTTGAATTATTTTTTCCATTATATTTTTTTTTGGAAATTTTTAACAAATGTTCTGTTCACGGAAACCAACATTGACTTTTTTATTCATTTACCAGAAATGATTTATCGATAGTGGCACTAATATAATCCGGTTTTATTCATAGTTACTCAAAAATTACTAATTTAGTGGGTACGAAATAGCATGTAGTTGGCATCTTAAAAGGGAATACAATATACTATTTATCTCGTAGTTGGCAGTTAAAATGTTAAGGACTTTACTTTTTGCTTTATGATCAAAATTTGTGAAGTAGTAAAATTTTCTAGTAACAATATTGACACTCAAAATCTGTTCACTCTGCCAAAATAAACTTCGTTTTATTTTAATCATGCTGTTTTAATGCTGACATTGAGTATTTAACAAATGTGCGAATTTTAACAACGTATCAATCGAAACTGGTTGTTTATCTCTGTGCATATTTTCATATTTTTAATTCACTGCGAACATTTTAAATTGATTTTAATATTGTGGTTTGATGCTGGCATGACCATATATTTCTAATAACTACAAATTATACTAATTTAAAGTTTACAACTTATTTAAGTTCAATACACAGCGCAGATGTAATACAGAATACAGATAGATTGAATATAGATATTAGCAAATAAAAATTATTAATTTAAATTAAAATTGATGTTATGAAACTTCTGACATATCTGTCGTAAGTCGCATAAAGTTTTAACATTATATTATAAAAAACATATATAAAACTAAAATTGTAATTAAATGACTAGTCGGTATATAAATACATCCTTCAATATTTATAGATTTTTTTTTTATAATTTATTAATTTTTTATAACTAGAAAAGGCCAAATTATTTTTACTTACCCCCTTCTATTTAATTCAAAAATAATTTTACTCCGCTCTTTTTTTTATTTATAAAAACAAATAATTTATTCAATAATTATGAAAATATATTTTTACATGACATTTTTGCTTATAAATTAATTTATGATGTTTCTCTTTAACAAAATTAGCACATGTTTCTTTAAAGAAAAATTTATTGTAGAAAATAATTATTTTCATCTTTTTTTTTTTACAAACGTAACTAATATTAAAATAATGTAACTATTACAATGAGTGTTTTTTTTTTTTATTCTGTGGCTTAAAATATATTTTTGATTTTAATTATGCTTAAAGAAATATTTGCAAAAACAGATAATGGAAGACAATTAAAAAATGTTATATGAAAGATTCAACTGACATGATAAGTAATTGAAATCCTTTGAAATATTTGTAGCTTAATTCTGAACTATCTTTCTTTATAACAACAATTTTGATCGATCTAATGGAAATGAAGAAAGTAAAGTGGTGATAAATGATTAATTTTAAAACAACATTATAAAAAGAAATTAAACAGAAATCCTTCATTTGTATGTTATTATAGTCCATTGTGTTTTCATTTATATTTTGTTGGAATGGTTTCATTAGCTTTTAGGTGTCTACATCCAAAAGCTAAGAATGTCTATACGTCTACCATAGACCTTTATATTGAAGAGACTAAGAGGTAGGCTATAACTGCTATAACAACAAATTTAGAAAATAAAAGGCATTCTGCAGATAACATGATAATCATAAACATATTTACACTGTTTAAACTGTGATAGGCATAGGATATTTCTTAATATAGATAAAACTTTATCTGCTAATAAGAAGTACTAAATAATATTTCCAGTTGTCATTAATATAAATTTGAGGAAATGCTTTCCACGTGATGTTATTAAAGGAAGAAATTTGATAAGCATTACTAAATAATTTTGGCAATATTGAGAGATGATTGGAAAATGTGTGAATTAAAAATATGGGATCATTACTGGTTATTGCAGGTATAATTTCAAAGGCATCAAGAGAAAACTTAAATAAAAAAATAAAATGAATTAAACGAATTAGGCAAAATATTTAAGCAGCTTTTCTTAAAACATTCTAACATCTAACTTAAAATATTTCTTTATTATTTTCAGCTACCAAATCAACACAAACATTTAACGAACATTTTCTTAAGGTTTCCTTAAATTTTTGTTAACAGTTTGGCACCATGCACTTTTTAACTTTCCTTCGTTTCCTTTGCTACTGATTCCAATGTTATTTGAAACAAAAACGAAAAAAATATACATAAAATTAAGCTAAGATCAAATAAAATGAACACTGTTTGCTTCCAAATATTAAATACGAAATGCTTGATGGGAATTTTAATGGTTTTTGTTTAAAATTAATAAATTACTAAATTTAGAATATTCTTGATATTCTTGCAGAATTTAAAAGAATTTACACAATTCTATAAACAACAAACAAAAAGTTTTTTAACTTAAAGCCAATAGAGGCTCTTCATCCATATCTTTTAATGCCGTTGCTATTGCTGCTGTTGTTGTTGTTGAGTGTGTAGCTTTTTTCTTGTATTTCTTTTGTTGCAATTTTGTTTTGGCCAATTTTGTCTTTGATTTACTCGCTTGTTTGGATTTCTTCAATTTTCTTTCCTCGGCTGCCTTTTCCTTATCCAAAAGCTCTAATTGTTCAAAAATATTTTTTGGATGTGGATGTGTGCTGGGCTTACTGGAATTCTTAGCCTGATACACTACCACAAAATGTGAAAAAGCCGTATCGACGGGCGTATTTATGTCTGCAAAATCGCGGAAATGGGCAAATTGTTCTTCCGGATAAGTGTATTTTTGCACAAAGTCTATACTGTCTTCAGGATGATAGGGCATTTCCTCTTCAGGATAAAATGTACCACCACGTATGACACCAAAGTCGCCTGAACCCAGAATACTATGATCATAGCCGACCGCTCTTTGATGGGGTGTTAAGCCGGGTCCAAAATTACCCTCAGGTCTAGCTTCGGCATATTTGGGTATAATGGGTGCATCGCTTAAGGGGAAATAGGGACGAGAGTGTCCCAGCGGAGGTGCCTCCCTGTAAAAGGGTGGATAGTAATTTTGCGCTGCCTGTGTATGTGAATCGATGGGGTTTACAAGCGTTGCCTTTGGGCCATCAGATTTGGCATTATATCTAGGATTTGGTATGGGACGAAATTGTGTTGCGGGTGGTTCATGAAATTGACGCTCTTGCGAGCGCAGTATGGTTATGGGACCAAAATCATTGGGTTCCATCAGCATATCAGTATCTTCTTCAGGAAATTCATCTGCAATTAAAACAGAAAAGAAACACAAATTTATTTATTCTATTCGCTTAAGTTAATTAAATTTAAAATTATTTTAAATAAACTTCCTCTGTGATAAATAGTCATTTAATTATACACTTAAGCTTCGGGCTTCTATTGTTAAAATAACAATTTCTACTGTCAGATTTACTACTCAATTTAATTAAATTTGTTTATGTCTTAATATTTTTATTTCCATCTAATTAGTTTTGGGTTCTATCATCACATTAGCTGTACCTCTTTGGTTTATTAATTCCACGTTAACTAACCGTGCATAATTTTTACAAAAAGGTTTTTGTTTTTTTTTTGTTTTCAAATTTTGTCTTATTATTCGATCATTAAGAACTTTTTCGATGTGTGCTTAGAACTTGCCAAGTATTCATGACACCTCCTCTTAAATTTTGAAGACTGTATATTTTTGTAATGATGATAATTATTTTATATTTTAAAAAATTTTTGATGTTTCAAAAAACACAAAACTAAAAGCAAGGTTAAACACTTTTTTGTTATCAGAATAATGAGTTTCTAAATAACATATATTTGTAGAATGACTTTAGTCTTAAACACAAAACGTCTTGGAAAACAATTAGGGTGTTTTTAAATCCAGTAAGATTTAAATTTAATGAGCTATAAAACAAATTCTTTTAAAATTGAAATCTACTGTATTGAAAATTAGGAACTCTTTAGAGCAACCACAAAATAAAATTTTCAAGTATTTTTCAGAAAAAATTTGCTTAATTTATAATTAAAACAATCAATGAAATCGAGAATTTGATTTAATCATGTTCTATAACTCATAAAAAGGGCATAAAGGAGGGAAAAAAATTATTTTTTATTTTAGGGAAACTTAAAGGAAGCTTGGGCATAGAAACTGAATTTTAATTTTACTATTTTGTAACTCAACTCATCCTATTTACTTAAAGATTTATTAATAAACCATTTAGTAAAGTCTTAATGGCATCCAGTTTTTTCTGTGTTTTAAGATAAAGATGCAAATTTTTAAAAGTATTTTATTTTAGATTATTGCAAAATATGCAATTCCACATTCTTACACTTAATAGTTTAAAGTAATTGCAAATAAATTTTTATATCGCCAATATTTTCGTTGATAAAAATAAACTTGCAAGTCATATGCAATAATGCCTCAACTAAAATAATTAAATCTTGAAATAAAATTAAATTGTCGCATAAAGCATTTAAATTATTTTTGCATCATAAACAGAGAACAATTGTCATCGGTGTTAAAGAATAAGAAACTAAATAAATGTATGAATTTTTCAAATTAATAGACAGTCTATTAACAATTGCTTTGGGGGTTAATGCAAATCATATTAAAATAATTGAAGTATAATTGCTATGCCAAAAGCGGTTGAAGCCAATTAGTGAAATTATAACATAAATTCTAGTTAATCACTTAAAAACAAATTAATTGGCCATGGCTGGAAAATTACTACACAAAATGACATATTAAAAAATGCACATTCAAAAAAAGCCCTGTGTTACTGCAATTATAGCATTAACCTTATATGCATTTTATTTATAGTCCTGCATTCTTATATTCTGACATTGAATATTTGCACCATTGATTAAAAGTGATTTAATTTAGTATAATTTTTTCAGTTATTTGAATTTTACACAAATTAACGTTGTCATTTCACTTATTGTTAATTATTTTTTAATAAATATTTGTCTTTCACTACACAATTCAACAGAATATCTCCACATTAAATGACAGTTTGTTTATTGCTATTGATAAATCGTGACATGCTGTAAAGTACTTATGAGAATTAACAATAAATTGTTTTTATTTATTTATTTTAAAAAATATATATATTAAAAGAATTTATACGGAAATCTACAAAGTATTTGTATTGGGAAATTAATGTGCTTAACATGAATCAAAAGAACCATGAAGTTAATGTCTTTTTAATTATTATTAAATTATTTATTTCTATCTGCTGCTATGTAATAATAAAAGAAAAGGAAAGAAAAACTCTCGTGTTACCAGATTGTTGGCCGCTCTTTTATGCTGGCATTTAGTACCAGCTAGTGCTCGTAATATTAAGGCGTTTCCTCCCAGCTCCTCTACATTTTTCAGCAGTTACAAAAGAAAATCATACCAGCTACGTAAAATTCTCTTTAATTTCTTAAATAAATTAGAAGTTGGAGCCCTATGCTGGTATTATGCTATATAACTTCAACTTTATCGTGACATTGTCAAAAATAATAATAAATTGTTGGATGCCCCAAACATATATATCATACATACACAGTACATGTCAAATTCCATAAAGTTTTTGAATTTGAAATCTATTTGCTTGAACGACTTGAAATTTAAATTTAGACTAAAATTTAGGATGCATCGATATGACTTTTGATAGATACTACTATAGATGCCTATGCTCATAAAAAATATTGGCGATATTCGTATCGTCAGAAATTTAATTCAGAGTTCAGATTTTTAAAAGTAAAATAATACTGTTGTCTACTTCAAAACCTATTAAATGTGTTGGCTATTTATGCTTAAATATTTGTTACAACACTTACAAAGTTGTTATGTTTGTTTATTGAGTGTTCTAGGGGGAAATCAAGATAAATTAATTTTGCGTCTGCACCAAGAGTCGACCGATAGTCAACTTTAGGGAGAAAGGAACATAAAAAAACATTAAAATATGTCTTTGTTAAAGCCTTAACATTGCCTTTCAAAGCAATTCTCATATTGTTGATAGAGCTTCTATACATAAAGAAAAGTAACAAAATTTAGATAAAAATACCTTGTCCTTTTATGGTATAAAGTTATGGACGATAAGCATAATGTTTTTAAATGAAATGGAAAAAGTGGATTGTATAGAAATATCGGGGTTTTAAACATGAAGTTTTTTTTTCAATCGTGGTAACAGCGACAACATGATAGTGTTAACATTGTAGATGCATTAGCAATTATGAAAATGATTTCAACTTTGCACGAAATTCGCATTAAATAGTTAAGATCCGCAATGAAAATGATGGTTCTGTTAAAGTAACATTTTGTAAAATTCATGATATTTTCGGACAACATAATCGTTCCTTTGAGACTGCTATTAAGTATTCGTTCATTAAATTTGAGTCGACAGGCTTGATAGCAAATGTTCGAACACTAGCGCATATTCGGCCGGGTAGTTCAACTGAAAACATTGCAGCCGTGAGCCACAGTGATGAATCAGATCCAAATTAGTCAATTCCCCGACCTTCTCAACAACTAGGGTTATCCAAAACCACCACATGGCGAATTTTGCATAACGATTTGATTTTGAAGCCGAAGGTTCAATTGGTACAGGAATTGAAGCCGACCGACCATTCACAACGCCGTAGATTCAGTTGGTTCATTCAGGAACAATCGGCTGGTTTTTTGAAAAAACAATTTTTTCAGACGAAGCACGTTTTCAATTGTCAGGGAGGCTCTTGAAAATCCTAAAACGATTATTGAGAAACCTTTGCCTGCTCAACCTGTCACTATATGGTGTGCTATGGGGCTGTTGTTTTTTTTTCGAAAATGAGGCTGAAAATGTAGTAACATTACGCTATCGCGAAATGCTAACAACTCAATTTTGGCCTATTATTGACGACGTGGATATTAATGACATGTGGCTTCAACAGCATGATGGCACATAGCACAACCAATGAAACGATTAATTTCCCAATCGCATAATTTCACGACAATAAGCAATTTAGTAGCTAGCCAGACACTGTGAATTGGCACTACTGGATTGTTTTTTTTATAGGGCTATGTTAAGGACAGAGTCTATACGGAGTCACTCAAATCGATTTCAGCGGTAAAGCTCAAAATCCGTTATGTGATTAACGACATAGGATCGCCATTTTTGCCTAAAATTGGTTAAAAACTTTAATGAAAGGATCGATATCGGTCTGCGTAGTCGTGGTGGACATTTGCCAGATATCGTTTTACATTCATATTTGCCGAACCTTTCTCTCGAAATACAAAAAACATTTGAATCATCTTAATCTAAATTTTTTGTTTTATTTTATTTTAAATAACAAACTTTTTGTTGAAAAACCTTTTACATGCCACGGTATTTTTCTTTAAGTTTTTTTAATGTATATTTAACTTTTGAAAGTTAAAAATATGAAACCGATAACAGCATATTCACGGTTAAAATATACATTTTCAAGATCCCATAACCATGCTTCTTACTATTTTGTGGAAATTTTTATAACCTTTTAAAGTTGTTTAATTATCTAGATGGTAATAGCATGATGTGTCTATGAACGCAAAATGCAACAGGCAATAAAAAAATTTTAAAGCCAAAAAGACCTCGTCTTTAAAAATGTAGTCAGTCGACACTTTATACACCTTACTAGCGTACCCGTGACTGCGTTGCAAGTCATTAGTGGTTTGTTTTTATTCCGCAGCGTTCTTTTTTGTATGTGCCCAAAAATTCAGTCATTCAAGAAAATTAATCAGAAAGAACACAATATCTTTTTTTTCGTTTTTATGTTTTTTTAATAATTTTATTTTTTTACAATTCAATATTTTTGTGCTTATATAATACGTCTCATTTTATTGCAATGCTTTTTCACTTACGACATTCTTTGATCGATTTTGGTTCGCGGTATAGGTGAACATAGCAGTTGGTTTATTAACATAATGAACATGATACATATAATTGAGCGTACGAAAAACAGGGATAATTGCAAAAGCAACACGTATGGGGAACTGAAGCCGTTTAAAATCAAACGGCAAATCTGAAGGAATCATAGGAATGCGTGGTATCAGCACATTTTCGCCCTTATATTCTCCTTTGTAAATTTTTGCTTTAATCACATTTGCATGGCTTTTTTGACTACTAAACGTGTCCCATTGCAAAGTCGTGGCTGGCAGATATTTCGAAGCAAAATAATTGGTGCACCAACTTTTTTTTGTAGTCGGTGAGGCGACAGTCCAGATAACTCAAGCGAACTTAAAACTTCGACTGGATAATTTACAACATCGTCTTCATTGGTAACAGAGTCAACCGCTTTGTAGGTAAAAATTTTCCCGTGAATGTCATTCAAAATTATCACATTGTTAGTCGAAACATCTGTATTTTTCGCAGCTAAGATAGCTCTTTCCTCCAACCATTCATGGTTTCTAAAATTTTGTGCAATACCGGGAAATACGTTTGTGACCAATTCTTGTTTTGATTGTGCAAAGTGGCAAAAATTATCTGGAGGCGTAATCATTTTTGTGGTGGGGTCAATTGGAATTGCGCCATTTCCAACAATTGCTTTGCAAAACGTTCGGCTGATGGATCATTTTGGAATTGAATACGCAAATTACACACACACACAAAATGCAACAGAATATTGAAAAGAAAATTCTCTATTTGTTTGCACATACACTTGCTATGAACATGGACATATTTCGATTTGTATTCCTGTCGCAATCTCTGCAAGCACACACACACAGCAACGTACAAACGAAAACACTTATTTCATTTGATACAAAACATTGAATCGAAGTATTCAATGGAAAAAGTTATGATTTTTTCGAAAAATTTGTCTTGTTTTAAACACCCACTGTGGATGCATAATTTTGCGTAAACGCATGAAACAAAGATACTAACCAGCGAACAACCATGACGAAGGTAATGTGAAAATTTGGTGGAAATCCGACGGCGCATCTCGTCAAACACTGGCAACCAACGGACACCTATTTTGGGCTTAATTTTTATAGATATAGAGAAAAAGGATCCATCACCATATCGGCTATAAATGGAAGATGTAAAAAAAATTTAATGTGTGTCTTAATATTTTTATATTTTTCAATCGTATATTCATGTTAATATTCATGGAGAGAAAGAGATCATTTCCACTTAAATTTAATATTGTACATCATATTAAAATAAGAGGCCTTCAATTTTATATTATATCTGATCTTTTAAACTCAAAATTCGCAAAGAATTCAATTTTCAAAAACAAATAAGAAACACATTAAACCAAAAATCAAAGGATATAAACCCAGTTCATAATTTACCAACCTGTTTGTACTATTAAAATTCTATACAGTGTTTGTAATTTTAAATTTTATTTCACTTTAAAACTTTTTTAATGTTCCCTTTTTAATGCTTTTAATTAAAGTTTCCTAAAATATGTTTATTATTTATACTAACCTTTAAATATAAGATAAAATATGCCAAATGCCAGTTTGTGGGTCAAATATGCCAATAAAAAAATTTTATCAAAAAATTAATTAAAGTCGTGATTTTAATAAAAAAAATAAACAGCGAACAGACAAATTCTTATTTTTGTATATTAAAAGAAAAAAAAAAAACATCGCACAAAAAACTATAACACCCAACCCAAATATCAAATATCTGCTTCGTAAAGATAATACTAATACTAGTAACTAATACAACTATTATGCCAAAAGAATTATTTTATTTTTTTACGAATTTTTAAGATTTTGCCAAATTTTTATGCACGTTTTTGGCATATGGCTATTCCGCACTTTTTTAATAAATATGTTTTGCTTTGAAATCGAATTCTAACTAAAAGTCAAGGTTTTTATTTTTTTTTGCCTGTACTTTTAGTTTCATGTACAAATTTTATTTATGATTTAGTACCTGTTTAGTACGGTAGGTGCAAGAAGAATATAACAAAATTAATCTTGACATTAAATAAGCTATTCTAGAAGTTAAAAAAATATGCATATAAAATATCTAAATGTATGAGTACATTAGTAAATAAATACATAAAAATTTATATTATTTATTCGATTTTTAGATATATCGAAATTGATATACACTTCGGAGGGGGGTTACTTTTAAAACATTTGTTTCCAATAATTTTATATTAATTTTTTCTGCTAATTTTATATTTTTTCTAAAAACTTACATTTTTATTTCTTAACATAGAAAACTTTCATTGTTTTAGAATTAAATTTAATTAAATTGTTAATTATTTCAATTATATGTCTTATTCATCGACTAGTACTAAATGATAATTTAGTTCTCGTAATTACATATTTATTAAATAAAAGAAGAAAACACTTTATTAAATTATCCAAGAAATTGCTTCACTTAAATATGTAATTAAAAATCACTCTTAAAACAAAAAATACTTTAATAGAAAAAATTATTATAGTTTATGTTTTTTTCTGGAAATCGTTCAACAAGCCAGAGTTCCGGCATACTGTATTATTAATTCAATAAAATTGCAGACGAGTTTGCACGACTGGATACTAAGTGGCATAAAAAAGGGTAATTAGAATCAGTCAAGGCACTTATTATATACTGCCAGGGTATGTATACTAAATTCAAAGTGGGAGTAACTGATCCGTGCTGGAGAAATAGCATAGATATGCAAGGTCATAATATGTTTTGTTTCATACTAAGCCAATAAGGTGCCCCTGTAGGCTAGTAGGTAGTGTACTAGCTTGTCAGTATGGTGGTTGTGGGTTCGATTTCCAACGAAGACCTTGGTTCTTTTTTCACTACAAAAATAAAAATTGACTGTCGGTGGAGCAGCTTAGCGATGAAGGCATAGTCACTGGTCGCTGTACTGTGTCTTATATGGCAGTTAATATCCGACTATCCTTTTACTTTCACCACCTGTTTCATCTCTTCTCTATCCCTTTTCCTGAAGAATGTAGCACGGTACTTGGCTAAATAAGCATTATTGCCTGAAGTGTTACTTCTCTTTATAAAAAAAAAAATTCTGGCTTGAAATGAAGAATTTTGAACATCATTGTACGTAAGTGCACACCCCTCTGCATCATTTTGCATTATATTTTTCCAAGTTGTGCCAGAACAAATTAAAATTAAAGTCATAAAAAGCAAAACGTTTGACAAACCTGAATTATAAAGCCAAAGGCATAGAAACCTAAAAGAAAGTTTTCGCAAAACTTAGATGATCAAACGATGCGTCGCGATGATTAGTTGGACGCAAAGTGAGTCACAGAATAACCCATTTGAAAAATATTGTTAGAGACTCTTTGGGTCTCCTAAGTGTAGTTGTTCTATGGGCACAATCTAAGGCAGATCTCCAATTTTTTTCTAAATAAAGTTAACAACAAAAACCACATCTCCCTCAAGTGCTTAATTTCTGAAAATAATCCTAACTTTAAACCTATTTATTACAAGACGTTAATGCAACAAGTAATATCAAACAAGTGTCAAACGGATGCATAAATAGCATTGCTATTCTTGGTATAGAAGTGTATTAGAACTGTAATTTAATAAACAAAAGACTTAGAAACCAAACCTGATTATTTTAGCGGAATCAGACACGGTTGATGGTAACAAGGACACACGTTTGTATTTAGCCGTGAGGAGTCATGCTTCTTTTATTTCATCAATATAATTTGTATGTCCAAATAAAATAAATACAACATTAGCTGTATACTAAATATATAGATATGCTCAGAATTTTTAATGGCATTTAAAATTAAATAGTTAGATTTTTGTTTTGTGGAAAAAACGCAAACTGATTATCATTCTCAGCAAAGTTTTATTTTTAAGTTTAAGAATAATGCCATTTTAAATAGATATTTTTGCTAAAAAGACTATTGTGAAAAGAATAAGCAATGAAACATCTTGAATAAAAAAAATAATTATAAACTTATTTTTTTTTAGTTTTAAAGTCTCTAGGAGTGGCTTTCAGAACATTAACGAACAAATTTTGAGAAATTTGAATATCAACTTATTTATCTGTGTTAATATTTTATAAAACTTTAATACATTAAAGCAATTTAAAATAAAAAGCAAATAATAATTCAAATTTGTCTCTCGCATGGAGATACTGAAATATTATTCACTCCATTCATATTTACATTTAATAAGGAAAAAGATGAATATATGTATTTTATTGTTGTGAATAACACGAAAAATGCTACTCACGTGTTAATCATTTAAACTTGGAGGCCAATTGACAATTCCATTTCCTAAAATCAATTTGTTTTTATTTTGGAATTTCATTCTTGTTGGAAAAACATTGCGCCCGAATATGTTCTACCCATATTGTTAAGCATAATATCATTGATCATAGTGAAATAACGTTCTTTATCGACAGGAACGCGAGCTTCCGCTTGATTTCGGAAGAAACCAGCTCTAGCAATGACACCACCGTGGAATTTTCCTCAAACCTTGTATTTTTTTAATATAATGAGTCTGTTACAAATTGGCTTTATTCCATATAGCTCAATTTGTTTCTATTAACAACCCTTTTAGGTCAATAATTAACCTCAAAGTAGGACACACTTTTGCATACATATAAGGTGCGTCAATCTATTCATGATAATTTGCCAAAACCATTTCGTAAGTTCTTTCGGGCTTTAAAATAACACTCAATATAAAATTAGTAATTAAATCCATATTTAATTGATATTTACTACAAGTTGGGATTTATTGTATTTCTTGAATTTTAAAAATCATTTCGTATTCATGAAGAGTTTTTGAATTTTTAAAAGAATTTTTTTTTTATTTTTTATAGGAACAAGGTTAAGGTTGATATGTGTGTTTTATATATATACGATATTAAATAAATTATATATAATCAATTCATAGCATTTTTATGTCTGTACATAAACCTTAAAAACTTAGTTGACGTTGAAGTCTATATTAAAAATTGTAACATGTACGTTAACAATTAGCAAACATTTGCGTTCAAATCGCAAACTACTTAAACGAATTTAAACGTTAAATCCTACTATATCATTTAATTTTTTAGTTAAGTGAGCAAACAAAAAAAACTGCACAAAAAATTATTCAGTTCACGCATAGTTTTAGAGTGCTACTAAATTGTTTTAGTTTTATTTTGTTTTCTGTTATTGTTTAGTTTACGTTGTATTGCAGATATTAAAAAAAATCCAAATTATTTCATTGGTAAATTGTGTTATTTATGTTGTTGTTATTGTTGCTTTTTAATGCTTAAATACTAAAACAACTATGTGTAAAGTGTTATTACGTTTGTTCTCTAATCTGTTTAAATAACTACATGCCTGGGTATAATTTTAACAATCGAAATCATTTTAAGATGATTGATTTAAATTGCTAGCTTGCTTATTACGTTTTAATAAAACACAGGATAAAAAAGTAGAATAAAAATCAGGCTGTTAGCCATTTTTTATAGTAAAGTATAGAAAAGGAATTTCTATTAATTCGTTAAATATTTCAAGCGTTGTTTTTCTTTTTATTAAATCAGTACCGATTAAAATACAAAATTCTCCTTGTAAAATATTTACTTCAAATAGAAACATTTTTTCTTAATCTAAATTTTAAGTAAGATAAGTTAACCTGGTGATGGCTAAACGACACCCTGAACAAATTTATACTACCCTATTAATTCTTACATTGGGTAATGTGTCATAGAAGATAAGCGATATACAAATTTTTATACAAACAAAGTAGAGTGCCTAAATCTGCAGTGCTAGATTAATATTTGTGTGTATTTCTATTATTTAAAATTTTAATAATATTTGATTTTTTTATAAGACAAACTGCTAAAAAAATTTAATTAACAACACTACAAGACAAATAAATTTCAATTTTGGAATCAAAGAATTTTTTGCATTAATTTTTAATTTTTGACCTTTAAAGTTGTCATCTATTTATTTTTCTCCTGTTCCATACTTCTTATAGAAAATTACAGTATATGAAAAAATTTTAATAAAATTTTTGATTTTAAAGTGAAAATTGAATTTTTTTTCAGAGATTTCGCTCACATTTCTTATTTCAAGTTTTTGCAAAAAGATTAACGATTCGATGAATATTAGATTAGATTTGTGCTTTATGCTTTTGAAACTCAAGATTGTATGAAGATGTCATGTTTAAGTTTTTCAAATCTTTGACTTAAAACTGCTCAATGATATAAATAATTTTTTAAAAATTAATAATATTTTTTTTGGAATCTATATATATAAAAGAAAGTGATGTTAGTTACTACGCTTATAACTCGAGAATACCTGGACCGATTTCGGTGATTAGCACCAATTCGGACAGGTCTCCGGCCAAATAAGAAGAATACACAAGAAAATTTTGGAAAATTTCCCCAAAAAAAAAAATTATAAAGAAAATTCATTTTCACATACATTTTTTTTACAACGCTATCTTAACTCAAGAACCCATAAAAAAACATGATTGTAAATGCTATATTGCCAGTAGATGGCGTTGTATGCACACTTGGAAGATGCAATGACATATGTTAGTAGTCAAAAAAGTCATGAAAAATGTGATTGAAGCAAAAATTTTAAAAGAAAAATATAAGGGCGATGTGTTGAAACCACGCATTCCTATGATTCCTCCAGATTTGCCGTTTGATTTTAAATGGCTTCAGTTCCCCATACCTGTTGCTTTTCAATGATCCCTGTTTTTTGCACTTTCAGTTATATGTATCACGTTCACGTGCTTTGTTTTTCAATACCGCGAACCGAAATCGATGAAAAAATGTCGAAGAAATGACTTGCAAAGCAGTCACGGGCACGCTAGTATTTTTATAATTGTAAATAAATTTTTAAATAATTAGTCATTTTGTGATTAAATTTAAAAATTTAATATTTTCTCTCTTTTTCGTTACAATTTTGATTTGTTTTAATACATAGCAATTTATGGGTGTAAATAAAATAAAAATATGTCTTGTCTTCATGTGAAAATAATCCCTCACTAAATTTTCAAAATCAGCAATTTCGTCGCATTACACTATAGGTCAAATCACAGCTTTTTCCGGGCTAAATTGATGTAAATCAAAGTGACATTTTACTATTGTTGTTATTGTTTTTAATTGGAAATGCTTCAAAACAAAGACGTGTGATATTTTTTTGCGTTAAAAACAGCACCGTTACACATTTGTACGTTAAAGTCAATCAATACAATTTTCTCTACAAATGTGTTAGATTGTTCAGTAGTGCAAGGTCAAGTTTGTTTCTCTCGATTTGTGTTTATCATAGCAATATTAATTTAAATGGAAAATTTTGACCCCATATGACCTCTTTCAAATTGAAACAGTGGATTAAATATAATGTAATGAGTTAATTTATTTTGTGACAAATTGCGATTATTTGCGCTTTCTGAGTTATGCTTTTTCTTGCAGGTAACCTCTGTATGAAAAAAACGGTCTGTTTGAAATATGGCGAAAAGAATGTAATAAGAAAGACAAGTTTGATGCAGTTTTCAAACACGTTGTTGACAAAATCAAACTTAATACTATTGTCGATGAAATTGATAAAATTTAAAAAAAAACTCGATAAGGCCGTCAAAAATACGAAAAATATGTAATCAAGATACCAGAAAACCAATTCCAATTTTTGCCGATGAGGCTTTAGCTTTCTTTGTTGAATACAATTTTTCAAAAGAACAATATAATGCAATACGTCACGAAAGCAAATTAAGAAACCGAGATATTTATTCACACTATAATAAAATTATAGCCGCAAAATTAAAATCGGTTGCATCACGCCCACAAAAACAGCCGTACCCAATAACCTGTTAGATGTATTTAATAGGGCTGTTTGATACTTCAGATCCTGAAGTTATTGAGCTATTATGTTGCAGCCAAGACGAAGAAATTAATGATATTGATACACTTTTATCAAGAAGCTTTTTTAGATTAAATTTACAAAGTGAATCAGATTTAAGCAATTTCTAAATATTATAATAAAAAAAATCAATTCAATGTATTATGTTTGTTTTAATGATTGAAAAAGGGTTAATTGTTGGTCACTAATGGGCTAAATTTCTTTTTTTTTAATAATGTTATACTTACTTATGGAATTGCTACAGGCTTTGGTTTGAATACTATGTTTTTGAGTACATGTTTTTGTAATGATTGGAAAAGGGTTAATTATTGGTCATTAATGGGTTAAATTCTATTTTTTTAAATAGGGTTAAACTTACTTATGGAATTCTTAAGGGCTTTGATTTGAATACCATGTCTTTGTATTAGTTATTAATTTCGCACAGAAAAATTTCCATTTGACCTATAGTGCATTATGATCACTCTATAAAAACGAATGATTTTATGAAAAAATTTTAATAAATACTTTTGGTAGCTTCTTTGCCTTTGAATTTAACGGACGATAAATGAATTACATGAATGTATAAATCAAATGTAACTTAATTGTACCGAACTCTACTGCGAGTTATAAATTTTAAGATACATTTCGTGACAAGATTAACATCTGCGCCTGGATGTAAGCCTTAATTAAATGGTGGTTAAACCACCGGGAATCATAAGCAACGTCGTTCAGGCCCTAGAAATCCGAGGACTTATTCTAGCAACAGGTCATTCCTAATTGCAATTTCAGCGGTTCCAAAGCAGGGTTGCAAACCACTACTCCTTGCTGAAGAGCTGGAGACTATCCAACTCCTGGTCCAGAACACATGACTAGCATGCTCACTGGATCCGGATCATTCACCCGTTGATGTTATTAAAGGCAAAATGATAATGGCCCCCAAAATCAAATTCATGCGGGGGCCGCAAAACCACAACCACCACGATACTCCCGAAGGGCCAACCTCAATAATCAGTCAGAGAAACAATTAAAAGGCTAAAGAGACAATTAGCGGAACTCTGGGGCTTATTGAATTCCGTGGCAATAACGTGAAGCTTCCAGTTGACACCCTGCTTGCCTTCAGGGGACTGGGCTCCCATATACCGACAGCAGCACAAATCTAGATGGTTGGGTAATCCACAAAGACTGATAAATGTGCCCCGGAGGGGAATTTAAGATACAATTCGAAAACAACATGATTTTTACATAGCTTGATATAAAGCTATGTCATGTTTAATTCTCATTTCAGCGTCAGCCAAGGCACGCATATTTTAGTAAAATGCCAATTTTTACGTAACTAAATTTTTAACTAAAGTAAACTAGTTTACTACTTAAAACTAAATTATAAAATCGGCTACTTTAAAGTTATATTAATTCTATTGTCATAAAATTTGTTAGGTAAATTCATAAATTTAGCTGAATGAAACTTAGTCTAACTATATCAAATCGATCCTTATATTCAATAAAATTAAACTTTATACATCCTTTAACACAAAAACGAATATCACCACTGAGTTAAATTTTAAGAGAATTAATGAAGAATTTTCAAAGTAAATCTGTTTTATTTAGTAGTGTTATTTAAGCTTCAAGATACCAATAACTCTTACGATGCAAATTCAAATGACGCAAAGTAAATTAAAATTTTCTATAGCAAACCATGTGAAAATCGAAGATAGGTGCGAAAATACTATTTTTTAAAAAGAAATTTGAGCAAAGTAAACATTAAGAAACCAAAATAATATAAAAATATCTTACATTACAGACAAAAACAAAAACAAAACAAAATTGTATTCAATTGAAACAAACTAAACATTTTTCTTTCACAAAAGCTTGCTAAATAGATTTTTTTTTCAACATAAAATAAATTTTCTTGTAGCAATTGACATTCTTATCTACTGCCTGGAGCTATAGAAATTCCTTCCAATGTTATAGGTTTGTCAATCAAACATATCGCTTTGAAAATTTATTTGAATGTTATATTTTGTTCTTCTTTTTATTGAACGCCCACTTTCATCGTTTTATTTTGCAAATTGTAACTCCAGGTGCAATAGTTCTGGATTAGAAAATACTTGGTTGTGCGAAGTTAGCAATGCATTTATGTCAGTCTAGTGCCTACTTTCAAAATTAGACTTTTTAGCTAAATTAGAAACATCAGGACGAACAACTTTTCCAGCGTATATTAGGCATATGCAGGTCATATTTTGCACCAAGCACCATTCATGCAAGATTCTTTAACCTTCTATTACGAATCGGACATAATTTCTATAACTTTCAAAATGTTTAACTTCTTCCAAAAGCATAGCATGATAGGCTTGTCCATCTGTCTTACTTAAAAGAAGTTTAAATGACCGTCCGAGGTAATAACTATTAAAAGTCGATATTACTCCCTGGTGTCGTATTAGGCGGCAAAAATACAAATTTCACGGTTTCTGATAACTCATCTAACCAAGAATATTCTCTAATAGAACTAAAGACTTAAAGTTTAAGTTTTCCTTGTTGAAGTAAGCTTTAATTGCTAGAATAGCACAAGCTGACACCCAGTTTTCAAACAATGATGTTGTCATCCAAGCCTTATTGCCTGCTTGTCAGCGGACAGATAGTATATTCTTGAAAAAGCCTTTCATAGCTCTTGGATTTTTTGATTGATAAATGAGAAATAGTGTAAATTTGAAATCACCATTTGCATTACCACCAAGAAAAAATTGTTCTGGTTTGAACTTTTTTAAAGAAAAGTAGCACTTCAGGCAACAATGCCTATTTAGTCAAGTACCGTGCTACATTCTGTAGTATAGGGATAGAGAAGAGATGAGACAGGTGGTGAAAGTAGAAGGATAGTTACGGAAATTTACTGTCGTATAAGACAGTTCAGTCACCAGTGGCCATGCCTTCGTCACTGAGTAGCCCCACCGACAGTCAAATTTTATTTAGTTGGGAATTGAACCCACAACCCCCAGTCATGTAAGCTAGCACACTACCTACTAGCCTACAGAGGATACTAAAGTTCTGTTAGGTACACGTTACCAAAATAACGCAAATAACGCAACTTCGAAAACCTAACGAAGCACAGTGAAAATTAGTACTAATTAAGCACTTACTCATCACAGTTAAAAATACTCGCTTCAGTTTTGGCAATACACTTTACATTAAAGGAAACATAGAATTATGAAACATGAATTTTGCACGTTTCGTAAGCCTACGACTGTCTAATTTGTGCCGCAATTAAGTTAACACCTGACTCATTTGCAATGACATAACTTTAGTTAACACGAAAGATAATAAATTGCAATAAAAAGTGTTTAATCGTAAAATCATATCTGTACCAAATTCATATTACACAACAATTTTAGGCGCAAAAAACCTTTTTAAAATTTCAATATTTTAATTATGCATGTGTGCATATAACAGCCTTTCAAATAGTTTATTTGCTAATTATATTTAATATTGAACTCATTTTATTTTAAACGAATTTTTATTTATAAATAGCAAGTGTTATTATGAGTTCCTTTCAAAATTAGTTTAAAGGTTATATTTAATTAAAGATGATAATTTGAAAGTTCAGAAAGACATTGGCCTAAAAACATACTGGAACTGGATTGAATAAACAATTTTTAAAGTATTCCAGCAAAAAAAAACTGATCGATTATTACACAAGAAAAAAATATTGAGTTGATATAGCTGGCTAATTAGCGGGCGTTACTTTTAGGTTGGATAGTAATTCTAGCTATGAATTTTGTGTGTTATAAAACATCGCTTCCGTTTTAAGTTTCTTTGATATCGTTTTTTCTCTTTCATGAAAGTCTTCAAACAGTCAAAGGAAATAAATAATTAGGCAAAAATGCAAAAATAAACCAAAAAATAGAAAAACAACAACAAAGTTCGTGGGGAAGTCTGTCTGAAAAAATGTTATCAATTAAAAATGCCAAAAAATATTATTGCATATAATTTATTCTCTTGAAACTTTCAAAACAAATAAACTTTGATTTGCAAATAAACAAAAAGTTTTTAAAATTAAACAAAAACCAAAAAAAAAACCAAAAACAAAATTCATAAAATTTTTTATTGAAAATACATTAAACAAACGTTATTCAGTTTTTATTTATCTTTTTGTTTTTTGTATTTTAAATTCATAATTTACATATTTATGGCCACTTTGTCGGCATCAAGCTGACATTAGTTTACATAACAAATTTATATCAAAGTTTGGCATAAATCATTTTATACACTGTGCTTTGGTGTCTGAGTCTCTTTTAATTATTTCTGTTTTTTCTTTTATTAATTTATTTATTGTTTTGAATTTGGAAATACTGTTTTTAAGCTTTAACTTTATTTTGAATGGCGTTAAATTATTTGTTAAAAAATGATTGAAAGTTTAAATTAAAAGTCAATTTATTAATTTTTAGGACCAATAATTTTATAGTAGCATGTTATGTTAAAAAAAAACAACGTTAATGACATGATACTGCAACGCAGTAAAAGCGAAATTATTTTCGCAAGTCGTGTTATCGTTTTTAATGTTTTCCTTTTAATACAGCAAACTTCTTTTATGGGCAGTTATAGATCAGTCAATATGGCAA
Organism: Trichopoda pennipes; assembly: GCA_030448955.1. Classification (NCBI taxonomy): domain Eukaryota; kingdom Metazoa; phylum Arthropoda; class Insecta; order Diptera; family Tachinidae; genus Trichopoda; species Trichopoda pennipes. The sequence goes on from JASKUP010000023.1 coordinate 3,238,807, forward strand.
ATATTGTATTAAGAAACTCATACCAGTGATAAATTTTATCATCACAGAACAATTAATAACGCTGCTTTTATCCTTTTAAAATTGTAATAATATGGAGACATACGAATATGTATTTTATTCTGTTGCTTAGATTCTTATAAACTTCTTAACGATAAGTTTATTCACCTCGCTCTTCTATCATTTACGCATAAAACTCATCTGAGCTTGCAATCAGACACTGGCTGTGACACCTCCTATACCAAGTAAATGTGTATGTCGAATATTGCAATAAATGTAGTACTGATCCTGAAGAAGTAACCTTTTAATTAATATCCATAGCTGCCGTGGAAATGCTTATACAAAATGAACATTTTTTATTGTGTAACTAGAGAGCGATAATGCTATGATAGTTAAAATTCTAAACACGGCTGCGCCTATTATTACATAAAATGGATCAAAACACTAACTGGATTTAAATAGAGAGGATAATACCCTATATGATAAATATTATCTTTATATATATAATTCTACTGTACATATGTTGTGACTTAACTCCTCCTAAACGGCTGGACTGATTTGCATACATTTTTTTGTATGCATTTGGGTGGCGTCCCGAATGGCTTAGATTTACAATTCGGTCCAAATGGACAAAGAGGCGTGTTACCTCCCATACAAACCACAAATAAAAAATCTAATATTTCTGCTCCTGATAACGGTATTTGCACAAAACTTGGTACGTCGGTTTGGTGTGCATTTTTTAAGTGCTGCTGCGGGATTGTACAAAGGGGTGTGGTAACTCCCATACAAACCACAAATTAAAAATCTATTATTTCTGCTCCTGATAACGGTATTTGAATAGAATTTGGTATTTCGGTTGAGTGAACATATTTTAAGTTCTGCTGCAAACATAGGCGGGATTTGATAAAGACGCGTGGTACTTCCAACACAAATCTTTTTTATGTATATAATTCTACTGTACGTGTGTATGTCACTGAATAAATTTTTTTTGCTTGCGTTTGGGTGCCACCTTGGATGGTTTACATTCACAAACCAGCCCGGCAGATGGCGCTGCGGTCGGTATCCAGGTTATTCAACTACACTGCAACCACACGACTGGATTGACTTGAATGAATTTTTGTGTATTCATTCATTCAATGCATTTAATTTTTTTGTGCGTCGCCAGCCGCCAACTGCTTCTAATTTGCCTTGGCGGATGGCGGTGAAAGGCCCAAAGTAACATTAACTCGATTACTGCCGCCGTTAAAACAGTCGCGATGGGCATCGAGCTTATTTGTTTGCATTTTTTTTTTGTGATCTCACAAATTCGTTCTAAATGGGTCAGCTAGTTCACCCTTTAATTTTCAAATCAATATAACCTTGAAGCTTTAAATTAAAAATTACTCTATTGTAAAGTTTTTTTTTATAATTTGTATGAGATTTTGACGTTGTGCGATTTGTGTTTCGTCCCAAACTTCTTTTATGCACATACATACTGATCTGTTTAGGAAGCACACGTATAGACAGTCTACAAAAATCGTGGAAAGTTTATTAAACTGACTGAATTCAAACAGAGAGCCCATACCAAAAATTATTATATTGTGAAGTCTTTTTTATGCCATTACAAAGTTGTGCGATAAATATTTTATTCCAAACTTTTTGGAAACACTGACATGCTGGTTTGCTTAAGAAGCACGCGTCTATACAGTCCCCCAAAATCGTGAAATATTATGTTTATGAGTGTAAAAGACAGTTAATTCTATTTAACTTCTCACCTCCAGATGTCAGTAATTTGTTTTTAAAGTGAGGTTTTGCAATTTAAGAATTGCCCTTGTACATAATACTCGACAAGTCGCTATTACATCGAAATTTTTATACGCGCTTGTTTACAGAACGTAGCACCGTATATGAAGACTTCTTACTAAAAAAATTGTCAGAATTAGATGTGAAGTTTAATTTTATTATCTTGAAGTCAAAGATACAAGTAACTCCCCTACTAATTAATTATGTGCACTATCTAGCAAATTAGTATAGTAATTGAAAGTGAACTACCTCGCACACATAAGGTAGTATAATTACTGTGTATCTAAGGAACTGTAAGATATACAGCCGTGAACTTTTTCTAGCATAGACACCGGCTTTTGTTTAGGACGATACGCTTGTTAAGTAACGCACAATGTGAATACTTATTATTTTATTAAAACTTCTTTACTTTTTACTCTTTCAATTAATTCAATTTAAATCTTATTAATATCAGTCATCGAAACTACGTATGCCAATTTTTTTACGCAACCTCTTATTTATTAAACATTAATCAAATATTTGCTTTATAAAGAGAAACTGACATTTTGCTAAGGATGGTTGATAATAACTTCGTTGAAAAATTAGATTTTAATTATAACTTAATTCACAATTTTTGGCAAACTTTTTTTTTTAATTCATTTTGATGATAAAAGGCAATGCACTATGAAACTTTAAATATGAAACTTAAATTTTATATCTAATTTTTTGTTGTTTGTTTTACTTTTATTGTACAATTTTTATTTTTCTTTATGCCTTTATAAAGGGTTTTTCAACAAGAAGTTTATTTTCTAAGACTAAAAATAAAACAGAAAATTTAGATTAAGATGATTAAAATTTTCATTACATTACAGAGAGAAAATTTCGGCTGTGTGACATGTGGCACCGTTCTGTTGAAACCACATATCAGCTATATCCCCGTCGACAGTAATAGGCCAAAAATGAGTTATTAACATCTCGCGATAACGTGATCTCTTGACCGGTACCGCATATCTATACTCATCTTTAAAAAACAGCCCAACCATGCCTCCAGACCACATATCGCACTATACAGTGATACATTGAGCATGCAAGGGCTTCGCAATAATCGCTCTAGGATTTTTAAGAACCCAAATGCGGTAATATTACTTTTTGACACACCCTGACTAGTAAAAATGGGTTTCTTTTCGGTTGCTGCTGAATGAATTGACCGAATCTATGGCGATATGAATGATCGGTCGGCTTCAATCTTGCATTAGTTGAACCTTGTAAGGCTTCAAAGTCAAATCTTTAGGCAAAATTTGCCATGTGGTGGTTTTACATAACCCGAATTGTTGAGATCATCGAGAAATTGACAAATTTAGATCTCCTTCAATACTGTGGCCATTTAAATACGCGTTCTTCTTCGCACATTTTGTCTCGAGCATGTCAACTCAAATTTAACAACCAAATTTCTAATAGCGTGTTCGGAAGTGCGATTATATTGTCCGAAAATATCACGAATTTTACGAAATGTAACTTTAACAGAACCACCATTTTCAATATTTGCTGCTTTTGATGTCGGCGATAATTTTTCCAGATTTATGTAGAGTTTTCTCAGGAATCGCACTGAACGAATTGTTATAGATGGGATTTCATCAGACGAGTTGAATATTAATTCAGAAGCATCGCAAGGCTCCGTTCTTTCTCCTACCCTATTTCTCATTTTTCTAAATGACCTTCTTCGTCAAACCTTAACCTTACAAACTCTTTCGCGGCTGACAGCATCATTTATCATTCGCATTCATTTGGTAATAGACCGAACCAGCTATACTCATTCATGATCTCGCGGTGATCCTTGAATGGGGTCGGGTGAAAAGAATCGATTTTGATGCCCGTAAGATGCAATGTTGCATGCTTACACATCGATCTGTGTTTAGAAGTGGTGCTGCATCTATTACTATGGGTGATATAGGTATTACGGAATCGGAAGCTCTTGATGTTCTTGGCATGAAAATTCAGTAAAATGTTCGATGGACTAAACACATTTTCACATTTCTAAAGAAGCTTTCAAGTGCCTCGGTTTTCTAAAACAATGTAAGATATACTTCACTCCAACCGGTCTACCTACTATTTATACCGCATATATCCATTAAAAGGTAGAATAAAACTCTCGTGTAAGGGTTGGCGGTCCAAAGTCTATTTTGGGATTGCTCGACCGTGTGCAGGAGAGGGCCAAGAGGCTTATTTGGGACGGTAGGGTATCCAACTCTATTGATTCTCTAGAGCATCGAAGCCATGTAGGCTGTATTGTACTGTTATATCGTTACAATAATGGTAAGTGCTCTAACGACTTGTTCCCGAAACTCGCACGTTTTTGCGTTTGACTCGATTTTCGTTGAAAGTGTATTTGCAGTCGTTACAGGGAAAATTCGCACAACAGTCTGTAATTGGAATAAACTCCCTCCATAGGTTCCAGAGGTCTTTCGTGTCACTTTCAACGTAGGAAACTTCAAACTCTACTCCCTCTTTCCTCCTCCCCATAACTAAATTTCCTAGTTCTGGTACGATACATTGCATGAGTAGGGGTCATCCCTTAAGTGCTGGTGCGAATAAAATAAACAAAAAAATATTGGATTTTAATTATTTTAATGCGATTTTCGTGCGAAATTGGACCCACTGTAACAATTGCCAATGCAAATTGTACGAATATATCAAAAAACTAAATGTTAAAACTATTATGTTATTGGTGTTGCCACAATTGAAAAACAAACTTCTTGGTGAATACTTCGATATTACTTATTAAACAAAACAACATTAAAAAATAATGTAAAAGATCCAAACGTGTATTCAGCTAATTGCATAATTTATTTGGTTTCTTTTTTCACATAAAATTGTGTTCTATTACAATTGAAGTTTTTAATTCTATTATTTTCTGTTTTTAGTGTATGCCAAGATATAATATTTTGGATAACCTGCAATATGAGTTAATATATTCTTTTGTAAACTTTTTAAAATTTTTATTCAACGTTAAAAGTTATTCGCTTTTGCTAGTTAATTGAAAATTTAATTAAATTAATTTTTCAAGCCTTCAAAACATTAAATAATTTTTAGCAGCTGCTTTTTAAAGAGAAAATTATTGATCGATCTAGTTTCCTTCATCATATGACGCATGTATTTAGGTGTAAATCTTTTTCGCTATTTTAATTATCATTTTTGTCGAATCTTATTAAAAATTTATGGACTTTTTTCATTATAAGCTGTTTTATTAGTCATATTTAGTTAGATAATCTATTCGTTTCATTTAATTTAAAATTAGTACAAAAAAATTAAAATAAGCGTGAACTTTAGACAGATTAACCATATTTGTTTAAGCACTGTTCCTAATCATCACTTTAGTTATCTACTTTATATTATAGATATCTACTTTACTTATATGTTAGATAACCTGCACTGAAACTCTTACCTTGTCATAAAACATTTTCTTTTCGTATATTCCTACTTCGTGGTATTTTTGTTTTCAAATAATTATGGCATGGCTAAATTTTGATAAAACCTTCTAACGCAGATCTCTTATAAAATCTCGAATATTGTTAAATAAAAATAAAATACTTTTTAAAAAACACTACGCTTAAAATTTTAATGCTTGAAAAATTATTCTATATTTAAAAACTATTATTACGAATAGCGTGATTAATTAAGCTTGAAAAATACTTCAAAAAAGCTAACTTTCTTCATTCAACTTGTTTTTTGTTTTATTTTCATTTTCTCTCTGCTGCAGATTTTGAAATTATCCAGACAACAGGTAGTCAGATAGATTTATGTTGGTGTTGCTGCATTAGGTAAACAGCATTGAACGACATCATCATCATTATTTGTTTATTTTCTTCCAACAGAGACCAGTGTCAACAACAACTTTCTCCTTTTACGTGTATATGGTAATGATTTCAGTATCATTCATTTTCTAACATGCATTTGTAAAAGGAGTTTGTGATTTTGATAAGAAAATTTAAATACTAAATAAATTTTGGGTAAAATCTACGTAGAAGTGGATTTAATGGTTCTATGGATTTGAAATATTAAGCTCGTAGAAAGATACGAATCGTATAACTTGTGAATGTCTTCCCCTGAAAGCGGTTTCAAATCACAAAACAGGAGCTCTTCCAACACAAAATTTTGAAATAATATGATTTGTTGCGGCGTATCTGCCGATTTTATATAAAGTTATTTTGGCAAAAATTTTGTTGGTAGGCGAATTAATTAATTGTTTATTTTTAAATGAAAAAAATATAAATAAATATTGCAATAGATGCTTTTTATTTAAGTTTTATATTTTTTAATTTAAGTAAATGAAAATAATAAATTATCTCGTACTTTACGATTTTGAATAATTATCAGCCCACCCTTACCTATAAACCGTATCGGGGTTTTTAACAATATATTGCTTTTAAATTGTGACAATACCAACACGACATTGTAGTTTTGACATTTAGTATTCGCAGTAAATGTATTGGCAATTGTTACAATGAATCCAATTTCGCACGAAAATTGCGTTAAAATAATTAAAATCCACTATGAAATTGGTGGCTCTGTTTAAGTTAAATTTCGTAAAATTCGTGATATTTTTGGACAACATAATCGTCCTACTGAGAGCGCTATTAAGAATTTTGTCATTGAATTTGAGTCGACAGGCTCGATACAATTTGTGCAAACACCAACGCGTGTACGACAGGGTCGTTCAACTGAAAACATCGCAGCCGTGACCCATAATGTTGAAGCAGATCCAAATTTGTCAATTCCTCGACGTTCAGACAATTGAGGTTATCCAGAACCACCACATGGAGAATTGTGGTAAGGATTTCACTTTGAAGCCTTACAAGATTAAACTGGCGCAGGAATTGAAATTCTGAAAAAATCATTTTTTCAGTGGAAAGCCATTTTCACTTGTCAGGGTATGTCTACAAGCAACATTGCCGCATTTATGCTTCTGAAAATCAACGTGTCATTGTAGAGTGCGCTTTTTGATTTAAATGCTTGATTGGGCCATTTTTTTTGAAGATGAGGTTGGAAATCCGGTAACTGATCACGCTATGGCGAGATGCTAACAATTTAATTTTGGCCTATTATTGACTACGTGGATATCAATAACATGTGGTTTCAACAGGATGGTGCTACATATCACACATCTAATGAAACGATTAATTTATTGCAAATCAAATCTCCCGATTGCATAATTTCACAACAATCAGAAGTTAATTATGCACTTTTTTATAAGTATAAAGATTGTAAGATTAACAACAAATTGAAGAAAGATGAAAGTAAATCAATTTTTAAAAATTAAAAATTTTAAAACATTTCTATTTGGTTTTATGCAAAATAATTATTTTAAAATTTCATAAAAATTTGCAAACATTTTGTATGAAATCTCAAAGAGAAAATGTTTTTATAGTTAATTTTTATTTATTTACATTTTGTTTAAAGGATACAACCAGATTCCACATAAGCGTTTAAAATTATTAAAATTTGTTTTTTAGTAATTGTGAGCTCTTTCGCTAAACGTCAGATAAAAGTGTTTTAATTTAAAATTAGTTTCAATGAAATAATTCGCTCTCCGAACTTATGGTTAATTAGGAAGTTTGAGTTTAACTATGAATAAGCCCAATAAATGCTGCAGCGGAAACGTAATATTATTTTATTATTCGAAAAGCAACATAAAAAAATTTATAACACAAACTTTTAGTGTGATTATGCTTAAAACAATAAAACATTTTAAAATTTTTTATAGCTATTTTGCAATATTTCTTTGTACACATATTTATCTTCTTTTTAACTTAATGCGGCCTATTTTTTATTATTTCTCTTTTAATTTGAATAAAATATTTTAATTGTATTATAACCATATTTTCAGCTATGTTTCATAAAAATAGTATTTTTTATTACACTAATACTCAGTATTAAATTTAAAAAAGAAAAACGCCATAAAAGTTATTTCGAGATTAAGTTTAATCGTTTAGTCTTTTCATGGACGGCTTTTTTTAGTTGAGATAAAATAGTTACTTGAATTCAATAAAGGGGTCATGATGATAAAGGGGCTGGCTAATAGATTCATCAAAAAGTATTTTTAAAATAGTTTAAAATATTTGGGCTTCTCTTGTGTATTAACTTTATATAATAAATTTAGAATAATGAATTATGGCAGCTTTCTTGTGTTCTAATTTCCTAAATTAGTTGCTTAATGTAGTGGAGTTCTAAAAAATGGCATTATATTCCGCTAGTGTATAATTTTTGCTGGTTTCTTTTAAAACATTCAAATTTGTTTTTCTCAATAAAATTGAAAATAAAGAGACTAATGATATCACTAGTCATAATTTTTCTATAAAAAATACCATCAGTCACACATATTCTATTCTATTTTATATCACTCATAATAATTTCAAAAAGATATCAGCGGTTTACCTTCTTCTCTAGAATATTATCATCAGTCATAATATTTCTGAAAACATTTCTATTAGTGGTTATTTTCCTGTGGGATATACTCATGTCATAATGTTTCTTTATAAGAATTCACCATTTATTAAAAATTTCTCACCAGCTAGATTTTTTCTATAAAAAATTAAATCAATTTATTTCTATAAATTTAATACAAAATTTTCAACATTTCTAATGTTTTCTATAAAACAAATTATTAATCAATTATCAAAGCCTATGATTTCTATAGCATATTTTGATCAATCCTAAATTTGTTAATAATAATTTCAATGAGTCATAATTTTTCTGTAAAAAGATTTCATTATCATTTCTATAAAAAATATTACAAATCAGAATTTTTCTTCAAAAAGTTTCATCAGCCCTTACTTTTCTAGAAAAAAACTTTATCAAACATAATTGTTCTGTAGACTATTTTTTCAGCCGTAATTTTTCCATAAAAATTATCATCATCCATAATTTTTCTTATAAAACATTTGGTTATATATTTTCAGATCATAGTTTTCTAAGGTAAGTTAGATAGAGCTTTAGAAATTTAATTGTTAAGAAAAAAAGCTAAACTAAAGGAAAGGAACATGAAAGTGAAAATAGATAAATAGAAAATTAGAGTAATATTGTCCATTACCAATTCCATTTGTCACGCTTAAATTCATTTATCCTTTTTTATTTTCCTATATAATAAATGAAAATAACAGAGCTTAATGAGGTCTTATTTTCAGCATACACAACTGTGAGACCCTGTCCAAAACATAGCTCTACCAACAATAATCCAGTTGTGTTAAATCACACGATCTGGCTGGCCACTTAACAGCTGATTATCGTGAAATTATGCGATTACGAATAATTTGATTTAATTTCTGCAATAATTTGATTGTCTCTGTGGCTGTGTGACAGTGAATCCACGTCGTAGGCCAAAATTAAGTTGCTAGCATCACGCGATAACGTGTTCTATTTCCAACCATATCTTCCAGGTAAAATAGCGCACGATACAGTGGTACGTTAAGCCAAAGGCTTCTCAATAATCGCTCTAAAATTTTCAGAAGCCCAAATGCGGCAATTTTGCTTGTTGACAAGTGAACTTTGTCTGAAAAAATGATTTTTTAGAAAAACCAGCTCACGGCGATATGAATAGTCGGTCGGCTTCAATTCCGGCACCAGTTGAACCTTGTAAGGCTTCAAAGTCAAATACTTACGCAATGTGTGGTTTTCGATAACCCCAATTGTTGAGAACGTCGAGGAATTGACAAATTTGGATCTGCTTCAACACTGCGGCTCACGGCTACGATGAACCATTTGAAGCAGTAGGTTGAACACGCTTTGGTGTTCGCACATGTTGTATCGAGCCTGTCGGCGCAAAGTTAACGACCAAATTCGTAATAGCAGTCTCTGAAGGACGATTATGTTTTCCGAAGATATTACCAATTTTACGAAATGTAACTTTAACAGAACCACCATTTTAATAGTGGATTTTAATTATTTTAATGCGAATTTTTGGGCGAATATGAATTCATTGTAACAATTGCCAATGCATCTACTACGAATAAGTCAAGAAACTAAATATCAAAACCATCCTGTTGTTTTTGTTGCCACAATTGAAAAACCAATTTCCTAATGAAAAATCCGATAGAAATGTGGCTTGTGTGTATGTGTGGTCAATATAAAAGGAAAAGTTAACTTACAATTGCTCAGCACCCGCAGTGGTTGGATTATTAGAGGTGTCAGCTACAGTTAGGTAGCAATACGAACAAAAATAAAAATAATTGTGCTCGCGAGCCCTGATAGAAAATTTAAGAAACCGGTGTTTAAATCTAGGGATTTAAAAAGAAGGATATTTTATGTAACTACAATAGACTATACATTTCCGAAGATAGTTGTACATTCAAATAGCAACTGAAAATTTTGAATGACATCTAAACCCAACACAAGCCGTTAAGGAAATTAACCAAGTAAAATTATCGTAGACATCGTGGCGAAGTAAATAACCGCATTATTAGAAAAGTAATTTGTTTTCCTTTCCTACCAACATTCAGAAATACTACAACCAAAAATAAAATCAAATGGATTCAAGAAATCTTTTATAACAGCCTCCTCCAATGCTTTTTAACTTTCAATTTAAAAAAAAATAATTTAATATTTAAATTCTTCAAAAACCATTTCATGTTGAATACAATAATAATTATGGAGTATGTAAATTGTTTAAATTAAGAGTATTTTGAATAAAAATGTGAAGAAGAAATAACTTACCATTCTTTTTGTCATCTGAGATCTGTGCTTTATCCTCTGTATCCTTTGAGGGTTTGGCTTGTACGGCATAAAATATTAAACATAAAATGCAACCAAAATACAAGAATTTCGATTTTGGCAACATTGTATTAAATTAATTTTTTTGTTCTAATTCTTTTTATTTTTTTGTTTCTGTTATATTATTGAAATAGCGAATAAAATAAGTATAAGAAAAAAATATTTCAACAAAAAAGTCTTTTAACAGCTACAGTAAAGAAAGATTTTGTTGAAAATGTATAGAATAATTTGGACTATAAATAAGGAATATCAAAAGCTCAAAATCAATCGAGGATGTATGTTGTTCCCTTTTAAAAATCATAAGACAGCAGTGAGGGCTAAATTTCTGTAATCGTTTTTTTAGGTAACTTGTGCAGGTTTTTAATACTTCCCTAGAATGAAATCCCTTGATGTTAATTAGAACAAAATTACTGGTGATTAAGAAAAGCCAAAGAGTGTATAAAGATTAATGCATTATTTAAAATGGCCACCAAACTAAAAAAGAAATGGAATTTTCAACTAATGATAATTTGGGATTGTAATGAGGATGAAATAAAGTGAAATATAAAAAAAATTCGGAGGTTACAGTTTGCAAGTTTACACAGGAATATTAAAGCTTCTTCATCAATCTTATTTAAAAGTATTGACAAATGTAGGAAACTACCACCGGTATTCGAAATATTCAACATACTGAATATCCGCTTAGACCTTTTTAAAGTAAAATTTCAAAGTTGAATAAGAATCTATAAAATCATGTTGTATCGTGTCGATTTTAAAATTTTCCCGAGACTGCAAACTCAATTTATATCTACATCTAAAGTTTACAGATTAAAATTAGGTTTAAGTCGGCTGCACATCATTTATGTAGTAGAATAGCAACTAGTATTGGCGATATATTACTTCGAATTTTGAGTTTGTGGTCTTATTTGACCATTATTCTTAACAATAAAAAGAATTAAATATTAGCTGCTAATATAACGCGATATTTAAAATTTATAAAAAAATTCCTTAGTTTTGCAAAATTATTCGCGTTAATGATTAAGAAGTGTTTGCAATATAACAAGATCTGAAGAAGATCTGAGTTCTGAATACGTTATCAAAAAACCAATCAATTTGTTTAACGAATTTAATTATATTTAAGGATTTTTACGAAGTCATTCGAAGGTGCATTACAGAAATTTTGCCAGCTTTAGAAATAAATATAATATAAATATATTAGCATAATTATTCAATATCAAAATAGTTTGATCAAAAAATATAAAAAATTAATTCCCATCCTTTAAAACATTTATCCCGGTTTCAATAAAAAAATAAAATATACACTGAAAGAAATTTTGCGATTTGTAATCTTAAATAGTTGCTGTTAAGAACTAAGTCCTTTGTTTTTAATCATAAATTATTTTTTGTTTTTTTTTTTTCAGTAAATATTAACTGTATAAAGAGGTAGTTTTTGCTAGAGAAATTTTATTTAATTTACATATTATTTTTTGTAGATAAGTTATTGGTCTCAAAATTATTTTTTCTTAATTTTTAATTCGTTTTTAAGATTTTCACACTTTTCGTTTTTTTTTTTGCATTCAATTTCTACTTGTGTTTTTCGTACACTTAGAGAAATTTTTTATAAATAATACAATGGAAATATTAATGTTCCAGCGTTGATTTTAACGAGTTTTAAATTGTTTAGTTTAAGCGAAATGAAGGTAGTTAATTGAAAATAATTTTTCGCAAACAATACATAAAATATTATACTGCTTTAATAGCTTTTTATTATTAATAAAATATATGTATGTATCTTTTATACACGGATATTCAATATTTTTTTTTCTATTACATTAAACATTAAAAAACTTAAGCAATAATAATACGGTCAGTTGATTTTAGTTGATGTGCAAAGTAAAGCGAAGCATAATATAAAAATACAAATTATACGATTTTATTTACTGTTGAGTTTTTATTTTACGATATAAGCTATTTAGTTTTATTTAGTAGTTTAACAAGTGGCTTTGAAAACTGCTAGTGCAGAAAATTAAAAAAAAATTAAATAAAATTATATATTGAATATAAAAGTTTTATTTATTTAAAAACTATTTCACTTTTAGCAAATAAACAAGGGATAAAATGTAAACAATTGCATATGAAAAATATGTTATGTAGGCACTACGGAAAAAAGTAGTGCACATTTTATAATTTTTTTTTGAATTATCACAATCATGTTTTGGCAACTGCATACATAATGAAAAAATTATTTTTTTATATTTTTGATTTGTAATTAAAAATAAGCAGACTTTCTTTAAGCATTTCTATTAACAACATTTTTCAATTAAATGCTAATTATTAACCAATTTATACGGAACTTTAAATAATTTTTATGTTTCATTTTCTTTTTTTTATTTATTAGCTGACCACATGCATTATAAAACATTTGATTTATAAAATAAGCCATATGTATATGAAGAAAGCGGCAAATAATTGGCTTTTTACACAAAAAAAAAAAACTGGTTCAGAAATATATTTCCTATATTCAACTCGTATTGAGGCATCAGTTGCAGTCTAGTCCACTATTGCGTAAATTTTATAGTATATAACACAAACATTTATTTAAGCTTTAAATGTTAAAGCAAAAAAAAAAAGAAACACAATCCTTTTAAAGTATACAACTACAGCACTCGAGTACTTAGTGTTTTATAATTCTGTGGCAACTTGCTTCCATGTCAATAAATTACACCTTTAACTTGCACTTGCATGTTGCTCTTAAACTGTAAAAAGACAAAAAAAAAAAATAAACACACACGCACACTTATTAATATTTTCCTACAAACAAAATATCTTAATCTACTTTACTGACAAACGAAACTATTTGAATTTTAGCATTTACGTAATTCACGTTATTTATTTGTATTTTTTTTTTTATTTTTTTATTAACAAGAATTTCGTTTCGTTTTCCGCTTTTACCAAGTGTTAACCACGAATGTTACCAACAATCTGAAATGTGGTTTATTTGCAACAGACCATAAAACTTTAGTTCATACTCTGTTTAAAATTTTCCAAAGTCAATAAATTGTATCTCTTAAATACTCCTGATTTGTACTCTTAGACTTGTGTTCTCTTTTTATTTAATGAAAAATGAACTACTATTTTGTTTATAACAGCTGGTGCAAATGAACTCTTTATTATTGTTTATATTTTACTAGTTGTTGTTATTATATTAAGCCGGCTTTAGCTTGGTCAGCTGTTTTGGTAATTCCAAAGAAAAAAAAATAACAACAAAATAAATAAATAAATGAAATGCCGGTAGTATGTTTTGGTCATTTTGTTACACACATGTATAATTGATTGTAAAACCTGTTATTGTCATTACCGAATATATTATTTAAGTTGGGTATATGTATGTATGTGTAGAAATTATGTGATTTTGATTTGTGCTAAGAAAATCCCAAGTTAATATTCGATTAAAAAAATTGTACTCGATTGTGAATATGGAAAATATTAAGTAAATTTACAGTACCTGAATTACTATTAGAGGCGTTTTATTTCTCAACTTTTGTTATAGACTAATAAACACTATCTGCCATATTTATAAAAAGAAAATTTAATTTGAAATGTATTTTAGAAAGCGTGAATATTGCTTTTTAAAATAAAGGGAATTTTAAACTAAAATTAAAACCAAATTTATTTTTTAAAAATATGATGTTCGCAATTATTTCCGCTTTGGCATCGATATAATTGTCCAAGAAACATAATTACCAATTAAATTTTCAAAAAATTTCGTTGCGCTTATCCCGTCGAGCATCCTCACAAATATATTTTAAGCGTTTAGTAGTTGATTTCGAAACGTTGTGAAGTTCCGGCTACAAAAAGGAGGAGGAGTTTATATTTTAAATTAAGATTATAGAATACATTTTTCATAAATTTTTAAATGTAAGATATACTTAGCATTTTCTTTTAATGATATAAGTTATTTCTGTATTAAAGATAAAATTTGGATAAAATTTTTTGCAGAAAAAAAACTGTGTTAATCAGATCATTTTAGTGCTCATAATGGTATCTTCAGATGTATTAATTAAATATCACGAGATATATTTTTTATGGAAATTTCTAACAACATTAAAGTCCAAAAAAAATCGGGTAGAGAAAAACTTTGTAGCATAAAGCGTCTAATTTCTATAAGGAATTGTGCTTCCTTAATATGAAAATGATTTAGAATTGCAGGCTTGAAGGCTTAATTTGAGACGGCAAGAAGAAACGTAAATTTAATATTAGAAATGCAAAAATTTGTCCGCAATTTAACATTTTTTTTCAACTAGTGCTAATTTCGTGAATGGTAACACGTGTTTGATTTGACACATAATTAGTTTTATCCTTCCGCTGAACAAATATGGTTGTGTATACGCTTGAAAAATGCTTCGCTTAGTGGGCCTGCGATCGACTTAGAGAAAATGCCGATTTTGCAAAAAAAAATCCATTTTTCAAATGAAGCTCATTGATCCTGGCGAGTATGTAAACAAGCAAAATTTTCGCATTTAGGACACAGAAAATCCGCACGCATACATTAAAAAGCTGACGCACCCACAACGAGTCACTGTTTGGTGCGGATTTTGGTCCAGAGGCATAATTGGGCCATTTTTTTAGCAGTGGCCGTTACATCAATCGCAATCGTTATCGGGCCATGTTGAACGAATTTTTGTTAACAAAAATTGAAGAGGAGGATATTGGCAACATTAGGTTTTAACAGGACGGCGCTACATGCCACACAGCCGAAGCTGTGTAGTTTTGTTTATAGCAAAAAAACAAATATAACAAAAAAAAAGTTATTTGGCGGACCCTATATTATTCTAGACGCTTTGACTCTGTAGTAGGCTATAGACAGACTTGGGGATACATTTGCGAGATTGGGATTGTTAAAAAGGAGAACTCAAGTAATTGGGGAGCTTAATAGCACTTTCTCAAGTATATTTCTACAGTCAAAAGATCACACTCTTTATAACTTTTCAAGTATTAATCTCAACGACAACGTATACATTTCAAATTGCTTGTGTAAGCCACCATAAAACCTATTTAAGCTTAAATTTCATCAAGTCGAATGTACGGGACTGTAATAACTTACACCCAAAATTTGTATACCCGTAATTTGTTGTATATAACACATCTATTTAACACTGCTACAATGACTCTTCCATCGAAATGGAAGTGTGCAAAAATTGTGCCAAGGCTTTTGAAAAAATTCTTCACAATTAAATGTCATGCTATTTTGAAAATAGTGCTTTGTTGTTTGATAGGCAGACAGGATTTCGTCATATATCATGGCTGTATTTCTGATTTATGAGAAGTAACTGCGAACATACAACGTAAACCTGGTACTTCCTAATCACTCGAAGGTCCTTGATATGGTTGATCATAGCACTTTTTGCATAAAACTTTGACGGTTTTTTAACTTCTCTTTAATGTCCACATGGCTGCTATCTATATACCTCTGTAGTCGTTCGCAGTTTTTATTGTCAAACAATTTTCGATATTTGGTGTAATATTTATCTAGAATGCATCCTTGGACCCTTTTCCTTTTATCTATTTATGCTAAACGACTTACCTAGGCAGCTTTTGCGCTGCAAAATCTACATGTACACAGATGATGTACAGCTGCATTAGAGCAGTTCAGTCATTTCCATTTCTGACAATGTTTCTAGACTGAATGAGAATCTAAATAAAATTTAGTATTGGGCAACTGCTAATGGATTTTTTTTAAAACCTCATAAGGTTTTTTTTTATGCGTAAGAAATCATATTACCGATGTTGTGGTTTAAATAATAAATAAGAAGTGAAGAAAATACCATTATAGTAAATTCTGCCAAAATCCTCGGATTAATATATCAATAATAGACTTACCTGGACAAACCAAGCAAACTTACTTATGGGACGGACTTTCACTAAGCTGACGTGTCTGTGATCATCAAATCACAATACACATTTTAATATAAGGCAACTCCTTGCAATATCTTATCTTCTTTTAGGGTTAATCTATGGTTCTAAACTTTTTGCAGGACGTGACTCTACTAGTAAAAGAGAGCTTAATACTCTAAATGCGTTTCTATCTGAATGGCAGTTTTTTATACATGCATTGCGTCTCTGGAATGTCCTTCCTCAGGCAACTTAATAGTACTGCAAAAAGCTTTAAGCAGTTTGTATTTAATTTTTATTCTCAATAATATATTACAAATGCACATACTACGATATAATTAATTTATCGTTAATTTTGTTTGAATATGTATAGTCTATGAATTTGTCGTCTTAAATTAATTCGTCGATAGCACTTTTCTGTACTCTAAATATAAAATGGTTTCTTGTTGTGTAGATTTTGAACATTAATAAATAAATTAAATAAATAAATACCATTCACAAAATTTAAAATCCAGATATAATAAAGATAAAGCTCAGATAACATAAAAAACATTATATAAATCAGTTTTATAAATTAAAGTTATAAGTAAAAGAAGAACTATATTAATGAACACTCATTATAGACAATTTGGCAGAGGATATTTACTTGATATTTTACACCATACATAACTCATGTAGTTTAGCCATATTATCTATTAAGTAACTTCATAGCTATTTGCATAACAAAGTATAACTTTGTTAAATTTCATTTAAAGCATGTTTCAACATTGCTACGCCCTTTATAATTTTGGTAAATTGCATTTTGCTCCCAAGCTCTAAATTAAATTATTATTAATTAATTATTTTTATTCACAGCATTCTATATTAAAAAGCATGTTCTTTGTTAATTTTAAAGGCTTTTATTTCAATAAAAAAAAAACACGAGTTTAAATTTGGTTACATAATCCATCAATCTTAGTTAATTATAATAGATCAAATTTGATGTATTTTGTTTCGTTGTTAAACAAAAAACTTTATTAAGAATAATGAATACAAGTTATTTCCTGTTTTTTTCATTAATCCCCATCATTCCATGTATCTTTAAGGTCTTTCAAATAATTCTTTAAAGAATTCTTAAGCTTTTTTTATAAAAACACTTATCTTCCCATTAAAAGACTTTTAAAGCATATTAACGTAAAAAGTGTGGGTGTCTTTTATTCATTCTAATCTTGATAAACAAGCATAAATGTTTTTTGATACTCATAGTTAATAAAACACTGTTCTGTTACTATGAAATAGAGGTTTACAGAGGTTTAACAAAAAAAAAAAAAATAAAAAAAAAACTCAAAACCATGACAGAACATAATTTTTTTGTAAATAATTTTCTAAGTTTTTTTGTTATTTTATAAAGGTGTGCTTGTAAATGTTGTTGTATTATTGTTGTAAACGTTATTATAAATTTGATGAATGATGTATTGTATAGTTCATTTTTGTTGATTAAATTTTGTCGATAAGATCTTAAATAATATCAGCTGTCAACTTTGTGTTAGATTAGTAACAACTTTAAGAAACTCTTTTGGCAGATCAATTTTTTTTAACCTTGCATTCGAAATTTAAGTATTTTAAAAATTATTTTTCTTATTATTTGATTTCATTGTATTTTAATAATTTGAAACAATAATACTGAATAACAAAGGGATTTTAAAAGATATCTATATTTTACATCGTTTTCCCTTAACGTCCATTTTATTATTATTAAGATAAGAACTATTAACTTTTTTTGTAATAATGTTAATGGACCATATATTTTCATAACATTTCGACATAGAAATTAATGGAAGTAATTTTACCTCATAAATAAGTCAAAAGAGTATTTAACGTCTTTAATTATACGCCCTGGAATGATTTTGTATGACTTAAGTTATTTCCTCATGGAACAATGTTTTGTTTGCTAAATAATGCCTTTTTAACCAGAAAATGTTTTCATTTCCTTTACTTTTAAAGAAGACAATTAAAATGCGTTGTAAAGTGTAAAGTGACGATACTAAGTACAAGATTTTTAAAACAAGTGAACAAAAATTTAAATTCAATTAAACTTTTGAAATTTTCACCGAAAAATACTAAAAATAAAGGCTCTTCTGAAAGTGAAGTGGTGTTCATAAAAATGTATTTTCTTTTTGAACTGCAAAAAACAGAACTGTTAATTTACAAAGTGCATGTCAAATTATGACTTCTGTAACAAAAAGTAAAAATATTAAATTGAGGGGTTTCCAACACTAACAAGATTTTCTTGTAAGGGGCCATATCAAGTACAAAAATTTCAAAATAAAACTAAAATTAAAGGATGTGTGTTTTACGTGACATAATTTTAAAGTAATTTAGAATTTAAACAGAGGATGTTAAAAAAGGGCCGCTACAAAAATGAGTGTTAAATGTTAAGCTTAATTAAATGCAGTTTTTTTCAAAGTAAACTTTACTCTCCGTCGTCATTACTCCCTCAATATTCACCTTCCTTTTCATGTTAGGTATAAAGTAGCTCATATATTGCTAATGTCGAAAATTTTATGCTGTATAAATGTGTATACCTGTACCATGCCAAGTGGTATTCACAGTATTCACCTCTTTCTTAGTTAATAAAATAATAAGATTTATATTGAAAGCAAGGATTTAAGATCATGTTTCAATATATATAAAACGATTTCTAAAGTATTGCTTCTAGGATTTTCTAACCATTGATCGCCTCTTCAGCTATTGTTAAAATCTCAAAACCACCATTATTATAAAGGATATTTCAACAAGATTATATTACATTAGGATGATTAAAATTTTTGTTACATAACGAAGAGAAAAGTTTGCCAATTGTGAATGAAAAATGATATTTTATCAAGGTTTTTATTCATTTTTTGGCGAAATGCTGGTCCCATTTCGTTAACCACATGACGGATTTTGAGTTTCAAGGCTGACATCGATTCGATTGGCTCCATATAAACTCTATCCTTAAGATAGCCCTACAAAAAATAATCCAGTTATGTTAAATCACACGATCTGGCTGGCGACTTAACTGCTGATTGTCGTGAAACTGTGCAATCGGGCAGTTTGGTTTGCAATAAATATATCATTTTATTCGCTGTGTGACATGTGACCTGTTAAAACCACATGTCAATAATATCCACGTTCTTAACAATAAATCAAAATTGAGTTGCTAGCATCGTGCAATAGCGTGATCCCATGATCGTTACCGCAATTCCAGCCTTAACTTCGAAAAAAAAACAGCAAAATACGCATCCGGATCACATATCACACCATAAAGTGAAACGTTGAGCAATCAAAAGCTTCTCAATAATAGATCTAGGATTTTCAGAAGCCCCGATTTGGCAGTTCTGCTTGCTGACATACCCTGACAAGTGAGAGTGGGCTTCGTCTGAAAAATTGTTTTCTTTCACAAAAATTAGCCGATTGTTCCTGTATGAGTTAAGTGAATCTACGGCGATGTGAATGGTCAATCGGGCGGTTTCAATTCCTCTAGCAGTTGAACCTTGTAAGGCGCCAATGTCAAATCTTTACGCAAAATTCGCCATGTAGAGGAATTAATAAATTTTGCTAACGGCTGCGATGTTTTCAGTTGAATGATTCGGCCGAAATCACTTTAGTGTTTGCACATTTTGTATCAAGTCTCTCGACACAAATTTAGTGACCAATTTCTTAATAGCGGTCCCAGAAAAATGTTTATGTTGTCGGAAAATATCACGAATTTACCAAAATGTAAATTTAACAGAACTACTATTTTCATAGTGGATTTAAATTACTTTAATGCGATTTTCGTGGGAAATTAAATTCATTGTAACAATTGCCAATGCATCTACTATAAATAAATCAACAAATTAAATGTCAAAATAAACATGTTGTTGGTGTTGCCAGAATTGAAAAATAACTTCTTATTGAAAAACCCGCTTTATTGAGTGTACAAGTACAAGTTTTTATTCCTAAAATATATAATTCACCTTATGAAAAATCCTTTTTAGAAATAACTGCTCGTTATTGGAACAGATTACCCTGGGAGTTAGATACATTTGCTTTACCATCAGTTGTTTGCCTTAGAAAGTAACTGAATATTTATATCAATAATTTTTATTTAAATGTATTTAAATATTATAGGAGTTGAAAATGATCCTTGCTGCACTGGTATTATTTTCATTCTTGCTGTTTTAGGTTTTCTTCGAAATTATGTTGTAAATAGGTGTCATTTATATTTATATTTTATACTTAAAATTTAGTTTTATTTTTTTTTTATTACATTTTATTGTGGAGTAATTACTATATATATGATAATATTCTAATATATATTTTGGACATGAGAAAGCTTTTGTTATTACAAAATTTAAATAAATTAATAAATATAAAATTAAAAATTATAAGGTGTTTTCATAAAGCTCGCAATTTGACGAAGCAGTTAGCTTAAGTTTTGAAAACTAGAATTCAAAGCTGTTCTAAACATTGCAAGCAACACTTGAGGCAAACTCCTACTTGGTACCAATTTTGCTGTTATTTTTAGCCAACATGTACTTATGAATTTATATCGGGATAAGAGAAAACGTACTTGCACCAACCTGCTGGCGAAGTTTTGCCTTGAGTTTTATTCTAATTAAACAACTCTTTCTTTCTTCCGGCTTAATTATGCATCTGTTTTTATGCTTTTTTGATATTTATTAATTCAATACTGAGGAAAACGATTTTTTCCCATTTATTATGATTCTTTTTGCTTCTTCTCATAAAAAGTCAGTGTAAATATTTCGATGCCATAACCTTGGCCATGACATTTTTTAATTATTTTAGTCTTTGCTTTGTTAAACATAAATGCAGCTCTTTAATAAAATTTGATTTGTTCTGAGGCAAGCCTTGTAACTAAGTATTTTTATAGCACTACAGCATAAGGGCGGAACTAATTATGCGGCGGACACAACACTCCTATTTAAAACTAAAATATAAAAAATCAAAAAATTTTCAAGTTTGTGTTTTTTTTAGCAAGCAACTTCTATGAAAAATTCATGTTATAGTCGATACAATAAAGGGATCAAAGTTTAAATTAATATTTTGTATAACTAACAATGAGTCATTAATAAAAATATTATATATGTATATTATCAAAATTTCAAGGCTTAACAAAGCATTAATCTAAATGTCACAAATAAATCAATTTATTTATATTAAAATACATTTTCTAAACATAAAAAAAATAAAACCAAATAAAAAAAGCAGGCAACTTTTAAGCAAAACAAAACTTTTAAGTAAACAAATGCCGCCACATTAAAACCAGTGTCAACTTATGACATTTTTTCAAAGTGACATAAAATCTCTGAAATGAACAGACCTTTAAGCAGCAAATATAAGAAAATAAACCAAATTGTTGACAATGTAGATTGAAAATTGCCAGATATGCAAAATAACTCATGTCCAGTTGTTGGAAAAATATTTTGCAAAACAAAAAAATAAAAAGCGGTTTGCAAAATGAAACCCAAAGACCAGAATGAGCAGCAGCAAATTTATGATTTTCGTTAACGCATGCTTTTTAGCACGCAGTGATGATATTTTTATATTCTTTATAACTTTTTGCCGGATTTTTTGTTGGCATTAAAAAAACACAAAGAATACTAAACAAACACAACAAACCAAAAATAGTCAAAGCAGTTTTATGACGGTAATAAAAGCAATATTTTTTTATTTATTTTGTGGTTAGTTTTGGTTTTTTTTTTTCTAACAAAAAATTATGTTACAGTTTCTACAAATTGAATTGAATTTTTTTTTATTGATTTTGTTTAAAAATTACCTTTTGTTTAGCATGTTCTGCCATCATAAACCAAAAGGTGTTGACGGAAAATAATATTTTTGTCCTCAAAAACATTAAATATATTTCAGATAGTTTTCGAACATGCAATGTTATTTTTTTCTTTTTATGATTTTTATCGTACAACTGAATTGTTTGCTGTAAATAGAATAAATTTGATCTTTGGTTTTGTAAAAACTGCTTTGATTTGCTTACTAGAATGGAAAAATCAAATAAGAAAAATTTTTAATAAACCAACAAAATGTTCAAAAGAAATAAGTAACGCTACAATAAACTCGGCAATAAATAAGTGGAATTTTGAACTATTTACAATTATTTTCCGTTTTTCACAGAAGATTAAAGCATAGCCCAGTGCTCACATAGATACCTAGTGGCAGATCTATAGCAAAACTTAGTTGTATTTATTCTTTCTGATATAATTATGGATATTATCTTTATGTAATATTACTATTTATCAAAAACCCTTATCAGTGTGATTTTTATAAAAACTGAAAATAATAGTCTTAAGAAACAAGTAAATGTTCATAATTGTTTAGAAGGAGTAAAGCTTTTCTTTCGCTATCAATGTAGCAACAAGGCTTATACAGCTTTAAAACTAAAAGAGACGTTTAACTGCGTTTGTGATTTCATTTCAGCCATTTGAACACAGATCATGTTTCCCGAAATCCCATTTAATTTATTTATATTTAGTTTTAATATTGAATTTCATGATTTTGTTATAAAGAATTTTAAAATTCTACTCCCGAATATTACTAAAAAAATTAATCTATAAATAGATGTAAAACGATGACTTCATTTTTCGTATTTACAACTGAATTTACATCCTTCTTATGGCTAGAATACATTGTAGTACAGTTTGATATCATAACTGAAAAATAATATTAAGTTCTTATTTTTCAGTTGTGAAAATTAAAGAAAATTATAAATTTTTAGTCGATTTAGTTTTCATCAAAAATTAGAAAACAAAAGGCACCGCGTATTGATAGTTGCTTAAAAAAACAAACAAAAAGACCACAGCAACAGCATTCATTAAGATGGGAACAGAAAGTATTAAAAGCTTAAAATAACTTATATTTCTTAATTCTATGCGTTAATAAAGAGATAAATAAAAAATACTATGGATTTTTAATTTTTATTTGTCTGCCAAAATTTAATTAAATGCTTAGTCGATTTAAGTCGTATTGATTCGTGACTAATATATTGGAGTTAAACTTTATTAAAACCTAAACATTACAATGATTACATTATGCTGGTAAAACAACAGATTTAAGTTCAAGTGTTTATAATGTAGCGGAACTTTAACACCAGCTATTATATGCTTCAGTCTTAAATATTTCCAAATTATACGGCATGTGAGTTTAGTTAACACATGTTTTTGTGTCACAGTAAACATTTTTTTGTTTTTCTTTACCTTCAGTTATTGTTGTCTACAGTTACAATTTGTGGGTTGGTATTTGCTACTGCATTTGATGTGCCACAACACAATAAAATTAAGAAAAATTTTTTTACTAGTTGCAATTTAAAATATAAACGAACTAAAATACTATTGAAATATGGCTTCAAAACTTTAAAGTTTTGTTGGATGTCTAGTCAAGAGTTTTGCATTGAAAATTGATAGTTTTGACACAATTTTTGTTTTCTATTAGTTTGTACGTTTTTGTTTTTGTTTTTATTTAGATGTTGAAATGTTACTGTAGATTAAAGATTTTGCGATTACATTAAATTATAGACTGAGATTTATCAATTGTATGCCCTTGGGTGGTCAAAGGCTAAAGACCGTGTGGAAAAGATAAAAATTCTTAAGTGTCTGCCTACTGCGGTTGAAAAATTTGGTCACCTATATGAAAATATGTTTACTATTATAAGAGTTATGCTGTTTTATTTCAAATTAAAATTTTTTATATTATAGCAACTATTGTGACTGTGCCACTGTCTTTTTCCTTTTTCAATAGGTTATAAGTTACAAGTCTATAATAAACCCTTCCAGCAATAGAGGGCTGTAACACATAGACATTATAGATCAAAGTATAGGTGTTTTTTTAAGCCCGATAGAACTTGAAATTGTAAAAAATAACACAAAAAATTAAATTGTAATCAAAATTTCTTTTTTATTCGAAGGATCAATACGTGACATTAACATTTGAAAATGATTTTGGGCATATGGGCACCGCGGCTGTTCTTGACGAAGCGCATTCTGGACGTCCAATTTTGGGCCACTTTTTCGAGCACTGCTGGGCGTATGTCACGAATAACACGAACAATGCTGTCCTCCAAGGCGTCAATTGTTGCTGGTTTATCAGCATAAACCAGTGACTTCACGTAGCTCCACAGGAAATAGTCGAGTGGTGTCAAATCGCACGACCTTGGAGGCCAATTGACAGGTCCATTTCTCGAAATCAACTTATTGCCAAATTTTGATTTTAATAAGTCGATGGTTGCGTTCGGTGTATGCCATGTAGCGCCATCCTGTTGAAACCACATCTCGTCCGGATCAATGTCATCCATATTTTCAAACAAAAAATCATTGATCATGGTGCGGTAACGATCTCCATTGACCGTAACGCGAACTCCGGCCTCATTTTTGAAGAAATTAGGTCCGATGATGCCACCAGCGTGAAAACCGCACCAAACGGTGCATTTTTCTGGATGTAATGCAGTCTGTAGGGTCTGTTTTGGATTGGTCTCACTCCATATGCGGCAATTTTGCTTACTAACAAACCCGTTAAGCCAAAAATGCGCCTCATCGCTGAACACAATTTTGCGATAAAACAACGGGTCAGTTGCCAACTGCTCTAGAGCCCAATCAGCGAAAGAACGACGCATATAATGGTCTCGTGGCTTTAATTCCTGCACCAGCTGGATCTTATACGGGTGTAGGCCGAGATCTTTGCGCAAAATTTTCCACGTAGTGGACGGACAGAGCCCCAATTCCTCCGACCGACGACGAATTGATAAATTTGGATCTTCTTCCACACTTTCGTTTACAGCGGCGATATTCTCTTCAGTACGCACATTCCTTCGACGTGTTGGTGTTATTGCATCCTCTAGAGAGTATGTGGTACAAAATCTATCGACAGTTCGACGAATGGCTTGTTCAGATGCACGATTATGTACGCCATTAAAATTACGAAGCCGTCTATAAGTTGCGCGAATCGACGACTGATTTTCAAAGTAAATTTGGATAATTTCGTAGCGTTGTTCAAGCGAGAGTTTATTCATGATGATTTGTCAGAGTATAATGAAACAAATAAAAAAAAATGTTTCATCAAAATTTCATTTTTTGTGTTACTTTTTACAATTTAAAGTTCTATCTAGCTTAAAAAAACACCTTTTATATTTTGTGTGCGAAACCGTAGCAAATAAATTTTACCTGAATCAAAAATTAATCATTAAATTAAAGTTATTTTTTAAATTAATTTTTTATAGATAAAAAGGGAGAAAATATGAAAAAAATTTTTTGAACAGACTGTTTATCTGACATTAAATTTGATAGAGGATTTAGATAACTATAATTACAGATGGATGTACTTTTATTTATATGCCGCGCCTTTTTAAAAATTCTTTAACAAATTTATTCATTTTCATGTTAAGCGTATTGGATATTTTTAATAGAGATATTGAACATTAATTTCACATCACATTTTTAATTGACGGCCAGCTGCAATCCATTCATGCTTTGTTTGGTTTGGCATATCAACTTGAAAACAGTGACGCCTGGATGATGTTTCTAAATAAGAAAATTTAAAATTGGGCAAAATATCATTGCTTTTGACCCCTATTTTCATAAGAGAACATGAAGCTCAGTTTTATTTAAAAAGATACGTCAGTGAATAAAACTTCCATATTTGGAGAGATGATAATCCTTAAGTGTAAGTGGAGATACTGTTACTTCTCGAAAAACTAGCTATTTGGAGTGTTGTAAGGGGTAATGGACTTATTAGTCCATACGTATTTAAAAATGAACGTGGTCACTATAGAACCGCGTTTACTGACTTTTTCGTTTGTCAATTGAACAACCATGATCTGCAGGAGCTGTGCTTACAGCAGGATGGCACAAGATACCCCTGTAGGTTAGTAGGTAGTGTACTAGCCTGTTAGTATGGGGGTTGTGGGTTCGATTCCCAACGAAGACCTTTGCTTTTTTCACTACAAAAATAAAAATTAACTGTCGGTGGGGCTGCTCAGCGATGAAGGCATAGTCGCTGGTCGCTGCGCTGTCTTATATACGGCAGTTGATTTCCGACTATCCTTCCAATTTTACCGCCCGTTTCATCTATTCACTATCCTTTTCCTAAAAGAATGTAGCACGGTACTTTACTAATGGAGACACTGTTACATCTAGAAAAATTAACCGTTTGGTGTGCTGTAAGGGATGATGGAATTAATCCGTTCGTCATTAAAAATGATGCCAGTCAGAACGCAGTCGTTACAGAACCGCGATTACTGACTATTCCGTTCGTCAATTAAACAACCATGATATGCAGGTGCTGTAGTTATAACAGGACGGTACAACATGTAACATAGCTCGCGCCGGAATTGTTTTATCTAAGATCGTGGAAGTTGAATATTCTATACGGCTAAACCCAAACGATTCCTGAATTACAGGTCGGACAACATTCTCCGCATTATTTCCTGTATGCGCCTACAAAGTTTGAAAAGAGTCATCGAAAATTTAACCTCTAAATTGGCCTACATCCGAGCTAGCCATATCGAGTATATTTTAATTGTAATGCCAAAAAATTATTTTTTAAATTAAATAAAGTTCATATCTATATAAAACATTCATCTTTGTTTTATTGTTATGTCAGTCCAGGCAACTCGTATTAATCCAACAAAAATAAAAGAAAGTGTGTCAGTTAAAATATTTTCCTTTTTTTTTTGTATGTTATTATACTCAGTATCATCTTGATTTATACTGCAGTTAATTGCAGTGTCGTCATCTTCGGGTTGCTATCAAAAGTGATTTATTAATAACGAACAAGTGAAAAGAAATTTGCATTAAAAATAACAACAAAAAAATATCACAATAAAAAATTAAATACACACACGCCCCAGTCTAAAATTTAACAGGTTGTGCCATAAAACTCCTAGTCATTGCGACATTATATAAAAGCTTAAATACAAAATTAATGATCATCGAGTTTCTTTGAATAATGTTGGTGAAAATGCTGTTCATAAATCCTGAAGTAAGCATTTTTTCTATTTAAAATATTAACAAAAACAAAAAAACATATAAAAGAAAATTCATTCAATAGAAAACAACAATTTTATTTTTTATTTATACAATTTTAAGAAAGGTACAGCAATTTTTATCTAATCCACGTCTGATAAGCAGCAAGTTAGTTGCAATAATTTTATTGCAGGCCCAAACGCCAGTTTCATTGACGATAACAAAAAAACAACAACAACATTCCATATGAAATAAAAAGTGTTCAACAGTCAATTAATATTGAAGAGGCTCTTAACGAATCCAATGAATTGGTTGTTTGGTTGCCTGAATTGGTTGTAAAGTACTCACAACTTTACAAAATCTTTATGATGTTACGCTGGCTAGCTGGCCGACTGGCGGGCTTGTATGCAGGAAGGCATATTGCATGTTTGTTTTTTCTTTTATATGTTCAAGTCCATTCCTTTTGGCCATTTATCCGTTAAGCGAGCTTGCTATTTTATGTCTTCTCATTGAGTTGTTGCATCTGGCTAAATTTTAATTTTTTTTTATATTAATTGTATGAAAGTGAAAATATTTACAATTATATACAAAATATTGAGAATTATATAATACTGTTTAGATATGCTAAAGTGTTTATATTAAATAAATTTTATATTTTTTTCATATGACACTGCCTGCATGCAATTGTTGTATTTTGCTTTGCCATCATACTTTGTGTCAGCAGCATCTTCTTTATTTTTAGATCAGACAGTTTCATTATTTTTATAATCGATTATTACCAGAGTTTGGCAACTTTTAAAGGTACCAAAAAAAATGTATAATACGAGTTTTAATTGATGCATAAATGCTGTCCACTTTTTGTTGTAAGATGGTACAATAGTTTTGAAAAAAATCCTTATAAATTTTCTGTTTTTCGTACTGATTGTTTAAAAGACCTCGCCTTGTTTATATTTTATATTAAAAATGTTACATTTAAAGTACAGATATAACTCTTTTTGAATCATACAGTTAAAGAGATAGAATAGACAGAAAAAGTTACATGTGCTAGTGACTGAGCTAAGACAGATGAGATTGAATTTTTTATTCGCTTCCTCCTTTTAATTTATTCAATTTATACATATTTATACTATATCATGTTGCTGTAGTTAAGACCATAATTTTTTTTAAATCAATTAACTAATTTTATATACACCCTGGAACAAGACAAAGGCGAACAAATTCTAAGAGATAAACAAAACACGTAATAACATGACAATATATGACAATGAAAAAAAAAAACAAAAAAAAAGTATCATTATCTGGACATCACAATAACACGAGGAACTGACTGTTTAACATTGGACATTTACAGAATGTCAAGTCTAGACATATAATACATAGACTTAAGATAATCTCAGTTACTCCAGATAAGTACATCAATATAACCCAAAAACAACGGCTATAAACCTACTACTATCGGCAAACTTCTTGGGCACTTCAACACTAAAAACACGAATGAAGAAGACAAAGAAACAACCAATACAACACGAGGACACACTTTTACTAACACAGGATCAGAAATATATAGATAAACTAACCGTTTTCATAAAGAATGTTTACTCACAGCATTAAAAACCTGAGACATAATCGCAGGAAGAAAGAAACAACTGACAAATTTAATTCCAGCGGAGTATACAGACCTACTTGTACCTGTAAACATACTTATATAGGATAAACTAGACGAACATTAAAAGCAAGACTTATGGAACAGAAAAGACTCCAACTTAGCATCACACCTTGATACTCATGGCCACGCACTAAAGGAAATAGAAATCTCCAAAATTTCGCAATTTTCACACCACTAAAATTACTCTAACAAACGAAAAATACCCTCAGACGTATACAACTTCTGGATAATAATAAGAGGCATAAATATTAGATTGGCATCGCATAAAATGCATAAAATGTTGATTGGACATCACCCACGCCCTAGAAGGCCTTCGGATACGTATATCCTCCAGTCACTTCTAGTAGCAATTTAGAAAGTCCGGAGTAGGCCGTGCCCTCACTCCTTGCTGAGGAGTTGGAGACTTTCCAACTCCTGGTCCAGAACGCATGAAGCTCTTATTTATCAAGAACACGCCAGCATTCATACTCACTGGACCTGAACCATTCATTGTGTTAATTTGAATGATCCGACCCGAAAACTCTCACGAGGGTCCGAAACCACAACCACCACGATACTCCCATATAGGGGCCAACCTCAATAACCAGTCAGAGCACATCATTGTCTAAAGAGAACAAATAGTGTACTCTGGGGCAACTGATTTCCCGTGGAAATATGTGGATTGTCCAGGTGACTCCTACTAGCCTTTGAGGGGCCTGGACTCCCTTTTACCCCGCAAGACACCAATCTAAATGCAATAGTAGGTTCCAAAAAGACTATAATGTGCCCCTGGGGGGATACGACCTTAATGAAAGAACTAACTTAACCCGTCACAGACTCACCAGTACAGTCTAAGACAAGGCTTGATAATGATATCATCACATCGAAAGCGCTCGCCGGTTATACCGTACAAACAGCCAGCAAAAGACAGTTTACATCAAAAGAAATGACAACAGTAATTAACTTTTATTCGGCTCAAGTTCACGTATATTTCTACTTTCTAATTAATTAAGAAACAAAAATTATTGAACAAATTTTGTATTAATTAAAAAAAAAAAGAAATATTAGACATCAGTACAATTTTTGAAGTTTTTTAATACGATCTTTTTTTATTTATCTTTAATAAATATCTTTTTTCTTTTTAACGATCTTTTTTATATATTTTTTTCTTCTTGATATTTCGCTTTCCTTTGGAAAGCTTCTTCCTGAAGAAGAAGGAAAGCGAAATACCGAGAAGAAAAAAATATATAAAAAAGATGGTTAAAAAGAAAAAAGATATTTATTACATCAGTACAATGTAATGCAGCAATAGAATGCTATTAGCATTCTTTGCATGTATCTGTATAAGGGTTGGGTGCAATTAAGAATAGTAATATTCTTAGTCAGCAAGTCAAAGAGTTGTTTTTTTTACAAAATTGTGGGTGTTGTTTAGAAAAAAAAGACGATTAGTCATTTGTTACAATTTCAAACACTTCAATGATTAAATTTAGAAATCAAATAAATTAAGTGTTTCTTAAGTAGATAAAAAGCTTCAAGGAAACATTCTTATCTTTCAATTTTATTTGGGGTCATTAATGAAAGTTTCAATTATTTTTAAAACATCTCCTGTATTCTTTTCTCTACAAAAATAATTTTTCTCGCCTCTGTCCTCGCAGTTCTGGAAGCATCATGTAGTTTTTATTGCAGCAATTCACTGTAAGCATTATCCACAGACCAGCTTCATAAACGTCGTAACTTGTTGCCATCTGATTTTCTCGTTTAATTCTTTGTAGAAAAAATTAATGTAGGTAGTATTATTCATTCCCTAAATTGAGTTGTTCTGCCGTTAACTTGTATTGTACTTGTTAAAGATCATGATATCTTTCAGATGACAATTGCAAATTATTAAAATAGTTATTTTGCTGTTATTTAACTTATCTTAAATTGGTAGATTCTCAATATTTTTTTCGCACTCTCATTCGAAAGACAATAACAAAATTTTCCCACAAACAAAAAAGTCATTAGTTATCTTAACTTAGTAAATTTGTTGATTTAACCGATAACTATATTGATTTTGATGAAGTTTGGCCAAATAAATCATTTTTTAATGTTAAAGTCTAAATTAATTTAAACTTGAATGTTTCTTTAAAATCGTGTATATAATAAATTTAGGAAAAAATTACGATGATGATTGTAGAAAATATGTGGGTGGAAGCGGAAATTTATTTTAATAATTTTTCTTTGATAAAAAAGCATTTCGAGAATTATTGGGTAATTGCTTATGGTTAAAAGTAAGAAATTTTCACTGGTTAGTTAAATGGTGGACAATTGCATAGAAGCGAATAATGATATGGCTCTTTTTTAATGGAATTTTAGTACCTTCTTTCTTTTTTCTTGAAAATTAAATTTTACTTTACTGATGCCATTGTTGTTGAACTATTTGTAATGATTTTCATTCTATATACGCAATGAAGTTGCGTACCAGCGCCAGCAAGCACTAAGCACATATGATCCTGAATTTAGCAGCCCTTGGCTTAAATTTAGAATCAGGTCACAGGTCTGGTTTCTATATACAGAACCCCAATCGCGGGAAGAAATAAAACCTTAGCTGACTTCGAGTTTGTTTCTTGGCTTCGCCATTCGAGCCCTACGTAGCGGAAATGGTTGTGAACATAATTATTTTGGAATGAAAACTGTTATTCCATCTAAAGAAATTCTATTAAAACCAAATCGAAGTTTTGGTTAAATCAGGCATTAAAAAATGCAGTCAGATCAAGAGAGGAAGCATTCAATATCTGACGTAGAAACAAAATTGATTTGTCATTCGTATTTATTTAATAATAGACCGAACCAGTTGCAGTTGGGCTCCAAAAGGTAAAACATGAACGATACGTTCAGTTGTGATCTCGCAACGTCCTACGAAAGATGTTCTTTCAGTGCAGGAAAAATCGAATGTCCACAAAAATTTCCCCCCAAGGGCATGCAGTCGTGATGAATCTCTTCCCCATCTTGACATGTGCCTTCGGGGGTAAAAGGCGGCACCAGTCACCTGGGCTAAACACACACTGTTACCACGGACGCCAGTTGTCTGAAGGGCTACGGCACTGTTCTGGTTGTCGGTAAGGCCCCTCGGGGAGCAACGTGGTGACTGTGGTTTAAATCGCGCTTTAAAGCTTCGAAGAGATGTTAACGAAAAAAAGAGGTTAACATTCAAATAAATGTTCTATTTGGACTTGCAACAGGACCAGGAGTTGGATAGTCTATTAAGCAAGGAGTGGTGGCACCGCCGTGTTACCGTGCAAACGAAAATTGCAAGTAAGGCGTATATGCGCCTAGTATGTATGCGGTTTAGGGCGTTGGTCGACGCTTTTTCCTACACCCAGTGGTAAGACCACCTTTAGATGATGTCCATAGGGCTCGGCGCTGACGGAAAACTTACCACGTTGTGTCCACAAACACTGCTCCCTCTTTCCCTCTCCCCGTAACCTAATTCTGCAACAATGCAAGGCATGAGTAGAGGTCATCTTCTAAGTTCTGGTCCGAAAAAGATGTTTTCTATATATTATCACATATAAAATGAATTTAAGCTTAACTAGAAAATAAAATTTAATTTTTTGTTAAAATATCTCAAATCTATATAATAAAATTCAAAACATTTATTCAGCCCTCGTTTCTGTTCATCGCATCTCAGTACATGTATTATTTCTTTTAGCTAACGATTTTACTGACATTAGATGACTGTAACAAAGTTTATTATTTAGTCTTATTTTATATAATTGTTTGAACTATAATAATAATAAACAAGTTTTTGCACGTACACACGTTCAGACATGTTTACTAGACAATTTACGGATTCATGTTGTTATTTCAATGTTAAAACATCGACATATAACTTTCAACAATTTTAAAACTAGTGAAAAACAACTATAAAAAACAATTAAATAGACAATATAATAGTAAAACTAAGGCAAAATGTTATCTTCGTTTCTTAATGTCACAAACAAGAAACTACTCGTATAATAAGAATCTGTCATAGATTTACTCGTAAACATACATGAAATTCATGCAACCTGGTGTCATGTTCTGTATTATGAATGCACAATTGATGTTCACATATTCCTGCGCTTATTCTTATTGTTGTAAGATGTGTTTTTTTTTAAGTTTTTATTTTTTAATTTGTTCTTATTTTTTGCGATAATAAAATACTTTTTAAAAGCTGAAGGTAAACTTTCAGTTTCAATTACCTTAATACGGCATGATTAGTTGCTCTTCGCTTTTTAACATATTTATGCTTCTAAGCATTATTGTAGAAAAAGCATTATTGTAAGAACATGAAGTTTGTAATTTATGTTGCTCACAATTTAAGAATTAAAGAAATTCTTTACTGATTTGTTTCTTTTTTTTTTGTTTTTTCAAGCGTTGCAATGTCCAGCTAATGAACTAAAAAATAAATAAATTTTAAAGAGTCAAGACACATAGGGGGTTTTGAAAGAATGTCTGTGTAATTAAATATGACAACAAAGTCACTATTTAAGATACCAGTGTATGAGCTTTAAAGGAAGTATGCTGCATAAGTGGCATATAGCTATTTAAAAGCAATAAAAAAACAGTTTCACATTAAGATTTTTCTAAAAATATTTCGAAGTCCTTAGTAACAGATGGACAACATAAAGATAATATAAAAAGATAACTTTAATAAAAGCAAAAGATTATTATGTGGATAATTATTTAATTTAATTATTAATTATTTCACTTTCCATTTTTACTTGCTGCGTTAGATTTAAATATTTAACCAAATAACAATGTGTCTTATCGTGCCATATTTGCTGCATTTTGTTAACTTTTATTATTGTTTTAAAAGTAGCATTTCTAGATTTAAAATATTAATATAATGGAAAAGTAAAAGAAAAAATGTTGAGGGTGGTTGCGAAAAAAAAAATAAAACAAGTTTAGAGAGTTTGTAACGACACGTTTTCCTGGTAGCTGAGGTATGCTCAGCGGCGTCCAGGGTGGTGTTGTGTCGATTCCAAAAAGAAAGACAAAGCCTTACTCACAATGTTGCTCTTTATTCAGGAAAGGGGTTGCCCTATTCCTAGTTAGCTACTTGACTGCAGCTCGGGCTCAAATCTTGTGAACTGGTGTGTATGCAGGCAGCTTCAGTAAACATCTTCTACTTCATGCGGTACGTATTCGGCGAACGTCACTGTCTAAGTCGACTGCGGGCACAAACTCGGCTGGGTATCAACACGGCTCTGTTTGTGGTCGCTCCGTCGAAATAGGTCGGTACGCCGCAAGCGCCAAGGCACTGTAGGCTGGGCTGGGTAGTACCACGGCGCAACCGCTGTGTGCTGCTTAACTAACACCAAAACTTTTCAGCACCTTTTCTTGTTATCTGAATGATTTTGGCTATTCCACGTGAAATTTGTCTACATTCTTTATTTAGACATATTTGTGATATTCATTAAAATAATTTTTAGATCAAAACGATGACTATGAATAATAAAACATAATGTGTCGATCAGTATCGACAACTAACTTTTGAACCTGGAGTGGAATTTACAAACTTACAAAACAAAAACTTTAACTATTAAGTGTTTATTTTAGAGAGGTATATAACTTTAGGTTGACAACACTTCTACTGGCTTAAACTTAAGTTGACTGTATGGTTTGGTTTGGTATTTCAACATGAATCGGCTGATGTCTGAACAACGCTTTCAAATTGTGCAAATCGATCCTAAAACAGGCTTGCCGTTGATTCCGGATTTTATAAATGAACTGTGTTTAGCAATAATGCTTACTTTTATTTCAATCGATACGTTACTAAACAAAACTGCCATATTTTTAGTGGCGTCAAGCACATGTTGAATGGTAAAGACAACGGTGACTGCTATAGAGTCATAATAACTGTCCTTTGCATTTATTAATTAAACAACTCTGATGTGTAGGAGCTGTGATTTCAGAAAGACAGTGAAACGTGTCACACAGCTCGTTCCATAATTGATTTATTGAAAAAAGTATTTGGGGTAACCACATAGTGTCACTTTTGGGACCTAAGAATTGGCTCTAATAATCCTGTGATCTAACGCAGCTAGACTATTTTCTGTGGGGTTATGTGAAGTCATCAATCTTCGCCGATAAGACCGAAACAATTGACCATTTGGATGATAACATTCCCCCCATTATTGTCGATATACGCCTACAAATATTGAAAAAAGTCATTGAAAATTGAACCTCCAGACTACGCCCAAGCTAACCGTGGCAATCATCTGCCAAAAGTCATATCTATATTATAATAGAAGATTATCTTTCGAATATAGTAAATTTCATATCATTTAAAAAATAAAATTGTATTTTATTCCATTTCATAGTTCTATTCCCATATAAAAACACTTATTATAACTTGATTTTATAAATATTTTTGCACTCACATTCCACAAGAATGAAATAAGTAGAAGTCTGCACATTTTTAGATAATTTAGTTTATTTTTCGGCAAATAATTTGCTTTGAGTACATGTAGAACTATAATTTTGATAAAAACTCTTGGTTTTTCTACGGTACGAACTACTTAATTATAACAGAATTAAGTTTTTAAAGCACAGCCTTTTGCCTAAAATAAAAAAAAAATACATAAACATAAAAAAAACTTAAAATTAGACTTTATTGGATTTTAATTAAACATTTTAAGAACAACTTTAAACACCACAAAACAAGTAGCTGTTGCATAATTAAATACATTTATCAAATAAAACCAAACCCTTAACAATAAAAATAACATTCATGAGCTACCAACTATTGCACAATTGCTAAAGTTATGTTTTCATGGTAATTAAACAGTTAGAACAAATAAGAACAAGCTAAGACTGGAATTAAAACTTTAATAAAATTTAAGCTAATGTTGCCTTAAATGCTGTTTGGTAAAAGCCAAAGAAATGCCACTCCTTTGAACAAAATAAATATGTTGAGTAGTAACGAATTGAAAATATTAAAAAAACAAACAAAAATGGGGAAAAACACAAAGTCGATTAAAAATCTGTTAAAGAAAGAATGTTATTATATAACTGACATAAAATTATCCATGGCCGACAGTTTGTTACTAGACTGGCAAGTTTCACTTGGAGGGTGAAAAGAGAGAGGTTTAAACTTCACTTTGTTAATACTCACAAAGTGTTGTTGTTGTTTCTGGCCCTTTAAATGTGTTCTTATTAATTGTTTGTATATATAAATTCATACATACACACCTGCACACTTAAATACATACATATTTACATTTTAAAATATATACAAAATGCATACATACAATTACTTGAATATACGCATGCAGACATACCTGCATTTAAAACGGTATTTAAAGCTGTTTAGCTCACAGGTTGAAAGATAAAAAAGGTTACAAAAATTATAAAGAAATTATTTTTTAAATCATATTTTTTGAAAAATTATTTTGGAACTATATGTTCCATTTGATGGATAATATCAACAGATATCATAATATCATAAAAATGATACGACTTTACGAGGATGACATCTTGTTTTTAAATAAACAGACGATACGTCTCAAGATTAGTAAAACTCTATCCTTGGCTTGGCGACATATATTTCCATGGACCTGCAAAATATTACTTACCATTTGGAAGCCCGTTTTTCCTATGAAATATAAAAGGTTTAAAAGTGAGCACTTTATAATTTTTAATAATATATATCAATTTATTTGCAATTTGGATTTTACCGGATAAACGACGTTTGGGGTGACCACACAGCCTTAAATTGTATTGACGCACTCTTGATCAGACGAATTAGAACTTAATTTTTTATTATCAGTACACCACATTTTTTAGCGTTTTTTGCGTGTCCACAGCTTAAGTTTTACTACTACCGAAAGAAGTGGTAATACCTAAAGATTATAAACAATAATATTGCCATTTTTCATCCTAACTGGCTGGTTTGTATTCGATGGCGAGCGCTTTCGATGCGAATGCATCATTCTCAAGCCTGGCATTTGTATGCAAAGTGGCTAATAACATAACTACCTGAACGCCAACACTGACTCACCAGTACAAACTAAACCGCGGCTTGAGAATGATGCATTCGCATCGAAAGCGCTCGCCATCGAATACAAACCAGCCAGTTAGGACGAAAAATGGTAATATTATTTCATTTATTATTATTTTCAACCAAACAACATTATAAACAATTTTAATAAAAAAATTTTGAAGCTTTTTTTTCATAGAAAAAGAATAATTTAATAATTAATAATTTTTACTGATTTATTTATATAATGGTTTCATAAAAAAAGTAAATTTTATTATGCGGTTTTATTGAGTCATATAGTGACGTTAAATAATTTAAATAAACCTCATTTTATGGACTTTTTATAGCTTGAACTAGTCCACATATCATTGTCAAATTGCTTCTCCATAAACTTGGACGGAAAGCCGACCTAAAATATATCAATTGTGCTTAGAAGGGGAGAACATGGTGGCAAATTATGGCGATAAATACATTGCTTTACAATTTATTTATTTTGAGCTGAAAGCATTGTTTTGGTGTTAAACTCATGGAATTGGTGCAAAAGGTGGTATAGTTTAGAAAAAGGTGATTGTAATGGAGTAGTGCCAGTTTATCGATTCATACAACTGTAATATGTAATGGCACTCCATACCATAACTTTATACTTTTATTTCAGAAATATCTTAAATGAGGTCATTATCATGACCTCTATGTCAAATGCGCTGTAATAAACTGCAATCGGTTTTTTGCATATGTTTTTCGAAGGTGGTTTTGTTTGGTTCTTGCTAAAATAATTCTCAAGCTTTAACTTTTTGTTGGTTGGATTTAAAGTGTTTGGAGTCCTTCGTTTTGAGTTCCTTTCAAAGTTTTCAATATCTGAGTATATATTTTAAACTTTGTCTAATTTAATTCGCTGTAACCAGATAAAAACAACAAATGCCATTTTCAGCTCTTTTCTATATATTTAAAATACAAAGAAAATTTATTTTTAACAAATAAACTTTTGTTTTAGTTTTATTTTTGTATCGTGCAAAACGTGGCACCCTGTTTGGAGATTTAGATTAAGAAAAACCAATTTTTTTCAAATTAATATTATTAATTTGTTTAATTTCAGCATAGTTAAAAAATATAAGAATTTTTATACGTGCATTTGACAATTTAATAAACGTTTGGTTGTTGGCTGGTTTGAGCTGAAATAGTCTTATAGATAACAAAATATAGATTTTTAATTTAAAATTACTTATTTAATAAAATGTTATATTTTATTTTGTTGTTGTTGTTGTTTATTTACAATAAATTAAATTAATTGAAAAATTAATAGTCCATTCTATAACAGTGAAAACAAGATATATTGTGTGTTATTAAATCTAATATTATGCAGTTGATTTTTTTTTTGTAAAGAACGTGTTGATTGTGTTAAATTGATATTAATTTATAATCATTTAAAGAAACATTAAATTCACCTAAGCAAAAATACAAAATATTATCTCAATTTATATATGTATATTCTAGATTAAATTTGATTTAAAGCAGGAAAACAATTACTTCGTTAAACTGAAATTTTCAAAAAGGTTAACAACTTGTTTTAAACTATTCTTTTAGTTTTCCATTTGCATAAGTTATTTACTATAGTTTTAGTTGTTAAGCTGTTAAGCTTGGGTCAGTAACACCAGACAACTTTCGCTTTATATTTTTTTTTCTTTTTCTCTCTTTTTCATTGCAAATTTCTAATAAATCTCTTAGAGCGTTATTATATATTAAATTTGTCTTCAATTTTAAATATTTAATTAGTAGTTGTTGATATTTAGCAAATCTCAGATATTTGTGATAAATCTTTTCTAATAAATAATTTCATTTTCAAGTTTAATTTAGAAAGTTTATGAAAGTTAAGGAAATCTATATAAGGAGATAAAATAAAATTATATTTTGTAAAATAATAAATATCTTTATTATTATTATTATTTATTAAAGATAAAAAAGATCGCTTAAAAAAACTATAAAAATTTTGTAAAATATAATATAAATAATAATAAAGTTAATTTATTAAAATGTAGTTTTTATTTAAAATGGTATATGACAAATAATCATGGGCATATTATGTCACTCTTTCGAAAAACGTTGGCCGTGTATTACGAACTACATTAGCAAAATATGCTAACTAATAGGAATTACTTTACCTGTCCACGATAATAAAAAGTAAACAGCAAACCAAGATATTTGAGTTGGACACTACTTGTTTAAAGTTGAGACACCAAAAGACGAAGATTCTAGAACATGAGAATAAATTGCTGCTTTCGATATCGCTTGAAATTTGTTTTTCTTTATATTTTATTATTTTTAATGCCAAATGATTTTTATTTCAAACATTTTTCAAAATAATGCCTAAGTAATACATATTCACGATAACTATGATTGCATTGAAGCGCACAATCCTACAAATAAATATTAATTAATTTAGGTGTTATGGTGACAAAAAGGACGTTGGTTTAATGTCTCATACTTGAATATCTTAAGTAACAGAAAAATCATACCTATACCTAACCTACAAAATGTATGTGGTACAGATAAGGATAACATAAGACTATTATTAATAATTTTTGTATTTTATGTTATGAAAATTGTTTAAAAAATTATATATAGTGCTTTTTAGTAAACAGATGTATATTATTATTGGCTTTCAGATTTTTTATATATTACTTTAATTAAATAATATACAAATAAACTTGTCACATATTTCATTTAATATTCTACCCTGCAAGACGTCAATTTTCATCAATATAAACCAGTAACTATACATGGCACCTTGGAGTATAGTAGAGGATTGTGAAATCGTACTACCTTTTATATTTCTTCATATCAATTCGTTGCCAAACTTTGATTTAAGTTAACACATTTTAATTGTTATGCTGTGTAATTGAAACCTACTTTTCACCACTATTTGTAAACAGAACGATCTTTGATTATAATGGTTTAACGAAATGCATCGAACGTAAGGCGGGTTTTTCAGCAAGAAGTTTGCTTTTCAATTGTGGCAACACCAATGATATGATAGTATTCTGGCGTATTGGCAGTTGTTACAATTAATTCAATTTCGCACGAAAAATAATTAAAATCCATTATGAAAATGGTGAAACATGAAAATCTACAAAACACCACTAAAACTACTCATACACTCGAGCAAACGAAAAACTTCCTCAGACGGAC
This sequence comes from Trichopoda pennipes, assembly GCA_030448955.1. Classification (NCBI taxonomy): domain Eukaryota; kingdom Metazoa; phylum Arthropoda; class Insecta; order Diptera; family Tachinidae; genus Trichopoda; species Trichopoda pennipes. The sequence goes on from JASKUP010000023.1 coordinate 3,279,023, forward strand.
ACACCTAGCTGGATAATAATAAAAGACGGAAATATTAAAAATTAGCCCAGCATAAAATGCCTGGTCGTGGGCACTCTACCTACATGAGAATTACCGACCTTAATGAAACAGCAACCCGAACACTGACTCGCCACAACAGTTTAGAATACGGCTTGAGATATTGATGTAATTACGTCGAAAGTGCTAGCCGTTCAAACCGAACAAACAGCCAGCAAAGATGGAAAGAAATGACAACTGTATGAGTTATTCAATTAAAACTTAAGTCTTGTTATGTGTTGTTTTTCTAACCATGTGTTAGTGCTAACTAAACATAATTTTTCTTAATTGCTTAAGTTTTTTTAAAATGAACTTATTACGCTTTATCATAGACCTGAACAATTAAGGATATTAAAATACAGCGCTGCTTAAATAATCATTAGTATTCATTTAAATGTTACTTTGTATTTTCATGAGATTTTAAATTTACATTGAATTTCAGACAATAAGAAAACAACGATGCATTGTTTAGATTCATGTTGGTTTAATGAGAATCACAGCATGTAGGCTTTGAAATAGATGCCACAAATAGATTAGACTTGACTAATCAGTTAATAAGGCCGCCTTAACACATTAATCTTGTTGTTGTAGTTTTAGTAGAGAAGATTTCCACACTGTAGAGCTGAACTAAAAATAATTAAAGATTATTGCTCAGTTTTTATTAGACACTGAATAATGGAATACTTTCCCCATTAATGAAGTACAAAGAAACACAAAGTGCATCATGTTAAGGCAGTGCAGCTAAATCATACAAACTCTTTAACTGTAGGATTGAATAAATAAGATGAAATATGATAATGGGGTATAATAAAAACGAAATAGGAATAAAATAAAACAAACAAAGAAGTAAATAAAAAAAAGAAAGAAATAAAATAGGTCTTCACTGCAATTAGTTGTGTTAACTTTATTAAAGAGCACACTGTAATTAATGTTATCAGCTCCTGACTTGTTTTATCTTTAGCTGAGCAAACAGAAATGCATTTTTATTTATTTTTTAACAGCCATTCTTAGATTTTTCACGTTAAAGTTTTTTATCTATATGTGTAATTAAAGCGATTACAAATTACGTATAAAATTTTGCAACGTTTTTCTTAATAGCAAATAATATATTATATTATATTCAGCAACGACCCGACAAATTTAAAAGCTATAATTTTAATTGTATGCAAATAGTATTTTTGTGCACTCGTACATCTTTAATTTTGCTTCCTGAAAAACGTGTACTTAAAAATATCTAAATGCAAATAAATTTATTGTTTTTAAAAATATTTTTAATATAAAAAAGTAACTATAAAAATGATTAAAATTAAAGGGTCTTTATTAACGGATTTACAAAAAAGCTAATGGTGCTATAAACAAGGCAAGTGGCATTATAATCAATATTATATAATAATAACTCTTGATAATGAATTTGGTTGTCTTGTTATGGCAGAACTGCAACTAAATAATCTTTTTCCAATCCCGAAAATTATAGCATGCTATTCAGAGGACATATTTAACGATGAAATTGAATCATAAGGAAACAACAAGAAAATCCGTTGTAATGAAAAACAAGTAGTTAAAAGAAAAACTAAGGAGAATTTCTTTAAAGTATGACAGGACTGTTGAGATAGTGCACATCTCAAAATAAGAAGAATAAGAAAAAAACGTTTTCACCATAAACATAGATTTTTGTGATTAACTTTGTAAATAATGAAAAAAGCACTAAACTTCAGTTCGGATTTTTAATCACACAATACAACTTTCCAAAGCAAAGGAAAGTTACGGAAATTGTGCCAGCAAATATTATTTTTGTTTGAGAAGTTACAAAATAACATAATGTCTGGTATTAAGTTGTTTGTTCCGCCAGTAAATGAAATACTCTTGTCCTTCCTTTCTGTCTTTGCTGGCTGTTAGTTCGGTATGAACGGCAATAGCCTTCGACGTGATGCGTATAAGATTTACATCTGCGCCTGGCTGTAAGCCTTAATCAGATGATGGTCAAACCACTGTGGAATGAAAAACAACGTCATTTTGGCCCTAGGAAGACTAATTCTAGCAACAGTTGATTCTTAGTTGCAATTTCAGCGGTTCCAAAGCATGGTTGCAAACCACTACACCTTGCTGATAAATTGGAGACTATTCAACTCCTGGTCCAGAACACATGAATCTTAATATAATTAAGAACACGACGGAATTCATGCTAACTGGACCTGAACCATTCAATGTGTTCATTGTGAATGATCCGCCCACAAACTCCAACGAGGGCTTCGAAACACACAGCCACTACGATACTCCCGAAGGGAGTACAGAGAACAGCTAAAAGGCTAATAAGACAATTAGCGGAACTCTGAGGCTTTACTGATTCCCGTGGAAATATAGTGGATTTTCCAGTTGGCTCCTACTAGCCTAAGGGGACTGGGCTCCCCTTTACCCCGCAAGACACAAGTCTAGATGGATGAGTAATCCATACAGACTAATAAATGTGCCTCCGGGGGGCGTTCGCCCTATTCAAAACTGTACTGGTAAGTCGGTATTCGGGTTTAGGTAGTTTTTCACTTAGGTAAAATTCCCGATACCTGTTAATTTTTAATATTTCCGCTTCTTTTTATTAATATCCAGGTACGTGTGTCCGTCTAGGATGGTTTTTCGTTTGTTCGAGTGTATGAGCAGTTTTAGTGGTTCGAAAGTTGTATCTGAGATCGTGTTTACCTGTTCCTTTGTAATCTCACTATTAAAAATTTTTGTTTTATAGATTTTCATGTTTACAAGGATGTCTAGTCATACATTCATTTATTTCTCTTGGTGTGTAGCCGTGAGTGTCAAGGTATAATGTAAAGTTAGAGTCTTCTCTTTTTTGTGTATATGAGCGTATGTGTTCTGTAAATCTTGTTTTTAGTGTTCGTCCAGTTTGTCCTATATAACTATATTTGGTGATACAAGGAAGTGGGTATACTACATTGGAACTAAACCTAAAATTAGCTCCGCATAATATGCTGGGGATTTTACCTAAAAGAGTAAATACAGAGTGTGATTTGTTTTACATCCGCGCCTGACTATGTAGTCTTAATCAGAAGGTGAACAAACCACTATTGTATAATTTGGAACGGCATACATGCGTCCTAGATAGCCGAAGTCATAATTCTATGCAACAGAACCACCTAGTTGCAACTTGAATGATTTCGGGGCAGGTCTGCAAACCATCACACCTTGCTAAAGAGTTGGAGACTTTCTAACTCCTGTCCAAAACACATGTCAAGCATGCTCACTGGACTGGATCATTCACTTAGGGTGTCATTAACAGCGAGATGATCCTGGCCACCATAAATTTCATAATCCCTAATGGGGCCGCAAAACCAAAACCACCACGATGCTCCCATATAGGGGCCAACCTCAATGATCAGCCAGAGAACTATTAAATGTCTAAAGAGACAAATAATGAACCCTGCGGCTCACTGATCCCCGTGGAAATAAAGTGGAGTTTCCAGTTGACCACCTGCCTGTCTTCAGGGGACTGGGCTCCCTTTTTCCCCAGTTGCACTGAGTCTAGATAGTGGAATATTCTATAAAGACCATATTTATATGCACCTGGGGGGAAACGAGTAAATACAAGCTTAATGAAAGAAATAACTAAACCCCAGCACTTGCTCACCGTATTTAGAATACAGCTTGAGAATGATATCAAAACACGAAAGCGCCATTCATATCGAACAATTAGTGAGCAAAGACGGAAAGGTATGACAACAGTAATACCTAAAGTCATCTAAATTGCTATATATTTTTAAATGCCCTCATACTGTTTCTAAAAGATTTTTTTAAGTGTTAAAGTTTCTGGGAATGTACAAACAGACGATGTTTATAGAAGAAACATAGGAAGAATACCAACAAAGACTTAGCGAACTATAAAGTACTGTATTTTATGTATTTTTTTTTTTACTTAATAAATTAAAAATAAAAAAATTAATAAATAAATCCTACTTACAAATTCTTATTTGGTTGTTTACTCGAAGATACTTGCAAATTTTTCCGACATTATTCATTAGACAAAAACATTATTCATTAGATATTAAAGAGAATATGCAGTCTGCGAGTTATTTATGATTTAATTTAACCTTTAAGACAAACTTATTTGACACTCCCATATAAATTATCTAAGACAATTCATTACATTTCTGGCATGCTGGGTTTATCAACGCTTATGAGTTTTAGAAATATTTTTATTATTCGCCATTAGTTGATTTTTGCTATAAATATTATTGTAGCATTTTTTTCAAATATAAAGGATATGAACATTTAAATTGTTTTAAGTTTTTTAATAATATTTTTATTTTTTAAAAAATAAAAAAATTTGGTCCAATCTTTATAAATTAGTAAAAGATACGACAGCTTTATATTCGCTTTTTCTAAATGTTTTAGGTTTTTTTTATCTGATATCAAATATTATTGGAAAATACTGAAATATCCACATGTTTGTTTTTGTAAGAGGTCAGTTATTAAACTCTTTCTAAAACTGCTACAAGTTATTTGTAGTTTTATCTACTTAAAATATGTTTTATAATTAATATGCGTATTTATAAAGTCATACGTTTATTTTGCTTTGATTGGATATGACAAAAGTTATGTTTAGCTTGCCTGACATATGACTTGTATGAAATAGATTTCACACTTTATTAACAAATAATATTTTAATATTTTTCTATTTAACATATTTTATTTTACTTTAAAGCTACTTTTGGGTTTTTTTTACGTTTCCATAATTTTTACATTAAAAACTTAATGTGATTAAAAAACACATTTTTTGATTTTTTATCGATGTTTCCAAATTTTATTACAACTTTTCCACCCAAAGTTGTTTAGTGCTGATTGAAGGGTTATCTTGGGAATATTAAAATTTAATATATAAATCAGTTATTTTATTGATGCAGTTATTTAATTTTAAATAAATTATTTCATTTTCGTAACAATATTTTTTGTGTTTTGTTTATGAAAAAATATTTATTAAAAATTAATACCATATTTTATTGGTTACATAATAGTAATTGATAACAACAATGTTATATTTAATAAAATACACGTCACTAATATACGCAATAAATATTTATATTTTGTCTTACGGTTATCTAGGCTAGCAAGAAGTTACAGCATTTTTAATTTATCAGACTTTAATTTGTTTATATAATTGTGTGACAAGTTATTAACGGTAATTACTAAAGTAAAGTAAAGTAAAATAATCTGTTTAAGTACATTCGGAGCTATTGCCGAAATTCAGTCAGTTAGCTGTAGTGGCTGCAGCTTTGGCAGAACGATCTGCTTGTTTACAAATAAAAATTGCCAGGAGTTCATGTCTCTAGAAGCCATGGTAAGATATTAATGTTGAAGGAGACGAGAGCAATTAAGGAAAAGAAAAATTTTGTTTCCTGTGTGTTTCTATCTATTTCTGTAGGAGCAGAAAATACTTTTAGTCTTTATGGTAAAAGTATGTCGTCTAAACAGGAGGCAGAACCATGCCGAAATAGTATGTTGTTGTAGCGTATAGAAGCACATATTTAGTAAATAAGATATTATGATAACAAATCTAGCTTAAACCACACAATTAGCAATAAGAAAATAGAGAATAATTAAAGTCTAACAGAACTGTATTTTTCTTTTCCAATAAAAGTAGTAAATATGTAATAGAATTTTAAAATTCAAAAATTTTATTTATTTACTTTCATTCTGAAAGGTATTTCCGAATATTTAAAATTTTCTGATATAATTTTATTTGTAATTATTTTTAAAACTTAACAATAACTTTATGATCAAAGTGTTACAATAAAAATGGACGTTCATGTTTAAATAAATTTTCCTTGTAATACACACATAAAACTTTACAACAAATTTGCACTAATAAAAAAATGGATATTCGTGTTACCTTTTAATGCACACATACATAAAATGCTTTAATTAAAGAATTTATCTCTTTAATTTTTCAAATCAAGCAAAACTTAGTATAAATTAAATGTGATATTTGTTTGAGTGAAAAGCATAATTTTTCAAACACGAAAGAGTATTGTGGTAACATGCAATCATGGTGTATTCCGTAGATTAGGGGTATTCAAACGATTTTAGAAAAAGTAATTTTAATACAATTTTAATAACATTAATCCAACTTTAGTTCCAAATTTATATATTGAAGAACTTTCTTCTTGAAGAATGTACTTCTCTAAAAATGTTATCATTATATAATTTTCCGTTTTTAGTCAATATGTAGAATAAAATGAAATAATTATAAATTCCTATATCTTCTTTCATTATTTTTCTACACTTTTTCACCTTTTCTTAATTTTATTGTTTTATTATTTATTTATTCATAAGTAAAGCGAAACCCCTGATATGAAAAGTTATGAAACTCTTTAACAATATTTAATATTGAAATACAAATAATTAAAGCAATTTGCAAAGAAACAAAAAAAAAATAATACTATTGAACACACAAGCACGTTCATACATACACACATGCATATGTATGAAGAAATAAACAATATTGTTACAACTGTAATATATACACTATGTAACACCACTGCCAACAACATCTAATTTCGTTTGTGTCAATGTCACAATATACAGCACACGATGCAAAAATCAAAAATAAAAAATAAAACAGTGTACGTCATAAGTTTGTATACATCGAACAACAAATGGTTGAAACTGATAATAAAATATGTTTCGAAGCACTCAAAGCATAGATAATTCCAATAATATATTTAGGTGTTGGAAAATATTTTTAAATTAAAGTTACTTAATTTAGTGCTTGTCAGTTGATATTATTACCACAAATCCTTAACGATTTTATGAGAGAAATCAGTTCGCTCACTCTTTCATTACACAAGTTAATTAGAAATCTCTTATTCTGTATTGTCTTCAATATGTTGGCCAACATTTTTATTTAAATGAATTTGACTGGAATGAGTTTGATTCACACAAACGATTCCATGAAAATAATCGCTGAAATTTGATTTTCTGCTTAATTGTATCATTAATAAAAAAATATGTAGTCTATAGGTTTTAGGGACAGAGGGACAAAGACCTTGAGCAAAAACACAAACAGTCAGTTATTTATTAGAAAGATTCGCCGTATGTATGTAATAAACTTGACGTCAGCTCCTGACCGTTTGACCTTAATCTAGCAGTGGTCTTACAAATAAGTGTATTAAGAACGACTCCCTTCCGCCTAAAATTCATATACGCCTTAGTCGCAATTTTCGCGTGCACAATAGCACGGTCGTACCCCCACTCCGTGGTGTAGAGTAGAGACTGCATGTCCTGTGGATTTTAAGCCTGCGTTATCTCTTTAGAAACTTTTTTCATAGAAACCGAAATCCCAAATCCCTACCCAAAGGAGCCTTACCAATAACAAGAGCAGGGCCGTATCCCTCGTGGTACCAGTATGGGTGTACAAAGTCGGACGTCAAGAGTCCTATGTCTTTTTCAGTTTAGGGCTTCTGTTACCCCAGGCGACTGGTACTGACTTTTACCCCAAGGGAACATGTCAAGATAAGAAACAAATATATTAAGAGTAGAGTACCCCGACAAGTGAAAATGGGCTTCGTCTGAAAGTACGATTTTCTTGTTGCAAAACCCGATATTTAATTCTTATATTATTTATTTGCCAAAATATTACAGAGTGGACGTTCAAAAATTTACCACAAGCCAGACTATTTGCAAGCAAGTATTCTGAGATTTTTGAAATAAATTAATTCGAAATAAAATTCGAAAAATTAATTCGAAATAAAATATATAAATAAATTTATATCACATATTGAGAGTCCTTTAATTTAAGTTTCTGTAACATCTCATAGGATATAATTATCATGTAAAAGTACTTGATATTTTTACTACATCTCTGTTAACAGTGTACTTTTTGATTATACTGTTAAAGCAAATTATATGATGTTATTACTATTGCCAACTATTCATTATTTGATGTTGCTTTTATTGTTTCGTATAAAATAGATTTTGAAAAAAAACAACTTTAAATAAAAAAAAACATATTGAATTTATATGGTCAATATAAATCATTTCAAGATTAACCGCTTGCACAAAGAAGATTTATTTTGTATATGAAACAATTTTTAGCTAATTTTATTTTGCTTTTATTTGCAAACTAACTAGCTAACTACAACATCAGTAACAATTACAATAACCAGTGAGATGAAGTGTTGCTGTTGGAATTAAACATGCAACATATGGAGGCACAAATTAAACTGAATACAGGCTATATTTGTAATAAACAACATAAGATCAGCTTGAAAAACAATGTGTCTGGGGAGTTATTTATTTATTATTATTATTTCTTTTTTATTTATTTTCTACTTTTATTACACTCTCATTAAAAATATTTCAATTGCATAAAAATGAATAAAAAAAATATAATAAATAAAACAATTGTGAATATATACTTTTTTTATATATTTATAAATATATGCAAAATATATAGAAATAATTTTCTATGTCATGGTCTGGGCCAACAAGTTTATTTTTTTTATTAGTATTTTTATATTACTTTTTTATTAATAGAAGTGTTTATTTTATATTTACATGAATATGCATCAATATAACTTTATATTTCTTTAAAGTTAATATACATTTTATGTGCAAGGCATGAAAAATACTCAATGTTTGTTTTATTTTCATATTTATTGCGGGTGTTGAGATGTTAAATTGTTGTACATGTTAATTTTAGTTTGATTGAACTGTTTGCAACTTATTATTGAAGACAATAATGATAGTTTTATTACTTGTTCATCTTTTGTTTTAACGCATCCTTAAGCAAATATAAAAGGTGACTTTCGACTTTAAATTAAAACGATTATATTTAACTTTAATTTACTGAACCTAGTTTTTGGATAGCATCCTAACGCTTATGATATGATTCATATTGATAATTTAAACTAAAAACATTTACACATCTTAATATATTAAAATTAAAAATAAATAATTTAGAAAATGAATATAATTCCCAGTTAGAACATGGATAAATGATTATTATTGCTGCTGTCTGCTGGTCGTGCAGAAGGGATAATTTTATTTTCTTTGTAGGGTATGTTCACTTCGATCACATTTAAAATTTTTCTAGCTAGAATATTTCTCCTTCAAAATCTTAGTAAACACTGACATCACCTGTCTCATATTTATACTTGTACAAATGTAAACGTAGATCTCCATTACAATTTTATTATGTGCGAACTGCAATTTGCTAGCAGCCACAAAATAAACTAAAAATAATGTCGTCAATTCTTGTTAATAAGATGGAAACAAGTCATGCGCATACAAATCTAAAAATCATTAAATAATACCTTGAATATAGAAAAAAAATATATTACATTGTTTTATTTAAAAAAAGAAAAAACAAAAAATGCAACAAATAACATATTTACTACACAAGCATTCAATTATTTAAATACTCGTACATGAGATTCAATGTTAGTATTTCTTCAATAATGACACAAACATACAAGTACAATTATATTTGCTACAGTACTCTTCAGTTAGAGGATCTAAATGTCATAGAAGTTTTCTCACATTAAATATTACTATTTCAATTAACTAACCACTTTCTACTGTAATTGCATTTGCTAAAAGTCTGCTTCCAATTAAATTAAATAAAACTGAGTTTACTGCAGTTTCCTCTGAATTTCTAAGTAGGCGTAAAATTTATTAAGATCTGTGTTGCTGACATATATTTGCATTTTCAATATTTTGCCATAATTAGTTAGCACAAATCATGGAATAGTAGAACTTTACTATTTATTAAAAGCAAAAATCGTAGCAATAAATAAATTCAATTGATTTATGTTGATGTTTGAACAAGTTGCAAAAAGTATTAACAATTTCAATAGCATTCAATTGGAAAAATAGACATTAATTGCTGAATAATTTCAAGTATATATTTATGAACATTGTGAGAAATATTTAATGCGGTAATATTTACTAGTTTTTCTTAACTATTTATTTAAATATTATTAAGCTCGCTTTGAAAACTTGGCAATTGCTAATTTGAATTAACAATAAAGCTTTTTTTCTTGGTCTTCTATTGGAATTATTTAAGTCAGCCAAATTGTGTGAATATTTTGCATTTGAAAATAAATAAAGTATAAATAAAGTATATTTATGCTGTTAATTTAGTATATGATGTAATAATAGCACAAAATTATTAAAAAATAACACAATTGTTCTCTTCACACATGTCCACTTACTACTGCGATAAAGAAAACGTTTTAAATACATATGAATTGTGTAAAGAATAAAGCATAGAAAGGCTAATAAAAGTGAACTATGGAAACTCACAACCTAATATAAATTTTTGTTAAAAAGGTCGAAATAACACAAGAAAGTATTTCACTTCAAATAAAATAAGTAAAAATAAAACTTTTCTTATATAACGGGTCAACACATGGTTTTAACATTTGAAAATAAATTCGGGTTTATAAACCTTGAGCGGGTCTTGAGGAATCGCATTCTAAAAATTTAATTTTAAATAATTTGTACTAACGGCCATATGTCACGAATAACACAAATAATGTTGGTCTGCTAGACATCAGCAGATGCTGATTTTTCAGCATAAAACAACCGACTTCATGTGATCCCACAGGAAACAATTGAGAGCTATCATTACCCTGTGACATGGCCATTACTTGAAAACAACTTCTCGTCAAATTTTGAGAACAGTACATCGATAAATAGATGTTGAAACTATCTCCCGTCCATCATCGTTGTCCAGATTTTGAAAAAATAAGGTCCAACAACATAACATAATGTAAATCATATTAATCTTTGTATTTTTCTAGATATGTTGAAGTCATTGACCCTTCTTTTCATTTGCGGCTATTTTTTTTTGTTTTGTAAAGAGAAGTATTCAGGCAACAATGCCTATTTAGTCTAGTACCGTGCTACATTCTTTAGCAAAGGGATAGAGAAGAGATGAAACAGGTGGTGAAGGTAGAAGGATAGTCGGAAATTAACTGCCATATAAGACAGCACAGCGACCAGTGACTATGCCTTAATCGCTGAGCAGCCCAACCGACAGTCAAGTTTTATTTTTTTTTTTTGTAGTAAAAAAACCAAGGTCTTCGTTGGGAATCGAACCCACAACGCCCATACTGATAAGCTAGTTCACTACCTACTAGACTACAGGGGCACCTGTAGGCTATTTTGTTTACTAACAAGCTAGTTGAGCTAAAATGGGTCTCATTGCTATACACAGTGTTGGCATTAATTGAATTGCTTAGGGCTTTAAAATGCGTCTGAATAGTTTGGTAGCGTTTTTCAAACGTTAATTTATTCATCATGATTTACCAAATTATTCTGATCTATAATATTATTATGTTTATAACTTTTATAAACGTTTTGTTGTTACTAAGTTCTTTATTGCAAAATAAATAACACCAGATTTTAGAGTTTTCCAATTAATTACAAGTTTATTTACTTGACTAACCACAAAGTAAGATTTGTACGCTACTAAAGATGCAAGTCTTTACTTCACGAGGCTTATGTTTTAACTAACCACTCAGATGCCGCTAGAGGTTTAGAAAAATTAAGAATTTTCTACCTTCTTTGTATCATATTTTGTTGGTGTTATTTTATTCATTCAATGTCTGTTGGTCTGTGTGTATTTTTGTTTTTGTTTTGATGCTGTTAAAATTTCTTCATGGAATTTATTTTGAGATGGTTGTTGTTGTTATCTTACCTGTATAAGTTTTCTTAGAAAACTACTCAGTTAGTAAACAGAAAGTTGTTGTTGCATAAGATTTCTACGCAGTTCGTAAGTGCAAAGTTGTTGTTGTCTGGTGTATATAAGTTTTCTCAAAAAAGTACGCAGTTAATAAACAGTTGTTTACTTTATTACTTAATTATTTTCTTTTAAAACTTAAGCAAGACGCACCAGTAACTATATAAAAAAATTAGCACGATATGACAGTTCGTTTAACTGTTATAGCTTTTGTAAATCCTGTGTGGTTAAAAGAGTCCGTGTCCCCACTCCTTGCTGAAGAATTGTAAACTATCCAACTCCTTTTCCTGTTGCATGCTTAAGCTAGGATATTGGATATTATACCTACGTTATCTCTTTGGAACTTTCCTTAAAGCTCGACTAAACCAACAGCCGTCACCTTGCTACTTAACCAAAACCAGGAAAAGTTCGTACCCATGCGGGCAACTGGTTCTCGTCATATCAGTATATTGTCTATTAAGTTCACTGGTCGGACTTATTTGTCTGACTTATAATTTGGGACCATTGCTAGCCTAGGCGATTAGTGCCACTTTTTCCCCCGAAAGTAGATGTGAGATGAGAAATAGATCCATTTAGATTGCGGGCTTCCGGGGAAGATAATTCAAAATATATGGAACTTATAATTTTAATGACAGCGGTATTTTTCTTTAAAAAAAAAACTTTTTAAGATCCCCTAGTTTTAGCTAAAATTATTAGAAGCACATATTATTCTGGGTGAGAACACTGGCTATGGAAGTATCTTAACGTATATTCATGTTGAATTGGTTTATACAACCAAAGCAGGAAATGGAAAAATAAATAATCAAAACCTCAGGGGCTTTCATTTTTTAACTGAATCATTAGAACGTCAATATTATCAGCAGGCTTTTTTCTGATACAAAACACTTATCGAAGATTATATTTTTAAATTATTTACTTAATAAGCAATAAAACAAAACTTTTAACTTAATGAACTTTGCTTTTATGTTAAGAAAACATATTTATCGGTTAATTATTTGTAGCTTACAATATCTCTATTCATAGCTTATGTATCGAATAATAAATTTTTCTGAAAAAAAGCAAATGTTAATTTTTCTTTCTTACTGGTGTAGAAATTAATATATTTTAAATCTTAGCTTACTTATGATCAACAAAAATATCCAGGGTGTTTTTATAGAGCTACGGAATTGTAGGTTGGCAACGCATTTAGTGGCGTCGATTTTATTATCCGTCAAATGACTTATTGTTTGATGTTGCATTTCAACATGAATTGACTGAATCCTGGAGAACTCTTCCAAATTGCGCAAATGCTCCCAAATAAGGATTACCGTTGAATGAATGAATTTTGTTTAGCGATACAGCTCATTTTTGTATGTCAAAAAAAACTGTTACAGTGACTAAAAGTTTGGCTCATCTGCTAAATAACTATAATATGCACGAGCTCTATTTTCAGCAAAACGGCATAACATATTGCAATTTCTTTTCCTAAACAGTTGTGGTGCGAAAAGTATAGAATGATAAAATGCGAAAGATAACTTCAATAATTTTTTCATATTATACCATTAATTGGCAATAAATCAGTTACCTTTATAAAAGGTGTTTTTTTAAGCTAGATAGAAGTTTAAATTGTAAAAAGTAACACAAAAAATGAAATTTTGATGAAACATTTTTTTTTATTTGTTTCAGTATACTCTGACAAATCATCATGAATAGACTCTCGCTTGAACAACGCTACGAAATTGTCCAAATTTACTTTGAAAATCAGTCGTCGCTTCGCGCAACTTATAGACGACTTCGTCATTTTTATGGCGTACATAATCGTGCATCTGAACAAGCCATTCGTCGAACTGTCGATAGATTTCGTACCACATACTCTCTAGAGGATGCAATAACACCAACACGTCGAAGGAATGTGCGTACTGAAGAGAATATCGCCGCTGTAAACGAAAGTGTGGAAGAAGATCCAAATTTATCAATTCGTCGTCGGTCGCAGGAATTGGGGCTCTGTCCGTCCACTGCGTGGAAAATTTTACGCAAAGATCTCGGCCTACACCCGTATAAGATCCAGCTGGTGCAGGAATTGAAGCCACGAGACCATTATATGCGTCGTTCTTTCGCCGATTGGGCTCTAGAGCAGTTGGCAACTGACCCGTTGTTTTATCGCAAAATTGTGTTCAGCGATGAGGCGCATTTTTGGCTTAAAGGGTTTGTTAATAAGCAAAATTGCCGCATATGGAGTGAGACCAATCCACAACAGACTCTACAGACTTCATTACATCCAGAAAAATGCGGTTTTCACTCTGGTGGCATCATCGGACCTTATTTCTTCAAAAATGAGGCCGGAGCTCGCGTTACGGTCAATGGAGATCGTTACCGCACCATGATCAATGATTTTTTGTTTGAAAATATGGATAAAATTGATCCGGACGAGATGTGGTTTCAACAGGATGGCGCTACGTGCCATACAGCGAACGCGATAAGTTGATTTCGAGAAATGGACCTGTCAATTGGCCTCCAAGGTCGTGCGATTTGACACCACTCGACTATTTCCTGTGGGGCTACGTGAAGTCACTGGTTTATGCTGATAAACCAGCAACAATTGACGCCTTGGAGGACAGCATTGTTCGTGTTATTCGTGACATACGCCCAGCAGTGCTCGAAAAAGTGGCCCAAAATTGGACGTCCAGAATGCGCTTCGTCAAGAACAGCCGCGGTGCCTATATGCCCGAAATCATTTAAAATAATAAATTTTAATAATAAAAAAGAAATTTTGATTACAATTTAATTTTTTGTGTTATTTTTTACAATTTCAAGTTCTATCGGGCTTAAAAAAACACCCTTTAGAATTATTGTTCTAAAGGGTGTTTTTTTATTGTTAGTGTTTTTATTATGAACAGATAGTATTTATCTAGACTTTGCTTTTGCTGAAAAAATCAATTAAGCAGCACATGAAAATAAGGAAACAGACTATACTTGATCGCCTAAATTTTCGTATTCAACGATACTTCATCAGGTATCAAATAAACAGATTATCACATTCTATATCGATCGAATTGAAAATTTTTTAAAATAAAATAGGTGCTGTGTTTTGCTTGCTATATTCGTATTTTTATTTTATTTTAGTATTTAATAAGCCTAGATAATATTATGGACATAAAAGAGGTCCTTTTATTACGTTCTACTGAAGATATTATATTCCTTCTTTCAAGTTCAGTTGCTTTACATTTAATACTTTATTGCCATATGAAAGAGTGGACTTGTTATTTAAGATGGATAATTTAAATTAATCTTTGAAGTTTTTAATTCAGATCAGAATGATATACATTGTATGAAGAATGAAATTATATTAACATAAATATATTGTTTTATTTGTAGAGATTGTTTTTGAATTTAATTTTTATCTTTCTAATGGCTTCTTCTTTTCTACTATCCTGTTCGGTAATCCTTTTAGGTATGCTTTCTATTATCAACCGCTTCATAGCTGTTACAACTCCTACATCTTATATATTGATTAGTAAACCATAAGAGTTTAATTGGCTTGAAAAATCCTTAAGTCACCTTTGTGATACCGCCGTAACTTGACCAAAAGTGTTGAGTTAGGGTTGTGTTGAAAAAGATTTCTAAACTAAACTAGTCTGAGACTAGTGTGAGACTAGTTTAGATAGCCATATTGATACTAAAAAACAAAGAGTTTTTTGCTCTTTTCCTGTCGAAGACAGGGAAATCTCCTGCTCTTTCGGTACGACTTTTGAAAGAATTTAAATTTACTACTCTGCTAATTTGATCCTGCAGCATTATGTTTGATTTCAAAATTAGGGCCATAGGTGTTATAAAATTTTGGTATTATAAAATTGATTTATATTTTTAAAATATTTATTACCAATTATGTTAATATGATGTAAGATATTAATTAAAAATTTTTAACATATCCAATGCCATAACTGTAACAAGTATTTAATTAATCATTTAAAATTAATGCGCTCATTTAAAATATATGAACTATTTTTATTAAAGACAATATTTTTTACACAATATTTTAAACCAAACAAATGTTAATTATTTAAATAATATAACAGCAAATATGTCAAAAACTAATCAATAAGTAAATTAATTAAAAAAGAAAACATTTATTAAATTATGTCAAATTCCACATTTTATGAGCTTTTTCGCAGTTAAAAGGTAATGACTAAAATCAGATTTATTATAAAAATATTTATTTATAACAAAAAAATATTTTACCATAAAGTGTATGTAAATATTTATTATCTAACATTAATCATTACCAAATAAATATCGAATTCAAAATATTCATATGCTTAATCAAAAAGGTAGCATCTATACTGTAGCCGTCCCATTTGTCAAATAACTGAAAATATAAATCAACGTTAAATTACATCTGGTCACTCTTGGTAATAAATCATAAAATTTTAAACCTCCACAGTGAACAAAATGCAAATGCATAGAAAAAATATATGAACCAGAGTATTTGAGATAACAGCCTTCTTAAGCAAATAAATGGCATTAAATTAAAATTGCTTTTTAGCATGAACAAATATTCCCACTTGATAATGATAACAATAGCAGCCATCAACAAAAAAATATATAAATTAAAAAAAAAATAATTGACGGTAATGTGGTTATGATTTACACACAATAAGTATATAAAACAAAATAATTTAAACTAATTTTTTTTTGCATAATTCTTAAAATAATCTGCATGTATTTGAAAGCAGAGAATTATTTTCAGTAAATACTTTTAGAGATAAGTGATCATTAAGTTATTTTGCTTTTAGTTTTTAGTTTTATGCTGGATTAACTGGTGTTCACTATTCCTATTAAGTTTTCGTACCTATAATATAAAAACGAAACAATATTAATATCACTACAAGATCTCCTACCTGTCTTTCCATCTATCGCATGGCCTTATTTTTAGAAGCATAAAAACTAAATACATGCATTTCGCAGCTAATATATTGGGACAATAAATAGTATTAAAGAGTTAAAAAGGATGCCTCCCTATAAAGCCATGCTTTGTATGGGTACATACAAAGCCGTAATAGGCAGAAACTTGAATATCTACGTAATCAATAGCAAGTAGTATATTTGGTAGTTGTGAAGTAGACAAATGTATTATGGAAAAATATTTTATAAACCAACGCGTTTTAATCGTTAAAACATTTTATCAAAATCAATCATCGACTACTGAGATGATACGAAAGTTACGTGAAATTTTTGGGAGAAACAACGTGCCAATAAAACGCACTATTTATCGTGAAGTAAATGATTTCGAAGACAGTTGATCTGTAGGTGATACGATCAAGCATTGATCACAACGTACTGCAAGATCGGCTGGTAACATTACTGCTGCTCCATAAAGTGTTCAAAACACACCATCAGCCTCAATTCGATGCCGTGCTCAGGAACTTGGTCTTCAAAGTACAACTTTGGCCACAATTTTGCACAAGGATTTACATTTGTTTCCATATAAGATTCAGTTGACACGAGAGCTTATTACACAAGATCATTTGAGTCCCCTTGCATATGCCACGAGGATGTTATAGCTCGCCCATAATAACCCCATTTTTATTTAAATGGATATGCGAATAAACAAAATATTCGATTCTGAAGAATGGAAAATTCTCAAGTTATTTAACAGTCACTTTTGCATTCATTAAAAGTGAGAGTCTGGTATGCAATCATTGGACCCTACTTCTTTGAAAACGGCATAAGGGTAACTGTGAACGGTATCTTGATATGACTGAAAACTTTTTCACACTACAGCTGCATGCTTTGGTCTTGATTAACATGTGGTATCAACAAGACGGTGCAAGGATTATATTGGAATTACTGCGAGAACTTTTTCCACAAAAAGTTATTTCATGAAATGGTGATGTCGATTGGCTTCCATGGTCGCCAGATTTAACTGCTCCGCTTGAGTATTTAAAACAAAATATTCGTGATGAAGTTAATCAAACACCGCGTGAAATGTTTAAGAACATAATGAAAAATGTGCTCAAAAGTGCCCGCATTTGTGAGGCTAATAGAGACGGACATTCATCAGAAATTGTATTCCAAACATGAATAAACTATTTATCAATATAAGATCCACTCTCTTTCATTTAATCAAAAATTATAAACAAACATAGTAGTATTCCTGCGGACACCCTGTATTCTGCAAAATAAATTTCAATTTCATTCATAAATGTAAAATTGTGCTTTAACAAATTGAAGCAGATGTTAGATTTTTATCTTAACAAAATTATGTTTATTAATTTTTAATAGCAATATATGTATAAATTAAATATTTTGACATTGATTTGTGTTTTTTAATTTGCTAATAAATCTTTTATTTATGACTAGACAATAAAATCATTGATATGTACAAACATCTAAAGAAAACTATTTAACTTTTATTTCTTTTGAAAATTAATGGCGTTAAGAAATTATTAATTTGTACACTTAAATATTTACACAGAACCATATCACACTACACAGAAAAAAACTGGAAATTGAAAATTGTGTGTAAATTTCTTTTAACAAAAAAGGACACATTTTTTTATTAAAAATTTGTTAAAATTGAAAACAAATTTATTAGTAACCGTTAGTCTAAAAAAAGTCCAAAAAAAGACAAATTTGATAAGAACCATTTGGGTATGTAGTTGATAAAAATGTTTTTTATAAAAATAAATAATTTCAGAATGCTTTTTTTGGTCGGACTCAATTTTATAATTTTGATTAATTATTTAATTGAATTATGTAGATTTTTATTAAAAATGGCGTAATATTCATTAACAAAATTATTGGTTTTATAAAACTTGGTTGTGATAATTAAGGCAATGAACTATTTAATTAAATTATTGCCTTTATTTAACGAATAAATTGTGGAATATTTTATAATACTCCAACCAATTTTTTTGTTCGGATAATAGTATTATTTCTTTATATAATACTTTAACTTGCCTGTTTGTAGTTTTTGTCAAAAAATTTTTATTAAATAAAATTATAAAATAAAATTATTGTATTTCACAATTCCTTTTTACACCTCTTTTAAAAACAGTAGTATTTGAAATAATCTGAAATTTAGGATTTATCTAAGAATGCCATAATCCTATTACCTGTGTGGAATTTATAGTTTTCCGAAGTTAGTGGTATCTTAAGGTAATATGGAATCAAATCATGTCATATGTTATCGAATAAGCGTTTATGAGTTAAATTAAAATATATTTAATAATTATAAAATCATTATTTATCTCTTTATCAGAATTAATAATATTTTACTTAATTTTAAAACTAAACGAAGGAAAAAAATTCTTCAATACTTCAAACTAATTCTTTAAGCATATGAAATGCTTGCCACCTCTCACATATATTTAATAAGATTTTTTTGATATTGAATGTATTTTACTAATTTTCTTAAAGTTCATAAACCTTAACTAATCTGTAGCAAAAAAAAAAAAACACATTTATCGAAATAGCTCTTAAGTCTTAGAAATGTATTTAAATTTTTTGTAATGTGTTGTGGCAAATAAATTAACTAAAAAAATTATACACACAATTAATATTTTTTTATATTCTCAATAGCCAAAAAATATTTAATACCCTTTTATGTTTAAGCATCACATCATGTCTTCCTTTGTTATTATTTTCCTTTTATTTTTTTTTTCTTACTTTTTTGTATTAAAGCCAAAATTTGCCGAAATGCCAAATCATGTTTAATGATCATCTATTATTGTGTGGTTATTTTATCTATGTTATTTTTTTCCTCCAAGTTGTTTAAGAATTAAATGCCAATTCTTTCAAAATAAATGTTAAATGCAAATTAAGGTATAACAAATTCCACGGCACTAATGTTAATTTTCAAAGAATTCAAATTTAAAAAAAATGTAACTTGGCAAAATAAAAAACCACAATTAATTGGCCTAATTACCTCAAACCCACATTTATAAAAAATTTAAATTAAATCCATTAAACTCACGTTCGATAATAAATATTTATACTTTAATGCGAATTTTTATTCAAAGCAAATATGAATAGAAGTTTTATTATGAAGGTTTATCAAACAAAATTTGCTTGAATTGATTAAGTTTATTTGTTAAAATAAACATAAAAAAATAGATAGATAGCATTGGATAGCACATAAGAAAAGGCTCGTGTGTAAGAACATAGGTTAAGTTGATTACTAATGTTGCAGACAAAAAGGGAGCGCGAGATTAAAAATTATGAATACTCGTTATAGTTTTAAGTTCGAAATAGATTATGAAAGCTTGACTCGTGTTAGGTAGGGTAGTGTACAGACACAAAAATAAACTTTTAGGCATAATAAGGTCAATAAGGAATACTACCTTGAAGTTATGCGTCATTTGCGTGAAGCAATTCGTCAGAAACGCACAGAATTGTGGAAAAACCAATCATGGATTTTGCACCATGATAACGCACCAGCTCACGCATCAATGCTTATGAGTGTTATTGGCCAAAACAAAACCGTATCCCTGCCTCAACTGGACTTGGTTCCCTCTACCTTTTTCCTCTTCCCAAAACTGAAGACACCGATGAAAGGAAAGCATTTTGCTACGATTAAGGAGATAAAAGAAAAATCGAAAGAGAAGCTGTTAGCGATTCCAAAAAGCGCATTTCAGAAGTGTTTCGAGGATTGGAAAAAACACTGGCATAAGTGTATTTTGTATCTGAGGGAAATTGTTTTTAAGGGCACAAGATAGTTATTGATGAATAAATAAATACTTTTTGAAAAAACTTAAATAACGGTTATTTTTTGATCATACCTGGTGAATTGGACGTAGTGGTTTCTATGCGGGACCCCTAGTTCTTAGCCTACTACTACATACACCCACAAATATACTATTATACACATATGCAAACACACATCTTTATATATATGTAGGATATTTTGGGAAATGAAGAGAAAATAATCTGGGGCAGTAGAATTGATATTTTCACACAGTTGATGATTGGCAGTTGCGAATTAAACTTGTCACAAGTTTAGATTATTAAACAGTGTTACAGTTTTTAAACGTTGTCATTTTTTGTAAGAATTAACTTTGTATACGGTCATTTATATTGTCCCTATTGCATTTGTTTTAATATAAATTTAACTATATAAATAAAATTTATCGTTTATATTACCCCTACATATATATATATATATATATATATATATATATATATATATGTAGGGGTATATATATATATATATATATATATATATATATATATAAGCATATACATGCATATGTATGGAATAGAACCGTAATTGGCTCAGTTCAAAATTTATTCCAAAAAAGAGAAATAACTCGTCTTAACTCGGCTTGCAATGTGACTCTTATTTTGAGCTTGAAAATAGAAATTGTGTTCAACACTTTTCTTTTTCATATACAAACTTGTAAGAAAGGATCGAAAAGATTTTCAATGTATAAAAAAATACCTTCGAATTAAATTCATGTTGTTATTGTACTTAATTCAAGCATTTATTTTACTGTAATTAGCTTCGTAATATAAAATAATTATATTATTTAATTCAAGTAATTTACAATTATTCGGAATCATTTTTAATATAAGCAATTTTATTTCGTGCTTGATTCCCTTAAATAAATATTTCATGATATTCTCATAAAATATTTATTACAAAAATTTTTATTAAAAAATAAACATCTTATGATATTCTCATAAAACATTTATTCAAATAAAAATAAAAATATTTGAAATGTATTGTAATGAGGGAGAGCACATCCATATTGCAATTTCACTATTGCTCAAGTAGCTCATCAGTTAATTTTACCCCAATATTGTATAGACAAACCTAAGAGTCTTATATCCAAAGCTAAACTGATTCTATGAGAATTTTTCGTAAAATCAACATTGCATGTGCCCGTTGTTTTTTTAGAATTTTGTAAATTATTTACAAATATTTTTTATTTTCTGGTATTTTCACATTACATATGAATGGTTTCCAATTGAAACCCTTATGTAGAAATGATTGAAAATAAACCATGTTTTATGTTGTTTTGAAATTAAATATTTTAATGTGTAATGTAAAGACATATTATTGATTGTAGCATTATCTGGTAAACAAAAGTATGAAAATTACCCTTTGATAGAATACTTAAGATGGGACTTTAATTGCATTAAAAAATTTGTATTAATTTTTATTAAAATTTTTTTCAAAAGTGCAAAATAAAAAGAACTTACAATTTTAGATAAGCACGTTTCATTTTAAAATGTTTTGTTAACAAAATTGTTATTGCGGAATTTATCAGATGTGATGATTCTGATGACGAATATCTAGTGGACAAGATTTTGTTCGGAAAAATAATAATTATTTCGAAAATTCTAGTTAGTTTTACTACTTTAATTTTTTCCTTATTTTTAGTTCTTTAATTTGTTTAATTATAATTAATAGCAAAAACAACAGGTCTTAAAAATATTCGTTTCATAGAAGCTGATGATAATTTACAAAACCTATGCGGATTTATAAACGATTATCGAAAACAATTAGGGAATATTTAAGAAACAAAAACAATGAATTCACTTATATGTAGAGAGTTATGGAAACTTATTTTTTTAAAACTAAAAATAATATTGTACAAGAAAGAAACCTACGAGAATTAATTACCTTGAGTTTTAATTATAAATTTGTTCTGACAAGAACAGTATCATTAATTAAACATGAACATCTCGAATTATGTAATAAATCAAAATTTTAAATTATGTGATGAATTGCCCGTAGAAAAAAAAATATTTTTTTTTAACATGCGTAATTACAACTATTAAGCCTAAATTTTGTTTTTATTATTTATTATTTTTATAAACATAAAACTCAATACAAAATTTTTTTTACAAAATATTTAAGAACTAAACAACATCATTGATTGAGTTAAGCGGGCTTAATTTATAGCAAAATTAAAAAAAAATGTTTTTATTGTAGCTAAACCTTCAAAAAAATCATTAACATTAACAAGCTAATTTTTAGTTTTCTTTTGGCACTAGACTTAATTTCAAAGTACAACGGCTAAGCTTGAAATTACTATCTTAAATTAGTAACATAATAGGACAAATTCGAAACAAGCACACTATAATTTACTATATTTTATTTTATTATTTGTAATTTATTTTTAATTATTATTATTATATTTATTTTATTTACTCTTACATTATCTAGTCTGTATACTTATTAAATTGACTTTGTTTTTCTCAATATTGATTTTACCGTGTAAATACTATCTCACTATAATTAATATAATTTACTTCTTGTTATAATAGTTATGAAATAATACAGCAAGATAAACTAAACTAAAATAAATGGTTTAAATTATACCCCAAATTTTGTATAGAAAACTCAAGAGTCATGTATTTCAAACGAAATTGATTAAATAAGAATTTTATTTAAACAAAACATATATATTTTATTTTCTTTAATTTTCAATTTGCATATGAATGGCTTCCAAGTGAAACGCTTATGTAGAAAAATGAAAATGAAAATAGTTTTAAAATGTTTATTGTATTTTTGTTTAGAACCATTTTAAGTTTTGTTATCTTTTTTGCTGTGTTGCTTAAATTAAATTCTCATTTAATCAATTTGGCTTGAGATACAAGACTGTTGAATTTTTTATACAAAATTTTAAATTTAAAAATATTTAGAATAAAAAATATTTTAGGACAATATAAACATTTATATTTAAAGGAATCTAGCTCAAATTAATCTAGATTAATTATTTAAGATGTATGGTAAAAGAATACATTTACCTCTTTTTTTATAAGGAGAAGTATTACTTCAGGCAACGAAGCCTATTTAATCACAACCGTGTTACATTCTTTAGGAAAAGGATAGAGAAGATATAAGACAGGTGGTGAAAGTAGAAGGATAGAGCCTTCAAGCTCTAATTTGTAGTGAAAACAACCACCCCTAGATTGGCAGACTAAGTACACTACCTACTAGCTTACCGGTCATTTCTAGAAGGCCCATGTTATTGGAAATTAACTGTCGTATAAGACAGAACAGCGACCAGTGACTTTGCCTTCATCACTGAGAAGCCCCACCGATACACAATTTTTATTTTTTGTAGTGAAAACAGCCCAGATCTTTGTTGGAAATCGAAGCCGCAACCCCAAGACTACTAAACTACTACACTAACTACTAGCCTACAGAAACACCTAGGCTATAGGCGCTATATTCTTAAAACAGAAATTCTGCTGTCTGATTTAAAGAAAACTGAAACTTGCAAAAATTTAAATGATCAAGTTTTTGTAGCGAGTTTGTTGTTCGAGAGCTAATAGTTTACATGATTCTTGCGGCTTTAACAGGGTCATAGTCTTGTATGATCCAAGTGGTGCTTAAATTTAATTGGTCACAATATATATTTTCAATTATGTGATTTTGTGCAATTGTGTATAACGTACACATTGAGGTATTTGAAGCGAAAAGTTTTCGTTAACAAGTTCACGTAAAATAAATGATAAGAAAAGGCGCGTGTTTTAAAATTATTAAACAGTTAGATGTCTTTTTTAAAGAATGAAGAAGACTCTATTTTTCATTTTATTTTAAATCCAATAACGGAGTTTAATTTGCATTTTCTTTAAAAAATGTTTCCCAAATATTATGATCCGAATTTCACATAATGTTACTTCAATGTTTGTAAATATTTAACGAAATAGAAGTAACTAGCAATCTTAAATTAGAAAGTTAACTTTTCAACAGTATAAAGGATTATGTGAAATAAAAATAATTAAATTTGAATTAAGGAAAGCATTTAGGACGACAAAAATTTGCCACGATTTTATTTATAGGATTTTTTCAATTATTTTGTGTCAATAAAAAAACTTCAATCACTACTCTCGCTTGATTAATCATTAATTTAATATTTTGCATATTTATTAAACAACATCATTATTTTCGATTGCACATGACCATGAATCAGTTCATACAAATTTAAATAATGACCTAGCAAAAAATTATGATAGATTATCAATTGAATTGTAGAAGTAAATATGCAAATTCTTTTAAAACATTTTTAATATTGTAAACAATTTAGTTTTAGAAAAAACAATTTTCCAAATATATGTGAGCTTCTTTCCCCACACTAGTTTGTATAGAAGAGAAGGGATATGTTCTAAACTAAATGAAATAATACTGATGATTTTTTGAACAGATTATTTTTAATGGCACAAATAATTGAAAACAAGAGGAGTGCCAAAAAAATTTAAAAAAAAATTTAATTAAAAATTACGTTGTGGACTCACTTGGTTGGCCTTTGAAATGTTTCTTTAGAATCAATATATGTTTACGAATATGCATGCTTAGAAAAATTCCATTTTCAGTTTCCTCAATTACTTGAATTTATCTTAGTAATATTATAAAATACTTCAACCATTTCCTGTAGAGGCCAAACACATCTGTTAATAGCAATCCATGATCAGATGTATCAAACAGCCTTATCAAAGAAAACTAAAGTTGCCTGTGGCTTTTGGAAATATATAAATTAATGTTTAAAATTTAAAGTTATTAAATAAAAAAATTAAGTTATTGCACCATTTGCTAACGTTTAGTAGGGCAACAAAAACATGCCTAATCATTTATCTGAATTAAAAAAATAATTTGCTTTTTAATACATTAACCTAAAAAAAGAAGTATTTTCTTTCAATTCGCAAGCGAAATAATAACTGATTCTAAGACTTCTTCAAAATTCTCTAGTTTTCTACTGAATATATTATTAAAGTATTCTACTTTCAACTGTATTACAACAGTTAATTACATTGTCAACGTTTTAAGTGCAAGAATATCCGCAATAATCTATTTACATAAAAAGACATTAAAGTAAATATTTTATTGAGGATTTACAAAGATAAAAATTAATTTCGCAATAAATTTATTAATCTTTATTTACATCATAAATGAATTGTTTAAGCTTTTCTTTTAATTTCAATTTTATCTCTCAATTACACAGTTGGTTTTTTTCTATTAAATTTAAATAGTAATAATAATCAAGTTTGTTGCTTAAGTCTTTTGATTTGCATTGATCGTCTACAGCATGATCGCTAGACAATAAACAAATCAAGCTTAAACATTTAATTAAACTCTTGAACTGTTGTGTATTGTAATCATAAATTTAAAATAACTCAGTCAAGTAAAACTAATCACGATTCTTTAGAAAATGTTGGGAAAAAATTAATAAAAAAAATTAACTTAATTTTTTTTAGGTGAAATGTCTGCTAGTGAAACTAATAATTCGTTAAGAAAATTTAAACCATGTTTTTTAATTTTATTATATATTTTAAATATAATTATTAACAAAATGTATTACAGTGAATTATTAAATAAAATATTTAATTATTTTTAATTTATACTTAAGCGTTTTTGTCTTGGCATTATTTATAATGCCTTAACTCACTTAAATATTCAATTAAGTCTTGTTTTTAGCATAGTTATTGTCACTCATTAGTAAATGATAATGATGTGAAATAATTTATGGATTTTAGCATATTGTCGCAAAAACACCTTTTACTTTTTAATGCGTTTCTAAACAAAAGATTTTTTAATTAGTGATAATAATATATATAGTTTACGCTGTTTGAGGAGTAGTTTGTTTATTTTAAATCTATAAGTTCTTGAATAAATTATTATTAAAACAAAATTATTACAAAAATGCTTAGAAAATAAAAATGGGCGTTTAATAAACACAACATAAATTATATAAAAGTAATCGAAGGAAACAAAATTTACATACTCAAGGTATTTTTTGCTTGTCAAGTCTGTAATTAGGCTTTTGAAAAGAAAAATGATTGATATCTTAATTGAGTTTGTTTACTGAAATGCCTTTTAATATTAAAATGATTTTAATACAGCTTTAGCTATAATTCTTAGTAACTTTCATATCTCAATAAAAACTCATTGAATACTATTATTATATTGTTACGTTTAGTTTTTTTATAAATATTTTGTAATATTGAGTTCCTTTGCTAAATAATAATATCACAGCACTTTAGAGTTTCAAAATAAATTAAACGATTTATTTAGTTTCAATACACACAAAATAAACACAAAGGTAACTTCGCCGCTAGAACGCCTTAAAAATTTTTTTTATTAGTTTGTTGTAAGTGATGCCTATATAGCTGGTTCAAGCAGTCCTCGCATATACAAAAATATTTATTATACTTTTTTATAACGTCATGTTGTTGTTGCTATTATCATCCAGTTTAAGTACCTGCTTGGCTGGGTGTTTTGTTTTTATACTGTGTTAATTGTGTTTTTCTGTTCTTTATCTTATTTGGTAGAGTTCCTTATAAGCATGTTGTTGTCTTGTGTATATAAGATTTCTTAGAGAACTACATAGTTTATAAAATGCAAGTTTCGTTTACTTTTTTAATGTTAACTATTTTCTTCTAAAACTTAACAAATCATCTTCATAACAATATTATATTATATATTTCACTTTCTCACTGAGCTCTTATAATGTGATACATAATGATGAGCGTTTAGCCGCCAGAAGAAATAAAAAGCAAATAGGAAAATTATTTCCTTAAATATGTAAATAATTTATTTTTATTTAAAGTTGGCCTTAATTTAATTTAACGTTTAATGTTTACGTCTTTTATTATCTGCTGGGTATGTGTGTCTGAGGGTGTTTTTCGTTTGTTAAGGTGTAGTTTTAGTGGGGTGAAAAATTTCCTTGCCTCTTGCCCACCGATCATACCGAACAAGCAGCCAGTAACGACGGTTTTCAAAAGTTTACTTAATCAAAAATACAACTTTCTGCAATTATGCTAATACCAGAGTTTTTATTTTGTCAAGGGACTTATCTTTAGCTTGGTTTGATATTTTAACATAAATAGACTGACGCCTGAACAACACTTCCAGATTATGCAAATTGGGCCCCAATTGCCGTTGATTCCTAACTACATAAGCGAATTTTTTTTAGCAATGAAGCTTATTTTTCGAAAAAGGTATGTCAATAAACAAAACTGCCGTATTCGACAGTCAAGAAAAATCAAGAAAAATTGCTTGTTTGGTGTGTTTTATGGGCTGCTGGTCCGTTTTTCTTTAATAATGATGCTGGTCAGAACTTTCCAGAAATTGTCGCTCATCAATTGAACAATTATTAAATTCATTTGCTGTTATTTTCACAAGAAGGCGCAATATATAACTCAGCTCCTGCCATAAGTGGTTTATTAAAGGAATCCCCATAATGTCATATTTCGGATCCTTAAATTGGCCACCAAGATGCCGCTTGCCTTTTTTTCTGTGGGGATATTCGAAGTCGCATATCTACGCACTTAACCCCGAACGTTCTATACAATCTTAAAAGCATCCTTTATTTGTTTTACCCTTTTCTGTTAGTAAGGTCATATTTTTTGAAAAGAAGGGTTTCCCTCACACAAAAAAACACATTTTGCGTGACGCAAGTCAAATGCCGAAGATGCCGAATAAAATTACGTTAATAATTTTGATATCTATTTAAAAGTTGATGAATTAAAAGTTAATTTTTTGTCATTTTGCAAATTTCATATGTCATTATGTATAAATATAACATTAATTCGTACTAAAATAAAATATATCATTGCATCTTTGAATTAAGAACAAATTACTACCTTTAAGTAGAACTTAATCCGGAACTTAATTAGTAATTCGCAAATTTATTTTTAGTAAATATTGTGTTTTTTTCGAAATCGATAAATAATATAAATGGACACATATAAATGGTTTTTTATTTATGTTAAAAAATAAATTTTTATTTCGTTAGGTTGTTTTTCATAATATTAAAATGCTTTAAAATTTAATACTTTAGTTGTACAACAATTTCAATATTTTTCCTTCGATTGATTAAGCAATATTTTAGGTAAATTTTTGGTTCAGTGTGTAATCTTCTCCCAGTAATCTTTTCATTCAAAAACCCTTATTTATATAATATATCAAGTAAACAAGAGTAAAATGTCTGGCAAAATATTAGGTACTTCAGACCTTTATATTGGGTACAAAAATTCAAAGTAAAAAAAAAACAGTTCTATAATTGTCTCCTGAGTATAATCAATAAAGAAATAATAAAACTTAATTATCTTTTATAATTTAAAAATAATTTTTTTTATTGTACACTCAATTTACATAAATTTATATCGAAATGAATTAAAAAATAAAATTTAACTTAAAGCTATTAAAGGATCATCATCCATGTACTTTTGAGCTGGTGGCTTTTGTACCCATTTCTTTTCCATTATTTTCGTCTTAACTAATTTCAATTTTGTTATACTAGAATTAGTGGAATTCTTTCTCAATTTCTTCTGGTCCAAGGCCTTCTCTTTATCAATTTCTTGCAATTGTTCGAAAATATTTTTTGGCTTTGAATTCTGCTGTTCACGTGTAGAATTTTTAGCCGCGTATATCACAACATATTGTGAAAAGGCTGAGTCTTCAGGCATTCCAATATCAGCAAAATCACGAAATTGGGCAAATTGTTCTTCGGGATACGTGTACTTTTGTATGAAACCTTCAGTTGAGGAAACAATGTGAGTATTGCTGGCGTCTCCATAATAGAAATCACTACCCTCTTCATTTGTGTAGGACTGTTCCTCGCCAGAATAAAAAGTACCGCCTTTAAGTACACCAAAATCTCCTGAACCCAAAATACCGGCATCGTGAGCTGGGTACGATTGAAGTCTGGGTTGGATTTGCTTAGATTTCTGCTGGGATAGAAATTTCGCCAGTATTGAATGATCGTTAAGAGAAAAATATTCTGATCCATAATCTAAGGATGGTAAATGTGAAAAATAATTTCTGTTATAATTCTGGGCGGACGTTTGAGGTGTTTCATCTTGCTGTTGCAGAGATGTTCTGCTCTTAGGCAAATTAAAGCCTCTTGGTTTTGTGGAATCTGGCAAGTGAATCGGAACGCGTTCGTTATGGGTAGCAGTCATTAAAAGATCCGAAGAGTTTTTCGAAATTTTATCTAAAATAAAAAACAACAAAGAATTTAAAAAAAAGTATTTTATTTTAATAATAAGTTTGTATAACAAAAGAAACAAAAACTAAATAAATTTATACACCTAAACAGGAAGTATTGCGGCAAGAAAATTATTGAAGCTTAAAAACAATAGTTTCAATTGAATGGTAATCTACCATTAAAGCAACTTAAACTAAATAGATTTTTAAATCTATGTAAAAAAAAAAACTAAAAGAAACACAGAGTTTTAGTAAAGAGTCAAAGAAACGACAAGTCATAAGCAATTCATAGATCAATGATAAACATCTGAAGAAATACATGTATTCGTATAATTTTTTACAACAAAAGACAAAAATGCTCTAAAGAAAACACATTTTTATCTTCATTGAGACATAAAATATTACGATAACGACAAAAAAGTATATACATAACCAATAACTATTTACTTGCAATAACAAAAAGTCAATGGTAGTTTTGTGCAACTGTTAAATATTGCGAACATTAAATGGAAAAGAAATAAATACAAAAAAGTGCAGCAATATTTACAACATTTACTTTTTTTAGAGAAGCAAAAACAAACAAAATTTTAGAGATAAAGATCTACTAAAAACGATTTGATAATGACATGAAAGTGTGTATTAATCGATGACCCATTAGGAAAATTTTGAATTATTATAATCTCATCTTTAAGACACATGATTGCAAGTGTTGCAAACATTGCGCGACAATCGTGAAGTTATTTTTTTTCATAAAAATGAGAAGCTCATTGAATAACCTATATTTTTCAGGTATATTTGTGATTTTATCTTTATCTGCCATTTTATCTTTTTCATTTGAAAGTAGACTTTCATTTAGAAAACATTAAAAAAAATTAAAACATATAACATATGCTATAACATATTAATGTAACTTTTGAGAGGTAAGGTTGGGAGTTTAAAATTAGTATGAAGTACATAATGCTGTAGATTCTTATAACAAAATGTTGTTTAAAATTCAAAAATTAAAGAGTATTCCTATAGAAGGCAGTATCTAACGTATACCATATAGACCGGCACTTGAAGTTTATATTATATATGTGTTATTATTTGCGCTAAGAAAAAAATCGAAATTAAAGTGTATTCCCCCCATAGAAGACATAATTTGGCGTATAAAATGTTTATACACAGATACCGGAAATTTTTGCATTGTATATTTTGCCACATGTGCTCAGTAATAATAAGATTCTCTAAAAAAACAAGAATAGGCAGTATATATGACTGTGTTGTTTAAAATTAGCATAGAGTATAAATATCTAACGTCACTGTAATAGCAAAAATTAATGCTAAAATAAGTAATAAAGAGTGTACTATACGTATCGTTGTTAAGCTTGTTTAGCTTTATGTCTTGAAATTTTTAGAAAGAACAAGAAGTATTAAAAATAAACTATGCTTTAACTATAGCAGGCAAACATTTTATATTTTTACTATAACCAACAATAAATATAAAGGGGGAAACTGTTGATTTTAAACCAACCATCTAAGTATTTAACCAATTATATTTGAGACATAGGAAGATATTTATTTTTAAATGGTGCAATAGACTTTGACGGCACTAACCTGAAACGATATCAGTGACAAAATGGTAATAAAGAGCGTACACAAAAAAATAAAAATTGGTTTAATATATGTACCTAAAATTACGAATTTGTTATAAAATTTCATTTTTAATTCAATGTGGGGTGTCTGCCTTTGCTTGTCTAGTTTAGAAGCGGGTTTTCTTTGCAAGAATTAGCTAAATTTATTTATTTTTTAATAAACTTAATTAAAATGAAAACATCGAAATTAGATATTTTTTCATTGTGAATTTTTAATTTTCAGATTCGCAGCAATAGGCTTTCTCAAAATAGCATTTTATTGTGCTTATTAAACAAAAATAGCTAAAAGGTAAATACCATTAATTTCTTATAATAATAATAATTTAACGAATAATAGTAAGTAGAAGTGCATTATCTTATTTCAAAATTACTTGTATTTTTCCTAATAAAAATTGTTTTTTTACAGTTTCTATTTAAAATTTGAAGACAATTAAATTTCCTATTTGGCCCTCTTAACTACCGTTTTTAATGCCATCATCAATTTGAACATAAACTTTAAGAACGATCATTCTTGCTTTGTTTTAACTGCACACAAATATCATGTTTATAAACAAAAACATAAGAGTAAAGGGAAAAACGAAAAACAAATGCTTGTGTAGGAAAATCTCAAGCACTAAATTTTCTGCTTAACATTTCCGTCAATTTATACACGAAATAAGAGAAAAGGTAGGGCTTAAAACTTATTGCAAAAAAAAATCTATAAAACTCAAGTATTTGGTTAACAAAAATAAAAAATATATAAACTATAGTAAGAAATTTTATATCATACACTCAGAAAAATAAATATTACACAAAATTCTTACCAAAATTAATTATGTTATTAAAAGTGTCTTTAAAAAATTATATTAATTTTGTGATAGATTAATATTTTTGTATTCCTAACAACTGTTGTATTTCTCAACAAGAACTTTATTTTCTAAAATTAAATAAAATAAAAACTTTAGATTAATATGATTAATTTTTTTATTGTATAACGAAGAGAAAATTTCGGCAATTATGAATTAAAAATGATATCTGGCAAATGTCCGCCATGACCACGCTGGCAGATGTCGATTTTTTCATCAAAGTTTTTAATTATTTTTGGCAAAATGGCGGTCTTATTTCGTTCATCACATCACGGATTTTGAGTTTTAAGGCTGAAATCGTTAGGCTTCGTATAGAATCTGTTCTTACTATAGACCGACATATAAAAAATAATCTGGCTGACAACTTAACTGCTGATTGTTGTGAAATTATGCGATCAGGAAATTTGATTTGCAATAAATTTATCGTTTCATTGGTTGCATGATATGTGGCACCATTCTTTTGAAGCCACATGTCAGTGGTATCCACGTCATCAATAATCCTTTTACCGTATATCAACGTTACTTGTTGACGTATCCTGACAATTGACTTCGTCTAAAAACATTAATTTTTTAGAAAAACCAGCCGGTTGTTTCTGAATGAATTGAACGAGTCTACGGCCGGTCGATTACGTGTTGTTGTTCGCACATTTTGTATCGAGCCTGTTGACTTAAATTTAATGACCGAATTCTTAATAACGGTTTCAGAAGGAATTCAGAAGGACGAATTTTACGAAATGTAACTTTAACATAGCCAGCATTTTTATAGTGGATTTAAATTATTTTAATGCGATTTACGTGGAAAATTGAATACATTTTAATAATTACCAATGCATCCACTACGAATACGTCAAAAAACTAAATCTCAAAACTATCACCATATTGTTGGTGCTACTACAATTGAAAAGCAAACTTCTTGAAAATTCTGATATTAAGTACATTTAGAAATAATGTAGGCTCAATAGTTTCAATATGAAATATTGGTGATTTTAGAAGAAACTATTATAACATTTTAATTTAACAAAAAAAAACTCACAAGAGGGTTTAAACATTTTATTCAGTAGGCCTGGTTACAGTACATCACTTGTTACCCAACATATAAAGCGATGATTGTAAGTGAAAATATTTGATTTCATTAGTTTTTATTTAGTTCGAAATTGTCAATATTGTAAAATAATAAGTCAGTATGAAAATTAAAAAATTTTATTTGTCAATTGGGAAGTCATTTTTTGCATAAATACAAAAATAGTTTTTGGCTCATTTCAAAATCTGAGGCAAGCAATTATAATGATGATATTCAAAATAATAATGAGAATTGAATGTTGTTATCGCAAAAAAATCTTTAAACAAATAAAAAAGTATTACAGAATATTCCCAGTCACATAATTTCATCCTAATCCATTAAATATTGCAAATCTGTTAGTGCAAAATTGTTTATATCCTAGCCTTTTTCTTTGATTATTTAAAAATAGCATTCAATTTATTATGTGAAATTGGTTTTTCTTGTTCAATAAATAGGCGAATTCAAAATTCAAAAACCTGAGAGAAATATTAATCGATTATATAGTTAATTCAATTTTTGTATTTGGTATTTACAATAAAACTGAAACCTCCACCTTGCTTCCAGGAAATTCTGTTAGGCGTATGCTTAGCAAATTTCAAATGTGATCAAATTTACTGTTTTCGAAAGAAGGTTATTGCATAATTATTTAAATGATAACATCTGTCATATGACCGTTATGGCTGGCTCAGATGTAATGTAATCTGGATTATTTGTCCATAATTTTTGACCTTATATCGGTAATAACACGACAAAGGTTCGGTCGTTTTAGGCCTATCGATGTAGAGTACCGATTTCACATATCCCCATAGAATATAATTCAGTGGCATTAAATCGCACAGTTCTTGGAGGCAAATTCATCGATCCCAAATGTGAAACTATGCGGTTACCAAATATTTCATTCAGTAAATCAATTTTGGCGCGGGCTGTATATCTTTTTGACACCACCACAGCAACTGCACATTATGGTTGTTCAACTGATGAACTCATAATTCAGTAATCATGGCCTTATAGCTGTCACCATTAGTTGTTAGGTTCTGACCAGCATCGTTTTTAAGGAGGTACAGCCCAATTATTCCACAAGTTCATAAAGCTCACTAAACAGTTTGTTTTTCTTAACTTAGTGGTGTCTCAACTTGAGGATTATCATCACTACAAATACGGCAATATTGTTCATTGACGTATCCATTCAAGCAGTAGTGCGATTCATCTCTCAGTATTCGCTTTTTAAAATCGGGATCAATGGCAATCTTGTTTTGTACCCAATACGCAACATTTGGATGTGTTGTTCAATTATTATTATTATATTGAAATGCTAAAACATAAGCATTAATCTCTTGAAAGCCTATAAAATGGCAGCTAATTAAAAAATTGTTGCCAACTTATAGTTTTATACCACTTTAAAATAATTTTTTTTTATTTGATAAATTTTTGGATATTTCATAATCAAATAGTTCTCACACACAAAATGTAACTCGGTTTATTTAAAGTAAAAATTTTTTTTAAGTTCTGAAAACAATATTTTCTAACTATTTCTAATTAATAAGGCATTTGTTGACATAATAATGGGCATTGTTTGCAGACGTGAAAGCATTAAACTATAAGAAATAACATAAAAATTAAAGGTCCACAACACATGATGCTATAGATCTATACATGGTATAATCACATAAAAATAACTGGGCCTATTGGGAACACGGGTGTTTAAATTATTTTTTTTAAAAAAATAAGGCTTAACGACGCCAACAGCGTCATTGTAGAGTCTGTTTTGAGTGGTTTCAATCCATATATGAACAAGATGAACAAATTTGTGCGCCATAAAAAACAAATTTTTCGATAAGGCGCACTAGCTGATAACATTTTCAAAGTTTATCCGAATATTTTTGTAATATTTTTCAATCGCCCATCAACTCATAATAACTTTTGGCAAGGTAAACTGATCTAAAGTGTTAAAAAGTGTGAAAAGTAATTTCTATAGAGTTTAAAACGGTTAAAAAATTTATTTAAAAATTTATTATAAACTAAAGCAAATTATAATTTGCCTTATAAGAATATGATTGGATAGAATAAGTATAGTATTTAAAAAATATGTCTTAAAAATTCATCACTATTCTAACATTCTTCTTAATAAATAGTATTAAAAAATTAGTATTCTTCACTATTAAATAAAATTTAAAACTGTTTGTGTTTAACAATTTTTAAGCAATTCTTTTTTGTGCTTAGTAATTAAATATATAAAACTAAATATTATGAATTATTATTTATTATTATTTAATATTTTATGACGGCAATATGTAGCCTTGTTTGATTTATTAAATATTACAGCTTAATCATTATTATTAGATTGATTGATATAAATTAAATATTTTTTTATTTTAAATAAATGCTGAATACCAAATTATAAGTATTCTATCGAAAAAAAAATATAGAAATAAATATTTCTATTAAATATAATTGATTAATTTTCAAAATGTTTGACATTTATGTTGCTGTAGATATAAAAAACATAAAAAAAATACGAAAAGCACATCCTCTGATATTTCAAAGTAAAAACCTGCATGAGACCATGCTGTGCACGAGTCTGAGACCATGACAGAGACATACGTTTAAGAACTTTAGAAAAAATAAATAATAAAAACACAAATCTCTTTAAATTACAAGATCATTGAAAAAAACTAAATACCAAAATAAATAATTGTGATTATGCCTTGATATTTATGGTCAATTATTAAAACGTATTTGATGATAAAGATGCGGGCAAAATAGTTGGCGATGGGGATCGTTTAATAAATTAAATTAAGTTTTTTTTAAACTTTTTTTTAAAGTTCTTTGGTTTCTACTTAAACTTTAATTATTTTTTGTTCTTCGCCATAAAACTGCCGTAAAGTGTTTTTTGTTTTCAATTTATTTTAATGGCTTTAATAAACGTGGCACTTACAAAAAGCTTTAAAAAATCTATAAAGACAAAAACAATATATTAATTTGCAGCAGTGTTAAGCTGCTTTATGATACACAGAAAATATTTTAGAAATATTTCTATCTTTTAAGTTTTTAACAAATATTTCTGTATTTATGTACAAAAAAATTTATAAACAATTATAGTTGTGCTGATTTGTCATCTTAAGATACTAAATATGACCTTGTATTTAAATAGATATTGTTAATTTAATTAAATAGTTTTCTGTAAAATTTTTCCTAAATGGAAAATATAAAATTCTCTTTGAAATTACACTACCTTAATATTGCTATATAAATTTATTATAATATTTGCCATTAAAAAATTTTAATTTATTACTGTGGCGAAATGATCCTAGACCTTATCATGTAAAAAAATTTTTTTTTGATTTTACCCTCCTTAACATTTTATGAAACTAAAGCCGATGTATGGTTTCAAATAACGTAAATATTTAAATCCGCTCAAATTTGAATTATTAAGAACAAAATAAAATCCTTAAACATTTCTAAAAATAAATATTTCTTTCAATACATTTTTTTAATATTTGAAAATTTTATCGGTCATATGATCACCGCGACTCTTCTAGTCAAAATTCATTCTAAATATTGGATCACTTGGGCCACTTTTTCGAGCATCTGCTGACTTATCAGAGCAAATCCAAGAGTATTCAAGTGACCCCCTAGTACATCATGAAAGCCAAATGTACGGAAGGTTTTTATAGCGAACTTTTCGAGTGAATTAATTTCCATACACAGAGCCATCCTATTAAACCAACATCTTGGTCGAATCTATGTCAATCATTTTTCAAGCAAATAATTACTTCTCACAATATTGTAGTAATCTCTATCGCAATGTGACATTACCTTTTATTTTTTAAGAAATGTTACCAATCAAATCACTTAAGCTTATTTTAACTTATCCTTTAAGATAAGTTTAACTTTGCAATAAATTTATGAAACAAATTGGATGAAAAAGTTTTGAAGTAAATTTTAGAATTTAGTTAGACTTAATTTTTTAGGCTTCAATTTTTCAGTAAAGATCTGAAAGTGTATACTGATCATAAATTTCAAAATCTGATCACATCACAAGATTGGTTTTGATAGTTAATCATTTTGTAAGTCCATTGTATAACACTACAAGAAAAAAGTTAAAAATTTGAAATATAACAAATATATAATATCGGGCTTTTCAACTAGTAGTTTGTTTTTCAATTGTGCGAACACCAACAACATGATACTTTTGACATTTAGCCTTTTGACGTATTAGTAGTAGACGCATTGTCAATTGTTACAGTAATTTCAATTTCGCACGATAATCGCATTAAAATAACTAAATGTAACTAAAGTTACATTTTGTAAAATTCCTGATATTTTCATCCTTCTAAGACCACTAGTAAGACTTTGGTAGTAAAATTTGAGTCAAAGGCCTCGATATGAAAAGTGCGAACACTAACGCGTGTTCGACCGTGTCGATCAACTGAAAATATCGCAGCCGTGAGCCACAGTGTTGAAGCAGATTCAAATTTGTCAACCATTCATCGGAACAACCTGCTAGCTTTTCTGAAAAAATCATTTCTTTAAACGAAGTCCATTTTTAGTTGTTTGTATTCATTGGCCAATTTAGAGTTCAATGTTGTTAATTTAATAAACTTTAGCAAGTCAGGCCTAACATATTCCGTGTCAATAAAAACTTTTTATTACACTTTTACACAACGTTTCGTCAATTTCTTGTTGACTTTCTCTTATCAGGGTATTTTTACTTATCAGGGTATGGCAACACACAAAATTGCAGCATTTTGGCTTCTGCAAATCCTTGTGCGATTATTGAGAAGCCTTTGCATGCACAACGTGTTACTATGTGGTGCGCTAGAGGCGTAATAGGGACGTTTTTATTTTGAAGATGAGGCTGGAAATGTCACAACGTTCAACGGATCACGCTATCGCGAGATTCCAACAACACAATTTTGGCCTATTAATGACGAAATGGATATCATTGACATGTGTAGGATGTTGACATTAAATGAAAGGATTAATTTATTGCAAACCAAATTTCCCGATCGCATAATTTTACGGCAATCAGCAGTTAAGTCGCCAGCCAGATCTTGTGAGGCTATCTTAAGAACAGAATCCAAACCGAGCCAATTGAATCCTAAAAAGCCTTAAAAGTCAAAATTCGTAATTAACGAAATAGGACCGCCATTTTGCAAAAAGGTAATTAAAAATCTTTGGTGAAGGAATCGACATCTGTCAGCGTGGCCGTGGCGGATATTTACCAAGTATCATTTTTTATTCATAATTGCCAAACTATTCTCTTCGTAATACAATAAAAATTGAAAAAATTAAACAAAAAACTGTTTCATATGCTTAAGTAGAGAACTTAAAGTGCCTCAGAAACTGTGCTTGTTTTGTTTAAATAACACAAAATATACGTATTAAAAATTAGAAGCAATTAAAGTTTTTTATTTTATTAATTGTTTTATTAATTTTATAGAATTGTAAACCTTAGCGAATATAGTTTCCATGACTCAGCGTTCTAATTCTTTTTTAAATTTTTATTTTTTTTTAAATAAAGAGGATTCTTTAATTGTTTTCTCAAGAACATAACAAGTTTTAATCGCTGAAGGCCTTTTTTTCTACTCGTATACTCGTATGTGCAATTCAGTTTTAAAACATACGTTAAAAATACGTGCTACCTTTTTTTAAAGCATTTTAAGATTGATGTTCTGTTTTAATTTAGTCGTTTCTATACTAGTTTTTCTTATTATAGACGTACTCGGTTTTACTTTTTGCCCAACTGTAACACAAAACTGTAACACAAAATCCATACGACTAATGTTAAGGTTGTTTTAGTTTAATTAAACAAAGATCATGGTCGTGACTTTGTAACTTGTTGTTATGTCTCTCTAACATTTGTTGCAGATCCGATCTAAGTATGAGCGGGAGTTATAAAAAGCATTTTTATTGCTTATAGACACAGTGCATTATTGCATTAATTACTTAACAAACAAATAAATGAATAAACAGAATATGCTCAACATTTGTATATGCAGTTGGAGTATATTTTCTAACGACTCATTATAATTCAAAATAAAATAAAAAACTCGTGCCGTTACGACGTGTCAATCAATCAACCATTCAATAGTCATAAATAAAATTATTTTAATTGTTATAATTGTTAAATAGTCTCAAATAAATACGAGTGCATAAATATTTTTGTCTCTCTTTGATTTTTCAATTCAGTCAGTTTTAATAAAGAAAAGAGAGAAGAAATATATATGTATTTAAAACCTAACTAAAGGTACTGGAAGAGTACACTGCAATTATATTTTTAATTAGTAATTAATACAGCATATTAAATTAAATAATTGTAAAGTTAACATGATTTGGCCTTACACTTTTGTGCAAGCAATCAATTTATATTTGAACAAAGAATAATAGTTTTATTATAAGAATTATTAAATAATATTATCTAGCTATTATTTGCTACCTGTTACTTTGGAACGGAACATTCGATACTTTGATTTTTATAGCTATAAAAATCCTATCAGAACAGTATCGCCCATTCAGCCGTTAATGTTAAGCATAATACAAGTCACTGCATAGCTTCTGTAACATTTTTACTGGCAAGATTAAATTAAAGGAAAATGGTAGAAACTTTTATACATGTGATGACTATAAGCAGCGTTGCACTACTGATAGAAGAATTATTCAAATTTTTTGTTCAAAACTTAACAAATTTTCTAAAAAAAAAAACTTAATCAATTAAATATTTTTCCAAAAAATTTTTAAGACAATACTTAGATCTATTGAAAGGAATATTTTATATCCTTCATTTTAAAGGCGTTAAAAAAACAAAATTAAGTTTAAGTTGCTATCAAAAGAAAAACATCCCAGTTAACTACAACGGCAACACGAATCGTTTTAAAACGTTCACATATGGTTTAATGCAAAATTGTGTATGCGTTTGTATCGAAACCTGAAGAATATTTTAAACACACACAAATTATTTAAGATATTTTTCCCTTAGCATTTTTCAATCCAGTTAGTCTAATTGGTTACCATACTACCCGATTAATGTTAGCAATTATACACTTTTTTGCATACTTAAAAATAACACTTTGTTAAATGTTTATTTGGAGGGATATTGCCGTGAGTAGACTATTTATCACATGCTTTGGTGTAAGAAACACATATTTTCGTCGGAACATAATTTCAGTCACCCTCTTTGGAGCCTGATTACAGACTTCTGTTGTCCATAAATAGCAGTCTATGAAATTCATAGAAATGTTTCCTAGTATACATGATCACCTAGAATAGCTTCTAATTCAATTCAAAGCAGAGAAACGAATTCAACATTTCAGCACCTTTAAAGACTCCTTTAGACTTTCTAAAACTTGGTGACACTGTCTAG
This sequence comes from Trichopoda pennipes, assembly GCA_030448955.1. NCBI lineage: Eukaryota > Metazoa > Arthropoda > Insecta > Diptera > Tachinidae > Trichopoda > Trichopoda pennipes. Next base: position 3,319,627 of record JASKUP010000023.1, read on the forward strand.
CTTCCAATAATAAATCACAGAAAAAGTACACAGAAAAAGGAAAGGACCCGATATAGAACCCCACAGTTAATAGCGCCGCACAGTGGACCATTTTACGAGAAGGCGGTCAAAAATATGTAACTTTTGAACGGATCATAATTTCGATACGCTACTAGGTGAGATCATAAGCTTTCATTCAAGGTATACAAAATTTAAAATCGACCAGTTAGAAAAATAGTTTCGATAGCTTTAAAAATACGTTCTAGGATTTAGGTGATTTTTGGTACGAAAGTAAAGTATTGCAACTTGTTCAAAGAGTTTGTTTTACATAAAGTCTTATATTTTGATTCATGTTAAAAACTTAAATTTAGTCAGATAGGGCCAAGCTTTGGCCACCGTTAAATTTTTACTACGAAGGCCAAAGGTTCGTTTTTTGTAACAATTTGAGTTAAAAATTAGCTCATTAAGTAGCAAAAACATAAAAAATATATTCATTGGTTCAAATTTACTTTAGAAAGGAGGTATTTAAAAATAAACATAAATACTACTCGTATATGTAAACTTTTGCTGTAAATTGATGAATACTATTGTATATTAATGTACAAAAAATTTTAAAAAGATGAAATACATACTAATAACTTGTCTTTGTCAAAATGACTATTAATTAAACAATTTTAGTAAATATTTCTTATAAATAGATTTGATTTTCATCCTCTAGAATTAGTTTAGCTTCTACGTCTAGTTCAATAGAATTAGTTTTCAGTTTTCTTGTGCTAATAGCTACTAAATTACGCTATTATTTAAAGTTTGTCGTGTTTAAAAATCTTGTATAACAAAAAAGTTATAGATGTTTAAAAATCAAAAATTTACTAAGGAATTTCTCATTTTAGCAAAATACTGAAAATGCTCATTTTGAATCACCCTGTTCAGTGTGATATAGTTAAAATAAAGTTTTAATATTGGCTCCCGTAGAACACTAGTATCTACTTTCGATTGAACTTTAAAATTTTACAATTGGGGACCATGAAAAAAAGGACTTTTGGCCGCCGTAAAATGGTCCACTGTTCGCCGCTTATTATTTAACATGTTCCCATGTAAAATGACAAACGTACCCTACAATCATTTATCACAAAGGGTGAGGTTGCTAGTAAAGGCTAATGTGAAAAGTTTTCTTTTGTAATATAGCAACATTATTAGATTTTTATTAGTTGTTATTCTGGATAAATGTAAAGGTAACAAACTGTTATAAATACTTTTTTTTTTTTAAATTCGCATTTAAACCATTTTTTGTCATATGAAAAATCCATAGCAAAATAACAATAAAAATATACAATTAGCATGGACAAATTTATGAATTTGGGATATATGGAAATTTTTTAATAGCAATTGTTTTTCGCATATTAGGCATTTTTTGTTAAATATTTAGTTAGAAATAATATTTTTGAACAGCATATTTTCTATCGATCTTATTTAAATTATTTCTATGTAATTAAGTTTTGTATAAAAGATTTTTTTGTTGCTCTCTTCATCCTCTTCCAGGCGAGACATATAAAAAATCAAAATTCTTTCCACGCATCAGTGAGATGAAGCAAATAAAACCCCCTTGTTTTGCATGTTGCCCTCTTGTTCCACAAACAAAAATATTTATTTTATCAGTATATATTATTTCATTTTAAAACATTTTATAAAATAGTTTTCATTACTTTTTCTCTTTAATTTTTGTAAACAATCAACAACAAAAGCCAGCATAAACTAAAATAGCAACTTAAAGAAAATAGCATTTTGAAACTCATAAAACAAAAAAATAATCGCATGCATAGAGAGCAAAAAAGTTAACGAAAACAACAACAATATGTTGCTAAATAGAAAAAAAAACTTTTTTTTTAAATATAAAATATTTATTTTACAATATTTTTTAACATGTTAACGATCATTGTCAATGCCTACCGAATACAAGTATCCTAAGTAGTTACGACTTATGGCTTAAAAGTAAAAAAGAAAAACAATAAAATAAAATAGAATGCCAAAGCCATTTCATTTAATGACTGACAGTCATTCTGTCTGAGTTAAGTGTTCGTTATTTTAAATGGAATAAAACTGCATAACAAATGATTTGTTTCTTTTTTTATTTATTTTAATGGCAAATACCTTGAAACGATTGATTTATATGCTTTTTTTCTATTTATTTTTAGTTTTAGCTACAGTTTCAAATACACTTTTTCCTTTCCAGCATGTTACAGATCTTCCGGGTCATGATTTTAACAATAGAAAAATCTTTTAAAGAAATTCGATATGATTTCTATACTAATGCTCGTTGAAATATATATAAAACAAAAACTAAGGCTGGAGGTTAACTAGGGCCTATTTGTATAATAAAAAGTGATAATTTACAGCCAGTTAACGCGGAGCATAAAATAATAGACACTGATAAAAGCAAAAAACTTTTTGAAATTACGTTTTTCTTAATATTTCCAGGGGCGTTTAGTGTGAGATGGGCAAAAAATGGCATTTGAGCATTCTGCTAATCAAAATATTTTAATGTGCATTTCACCAGTTTTGCACAAAGAAAGATTATAAAATAGTATGACTGAGACAGAAAAAATGGATTTTAAAGCACGAATTGCGGAGAACTTTATACCACCAATTGGTTGAAAAGGAGAATCGTAAATTTACAAAAATTATAGAGACAAATAAAAAATAAACTTTTTTATTTTTTATAAATTAATTGTAATTTTCACTTTAGCTTTAGGTCGTTATTAATTGTTATATATTTTAAGAGGGATATACCAAATCAAACCTGCAGGCGATTGAAATACACTTTGTTGTTCGTTGTGACCTTCGCCAGCACTCTTAGTATAATAACACCGATTTATTGTTAGTTATTTTACGTTAATTTGTGCTTGATTCGTTAAACAGAAATACTTCATAATATACAAATAAAACATTTATTATTCAAAAAATTTTTTTAATGTATTACTGTTACTGGGGAAAGCATATATATATATATATATATACATGGTCATTTCGCTACCGCTCAAATTGCTCATCATTGATCTTTACCCCAAAATGTGTATAGAAAAGTCAACAGCCTTTTATCTCACGCAAAACTGACTAAATAAGAATTTTATTTAAATTATTCATCATAAAATGTTTATTTTTTAATAGAAATTTTTGTAATAAATATTTCGTGAGAATATCATGAAATATTTATTTAAAGGAATTAAGCACAAATAATAAAATTACTTAGATTGAAAATGATTCCGATGAATAAATTACTTATACTCAAAAATAATTTTATAAACAGTAAATATTTAAATTTTAAATGTTTGGAATAATAAATGTTTTTTGAGATTATTGTTATGTTTATTCCTTTTATAAACGTTTTGTTGTGAGTTCTTTATTGCCAAATAAATTACAGCAGTTTTTAGAGTTTTTAAATTAAAAACAATTTTATTCATTTTAAATAAACAGAGTTGACACTACACAACAATTTACTTAAGATGCACGTCTTTATTTCACGAAATTTAATTTTACACTAATTGATTTTCCACTCAGACGCTGCCCTATTTCTATTTGCCTCTTTAAAGTCTAGAAAATTTAAGAATCTTCTCCTTCCTTTGTATCACATTTTGTTGTTGTATGTTGTTTATTCGATGTATAGGCGCTTATATGTCTATGTGTATTTTTGTTTTTATGCTGATAAGGTGTCTGCTTGTAATTTGTTTCAAAATATTTGTTATTGTCTCGTGTAGATAAGTTTTCTTAGAAAACTACGCAGATGGTAAACAGCATACATGTTTGTTGTTGTCTTGCGCGTTTAGTTACTAAACAGAAATTTGTTTTATTTATGTCTTGCATGCCAGCCGGTTAGTAAACAGCATATCAAATTATTGTTGTTTGTGTATATAATTTATACGCAGTTTGTAACTAGAAATTTTATTGTTGTGCCATAAGATTTCTTAGCAAGCCACGCGGTTTGCTTTATTGCTTAATTATTTAATTTTAAAACTTAAGCAAGACACATCCGTAACAATATCATAAAATGTTTATGTTAAAGGCATCAAGTGCAAATTAACGTAAATTTACATAAAAATGTCTCCAAATAATAAAATTGTTAATGGAGACAAAAATTTTAAGAAACTAAAACATTGCTTATTTAAATTGAAATTTTTTTTGTTGTATTTTTTAAAAAATCGTTGTATGGCTTAGCAAAAGTTCTATGACAAAAATAATCTTTAAGTGGCTTTAAAAACAAAATTAAAAATTATTTTTTTTATAGTTTTGATAAGTTTCGATTAAAACACATCCATCAAACTTGTTTGAAAACTCATCCTTTCTTCATATTCTGGAAAGAAATGCCAGACATAAGAGAAACTATACACTGAAAATATGAAAACTCTTTAATACACACAGTATTTAAAATCCTATAAGCCTTTTGCTTTCTATATGAATATTTGGGTTCCACTAAATCTGACAATTAATTAATTAAATTAAGTGTCATCCCCCCTCAAAAATATTATAACATGAATAAAACTTTTTTTGTAATCATTAATATTTCAAAATAATCTATTACTATTTCTTTAAGTTGAATGAATATCTCTTAAACATTTTTATCATCTCTTAAAAACATTTATATTTTTGATTACAAAACTTATGCATAATTAATTAATAATCGGCATGTGTATTCAGTCAAAAATAGTTGTAATAAAAATTTTAACAAACTAACAATATTTATGTATCACTTAGCCTTTACTAATTAACTAATTAACGTTGACAAATAACTTGAATAAAACTATAACATAAACCAAAAAGACAAAAAAAAAACTAACTAATAATAAAACATTTTATTTGCATAAATATTTTATTGATTTGCTTTAAAAAAATGTTTCTTTGAAATAAATTTGTGCAATAACAATTTATAGGATGTTACATAAATGCTGCACTTTAAAATCGCTTTGTTTTTTGTTCAAAAAAAAATAAATAAATAAATAAATATTTATTACTGTATATTTTTAATTTATATTGTAAAATATTTATATTTCAAATATTTTAAACAAACATTTAAAGTATCCATTATTTTTTATATGTTTAAATTTAAAAATTAATGTGTTTAGATATGCTTGTCTTGTTAGCTGTCTAGACGAAATAACAATGTTGACGTTGTTAGTAATTTTGATATTTTTTGCTTTTGTTTTTTATTTAAAACTTTTAATCTATATTTTTAAATTTTCATTTGATATTCTTTTTTATTTAAATGCCTAGCGATATTTCCAAAAATTAATACCTCACACAAGGTGCACACAATTTTATTACCTGTCTCTGCACATAAAACAAAATTATATGATTTAAAAATATGTGATAAAAATACAAAATAAAAAAATTATTCACCTAAAGAACAACAGCAACCTATAATTATTTGATATCGCATATCCAAAGCAAATTTAGCATCTTGAAATTTGGTTGGGCATATGTGTTAAGGCCCAATTATATTATGCATATGCTGGCTTAAGGCAAACCAATTGTGTAAATACCTAATTTTCATACGAGGCAAACTATAATGACTTAACAAAACTTTTCTTCAAGTTTCGTCAAATGTCATTTGCTTAAGCAACGTATGAAACTGATCGCACATTCCGTACGAAAACAGATGACTTTGCATTGTACATTGTGTTATAGATACATTAGTAAACAAATTCCAATGGGAGGCGAAAACGAAAATATATTTTGTCTGAATTTAATAGAAAATGTACAAAGATAAAATTGCTTATGTGATAAAAGAGACGCGTTTTATTATAACGTCTATTCAAAGGAACGAACATGGAAAGAAGTAGCAGAAAAATTCAGTAAAATTGGTAACACCTTGAAGAATTTTCTTTGCGTTTTTCATTTTCTTACTGGTATGAATTATGTATATAAATTCACAGAGTGCAAACACAGATGGAAGTTATTACGGAAACGTTTCTGCAAGGAAATGAAGAGGATGGAAGCTCCATCAGGCAATGAAATAGGCTATATTGAGGAATGGCCACTACTGCAGCCTATGATGTTTTTGAAAAGCTCTCTCGGCGGTATAAGCATTAATATTGAATATTTTTACTTTTTTACAATGTGAATCTTTATTTTGTGGTACTCGTGATAACGTTAAAGAACTAGACTCAACCTTGGAGTTTAATAGCTTAAGGGCCTTTAAATATGTTCATTTCTTTTCCATTTTTTTAACCGACAATTTGTAACAAAATTTAATTTTTTATTGTTTATAAATTCTATGATGCACACAGTTGCATATTTATAGTACTTTTGGCCCAAATAATACAAACAGCGATATATGTGTAAATTTTCTTTCGTAATTTTCTTAAAACTATAAATGAAATATTAATTTGTATCAGGTTAGTATTAAGTATACAAAATATAATTATTAAACGCTATTTTGTTAATAAATTTCATTTATTTACAAAGAAATTATTTTTTTGTAAAAATACGAATAAAACGAATGTGCAATTGTGCATAATAATTCCATATAAGTACGATATAGCCACCTAAAAGTCTTCAATGATTTGCTTAAGCATTCGGCAGACTTTTCGTTCAATTTTTAACATTAGCTTAAGCCAGCTTATGCATACTATAGTTGTGCCTTTAGTTTTACGCTGTGTTACAAGGTTAGAAAAATGAGTAAGGCATCCTGCATAAAATGAAAATATATTGAATGAGGCAACTAGATGATTATTTTATACATGTCACTCTAAAACATCTTAAGTCGATCAAAAACAATGCATGATTTTAAGGGAATTAATTTAAATCACAGTGTGTTGATTAGTTGCAACTTTTATATTCTTTATTACGTCTAAACTAACAAATTGTGTGTGTTTATATGTTGTGTTTGTATTAAAATGAAAATCTTTAGTATTGTCTGTATGTTCAGCATAATACAATATTATTTTAAGTCTCATCGGTGGCATGATTATAAAAAAAAATTCTGTGTTAAATCAATTATTCAAATTATAAATTATTAAAAAAGCAAGTCAATGAAAAATAAATGTACAAGCATTTTAGAGTTTTGAATTGATATTATCGGTAGATGTTTTAGTAAAGACGATTATAGAATAGAATATGAGATGGATACAAGAAAGTATAAATCTAATAAAGCTGTATAACAGACCTGGCTGAGTTTATTAAAGACTTGAATATCACCAAAGCAATAACATCTTATGGACTGGAAAGCAGCGCGGGTTTATTGTGCTAACACTAAAACTTTCAAGATCACTTGTCTTCCGAGTATGACCTTGTTGAATGAAGAAAACATATCAAATTCGCTTCAACATAAAAAGCTACTTTCAGTGCTTATAAAATTTATTAAAATTATAAGGCCAAATATAAATCTTTTACTACTTTTATCTAATTTTAGTTTATTCAGTTAGTAAGCTCTCCACATAAAAATTAAAAAGCCATAGACATAAAAATAAATATACTGGCTTTTGCTGCAAGAGTTGTATAAGAACAAAATTTTGAATTTTCCACTTGAGCATTTGGAATGTTTCTCAGTGCTATATATTTATCTCACAGTGACTATGATTCAATGGATGTCCTTCTGAGAACGCTAATAAGAATTAGGTTGTTAAATTTGAGTCGACAGGCTCGATATAAAATGTGCGAACACAATGACCGGATCGTTTACCTGAAAACATCGCAGCTGTGAGCAATTGGGGTCATCTAAAACCACTACATGAAGCCTGACAAGGTTCAACTGGTGCAGGAATTGAAGCCTATTGACTATTTTTATCGCCGTGGCTTTGATCAATTCATTCAGGAACAACCGGTTAGTTTTTTTGAAAAAATCATTTTGTCAAACGAAGTCCATATTCACTTGTCAGAGTATGTCAACGAGCAAAACTGCCGCATTTGGGCTTCCGAAATTCCAAGGGCGCTTATTGAGGAGCCCTTGCATGCTCAACGTGTTGAATTGATATTATCGGTAGATGTTTTAGTAAAGACGATTATAGAATCGCACATGAAATGAATATGCTGCCATATGTGGTCTGGAGTCGTATTCAGGCCGTTTTTTTTTTTCAAATATATAAGACTGGAAATGCGGTAACGGCAATGGATCACGCAACCGCGAGATGCTAGCAACTTAATTTTAGCCTATTATTGACGACGTAGATATCAGTGACATGTGGTTTCAACAGCACGGTGCCACATGTCACACAGCCAATGAAACGATAGTTTATTGTAAACCAAATTTCCCGATCTCATGATTCCACGACAATCAGCAGTTAAGTGGCTAGCTAGATCGTGTGATTTAACACCATTGGATTATTTTCTCTGGGGCTATGTTAAGGACAGAGTCTATACGGAGACAATCGAATCGATGTCAGCCTAAAAACTCAAAAGCCCTTGATGTGATTAAGGAATTTTTTAATAAAAAATATTTATTTGAGAATATCAGAAAACTTTTATTATTAAAGGAATCTAGCACAATATAAAGCAGATTAACTTGAAAATTATTCCAAGTAATAAAATCGCTAATTATAATATTAAAAAAAAATTTCTTGCTTTTAAATTAGAAGGAATCAAGTATGTTCATAGATATCCATTAAATATCAAATCACCATAATCTTTACTGAATGGTATAACCATATAAATCCTCTAACTGTTTCACTATTGGATGACAGCTTTGAAACTAGAAGACTTAAACGTATTCATATTTTAAACTTGCCTTTTAGAAGTTAGTCAATTAAAATGTAATTTTTAATTTTAGTAAATATAATTATCTATTATAAGTTTGTTTAAATCGTTATATAGTTTATTGAAGCTATATAACTCCTGTTATCTAATGTATTAGTTATATAAATTGCTAATTGTCCTTAAGTAGACAGATTGCAAATAAAAAAAAATAATAAAAAAAAAGGTAAAACAACTAGCGAAACAAATCTCATTAACATAATTTTATCAGTAATATCTATTGTAAACCAAACTTACGACAGCGAATAATTTTTAAATTAAAATAAATAGCAAATTATTTATATTTTAATAAACAAAGTATATTTAACCCATTTTCTTTAATTTAATTATTTTTGTTTCATTTGCTGTATGAAAGTACCCACCATTATCACGACCATCCAACATTATAATTTTCGTGTTATATAGTTAATATTCTTTTTGTTGGCATGTCTAAAACTTATTAAACAATATTGTATTTAAAGATGTACGCTCGATTCGCGATGTAATTATGAATGTATGAAGTTTTTTTAGGTCAACATTTTTAAACAAAATGTGTTTGCGTTTTTAACAATTTGTTTTTCCTTAGAGCCGCTGCCTCTGAAACTCCACAGTTGTTTGGTAGTGTTTCAAGCGGCAAGATTGTGTGATTGTGTATTGGACTATTGTTTGTTTGTTTTTATTTCCATTTTTTCTTTTTGCTCTTAGCGGGCGTGTGAAAGCTGTTGCACATGCGCATGAAAACGCGTTTTAATTTTTTCTATCAAGATTTTTTCTCTTTTTTTTTTGTCTTTTTTTTGGTGTAATTGTTTAAGGTATGACTCAACTTGTTGGCTTTTGTTAAGTTTAATGTTGTACAGAGATACAGGTTTATTGCTACATCAAATTGTCTAATTTTTCAGCATTACGAAAATTAAAAATTGCTTAATTTTGGATGCATGAATTGTGTTTCATTATGGCATTTACACAGTACAAGAGGGAACAATTTCTGGATATTTTCGTGTCTTCATTAATTTGAAATTCTTTTGTTAATTGAAGCGTATGATAAAAGTTGCTGTAAAATTAAATGCATCTGCTGTATAAATACAAGTGAGTTTGAGAAATAAATAAAAATTAATTTGTTGCTGAATAAAAAAGTTTATTTGAAAAAATCTATCATTAATAAATTTTTTACTACAAAAAACGCATCTTAAATACAAACAAAATGTTAAATAGAATGTTCAAAGGCACAGCATGTTGTCTTTTATGGACGGACATATAAAGTGACCAAAAAACATAAAAACTTTATTGCTTTTATATTGCAAATCTCTTGAAATTTAGCCATAAATAAAATGTCTTTTGAAAAAAATTTTATAGATTTATAGAAAATAAAACTATTAGACGGGATTTAGTAAAAGAAAACAACTACAAATTTTTTATAATGAGAAATAGTTTACCTTAAATTAAAAAGCATTTGTGTTGTAAAATTATTCATACATCTATAATTTCTAGACATGTCTTGCTCTGTATGGAACGCCTATTTTTAGAAATTATAATTTATACTTTCTAGCCTAGTTTCAAGCTTCCTGTTGGATCAAATATCATATAGAGTAGAATACTTTCTCCTTTTTTTCTAATTTATGCTTAATTCTGTAAACTAAGAGGCAGAGAATAAAACGAATGAAAAATAAGTGTTTTACCTGTTTTGGCGACTGCTCAGCACCTCAAGATTCCATAATTTCAGAATTAATTTTATTTATTTTTTATTTGAAGAGCTTGTTTTTCAGGAAACTTTTTCATAAAGTACAAACAGTGTCTGTTAAGGGATAATGACTGGGAATGTCAAATATTCACAAAATGCTTGATGTTAAAATGCCCAAAACATTACTAAAAATGAAACGTACAAATTAAAAGGTGGCATTATTCTACATTTATTACTTTATATTCTGCATCATTATCTTGGTTCATGTTTTGTAGAGATGGAAGTTAATGTTAACGGTCTTTTCCTTTCTAGTGAGTGTCATGGATTTGCCCCGTTAAGAAAAAACTTTATAAAGTGTGCAAATAAACGGGGTCTATTAAGCGATAATCACAAAATGCCTGAATCTAAAGTTCCTAACAACAAAACGGTGTCTATTATGCGATAATGTCTATAATGCGAAAATTAAATAAAACTGTAGCTAACAAAGTGCTACTTTATAGATTCCAGAAAATTTTTAATACGCATGACACGATCATGATACGGAATCGGCATCTGAAATCAAAGGGTGTTCTCGGAGAAGAAACTAATTTGAATTATTTAGCGTTATCACTAAAATCATTATAAGCAGAATCTTAAAACTTGCATAGAGAATTTATAACTAAATTCACAATACAGCAAGAAATAAAAGGAATTAAAGGCTATACAATAACTTTCCTAGCTATGCAAGCGTGACTTCATCCCTGGAAAGTTTGTTTCAATAAAATTTGTGTTCATATTTAATCGACTTATCTGTTTGTTAATCGTTACTTAAAATTTTTTTTTTAAACTCTTTAATTATTTTTTTTAAGATATAAAAATAATAACATTATGAAATCAAATATTACCACACAGCTACTTAAAAAATTTGTCTTTTTGCCTACTTTTCGAAGTTGCTAAATTCAAAACCAATTATCTTTTTTTTGTTCATCTTTTTAACCACCTTCAGGTTGAAATTACACCAACACATAAAATATGATGCCACTCTTTCTTTGATTGTGATCTTCATTAAATTTAATTGTTTTTATAATTTTTTAAAATATCGCAATAAAAAACCGGTAGAGGTTTAAAACTTAGTCCAAGCTACAAAACAATAGACCAGTATTTTCTAATATTTACAATTTGTAATTTGTAATAAAAACGATTAAAAAATTCAGCATTAACCCAACAAACAAACAAGAATTGGAAATGAAAAAGCGATTTCTAAACCATTTTCAACAATGTTGCCATTGTAGTGCTATTGTTATTAAATTGTAATAAAATTTTATACTACACCAAAAATATTAAATTTGGTCAATCTATTTGAGTTAAATCTGTAATAAATTTTATGGGTTTTAGGGAAACTTGGCAAATCTTTCATTTTCATCAGAATTTTCTTGCTGTTTCAATTGTTTTTATAAATTTAATTGTAGCGTTTTTTTAATCTTCTAGCTGAAAACTGCAGACTGCAGTCGGAAATTAATACCGAAATTATTTTATTAGAAAATTAAAGCAGTTTTGTTGAGAAATAAAGGGTTTTTTAACAAGAAGAGTGTTTTTCAAGTGTCCCAACACCAACAACATAATATTTTTGACATTAAATTTTTTGACGCATTCGTAGTATTCACACCAAAATCATATTGAGATAAATAAAATCATATTGTTGCAAAAATGATTATCAGTAAAAATGTAAACGAAATGGCCTGTTTTGTATTTACAAACTGCGTACTTTTCTAAGAATTCTTATATACGCAAGACAACAACAACATGCTTATAAGAAATTATACGAAATAAGCTAAACAATAGAAAACAAAAACAATACAGTATAAAAATGAAACATACAGCTAAAAAGGCGTCTGCATTGAATGATGATAACTATAACAATATGGGATGATGTTAAACTAGAATATTCTTGCATATGCGAGAACCTCTTAAAATAGATATAGGCATCAATTACTGTCAATAGAAATTTAATTAAAGTTGAATATAGTGTTGAAGTTACCATCGTGTTTATATTGTGTATATTGAAAATGAATAAATCGTTTAAAACTCTAAAGTGCTGCGTTATTTTGCAATAACAACTCCATATAACTCAACGTTTATCAAAAAAAAATAAATGCAACAGTATCAATTGCTCTAAGCATTTGCGTAGCATTTGATATACCTTCTGTCACACAAAGTTTTCTAGTTCCAGAAATATGAGCCAACGAGGAGGAAGAATTTCAATGCGAATTTTTATATATATATGAAATATTTCATAAATAAAATTAATGGCAGGATAAATAACGTATGAAGATGGACTGAACTATATTTTGAGATTAAAAATAGTTTTTTTGGAATTTTTTTGAATTTTTGGGGAATAAAATTTATTTATTATACATACAATATATGTTAAAAATATAGATTTAATATGTTTGCTGGGAACTTGTTGTCTAAACAGCATTTAGTGAGTGTGTTAGTTTTTAGTTTTGCACAATTTCAGACACTTTCTCCGGATTTCCAGCATGTTAAAATAATATTGTTCAAGCAGAAGTTGTAACAATGGCAAAGACAAAATGATAAAAAATTAAACAGCTGTTGATTGATTTTTCTTTTTGTTTACATTATGTTGTTGGTATAATTTGTTGGTTCAAATTTCAAGTTGTTCGTTATGCTTTATTTTTTCCTAAAGTTGATTTTTAAATGGCACTAAGCAAAATAAGTTTTTTGTTAAAAAAGTTCAATGACTTCTGTCCAAAAGTGAGTGAGAGTGAGATGATTTTTAGGAAGCAAATACGAGTATTAATGAATATTTTATTTGTTTATTTTATTTAATATGACAAATAAATAGTGAAGTTTTTTAGCATTGGTGACACAGGTGTTGATATCCTTTAAAAGCTACTAAATGTTGTATCCTCCAAAATTTAACAACCCCATTCTTAATAACAGTCTCAGAAGAATGAGTAACATACTCCGAAAACATTAGGAACTTTACGAAATGTTACTATAACGGAACCACTATTTTCAGAGTAGATTTTAGTTATTTTTGTGCGATTTTCGTTCGCAATTGAATTCATTGTAACAATTGGCAATGCATCTACTACGAATACATGAAAATTATAATGTTGTTGGAGTTGCCACGATTGAAAAACAAACTTCTTGTTGAAAAACCCGATTAAAGTTTAAAAAAAAATTTAAAAATCCGAAAATTTCTATATTTTAAAAAAACAACCAATAAACAATATATTAAAATATTTTGAATTAGTGGTGAATTAGGCAAAAACGTAGAACAACGAAAAAAAAACAAAAATTACTTCATTAAAACTCAAAAATACAATAATAATGTAAATTATATTTAATGTATATATAACAGGGTTAGCAAACACGCGCTTGAGCTTTTATATTAAAATTTTTATATATTTGTATTATGCCACTAATATATGGTCCAAGAGACTAAAAATTTTAAATAGAAACAATTAATGACAAAAATAAATATTTCTATGGAATGTGGCGATAATTTTTTAACCATTATGATTACGCAAAAATATCACTCTAAAGGTTCAGTTTAAAATAGAGAAACAAAAGCTAATCAGATATTCACTAAGGTGCCTATTTAAGAAAAGCAGCTTACACTTTGAAGCCATGTATTCAAAAGACGCCTTGTATTAAGTGTTAATAAAATAATTTATATCGCTTATTAATTTCAATTTTCATTTATCTATAATATAACTTAATTAGAAAGTTTAGTAAAGCAAAAACAACAAAAAATTAAAAAAGACAAACGACCTGCTGTGTTAGTTAATTAAGTTTGTTGTATTAATTTATTAGACTCACCATCTTCAGTCTTATTATTGTGATACTTAACATATTCCATTTTGTGATTAATTTGACTGTTATTCTGATTTAATAGTAGAGTATCATTTCTTAAGCCTTGCAAAGAGTTGAGCTCTGAAGGCAGAGCTGCAATCCCAATTAAGTAATACGAATAAATTAAAAGCCATAAATGTATATAAATTTTTAAATTCACCATTATTATGCAATATAATGTTTAATGATTACAATTTATTTATTTTTGTTATTTTTTTTTATTTAATATTGTTTTTATTATTAAAATTAATCACAAGTTTTAATTTGAAAATTAAGATCTCGTAAATGACAAATTATACATTTCCGCTTTTGTAATGCGAAAAAAGAAATCCATAGACACAACAGCGGCAGTAAATTTTATATATTTAAATGATTTTTACATCCCGTTTAGCAACTTGATTAAAAATTTTCATTTTTCCAATTTCAATTTTAATCCTGTTTAGCTTTAAAAAAATTGTTAATTTGTTATTTATTTTATTTTTAAAGCTGTAAATTTTGCTTAATAACCGATAGTGCAATTATTGTTGCAATTCTAATGCTTAAATCGTCGTCGTCAATCATGTGCTTTAGAAAACAAAAATCATCAAACTGTTTGGTTCTAATAGAAAAAATGATTTTATATGTTGCAAAAACAATTTTTTATAAAACTAACTGACTAGTCTTAAGAGTATAAATGAATTTAGTTCATTATTTTTTAAGAGATAATTTCTTATGTTTTCTCTTAGCTTTTGCATAGCTTATTAATAAAAGCTTCATTTATTTCGACTATAAACAGCTGTAAATTCTTTAGTCAAACCGGCAATAGTTGGCAAATATTTTAGGCTGATTGTTTTGTTTACATGGACGTTAGTGCAACGCCTTTAAGAGATGTTAAACAAGATTTTTGGTTAAACATATTTTGTTATTAAATGTGCTTCCGTATTTCCGTATTACAAACTGATAGACTTTAGTTTATAAATTGAAAGATGCAGATTGCAGTTGAAAATTAATATCTTTAATGCTTTTTAAAAAAGAAAGTAGTTTTGATGAAAAATATCGTTAGCTTTTACCTTCTGGTCCACTATTTTGACAGATAATTACTTTCAAAAAATATTATATTTAACATGTTCACGATCGTTAAATATTTCAGAAAACTGGAAATATATTCGCAGATGCAATGGCAATTGTTACAATGTATTCAATTTCGCACGAAAATCGCATTAAAATAATTTAAATCCACTTTGAAAATGGTGGTTCTCTTAAAGTTACATTTTGTAAAATTCGTTATATTTTAGGACAACATAATTGTTCTTCTGAGACCGCTGCTTAAGTTTGAGTCGACTCGATATAAAATGTACGAACAATAATGCGTGCTCGACCACGCAGCTTCGTTCAACTGGAAATATCGCAGCTGTGGGCCACAGTGTTGAAGTAAATCCAAATTTGTTAATTGCTCGACGGGTTGTCTAAAACAACCACATGGCGAATTTTGCGTAAGGATTTGTCGTTGATGTCTTACAAGGTTCAACTGATGCAGGAATTGAAACTGACCGACCATTCACATTTCTCGATCGCGTAATTTTACAACAATCAGTTAAGTGTGATTGAACACCACTAGATTATTTTTTGTGGGGCTATGTTAAGGACAGAATCTATACGGAGCTAATCAAATCGATTTCAGCCTTAAAATCATTTTTCCAAAAAGTCATTAAAAGCTTTGATAAAAGAATCGACATCTATCAGCGTGGTCATGCTGGACGTTTGCCAGATAATATTTTTCATTCATAATTGCCAAACTTTTCTTCTCGTAATTCAATAAAAAATTAAATCATGTTAATCTAAAGTTTTTGTTTTATTTTGTATTAGAAAACAAACTTCTTGCTGAAAAACCCGTTATAAAATAATTTAAATTTACAAAAACTTGAGGTTGTATCTCATCCCATTTTTTTCGGGCCGGCACTCATGCAACGCATTATATCAGAACTAAGAAATGGGGAGGAGGAAATAAGAAGTATTGGTTTTGGACATTCAAATTAAATTAAATTATTCGACAAGTCTATTCTGCTTAAAAAAGAATGTTCACTGCAATGCGTGGTGCGATTCGAATCAACCACAAATGAATGGGCTCTCAACGAACTGCGTGTTAAACGCAAAAACATGCGAGTAATGGGAACAAGTACTCAAATTTCATTACAGAACTTAACATTGCAATGAGACTGAGCATTTACTAGCATTTACGGAAAACAAAACAAATTTAGGTAAAAACAAAACATTAATCTTAAATTAGTTTTACATACAGTTGCTTGCGGTTATTAAAGTAACCTATTGTGATAGGCCATTGTGTCACTAAATAAAGCGAAACGTATTTTAATAATGACACTAAACTATGCAAAAACTAGCTAAATCGAACTTTGAACTGCAACACAACCAAAAATATTTCTAATTGATATAACAACGTGATACTTTAATCACATTATTTCCCAATTTAACAATTATTGAATAATCAAACAGTTTTCACGTCCACATCTGCAGCATTTTCACAGATGTATTTACGGAAACTTTAATTTACTTAAGTAAATGTTTGGGTCTTATATGAGACAATTATAGTTTTTAAATTTGAGGCAAAGCTAAACGTAAAACTGATTTTTCAGAGTTGCTATTATCGTTTAGAGTTTATCTCGTAACGTTCTATGAAGAAAATGATAATTTGAGTTCTTAGTCGGCTAGCAACTGTACATGCTAGAGAGTAAATACAAAAATATAAAGGTAATATCTCATTGGAGTAGTAAAGCATCTTCGGTTTTTAATGAAACCACTTTTTTAATTAATAACAAGTTTTTAATTTATTTAATTATGATGTTAGTAAAAACTAATTGGTTTCTTTGATGTTTTGAATTTCGATTACTTTATTAAGTGTCACACTGTTTTCTTCTGTGTCGTAGATGTTGTCACTTTTAGTCGTGCGTCTGGTTGTTATGAATCTCTTATGCATATGCTTGTATGTGTATAGTGAAAGCTTTACAGTTTGCATAATTTGTGTAGAATGGTACATTGAAAAAAGAAACGCTAATCTAAAAGTGTACAGTATGTAGATAAGATCTGATTTAATATCTGAAATTAGGGTTTACTAATCAGTGAATTTACGTTTGCTTTAGACACAAAAATTTTGTGATATTGGAATGGCATATTCATATAGATATTTCACAAGTGCTCATATAACTCATCGATGGATTTTACCGCAATTTTCTATAGGAAACTCATTAAATAAGAATTACATTAAACAAACACGCCAACCAAATTCTTAAAATTTTATGCAAAAACACAGTAACCATTTTTCTACACAATTAACGTAGTTTAACTTAAAAATAATTCCAAATAATTGATTGTTTAGCTCAAAAAATAACTTAAACCTATTCCAAAATCTCAAATATCGTTTCGACCCAAGTAGTTAGCGGTGAAATATTTGCATGTAAAATGAAAGTAACAGACAACTTGTAGCATCCGTTTTCATATTTTCTTCGTAGGACAGAGAAAACATAATGAAACGTTAAATATTTTTACTGTTGTGAAATTTGTGTTTTAAAAATTTCTGCTGCCAAAGTTTTTAATTTAATTTTCATAAAATTCGCAAAGCTGCCCACAATATTTTTCATAATATGTTGCTACTTGACATAATTTTTACTTCTTTACCACCAACGCAACATACCCTATTCAAATGAAAATTAAAAAAGAGACCAGTCAGTGTCAATATGGGTTTGTTGTCTATTTTTTTTCCCAAATACGCACAACTTTGTATTTTAACAAAATAGTCAAAATACATTCAAACAATTGCATATTTGTTGTATCACTTGCGACTGCTACTGCTCCGCTGCTGCTTAGTTGCAAAAGTTTTTTTTTCCATCGTTAAGTCATTTATAAATAAACAAGCGGAAAGTATCTTCTGCCGCTGCTTTTGAGTCTTAGAGCCATTTATTTTCTTTCCCTGCCAAGTTTTTTCTATTAAATTAAATTTAAATATAAATATCTTGTAACCAGCTGATATATTTGGCATTTAATGTCGCTTAACTGAAACTCATTGGTATTACCACATTCATTTTGGTAAAATTTGGACTCTTAACTAGTTCGTGAAATTTTTTTTCTTTTTCCGTAAAGTAATAGAATTTTACGAATTTTTCTCTGAAAAGAATGCAAAATTTTTAATTTTCAAATAACCCACACACTCTAAGCGACATTTTAGCGTTTAATATCCCGTTGTTACTCTTTTTAAGTTTTTAAAATTGTGAATATATAAATATAAAATGTTCCCGCTACCTACTGCACCCCTATTGCAAGCACTGAGAAGCTCAAACTCATAACTAAAACTCTAATGGTCTTGTAGTGACTACCAGTAAGCTAAACTGTTTCGATCGATCAAACTATTTTTTTTAGTCCCGTACGATATATCCTTATCCTGCTCAATATTTTATACCACAAATATAGTAGCGTCTGAATATAACATAACTCTATTATTATGGGCATACGAATGTCATCTATGGTGCCATGAAAATGCTCATTTATATAAGCAAATTTTCAATCTGAACTAAATCAAATGAAATAAAGAAGTTAAAAATATTATAACAACTATTAATTTATGAGGCCAGCAAATGATATGCACTAAGGCGATGTATTGCACCGTAACTAGGAGAACAGGTTAAGGAGCAACCCATAACGTGTAAAGTACCTGTGGACAGATCGTGATACAGATTGACGTCAGTACCTGGCCTTGTCCCAAACTTGGCAGTGGTGTTACCACTAGGTGCATATAATCCTTCAGTCAACGCAGCCAAGGTGCGTAATAAACCCCGAGTGGCATTTTCAGAAGCATACCAATAAGATCTGTGCCTTTATTCCTTGCGTGAGAGTCCTAGTCTAACAAAACTCCTGCCGTCCCACAATAGTCAGATTATGTTGAAAATGCAATAGCACAACCGATAGAAAAAATCCACAACTTCCCGCAGTTGGGCTAAAACTACAGCTACTAGAATACTCCCCGGAAAGCCTCACCAATAACCGGAACAGGGCCGTAGCCCTGTGGGCGACACTAGTTTGTAAATCACTGGACGTCAAAGACCCGTTTCTTCCATCTTCAGGCTCCTGCTAATCTAGACGGCTGGTGCCACCTTTCACCCGCAGAAGCTACATGCCTACGGGGGGAAATATCTGTTGATATTTAACTTCAACATTGCTACAATATATGCGCCAGAAAAGTTCCTTATGAGTTTGTATTTTACAATTCACTAGCCAATCGGTCGTCAAAAGTAACTATACACTTTTCGCAATGTTTTGCGAGCAAAAATGTATGGTTGTTGTAAACAAGTTTCTTTAAAACACATTCTATTGAGGAAACGAAAAGCAGTAAAATACATTTAACATTATGCCAATGCTCCAATATAAACCTAGATTCGGATGAAATTCTATGCCTTCTGGTGCACGTTGACCAGTAGCTCACAAATAGACTTTTAAATACCATGTCTATCATGTTTGCACCGTCACCGAGTTGCTATTCATTGTCGGTTTAGTATAGCTGATATAAACTAAAAAGAAATGACCATAAAGTATCCTTAATAACGTTTTCGAGAACCAACTGTTTTAAGTGATTCTTTTAAAATTTAAAAAATGTTTTTATGTCACTGAATATATGAAGAGAATTTTCATACAAAAAGTATTCAAAGGTCGCCAATAACTACAAAGTTCATTTCGTGATAAAATTTACATCTGCACCTGTCCATGGGCCTTAATCAGATGGTAGTCAAACCACTGTGAATTAAAAGCAACGTCATTCACGTCCTAGAAAGCCGAAGACTAATTCTAGTTGCAATTTCTGCGGTTCCAGAGCAGGGCTGCAAACCACTACTCCTTGCTCAAGAGCTGGAGACTATCCAACTCCTATCCAGAACACATGGCTAGCATGCTCACTGGATCTGGTGTGACTAAAGGCGAGATGATTCTGGTCCTTAAATCAAATTCATTCGAGGGCCGCAAAACCACAACCACTACGATACTCCCAAAGGGCCAACCTCAATTATTAGTCAGAGAAAAAGCTAAAAGTCTAAAGAGACAATAAGCGAAAGGTCTGGGGCTTACTGATTCCCGTGGAACTTCCAGTTGTCCCCTGCTGTCTTCAGGGGACTGGGCTGCCTTATACCCCCAGTAGCACTGGTCTAGATAGTCAAGTATAAATGTGCCCCGGGGGGGGGGGGGGTGGTTGCTAAATGGTTCACTATGAAGCAAGTCAAATTTTAATTGGTCAAAAATTGTGAACTCAGCTATAACTACTGGAGCTTTTTCCACAGGAAGAAATTTTCACTGTAATAACAGCAACAGACGGGTAGAACTTTAAATCATACGATACTAACATGACTACTGAACACATACTTGTGTTTATGAGAAACCAAAAAATATTTCTATAGCGTTCATAATTTGGAAATTTTATTTAAAACTACATGTTCCAGTATCTTTTTAAGCATCATGCTTTTAATAAAGTTGTTTTTCTCAAATTCAGCCTACACACCGTATATGCATGCATACATTTTATTTACCTAATTTCATGAGTTATTAAATAATCACACGTCATATCACAATACAAAATGAAATTCCGAACAAAGAAATCCAAATCTAAAACTAAATTCCACGTAAGCATGCAGTTTGCAAAGATTTCTTCCTTGATTTTAATATTTATTGTCAAATAAAAATTTTATTTGTATTTATTTGCATGAAACTGATCTCCCATAGAGACGCCTAAAGTCTTAAAACCACCATAAAATTGTTAAATATTTAGTAAAATATGACAGCAGAGATAAATGCCGCATAACAAGCGAAACTAAAAACGATTTCTTTTTGCTGACGACACATGGAAAATCTTTAATTTTTGTTTCAAATTTAAATATTTTATTTATGTATTTCTATATGATTGTTTGTATTTTAACAAGAAATAACTGACAGTTGTATGAAGTGAAACTCGTTAAAGTAAAACTTAACAAATGTTTTAAGTCAAGAAAAAATAGCAATAAATAAATTAACAAACATAAATGCGTAACGCACTTGTTGGTCGATTTAGTTTTATTGCAGCTGTTCAAATTTTATTTCAGTGTTTTTCTTCCTTTTCAATTTTCTTTTCGTTTATTAAATAAAAACGCTTTATTGCTCTTAATAAAATCCATTAATATGACAAACCGAAACGTTGGGCACTTTTATTAAATACACAATTTAACGTAATTCGCTAAAAGGAGAAATTAAATATAAAAAACAGTAAATCCTCCTAAATTATTATTAGTAATTATGTGCTTTTTTTTTAATACATGCACTTCAGCTTTTTATTTTACTCTTCCATGGCACTTTATTTATTCCTTACTATATTTAGTAGCGTGCTGAGTGGATCCGGATCATTCACCCGTTAGTGTTATTAAAAGCGAGATGATCCTGGCCTCTTACATCAACTGAATGCGAGGGCCGCGAAACCACAACCACCACGATACTCCCGAAGGGCCAACCTCAATAATCAGTCAGAGAAACAGCTACAAGGCTAAAGAGACAATTAGCGGCACTTTGGGGCTTACTGATTCCCGTGGAAATAACGTGGAGTTTCCAGTTGACCCTTGCTGTCTGCAGGGGACTTGGCTCCCTTATACCCCCAGCAGCACAAGTCTAGATGGTTGAGTAATTCATAAAGACTGACAAATAGCCCCTTCTCTATGAACATGGACTTTTACAAGCCCACGCATATATTTATGATATACTGCTTTGTTTCCCCGCCGAAGCTCGATGAATGTTTCTAAAGCTTGCGCCACATGTGGCCCCAGCTATTATCGAGAGGACGTAATGCTATTTTACAAACCAGACCAATTTTAACTAATTTAAACTTTTAACTTTTTAAACTGTGGACTAACATCTGCAAAAAACTGCTATATTCTTATTATCTCTACACTAGAATGTATAGTATGCTATACAGGCGCCTTAACGAAATAATCTGTTGTACCACGGTCATCCCATATTACGTAGGATATAGCTATGTTTGAACTCCAATTTTCTACTTACTTTTGTTATCGAATTTTGTGCCTAAAAAAATGTTTTGCGGGGAAGTCTGGTAATGAAAGATGTGTGTAAAAAATAAAATATAGGGCTTTTTTCAATTGTATTAGTAAAAATTAAATGTTAAAATAACCAAATTTGCGGGTAAGTTGATTTTTGTTAAAATAGAAAAAACGAAATTGGCGGGTAAAGTGCTTGATTTTTGTTAAAATAAAAAAACAAAATTGGCAGGTAAAATGCTTGGATTTAAAAAACTAAAATGATTATGCTACACATGTTTGCATATCGCGGTTTAAATATACACAGTTTATACAAGATCGTCAATACAGTTTTAAAAAGACAAATAGAAATTACAGGGTGTCCTATAAGAAACATGATATTATTATGTACGGAAATATACTTTAAACTGTGAAAAGCAAACTACTGCAAGTAACACTGGATGTGTATCAGTGTTTTGCTGGCACAGCAAAAAGTACTAAAAACAGAAATTCTCCATTTAAAGGGCACAACAAAAAGTACTAAAAACAGAAATTCTCCATTTAAAGGCTGCTCTATACAAAATTTGATTTTGATGATTGCTTTATTCTAATACGAACTGTTTTACAAATAACAATAGTCATTTACACTGAGAGTATACAATTATGGCCACTGCAGAAAATTTTAAAAATACAATATAAATTAAAGGGTGTCCAAAAATTACGATATTTTATAATATATCATATTAATTTGCAAATTAAAAAAGGTAGATGCTCGATTTGTAAGTTATAAAAAGTAGAAAAGTATTCGCGAAGTATGTACATTACTATATCCCTTGGATCAAGCCCAGCTAGAGATGATGATTAAATAACTTTTCAAAATTAAAGATTGATCATTTCCTGTAGCATTAGAACATAGAAAGAGCTCCATTTGATGTGTATGACTACGTGTTTGACTTTATCCTACATAAAATAGATATAGCTAAAAATTGTAAGGGTGTCCCATACAATATATGATTTGCACGAATATTTTATGTTGGAAAAATTAAAAAAACATTTTTAATATTAAAGCTTATAAGTTATGTATGATTATAATCGATATGAAAGTAATAATCGATAGCATACTTAAGGAGTGTCCTCAAATAAGAAGTGATTTTGACATATAGTCGCAAGGCGCAAAATACAAAAATGTGAAATTTAAAAAGAGTGTAATCGCCACAGCAGGAAAAATAATAGAAAGTAGTAAAAAGGTTATATCGGCTTTTTCAACAAGAAGTTTGTTTTTCAATTGTGGCAGCACCAACAATTTCACATTTAGCTTTTTGATGTATTCGTAGTAATACATTCGTAATTGGTATAATGAATTCAATTTCGCACGAAAATCGCGTTAAAATAATTGAAATCCACTATGAAAATGGCGGTTGTGTTAAAGTTACAGTTCGTAAAATTCGTGATATTTTTGGACAACATAATAGACTTTCTGAGACCGCTATTAATAATTTGTTAGTTAAATTTAGGTTAACAGGATCAATACAAAATGTACGACCACTAACGTATGTGCGATCGGGTTGTTCAACTGAAAATATTGCAGCCGTGAGCCACAGTATTTGTCAATTTCTCGACGTTCTCAACAATGGGAGTTATCCAAAACCACTGCATGGCGAATTTTGCGTAAGGGTTTGACTTTGAAGCCTTAGACGGTTCAACTGATGCAAGAATTGAAGGGGAATTTCGCAAAAATAAGCATAATTTGGGATCAGCTACAAAAAATCGATTTTTATATGAAAATTTCACTAAAAACTTAAAATGGCTTCGTATCGCCGCAGATTCGTTTAATTCATTCAGGAACAAGCGGTTGGTTTTTCAGTCGAAGTCTATTTTCACTTGTCAGGGTATGCTAATAAGCAAAACTGTCGAATTTGGGCGAAACCTATACTCATGGTACTTATATATTACGCACAGCTGATTTTTTATTGCAATTGATTATAGCAAACAGAATAGGATTATCAGCATATAATCTCCCATTATTCATTGTTTTTCAACTTTTCGCACCATAAAATACAATACTGCTTTTGCAATATTTTATTTGTTATAAAGATACCACTATCTAGTAAAATAAATGTATCTTGGTTATACTGAAGAAATTTCTTTGATATAACTAATTTTCTACAGTTGTTTGGTGAGGAACAATTTTCGTAAGGTTAACCTTCCGTTACTTAATTTTACCTGTTATTTTATCGTATTGAGGAAATTTGTTATAGTTTCAGTATTATGATGTTCGTGTAAGGAAGCAAATAAATTTGTATTTAAAATAATTTTCTAAATCAAAATTGAAATGAAAATTCAAATTTAATTCTTCCAACTCTTTAAGCCTTTACTGTTTACGCACAGCTGAAGAAGTTTTAAATGTTGTTTATTTAACTGCACCCATCACGTACAAACAGCTTCAGATCAAGCTTCAAATTTAACCAAAAATAAGCGAACAAAACTAGAAAACTTTAAAACAAATTGTCGGAAATATGATGATTGTTAAGACGATGATGCCAAACCAACTGGCAGTTAAGGCAGCATTAGACAAACACTTAAAAACAAGCACATCGACATAAACTAAATGAATGAGTGAAAGATTTTTAGATAGACGTTAAATGGAAATAAGTAAAAAACATTAATTTAACGCCTTTTACTTACTTGCAATGGCTTCAGTTAAAAGTATCTATTTTATTTGTAATTTATACGCAAAATAATAAAATCAAACTTAAAATGGATTTACGCAGCCAACTGAATTTTATTTTTTTCTTTTATGGGAACCAGACACAAACGTACTTGTTTGTAGAGAAAATTCATTTATATCACCATTTTCTTTTTTAGTTTTAAGTTGTCATAAGTAGAGAAAGCAGCTTAATTTATGTTAAATGTTAAACAAGTTATATTTGCTTTATTTTGTTTAATTTAATAGCTAACACTGAGAGAATTTATTAAGTTAAACCTAGACACATTTTAAGGATTTTAAAAATGAATATGCTGACACATAGACTAAAAGGCATGAAGTGTTGTTTAAAATATATTTATGATTATACATATTTTTATAACACGCATATATTTTCTCTAAGTGGATCAACATCTAATTTTTAAAGCAGGAAGGGTTTTTTCTTGTTAAGTTTTAGTTTTCTTTAAGCAGATAAAGATAAAATCCAAAAGCATTTGTAAATATTTAATGAATTCAAAAAACATGTTACACTGAACTAATAATTTGTATTGAATATCTCACGTAATAGAACAATAAAATAAAGTTTCAACCTTAACAGCTTTAGAATTAAAATGAACAAAATAAAGTTTGTATTCTTTTAATTTGTCAAAAGCAAAATTAAACTTTTGTGGTTCGAATAGCTTAAAATGTATTCTTAAAAGGAAAGGTTATAATTAAATAATTAAGTGATGTAATAACACGGAAGTTAAATATTATTACACAAATTTTGATGAATGCTTGACTAACTTTAGCCGATTTAAGCTATATAAAAATTGTTTTCGTTAAATACTCTTGATGTAAAATTTAAATGAAATAAGCAGTTTAATTTACATCAATTAACGACATGTAATAAGAATTATTTTTGTATTATTATTAGATTTTTAAATATTACTTAAAGGTAAATAATTGAAGCATTACAACTGCTAAAAATATTTTCCAACTTTATGTATTAGAAATAAGTCATTCTTTGGCGAGGCTTATTTGCCAGCAAAATTTTGAAATAATAGCTCTTTTAAAAACTGACCGTGATAACCGTTTGTGATATTTTTATTTTTAAAGAGAAGTAGCACTTCAGGCAACAGTGCCTATTTAGTCAAGTCTTTAGGAAAGGAAGGATAGGAAGGATAGTCGGAAATTAACTGTCGTATAAGCAGCAGCTGCAGCCAAACCTTCATCACTGAGCAGCCCCACCGACAGTTAATTTTTTTTGTAGTGAAAAAACTAAGATCTTTCTTGATAATCGAACCCACAACCCTCAGACTGACAAGCTAGTACACTACCTACTAGCCTACAGGGGCACCTTACGGATATACGATTAAAAAAATGGCCTTCAGCGATTATAAATTGTTATGTTTTTGAGAAAACAATTATTAAAAAATAAATAATAAAAAGAAATAGAACGTTAAATCATGGAGTCTATATTCGCTAAGATTATTGTAATATATATATAAGGTTTGTTATATGAAAAAAAAGAAATAGTACTGCAACAGCAAAAGTAATTTTTCTAAATTTTTAATCAATTTTTGGCAAAACAGCGTATATATGGTAGTGTGTGGTGTTGTGTTGTGTTGCGTTGTGTTAAATCATACGATCTCGTTGGCCACTTAACTGCTGCTTGTCGTGAAATTATGCGATTAGGTAACTGTGTGATTAGATTTACATCCGCGCCTGGCCATGAAGCCTTAATCAGATGGTGGACTAAACCACTGCATAATTTGGAACGTCATGCTCCTCCTAGGAAGCCGAAGCTATAACTCTATGCAACAGTACTTTCTAGTTGCAACTTCAATGATTCTAGAGCAGAGCTGCAAATCATCACTCCTTGCTTAAGAGTTGGAGACTTTCCAACTCCTGTCCAGAACACATGTCTAGCATGCTCACTGGATCTGGGAACATTTCACCAGGTAAGTGTAATTAAAGGTGAAATGAACCCGGCCGCCGCGAAACCACAACCACCACGATACTCTCATAAAGGGCCAACCTCAATAATCAGCCAGAGAACTGTTAAGTGTCTAAAGAGACAAATAACGGATCTCTGCAGGTCACTGATTCCCGCGGAAATAAAGTAGAGTTTCCAGTTGTACCCCTGCTGACTTCAGGGGACTGGGCTGCCTTTTTCCCCCAGTTGCACAGCTCTAAGTTGTTGCTATCCAAAGACCATATATATGTGCCCCCGGGGGGTAATGCGATTAGGTAAGCTGGTCCGCAATAAATTGATTGTTTTATTGGCTGTGTGACGTCACGTACAATAGACCAAACTTGAGTTGTTAAGTTCTCGCGATAAAGTGATCCATTGACCGTTGCCGCAATTCCAACCACATCTTAAAAAATCGGCCCAGTCATGCCTACAGACCAAATTACTCACCATACAGTGATACGTAGAGCATGCAAAGGCTCGAATGCGACAATTTTGCTTTTGCGGTCTTAGAAGGACCATTATGTTGTCTGAAAATATCACGAATTTTACGAAATGTAACTTTAAGATAATCACCATTTTCATAGTGGATTTAATTGCGATTTTCGTTCGAAACTGAATTAATTGTAACAATTGCCAATGCATCTACTACGAATAAATAAAAAATTAAATATCCAAACTATCATGTTTTTGGTGTTGCCACAATTGTAAAACAAACATCTTGTAGCAAAATATTTTTCTTTTTTGCGTATTTATTATATAAGTAGTTATTGTATTGAACTAACAACAAATCAAATCTTCTATATAATAGCAATACTGAATTATTGTCCAGCCACAAAGGAGCCTAAAATAATAAATTTTATTTCTATAGTGTTCCACCAAACGTACCATTTTATTTTTAGCTGTATTTATCCATAATCCTTTAGTATATTACACGCCAGAGGATTGAGTTATACTATACGCTGCAGCATTGCAATGTAGGTTAAGTGTCGAGTTTCTCCCAATGAACCAGTTCTTGTGTGCTACTTTTGAATTCCTATGCCTTAATTTTGTTTCTATATGGCTTTTACAAATCAAACGCCTATTAAGATGAACACCAAGATATTTAACTTCATGGTGTTAGTGTATTATTTGGTAATAAGGACTGTCTCCCTACGCAAGGTGAATATTATTGTAGATTTGTATATTTTTGTTCATTTCAATTTTTCTCTATCAGGATTACCGATATGTGGACATGATTGCTGTTTCTCTTTTCGGACCAGCACTCAGGGGATGACCCCTAATCATGCAATGCATTGTGCTAGAAGTAGTGTTATTGGATATTCGAATTGACATTGAAAGTGATAGAAAAGCCCTCTACAGGGTGTTTATTCTTCATACGGCTAAAAAACTAATTTTACCTGTAATGCGTAGTGCGATTCACCGACCAATCAACCACAAATGAATGGGCTCCTAATGAAAAGTATATTAAACGTAAAAACATGCGAGTAAGAGGAACAAGCCTAAATTTCATTAGAGTATTATCATTGTAGTAACGGTAAAACAGTGAAATACGGATAGGCTTGAAAATACTTCGTTAAGAAAATCCTACTAAACTTGATATGGACGAATTAGTTTGATCAGATGAGTAATTGATTTTGTTAAGAAATTATTTTAAACCGATTTTAGGTTTTTTTTAATGACTTTTTGGATAATTTTGCAGTAAACATGTTTTCTTCATTTTTTTATTTCATTTATATTTTGTATTTAGTTTATTTATACTTTAAATATAGAATATTTTTCGAAACATATAATAGCTTAAGTTTTGCTTTGAAATTATAGTGCTATAAAAATAATATAGAATAACAATATTTTTTAAATGCAGTTAATGGAAAAATCATTCACACCTACACACTGAAATACATAATTTATTCTTTACACAACAATGCTACCAAGTGCTAGCATTGATTATTGGATTATTCGAAATTTTGATCGTCAATTTAGATTATGTACAATAAGAATTCAATCATATTCTTTAAAGCAAACTGAAAACTGAGTGAAAACTGACTGAAACTTTTATAATTAACAGCGTTGTAATTAATTTGATTTAATTACAAAATATTTTGTAATATGAACTTTCGTAAACAAAAATCTACAAAGAAAAGAGACAAAACAAAGATTGAATCTACGAAACAAGAAAAAATTTTATATCATTTCAATACCAAATACGTTATTCAATATAAAACTGCTATATATGTGCTATCGTAAAATTGTGTGTGTATTTATTAGGTTCAGTCTTGCCTGTACTGCTAGAAATGGAGTTTCCAGATGAAAATTACTTTTACTATGAAGGAAAACCAAGCAAAAATAAAACAGCCATAAAATGTTCTTGAATTATGTCAGAGAAATTATTATACAAAAAATTTTCTGCTAAATTTAGACATGAAAATAAAAGAAAGATAATGGAAGTACCTGTTGCTTAATAAGGTCAATCACTACAGCAACCATTGATTTTACCATCTCACAGTGACAAAAAGTACAGGCACTGAAATAGTTCTTGTAATAATTGTAATTAATTATATTGATACAATTAATTATATTTATACAATGGAGTTATTAGATAAGCGTGTAATGGCAGAAACCAAATGTTATTCGATTAATTGTCTAATTGGTAAAAAAACTGGGATTATTAGATTTATCTTGAAAACAGAATTGAATATTCTATTTTATTTTATTTATTTATTATTTATTTATTTATTATTTATTATTTTTTTAAATTAAACTTAATTTATCATAGCTATTGCCATATTCACAGCAAACTTACCCATAGCAAGCAATTTTTAATCAATTACACGATTAATTGCTCGGACGTAGAAAAGCATCAATCAAATTCAATTTAAGTATTTTAAAAACTAGCCAAACAAAGACTGATCTTTTTGTATATTTTGGCTCAGTGATTAGATTTGCAAGGAAATATGATTCAAAAAATCTCAACTCACATAAAGTTTAAACTGTTGATTTTAAGGAGCCATCATCATTATGATTTAAATTTATAATTTATTTATAAAGTCGCAAAAGAATTCTGTTATTTGCCAAAGACCTACATTTAGTTAATTCCTAAAGTAATCACTGGGTTTTGTTATGTACTCTGTATAACAAATAGTTTATTCATAAAAATAGGTTTATTTTTTGTTTTTAAATTATTATCTGGACAAAAGCTACGCTTATCTGATTCTGGAAGTTTTTATAAAGTTTTGTTAATTAAGCAGTTGGAAGTTTAGCCTACATATAAAATTATCTCATTTAAAAAATCAAATATTTTGAGCTATATATCTAACATTTCTGAATTTTTATGTAATTATGGGATTCCGTAATATAAGTTCAGTTTTCTGCTTGAAAAAGTTTAAAAAATTCTTTAAGTAATTCTACGTATAATCCCTTAGATGAACTAAGATGAAATACATTTTAATTTTAAGAATTTCACAATTCTCTAAGAACTAATATAAATTTCAAGTGAAAAAGATGTTAAACGAATATCCAAACTTTTAAGGTATATCGTATAGAAGAAAATATTTTCTATAAGAAATCTTCATTTATCTTTGCTTAATATGCTGCTTGACCGAAGAAGGTTTTTTAACAAGAAGTTTGTTTTTCATTTGTAGAAACACTAACAACATGATAGTTTTGACATTTAATTTTTTAACGTATTCGTAGTATATCCATTGGCAATTGTTACAATTAATCCAATTTCGCACGAAAATCGCATTAAAATAATTAAAATCTACTATGAAAATAATGGTTCTGTTAAAGTTACATTTTGTAAAATTCGTGATATTTTTGGACAACACAATCGTTTTTCTAACAGCGCTATTAAGAATTTGATCCTTAAATTTGAGTCGACAGGCTTGATACATAATGTGCGATTCCCAAGGCGTGTTCGACTGGGTCGTTCAACTGAAAATATTGCAGCCGTAAGCTACATCGTTGAAGCAGATCCAAATTTGTCAATTTTCTGACGTTATCAACATTTGGGGTTATCCAAAACCGTCAGGATTTGATTTATAAGATTTAACAAGTGCAGGAAATGAAGCAGACTGACCATTCATATCGCCATAGATTCGCTCAATTCATTCAGGAACAACTGGCTGGTTTTTCTAAAAAAAAATAGTTTTTTTCAGACGAAACTCATTTTAACTTCTCAGGCATTACATGCTCAGTATGTCACTTTATGGTGCGCTGTGTGCTCTGAAGGCGAGATTGGGTCATTTTTTTGAGGCATATTATTGACCACGTGGATATCACTGGCATGTCTTTTCAACAGGACGATGCCAATGAAACGATCAATTTATTAAAATTAAGTGTCCAGATAGATCACGTGATTTTATATCACTGGATTATTTGTTGTCGGGCTATGTTAAGGACGGAGTCTATACGAAACCAATCGAAGTAATTTTAGCCTTAAAATTATTAACCAAATAAAAATGCCATTTTGCCAAAAAGTGATTGAAAACTTTGATGAAGGAATCGACATCTGTCAGTGTGATCGTAGTGGATATTTTACAGATATCATAATTGCCGAACTTTTCTCTTCGTAGTACACCTTAAGCTAAATTATTTGTTTTAAAAATAAAATTTAAATTTGTTTAAATAATATATATTCTTAATACAAATTATTAACTTTAAACCAAAAATATTAATTGGTAATTGCGATAACTATTTCTTTAGTTAAGAAGTTTAAACCTGTTTAGAAATTTTTAAAATTTACTATTAAATAAAAAGATTTTCCCCCATATTAATAAGAATTAGAATTTTAATTGACTGTAATTTATTTATTTTATTATATATTTCATTGAAAATGAAGAACCCAACTTTTTAATTAAATAAATAATTGCATTATTTAAAATTTTTTAAGAAACGTTATTTGCCTCCATTCCCCCTATAATGCAACCTTAAACAATTTTTCATTACTATACAATCTATTTTGCACACATCGTCCAAGTGACACCTAAAACTGCCATGCAGTCCCACACCATCACCTAAAAGCCTGCACCGTTCACTGTTCGGGTTTAAAATTTTTAATTTCACTCTTTTCGAAGCTCTTATTCTCTCGATTTAATTTTTTTTATATTTGTTGTATATATAAAAAAAATATTTTTTCTTTGTGGTTCAGATTTTTTCGATCTCACACTACAGATGCATATAAAAATAACAGGTGAAACTAATAGTTTCATTTAAAAAAATGTATGAGATGACGACAGTTTTATGGTGTACAAAAAAGAAAACCAAAAAATATTAAATTACAAAAATCTATTAAATATTATAATTATCTTAGATACTTTCAAAAGTAATTGCATAAAAGACTAAATTATTTCCACACAACTAATTATAGTTTTGCTGTTTGAATTATTATTCAAGCGGTGCTCATGAATATTTTTAGTATAGCTTCATTTGTTAAACTAAAAATTATTTTTATATCATCTATAACTACCAGCAGTTATTATTAGAAAACAAAAGAGGTATTAAATTTAAAGAAATTTTAATGAAATGTATAATTAATATAATGCTGAACTTTCTTGCAAATATTAAATTACATTAAACTTGTTTAATTAAGCGTAAACATTTTAATTAAATTTAATCCTTTTAACGTCCGATATATTCTTTAGCGGTTTCGCATTTAATTTAAATAACACTTATTTGAAAGCGATTAGTGCCACATGCAAATGAGACAACTCAACAGCCAAACAATTTGAAATCGCAGCATTAATGCAAGCAACCGTATGTTGCATTTTCCTTTAGATTTTTAAAGTCTGTTGACAATTCGATCTACCAGACAGACAGACAGACAGACAGACACATATACATATAAGCATAAATTAAATGTCTAAATTTTTATCATGTTTCTTGTAATTAATAACTTGTTATTAACTGATTTACTATGTGAGCATTAATGTTTTAATTCCATGTTATTAGCGATAATTTGTTATATAACAAATATGTTGTCGAAATTTTATTTTCCATATTTTCCACAAAAATGCTAACAGCCCGTGTAAATGTAAAGCAAGGAAACATTTTTGGCAGATAACTAATTATTTAACTCTTTGGGTATTGATTTGCAAATTTATTAAGATTTTTGTTTGTTTGAAGGTTAGCGTTTAAGAATTTAAAACAAAATAGACAAAAAATATAGTTCTTTAGTATTAAACAATTCCCCTTGACAGTATTTATTTGCTAGATATATTTTGTAATAAAATCTATAGGATTATTTTATTTTTAAAAAATATAAAAAAGAACTATCATTATGATAGATGTAACAAAGAAATTTTAGAATCTTTTAATTGCAAATAAAACACGTCAGGAAATAACTTCTCAAGTGTCACTTTATTTATTTAGCTCTGTTAACAAAATTGTTAAAATGTCAAAATAACTTCTCTAAGCCATATCCTATATAGCACTACATCACAGAGTACAACTACTTGCTGCTGGCAATTCTATTTATTTTTGATTATTTTGGTGACCTTGTTCTATTGTTCTGCTGCTCCTCTTACACAAATAATAATGTAAATACATACAGTATGACGCAAAAATGAGCACATGTTTGTACCTTTTTCATCTTTTATTTCATAAGCAGATCGAATTTTATTTTCGTAATTTATTTTTTTTTTTAACTACATAACTGTCAAAATCAATGTTGTACATTCTCAGAGAAAAACAAACTTAAACAAAAGAAATCGCACTACCAGGAGTTGTTCCTGTTTCAATTTTTCTTTCATAATTCGGGGATACGAAAGAAGAATCTTCCATCTGCTCTTCGGCCTGTAACACACTCAGTTACTTTGCCAGGCCCTTCTCCACCCTAAAACTATGAAATTTTAGAGGAAGGTGATAAAGACTGTGTAGAAGGAGCAACCCATCCTCCTACATCTTATGACCCTGATTTTGAGGTAAGCGATAGGTCTAGTGACCTGCATAGAATTATTCAAGCAGAGTTGAATGACCTTATAAGAGATCTTGGCTTGTCTAAGGAAAATGCTGAGCTTTTAGGGTCAAGACTACAACAGTGGAATCTTCTAAAACATGATGTAAAATATCTCAGTACAGACAGCGTCAAAAAGATTTGCTTTCTTTTTTCGTAACTTGTTCTGATGTTAATGGTTTGATGAACTGCTTGAATTTGGATCACACTCCATCTGACTATTTATAGACTCTTCAAAACTAAGCTTAGAAGCTGTACTTTTGCATAATGGAAATCAGCTACCTTCTATTCCTATAGGTTCACATAAAGGAAACTTATATAAATACACACTTCTGCAATCAATCAAATATGACAAATATGAACAACATAATTGGCAAATCTGTGGTGATCTGAAAGTCATTCCTATACTCCTAGGAATGCAATTAGGGTTCACCAAGTACTGTTTTTTTGTGCCTGTGAGACAGTCGGGATAGAAAATCAATCTCACTATAAAAAAGTGAACTGGCCTACACGACACCTAAACCCTAATGAGAAAAATGTCGTTGACGAGCCTCTTGTAGATCCTAAGGATGTTCTCCTTCCCCCATTACATATTAAGTTGGGACTAGTGAAAAACTTTGTCAAGGCCATGGACCAAGAAGGACAAGCTTTTAAGTACTTGAGCGCAAAGTTTCCCAGGTTAAGAAATGCAAAAGTCATGGAACACATCTTTATTGGGCCTCAAATCCATTAAATCGTAAATGATCCTGCTTTTGATATGACTTTAACAGGAAATGAATAAAGAGGCTGGGAAGCCTTTAAGGAGCTAATAAAAATTTTTCATTGTCATTTTCGTTTTTATCACCCCAAAATTAGTAGAAATTGACTATCGTAGTGTAGGAAACATTCAAAAAATATTTTTTTATTGTGCAGTGTAATCGGTGTGTTTCTACTAATACAATAATTTTGTAACATATATTCTTTGAAATGTGCTAAATTATTGTCCGTTTACATTAAACCTTAAGCAGAACGCTGTTTTAGGTTAGTCACGACTGTAAAGTTTATGTGTGACATCCTGTGTCTATTATAAAATAAAAGTTCATAAGTCTTTAGTATATACAAAAACCTTATGGCCATTATAAATTTTATAGCACCAAGGAACACAACCAAAATTTACCGTTTCCAGGTTTATCTTGGCAACTAACCACAGCTACACCTAATGAAAATTTTTGCTGCTGCGGATAAAATTGATTTTTGTAGTGTGGACAAACAGTACGTTTATAGCTTTTACAAACATTTTGTTCTTACTGAGTTCTTAATTGTAAAATAAATAACAACAGATTTTTGAATTTTTATATGAACTTCAAGTTTATTTTCTTTATACTAAGTTCACACTTGTGTTTTTGAGCGTGTTTAAGCAAAATGTTTTAAAATTTAAACACAGCCGTTCACACTATAATTGAGATGTTTAGGCTGATGGTTTATCTACTTTTTTTACCTTAAATATGATTTTTTGTAGTGAAAACAGCCATTTTAGTTGGGATTTAAACTCAAACCCCAGACTACTACCCTACAGGGGCAAAAACGCACTTAGCACGTCCCAAAATTATATGAAATTCAGAGTTGTATTTGAAATTTACGTGTTTAACGACGTGTTTAAGCATTAAACACGGCGAATTTGAGGTGTTTTACCATACATTGACGTGTTTTGTTGAACATCTCAAATGAGTTGTTTTTGATTTAAACACGTCGTTAAACACGTAAATTCCAAATACAACTCTGAATTTTATTTAATTTTGGGATGTGCTAAGTGCGTTTTTGCCCCTTTATGCTAGTAGGTTGTGTAATTAGGTAATTTGTCTGGGGTATGGGTTTGAATCCAACAAAAATGCCGTTTTCACTACAAAAAATCATTTTTAAGGTAAAAAAGTAGATAAAACGTCAGCCTTAAACATTTCAATTATAGTGTGAACGGCTGTGTTTAAATCTTAAAACATTTTGCTTAAACACGTTCAAAAACACAAGTGTGAACTTGGTATTACACAAAGTAAGATTTGTACGTTGGCTATAATGAACAATTTACTAAAGATGCAAGTCTTACCACTCAGATGCTGTTTTTTATTTGTCCGCTAGAGGTCTAAAAAAATTAAGAATTTCTGCTTTCTTTGTATCACATTTTGTTGTTGTTTTGTTATTCATTCAATGTTGTCTTTGTGTATTTTTGTTTTTGTGTTTATGCCGTTAAGGTTTCTATATGGAATTTGTTTAAAGAAAGTTGTTGCTGTCTTACGTGCATAAGATTTCTACACAGTTTGTAACAAAAAAGTTCTTGTTGTCTTGCGTGTATAAGATTTCTAAGTAGTTTGTAACTAGAAAGTTCTTGTTTTCTACGCAGTTTATAACCAGGAAATTGTTGTTATCTTACGTGTATAAGTTTTTTTGGCTTATGTTATGAAGTTAGCTAACTGCAATTAAAGTACAGACCTTAGCTGAGTTTAACATGACAGA
This sequence comes from Trichopoda pennipes, assembly GCA_030448955.1. Lineage (NCBI taxonomy): Eukaryota > Metazoa > Arthropoda > Insecta > Diptera > Tachinidae > Trichopoda > Trichopoda pennipes. The sequence goes on from JASKUP010000023.1 coordinate 3,355,984, forward strand.
ACAGAAGAAATTCAGTTTGAATTTTAAAGATATGAAAATTTAAAGAATCTAAGGGATATCGTCCAATAATATGTAAGAATTTTTACTGCTCCGCTAAAACACAGTAGTATGAAAAATACTACTGACGTCAATAGTAAGATAGACAGTTGTGTATTAAAGGAGATGTGCGTCAGGAAGTTAAGTTGGTGATACTAAAATCTTCGAACTCAGCATAGCTGCAACGATGATGTATATATAATGGGATAAAGTTGGTAACTGAAAAGAAGATGTTGAAATAGCCAGTACATGAATGAGCAAAGACACTGGTTGAGAACTTAGCGGAATTGGTTGTATATTCGTCTAACTTCCATATATTCCAGAAGATACTGGGCTCTGAGGGTCACACGACAATTGCGTTCAATAAATCTAACAGCTGGCGGGAAGCAAGTACATGAGAACAGTTTTAGATGCTGCTCAAGGATTCCTTAAATTTTCCTAAAAGGGATTGCGATGGCATGGAGGGTATTAAATTTGATGTAACAGTAGCATATTTAATGTTCTAAGTGTAAAACAAAGAACAGGGTTCTGTCGACCACCTAAAATCATAAAACTATAGTAAAAGCCAATTGAACGGTGCAGAATTCTGGTATAGAATACACCAGAATTGAAAAAACAACAGAGTTCTGCTTCAATTATCGCTCAAAAGGCTTTTCATAGTCACTCACGCAGAAGTTTGAAACTGCGCTGCTATTTGGAAAAGTTAAAATGTTAGTTGCAACACATGCTTAGTTGTAACGTAGCATGAAAGAAATATCGCGGCTTTTAATAAGAAGTTTGTTTTCACAATTGTGGCAACATGTGATAGTTTTGACATTTAGTTTTCTGACGTATTCTTTGTAGATGCATTGGTAATTGTTACAATGAACCCAATTTCCCACGAAAATCGCACTTAAATAATTAAAATCCACTATGAAAATGGCGGTTCTGTTAAAGTTATATTTCGTAAACTTCGTGATATTTTCGGATAGCATATTCGATCTACAGTGTTGAAGTAGATCCAAATTTGCCAATTCGTCGACGTTTTTAACAATTGATGTTATTCAAAACCACGACATGGTGAATTTTACATAAGGATTTGACGTTGAAGCCTCGAAAGGTTCAACTGCTACAGGAATTAAAGCCGACCGAACATTCACATCGTCGTAGATTCGCTCAATTCATTCACAAACAATTTGCTGGTCTTTCTGAAAAAATAATTTTTTTACACGACTCCGATTTTCACTTGTCAGGGTATCACAACATAATATTGCACGCATTTGGGCTTCTGAAAATCCTGAAGCGAATATTGAGGAGCCTTTGCATGCTCAACGTATCACTGTATGGTCCATTATGTGGTCTGGAAGCGTGTTTGAGACGTTATTTTTTTAAAAGAGGCTGAAAATGCGGTAACAGTCAATGGATCACACTATCGCGAGATGCTAACATATGAATTTTGGCCTATTATTGACGAAGTAAATATAACTGTTACGCGGTTTCAACAGGGTGGTGCCACATGTTATTACAGCCAATGAAACGATCAATTTATTGCAAACCAAATTTCCCGACCGCATAATTTCACGACAATCAGCAGTTAAGTAGCCAGCCAGACCGTGTAATTTAACATCACTACATTATTTTTTGTGTGTGTGGGGCTATGCTAAGGACCACAGTCTATAGGGAGCCAATCGAATCGAGCCTTAAAACTCAAAATTCGTGGGGTTATTAATGAAATAGGACCGCCATTTTTCCAAAAAGTGATACAAAACTTTGTTGAAAGAATCGACATCTGTCAGCGTGGTGATAGACATTTGCCAGATATCATTTTTCATCCGTAATTGTCGAACTTTTCTTTTCCTAACACAATAAAAATTAAAATCATTTTAATCAAAAATTTTTGTTTTATTTTCTTTTAGAAAATAAATTTCTTGTTGAGAAACCATTTAGATCATAACACAATATATGTATTTTAATTAAATTTAGCAGCTCATAATCAATCAATAACGTATTCTAAATTTAAATTTAAACTCCTTTTTTTAAGAATTTATTATTGTTTATTATACAAAACACCCAATATAAGTTATACGTATACTATTTATATACTAAAGTTTGTAACAGTTTCTTCTCTCTCTTAATTAAATATTTATGTGTTAACAAGCGTTTGTTCTTAAGAAATTTAAGTGGCTATTATAATGATTGAAATAAAATAATGATATTGACTCAAATTTTATTTACATAAACGTTTGCTGTTTTGAAAATATATTTATAATTATACAACTTACCACCCTTAAGATTTTGATTGTTTGTTTTTTTGTTTGTTTGTTTTCGTAGAATTTGCCTTATTTTCAACTTTGATTGTTAGCATTTTCAATGACGAAAACATTGTTTACTCAATATTTATACATCATTTAAAAATGTCAATAATTATTTGAATTTTTAATTTTAGTTTATAATGAATTTAGTTTCAAAACGTTTACTGTGTTTTTGTATAAAAACATTTTTCAGTTTTATTTTCCCTTTGCTGTGTTGGTTAAATAGAATTCATATTTAAACAATTTGTTTAGAGATACAAGACTCTTGAATCTCTATACAAAATTTGGGATAAAATCCACTGTCCATATGGATATGCTTTCCCCATGCCAATTAAACATTGATTAATAAGTTAGTTAACTCAAGTCTATAACACACTACTGTGTCAGAGGCAATAAATTAGACCAATACATAAAACTGGCAACAAAGCTGATATACAAAACTATTGGCTAATAGCAATATTGCCAATTGTAAACAAAATTCTTGAGAAAATATTAGTCAAAAGAGATTATTAATACATAAATAAACTTTTCGGGAACTTTTTTATTTAAGCAACCACATGTACCACATATTTTGGTACTTTTGATAAATTTTAGTAACACACAAAACTCTTCAAGCATTTAAGAAAAACGGTAGAGGAGGGAACATGCTGCTTCGATTCAAAAATTATTTACAAAGTAGATCGTATTATATACAAATAAACAATAATTTAGCGAAGGCGTATAATACGGATGTGGAGTGCTTCAAGGACAAAGCTTGAAAGAAGTTTTGAACATTATTTATGCAAAGAAAATGATGAGAAAAAAAGAACTTTTGCTTATGCGGACGACACTGCAATAATAACAGCCTATTAAGACATAAAAACTGCAACCGAAAAAATTCAGACACAATAAGATATTGTCACGAAATGAAATCATTACAATGTTCTTGATATTAATAATTCCGATAGGATTACGTTATGAATATAAAGCCACCTCATCTGGTCAACAAATATTACGTTGCAGATTTACAACCCAAACTGTTTTCACGATAAGCAATCAGGCTAGCAACTGCTCAAGCATTATTGCAATAGGGTACACCTATAAATATCTTGGTGTATTTATGGACAACAAATTTAAACGGAAAACTGACATTGAAAGATTACAAAAAAAAATTTGAGAAAAGCGACATATATACTGTACCACTTGAACAACTGCCCTACGTAGAGTAAACTTTGCAGAGTCTCATATCCGGCATGCAGTTACTGTTTGGGGTAGTGCAAAACACACAAAACTAGATATTAACAATTTTGCAAAAAAAAACTACTCAATACGAAACCAAAAACAACAATAATCGTGATTACAACATAAACACAAACATACGCAACACAACAAGAAAAACAACTACAGTATCAGAAGAAAAGACAACTTTACTAATTTATCTCATATAATTGAAATGAACACACTTCCCACTCAAAATAACAATAACGTTGTTAACACGATTGCAGACAAAACAAAAATATTTAAAGTACAATAAACAACAATAAATCAAATATAAATTTAACAACTCCCAATAACCCACTCACTGCCTTGCCAAAATCCTTCATGTTCTTAGCGTTGAAAACATCTCCCATGCAACCTTAACTATACAATTTTACAATGAATGTACACATTTAAAGCAAACGACCATGCCTACGATACATGCAGATGAGCGCAAGGAAAATTGAAAGTGGAACGACTTACAAATGAGTATGGCAAAAGTTCACCTCCCGTAACATTTGAAGTCATCAACATCGAACAAAAACGATATAAACTTATAAAATAATATTTGAGAGAATATTGACAATTATTTTAACTTCATAATATTTCATAATTGAAAATTTATAATTATAAAAACGGTGAAATATGATTTTTGAAAATTAGTTATAAAGGGTTGTGAGGCTAACATAGGCGGACATTTATCTAATATTGTATTCCATACATAATTACCGACATTAAACAGCAGGTAGCTCAGTTGTTAAGGTCGTAACTACCTATGATATGACCAGCACAGCAGGTCCTGACACTGTGCGATATGCAGATGTTACCCGCAGTGCCGCCGTTCTTTGTACTGCCAGTAATTTTCTAGCCCTCTGTCTCACCGCCATTGTCTCGGCCCATACCTCACATCCGTAAAGAAGTATGCTGTTACTGACCTCCACTAGAATTTTCCGCTTGCTTGAGATTGGTCCTCCGACATTTGCCATCAGCCTGTTTAGATTCGCTATTGCCAGCCACCTGGCACTTTATGCAAAGCCAATCTCTCAATACTTCCGTCTTTTATTATTATCTAGATCCCTTTGTTCGTCTGAGGGTTTTTCGTTTATTCATGTGTTTACCTGTTCGTTTATAATGACACTGTTGAAAGTTTTTGTTTTGTAGATTTTCCTCTTTACAAGAATGTCTAGTCTTCGTCCTTTTCTGCTAGGATGTAGTAATGTCATACATTCATCTATTTCCCTTGGTGTATGACCGTGAGTGTCAAGTTTTATTTAAAAGTCAAAATTTTGTGATATATTTTTGTTTAGTTTACGTTTGCTGCAAATTCGTCAAATATGGCACTTTGAAAGAATGATTAAAATACTTCTTGGAATTCTAAATCTTTGTTTTGTTACAGAAACGGAAGAGTACCTTGCAAGAGATGATCTCAATACCAACAAAAAATTACAAGTAAGCAGCTGAGCTTTGAAAATTTTATATTGCACAACTTTTAACTTTTATACGCCCTTTTTTGCTTAAAATATTCAAGTTTAATGGGTTTTTCAGCACGAAGTTTGTTTTCAAATTTTTAATGTATTACGAAGAGAAAAGTTCGGCAACTGTGAATGAAAACTTATATCTGGCAAATGTCCACGCTGACAGATGTCGATTCTTTAATTAAAGCTTTTATTCACTTTTTGGTAAAATGGCAGTCCTGTTTCGTTAAACACATCACGGATTTAGAGTTTGAAGGCTGAAATCGATTCGATTGGCTCCGTATAGATAGTGTGTGATGCTGTGTTAGATCAGACGATCTGGTTGGCCACTTAACTGCTGGTTGTCGTGAAATTATGCGATCGGGAAATTTAATTTGCAATAAATAAATCATTTCACTGGCTGTGTGACATGTGGCAGCATCCTGTTGAAACCACATGTCAATGATATCCATGTCGTCAATAATAGGCCAAAATTGAGTTGTCAGCATCTCGCGATAGCGTGATCCATGGACCGTTACCGCATTTCCAGCCTCATCTTCGTAAAAAAAGGGCCCAATTATGCGTCTAGACCACATAGCGCATCATACTGTGACATGTTGAGCATGCAAAGGCTCCGGCCAATTACGGCAACTATGCTTGTTGACAAGTGAAAATGGTTACCGTCTGGAAAAATGATTTTTTCAGAAAAACCAGCCGGTTGTTCCTGAATTAGTTGAGCGAATCTGCGACGACATAAACGGGTGGTCGGCTTCAATTCCTGCACCAGTCAAATCCTTACGCAAAATTCGCCATATGATGGCTTTTGATAAACCCAATTGTTGAGAACGTCGAGGAATTGACAAATTTGGATCTGCCTCAATACTGTGGCTCACGACTACGATGTTTTCAGTTGAACGCCCCGGTCGGCAACGCATTGGTGTTCGCATATTTTGTATTGCGCCTGTCAATTCAAATTTAACGACCAAACTCTTAATACCGGTTTTAGAAGGAGGATTATGTTGTCGGAATATATCACGAATTTGACATTAACAGAACCACCATTTTAGAGAGGGTTTTAATAATTTTCATGTGATTTTCGTGCGAAATTAAACACATTGTTACAATTGCCAATGCATCTACTAAGGATTCGTCAAAAAACTAAATGTGCAAAGTTTCATGTTTGTGGTGCTGAAAAACCCCATAGTATGCATAAACTTATTTAGTTTTTAGTTTTAATATCCTGTTGACAAATAGGGCTTAGGAGAATGAAGATAAATTTGTTCAAACCATGAAATAATAATATTTATAAAAATAATTAAAAACATTTAAAAAATTTTTGAATAATAAATATTTTATGAGAATATCATAAAATAAATATGCTTAAAGCTCAAATTAACATGGATTATTTTATTTATTGCATGGAACACATACACACAGAAATAAAAAATTTATCTTAAATATTAAAAAAATGACTAACAGTATTTTGAATAATTCTAAAATTTTTTTATAAATAAAAGTAAAAACAGATTTTAGGACACCAATTGGATTGAAAAATTATTTACTGTATAACTTTTTTCACTTCGTTACTGTAAATGTAATGAAACCCTGTAAAGAATATTTAGATACCAAACATTTTTATTATTCAATTTCACTTGCGGTCATTATGAAGAGAAATGGTTAAGTGATTTGCTGCTTTTGATATAAAAAATATTCCTGTTTCTGGTAGCTTTTAGTGGAAGTATTTCAAAAATTTTGTTGTGTCATTAAAATATTGAAAAACACGTCAAAAATAATGGCAATAATGTCTAAATTGTTTTTCAACTTAAATCGTAAAACGTGTAGAATTATTAAAAAGAAACAAAGAAAGAATTGCGAGAAAAAACTTATAATATTTTTCGTTCAAAATGTCCCTTAAATTCTTTTTTTTCTTCTTTAGCATTATTCTATTTTAAACTATGTACGTGACTTGATTAATTTGGAAAAATCCATATTCAGTTCTACTAAAATAAATAAATAAGTTAAGTTCTACAAGAGCTCTTTAAAACTTCAATTCTTTTATAAAATAAAAATATTAAGTAAAGTGAAGAAAAGTTCTCTAAAATCAATGGATAAATTATTCACTTTTCTTTTATTCCTGTTTTTTTCACGAGTTTTACATTAATTTTTTGTAACTTCGCAGTTTTAATTTTAATTTATTAACTATTTTTTCGTCTAATTAATTGATTTAATTAAACAATAATTTTTTGTAAAAAAATTTTCATTAATTTGAATAAATCGTTTGATTGATTTGATTACAAATACACTATTTTAATCGTTAAGATATTACGAAGTTTTTACGTAAATATTACGTATATTAACTTAAGTATATAAAAGAAACCGATTTTCTGCTTTGGAATAGAATGCTTTCTAATTCTGGCACTTAAACAAAATTTTATTACAGCTGCAACCTAGAGCAAAGTTTTAAATCTTGTTAAAACATAGATACAGTCAGGCTACGGGTAGTAAAATCTTGACTGTATAAATTATTCAATTAAATAGGTTACTCAAAGATGCGGCTTCAAAATCTATTGTAAATCTTATATTGTATTAAATACAATACACTGCGAATTGCACGAATACACTGCTTGACTTTATTTTAAAAATTACGACTTTCTAAAAATGTCAGAATTTTAAGAATAAAAATAATAATAAAAATGAAAGAGGAAAAGACAAAATTCAAACAAGAATTTCCACCAAATGTATTTAGAAATAGAGGGTAAACATCTGTCATTATAATTCAGTATTCGATAGGGGCGTCAAAGTGTGAACACACATTTTTCAATCGCTATAATAATGTCGAATTTTTTGTCTAACAAAGGTGTTTTGCGGGCAAGCCATTTTAAGAAAACAGCTGATCAAAGTTATCTATTGTTGGTAGAAGCTTACTGTCAACATTGGCCAACTCAAAAAGCTTGTGAACGATAGTTTGAGCGATTCAGAAGTGGTGATTTCGACACAGAAAACAAGGAGAGGCCTGCTCAGCCAAAAATTTTGAAGATAAGGAATTGAAAGAATAACACGGCGAAGATTGCTGTCGAACGAAAGAAGAACATGTGTTAGAAAACAAGTTATCTCTCTACCTTTAAAACCATTGGGATTCATTTAAAAGCAAGGAAGCTGAGTCCTTAAAGAATTGAGATGAAAACCGACTTTGCATGACACAATTTATGAATGTTAAAAAAGAAGTCGTTTTTAAAGCGTATTACGATAACCCCAAGCGCAAAAGGTTATATAGCTCGGCCAACCAGCTAAATCAGCGCCAAGCAGAACATCCATTACGCTAACGTAATGCCCTTAAAAAGGTTTAAGTTTCCCTGATGGTTCGAGTTGAGCAATCAATGAAGTAAGCATAGAAATAAAAATGAATAGAATAAGTTTTTCCACCGATAACTAATTTAAATTTTACATAAAATAAATTTGAATTATTAGCATTCGAAAATTAACTAATATAATGTCTTGTATTTGGTGGGAGCAGAGAGGTGTTTTGTACTATGTACTGTTGAAATTCTGGCAGATGATCACAGGGGACTTGGGCGGAAGACAATTGATTTATTTTCAAGACAGCAATAAATGAAAAAACGATCAGAATATTTTACCAAACACAAAGCCATAATTTTCCAGCATGAAAACTCTGAGCTACATGTTGCGATACCGGTTAAAAACTATTTCGAAAACAGTGGATGGGAAATTTTGGCTAATCCGCCTTATAGCCTTACCCCTTTTGACTACCATTTGAATCGATCAATGCAGAAAGTCTTTATTTACTCACTTCAGAACAGGGTATCACAAATTGGTTTGATTGATTGAAGATTATCTCAAAACCGGAGCAGTTTTTTGGCACGAAATCCATGTAGGAACGGACATAAAGGACAACACAGACAATATAGGGTTAAACGGACAAGGATTAAACGGAGACATAATAAATGAACATGCAAACAGAGACTGAGAGAGAGAGAGAGAGAAATTAAAGTTGAAAGATTGGACATTAACTTAGGCAACACGACATAAGTACAGGCAGAGTTTATTTGACCGTTGAGAGGACAACTACGTCTGTTAAACCAGTAACACCCGATCTGCTTAGTCTGACTGTTATTAGTGCGACAACACAGTACGGTTATTTGTTTCATATTTTGTTGTTTGTGAGAATAAATTTAAAACCCAATACAATTATATAATATTATCATTAATTTAAAACAAATAAATTTATTAATTTAAAACAAAAAAAGATATAAACTAAAATAAAGTGAATTTAACATTATAACGAATAAATTATTGAGTTTGTTTTCCACATAGGACACCACATCCATATGCTACCAAAACGAAGAAAAAAGCATTTTTCAAGCAAATAAATTGACATAACTATCGTATATACCTATTAATAAAACAGTAATACAACGATACAACACATATACTTATTATAATGAATTGAAATTAATACTAAGTAATTGCACCAAAGTTTAACAATGTACCACCATCTACTCGTGGTAAAAGATATAATGGATCCATCTTATTATCGCGGCGTGTTTTTGAATTCAGATGAATTTTATATTTGTGCAAAGCCGCCACAATGGCAGCTTTCATTTGAGTTAAAGGTGTAATAGTCACTCATATTTACATGATATATACTCAAGTATCTCTGGATTTGTCACAAAATTAGAGAACTAAATCTTTGTGCTTTTTTCATTCTTTATTTCAAAATCGGAGCGGTTGTTTTTTGGGGCATAGTCCATATGCTACCAAAAAGACCGGAAAAGGTAATCACTAACGATAGACAATATTTCGATTAATATATCAACTCTTTTGTTATTACAATAAATGCATTTTTAAAGCAAATAATGTCAATATTAATAACTTGTGTACCTATTAATAATACAGTAATACAACAATGCTAAGATTATAATTTGTGCATTAACAATTTGAAATAAGTATATTTGCACACCCTATGTATTCCAAGGTATGTCTTTAAAAATTTATGAAATAATTGAAATTGTTGAATGCTGATTAATTTCATATACATTTTTATTTAATTAAATTAAAAAAAGAAATAACTTATTTTACATATTATTAAGAGAAAACTAAAAAAAAATATTTAGTGAAATAGAAGAGTTTGTACATTATATGTAGACCCACATGTAATTTTTATTTATTTTATGTGGTGGAAATCCTGGTAATTCCAGAGAGTTTAAAAACTCCGTTGGATAATTTACTGCATCATTGGGATTTGTTATGAAATCAACGGATTTATATGTCACTAAATCGCCATCGATTTTGATTGAATGGTGAAATTCAGTTCATGTACAACATTATTATTCTTTGCGGCGAGAATTGCTCGTTTACTTAACCAAGCATAATTATGATAATTCTCACTAATGTTTGGGAAAACATTTTCAATAAAAGCTAATTGAGAGTCTAAAAATCGGCAAAAGTCGTAAGAGTAATTAATCCAACATATCGCATCAACTGGGACTTTTCTATTACCAACAGCTAACAATTGTTTCGAAAATTGTGCAGCACTTTGATCATTTTGAAGTTGAACTCTCATATTAGTGGTAAGCGATAATGTTTTTACGTTATTCCACTAAAATGATGCCTTCAGGCAAGCATTCAGTTCATCTGCAGGCGTTGCACGGGAAATTACTGGCAACGTCTGTGTGAAGTTAAGTGCTTCAAGTGATTTCTTATGTGCCATTGTGCACTCATCCCAAACAATGAACTTGAATTGCATCAACAATTTTCCCATTGCACTGGATCGGGAAATATGGCATGTTGGAGTATCAATTGTGTTTAAATTGAGTGGCAACTTAAGCGCAGAATGTGCAGTACGAGCATTATCTAGAAGAGTCGCCGCAATTCCAGATGATGCTAACGCCAAAGCTATGTCAAATCTTGATCGAATAGTGGCCAAAATCCTGTAATGTATCAACATTGTATTGCAGCTCTCGATTTAATTCTTAATTGAATGCATCGTGCATCGATCGATTTAGCGCAATCATTCCTACTTCAATCAGTAGCTTGTTTGCAATAGTCAAGCATTGAATTAATACTTCATTGGTCGTATTTGGTACGCATTTGATGAAACAACTGAATCCGCAAGTGTTTAATCCCAATGAGATTCGTTCTCCAGCAAACCCAATAAATGACATTCTTCTCGATATGTTTGGCATTGGTGGCCATTCACAGTTTTCAAATGCGCAAATGATTTTGGTCCACGTACATTTACCAACAGCAGTCGCAAATAAAAACATTCATCATTTCTAGGATGAACAGCATTTACATCAGTCAGGGCCTACAATCTACTGGGTGTCGATCGGACTAAATTATTTCGTTTTAATTGTTTATTTAAATATCTGAATCATTATAATTTTTTTTTATATCGAATACAATTTTTAAATGATTATTACAGTGTTATTTTGAAAATCACTACTTTTAAAAATTATTTGAGCAAATAACTTGAAAATAAACCCACTTCTTCTACGAAAAAAGCATTTTAAATAAACAATATTCTATATCTTAAGTTTCAATTAATTTGACATGGTGCAAAAATATGTTTAAAAATTTATGCAGAAACCACATGCTTTTCACTGATGATGTACTGCATATGAATTTCTGATGCTTCTGATTTCTACAGGCCAAATTAAATTTAATTTTCTAATACACATTTTCTAATGACATTGTCTGTTATACAGAACTCGTTTGATTATTATAAAATAAATTAAAAAAAATCTGTTTTATCAAGAGGATATTAACATAAACGTTTTATATGTACATTTTTAATAAGCAAAAGTCATCTGCTTCTTTTTTTTCAATTTCTTTATCTGGTATTAATGCATTGTTTTTAGATTGTTTTTGCAAAATTTTTTATTAATTTTACCATATAAAATTAGTACATACATACATAATGCTGTCATTTAAAATAATCAAAATTTAAATTAGTTATTATTTTAATCTTAACATTGTATGTTTTTTGTTGTTTGGTATAGCAAAAATTAATTAAATCGTAATTAAAAATTTTGTTAAATATTTCAATGTTTAATTATTCAGTACCCGTATGAATTGAAGTATATACTCGTATATAAAAACATCAAGTGACATTTTGTGACCTACTCCTTTATATTCAATATCACATACTGTGACATTTTAAAAATTCTGTCAATTAAATTTCTTGCAGTGGATCATCAAACATCATAGCACATATTAAAATGAAACTGTAATATTCCAATAAAGCTAGTTTAACTGTTAAAGAAAATCGAGAAGAGGTTCTTAAACATAAAAGTGTATTTAATGAAGCCTGAAAAAGATATTAGTGGTGGAGTAATTTCAGTGGTAATCAAATGTTAAACTGATCTGCTTGCGATCGCATCGATTAAGCGAATCTGAAAGTATGTGTTGCTCAAAATAGGTCGTTATGTCAAACTTCTATATTGAGAATCATGCGACTACTGAGTCTTAGAGTCTTTGAAAAACTTTCCAGATGATCGAGCACCAACAAGTGCCTACGAAAGTCTTTGAATGATCAATGAAACTTTTTACTTAAAGCATTACTGAAATTTATTAAACAATTAAATATTAAATAAATAAAAATAAAATTATCTTTCATTATGAAAGAATTGAAAATTAATTAAATTTATGTAAAAAATATCTTTGCTCATTATTTTGTTTTTGGTTTAGGTTTAAATTTTATGTTTATAAAATTTTATTTCAATTGTTTTTGTTTCTTTAATAAGCACTGAACGCGTTGAAACTTCTAATTAAAATAGCCTGGCTTGCTATTAAAAAATTTGAGGTGTTTGTAATAAAGATTCTAAAAAATAGTAAATGTATGGTTGGACACCTTGCTTACCGACCCCTTGATCGCTTATTAAATGTTTTTGTCGTCAACTCTTCACGTAGTAAATGCACGTTCTTCTTAAAATGAATCATTTGTGTTTTTTTGTTTATAGAAAAATAATTAAAAAAGAATTATTAAATAATTGTGCAATAACAACGACAACAACAAATAACTTATAAAAATTCTCTCATAACGAACGAAGTATTCTCTCGGAGATGATTAGTACAGTACTAATGTACCTTTTTGCATAGTACAAATTCAATTATTAAACTACTGTTTCAAGTCAACAAAGCGATTTCAGTCGATTACCCCAGTTCGTTATTCGTAATCATTATGATGCAACATTTCATAAGCTATGATTTTGTTGTGCTATGCACTCCAGCATATCACCCAGATTGTATATTTTACGACCTATAGAAAACATAATTTTCAGAAGAAATAAAAAATGATATTATTTTTTTATATATTTTATATATTCCGTCTATAGATATTGGCAAGTTATTGAAAACAGTAGCTATGTGTTTTCGGCAAAACTTTATTTATATATTTGAAAAAAGTTTTGAAAAAGTTTTGTAATTTGTTTTTGATAAAATTTAAAATTCAAAAATATCGGCTTCTTCATACTCATCCACTCCTTATCAGCTCCGTATTATTTCCGTTCAGTATCAGTAAAATATTAGATATTTTTATTAGAACTTTTCTATAAAATAATTTTCATCAGTCATAGATTTTCTCAAAAAATTCTATATCATATTTCTCTATAACAAATTGTGTGTCTACTTTTTTATAAAAAAAATGTCATGTCATATGTTTTTATAGATATTTCAGCAATCATAATTTTTTTAGAAGAAATTTCATGTCATAATTTTGCTCTTAAAACCACTGTAAACAGTTTATAAACGATTAAAATCAATACACCTAATGTGTGGATCCAGTTAAGAATGTGCTTAAGAGGTTAATATCTAATGGCTTAATAAATTTCTTTGATTGTTGCGAAAAGTTACCTGTTTACCATAAAATTAGAAGCAAGTTTATCAGGCATTTTTGAAAAAGATGAATAAAATTTCAATTTCTAAAGAAAAATAAAATATTCCAAAATATTGGTAGAAAAAAGTACCATTTCAAAAATCTGCTGATACAATTTTAAAATTATTTTAGAATCTCTGAATAAATAGAAATTTTAATTTATGCAGACCCGCATGTAATTTATTTGAGATCATATCAGAGTAAGAGAGAGAGAGAGAGAGAGAGAGAGAATTCTAGGTTTTGTTTTTTCAACTTAAATGAATTGAGAGAACATTGTTAGCGGAAAATATTAAATATTATACTTTACTGTTGTCAATTGTAATATATTAAATTACAACATGTTTAGTTCACTATTCAGTTAAATCGAATAATTTGTGGACAAACATGCCCTACAATAGGAGATCATACAAGTGCACATATAGCACGATATGGGAAGTATTATTTTATACATAAATATAAATTCTACAGCTGTTAAATAAATTACTAACGGAAGGTAGTGCCATGCATGTATCAAAATAGACGTGTTCATAAACAACTAAACAGTGATTACGATATCACTATTACATATATCAAAAAATAGAAATATTATTTGATAAATAAAAACAAATGTTTTTAATACCTAGCTAAAAGTTATTCGTTGTTATGATACTACTAAAAAAATATATTGAAACTTTTGATATCCTATTTCTTAAAAATAGTTTCATAAATAAATAAAAAATTTTATTTGACCTCATAATTTGCATTTCATTCTACTGTTATCAAAATTTTAATGCTCTTTTTACAATTAACTCCAATTTATTAATGATCTTCAGCCAAACTGAAATATAATAATTTGTAAATATTTAAGAAGTTCATATATAATAATAAAATTATTATGCTGGTTTAAACAATCTATAGCGAAGTGAATATTTTAATGGAATGGTCTTCAGGGTCAAATCCTTACGCAAAATTCGCTATGTGGTGATTTTGGATAACCCCAATTGTTGAGAACGTCGAGGAATTGCCAAGTTCGGATCTGTGGCTCTCGGTTGCGATGTTATTAGTTGAACGACCTGATCGATCAGGCGTTGGTGTAGCCATATTTTGTATTGAGCCAGTTGACTCAAATTTAACTAACGTCCAAATACATAATAGCGGTCTCAGAAGGACGATTATAATGTCCATAAGTAATGCTTTAAATGTCATTTAAGTTATTTTAATTGGATAAAAAATAACTTGAGTTGTTTGGTGCGACATTACTAGTTATACCACAAGCGATACAAGTACTTTAAAGTGATTTACATTTTTAGCAAGCAAGTTAAATGAATATTTTGAGGTAACACATCGAAAATGGTGCTCAAAGCAAGTTTGCACTTAATGAGCAGAAACGAATGACACCTAAAGAAAAAATCAATAGTAATCCAATAGTTGTTGCATAAATTTCTCGGTCCAGCACAGGTCAAGAAATCCAATAACTAAAAATTTTGTTAGAGCGTGAAGCGCTTCTGAAAAACCTAAGAGTCTTATATCCAAAGCCAAACTGATTCTATGCGAATTTTCATAAAATCAACATAGCATAGACAGCAAGACTCAAAAACACTTCCATGCAAACACTATAAAACATTTCAAAACAACAAAAAACATTGTTTATTTTCAATCATTTCTACAATGGTTTCCATTGCGTAGAAATTTTATACACGCAAACAACAACAATTTGATATGCTGTTTACTAACTGCGTGGAATGCAGGACAACAACAAATTTCTGTTTACTAACTGCTTAGACATTTTATACACGTAAACAACAACAAATCTGTATGCTGTTTACCTTCTAAGAAAATTTAGCTACACAAACAACAACAAATATCATAAAATAAATTCCAAGAAACAACTTTATCAGTATAAAAAAAAACACATACGGACATACAGGCGCCTATATATTGAATAAACAACATACAACAACAAAATGTGATACAAAGGGGGTGGAAGATTCTTAAATTTTCTAGACTTTTAATGGAAAAATATAAAAGGGCAGCGTCTGAGTGGATAGTCAGTCAGTGTAAAAATAAACCTCGTGAAGTAAAGATGTGCATCTTCTGTTGGGCCAACTTTGTGTAGTTAAATTTAATAAAATTGTTATTAATTGAAAAACTTTAAAAACTGGTGTAATTTATTTTGCAATAAAGAACTCACAAAAAATTGTTTATAACAGGTATAAACCTAACAGTATGAAATAATATCTGTAATAAAAGTAAAAAAAGTGAAGTGCATCGAAGATGAATTTTCATGAAATTTTAGAGATTTTACGGTTCCATAATTTTATTTTGATTTAAAAAATTTACAGAAATTTTGAAATAATAATGTATAAAAATAAAACTGATATAATAGAATAAAAAAAATAGCGCTTAAGTTTAGTATTCAAGCCTTAATTTAAAAGTTATATTTTTTTGTATTTTTTATTTTATTAACTAACTGCAGCCTTGGAAATGGAAGATTATTTATTTTAATCGAACAAGTCTTTGACCTTAAATATTGCTTGGAGGAAAAGTATATATCATTAATGGCCGAAAGGAAAAGATATTTTGTTTGTGAAATAGCAGTTTCTAATTAATCCAGAAAACCTTAAACTGTAAACTGATGCAAGGTAGTGATTACAATAATATAATTCAATCATAATATGATACTTTTAGATTTTGTTTAACTCATCCACATCTTATCTTAGCGTGTAGATTTCCAATAAACTAAACATAAGAATTTTCGGTATAAATTTTTTTTTGCTTATTTTCATTAACCACTTTATTATTTGCAAGTAAGTACATTGTTTTTAACAAGCGACAACAGAACAAAATATATTTTTTTTTAATTTAACTTGCAACATTTTGAAATGCTAAGCATGTCGTTTTATTAAATCAACCACAAAATCTAAATTGCTACATAATTTTATATATTTTTTGGGGGTCTTTTGAATTTCATTTAATTATCGTAAACAAACACCAAATCATCACTTTACGGGAGCACATTCCGCAATAATAGAAATAACAAAAGAAAAATTTTAAATTATAAAAATAAAAATTAAATAGCAACAAAACAACAGCCACATGTAGAATTTTGATACAAAAGCGCAATGTATCAAAAAGCGGTGCTAAAATATGCGGGAGCTGTGAATTTTAATTCTACAGTACGCGAAATAATTAAACCGAAAATTTTTAATCAATTTAGTGGTTCTTTTACATAATATTGTAGTGTTTTAAAATATACATAATATTTTTAATTAAACAGCAAAAATTAAGAGAAGTTAAGATTAGTGTTGCCAAGGCAAAAAAAATTTACTACCGTTAAACCAAAAAATGTAACCAAAAAAAAAAAAATTACCAAAATTAAAAAAGTTTAATTTATTTAAAATATTTTCATTTTTGATTTGATTAGTTGTTAAACATTAAAATGTTAATAAATTCTATTAAATCTAGTCTGAATTTATATTAATAAAAATGTACTTTGCGGGTACTATTTTTAAGGAGAAAAGAGAAAGAACGAATGGTCTTTGTAAAGAAATCTTGTTTTTATTTCCCATAAGTTCATAACCCATTTTAATGAGATTTTGTGTTTGTAAGACTTTGGTCGCAGACTTGGTACACCAAGACAAATGGAAGCGCTATTTCTGCGATCTTAAATGTTTTCTGCTCAAAATACTTTTTGATTATCAGATGTTAGTCTGTGTATTTGGAGTTTAAATTACGTACATCGTAAAAAATAACCAGTTGTAGCTATAAGTAACTAAATTTTGTACAGCATATTTCATTAACCACTAGCAATGCTATGAGATGGTTCTAGTGACCCGTATATCTTTATATATCTGTACATTTTACTTGTCACACCTATTTTGGAATATGGCTCAATAATTATGAAACCAATTATAAGGTTAATAGTAATGGCATTAAATCGGTGCACAAGTGTCTTGTTGTTTTCTTCTCGAGGCTAAGAATGGAATTCCTTAAATCTACCATGATATGGAAGTAGACTTGCTTCTCGAGGCTAAGAATGGAATTCCTTAAATCTACCATGATACAGAAGTAGACTTGCTTAAACACAGCTGTCAATTCTAAAAAGTCGAATAATGTTAAATTTCATCTTTATTTTTAAGTAAATAAAAGAAAATGTCTGTTCAGATTTTTTGACTTAATGTTCCATATCGTTTAAGATGATTCAAATTTTTATTGTGTTACATAGAGGCAATTATGAATGAAAAATGATAACTGACAAATTACCACCACCATCACAGATGTCGATTCCTTTAGCGAAGTTTTAATCACTTTTAAGCAAAATGGCGGTCCTACTTCGGTAATCACATAATGGATTTTGAATTTGAAATAGATTCGATTGGCTTTGTATAGACTATGCTCTTAATATAACCCCACAAAAAATAATCCAGTGGTATTAAGTCACACGAACTGGCTGGCACTTAACTGCTAATTGTCGTGGAATTTTGCGATCTAGAAATTTCGTTTGCAATAAATTGATCGTTTCAGTGGCTGAGTGGCATGTGGCACCGTCCTGTTGAAATCACATGGCAGTGATATCCATGTCATGAATAATAGGCCAAAATTGAGTCGTTGGTATCTCGCGAGAAAATCATGCCTCCAGACCACTTAGCCCACCATTCAGTGCCACGTTCAGCATGCAAAGACTTTGCAATAATCGTTCTAGTATTTTCACAAGCCCAAATGCGGCAATTTTGCTTGTTGACATACCCTGGCAGGGGAAAATGGACATCGTCTGAAAAAATGATTTTTTCAGAAAAGACAGCCGGTTGTTCCTGAATGAATAAATCTACAGCGAAGTGAATGTTCTAATGGAATGGTCTTCAAAGTCAAATCCTTACGCAAAATTCGCTATGTGGTGGTTTTGGATAACCCCAATTGTTGAGAACGTCGAGGAATGGACAAGTTTGGATCTGCTTAACCACTGTGGCTCTCGGTTGCAATGTTCCCAGTTGAACGATCTGATCGATCAGGCGTTGGTGTAGCCATATTTTGTATTGAGCCTGTTGACTCAACTCTAAAGACCAAATACATAATAGCGGTCTCAGAAGGACGAATATAATGTCCGAGAACATCACGAATTTTACGAAATGTAACTTTAACAGAACCACCATTTTCATAGTGGATTTTAATTTTTTTAATGTGATTTTCGTATGAAATTTAATTAGTGTAACAATTACCAATGCAGCTATTACGAATACGTCAAAAAACTAAATGTCAAAATCATCATGTTGTTGTTGCTATAATTAAAAAAAACAAGCTTTCTGTTAAAAAATTCGATATGTAACGTTAAAATGGTAAATGCTGGAGAAGAAAGACATGAAAAAATAGACACAAGTGAATTAAATAATTTTAAAATAAAATTAAATATTTATTCTCGATCTTTTATCGCTAACTTAAACTAAATTAGAAAAAGTGCGAATATTATTGCGTACTGTAGTGGCGTTAATTTGCTCAGATTCTGAAATGCTAAACGTAAAAAATCTGTGTAAACCACATGCACATTCCTCTAATTATAAAATTTTATACAAACAAACGATCTTTCACTCTTCAACAAACAAATTACTCATTTGCAAACTCAAAATAAAAATTCAATCTCTGTTTTGATGTTGATGTTTTTGCTTTTGTTTTTGTTCTGAAACTGAGCATATGCCAGCGCTTTTTAAAATTTAGTATCAAAAAAACCAAACAAGTGAAAACGTTAAACAAAAACTGAAAAAACAAAACAATTTAAACAACAATAAAATAAATTTAAAATAATAAATTTCATTAAGAGGAAAAATATAAAAATAAAATGTATGAATGTAAATAACAAAAACAATAAAATTTTCAGGTGTGGAGAAGAAAAGTTTTTAATTATAATAAAATAAATGAATTTTTTTAAGCAAAAGTAATATTGTTAATAAATGGTTTCCTAGTACTTACATTTATTGATAACCCTTTGTCTTCTTCTGCTTCTACTGGAGCGCTCGCTGGCTTACATTTGCAAGCGCAAGTTTATACCACAATTCCAATAATGTCTGCACCGTTAGCATATGATGCATCGTATTTAAAATCCATTTCCGGTATATTAAAAATTTGCTGCATGGTAAGTATACATATTTCAATTCTGAACCACGTTTGCTATTATTAAAGTGTTCATTGTTAATCTCAACAATTTCAAAGATAGCTCACATAATCTTTATAATAATTTTTATAACATGCTCGTTTAATACTTGCCACTACTTTAAATGTGTTTCAATACCATATACTTGTACGTGTAGCGTGCTATGGTTCTACAAGTTTATGTAGAAGGAAATAACAAAAGATAAAAAATAAATATAAAATATAAATAATACTAAATAAATTACAAAATTAAGGAAAGAGTATATGATTGTGATTCATTAATCGTTTTGAAACAGAAATAGGTCATTATTTTATATGAAGTGTAGAATATCACTCAGTAAATTACATTCAATAGAAGCATTTTTATTCGCAATTATTTTCATAAAAATTTCGTTAAAGGGCAAATTTAAATTGAAGCCAGATTGCAAAAAAAAACTTTTCGTATTTATTATTCTTACTAATGAAATTACTTTCGTCCGATAACAAATCAAATAAATATATCCTACATAATAATATATATTCTCCTCTTTTGTATAAATTTTCAGCGTTTATTTAACGTTGAGCTATTACTTAAGATGAGATAGAATAATGATATACAAACTATAATGTATATATCATTAGTTTAAGGGAGAAATTTTAAAACAGGATGCACTATTCACTTTTCGTTTGAAAGAAATAAACGTGATTAAAACAAGCTTAAGAAAAAGTTCTGTAAACTTATTTTTTTTAATTGTGACTAGCAAACCCGGCGCCACGTTTGCCACCAGATGGCTTCGTTTTTCGTAACATTTCGTTTGGGGATTAAAAAATAAAGAAAAATTACTTTTTTTTGTTTTATATTTGAAAAGGTAAAATTTTATTTTATTGCACAACAGTAATGAATTCATTTCGATTACAAAAATGAAGTGGAATTTAGTTGAACTTCTCTAAGTAAAAAATTAAAGTGAATCCAAAGTAAATACTGAATCGAAGCGTTGTACGTGTCCGCAAATTAACCGTTTCATTGAAGTGCTCTTTGGTAAACCACATTTTTTTGATTTTTGGTCTGACGTTAACACAAATAAAGCGGATGGTTTCCCAACTCGTGAACACGCAACGTATAGCTGCCCATGTGAAAAACCATGATTTTCTAAATTTATCGCGCAAACACTAAACGATTGGCCTTTGAACTTGTTAATTGTCATTGCGAAAGCAAGGCGAATCGGAAATTGCAATCATTCACCTGCGTACTTTCCGTTAATAATGGTTGCCTCCATCAAATTCGGCATAAGTCTTTTCACCGCAAGTCGAGTACCGTTGCAAAGTCGCGGTGGATTCAAATTACGCAATATCATAATAACTGAACCAATTTCGAGTTGCAAGTTATGTGGTGGAAATCCTGGTAACTCCAGAGAGTTCAAAAACTCCGTTGGATAATTTACTTCATCATCGGGATTTGTTATGGAATCAACAGATTTGTATGTCACCAAATCGCCATCGATTTTTGATTGAATGGTGAAATTCAGTGCATGTACAACATCATTATCCTTTGCGGCGAGAATTGCTCGTTTACTTAACCAAGCATAATTCTAATAATTCTCACTAATGTTTGGGAAAACCATTTTCAATAAGAGCTAATTGAGAGTCTACAAATCGGCAAAAGTCGTTGGTAAAAGTAATTAATCCAGCATGTCGCATCAACTGGGACTTTTGCATTTCCAACAGCTAACAACTGATTGGAAAATTGTGCAGCACTTTGATCATTTTGAAGTTGAACTATCATATTAGTGGTAAGCGATAATGTTTTTACGTTATTCCACAAAGGCGATGCCTTCAGGCAAGCATTCAATTCATCTGCAGGTGTTCCACGGGGAATTACTGGCGACGTCTGCCTTAAAATGGCCTGCCAACGATGTTGTTATTTCGTCGAAGATCATTCAGTGTGAAGTTAAGTGCTTCAAGTGATTTCTTATATGCCATTGTGCACTCATCCGAAACAATGAGCTTGCATTGCATCAACAATTTTCCCATTGCACTGGATCGGAAAATATTGCATGTTGGAGTATCAATTGTGTTTAAATTAAGTGGCAATTTAAGCGCAGAATGTGCAGTACGACCGCCATCTAGAAGAGTCGCCGCAATTCCAGATAATGTTAGCGCTAAAGCTATGTCACCTCTTGATCGAATGGTAACCAAAATCAATGAACTGACAAATATTTTCCCCGTTCCCCCCAGGTGCGTCCAGGAAGAATAGACCACCAGTATTATTGTCCACTGCTTTCATAAATGTTTCGTATAATTATTTTTGCTGTTCATTTAGCAACGGCACATTATTTCAAACGAATTCCTGCAATGTATTAACATTGTATTGCAGCTCTTGATTTAATTCTGGGTTGAATACATCGTGCATCGGTCTATTTAGCGCAACCATCCTAATTCAATCAGTAGCTTGTTTGCAATAGTCAAGCATTGACCCTCAAGCAGAATCAATCCTTTATTGTTCGTATTTGGTATGCATTTGAATCCACAAGTCTTAAATCCCGATGAGAATCGTTCTCCAGCAAACCCAATAGTTGACATGCGTCTCGATATGTTTGGCATTGGTGGCCATTCACAGTTTTCAAATGCGCAAATGATTTTGGTTCACGTACATTTACCAACAGCAGTCGCATATAAAAACATTCATCATTTCTAGGATGAACAGTATACATGCGACCTAGTGCACGGCGCCATTTATTTAAAATGAAACGTACTTATTTTAGGTGAGGGATACCACACGCCATGTCCTGGTGCTGTTGTAGTACATGCTATGTATCAGATATTGCGCTGTATGTGAAAAATGATTTTCTCTGTTTTCCTGCTTTTCTCTTGAAATTTTTCCTGAATTTTCTTTGTTATAAACCTCACGGAGCCCAAGACCTTTCCAACCAATGCAAAGCCGTGGAAATCGGTTCCTGCATTCTGGAGTTATAGCGTTAGGAAGGAAGAAGATATTGCTTTAAATAAATATTTTCACTAATAAGTAATTTATAATTATCCGGAATCATTTTCAATATAAGGAATTTTATTTCGTGCTTGATTCCTTTAAATAAATATTTCATGATATTCTCACAAAATATTTATTACAAAAATTTTTATTAAAAATAAACATCTTATGATATTCTCATAAAACAAAAGCCAAACTGATTCTATGTAGAAGTGATTGAAAATAAACAATGTCTTTTGTTTTTTTTTGAAATGTTTTGTAGTGTTTGTATGGAAGTGTCTTTAAGTCTTGCTGTCTATGCTATGTTGATTTTATGAAAAATTCTCATAGAATCAGTTTGGCTTTGGATATAAGACTCTTAGGTTTTTCTATACAATACTGGGGTAAAATTCACTGATCAGCTATTTGAGTAATAGTGAAATTGCAATATGGATGTGCTCTCCCCCATTACAATACATTACAAATATTTTTATTTGAATAATTGTTTTATAAGAACATCATAAGATGTTTATTTTTTAATAAAAATTTTTGTAATAAATATTTTGTGAGAATATCATGAAATGTTTATTTAAAGGAATCAAGCACGAAATAATATTGCTTATATTTTCACTAATTTAATATAATTATTTCCAGTATAACAAATTAAAGTTTGAATTAAATTAGTTTAACAGCAGTGACAAATAATTGATTTTCATTCTCATATGCGACTCTTAATGGAATCTCACCATTAATATATGTGTTATCTGTGGGTCCCCTAAAGGCTAGCAGGACCCAATTGGGCAACTTCAATATTATTTCCACGGGAATTAATAGGCCCCAGAAGTCAGCTTTTGCTGTTCTTTGACTGATTGTTAAGGTTGGCTCCTCGGAGAGTATCGTGATGGTAGTGGTTTCGCAGGTCCTCATGAAATGATTGAGTGGCCGAGTTCTTTTCAATTTTGACCAAGAACACATGGTGAATGATGCGGGTCCAGTAAATATTCTGTAATGTTTTCTGGACCAGGAGATGGATAGTCTCCAGCTCTTCAGCAAGGAGTGTAGGTGCATGTCCTGCCGCGCGCTCTCGAAATTGCCATTAGGAATGATATGTTGGATAGTATTATGATCAGGCTTTCTAGTGCGTGGGTGCACGCCACATATCACCTAAAGTAGTTTGATCCACCATCGTGCTACGTACATGTGGCTAGGTAACGATGTAAATTTTAACACGTAACCCTTGCGACTCTCTTAATGCAATAAAATCTTTGTTGCAGCATATCTAACGAATGAATTAAGAAATGATTACTCGTTTTCTCAATATATTAAAATTTTTTAATTGAATGTTCTACCTTCTTAGAGAATCCTCTACCCACGTTTTTTTAATTTCTTGAAATTCTGTTTAATATACTGAAATCAATATCTACAACTTTTTCTATTACATCATGGAAATATTTTTGATGAAACTGTCACAGCTCTTTAAAAAATACTAAAAATATGAGTAAGAATACTACACATGAACGCTTAGCTCATTTTAAATGTTATTTTATTCAGTTTTTGTTGTTTAAAAGTTAACTTATATCACTTTCAAAATAAGCACATATTTAAAATAAACGTCAACAAATTTTTTGCAACTTTTCTTTCAGTTAATTTTTCATTTATTTCACTCAAAGGTGAAGAGTTATGAATATAGAGACATAAAAGCAAAACGATCCTGTGTTATTTTTAATTAAGTGAATCGTATTTTTTGAAACTTTAGCGTAAATATATTTCTAATTTATATTATTTTTCTTTTTTTCTTTTACATATTTTTGCTGGTGCTTAAACAACTTCAAAACTAACCATCCGTTTCCTGGCTGATGTAAATTTGTACTCGTATATGATGCTTATGGTTATTATAATGCTGCTAATGTTTTACTACTGCTGGTTCTTATTGGTTTCTGTCTGTGCCATTTTCTTTTAGTCATGCTGTTTCCTAGGTTTTCTTTCCATAATTTTCAGTTCAGTATATTTGCACAACTTTCGCGGATGTTACTACAATACATGTGTTATTGTTGCCTTTATTTGTACACTGTTTATGTTGTTGTCACATCTCTTTCAATTGTGGCAAAGGAAATTCTATGAATTTAATATTGTAAAATATGAATTTTACCTGAATGTATTTTTGGCATTTATTTGCTTTACAGCTGGCTGCAACAGTATATCCTTGGATGTTTTTGCATACACGGTGGCAACGGTAAGTAGTTGGAGACAAACTGTTATTTATACTACCGCAGTTACATATTAAGGTTTTATGAAAACCATAAAATCTGAAATTAATTTTATTTATATTTTTTTTTATTAAACATTTTTTGCTTTCTTTTAACCTTTTAATATTTTTTATTACAGTTCTTTGCATTTCTTGCATTTAGCTTTTATGCATTTGATGCTTATTTGGGTTATCGTTTGAGTCGGCTATGTGATGCCCAGACCCAAACTCAACCATAACTGTCGCCAGCTGGACTGAGTAATTCTTTTGGAGTTGCTATGGAAAATTAGTGTTTATTTCTTTTTAGTCGTTATAAAATGTCGAAAAGCCATAATGTGTGACTTATGTTTAATTGTGATTATTTATTAAATTAAGATTAAATGAAATATTATGAAATGTAAAGTAGATTATGTATTTGTTTAAGATTATTATAACATTTATTTTTTTTTTGTTTTGTAAATAAGACTTATTGTTGAAAATAAGACTGTATATCGCAATCTATAGCTTAATTAGATTCTGTTGATTGTTGTACATTAAAAATGCTATATTTTTAATTTTAATATGTGTTTTATTTTTAAAATTATTTTTTAACTATCATATAAAATCAATTTAAAAATATTTAATTGAGTTGAAGATACCCTTGCTCGAGGAGTCATTAAAATTAAATTATGATTTTTAACAGCTTTCCATAAGCCACTGGCTGTTTTAGTATAGAATTGGGGTTATTAAAAATTTTTTTTTTTTTTATTTCAATATTTTATTTAATCGATATTTGTTCGGTATTTATGTTTATCTTTTGCCAGACATGTCACTTCGTTCTGTCACCATTTGTAAACCTTCGCTGCTTTTATTTTAGGTAAGCATTCATTGAGTTTCGGTACATATTAGTCAACAAATAAGACAGCTTTAAAGCTTAACTGAATCGAAAATTCTAATTTGGTTTTTCACTTTGTAACATATAATTTGAAACCCAATAGATCGGTTCTCAGTGCGAAAATAAAAAAAAATCAAATATTAAGCCAAAAATTAAAAATAAGTTTTGAAAAAATTATTGAAAATTGTTCTGCTATTAAGCAGAGTAAAAACAATTAACTGAAAATATTAAAAAAAGGAAGAATCTTATTAAATCATGCACGCAAAGGAAGTCCATAACAATTTGGTAGAAGGCATAGCACGTGGGACATTTAAGCAAGCAGCCACGATTACCGTTCTGTGGCGACAAGAAAATGATAAATAATTTAAAAAAAAATTAAATAAATTTCAATCTACAATTTATTGAAATCATTTTCAATTTAAGCAAATTTTATTCGCGCGTGATTCCTTCAAATAAATATTTATTTCATGATATTCTCACAAAATATTTATTAAAAAATAAACATTTTATGATATTCTCATAAAACATTTATTCAAATAAAAATATTTGAAATGTATTACTGCGAGGGAGAGCATATCCATACTGATTCATCTGAAAAGACAATTTCTTTTGCCAAATCGGCATCTTCTGTAAGTCGATCGCAGGCCCACTAAGCGAAGCATTGTTCAAGCGTATACACAACCATATTCGTTCAGCGGAAAGATAAAACTAATTATCTGTCAAATCAAACATGAGTTAAGTATTACCATTCACGAAATAAGCACTAGTTGAAAAAAACATTAGATGGCGGACCCTATATAAATATAACAACTTTTTTATATGTCGACTTCAAAATTGCTACAAACTGCGTTATTTTCTACGAAATCTTGTACACACAGAGAAATTCTAACAAATAAGTAAACAACAGAAACCAAAAACAAGTAAAGCCAACACAGTTACCATCGTTTTTATTTTGTGTGCATTGAAACTAAATAAATTGTTTAACTTAACCCTTATCGGACGCGACTTTTCACACGTTTGATTCTCACCAGGTTGTAGTTATTTTTAACAAATATAAAAAAAAAATAATAGTATGTTATTATACATTTATATTCATTTCTTTTCAGTTTTGTTACAAATTATTTATTTTTTGTACAACTACTACATGTCTGAGTTTCTGATAATTATTTATATACTTGTAAGGTATAGTATTTTTTTAAGCAATCTCCAACATGAAGAAATGGTTTTCTCTGGCATGTTTCGCAAAAGTATACTGTTGTTTTCCTCCCTCCAGGTAACTTGCGATTAGAACATACTAAACAGTCGTTATGCTTTTCTTTACTATCAGGTTGCAAGATATGTAGTTTGCCATCCAATCTCTCCTCATTGTCTAATGTTGAAGGCTTTCCATATCGTACAGTTTCCCCTTCACGAAAATCACCAACTAGTGACATAACTATTTTTCGAATAAATTGCTTATGCGGCATTGGTTTAGTGTTGTTATTTTTACAAGTGGCTTTATACAAAATGTAAGAATTTAGGGAAGACATTTCAATTCCCCAGAAAAAAATCTTCCGCCACCATTTTAATGATTTTCTCAGAAAACAATACATAGATCCCATTTGATCTGCCCGGTCCACTCCGCCCATGAAGTTATTATAATTTAGTACTACTTGTGGTTTCCTAATCTCTACCTGATTGCCACCACGTGTTATTCTTGACGTAGTTATCATTGATTCAGTATTGTAAGAACTTAACAGTATGTTTCGACATAATCCGCCTTGTCACTTTACACGTGCCATACGACCGTTGCAGAAAAGTACTGTTGTCACGTCAGAGGTGACTTACGACCGATAAGGGTTAATTTAAAACTCTCAAAAAAATATGTGTTATTATTCAGCAATTAAAGAACTCAAAATAAAAAAACGTTTATTAAAAAGAAAAAAAACAAGAAGTGAAGTGTTGCCATTCACGAAATAAGCACTAGTTGATAAAAAAAAACGTTAGATTGCGGACTTGCTGTATCTGAAGCAGTTCTGTGTTATTATCGTCTTTGCGGTGATGTATAAATTGTCCGTATAAATTGTCTAGTGTGTCGCGTAGGATATCTAAGGTTTCTTGTGTTGGCATTGAAGTTTATAGATCCTTGTGGTCAAGGAAAAAGAGACGTGTATTTAAAGGTTTTTGTACATTTCTCTTTTCTTTAAGTAGGCCAGGTTAGCCAGGTGATATGCTGGTGCAGTTCTGTAGTTTATAATGGGTCTCATTGGTATGTTTTCCTTGTGCATTTTCGTTTGTGCTTTGAGTGTTGGTGGTACTGTGTTCATGTTCATGTATTTTTATACTTTTCTGAGAGTAAACGTTTTGCAGCGATTTAATAGGCTGAATATTTTTCTTTGGAAAGATTCAGCTGGGTCATTTTTAAATTTGGTGCTGTTGGTCTGCTGTATAAATTTGTGTTGTGTTTTGTCTATATAATCTTTGTCCACTTTTGTAATTATTAGGTCATTGTCCTGTAGTTTTGCCCTTATCTGTTTAGCAGTTTTTTTGTTCGTTAGGATTGGTCTTTGCTTTATTGTGTTCCTTTATCGTTTTTTCGAATACTCTGTATCTCATGTGTTTTTGGCGTTCGGTTAGTAACTGTGTAATAGTTGCTTCGGCGTCTGCAATTTGTGTTTCAATTGGTTTTTGCATCTTGTCAAAAGGTTAATTATGTTTCATTCCTTTCTCTATTAGTTTTGTCTCGCTATTCATTGTATCGTATGTCTGTTAGGTTTTTGTGACGCGTGGGTAAAACGCTACCTTGGTGTGATTATCGGTCCGTTTTGTTAAGTTTCACTCCATCCGCTTATATTTTTCGCTCATCTGATTTTGTTCCCTATCGCGTAAGTTATGTAAAAATGGTGGAAATATATCATATAGATTATGTCTAGCCAATACGTCAGCTACCTCTAAGTGAGTTCTGTATATTTCCTTGTTAATTTTGTTTGTTTTTTTTTGATTGAAGGTAAGCGTATTTTAGTCTTTATCCATGTCAGTTGTGCTATACGTTTAGCTTGATGAGAAGCGTTGATTTGAGTGGTGATGTTGACAGTTAAGTAGCGTAGCGTAATGTTGTTGTCGAAACATTGTTTGTTGTAACGTATGTTTGCAATCGTCCTGTGTAGCTGCAACTAAAAATAGGAAATGGAACATAAGTATGTACATGATATTGAAAACAAGAGAAATTTCCGACTATACTTCTACCTTTACCACCTGTTTCATCTCTTCTCCATCCCTTTACTAAAGAATGTAGCACGGTACTTAACTAAATAGGCATTGTTGCCTGAAGTACTACATCTCTTTATATAAGTAAATAAAAAAAGAAATTGAGGTATTTTTGAAGCAAATTGCTTTTCTTGACTTTTTCCTTAAACTTAACAAAATTTGTTGAGTTCTCACATATTCAATTTTATAACTTATGGTTGAAAAACTTTATTTGCATTTTTAATTGAATCAATCACTAAGCACATAATTTTGAAACTAATGCCTGCCTCATTTGATTGGTAAAAATACAAGGATTAATGCAAATTAATTTTTCCCCTGAATGTGTATCGCAATATGCCTGTCAGCGTATACAAGTAAACATTTAAGTCATTAAAGTGGAAATGTGAATTACATGCAGGTGTATACATTCATAAACATGTGTATACATTACTCTCACACTAGATTAGTATTTTCGACTGGACAAATTGACAGTATGCTAGTTTAATAGTATGAGATTTACTTTATGGATTTTATCGACGACCCTTAATGTCTGTCACGGTATTGGGTGGAAATTGTAAGCTTAATACTCAGTTTTCATTGTTACTGAAATTTCATTTATATCTGTAAAGTAAACTTAACCTCACAATGTATATCCACTTATATTGCCATCGGCACGAAGTACTTAATAACGGTTTGTTTATTTTCTCCATCATAAACATCATAAGCACACAAAAACGCTTTCATGCATACATTCGTATTTAATCACAAGTCTTTATATAGACTGGTGGTCGTTAATATTACTTGAGACATTCTTTTTGTATTTGTAAAAAATTACATTTTATATTGAGTACCTGTGCTACTCTGTGTTTGAAATATAAAAGATATTTTTCTTAATATTTTAAGGTTTTAGTGATCTGAGATAATTTAAAAATAAGACGTATTGAAATTATATAATACTATACATACATTATTATTATATAATATCGGGTTTTTCAATAAGATGTTTATTTTTCAATTGTGGCAACACCAATAATATGATAGCTTTGACATTAAGTTTTTTGACGTATTCGTTATAGATGCATTGGCAATTGTAACAATTAATTTAATTTCGCAAGAGTCAGCTAGCAAAATTGCAGTATTTGGACTTCTAAAAATCCTAGAGCGATTTATTGAGCAGTCTTTGCATACTCAACGTGTCACTGTAAGATGAGATAAGAAATGCGGTAACGGTCAATGGATTACGCTATCGAGTGGTGCTAACAACTCAAATTCAGCCTATTGTTAACGACGTGGATAGCATTGACATATGGTTTCAACAGGACGGTGCCACATATCGCACAGCCAATGAAACGATCAATTTATTGCAAACCAAATTTACACACCGCATAATTTCACGACAATCACAGTTAAGTGGCCAGTCAGATTGTGTGATTTAACACCACTGGAATTTTTTTATGGGCCTATAATAAGGACAGAGTCTATACTGAGCTAATCAAAATCCATGATGTGATTAACGAAAAAGGACCGCGATTTTACCAAAGAGTGATTAAAAACTTAATTAAATCAATCACTTAGCACATAATTTTGAAACAGGCATTCGTATAGTTAGTTAAGTTTGATTGTTGAAAATACAAGGATTATTGATTTTGTTATTTTATTTTTTAGAAAACAATCTTCTTGTATATGATACCATATTATATAATTCTATATAATGCGAGCTTGATCTTATAAATAGAAAGATTAGTTTTTCCTTAAAGCGCCAGTAGGCAAAGAAATAGTTGCATTACGAAATTGCAATCGCGACAATAAGTTTTAATTAATTTAAATTTATTTTCTCAAAGTGTTAAAATTAATAAAATAATACTTTTTTTGATTTATTAATGCGCTAAACGATAGCTTGACTCTAACAAGGATAGTCATCTACAATGTGTTGAAACTTTATTGTGCTGTTTTTGTCAATGCCTTCACGATGTTAAAGAATATTTGTCAAAATTAAATTTATATAAGGATATTAGCATCCTGCTTTTTCATTTATAGCTTTATTTTTTAAATTAATCAAATAAATATTTGCATTTATTTGCAATAACCTCTGAGCTTTTTATTTTCTATATTTTATTTTTTTCTCTTTTTTATTTTCAGCTTTTCTTTTTGTACATTGCTGTGTGCGCTTACCAAC
Source organism: Trichopoda pennipes (assembly GCA_030448955.1). Taxonomy (NCBI): domain Eukaryota; kingdom Metazoa; phylum Arthropoda; class Insecta; order Diptera; family Tachinidae; genus Trichopoda; species Trichopoda pennipes. The sequence continues at coordinate 3,387,478 of JASKUP010000023.1, forward strand.
AGGAAATCAAAAATGCCACACAAATGCTCTACCTTCACACGTATTCAACTACATTCTCTCTATATTGCATGTGTTATTTGAATGCTATTCAACAATTTTTTGTAGTCTTTTCTTATTCTTAAAAGGTTGCATATATTTATTTGCTCTGCTTAAACGTGTTCATTTTTATTCCAGGAAGCTAATGGTTACTTAACACAAATACATGTACAATTTGAGAACAAAATTCAAGAAAAAAATATAGTAAAATATTTAAAAATTATCTCTAGCTGTTATGCAGATACATTCCATATATGTACACTATATTACATACATCTAGTTTTAATACAATATGCGTGCGTGTTTATTTCTTTTTTAACGCCAGCGGGTTTAAAAAGCATCATTTAATGTAAGATGATGGATTTTTGTTAGCATATTTTAAGGATGAACATGAGAAACGTTTCTAAGAGCTGGTGTAAGTTTTACGATTTTTAAACATTTTGTTACTGGCAATACTTAATTCTAATTTAAAAGTTAAATTTGATTAAGTTAAAAATTTGTCTTCATGAATAATTTCTACTAAAAAGAATATAACATCTTTAACATGTTACAGATAATATTCTATTTAAAATATTGTTTTAATTTAACACATGTGTATTGTAAATGATTATCTTCTTTTCTACTATATAGTTTTGTTCTATTTTTTTTATTTTTAAATTAATAATAATTATAGTTATTTAACGTTTTTAATATATAATTAGTAGTTTTTTATTATTAAGCACTAAGTCTTTATTTAAAAAGAAAATTTTTAACTTTTTTTTTAATTATATTTCAATATTTCGATAAACCAAAAAGTATATAAACAATTAATCAAAAAAAAAAACAATTGTTTAGCGAAATAATGAAATATAATAAAAAATAAAGTTAAAAATTTTTAATAAAATAAAGACTAATTTTAAACTAAATTTAATTTGATATATTTCAGTATTTTAACTAAATAATTAATTAATAATCAGGCTCAAGTTCACGTATATTTTTTTTATTCTACTATTAAGAAAGAACAATGATCTTATGATTCCTGTGTAATTAAATTGCATTCGTTTGCTAAGCTAAGGCCGTTAGGAGAAAAAAGAGAACAGACGATTAACGAAGAGAACAAAGAAAAATAGCTTTGGATTTTAGAATTTGGATTCTTAAATTAGTCGGGTAAACAAAGGATATTTACAGCCACAAAAAACCAAGATAGACATACGAAGAATGCTAATAACGAATGCAGCGATCCAGAAAATGCTGTTTATTTCCTATTTCCCTTAAAAAATAAACATTTTTTAAATAATTTTTCTTTTTGCATCTATCTACAAATGAAAATTTGAGAAAATTTCATATATTAATATTTTAGAAAAATTGTATTTTTAAAGATTTTAAGATTTTGAAAAGTTGCATTAAAATAATTAAAATCCCATATGAAACTGTATGCTATTAAAGTTACATTTCGAAAATTCGTGATATTATCGGACAACAAAATCGTCCTTCTAAGGCCGATATTAAGAAGTTAGTCATTAATTTTGAGCCGACAAACTCGATACAAGATATGTAAACATCAACGCGTGAGCTACAGTGTTGAAGCAGATTCAAATTTGTCAACTCCTCGACGTTCTCAACAATTGGGGTTATCCAAAACCACCACATGGCGATTTTGCATAAGGTGCAAGGGACGGCCGAACATACCCTTTGCCGTAGATTCGCTAAATTCATTCACGAACAACAGCATGTTTTTTCTAAAAAAAAATTTCAGACAAAAAAATTTCAGACAAAAAATTTGTCAGGGTATGTAACAAGCAATGTTGCCGCATTTGGGCTTCTTAAAATCCTAGAGAAGCCTTTGCATGCTCAACGTGTCACTGTATGGCCCATTATTTTATCTGCAGGCGTGATTGGGCCTTTTTTTTAATATGAGGCTGAAATGCGGTGATGGTCAATGTATCACGCTATCACGAGATTCTAACAACTCAGGTTTGCTCTATTATTGACGACGTGGATATCACTGGATATCATACAGTCAGTAAAACGATCAATTTATTGCAAGCCAAATTTCATGATTGCGTAATTTCACGACAATCAGCATTTAAGTGGCCAGCCAGCCAGATTGTGTGATATACCACAACTGGAATACTTTTTGTGGGGACAGAGTCTATACGGATCAATCGAATCGAAACTCAAAATCCAAGCTGTGATTAACGAAATGGGACCGCCATGTTCCCAAAAAGTGATTAAAACTTTAATGAAACAATCGACATCTGTCAAAGTGTTAATGATGGACATTTGTCAGATATCATTTTCCATTCACAATTCTCAAACTTTTCTCTTCATAATACAATAAAAATTTTAATTATATTAATGTAAATTTTTGTTTTATTTTGTTTTAAAAAATAAACTTCTTGTTGTTTAATGTCAAATCCTTACGAAAAAATCGCCATGTGGTGGTTTTGGATAACCCCAATCGTTAAAAGCGTCGATGAGTTGACAAATTTGGATCTGCTTCAATACTGGTGCTCACGGCTGCGATATTTTCAGTTAAACGACCCGTTCGAACACGTGTTGGCGTTTCTACATTTTGTAGTGAGCCTGTCGACGTAAATTTATCGACCAAAATTTTTAATATAGCGGTCATAGAAGGATGGTTTTGTCGTCCGAAAATATCACGAATTTGAACTAAAATCAACTTTAGTAGCACCTCCAGTTGCATAGTGGATTTTAATTATTTTAATGCGATAATAGTAGTAATTATGGGTTTTGATATAAACTTCTTTTTCAAGTATAATTCAAAGTCAAATAAGTGTTTGGTTTAAATAACTTGTACCCCATTTTAAAGCCTGGATTAATGAACAAATAAAATAAAATAAAATTTTTAGTTTTCCAACAGATAACAACAAAATCTACAGTTTTATTTGGTTTTAAAACTGTGAAAACAATTTTCAGCGAAGTCGGATTATAAATGAAGTCAGACAATAGCATTAAACTCTATTATTATTTTTGGAAATTAAATCGCACTGTTTGTATAAATTCAAATCTGATTAAATGAAATAAGGCACTATGACGCATTTTCACTTTTTCAGAATATTGTCAATTATTTTTTTAAAAATATTTAACTTTTCTGTTATTAAATTAATTATTAAACACAACAAACAAAAAAATAATTAAATAAAATAATATAAAAAGAAAACTGTGGCCTCAAACCTCAGAAATTAGGTTAAATAACAAAAATATACTTAATCAATTTACATGTAAATCTTATTGCACATCAAAAACAAAAAACTTCATTCAAAGGGGTGAATAGAAAATACCGAAATACAACCTTCTGTGTTGATGGCAACAACATCATTTTTTATCCTCTGATATAATGTTTTTTTTTCAATACTCTTGCACAGCTTTGATTCGTTCTAGAAATAGTATAATTAATTAAAATGTTGTTTTAGCATTAGATTATTTCATTTGCATAAAAGCAGCATCACTGCAACAAAACTTTTAGAAACAAACATTTTAAAGGACAAAATTGCAAAGTTGTGCAACTGAATCATTTCTATCAATGTATCACCACATTATCGGTTATTTTAATTTAAAGCAAATGTATAGTTTTCTGAAATGTTACGAAAGAAGCTTAGAAGAAATAAACTTTAAAAGTTATTAACAGACATTTTTACAGGTAAATGTTCTATTAACATTTAAAACTGAACAACTTTATCTAAACACATAATGAAACACAACGTTATTAGAAAATAAGAAATAATACCAGCCTGTTAACATTTAAGCTTGTAATTTACTTTACATTTGTTATGAAAACATGCTGCTACTTAAATAGTGAAAATAATTCCTTAATTAAATTACCAAACACGTTTCAATTTACAATGATGGATATCATGGGGGTCAGAACACTGTAAACTGTTTTCCAGTTTCCATTTTCTACTTTCACATTTATATTTACAGAACTTGTACCTGTTGCGAAGAGTATTGCTTTTGTTGTAGTACTCTTACATTAGCAGTTCATCAAACTGCTTGTGATACCCCAAAATATATTTCTAAAATTAAATAACGATCGAACCGGTTCAAAACTATTAATGGAATAGTTTTCTTAGTCCAAAAAATAATGCATTATTTTTCGTTTTGTTCAATAATTTTTCGCTATTGTTTATGTTTTGGTGTACTTGAAAAAATCCTCTTCGTTTCCATAAAGCTTTCAAATAACCCTGGATGTTTAGTGTTTCATAAAATGGTGCGAGTGATACTATTGTCTTTGCTACAACATGTGCCTGTCTGTTACAACTCTCTATCTCTGGAATCCAGCAAACAGACCGGCAGAAAAGTATTAACTATAACCGCAATACCAACGTATACTAAAGATTAAAGTGTTTTAAAAGTGATGCGATATTTACGAAAATATTGTACATTGTGCACAGTGTATATAAAATTAAAACCGAAAAAAACTAAAACTATAATTTAAACGGTATCCCAATAATGTTTTTTTTATCCTGAGAGGCTGGTTTATGAGTCACGATAGTGGAAACTTAGGATTTAGTGTTTTTATGTCGGTAAAAATAATTAAAAATAATATAAAGGGTGCACCTACAGTGACACGATTTAAACACATATGGCTTTCGTTTCTTAATCTTAGTAGGTAAGCCTTTGGAATTTTCATAGAGTATGTATAAATATGTCCGCGATTAAAATAAGCGTGAACAATAAACTTAGAAACCAAAAGACTAATATAGAGGCTGTGATTTTGAAGCAACGTAGCAACGTAATTTTTAGGTATTGTTTTTTGAACCATAATTTGTAACAATAAGATATAAATAGGATAGAAATAAAAACTGAAGAATGCTCCATACATGGTATGCGTTTTAATAACAAAACAATTTAAAATATGATCAGGTTCCAACAATATTGTGGCTGATTCAAGTGACAAATATTATCGTTTAAAATGAATTCATTTCCAACTCTGACATTAAGTACAGGGTGTCCGCCGGGAAGGTATACTAATTTGTTTTACCGCCATTTTGGTTAACATTATTCTTGACAGTTTATATTTGGCAGTCGTGAAGTAGACACGTAGCAAATTTATTATGGAAAAATATTCGATCAATTGAAACACGTTCAATCATTGAAACATTTTATCAAAATCGATTACTGTAACGATCAGAAAGTTACGTAAAGTTTTTAGAAGAAACAAAGTGCCAATAAATCGCACTATTTATCGTATAGTGACTGATTTCGAAGAGAGTCTGTAGATGATATGCCCAAGCATGAACCACAATGTACTGCAAGATCAGCTAAAAATATTACTACTGCTGAAGGAAGTGTTCAAAACACTTCATCAACCTCAATTCGACGTGGTGCGCTGGAGCATGGTCTTCAAAGAACAACTTTGACCATAACTTTGCACTACGATTTGTATTTGTTTCCATATAAAATTCATTTGAAACACGAGCTTCTTCCACAAGACTATTTACGCCGACACACATATACCAATAGGATGTTACAACTCGCCCATGATAGCCCCGATTTTCATGAAATTCTCATAATGGATATGCGAATAAATAGAATAGCCGGTTCTGGGGAACGGAAAAGCCTCAAATTATTCAACAGTAACCTTTGCATTCATTAAAGTGGCAGTCTGGTGGGCAATTTGGTCAGAAGGAATCATTGGACTTTATTTCTTTGAAAATGAAAACGACGTTACAGTAACTGTGTATGAGGAACGATATCATGATATGAGTGAAAACCTTTTAACGCTACAACCACATGCTTTGGGTTTGATTAATATGTGGTATCAAGAAGACGGTGCCATATCGCATACAGCCAGGATTAAAATGGACCTCTTTCCACAACAAGTTATTTCATGAAATGATGATGTTGCTTCGTCTCCACAGTTGCCTGATATGACTGCTCTGGACTTCTTTTTCTGGGGGATATCTGAAAAGCAAGGTTTATGCAAACAAACCAGAAACGATTGAGTAACTCAAACAAAATATTCCTGATGAAATTAATGGTTTGCTGCTTTCTTGGAAAACCTTTTTGTAGCATTGTCCATGCATTTTTCTAGTTATTTTTCACTGTGATATTCTCAATGCACAACACATCATATATCCGCCAACTGGAAACTTCCAATATATTTCCACGGGAGTGTTAAGAGTTAAGCTATTTATTTTTTTGGACTTTTAGTTCTCTGACTGATTATTGAGGTTGGCCCTTTAGGAGTATCGTGGTGGTTGTATTTTCGAGGCCCTCGTTTCAGTTGTGTGGGTCGGATCATTCAGAATGAACAGAATGAACACAATGAATGAATCCAGATCCAGTGAGTATGACTGCGGTTGTGTTCTTAAATTTTATTAAGCTTTATGCATTCTGGACCAGGAGTTAGACAGTCTTAACTCTTCAGCAAGGGGCGTTGGCCTGCTCAGAGCTCTTGAAGTTGCCACTAGGAGTGACTGGATGATCTGAAGAACTTCTAGGGCAAGGATGACGCTACATTTCATCCACAATGGTATGATCCACCGTCTGATTATGGCTTACACAGCTAGGTAAAGACGTAAATCTTATCACGCATATTCGACCTTTCTAATGCGATCTTGGATTATGAAAACAGTAATTACAAATGATACAAATTAAATTTCTTAGTGCCACTTAAATTCGCAGGATACTAACCATCAACATGGTTCTGTTTACTATATTTAAAATACTTTTGCAGCTCATTTTTCACTAAATAAAATTCAAAAAATAATTGATCTGGTTTTTCTTATAAAATATTGATTTTGGTCTAAAAACAACAACAATAACAACAACAACATTTTATTCAAAGCAGATTTCTTATCAAAAATATTTACTTTCGCTTGTGAATGAGTCACTTTATTTAGAATTCTTCGAGAACTGTCATGCTCTTTTAAATTTTTTATCTATGAAAAATGTAACTAAACAATTTCAATACAAGATGCTGCATTTGACTCCGGTGCACCGCGGTGTAGTTTTTCTGTTGAGAAAAAATTTTCCGTTTAAATAAAACTTGCGGATTTTATTGTTTGACTACAACAAAGTATCCATTTTTATATACAAAAAATATTCTTTGGAGGTGGCAAACGACGTTTGCGTGTTTCGTAACAAATATTTTATGGTCTCTTGCTTTAAACTGCAACACACTTGTTAGCAACTTTTCAACTACATCGCTAACTGAAAGAGGGGATAAAGTTTACCGTTCAATACACAATACAATTTATTGCAATAAAACTATTTTAAATGAACTCGTTACAAAGAAACTAAAATCACTAAACTAAAAGTAAAATATAAAAAGTTAAAAGTAGTAGATTGAATGAAACTATTCACTTTTTGTTGTTGTTACAAAAAAAGCTGCAAAAGTGTGGTTTTTTTTCTTATTTAAAATAGGTCATATTGAAAATGACATTGTAGTGGTTATTCCTTAATGAAGGTAGTAAAAATATTTATTGACAGAAGGGTTAATGTAGTCACTTAAGTTGTGAGTGTAGTTACTTTGAACGCAATAAGATCCAATGACATTTTACACAGATTAAGTCAATTTTTATTAAACGTTATAATCTTGATATTAAATACATATTTATTAACGTTGTTTTTATGTAGTATGAAGGAAGAATTAAGGAGCTTTAGAATTTTTACAGAACTTAATTAACGCAATTTTTTTTATATGCAATTGGTTTTTTTAAAAATTAAAATTTATTTTGTGTAGAAAACATACCAAATTCACACAAAGAAAATTCTAATAGTGTTGAGAAATCTATGCAATGAATGACAAAAAATTATCAATCAAAATAAAGTAAAGTGTACGTAAGTTGACATGTAAGTAAGAGTTAGTAATTGGTTAACGTCAATTAATTTTAAATTTACTTTAAAACAAAATGTTAGGCTTTTGTTTACCCATTTCCTATAATTCAAAAATTAAATGCAATTATTATTTACTTTTTTATGTCACTTTGTTTGCTCACCTGGTTATAATTTTATTAAACTACACACACCTAACTGCATGTAAAAGCAACTTGTCTAATGCGATTTATAATTGTAGTTTTGTTTATTGTTTATAATGGATCTGACAATTTGTTCTTGTTTGTTCCCAATAAAAATAATAATAATTATTATTATTATTGTTCTAGATTTTGAAAGCTTTAGTCAAGGAGGTTTTCGATCATATCTATCTGTTTTCGATAATCTATGCTGTCGACAATATTTTAGATATTTCTTTTACGCAGACAACTTGAATTGCTGATCTCTGTTTCTTGACTTCTCAATTTGACCGTTTCTTCTTATTAAAAAAAAACAGCGCAGTAAAATTAGCGATACATTTTTATAGTGCTTCCTCATGTTTTTTTAATAATCTGTTTGGTTACATATACCATCTGCTGCTACCTTAAGGCTAAATTCAGCAAACATTTTATTAGAAAAACGAATTTTTATCCATTAATCGATATCTTGAAGAAATATCTCATTTTCCATAATATTTGAAATTTTAAGGAATGCAAAGTTTCGCAAACGCTACACTAAGCAAAGTATTGAAATTTCTCACAAAAATTTAATTATCACTGAAAAATCGAATTTTCACAAGTGAAATTTTAATTAAAATTCAAAATATTTTTAAAATTTTTTACCAACTATTTTATCATCATAATTAAATAAATAGTTTTAATTCGGTTAGAGTGCAATAATATTTTAATTTCTAAATTAACTAACAAAGAAATATAATTAAAAATTTAAGTGTTTATTTTTAAAGAAAATGGGAAAAATTAGGCTGAATTAAAAAAGTTAAATTGTAATATTTTACATGCTTTTGTCCAAAATTTTAATGATCTCCTAGATTTAAAAGACTTTGTTTTTGTAAGTAAACCCAACCAACTGAGACTAATTTATTTGACGTAATTGTGGTTTCCTGTAATAATTAATAGGCAAATTTGAGGTTAGGAAGTAAATTTTCTTCTTTTTTCATTAAATGATTAAGTTTCTTGAATCGAAATGTCATCCTTTGACATTTACTTAATAAGGGATTAGAAAATTTTAACCATGTTATACTTTTTAGCAAGGAATTGTACTTGCGAAAATTTACTATCGAGTTGATGAAAATTTTACTATCATTTCGTCAGAGAGAAATTGAGGATTGTTTCTGTTTCTGAATTGTCTTTTTAACAAACTGTATTAATATTTTACTGAAAGTTAATTGAATTATTGAATTATTAAATTTAAGGAAATTAAAATATTTTAATATAAATTTAATTATTTATGCTTTCCAAGCAAACTTTTAATTTCGCAACACATTGAAAATTTGTGATCCAGTTTTTTAAAAATGTTCAATCAATCTTGAATTAATAAATTTGAAAGTTGAACAGCATTAAAGCTGCTTTTAACCTAAAAATAACTATTTTTGTTGAAATAGCTTACTAATAATAAAACAAGCCATTAAAGAGAAAAATATTTAAGTGGAACACATTACCCCAACTCTTATATACATTACCCACCCCAACTTCTTTTCAAAGTGCCTCTCTACTTACTAAATACATTTATAGATTAATGAAATGCCGGCAAGTTTGTTTATCCTGCTTTTATACTACTGCCATTACACGCTGTAATCCCTGTTATATTCTATAACGTTGAAACATTGCATGTACATTGCAAGAATAAGAAGAGAAAAGACATGAAAGTTAAAATTAAATTACAAGGAAACGGCAAAACTATACAAATTTACCGGCGGCGCTAATGTTATAAAATTGACAAGTTTATATCATGATGATGATGACGATTATGTCAGAAAATGTCATTAAGCGTTTTGTTAAATGCAGTTATATATTTATGTAATTTAAAACTTGGTTTACTTACACTACAAGACAGGGCAATAAGGTAAAGATTTTTACCGAGTTACAGAAATTCATTGAAGATTAATTTAATATTTAAAAGAGTGTGATTCATATATAAAGTAGTTATAACTCATAGTAGACTCCTCTCTGTCTCACTCTCTCTCTCTCTCTCTCTCTCTCTTTCTCTCTCTCTTAATTATCTTCTCTACATGTCTTAGAGAAAAAGAACTTTGAAAGAAGGCATACTTAATTCTTTTGAATTTAAGGTTAAAACTAACGTAACTGTCTAACTATTAGAGTTGAACAAAATATGCCATTTAGGCTCGAGGATTTTCAGTTTACAAACAATATGGATTTAAAGTTAAACATTATTGAAATAATTTTTGTAGTTTTTTTAATCGACCTTTTTTTATCTTTAATAAATATCTCTTATTCTTTTTTAAGGTCTTTTTAAATTAAATTAACAATTTATATTTTTTTCTTTTCGATATTTCGCTTTCCTATGGAAAGCTTTTTCAGGAAAATTTTTTTTTATTTTTGTTATTTTTGTTATTTGTTATATTTGTTATTTTTTCCTGAAGAAGCTTTCCATAGGAAAGCGAAATATCGAAAAGAAAAAAAAAATTATTAATTTAATTTACAAAGACCTTAAAAAAGAATAAGAGATATTCATTATTAAAATATTTATTTAGTTAAAGGTTTTTCAACAAGAAGTTTATTTTCTTAAACAAAATAAAAAAAAAATTAGATTAAGATGATTTAAATTATATTACGAAGTGAAAAGTTCGGCAATTATGAAAGAAAAATTATATCTGTGGTGGTTTTGGATAACCTTAAGTGTTGAGAACGTCGAGGAATTGATAATTTTGAATCTGCTTCAACACTATGGCACACGGCTGTGGATTCGAATTTAACAACCAAATCCTTAATAGGGGTTTTAGATTGACGATCGTGCTGTCTAAAAATATCACGAATTTTATTGGGCATTTTAATTATTTTAATTCGATTTTCGTGCGAAGTTAATTCATAGTAGCAATTGTCTATGCATTTCTACGAATACGTTAAAAAAATAAATGTCAAAACTATCATGTTGGTGGTATTGATACAGTTTAAAAACAAACTTCTTGTTGAAAAACCTCGTATGGTTCATGTACGAATTAGCTTGCAATTTTTAAGAGAACGGAGACTATAAAACTCCTTGTTGCCCGTGGTAAATGATTGGCTGTTACAAGTACAACAGCTTTTTGGATGCTTTTAAAAGCCAACCGATTTTCATACTTTGTGTTTTTTAAATCATAGCCATTACGGTATCCCTGAAGGGCCTCAACAATAAGCACTACAGGGCCGCAGCACTGTGGGCAACTTGTTCCCGTGGCATTAGTATGCGTTAATCACTGGTCAGACATCGAGAGGCCATTTATTTCTCTTCCAGTTTCAGGCTCCTGCTAACTCAGGCGGCTGTTGCCGTCTTTAACCCCCGAAAGCACATACCAAAATGGGGAAAAGATCCATCTTAACTTCGTGCCCCCGGGTGACCGTATGTTGAAATGTAGTCGATATTTCAATATCATTTCTGGGATTTCTGGTGTGACCATAGGCTAAGCAAATTACGCTTTAAACATTGATTTCATGAAGCTGAGTATCCTTGTAATTTAAGAAGCGTTTGCTTATCATCTATTCACTTCTCAAAGTTCTCCAACTCCAGTCTAGTCTGGTAATATACAAAAGCTACTGGTTTGCAAATGCAATTAAGCCAAAATACTAAAAAGAGTTATCGAATCTTTGAGTTTTAAATTCAATAATAAATAAAGAGAACATAAATTTTTTAATTTATACTATGTTCACACCTAGCGTGTTTAAGCAGTACACACATCGATTTTGAGATGTTTTAGATTTAAACACGTCGTTAAACACGTAAATTTCAAATACAACTCTGAATTTCATTTAACTTTGCGATGTGCTAAGTGCGTTTTTGCCCCTGTGGGCTAATAGGTAATGTACTTAGCTAATCAGTCTGGGATTTGGGTTTGATTCCCAACTAAAATGGCTGTTTTCACTACAAAAATCATTTTTAAAGTAAAAAAGTAGATAAAACGTCAGCCTTAAACATCTCAAATATAGTGTGAACGGCTGTGTTTAAATTTTAAAACATTTTGCTTTAACGCGTTCAAAAACACAAGTGTGAACTTAGTATTAATCTACGTTAATTTGTAATAGTGTTTTTGTTTTCTTAATGTTTACTGCATTTTTGTATAGAAGAGTTTTTGAGTTTTGTTGTTTTTTTTTGCTGTGTTGGTTCAATGAAAACTCCCATTTAATCAATTTGGCTTGAGATATAAAATGCATGAATTTTCTATACAAATTTGGGGTAAAATCTGCTGATAAACTACATAAGCAGTATGGTCGTTTAAATTTATTTTTCGAATAAAAATTTTTTTTCGAAAATACCATAAAATTAAAATATCATAAAATATTTATTGAAGGAATATAGCACAGATTAAACGAAAGCACAAATTTATTTTTCTGTTCAATCTGTTATGGTTAAAATTTATATTTCTTATGATAAACAAAATAGTTAAAGGGTAATAAGTGTTACAAAAAAAGCATCAAAAAATCATAATATAAGCTTTTCCTTTTAAGATATGTGCTGTAAGTTAACAAAGAATTTAAATAATCTACTATTCTATAATAGGGTTTTCAGTTTTCAATATATTGATAATAGTTACGGTGAGAGTTTTTCTATTTCTATGTGTTTGCCTCTACCTTTAAATCGGACTTTACAGAAACTACAACTGTTGCGGATGTAATCAACTCAAATCCATTGCCTTTGTCGTTAATTTTTTTGCCTGTTAGCAAAATTGCATACCAAAAACACGAAAACATTATTTGATTTTAAACTGCAGCATGTTACCACGCAATTTTATTTGCATTAAAGTTCACTAAAGTTTTAGTAGATGTTAAGTAAGCATAATATGATGGTTTCACAGTGGAAGAGTAAATAGTGATAAAAGGGATAATTAATTTTGCTCATCAAGTTTTTCGACTATTATGCCCTCTGCCTTTAAACTAAAATAAAAGTTTTAAAATTATAATACTATAAATACAGAGTATCCGCCGGGAAGGTATACTACTTTGCTTGTTTATAATTTTTGATTAAATAAAAGAGAATGGATCTTATAATGATAAATGTTTTATTTAATGTCGGCAATTATGTATCGAATAGAATATCAGATAAATGTCAGCCTTTGTTAGCCTCACAAATTCGAGCCCATTTTGCATTACATTCTCATTTACATTTCAAGCGGTATTTCATCAATTTCAGTACGAATGTTTGGTTTGAGTTGCTTAAGTGTTTTTATAAACCTTATTTTTCAGATATCTCCAGAAAGAGACGTCCGGAGCAGTCAAATCAGGTGACCGTGGAGGCCAATCAGCATCACCATTTCTTGAAACAACTTGTTGTGGATAGAGGTCTGTCAGTAATTCTATTGTAATTCTGACTGTATGTGTTGTGGCACCGTTTTGTTAATACCACATGTTAATCAAACCCAAAGCATGCAGTTGTGGCGTTTAAAAGTTTTTAATCATATCCCGATATCGCTTCCCATTCACAGTTACCATTACGCCATTTTCATTTTTAAAGAATTAAAATCCAATGATCCGATATGTGCTTGGATTTTCCCTCCTGACCAAATTGTACACCAGACTGTCACTTGTAATGGATGCAAAAGCGACTGTTGCATAATTTGTGGGTTTTCCATTACCTAAAACTGGCTGTTCTGTTTAATCACATATCTATTCAAATGAAAATGAGCCTCGTCACTCATTATGATTTTTTTATGAAAATCGATGACTGATTTGGATCAAAGGTTTGAACGATTTAAACACTTTGGTTGATCGAATACTTTCCCATAATAATTTTGTCACGTGTCTACTTCACGACTGCCAAATATGAACTAACAAAACTAATGGCAGCAAAATAAAGAAGTACACGTTCCCAGCGAAAACCCTGTGTAAAAAGAAAATATAAATAAAAAAATATTTTTTTTAGTACTTAATTATTAAGCACTAGGTCATTTTAAAAAATTAAATTTTTTATTATTTTTTCAATGTTTCGCCAAACCATTGGTTGGCATCATCAGGATAAACAAAAAAGAAGAATATATAAATAATTAATCAAAATTCAAAAAATTTTTTCAATTTTGCAAGTTTTAATTCTTTTTGTGTGATTATAATACGCAACAACTGTTTTCATTTTAAGACTTCTTGCTTTAGCACTAATAAAATAGGTTTGATGGATAGCAAACTTTAATACTACATAAAGCATAAATTAAACTAAATTAGGGCAGCGTCGGTTATAAAAAAAATACCTGTGTTTTTTGTCATTCTTCTTATTAAATAGATTTTAAGTAATGAATACTATTCCATTAACACACTTTTGGAGGTCTTTTAATTTCTTCTTTTTTATTTGGTTTTAGGGAAAAAAGCATCCTCTTCGTGCATTGAACTATTTTCGTTATTTTGGTACTGTTATACAGGGTGTTATCGCCATTTTATAATCTATTACTTTACTTTAAAATCTGTTACTTATACAATCATACATACGCTTTTTATATGTTCTAAAAAAATGATCGCGCGTTTTATATAACTGTCTTTTGTAAAAAATAAATTCTAGAAAAAACCATCACAGGTTATTGCGTGGTACTCGTGACTGGTCATAAAAAATTAATATATTAATCTCGTGGTTCATATTAAAAATAATTTTAATAAAGAAAAGCATTATATTAAACTCAGTGAAATTGTTTGTTTTTTTTTCTTTTATTCAAAATATAAGTGGACCACGATTATCGACGCACGTCTTTTAACACAGGGAATAAACAAAAAGTACAAAAAAAGCATAAATTTTGAAATTCAAAAGTTGAAATTTGTAATCTGTTCGCTTTATTAAATTTATACAAATTTATTTAAAGCGTTGTCAATAGTATTTTCCTAAAGATATAATTATGAAAGAGAAATGGGATGGAGGAAATATATGATTAGATAAATTGCTATTGGAACTAGCATACACTCCCGTCAATCAATTTACTTTCATATTGCTGTAATTTAAGTTGACTGAACTTCCTTAAATATAATGGCAATTGTATTGGGAAAAAGCTGTAGTTAGTAGATTAACAGAAATAAAATTGTATTAATGATAAATGAGCAGATACATTTTGATGAGCGTTATCAATTATTTTGTAGGTTGAAAGGAAAATGTTACACCCGCCCACTTTCAATCGTTATCATAAAAATCTTTTGGCTTGAAATGATCTGAACATTATTTTAATAGCTTGTTAATTTGGTATACGACAAATAATAAAAAAGAAATTTTAATACTTCTTATCATTGCATATGTCATGCTAGTTTTTTTTTCGATAGTTGTGTCAAATTAACGATGTTTTTGATTTGATTTATATACTGTAATGGCTTGTCAGTTTTTCATTTTAACTACTTTCTCCTTTATGTGCATTCCTTTTTTGGCAACGATATCACAAATTTTAGTAAAGTTAAGGCAAATTAATGCAATCCTCCCCTTACAGCTGAAATTGTTCACTTACCATCATTTCGTATGACATCAGCAATTGCGTGGTAAGTGGTTGCGGAGGTATTTCTTGATATGTTCGCTATTTCAAATCCATTCGTACGTAAAGTTGTAGAACAATTAAATACCAAATACCACAGCATACAAGTTTGATTGAAACGTGGTTTGTACTTTGCCATCTTTTTATGGCTGAAAGCAAATAATAGACTGTATGGAATGTTGGCGCTTTTGGCTACTAGTGATGTTGTTGTTACTAGGCATTATTTGATATGGAGATTTCATCCGTTTGCTTTGCGGTATTTTTGTATTTTTGTTTAAATAACAATTCAATAGAGAAGAGAAATAACGCAAAGCTTGTTGTTACTGTTTGATTGCAGAGAGACAGGAGTGATTTTTATTTGTGTTATTTGGTTTACAACGGGAAGCCAATTACGTTATATTGTCGTTATTTTTATTTAGTATTTTTTTTTAAATTTTAATTGAGTGCTAGGTGCTAAAAGGCCAAACTTTTCAAAAAGGAAATATGTATTTTTATTTGGGTATGGTTTTACGTCGACCCTCGTCAAATTTGGTTTGTGGACAAACCGGTTTCAGCTTCTTGCCATCTTTAGTGTTCTCTTTATACTATAGTAACATATATTTTATCCATAAGTACACTTCTTATTTTTAAAATGTTGTTCTTGCTTTCTGGCTTTTCAGAATATTCAAAAATCTGTGTAGATCGACGTATACGTAAAGTCATATCAGTTTCGCAATTCCTTTTGCGTTTTTCGATATATTTTTAATTTAATGTATCATTTACTTATTTATTTTTTCATCTATTATAATTAAAATTATAATAAATCTTATACTATCGGCTAATCTAAGACTATCGGCTACACATTTAATGCATTAAAGTACCGTCCTACTGTAGTTTAAAACAGAACGTCACATGCATGAAGCTGACGTCAGTATCGGAACACCTTTTATGGTTTGTTAAGTGTAATTTTTTATATACTTGTTGCTGTAGCAGACATAGTTTTACAAATACTGCGCAAACTCTACGTATCTGCTTGTTACACTTATAGAAATAGTAATACTATAACGAGCATGAATATCGCATCAATTGGCGAAAGATTTTTAAATTTTACTTTTATTTCTGATTTTTTGTGTTTGTTCTTAAGCCGGGTAAAAAGTATGTAAAAATGAAATGTCTCTTTATTACAGTTAAAAAGGGGCTCGTATGTAAAAATGTACTCACTATTGGATCGCCCTTTAACTTAAAGATTTTTTATTTGCTGCAATAGCGCTCGCAATTAAGAAAAAACTAAATTTTTATGAATATTAAGAATATCACCTTCAGAACACCCTTTAATTTTCAATATTTTTCTACATTTTATAATTTATTTACGTCTTGCCCGTCTGCCATAGCAGATGATTTAGTGAAAATATGGGCTTAAGAGTTTTTCCTTTGCATACGAAATCTTTCATAGCTGGTTGGTCTTCAAAACTCCATTTAACTATGATAATGTAGAGTTCTTAGTAGGAGTAACGACCACCATAAGGTCAGCGCCTTTAATCTATCAAGCCCCTTTGAAAAGAAAAGTATCCCACGCGAAAAATCAAATAATTCTTATTCTAATAGTTCTCTAAACAAGTCTTATCGTTTTTTTTTCTCATTTCACTTGTAGGTTAACGCACTCGTATGTACAAAGTTGTGACATTTAAGCTCTTATGGAGCTCTCTAACTTCATTCATAATTAAAAATAAAGAAAGTATTTACTATAACATTTTAAGTACAAAGAGCATCTACAAAAGTTTCAAAGTTGACCTAGGCAACGCTGGATATAGAAAGCTAATGCAATATAGAACTATAGAAGAATTTATTTGACGAAATCCTTTAAATAACTGCAGAATATTTGCTTTTCTCTACACTGTTAGCTTGGTTTTTCTGATTGCCAATAGTAAGTCGCACAATTACTTTATAATAGATCAGAAAGTGCCCGCAAAAGTATAACTTTATATATGTACTTGATTTTTAAAAAACAGTAGTTTGATTGTTTGAAGATGTTTAGCTAAGTTGTCACTAAAAATGTAAAGTGAAATAAAAAGAAGAAGTCTTGTAAACATAAAATAACAACAACAAGCTACATGAAAATTCCATGAACTAAGATTACATTTTAGAAAACAAAAGCAACTGACGCAGAAAAAGAAGACACACAACCAAATAATAAAAATGTCTGTTGAATAATGTGGACAACCTTATCTATATTAATGCGATGAATTGGAGTTTATTAGTAATAATAGTTAGTTTAATTGTAAACGTGATTAAGTTAAGACACCAAAGTTGCTACTTCAGCTTTTAGAGCTTTGAAGTGGTATAGTGAATTTTTGTAAAAATAAATTTTATAATTTAATTTAAACCTCTAAAAAGCTGTCTATATAAACAAAAGAATATTTTCGTTACTTTGCTGCATACAAAAAACTTAATATAAAAGTCAAGTCTTATTGTGCTACGCCACTCTTCTTATCAAATATATTTTCTTTGATTCTTTGATTTTCCAAGACCAGCAACAATATTTTAACTAATTTTGTTCTTGATTTTCTTAAAATAATTTTAATTAGTTTATTTTCACTTTGTTTTCTATTTTACAAAATTATAAATTCTGTAGCTAATTATTTAATCACTTGCACAAATTGCTATCAACAACGGATTTTAGCTAAAAGTATGGTAAATCAACTAAAAAGCACGTAACTAAGAGAAACTACTGTAATAAATTGAAAATCTTGACATGTCTGACAAAAGCAGGTTGGTTGGTTGGTTGGTTGATCTTTTGCTCGGACGTGTAGCAAACTAATTTAACATAAATTTCTATGTAGAAGTGTGTTAAAGGTAAGGGATGAATACAATTTCCATAAGCTTGCTGTTTACTTCAATTTATATTTCTTCATGTGAATTGAATAGTGATGGAATAATTAACTTATGAATATTTCATAATGTTGCTTTAAGGCGATGAACCACCATCATAAGTGTCTAAGTTAATTAACACCCATGTTGTTGCTTAGGTCAACACAACATTGAAAGTTTATATTTTGATGGGCTAATTGTGGCAAGATGAAATGGGTTGAGTGCTTCGTAATTGTGAATTTAAATTTAAATTATTGAACTCGCTGGGGATACAAATACTTACGACAAAGATAAATTTAAAGACACAACAAATCTCAATTTTATTTACGTTATTTGAAAAAGGCAAATTCATTAAATTTTACCACTCCATTTGTTTTAAAATATTGAATTTTTGTAGAACAATTGTTATGTTATTTTTAAAAAAAAAGTTTGTGTTCTACTTATGAATAATAAAAAAATGTAGGCTTTTGAAAAGACAAAGATGTTACTTAATTAAAAATAATCTGACCTCTTCAAAACTTGTCATAAATTTTACTAAAATATCATAGTTCATTTTATTCATAAGCTCTATTTTTAAGAAAAGAAAAATACATTTTTGTGACATTTTCAATTTTTAAAACATTTTTAAAAGCCGACAGTTTTTTTTTTATTTCTATGCAACAAATTCCTCCGTCCTAATTTTGTGAGCAATTACAACTTGTTGCGTAGAGATAAAAAATGCCCACATGCTCACACTAATTTAAGATTATTGTATCCGATATTTTCTAAAAATTTATTTATTCAAATCGAATAAACTGTTCTCCAGTTGTTCTTAAATATATTAGTGTAACTATTTTATCAAGAAGTGTATATGATAGAAAAAAAGTCAAAAGCAAGCTTTATCAGTGGACTTTAAAGCAGAAAATGTTTTATATTGCATATTACATTCTCCAATGTCGCCAAAGAGATTCAAAAATGTTAACCCAGTCGAACAAGCTGGGGAAGCTGTAAATGAATCATTCTTTTTTGATTTTAATTCAGTAATGAATTAGTTAATTCTTTTCACAACAAAAAATATTTAAATGAAATTTAAATTAATCCAAACGAATTTGGGGGAACTGAACCAGTAGAATTAATATATAAAATCAATTGGCATTCGTTTCCAATTCAAACGAGTTTATTAAAGTGAATTGCAATTCATTTTCAATTCGTTTGAATTGAATTGATTGGGAATTCATTCAACTAAATAAAATAAATATTGACAATTCCAGTATATGATAGGAACTTCAACGCTAAGAATTTTTTGTTGTTGTGCTATACTAGGTGATATACACTACGTGAGTAATGCTTGCTTGCAATCAATCCAAATCAAATGAATTGAAATTATATTTTCCAACGAATTGCTAATTATTTTTTATAATCTATTTCAATTACTTAAAATCAATTCAATTCAAATGAATTGAAAATGTATTCCAATTCAGGTTAATAAATTCATTTGAATTCGAAATGAATTGAAATTAAGTGTTTACCAGATTCATTTAAATTGACTCTAAACTTGGTTCAGTTCATTTTTTTGTGTAAAAGAATTATTTCATAATTTGCTGTTCTCTGTTAGTATATTTAAGAATATTTTTATATATTTTAGTTTTAGTATATTTGGTAAATTTGATTATTTCTTTTTTTATATATTTTAATAAATGTTTATGTATATTTAAGTATATTTTAATATATTTTCGTATATTCTAAAGTATTTTAGTGTATTTTAGTAAATTTGAATATATTTGAGAATATTTTAATTTATTTTAATATATATATAGGGTATCCGCCGCGAAAGTATACTGGTTTGTTTTGCCATCACTTTAGTAAGCATTAGTCTGGACAGTTCATATTTGATAAATTTATTATAGAAAAAAAAGTCGATAAACTTAAGTGTTTTAATCGTTAAAATATTTTATCAAAATCAATCATCGATTGTGATGAGTGACGAGGCATATATACCTTCCCGGCAAGCACCCTGTATTTCAGTATATTTCAATATATTTTATTTTATGATATGAATTATTAAATTTGCGAATTAATTAAAAAATGAAGGATCCATTTGCAGCTCAGCAAGAGGGTTTGTAGTGATTTCATTCTATATTTTTAAGTGGAAATCTATTAATTTCATAAAATGAAAAATAAATAATCGATTAAACGATTTTCATACTGATGAATGTCAACTATATGTACATGTATAATTATATGTATATACAAATATATATACACATTAATATGTAAATGCACATATTAATATACATATGAACATGTGTTGCTTACAAAATTTATAATTTCAAATGTCTTTCATAATTTTTAATGAACCTATTTTACAACAATTAACACAAACAATTTCTAAAATAGTTCCTACAGCAAAGTAATTAAATTTTTAATCAAAGCTCGTTTGAGAATTGCACTTGAATGCCATAAGAACAGAAAAATATTTATGATGATTGGAAAAGTAGTTTGTTTTATGTTATGATATCATACCCAATGTAAAGGAAATAATGTCATGAGTCATCACTTATCATAACTTTGCCATCATGTGTATGCATGTGTATCATAAAACCATGAAGAGTACTCGCACTCACTTACATTTTGATGTACAAATATGGTGCATCAGATTGAAAATCTATTAAAAATGGCAGTCTTGAATAGGATGCACTGTTCTAAAAACTTACCACATTTTGGTTGTGTTTAACCATCAGACACATTTAACAGACATCGAGTTTTAAAAGAACAAATGCTCTATATCAAGTTTTCTCTATTCTACTCTTGTTACCATTTACGCATTTAAATGATGATTACGTGTTTTTGGCTGCCGTTAAGCAATCATAATTTAAAGGTAACGATCAAAGGGAAGTGGTAAGCAAAATGTTAAATACGATTCAAATATTTAGAAGTGAAGATTTATTTTTGTAAGTTTTAAATAACTACTCGAGGTAAAAAACTAATAAAATTATAATTATTTTTGTGAGTGTTTTGTTTTCGATAAATCGGTAGGTTGGATGCAACAAAAACCTTAAAAAAGACTCTCGCAAATAATTTTATAATAATGATTTTTATGTAGCCTTAAACCCTTGGTCTGCTTGAGAAGATTTTTAGACGAGTAAAATAGAGTTTTAGAAACAAAAAAGCCTGTTTCCAAAATATCATTATGTAACAATATGCTTCAAGCCACAAATACGTACATCGAACTTTTTTTTCCAAAAATTAACATTTACTTGCTGCCGCAGCAGCTTTCGACTTTTACCAAACACCTAGTTCCCATTTTTTTAAGATGGTTGCTACATCAAATACAAAAGTTATAGGTTAATTATAAATTCTCAAAGAGTTATACCTGCTAGTGGATTTATGACATCAGTACGGAATACATGCATAGTTTGGAGGCATTAATACCGGTATATGGCCACAAATGTTGGAAAATTGGACAAGCCAGCCGCGGCGTCATATGCAAGAATTAAAATAGCAGAAAAGTATTTTTCGCATAAAGTAAATATCATGTTACTTCGAAAGATTTATCTTTGTTTTATAACATTTCAAAGTTATATTTATTTATTTATTTATTTATTTATTTATTATATGTCTATGGAAACATTTCCTTACAGACAATTAATGATACTAATAAATGATATTAAATTATTATTACACAAAATTAAATAAATTACAAAAAAATATAAAACGAAAATAAAAAAAATACAAAATTATGAGTTTAGAAAATTTACAATTGCATTCTTTACAACATTCGTATTTAATGAAAAGTCTATAAATCTATACAATTGATTAAATTCATAACACATTCTTCTGAGGATCAGCATCAGCATAATTAGCTCTATAAACTTTTACCAATAGAGGAATAAAATTGCGGGATGTACGTTGAGGAACATTAAACGAAATTTCGTTGATCAAAAATCCGGAACAGATATCTCCCTTAATAATATTGAAGACAAATGATACGTTCAGCATAGTTCTACGGCTTTTTAGAGTAGGCAGCTTAATAAGAGCAAGTCGAGACGAATAAGAAGGCAAGTTTACTGGGTTAAATCGTAATACACGAAGACAAAATAACATGAATTGCTTTTGCACCGATTCAATAGCATCAGAGTGAATTTGATAAATGGGATCCCAAATTATTGATCCATATTTCAGAATCGGACGTACAAGTGACATGTATAATGTTATTTATTGCGAATGTTATATGATCGATGAATTTCAACTTAGGATCTAGTAAAATACCTAAGTCTAGAAAACTTTCTACCAAATCCAATTGATGATCACCAATGACATAATTTGCAATAATATGATTAGATCTTGCAAATCTCATTAATTTACATTTATTTAAATTAAGCTCCATTAAATTTACGTTGCACCATTCATAAAGTGAATCCAGATCCATTTGAAGCAGTTTATGATCCATAAATTTATTATAACTTAAAAAAATTTTGACATCATCGGCATACATCAAGACAGATGAAAATTTTATTATCGTTGGCAAATCATTAATAAATAATGAAAAAAGAAGCGGACCAAGATGGCTTCTCTGAGGTACACCTGAAGGTACAGTTATGCTTTTAGAAAGTTTGCTTCTGAAACGAACTATCTGTGATCTATTTGTTAAGTACGAGTATATCCACTTTATGCTTAGATTTGTAAATCCCATTGTTCGAAGTTTCTTGATAAGAAGTAAATGATTAACTTTGTCAAACGCTTTTCTAAAATCTGTGTAGATAACATCTGTTTGCATCCTATGTAAAAAGCCTCTATTTATTGTGATCGTAAGGTGAAGAAGATTAGTGGATGTAGAACAACCTTTTTGAAAACCATGTTGACACGGGGATATGATACTTGCCACTTGATAGTAAATATTGTCAGTTATAATCTTTTCAAACAATTTAGGTACAGTACTTAACTTTGCAATTCCACGGTAATTTTTAATTTCAGATTTGTTGCCAGATTTAAACAATGGAACAATAAGGGAACTTTTCCAAATATCTGGGAAATATCCATATTTAATTGATAAATTAAATAACATAGTCAGCGGAATAGCTAAGGCTTCAGCACAGTTAATTAAAATACAACTGGGAATTTTATCAGGACCAACATCATATGAAAATTTTAGTTTTATTAATTCACTGATGACCATGTATATATCGAAATTAGGTAAGGATATAGATTGACTTTCAGCTAATGGAAATGGATACTCAATTGTATCATCAAACAATTAAACAGAATAAGTTGTAGCGAAAAACTCAGCAAACATACCACTAATAAGAGCATCATCAGTTGTTACTTTTTGTTGATATGTCATCACAGCAGGATAACCAGAAGTTTTTTTCTTTGAATTAACGAATTTGTAAAACGACTTAGGATTACGTTTCAAATTAAATTTAGTCGCAGTTAAGTAATTTTTGTACAGTATGCTGTTTAATTTTGTATATTCTGCACGGCTCACAGAATATTTAAAATAATCTACAGAAGAACCAGTTCTTTTAAATGTGTTGTACAATTTATTCTTTTTATTCTTAGCACGACATAATTGTTTATTATTCCACGGAGGTCCAGATAATGGTTTCATAATTTGCATCGGTATGCACAAATCCATAAAAGAATACATTTTGTGATAAAAAAGTCCAAACGTGTCTTCTAAAGTAACATCTGAATTTACGGGAGGGATTAAAATATCATACCAGTTCGTATTTAAAATAAGCTCATTTAACAAATAGTAGTTTGTTCGTTTAAAACTGTAAGACTTTACACTGACCAAGGGCTGTAAAACACAATCAGGTGGAATAGATACAAATAATTCAATAGCAGGATGGTATCGATCTTCAGGAACAGAAATAGGCGTCGTTCTTTTAACATAACAGTCATCAATATCATTTACAAAAATTAGATCAAGAATCTTTGAATAATCATTCATTATACCATTTATTTGAAACAGGCTCATATCGTATAAAATGTTGAAAAAGTCATTCCAGCAATCACTGAGTTTACTTTGTACGCAATAATTATCATCAGGTAAATAATTCCAAACTACGGAAGGCAAATTAAAATCACCCATGATTATAAAAGAATCGGTATTATTGAAACTATTAGCAACAGATCTTATAGCATCGGCATGTTGAATATATAACGAATGTGTAGACGATGGAGGAATATAAGAGCAAGTTATAATAATATTCTTATGCTTCATTTTAATGACAACTGATACAAATTCAAGGTCAAGCAATGATTGATTAACTAGCTGTTCAGAATGCAATGAGCTGGAAACAGCAATGAGAACACCACCACCATGAGTACCACGATCTCGACGGTAAATATTATATTTATTACAAAGGACTTTACACGACGTTAATTTTAATCGCTTTCTCGCATATAGCACTTCTATCAGATCTATTTAAATAAGAAGTATTCCTGTTTTAAGTTCAATCTTAGCCATCAACAATTGCAAGGTGCTGTCGTTGCTTGCAAAGCGCTGTGCAAATAAAAAATAAAAAATACGTTTATCATCATTAATCGAATCGACCTGCATATTTGAAAAAATGCTATATTACTTAAAAATAAACAATTATTAACAATTTAAAAAATTAAATTTATTTTGATTTTGTTTGGAATTCCATTAAACTTGTAATGTTTATGACTGCAATTTATGTTTTCTAATTATTTTTATGTGTTTTGCCTTGATAAATGGCATGATTATAACAAAATAACAGCATTTATTTTATGACAACAAGCAACGAGTGTTAATATGGCAAATAATTTCATGGAGATATTAAGATTAAATCAGCATTTTAAATGTTTTGCATTTAATTATATTTTTAGAGTGTGTTATGAATGCCACAAATAGCAGGATTTTACATTTTTTTCTATTTTTTTATTTTATAGTTGCGGTTGGATATATGTCTACTCTAGCTATTGGGATTTGAATGCATGATTTGTTTAATCAGCTGCATCAATTGTGGTGTAAGGAGATGCAATAAAATCTGCATAGAATTTACAAAAGTATTAGCTGTTAAATGAGATGTCATGGTGGGCTAACATCATTAAAATATTGATACTTGTAAAACGCCTACGTATCATCCAAATTTGCTTTGAAAATCAATAATCAAAACTAATAAATTATTGAGACATTGCTGACTTAAAAATACTGTATAAAATTTAAAATGAAATTACAACAGAGCCTACTAACTCCATTGTATCCACAAAAATGTACCGGGTGGCATGATTTCCAAAGTGGCAATACGGCTATAGTAGTCATCGACTTATTGAGATCAAAATTTAAGTGTTAGTTTATTTCTAGAGTTGGTGATTATTTGCTATACTTCTACAATGATTATTTTAGCAAAATCACATAGTTGTTAAATTAATAAAATGTTTTTTTAGAATATAGCGTTTATTATACCTAAACTAGCGTGCCCGTGACTGCTTCGCAATCGACATTCTTCGATTGATTTTGGTTCGCGGTATAGACAAACAAAGCAGTTGGTTTATTAATACGTGAACATGATACATATAATTGGCCGTAAGTAAAGCAGGGATCAGTGCAAAAGCAAAACGTATAGGGAACTGAAGCCGTTTAAAATCAAACGGCAAATCTGGAAGAATCATAGGAATGCGTGGTAACAACACATCCTCGCCCTTATATTTTCCTTTTAAAATTTTTGCCTCAATCATATTTTTCATGGCTTTTTTGACTACTAAACGTGTGTCATTGCAAAGTTGTGGCTGGCAGATATTTCTAAGCAAAATAATTGGTACACCAACTTTCACTTGTAGGCGGTGGGGCGGCAGTCCAGATAACTCAAGCGAATTTTTAAATTCGACTAGATAATTTACAACATCGTCTTTATTGGTAACAGAGTCATCCGATTTGTAGGTAAAAATTTCCCCGGAAATGTTATTCAAAATTTTCACATTGATATCCGAAACATCTTCATTTTTTGCAACTAAGATAGCTCTTTCCCCCAAGCAATCATGGTTTCTAAAATTTTGTGCAATACCGGGAAATACGTTTGTGACTAATTTTTGTTTTGATTGTGCAAAGTAGCAAAAATTATCTGGAAGCGTAATCATTTTTGTGGTGGGATCAATTGGAATTTCGCCATTCCCAATATCTAACAATTGCTTTGAAAAACGTTCGGCTGATGGATAATTTTGCAATTAAACACGCAAATTACACACACACACACAAAACGCAACAGAATATGGAAAACAAAATTCTCTATATGTTTGCACATCCACTTGCTATGAACATGAGAATATTTCGATTTGTATTGCCGTCGCATTCTTTGCAAGCACACACACACACACACAGCAAGGTACAAACGAAAACGTACATTTCATACAATGGAAAAAAATTTTGATTTTTTAAACAATTTGTCTGATTTCAAACACGCACTGTTGTGCGTAAACGCATGAAACAAAGATACAAACCGGCGAACGACCATTACGAAGGTACTGTGAAAATTTGGTGGAAATCCGACGGCGCATCTCGTCAAAGGTTTTCATCATTCAGCGTTAAAAAGATTTCACTTAGCTGCTGCATCATTAGTTAATGCAATCTTATCGTGAGCGAAATTTTTTTATAAACAATAAAAATCTGATCCTATAAGAATCGTTTCATAATACATTATTTTATGAATTTATGTTTTTTAAATAATTTTGTAAAACTCGTAGTTTAATATAGACTGGCCTTACATTTTATAAATTTTGCAAAAGTTGCTGCTTCTAATTATAGGATCCGCCAAATAAATTTTTTTTTTAATTTTATGAACAAAAGTATACAGCTTCGGCTATGTGGCACGTAGCGCCATCCTGTTGAAACCAAATGTTGCCAATATCCTCCTCTTCAATTTTTGTGAACAAAAATTCGTTCAACATAGCCCGATAATGATCGCCATTGACTGTAACGGTCACTCCTGAAAAATGGCCCAATTATGCCTCTGGACCAAAATCCGCCAAAAAGCGGATGCGACAATTTTGCTTGCTTACATACCCGCCAAGATCAAGAGCTTCATCTGAAAAGATGATTTTTTTTGCAAAATCGGCATCTTCTGTAAGTCGATCGCAGGCCCACTTAGCGAACCATTGTTAAAGCGTATACACAACCATACTAATTATCTGTCAAATCAAATATGAGTTAAGTATTACCATTCACGAAATAAGCACTAGTTGAAAAAAACATTAGATGGCGGACCCTATATAAATATAACAACTTTTTTAAATGTCGACTTCAAAATTGCTACAAACTGCGTTATTTTCTACGAAATCTTGTACACACAGAAAAATTCTAACAAATAAGTAAACAACAGAAAACAAAAACAAGTAAAGCCAACACAGTTACCATCGTTTTTATTTTGTGTGCATTGAAACTAAATAAATTGTTTAACTTAACCCTTATCGGACGCGACTTTTCACACGTTTGATTCTCACCAGGTTGTAGTTATTTTTAACAAATATGAAAAAAAACAATAGTATGTTATTATACATTTATATTCATTTCTTTTCAGTTTTGTTACAAATTATTTATTTTTTGTACAACTACTACATGTCTGAGTTTCTGATAATTATTTATATACTTGTAAGGTATGGTATTTTTTTAAGCAATCTCCAACATGAAGAAATGGTTTTCTCTGGTATGTTTCGCAAAAGTATACTGTTGTTTTCCTCCCTCCAGGTAACTTGCGATTAGAACATACTAAACAGTCGTTATGCTTTCCTTTACTATCAGGTTGCAAGATATGTAGTTTGCCATCCAATCTCTCCTCATTGTCTAATGTTGAAGGCTTTCCATATCGTACAGTTTCCCCTTCACGAAAATCACCAACTAGTGACATAACTATTTTTCGAATAAATTGCTTATGCGGCATTGGTTTAGTGTTGTTATTTTTACAAGTGGCTTTATACAAAATGTAAGAATTTAGGGAAGACATTTCAATTCCCCAGAAAAAAATCTTCCGCCACCATTTTAATGATTTTCTCAGAAAACAATACATAGATCCCATTTGATCTGCCCGGTCCACTCCGCCCATGAAGTTATTATAATTTAGTACTACTTGTGGTTTCCTAATCTCTACCTGATTGCCACCACGTGTTATTCTTGACGTAGTTATCATTGATCCAGTATCGTAAGAACTTAACAGTATGTTTCGACATAATCCGCCTTGTCACTTCACACGTGCCATACGACCGTTGCAGAAAAGTACTGTTGTCACGTCAGAGGTGACTTACGACCGATAAGGGTTAATTTAAAACTCTCAAAAAATATGTCTTATTATTCAGCAATTAAAGAACTCAAAATAACAAAACGTTTATTAAAAAGAAAAAAAAAACAAGAAATAAAATATTTATTGTTACAAACTGCATATGTATAATAAAAATGATCTCTTTGAAATAAAATTATTTAATTAACTATTTAATCACCACAAGCTGCTATAGGTTTTCAAAGAAACTTTTATGAATATTTCATTACATTTATTCATTATTTTACAATTATTTATTATCAAAAAGTTTTGCCAAATATCATACAAAATCTACTTATGTTTTTCACAATTTACAGGTTCAGATTTATTAATTTATAAAGTTTTACCTTGAATAAAACAATACTGCAGACATAATAAAAAGTTATAAGTATATTCATACCTATACATATAAATATTTACACATTCTGTTGAATATGGATGACGGTGAAGTACTGCATTGTGGAACGATTGTTGAGAATGTAGAATTTATAACAACACAGAAATTAAACATTTACACAAAATTGTATTTAACTATTCGATTAACCCCCGGGGGCACATATATATGGTCTTTATAGAAGTTCGACTATCTAGACGCAGTTCAACTGGGGGAAAAAGGGAGCCCAGTCCTCTGAAGTCAGCTGGGGTACAACTGGAAACTCCACTTTATTTCCACGGGAATCAGTGACCCGAAGAGTTCCGTTATTTGTCTCTTTAGACACTTAACTGTTCTCTGGCTGATTATTGACTTTGGCGGTTTCGCGGCCCCATAACAGTTTAATGGTTATTATGGTGGCCAGGATCATTTCGCCGTTAATGACACGCTAGGTGAATGATCCAGTCCAGTGAGCATGCTAGACATGTGTTCTGGATAGGAGTTGGAAATTCTGCAACTATTAAGTAAGGTGTGATGATTTGCTGCCCTGCTCTGGAATCATCGAAGTTGCAACTAGAAAGTTCTGTTGCATTGAATTATGGCTTCGGCTTCCTATGACGAGCATGACATTACAAATTATTCAGTGGTTTGGTCCACCATCTGATTTAAGGCTTCATGGCCATGTGCGGATGTAAATCGAATCACACAGTTAACTATTCGATTATAATTATTACTTTAGGTTAAGCAATTTTATTTCGTGCTTGATTCCTTTAAATAAATATTTCATGATATTCTCACAAAATATTTATTACAACAATTTTCATTAAAAAATAAATATCTTATGATATTCTCATAAAACATTTATTCAAATAAAAATAAAAATATTTAAAATGTATTACTGCGGGAGAGAGCATATCCATATTGCAATTTCACTTTTGCTCAAGTAGCTCATTAGTGAATTTTACCCCAATAGATTGAAAATGATTCCAATGAATTATAAATTACTTATTATTTTAATTATTAGTTTACTTTAAATATAAATATCTCATACAAAATAGTTGTTTTTAAAAAATAAAATATGAAACTCCCCTCAATTCGTTATGGATGCTACGAAAATTTTATACAGAAAATATAAAATTTTTTTTTATTTTAAACGTAATTGATTAAATGAGAATTTTTAAAGCAAAACTACAACAAAATTTAAAAAATTTTACAAATTCTTCAATTTTCCACTTTGGTTCCTGTAAAGAGAGTCAACTAAATATTTACAAATTTATTAGTAGAGGCAAAAGCTGTTTTTTGCATTACTAGTTCTATATCAAGAAGTAATAAAAATAGTAGTTTTTTGGTACTTTTCATTTTTTAAAACTAAATGTGTTAAATGTGTTAAAATAATAATTAAAAAGAAAATTTTTACATGTTTTTTAATTAATCTAAGTTAAACCTTTATTATATTCTGATTAAATATTTATTATTCAAAAATATAAATATATTACTATAGAAGAAGCATATTCACGTGGTTATTTAACTACTGCTCATAAAGCTAATTAAATTCAAGAGTCTTTTATCACAAAATAAATTTATTAAATAAGAATTATATTCAACCAACCTAGCAAAAAGATGACGAACCTCAATAAACTTTTATGCAAAAACACAATAACCATTAAGAATCCTTTTTTTTATTTTCACTTAAAAATGGTTCAAATGATACAAATATTCTATAACAAATAAGACGGAATATTTAAATATGTGGAGCAGCAGCAGTGAAAATTGTATATTTTACAACAAATGAAATTTCAAAAGGAAATTTTTAATATAGTTTGATTTTTACTATTTTCGTAATTGAAATGACAGTATATTAAATCATCTAATTACGAAAATATTAAAAATTTAATTGATGCAAAAAACATAATTTTTGGAGAGGCTGGCGGTTGCTCCGAAAGTCTGTTTTTTTTTTGTTTTGTTAAATAGTTGTATTAATTTTAAAATTAAAAATATTGTAATTTATTATTTTTATCACATAAAAAATTTTTTGTTTTATGTTGAGAGCTTTTTTTTAACATCTTGCTCCACTGTTCATAAGCAAAATTATAGTTTTCATTTATTAAGCTACTTTACTAAATATTTTTTTTATTGCTAATGTAACGGTTTTTTCAACAAGAAGTTGATTTTCGATTGCGGCAACATCAACAACATGATAGTTTTGACATTGGCAATTATCACAATGAATTCTATTTTGCACGAAAATCGGACAATATGATCGTTCTTCTGAGACCGTTACTAAGAATTTAATGGTTAAATTTGAGTCAACAGGCTCGATACAATATGTCGAACACTAATGCGTGTTCGACTGGGTTGTTTAGCTGAAAACATTGTAGACGTGAGCGAAAGTTTGAAGGTAGATCCAAATTCGTCAATGCCTCGACGTTGTCAACAATTGGGTTTATCCAAAACCACCACATGGTAAATTTCGCGCAAGTTTTTGACTTTGTAGCCTTACGAGCTTCAACTGGTGCTGGAATTGAAGCCGATTGATTCGGCCGTAGATACGCTCAATTCATTCAGGTTGGTTTTTCTAAAAAAAATTTTTTCGGACATTTTGGCTTCTGAAAATCCTAGGGCGGAAGTACATTGTAAGTCTTTATGGATCACACAACCATCTAGACTTGTGTCTTGCGGGGATAAAAGGACGTCCAGCCCCCTTAGGCTAGTAGGGGCCAACTCAAAAATCCACTATATTTCCAAGGGAATAAGCAAAGCATTTAGCTGTTCTCTGACTGATTATTGAGGTAGGCCCTTCGGGAGTATCGTGGTGGCTGTGTGTTTCGAGGCCGTCGTTTGAGTTTAGGGGTCGGATCATTCATAATGAACACAATGAATGGTCCAGGTCCAGTAAGTATCAATGCCGTCGTGTTCTTAATTATATTAAGCTTCATGCGTTCTGGACCAGGAATTGGATAGTCTCCAACTCTTCAGCAAGGAGTGAAGGCTGCGGCCTACTTCGGGCTTTTGAAGTGCAAGTAGGAGTGACCGGAGGATATACGTATCCGAAGGCCTTCTAGGGCGAGGGTAACGCTACATTTCATCCACAGCGGTAATGATCCACCATCTGATTAAGGCCCATGGTCAGGTGTAGATGTAAATCTTATCACGTCATTCCTAGGGCGATTATTGAGAAGTCTTTGCATGTTCAACGTGTGACTGTATGGTGCGCTATTTGGTCTGGAGGTGTGATTGGGCCGCTTTTTTTATAAGATGAGGCTGAAAATGCGATAACTGTCAATGGATCACGCTATCGCATAATGCTAACAACTCAACTTTGGCCTATTATTGACGACGTGGATATCACTGATGCGTGATTTTTTTGAAAGAGTTATTGCAAAACAAATATCCCGATCCCAAAATTTCACGATACTCAGCAGTTAAGTAGCCAGCTAGATCGTATGATTTAACTCCACTAGATTATTTTTGTGAGGTTATATTTAAGACAGTCAGCCTTAAAACTCAAAATCCGTGATATGATTAACGAAATAGGACCACAATTTTGCTAAAACATGAATAAAAACAAATCGATATTTGCCAGGCATGTTTTTTCCTTCATAATTGCTGAACTTTTCTCTTCATAATACAAGAGAAATTTGAATCATCTGTATCAAAATTTTTTGTTTTATTTTTTGAAATATTAATTTATAACCGGTTTTATGACTTATAATATTTTTTGTGAGGAAAAAATGCTTTAATACACACAAAAGTCATTAAGTTTCTACCCATCATACGTAAAAAACCGAAAATGGAAGAAATTGGTAATTTACTCATTTACGTCGCATAGAAACCTATTTGATATAATAAAAATAATGCTAATATTAGAGTATTACTCCATAGAAGAAATGTAATGTTATAAATGTTATGAATATATGAATTTATGTGTTTGTATGTGTTGGTGTGATTACATATTTAATTGCAAAATTTATTCATTGATTTTCATAGTTACAAAAACTTAAGCCATTTTTAGTATTCATACAGAAGAAATTTAAACAAATAACTTTCTCATACAAGAAAATTACTCTTGCCAACATTTGTTTGTACTTTAAGAAATATACAAGTAATCAATATTTATATAAATTATAGAGTTTAGCATCGGAAGAAAAGCATATATTTGCAGTTTTTAAGGTTCAACTCCAATGAACTAAACGCATCTAAGTCCTTTTGCAGAAGAATACGACCAGCGTGACTATTATATGTATGAAATATCTTCGCGAAGTCTGCATATAACAGAACGTTTGAGTATTTAAGGGCTTTGGGTAGATTTAATCAACAAGCAAAATAATAAAGCACCCAGATGGCTACCCTGCGGCACCCCGGATGAACCAACAATTTCTTTGGAAATAAGCATTTTAAAACGGACAGTTTGAGTGCTGTGTGACAGATATAAATTAATCCACATAAGTAAATTCTTTGTGAATCCCGTAAGATCAAGTTTCCTAATCCGAATTTTGTGGTTGAATGTGTAGCTAAAGTCGGTGAAAATAACATCAGTTTATTTTCATTGAACAAAGCCCCAATTGACTAGCTTTGTTAAATTCAAAGGATCAGTAAAATTTGAACAACTATTTCTAAAACCACCCTGAGCAGGAGTTAATATAGAAGCTAAGTTTAGCAATATATCTATAGTTGGCAACATTATTGCTACAACCAGATATAAATGATGGCCTTTTTTATTTTGCTTTAATTTTTTTTAAACTTTAATCAAAATTGTTTTTTCAAAATCATAATGCATAATGAATACAATAATTTTTTTTATGTTGTCAACTTTGTTGTTATTTAAGTTAACAATTTTATCTTTTTTTTATGCAAACATTTTTGACGCGTTATAAATTTAATTTTTGTGAAATTTTTGTAATCGAAATATTCAAGGGCTATTTTTTACTTAATAATTTTATTTCGTTACATATTCAAATTTTTAAATTTTACTGCCTGCAAAAATTAAATTTTAAAAGAAGAAGATTTTAAATTTAACAAAAAATATTGTAATTATAAAAAAATTCTCTGTTTGTATAATAGAGATTTTTTAGTCTTTTACTTTTTCGCTACGTCTCACTTCAGTGTATACACCAATAGGTGATGTTTAAGAAACTACTTAAAATGGATTCCAATTTAAGAGATGATATCCACATTAAACTCTCAAATTAATTTTTAATTTCTTTTTGCCAAACCATCTGTTTTTAATTCACGAACTTATCTCAATATAATCAGAACATTAAAAAAATTTCTGTATTCAAAAATATTGTTACGAAAATGATTTGTACAGTTTTAAAAGAAAATAATTGTCAGTAAAAAAAATTAAACCAAACAACCCTATATGCATTTCGCAAACTGCGTTGTGTTCTAACGATCTATACGCAAGACAATAACATTACGCTTATACGAATTTCTAGGAAATAAGATAAACATTAGAAAACAATACCAACTAACACACAACAAAAATAAAACATACAGCCAAACAGGCGCCTAAACTGAATGATAATGACAACAACAATATGAGGAAAAAATATTTTTGTATGTGCGAGAACCTCTTAAAACAACTTAATTCAATTAAATTAAGTTGACTCATCGTTGAGAAAAGACAACAAAGTTACCATCGTGTTTATTTGATGTGTATTAAAAGTGAATAAATTGCTTAATTTAATTTAAAACTCTAAAGTGCTGTATTATTATTTTGCAATAAAAGAACTGAATATAACAAAACGTTTATTAAAAGGAGTAAACGTAACAATACACTCAATTTTCTATATAGTAAATTTTATAACCTATTATTTTTCATTTATTTGTAAGTTTTTGTTATAATATAGTATCAACTGAAAGCCTTCAAGGACAGAGGCATTGAAATAAATGTAAAATAAATTGCAAATAACCAGTCAAACATTCCAAATTAAATAAATAATAATTTTTAATGTGCAACTGTTGCACATAACACAAATAAATAATGTATGAATGTTTAAATAAGACAACATAAAATTGTATCCTTGTTTTGTTAAATGAACTACTTTTCTTCATTAAATGACAAAATGACTAAATGTCAGCAATTTGATGTTATAAAGTTGTAATACACATCAAATAAACTTATGATATACAAGGGTTTTTATACGTTAAGAAATATTTCATTACATTATACTAAAATGTTTCTCTGTTATGATCGATTGTTTTATTTTTAAAATGCAAATATTTAAATATGATTGATGAATTTCAAGCATACTCTCAAGTATACATTTACACGTATAAAGCAAGAAAACATGTTAACATGAAAGTGTACATAATGAAATAGAGCCGTACGTATGGGGGTTTCCTTAAACAAATTTTTCTAAATGCAAAAGTAACAAGTTGATAGTTTTTATAAAAATATCCTGCTTGCTAAAATCCGGTAGCTGTAATAATATTTTTGCTAGTGTTTTCCAATTAAATTTATTTACTTTCCAATAGAATTTTAAAATATTAGGACTAATGTATTGAACTGATTTGGCCATATGGTTATCACGGCTGTTCTTGAAAAAGTGGATTCTAGACCATCAATTTCGGAACATTTTTTCGCGCATTGCTTACGCTATGGCACATATAACATGAAGAGTATTTTCAAGTGTGTCTATGCGGAGTAAACAAGTGACTTTTATGGCCTCATTTTTGAAAATGAAATGTTAAAGCCACGTCTTGGTAGGATCAATGTTATTATATTTTCAAAAGAAAAACATTAATTATGATCCAGTAACAGGGTTCGTAATGCCAAGATTAATCCCGTTGTAAACCGCACCATTTATCTAGTTTCACTTCATATGCGGATAATTTTTTATTTAATAAATAAATAATTTAATAAATAAAACCGTTTAGTTAGTCCAGCTGTATGGCTTGGACATAATTTTGCGTTCATAACTTGCACTAGATGACATCTGATTTTCAGGAAAAGTGTGATAAAATTGGAAGCGTTGCTCAGTCGTCAGTGTGTTCATGATGATTGCCCAATTTATATTGATAATAATTGTTAAAAATTGAGCACAGTGAAATAGCTTGTTCGACAGTTAAGCTCTTGTTAAGTTCTATACGACTTATCAACATCATATATAATGCAAAAAAATAGAACAATTTGTTGGATCCATTTTACCTTCTTTTCTCACTTAACCTCAATAAAAAAGACACAAATAATTAAATACGCTTTTGGAAATAGGAAGATGTATTTGTAAGAAGTATTCAAAATATTTCCGTGCTGCAGCATTTGATACATACGAGTAGAAACTAAAGCATTTTGAATTTTCATAATGAGCTATTGCTGGACTTCTGAAAAGTTAACAGATGTTTATCGCAAATAACCCAAATAAATATATAGAGAAGAAATATTTAATAAAATAAAAACGAAACTATCTATGTTAAATAAGGTTTAGACGTTTAGGGAAATGTTTTAAAATGTTATTATATGTGTAAACGATAAAAAATTTTAAGGTTCTTAAAAGGAAGACTTCCACAGAACAAGTTAAAGCAATCAAAATTCGTTTCAGCCTTTTGAGTGTGATTAATTTTTTGCCAATAAAGCTGTTGAAACTGTCTACAGTGTAATGTCAAAATGTAGCTGACCAAATCGATTGTTAAATAAAACATTTCAAATCTGCTAAACTCTTAAATAAAAACTTGTTATTAATACTTTCATATCTAAAATATATAATTTTTAATTCTTTTCATTTTGTGCCCCTAATGCATTGCTAGCACATAGACTACCACATAATTATAGTGTTAGCAATCTAATCGCTGTATGGTTTATCTGGTTTAAGTGTATTTTCTTCTTGCTTATTACTGGAAGTATAAATAAATTAGAAAATATAATAAAAATAATTGAATTAGGTTATAGGTATTTCCAGTTGACTTCCAACGAATTTAGAAATTACTTTCGACTTCTCTGTTATATTTATAAAAATATCGTTACCGTAAATTTATTTAATTTCAAGGAGTGCCCCACAAACATGACAAAAATTTACATTAACATGCATTATTAATTTTTTTTTAATGTAACACCTACATTTTTAGCAAATAAAGTGTAAACGACATATATAGATATGATTTATACAAAAAAATTTTATTCAACATTTTAATAATTTTAACTAAAAAAATGAACTATTTTCAGTGAACGTTACAAATTGATTTAATATCTAATACTCTTTGAATTATTGAAATGTTAAACTCACAAATTAAAATATTGTCGTCTGTTGCAATAACGAGGCAAATGTTGTCTTCTAAGTAGCTAATCGTTTCGTACTTATTGGTGTATACGAACTACTTGACATATTCCCCCGTTAAATCAAACGAAATTGGAAATAAATTCACAAGTCCAAAACGTGATACTATGCGGTTACCAAACATTGTTTTTTCAACAATTAATTTGCGGGAAGAGTATTAAACAGGTCTTATACATAATTTTTATTAACAAAAAAAAGTTAAAAATAATGGCTCTATTAGTGCTAGCATTTACTGTAAGCTTCAGACCAAATTGGTCCAGAAATGTCAGTTTTTCTGGATGAATCGGTATCTCAGATATTGATATTGCTATCACTCCAAATACAGCAGTTTTGTTTATTAACATATCCATTCAAACAAAAGTGAGCTTCCATCGAACGAATTTTTAACAATTACAAGCGCTTTTCAGATGTCAGTCTATTCATGTCGAAATGCCAAATCAAACATAAATTACTTGAAAACTAACAACATATTCACCAGTTAAACAGTGTTGCCTTCTTTAAGTTCTACACCTTCTACACCTATTCTTTATAAAGACATTTGTCACACTGAATCAAATTTTTAATTCTTGTTTGCCACTGTTTTCTCACTCATGGACATATTAAATGGTTAAATTTAATAGATTCATAATTGGGTTGTTAATTTTTTTTTTTTATTATTATTACATATTTATTTGCAATCTATTTTACAATAATAAGCAAATGTGTTGAGTTAGCAAAAATAGCATGTTTGATTGCTTTCAATTGAAAACAAAAATTTAAGTTACATATGAAAATAATATTTACATATATAGAGTTAAATTAAATAATTAATATTATAAACATTATAAATTTTTATTTCTTATTATATTGTCATTTCATTACGAATCAATCTTAAATGTAAGGGAGATCAAGGATATGATTTCATTTGAGCCTTTTAACTTCGTCAGTCTCATCTAAAAGCGTAATTGCTAGTACGTTTGTATGATTACTAAGCCTTTCTAAATAATTGGAGCTGAATCTTCTAATTTCGGATTTAACAGAAGGTATTTTCAGATCGTTGTGAAGAGCTTTGTTTGTTACATAAAAAGGAGCATTCGTTATAGACCGCAAAGCTTTGGATTGGAATATTTGCAATATTTCTATATTGAAATTACTAGCAGTGCCCCATAACTCTACGCCATAAGTCCATATAGGTTTTAAAATAGTTTTGTAAATTAGGACCTTATTCTCCAAAGAAAGTTTAGATTTACGGCCCAGAAGCCAGTACATTTACTTAAATTTGATGTCAAGTTGTTTTCTTTTCGCGCTAATATGTGCTTTCCATGTGAGTCTTCTGTCTAAATGTAACCCCAAGTATTTGACTTGGGATTATAGTGCCATTGAGAATCACAGCTGGGCAATTTTCCCTTCTTGTTGTAAATATGATGTTCCATTTTGTAAGCCAATCATAAAGACTATTGAGCTGCAGCTGTAAAATTCTAGAAGCCTCTGTGGGGGTTTCACTACAGTTGTTAAATAAAAGTAAATATTTAATTAAGTAAATAACTAGCTTAATTATTATATTTTTTTGAATAGTTTAAAGTCAATTAAACATTTTATCAAACCCACAATTGATCTATTTATTTATGAATCGACTAAACCTCTTTTTGAATAGAAGAATTGGTTAAACAATATTTTATATAAAACGGTTTATTTAAGCTTTGAACCTCACATTAATACAGCTAGATAGAGGGACAGACGGATGTAATAAAATCAGATATTGACTTCACTTTTTGCTAAGCATCCGAAATATATACATATATTTCGTATGGTCTTCTATATGAGTATTCTAGAAATTTTTAATGGTGACATTCTTATGAATTTGATATTTATAAGAAGTGAAGTGACTTGGAATTTAATTGTAAATTAGGCACTTTTTAACCTCTACCAAATGCGACAGATATACATTTTTAATGCTTTAAGATGCTTTATTTTTAGAAGAAATTGGTCATGTCATTAGATATCTGCAGAAATTTATAGACATTGACTACGCGTTGCTAATGATATTTCCTCCGGTGAGTTGACACGTGCCGGCCACAAAGAAAGATATGCAGATCAATATCAGGAAATGTGTTAAATTATTCTAGATTAATTGCTGTGGGGTAATGTACATCACAGTAGAAAACCCTATAGAACAAGATACTGAGAAATACAAAAAGGGAAAAAATGTAATTAGAAAAAATATTTTAAATCTATAAATTTTTAGTAGTTAATTATAAAGTACTAGGTCAATTTAATAAAAAAAAATTTTTTAAAACTTTTATTTTTTATTATTTTTTCGATATTTCGCCACAAAAATAATGAACAATCAAATTAAAAAAAATTTTTTTTATCCAAAAATTTTTTCAATTTGTTTGTTCAGTATTTTTGTTTTCCTGATGATGCCAACCAACGGTATGGCGAAATATCGAGAAAATAATAAAAAATAAGGTTTTTAAAAAAATTTGTTTTTTATTAAAGCACTAGGCCAGCTTTATAATAAACTAAAAAAATATTAAAAAGGTCAAAAAACTATAACTATTATAAATCTTTAATCGAAAAATGTTCCGAAAAATAGCTCTTGCATAAAAATATCGAGTTTTTCAATTGTGGCAACACTGAAAACATGATAGTTTTGACATTTAGGTTTTTGACATATTCGTAGTAGATGAATTGGCAATTGTTATAATCAATTCAATTTCGGACGATAATCGCATTAAATAATTAAGATCCACTATGAAAATGGTAGTTTTGTTAAAGTTAAATTTTATAAAATTCGTGATATTTTCGGATAACATTATCATTCTTCCGATACCGCTATGATGAATTTGGTCATTAAATTTGAGTCGGCAGGCTTGATACAAAATGTGCAAACACCAAAGTGAATTTGACCGGGTCGTTCAACTGAAAACATTGCCACCGTGAGCCTTAGTGCCCATTTGTCAATTTCTCGACGTTCTCAATATTTGGGGTTATCCAAAACCACCACATGGCGAATTTTGCATAAGAATTCGAATTTGAAGCCTTACAAGATTTAATTGATGCAGAAATTTCAGCTAATCGACTATAAATATCGCCGTAGACTCGCTCAATTCATTCAGGAACAACCGGCTGGTTTTTCTGGAAAAATGCATTTTTTCAGACGAAGCCCATTTTCACTTGTGAGGGTGTATCAACAAATTAACAAACAAAGTTAATACATTTGGGCTTCTAAAAATTCTAGAGCGATTATTGATAAGTTTTTGTATGCTCAACGTGTCACTGTATAGCGAGCTATTTGGTCTGGAGGCGCGATTGGGCTGCTTTTTTTCGAAGATGATATCGCTGACATGTGGTTTTAACAGGACGGTGCCACATGTCACACAGAAAATGAAACTATCAATTTATTCCATACCAAATTTCCCGACCGCATAATTTCACGACAAGCAGCAGTTAAGTAAGCAAGGTCGTGTGATTTAACACTACTGTATTATGTTTTGTGAGGCTATGTTAAGCACAGAGTCTATACGGGGCCAATCGAATCGACTTCAGCCCTAAAACTGAAAATCCGTAATAAGATTAACGAAATAGAACCGCCATGTTGCCAAAACGTGATTAGAAACTTTGGTGAAATAATCGACATCTGTCAGCCTGGTTATCATTTTTCAGTCATAATTGCCGAACTTTTCTTTTCGTAATACAATAAAACTTTCAATTATTTTAGTCTAGCATGTTGTAGAAAACAAACTTCTTCTTGAAAAACTCTTTATACCATTTCAGCTTTTTCGGAAAATGAGAAAATTCAAGCGGATTGGATAAACTAAAATATGTGACAAAATATAAATTTGTATTTATTTAAAATTTTTTATATTGTATCCAAGGATTTGCGTTTCTCAGTTAAAAAAAATATTTTTTCTTACTTTTTCAGTTTGAGTCTAGATGGCGCATTTAATTTAAAACATTTTGAAAGTTGTTGACTTAAACTCATTTTCTTTATTTTATTTAAATACTTATTTATGTCTATAATTCAAAAAATTCACTTATATTATAGAGCAGATAAAAAGGAAAAAAATCTCTTAATTTTAAATGTAGGTTTTTTTAAATTTCTTTGTATTGTTATTATTATTATTATTATGATTTCTTTGTAAGTTATGATAAAAAATATTTATGTAAATATAAATGGATTTCTTAATTATAATTTATGTTCATTATTAAATTGTATATATGAAAAAGAAATTGAATGTGAAACAGTATGTTGCAATTATACTTAAGCCACTATTAACAATTATAAAAAATATTAATTTCATTTAATACATATATTAATATCTAAAAGTAAGTGTAGTTGTTAAGACTAATTAACTTTTTTGTTTTTATTTCTTTTTATTTTTATTTAACAGTGTTCATTCAAATTTGTAAACTATGGGGCTCTTTTTAGTTTACAAATCTAAATAATTTTCTGCTTAATATTTAATGTTGTTCTTCTATTTACAAATTCGTTATTTTCGTTAATTGTAACCCTTTTGATTACCATAAGATATTAATCCTTGATTAGGTTAAATTATATATATAAATTATATATTGATTTACAGAAAGCTGACACTAAGTTTATATTTCCTCTCTCCTTAAACACGGGCATTTATGTAGAAAGCTGTTACGGGTCAAAATGATTCATTCTTTTTTTCTGCTACGCCATATGCGAAACATACCTTAATTAGAGCGTTTAGCATGAGAATTTAAGTATTGCTGTCTGCAAAAATTAAAATTAGAACACTTTTTTTAAATTTTGATGGTAAATACCATTTTTCGTAAACATGAATGTGATGAGTTGCCATTTTCTAACAAATAATTTTATCAAAACACAGAAAATTTTTATAAGTAAGTATTGAGTAATTCCCTTTTTATTCCAATTATTATCTTCCTGGGTCCAAGATAGTCATATCCTTTACTATTTTTTGCTAAGAGAAGATAAGCAGTAACTAGGTGACTGCTGCAAATTTACTTACGAGTTTTATATTTTTCAAAGCAGTTTGCTGGCATTGCATAAGAAAATAAATAAAAATCTCTTCAACTCACGCATAACACAATAAACCAGCAATGCAAAATATTTTTTTTGACTCTTGTCGTAATAGTAAATGGATAATAATTATTACAAAACAAGGTAAAGAAACAACAAACACAAGCTACCAGATTTTTTTTATATTGCAAGAATTTAGACGTTTTAAAACGCTTCTAAATAGAAATTGCAGTTGCGACCGTTATGGCAAGTTGTCAACTTTTGTTTGTTGCAATAGAAGGGTTATAATTTAAGTAGCTGAAATTAAATAAATCATAGCATATTAATAGAATTTCCAAGAAATATGTGTAATAAAATTAAAGTAGAAGTAAACAGTACAGTAACTTAACTTTGGTTTTTAGACGCAAAATGTTTCCTTTTGTTACAACATTAAAGAACGTTAAACTGGAATTTATCCATTATAGGAATGAAAATTATGCTTTTAAAAGAAAATTACTTTTTTCCTTCTCCCTCTACATTTTAAAACACGATTTACAAACATATGAAATTCTTTGGGTCAATATGGCCCAAAAAGTGATATTGGAAATTTAATTTTTCGTTCAAGTTGGAACTCGGTG
The DNA here is from genome assembly GCA_030448955.1 of Trichopoda pennipes. Classification (NCBI taxonomy): domain Eukaryota; kingdom Metazoa; phylum Arthropoda; class Insecta; order Diptera; family Tachinidae; genus Trichopoda; species Trichopoda pennipes. The sequence continues at coordinate 3,430,288 of JASKUP010000023.1, forward strand.
ATGCTAGAACTTTTGTTTGATTACAGTATTTTCTTTTAATGGGTGATCAGCATACATATGATCGATCGTTCTGTATGTATGCTGATCAGCAAAAATTAGTCCGAACTCATTGAAAAAGCCAACTTGAAGAAAAGTAAGCATTGTTAAAAAATGTTTAATGCACGATCGTTCCATAGTAAAGTTGTTTTAAATTCTTACTGATTTTTAGTTGCAACAAATAATGAATAACGAAAATGATGACTTTTTGGATAAAAGTGATAAAAACGAAAATTTCTCACCCGACAGCGATGCAGGAATCGAATCATATTTATCATCAAATAATAGCATTGAAGCAACACTACAAATAGATCACAATATTTCAGTTACATATTTATCTAATTACAAAAATGTAGTTTAAAAAGAGCAGCCACCACTTTCAACAAGCGGGTTGCCAAAAACTCAAATTTTATTGAATAAGTCTGGACCTACCGAAAGAGCAACATCTATGGTTATAGATATAAAGTCTTTGTTCGAGTTGTTTATATCACCAAATACAAAAAAATATTGTTATTCAAAGGACAAATCAAAAGATATTATGAGAGGGCTTGATGCATACCTTAGATTACTAGTAATGGAAGAGGTTTGTAAATCTCATGAAGAAAATCTCACTAGCTTGTAGAATGAAAAAAACCAAAGGCCAATTTTTTAAGCAATAATGAGTCTCAAGCGGTTTGCGAGCATATCAAAGTGTCTAAGAAGAAAAAAGACTTCGTGATGATGGACGTATCAGCACATAACTTCTACGTCGCATAGACTGATATGAATTCTGTCTGGAATTTCAATACTAATATCAGAAGTAGGCTTCATCTGGTAGAATTTGGAGAAATTTTGTGAAGATAGGTTTTTCCACATGGACCATGAGCTAGGAATTTTGTTAAAAATGTTCTAAAGTAAATAGTACAAATTCACCATTGTCCAGTCATCTACGAAATAAACGACATCGGTGTTTCTTTTGTCAGCATTGAAGGAATTCAAATAAGAATTTTACTAAATGTAATTCTCGTGTATAAGTACTAAATAAAAAAAAACCAAATAGATAAACTTCCTTAATTAAATATAAAATGAAAGGATCATAGGAAGACCACAAATCCAAGGGATACAGAATTGTTAATAATTTACCAAACTGTGGAAAAAGAAATCAGTTAGAATTACTGTATAAATACAAATGTATAAAACCAGTCTTCGCTTTTCATTTCAGCATATTATATCAAATATTGAAATCTATTTGTTGCAAATAGAAACGTCTAATACTGTAAAGGGTTTTTCAGCAAGAAGTTTGTTTCTAAAACAAAAAATTTAAATTAAGATGATTTAAGTTTTTATTGAAATACGAAGATTATGAACGACAATTATGAAAGAAAAATGATATCTGGCATATATCTACCACGACCACGCTGACAGATGTGGATTCTTTAGTCAAAGTTTTGAATCACTTTTTAGCAAAACGGCGGTCCTATTTCATTAATCTCATCACCGAATTTGAGTTTTAAGGCTGAAATTGATTCGTTTGACTCCATATAGACTCTGTAGCTAAAATAACCCCACAAAAAATAATCCGTTGGTGTTACATCACACGATTTGCTGGCCACTTAACTGCTGATAACCGTAAAATTCTGCGATCAGGAAATTTGCTTTACAATAAATTGATCGTTTCATTGGCTGTGTGAAATGTGACATCGTCACATTACTACATGACAGTGATATCCAATCGTCAATCGTAGGCCAAAATTGAGTTGTTTGCATCTCAAGATAGCGTCGTCCATTGAATGTTACCGCATTTCCAGACTCTTGTTCAAAAAAACGGCCCAGTCATGCCTCAGACTACATATCGCACCTTACAGTGATATGTTGAGCATGCAAATGCTTTTCGATAATCGCCCTAATATTTTTAAAAGCCCAAATCCGTAAATTTGGCTTGAAGTGAAAATAGGCTTCGTCTAAAAAACAGGCTTTTTTCCAGAAAAAACAGCCGGTTGTTCCTGAATGAATTGATCGATTCTACGGCAATGTGAATGCTTGGTTGGCATAATTTCTGCACCTATTGAATATTATAAGGCTTCAAAGTCAAATCCTTACGGAAAATTCGCCATGTGGTAGTTTTGTATAACCTAAATTTGTGAGAACGTATTAGAATTGACAAATTTATATCTGCTTCAATACTGCGGCTTACGGCTGCGATGTTTTCAGTTGAACGATCTGGTCAAAGACGCATTGGTGTTCTCACATTTTGGATTGAGCCTGTCGACTATGTTTTCTGAAAATATTATGAATTTTACGTAATATAACTTTAACATAACCACTATTTGGATTTCAATTATTTTAATGTGATTTTCGTGCGAAATTGAATTAATTGTAAGAAATGAAAATGCATCTACTAAGAATACTTCAAAAAACTAAATGTCAAAACTATCATGTGGCTATTGTTACTACAATTGAAAAAGAACTTTTTATTGAAAAACCCAATATTAAATACACTTTGCTAAAAATTCGTTAAAATCTGAAAAGCTCAAATTGTTAACTAAACAGATTACTTTATTTTATCTATTTAAATAATTTAATAAATAAATAAATAAAATAATAAATAACTAAAATTTTAAATGTTGCCACAAAAATTATTAAGTATGGAAAAAACTGAGTTTAAAAAATATATTTAAACTAAAAAAATATATATTTTTAGTAAGCTGATAAACAAATCTTCCCTTGATTTAGCCGGAAAGTGACAACTGTTCGGTTGAAGTTGTTTGTACATATAAGTAGTGAGTAAAGTGTGTGTTATTTAATAATTTAAAAATTGTTTACATAAAGTGTCATTAATGGAAAAAATTAACAAGTTATTCAAACAAAAAAAGATTTATGTAATTTATTGCTAATAAATTAAAAAATACATTAAAGTGTTATTAATATTTGCTAAATAATTGACACATTAAGATAACTACTCACTCGCTCTTGTTACCAATATTTTAAACACTCTTATCATAGAGGCTTTATAAATATTATTTATCTGTGATAAAGAAGAGAATTTTCATTTATATAAAAATTATTTGCAATTATTTTTATTAAAGTAGACAGCAATATGTAGCAAGTTTTACCGTCGTGTCATCATAATTAAAGCAAGCGTGTAATAAAACGTTTTAAGTTTTATTCTTATCGACTATTTAATAAAAAACCCTTATTTGTTATAAATTGTAACAAATTTAATATTTTAAATATGTTATGTTCAATATATTTTGGGTTGTAGAAACGTTAAATTTAATTTGAATATTTATATTCAAAAATATTCCTTTCTTCAATTATAATAATTAATTTTATTTTATGCATTTCAAGTATCGTTATGACATAAATAAATTCGAAATTAGTTTCCTTTTAATTTTACTTACGATTAAAATATTTACAATTTAAATTTTCTTCTATAAATATTTTATGAAAATTTGCTTAAACAACTTTTAAATTGAATTTAAAATTTTTAATGTAACAAGTCTTTAAAAATAAGCCATATACATATATTTAATTACTATACAAGTAGCAATTAAACTTGATTTTTGTAAATGTATTATTTACAAAATAGTTCGACTAAAACTTAATTTAATAATAAAATTTTTAAAATTTTAACAAAATATTTATATTAAATTTTTATAAATTTTTGTTTGCATTTTGAATACAACTGTACAAGCTAAACAAAAATTAACTTTCTTAAATATAAATTAAGACTAAAAAAAATTAAGGCTAATTTTTATCATTAAAAATATTAACACTTAAACTAGGTTTTCTTATGTTCTAAACTTCTACTTTATCTTCAGTAATAATATCCATCACAACAAAATGTTGCGGTTGTTCGCTACAACGTCTCGATATACCTGTAAGGTTATCTACATTTGTAACACTATTTCTATGACTACTTCCCGCTCTACTGTTAGCCATTCTAGCACCACCAATACCACTGGCTGTTATACTGGTAGTCGCAGTGTTACTTGTACCACCCTTAATGCCACTAATTGGTGTTTCTGTAATACTATTGCAAAAACTTGAATGCCGTCTCCTTTGTTGCCATCTTTTTTGAAACGGCTTTAAAAGGAACCTTTACTAGAGTACAGTTTCATTAGTGTTCATGCAAGTACGTGGTCCATTAACAATAGAATATTTAGAAGAATTATCCTTTTTGACTATTATACTGCCGAAAAATATCTCCTTAAATGTTTCACGAAACTGTCGTGACATGCCACAGTAAATACCAAAATTAATGGGATATGAAACGACCAAAAAGAAATTCGTAAATGTTATTAAAATGTTGGCGCTATCATAATCCATGAAATTGATATACAATGAGGATACAATATGCATGGCCGTTACAACCGCAATAGGTATTTCAACAATTAGAAATACTGTTACCACCACAATCAACATGAGTGTAGTACAGTTGCTTTCGCGTAATTTTTTACTTTCTTTGCGATGTTCCTTAAACAATAACTTTCTTCGTTCCTGAGCTTGGCGCATGGCCGCAAACAGCAATATGTTAAGGGTAACCAACATTATGCACGGCACCAGATGTACAAATATTACACGAAATAAAAAGTAGCTGGTGTAATATAAATCTTCACCAATATATTGTTTAACCCATTTGGCGACATGCATTTGACACACTTCCACTGTTTGTCCCTCCCATTGTATTTTAACTGCCTCAAAAGTATGATCAAGTAGCTTAGTGCTTTGATGCATTAACGCCGCTATTGTTATATAAAAAGTGCAGCGTTTAACTCTTGGCATCGTGCACCACGTATGGGCCATGGGAGCGTGACAAACATAAATATATCTGCAAAGAAAATGAAAAATAATTATAAAATTTTAATAAACAAATAATAATTTTGAAAAATAAATAAGTATTTATCTTTATAAAGGTATTTTTAATTTTTAGTTAACACATATATATTCAATATTTCGCTTTCCCTTGGAAAGCTTTTTCAGGAAATAAATTTTTATAAAACGTCCTTTGACGTTAAAAAGTTGAGAAATTTTAAGCATGGAATGTTACTACACTCTTGAGCAAAGAATTTTAAATGTGACAATTTACTATTAGAAACAATTGACCCTTCGGAAGATGTAATTTGGCGCTGCATTGATGAGAAGAGCGAAGCTTTGTTGCAAAATCTACTTTAAAATATTGTAAAAGGAGCAAATGTTTGTCAATGTGCTAAAGGTTGACATTTCCCCGACGTTAAAACTGAAATTCTTAATAAAAAGTGTGTGATTAAAAAGTGTGTGTATTTCGTAACCTAAAATTTGCCCACCCTTTATATACGGCTGCATGAAAGCAAATATTTTTATATAAAACTAATCACTGCTATGAGTTGACTCAGTAGTTGTAAATTCTAGTTTTAAATTGAAAGAACAATAATGAAATGATATTTGTCTTAAAACCATTTGCATAAAACTTTTTATTGTTGCCGTGTATTATTTGTCTAATATTGACGGAAAAATGTAACCTCATATTAATTCCTGTGATAAAAGTCAACGCCGACAGCCACATCGTTACTATGTTAATATTACATTAAGTCGTCGTCGACATCACCAGGACGATAGATCGGTTTTCACTAAAAGTGTGGTATTGACTTCAGCATATTATCGATAATATGACAAAATTTTGTGTCATAAATATGAATATAGAAAATAAAATTGAAAAATATATAAAATGATTCTTATATATGACCCCAGTAGAAATTCTATTAATCAAGAGAAACTATACAGACTTAAGCTTAATGAAAAAGTCAGACATATTCAATTTGCTGAATAGCAAGTTAATAAATAAAATATTTTATAAGTATTTCAAAAAAAAGGAAAAAGGGTTAATTAAAAAATGCTTAATTACAAAATTCATTCTGCTAAAAAATAGAGCCTTCAATAAAATGTGAAATTATTTCAAATAAGTTAAATTGAAGTTTTTGGAACAAAAATCTTATCAGTTAAGTGTTGGCAATGATTTCAACCTTAGACTATCATCTCTCATTTTCGAAAAGACATTAATCTGGATAGATTCGCTGAATTTAAAAAAGAAAAAGAAAAGAGTGGGTCGAAGCTCAAAATTCTTTGAGGTACAGGATTTCCTGATATTATTAGTTGTGTGGATGGCATGGCGACTAATTTGCTTTCATGACACTTTCAGTACTCAAACCTTTTGGGAAACTGCATTATAGCAGCTTCTACTGACGAGAAAAGAAAAGCTTTGTTGCAAAATCTGCTTCAAAGTTTTGTGAAAGGAGCAAATGTTTGCTAAGGTGTTAAAAGTGGACATTCGCCCGACATTATCTTGTTATAGTAATTGTTAATAAATAATCCCTTCTGTCACATCTGGTTTTTTATTAACTAAATTTTTTACTTTACACTTAAGCACTCTCCCTCTCTCTCTCTCTCGCTTATTTTTACCCACCATTGCTGCCTCTTATTATATTTGAAGCCTTTTGCTAGATTAGAGTTTCTAGTCGGGCAATTAATGTTTCAAGCTGTACTGCATTTGTTATTTTATTTATTTTTTCCATAAAAATAAAAAATATTAAAATAAACTATTGAATTATTAATCTTTTGTAATTTGATTAATTTTCATTAACAGCTAATGTCAATTATAGAAAATTCTGTTGGACTGTTGACTAAGTATGTGTCACATCAGTTCGATGTCGTCTTCAAAGTTTCTTAAAAAATACCAAATGTCACTCCATAATAATTGATTACTTTCTACATTGACCGCAATATCATAATTATGCCGTTCATATGACTTTGCGTCGACGTTAAAATTCATAACAGGGGTAATTAATTATTTAAATACTTAATGATAAATGTCTTCAATTTTTTCATAATAAAGCTGATAATTGCTACGTCTGTATATCACCCAGCTTAAAGAGTTAAAAAATATTAAAAATTTATTTTCTGAATGAGTGTTTAAACAAAATATCTACTAAAAATATTTGAATATAACACGCCATGCAGAAAGCATATTGAAAGCGTTGTGTATAAAATATATTTACAATATTACATAAAAAAAAATATTACGAAAAATAGCAACAATGATATAATTTTATTTTATATACTTAAAATTTGAATAAATTCTTTGTTTTAATATTAAATTTAATAAAATCCTTGAATTTTATCTTGTTAAGGATCCAAAGCAAACGAAATAAAACACATATTTAATAAAAAGAAAAGAAAAAACTGGTTTATTGACTTTAAAACTTTTAGTACAAAACCACAAGTATAAAAACAAAAAATGAATGAAAAAAAAACAGTCATGACCATGAAATAATCGTATACAATGTAAAATGGCACAGTGTTGCATACAAACATTTGTATTTTTATAATTTGTTTAAAAATGTTCGTGTTTGAACATTTAACTGCTGTTGCTATCCCTGCTGCTGCTGCTATTCATGAATTTTGGTATTTTTAAAGCTGTGATATCTAAGGTTTTGATTTATTTCTTCTAGTTCATTTCAAATATACGTGTATTTATTTATTTACAACTTCTTTATTCGCATGGAAAATTTGCACAATTTTCATTTTCCTTTTTGTTTTTATTTCTTTCTCTTTTTGTTTGCTTACAAGAATGCTTTCTTTCTTGCCAAGTTGTGTAGAAACATTTTATTTCCTTGGCAAAATAAAATACAACAAATATTTTTACACAATATTAAAATGCAAATGGAAATGTAAAAAAAGACATAAGCTGAATATTTCCACAGCCCTGCTTCTATTTGTTGTTGTTGGCTTTTGGCTTATTGCTGTAAAATACTTAATTAAAAAGCGTTAACTTAATCAGTTAACACCATGGCAATTTATTATAATTAAAACACAAAAGACATAATTAAGATATAATATAAATAAAATATTAATGAAGGGAGAATCTTTCGTTATTTTGAATTAATCGATAGCTGCCTAGGTTAAAATCAATGCTAAATGGTTTATAAACTTAAATAAAATCTGATATTTAAGCATAAAAACAAAGTTAAAATTATATATTTTACATATTACAAACATTTGATTTATAACTTAAAGTATTAAAAGGGCGCGCTTTAAGAAAAATATAGGGTTTTTCAACAAGAAGTTTGTTGTCTAAAACAAAGTAAAATAAACATTTTTATTAAACTGTTTAAAATTTTTACTATATTACGAATAGCAAAGTTCGGCAATTATAAATGAAATATTATATCCGAAAAATGTCCACCACAGCCACACTGACAGATGATGAGTCTGTCATCAAAATTTTTAATCACTTCTTGGCAAAATACCGGTCCTATTTCGTTAATCACATCGCGGATTTTGAGTTTTAAAGCTGAAATGGATTCGATTGGCTCTGTCTGGGCATTGTCCTTCACATATCCCTGCAAAAAATAATTCAGTGGTGTTAAGTCACAAAGTCTGGATGCCTACTTAACTGCTGATTGTCCTAAAATTATGTGATCGGGAAAGTTGGTTTGCAATAAATTGATCGTTTCATTGATTGTGCGACATTCTGTTGAAACCACATGTCAGCGACATTAATGTCATCAATAATAGGCCAAAATTGAATTGTTAACATCTCGCAATAGCATGATCCATTGCTCGTTGCCACATTTCCAGCCTAATTTTCGAAAAAAACGGTTCAATCACGCCTCCAGAGTACACAACACCATAAAGTAACACGACGCAAAGGCTTCGCAGTAATCATTGTAGGATTTCCAGAAGCCCAAATACGACAACTTTGCTTGTTGACATACCCTGAGAAGTGAAAATGGGCTTCGTCTGAAAAAAAGATTTTTTAGAAAAACCAGCCAATTATTTCTAGATGAATTAAGCGAATCTACCGCGAATGTGAATGTTCGGTCAGCTTCAATTCCTGCATCAATTGAAGCTTGTAAGGCTCTAAAGTCAGATCCTTATAAGATTCGCCATGTAGTGGTTTTGGATAACCCCAGTTGATAGGAACGTCGAGTAATTGAAAAATTTGAATCTGTTTCAAGACTGTGGCTCACAGCTGTGATGTGTTCTGTTGAATGACCAGTTCAAACATGCGTTGATGTTCGTGCATTTTCTATTTAACGACCAACTTCTTAATATCGGTCTTAGAAGGAAGATCATGTTGTCCGAAAACATCATGAATTTTACGAAATGCAACTTTAACAGAACCACCATTTTCATGGTGGATTTTAATTATTTTAGTGGGATTTTTGTGTGAAATTGAATTCATTGTTGAAATTGCCAATGCATCTACCATGAATACGTCAAAAAACTAAATGTAAAAACTATCATGTTGCTGGTGTTGCCACAAACGAAAAACAAACTTCTTGTTGGAAAACCCGACAGCACATGGTATTATAAAACATAATACGAGAAATTAAATTTTAATAAAAAAAAAGAAATAAAATATTTTATTAGTTTTTGAAAACAATTACAGATATATGACCACCGCAACTATACTTAATTTAGGGCCAGATTGTCCAATGCATGAATAGTGTTGGCCACCAAATCGTCAATTGTTGCTAGTTTCTAAGCATAATTCAGTGATTGAATGACTTTACAAACGAGATCTATAAAGCGCATATTTCAAATTCTCTTCTGGTCATGTTGTGTTACCGATATCAGTTCACTGTAATGTGAGCTAATTTTTTAAAATCTACTATGAATTCATTTTTGATATAATAACGATTCTTTCTGGAATCGTAAATCATAAACCGTATCGCTCTAAACAGTTTTGCTCTTAATTGAGAAGTTCAATTGGTTACTGTGGTAGTCAATCACGTTAAATTTTTCACAGTGTCAGTAAAGCTATGTGCGATAACTAGAAAAATGTTTTATTTACACACATAATTCATTGGTATCATTATCAGTTTTTTTAAAGATATAAAAGGTATTTGTTAATTACAGTGAGTTTTTCTAAGATTTCATTTCTCTAAGGCTAAGTTCGTTAGCATGTAGCATTAGTAGCAAATTTATAATTCTAAAGAAATTAAGCACTTCTGTATATAAAACTCTTTAAAATAGTATAATTTTCTTCCAAATCAGTTGTGTTATATGAACGTAAATTATTAGAATAAAAACCGTCTTACCCATAATTCATATATATCAGGGATATTATATTGTTAAACATATAAGATTTTGGGTAATATAGTTAAGTTTTAATCTTTAGTTATTGCGAACAAAATCAAGAAAATCTATCAGAATAAACACGTGTGATGCTTTTTATAATTCTCTGCTCTCAACCTTAAGAAAAACTACTTAACCATTTTGTTTACATACCTTTGCACCGCTAAGGCCAGCGTTAGCCATATTGAGGCCGTATGACACATTGTGGGCATTATCTAGAAAATAAAAATTTTGAAAATAATATAATGAAAAAGCTAAAAACATATTTTTATTATAGTTAATATTAAAAGATTATTTTATCTCTTTTTTGTTTTACACTAGAGATCTTAATATTTTTAGTTCAATTTCTATATCTTTCTTTTTAATTATATTCCTTTGCATATCCGAAAGGTTTAAACAAAGTTTGTATTATTTTGTTTTTTGATGCATTAACTTAAAGGAAAATAAATGGTTTGCTGATAAAACTACCTAATTTTTATAAATAAGTCATTTCTATAGCTGCAGTGTGGAAAAAAAGGTCACGTAGTTTACGTTTAAAACTGGTGATTGGCCAAACGTAGCAATTTATATGGTTATTTATTTGTCTCCACGAAGCTAGGCTAATTGGCAACTTGGTTATTTAATCCGCTACTCTCCCCTTAAAACCAATAAAATTGTATACGACTGCTAAATTGATATTATTCTCATGTACACAGTATATCTAGTGGGCGTTTTGCTATCCACCACCTGGGTGTGCGTGCGATAAAATTCCAGATGATGCTCAATAACTGGTAACGTAGTCAATTATAGGCCAAAACTGAGTTGTTAGCATCTCGCGAAAGCGTGATCCATTGACCGTTACCGCATTTCCAGCCTCATCTTAGAAAAAAAAACCGGCCCAATCACACTTTCAGACCAATTGAACATACAAAAGTTTCTCAGTAATCGCTCTAGGATTTTCAGAAGCCCAAAAGCGACAATTTTGCTTGTTAACATACCCTGACAACTGAAAAAATAATTTTCTTTAGAAAAACTAGCCGGTTGTTCCTGAATAAATTGAGGGAATCTATGGCGATGTGATTGGTCGGTAGACTTCAATTCCTGCACCAATTGCACTACATAAGGCTTTAAAGTCAAATCCTTATGCAAAATTGGAGAAACCCAATTGTTGAGAACGTCGAGGAATTTAAATATTTTAATGTTATTTTCGTGCAAAATTGAATTCATTGTAACAAATGCCAATGCATCTAATACGAATGTAAAAAAACTAAATGTCATAATAACAAACTTCTTATTGAAAAACCCGATATTTAAAGTAATTAAGCACTTTAATCGTAGATTAATATAAAAGAAGAATTTCTGAGTTATTCACTTTACAGTGTTAACAGCATAAGCTAATAACATAACGCGGCCCCACAAAGGTTGCGGTTCCGTTTGCCACATATCACCATTCTGTAGAAACCGCATCTTTACCCGATCAATCCCATCCACAATATAGTGCGGTAATTATATTTATTGATCGAAATATGAGCTTTGGCTTCATTTTTTTTGGAAATATGCTGTAATAATGCCATTAGTACCTGGATGTGACCATATATGTAGGCTCTGTTTGACTCCAATACTACTCTTTATCAATAAACCCATTGAAGCAATAATGAGTCGCATGGCAGAAGGAAAAGATTTAAATAATAATTAAAAAATATATTTAATACCCTCTTCTCCTTGTAACTTCAATAAAATAATTACTTACAATTAGTTAATTAATAAAAGTCAGTCATTTATAAACAACAAACTATTTTTCAGCATCATCTGAGCACATTTTACTTTTAAAATATTTTAACATCTTTGGCAAGCTTAATTATAAACAGATTTCAAAGTTACACAATAAAATCGTTGACCTAAATCCTCTTGATTAATAAATATACTCGAGTACTCATGCTTATGAAAAACACACTAAAGTCAGCGCCTTTTGACTAAGATTTTATAAATCCAGTTGATATTAAAATTGTCGGTTCTTTATCCGTGTGCATGGGAGTATATGTCTTTTAAGGCTGTATTAACAAAAAGCTTCTTACACGTATAATACAGTTGTTATATGTGTGAATGCATGTGTGTGTGTGTGTAAACGCCTTTAATTTAACACTAATAACATGTTTATTCTCATTGCTGCCTGCTTTCAGTAAACTCAGTTATCATTTTCGTGTTTAAATCAACTCGCAAAATAATTTCCTAGCAAACAAGAATATAGAAAAATTGTGATAATAAAGATCTTGATGATGATGTAAATGTCGCCTATATAAGTACATGCTCACACACAATATATTTCACATATATATTTTTATGTAAAATACACACTTTGCTAGAGGTTGCGAGGAAATGAACAAAACTATTATTTCTGCTTTAATACGCTTGTTTTTGTGTAAATATTAAAAGCTTGTTAACCTCTTTTGCTTGTAGTACTTCAAAATCGACATAATTATTTTGTTGCTATTGACGATTCTATGCAGCAAGGCGAATATGATTTTAATGCAAATTTGTAAGGATGTACGAGCATAAATGAATACAAGAATGAATGACATAGTGGGTTACTAATTTAGTAATTAAATTAAAAATTATAACAGTTCTTTTTTTTTTTTGTTTTAAATAGTGAAATTTTTTAAAAAAATGGATTTGAGTGATAAGAGAATTGCAGCTTTAATAAAGTACAGCTAAGCAAAGTTTGTGTTCTAAAGAGAAAAGATAATTTATTAAGGCATTTATTGCAAGGGCAGCATAAAATATAAATAAAGGGTTTTTCAACAAGAAGTTTGTTTTCTAAAACATAATGAAACAACCAAATTAGATTAAGATGATTTAAATTTTTATTATATTACGAAGAAATTATGAATGAAAAATTATATCGCTGATAAGGCAAAATGACGGTCTTACATCGCTAATCATATCACGGATTTTTAGTTTTAAGGCTAAAATCGATTCGATTAGGGTCATGTGTATTCTCTCCATAACACATCCCCATTAAAAATTGTCCAATGGTGTTAAATCACAAGATGTGGCTGTCCAGTTAAGTGCTAATTGTCGTAAGATTATGCGATCGGGAAGTTTGGTTAGCAATAAATTGACCGTTTCATGGGCTGTGTAACATGTGGCATCGTGCTGTTGAAACCACATGTCAGTGATATCCACGTCGTCGCCAAAACTTAGTTGTAAACATCCATTGACCGTTATTGCATTTCCGGCATTATCTTCAAAAGGACGCAGCCCAATCACAAAAGCAACCCACATAGCGCACCATACAGTGACACGCTGAGCATTCAAAGGCTTGTCAATAATCGTTCTAGGATTTGCAGAATCCCAAATGCGGCAATTTTGCTTGTTGACATACAATGGTAAGTGAAAATAGGCTTGGTCTGAAAAAATATTTTTTTGAATTGAGCGGATCTATGGCGATGTGAATGGTTGGTAGGCTGCCGTTCCTGTACCAGATGAACCTTGACAGTATGATGTGTCACTGTATGGTGCGCTACGTGTTCTGGAAACGTGATAGGGCCATTTTTTTTTTAAGATGAGACTGGAAATACGGTAATTGTCAATGGGCGTTCACAACTAAATTTTGGTCTATTTTTGACGACGTCGATATAACTGACATGCGGTTTCAACAGCACTATGCCACATGTCACACAACATATGAAACGGTCAATTTATTGCAAACCAAACTTTCCTAATATTGTTCTGGCCAGCTATATCGTGTGTTAACACCAGTGGATTTTTTTTACGAAGCCAATTGAATCGATTTCAGTCTTAAAACTCAAAATCCATGATGTGATTAACGATATAGGACCGCCATTTTGCCAAAAAGTGATTACAGACTATGATAAGAGAAAAGATATCGGTCAGCGTTATCGTGGTGGGCATTTGCCAGATACCATTTTTCATTAATAAGTGCCAAACTATTCTCTTCATAATACAATAAAAATTAAATCACCTTAATCAAAATTTTTGTTTTAGCAAACAAACTTCTTGTGGGGAAAACCCTTTATAAGTAAATATATTTATTTATCTTGTTTTTAGTATAAAATTCTTTTCTGTTGAAGATATTGATTTAAGTAATATAAAAATAATACACAAAAAGAACCTTTTTATCAAAATTAAAAACATCCTTTTTTTAAGTGGGCAAATTGTATTTTAGTTTTTAGCTGGTATCTTGAACCAAAACTGGATAATTTAAGCCATTTCAAGCCATCTGGCAACATACCTCCAATTTGCAGATTAAGCTTTAAAGTTGGTAAAAAATTGATTTTATTTTCGTGTTTTTTTTATAAAAGAAAGAAATGAAATCTCTGAAATCATTCTGACAGAAAGACTCCTACCCCAGCGGCGAAAAACATCTAAATCATGTATTATAATAAAATCTTTTTAGTCTATATATTTTCTGTGTTATATATTTTTTATCCTATTTTATCTATTATACGGTTATTATCATAAATAAACCAGTAAAAGAAAAAGGTTCATTTTAAAAAGAAAAAATGATTTATCAAATCGCCATATTGATTAATGAAAAACATTAGGAAAACTGTAAAGTTTTGTCATTGACTTGAACAAAAAAACAACTGTTCTCAAAACCCACTATACAGTTGGGAAATTTACGTAATGCGATATGAAAAAAAAATGTATTATGTAATATTCAGAAACTGTTTTAGAAAAATTTTACAAAAGAACAAGATAAAACACACATAAAACATACACAAGAAACACAGAAATATTTTATAACAAAAAATAAAAAAATAACAACATCATAACATAAATGCATTTATCAGTGTCAGTCTATTCTTTATTGTTATGATATATTAACATCCTTTCTCTTCCCCCTCCATAAATTATTTATTTCACACAAGCTACTTTTCAGAATAATAATGATAATAATGATGCAGTTGCAAAATTTTTATTTGGTTTACACTACACACATCAAAATATTGACATGTTGTCATCGTTATTGATAGGGGAATTATCAAGAGATGAGGCAAATAAAGTATTTGAAAGTTAATTTCAATTTGCGAGCGGTTATCCTTGACATGGTTGCTAAAAAAATATAAAACAATTTTCTAATTAAACGTGTTTTAGTATATAAAATGAAACCTAATTATGCTTATTTATGGGATTACAAGATTGAAAAGAATCCTTTTCCTGTTTTCTTTAAAGAAAACATTATTTGAATTTAATTTGTTGTTCCTAAAAATTAAAACGCATGTAAAATTGTGTAACTAAAAATTAATTTAAAGTTAAATATTTGTATTCAATCTGAATTGGAATATAATATATTTACTATTTATATACATTATCACTATTGATCGCAGGAGAGGTGACATAATTCCTTATGATATCAGTACTCAGATAAAGTAAAATTAAACACTTAAATTCAAATTAAGTGGAAACAATCCATTGTGAGTATATTTGAATTATAAAAAAGGATTATCTATATTTGCAAAAGACTTCCTTGCTAAACTAAAAACAATATAACCTCCTCTTTTCAACATCAGGTGGACAAACAACCCACTTAATTAGAAAATGTGTTGCTTGAATCTAATAACAAAACCAGAAATTTTACCACAACAATATAATTGTAGTTTTACTTTCTTTAGTATAGTCTTAATGCAAGAAAATAATCTCTGTGGTAAGATATTGGGAAAGGCAATTTTTGAAATTTCCTTTACATTTTTCTAAAAAAAACATGCTGCTGTGAAAAATACTAATAAATGTAACTTTAACCATTAGAGAATAGTTGCAAAAATGCAAAAATAATATTAAAAAAAAATAACAAGTGTTTTAAATTTTAATTGTCAAAAATAAAACGCTCTACTTTTATTACAACGTTAGAGGCTAATCGAAAGCTCCATTTTTGTCATTAACTTATTGCAAATATTTATTTTAATATTAGTATACAAGTTAATAATGTCGATTTGTACAAGATATAGCATATTTATAACATATAGTTGGTGTCGAAAATAATAAATCTTGTATCTAATTCAGTATTCGATGAATGCCAAAGTGTAAACATACATTTTTTTCAATCGTCTTAATAATTTTTGCGCCTTAAAAATATGTCTTGCGGAGAGGTACGATAACACTGTTTCATTTGAAGTAAACGGCTGCTGAAAGGTACCGATTGTTGGTAGAGGCACGAACTCAAAAAACAATTGACTTGTTGATCAGGGCAAACAATAAGAAAAAGGCTAGAATATTTGATAAGATACCAGGCCATAAACTTCCATTACGACAACGCTCGCCCACATGCAGCAAGACCGGTCAAAAGCGATTTGGTGAATAGGAAGTTTTGTCTCACCCGCCTTATAGCCCGGACCTTGCCCTTCTGACTACCATTTCCTTCGATCGATGCAGAACGCCCTTGCTGGAATACTCTTCACCTTAGAACAGGGCATCAGAAATTGCTTTGATTTATTATTTACTTCAAAACCGGAGCAGTTCTTTTGGCATGAAATCCATGTGCTACGATAAAAATAGGAAAAACTAAAGCGGAACGATGGACAATGTTTTGAGTAATGTTTCAATTTATTTTGTTATTATAAATGCATTTTTCTAGCAAAAAATCGACATTATTATCGCATATTACATTACTTTTTGCTGTTGCATTCTAGCCCATAGCGCTATCCTATCAATGCCCGAGTAACCGTCGCGATTTCCATAATGATCGTAACGTAACATCCGTGTTCAATTTTACAGAAACAAACAAAAAAAAAATAAAAAGCAGCGTGTACACTGTACGAGATGGTGCATTTTTTGGATCCAATGGAGTCTGCTGACTCTATTGTGGATCAGGTTTACTCTGTTAGCGGAATGAGGATGTTCATTGCTGAACAATTGATTGATCTGTATTAAAAGTCAGTCTATTTATGATAATTTGCCAGACTTAACTGATCATAACTGCTAACCTTTTGAACTAACGTTTTGGAATACTCTACTATTCTCTTCCTTTTATATATTCTCGATTTAGTATAAACAATCAAATAATTTCGCAAGCAGTTAAACCTCTTTTTTAACCCATTATCACCTATACGAGTAAATATTCTTCAATTGTTTGCTTAAATCTTATTCAAATGCATAACAAAAAAATATAAAAACTATAATTCCATATTTTAAAATAAAGATTTTTAAACTTTGTCTTTAAGTTAATGAACAGGTCCGTTAAAACATTTTCCTAACCTTAATATCTTATTTTATATGGATTTAATCTCTTCCAGGCCAGTAATTAAAAACAAAAAATGTTATATTTTTGTAATTTGTAGAAACTTACCTCATTTAATATTTGATATAAATAACACACCGATACAGGACTTAAAGGTTTGTAATGATTTCCAAATGTGTACATATACCAAATACCAGGAGCAGGAAATATAACAGTTAACATATCATAAATGGCCATACCTGTAAGAAAAATACTAATTTAGTTAATTGAACGCTAATTGCTATTACTAAACTGTAATTAATTTTATTAAGTCTTAGGCTTTCACATTTGTTTATTTTTCGATAACTTTTTTCAGTTGAGTCGAAAGTTATAGACAACAAATTAATTATGTGTACTTTGCATTATACAAGGATTAGGATTCTGATTTGCTCAATAATAAAAAAAATCTGTTTAAAATCTGCTTAAAGTAATAATTTGACAACAGCTTATATTTCCCATGCAAACTAGGTTTGCTATTTTAATGTATCGTATCGCTGTCTCTACAATCAGTAATTGGTTGACAAATGTGAGGTTAGGAACTGAATTTCCCATCAAAGGATTGAATGTCATAAATTGATTTGTCATCTTTTGATGTTAATTTAGTAAATCGTTACTAAATCTAAAGTATGGAACAGAGAACTTCAAAATCATGTTTTTTCTTGATTTTATTCAGCACAGAAGTTTTTGTTCATTTTAAAGAATAAACAAAAATTCAATGATGATTAAAAATCATATTCATCTTGCTGAACACATCAAATTTTGATTATGAGTAGAAGTAACAAATCATTTTTTAAACAAGTTCCAACAGGCAAGAGAAAAACTTGCATTAAATTCATTGCATCAACACGTTCTTATTCACATAAATTCATACAACATGTTTGAACCGACCGTCTGTGTGCCTTGAACAATATGATATACCAACAATGCAAAGAACATACCCAATTGAGCATTGATAAACATTTGCTTTTTTATTGTTTGCTTGTCTTTTGTGATTTAAATTTTGAAGCTGAGTAAATATAAAATTGCCTTATTATTAATTAAAATTTAAAGAATAAAGTTTTTAATTTGTTACATTACTAATATGAATTAATAGTTAAAAAATATGAATTAATAGTTAAAAAAAAAATTTTAATAAATTGTTGAGTTTTTACTTAAAATAATTATACCGTTTTTTATTTATTGTTCTGTTTTTGTATAATGATGTACATCAAAACCAACTCTAAATTAAAATAACAAAAACTTGCCGCTGTTAAAATGAACAAATTCATACACAATGATTTCTTGCTTTTTGTACTTCAATGTTTAAGGCATCGCCGTTACTCTGAATTCTCTGCACTACTAAACTAAATTAATTTTTTGTGGCCACAGTTGGCTAATGCTGACATGAGTGAGAGATATATTTAGAAACTGTGTGATTAGATTTACATCCGCGCCTGCCCATGAAGCCTTAATCAGATGGTGGACCAATCCACTGCATAATTTGGAACGTCATGCTCGTCCTAGGAAGCCGAAGCTATATTTCTATGCAACAGAACTTTCTAGTTGCAACTTTGATGATTCCAGAGCAGGAAAGAGTTGGAGACTTAAGAGTTGGAGACTTTCCAACTCCTGTCCAGAACACATGTCTAGCATGCTCACTGGATCTAGGAACATTTCACCAGGTAGATGTTATTAAAGGTGAAATGAACCCGGCCACCATAGAACCATAGACTGATATGGGGCCGCGAAACCACAACCACCACGATACTCCCATATAGGGGCCAACCTCAATTATCAGTCAGAGAACAGTTAAATGTCTAAAGAAGCAAATAACGGAACTATGCGAGCTTACTGATGCTCGTGGAAATAAAGTGGAGTTTCCAGTTGTACCCCTGCTGACTTCAGGGGACTGGGCTCCCTTTTTCCCCAGTTGCACAGGTCTAAGTTGATGCTATCTCCAAAGACCATATATATGGGCCCCGGGGGGTAGATATATTTAGAAAGTTATATTTTGATAAATTTCCCTCTAGCTTAATTTCTAAATTTGGCGATGGCAATTGGCCGCTTCATTCTTATGATTTAACGTCGCTGGATTATCTTCTCTGGGATCATTTGAAAGACCGTGTTTACGTAAACAACCTAAAAAAACTAACGCTCTGAAACATGAAATTAGGCTTTGTTGCAAAATGTTCTAGAGGTGGGGACATTTTCCCGATATCATACCATACTATATATTGCCTTATTTCGACTTCGTATGGCTATTAATAAAACTAAAGTTATCAAATATGTGTTAATACGATTTACTTCCTAACCGCAAATTTACCCATCTTATTAATACAATCGGACTACCCCTTTAAAAACTACAGCATTGTATTCGAATTTTTTTTTTTTATCAAATCGGAAACATATTGTTGACATTTTTATTATTTATAAAATAACCTACTTTTCACAAATTTTCTGCATTTTTTAAATAAATAATACTTTTTCGTATTGTAGACAATAACAAAATATATTATAATAATATACTTGAAGTAACTTATGTTTTTATCACTGAGAGTCAAATTAAGCTTCGTAATGTTAATGTTATCATTTTCATTGATAGTTAAAATGCCCATACAAAGAAGTAACAAAGAAATATGATAACCAATTAAGGCCTAATAAGCAACTGTATGCTGATGCCTATTAACCCAATTTCGGATATAAAAAGGGAAAAATCAAAAATAAAACATATTATTAAAGCAAAATACGCACAAGACAAAAATAAATGTAAATAACAACATGAACTTTTGAAAGACAATAATCTGATACCCTTTATCAGCACTTCTGTTACAAAGGATATTTGTTAATATCGTTTGCAACATTCAAAAATAATAAAAATATTTTTTTAATATATAGATTGTTTTGTTGTCGTTGTTATTCCCTCCTTATTCTTGTGCTAGTGGCAGTTTTTTATACCCTTAATTTGAATAAAATTAATTCTTTCTAAAGGCACACAAATATGTTAAGAGCCTTAGCTACGGTTGTAAATCGAAATAGTAATGTTAAATTTTCAAAATTGTGTTGAGGAATTGTTTAATTAATAATGCTCAATGCTGGATGTTCTTCCATGTCCTTTTAAAGCGTAGCGACAACAAGACAAATTTTGTATACTTTAAATTTGTTCAAAAAAACGAGATGAGACGAGATCTTATCGGAAGACAGGATAATTTGTATATAAATAAAAAAAAAAATTGTTAAAATAAAAGAGATGAAACGGTTCAGGCCACAATGCTTTCTTACGTTATCTTGTAAAACTTCAGAAGTTTTATTGAAAATAAATAATTATTAATATTAGTAGCGGCCTTTTTTAAATAAATTTAATACTATATTTTTTCAGCATTTCGCTTTCCTGTGGATAGCTTCTTCAGGAAATTATTTTTTTTATTTTTTTTTTTATTAATTTTTTTGGAAAGAAAAAGGAAAGATAAAAGAAGGTGGTGAAAGTAAAAGGATAAAAGGTTTTTATTTTTTTTTCATTCAACACTTCCACTGCTGTTAATGCAATAACCAGTGATGGAACATCATCGACGACTTCCATAAAGATAAATACCGACGAAAGCATAGATAGAAAACTTACTTAAATTGATTTTAGTTAATGTTCATATGTAAATATTAATTTTAAAATTAAGAAAACAAAAATAATAAATAATAATAAAGAAATTTGCAGAATAATCGCTACATCCACTATCAGCTCTCTTCTTTTGATTGCTGCAGCGGCTTAAAAACTGTTACAAAGAATACATAATATATTTTTGCAATCATAATATATAACTTCTAAATATAATATGTTAAGTTAAATAAAAACTTGTAAACAAGGATTGACTAAAAATGAATGTTTCATTTCTGACTAAATGATTTTCCATCAGTTCACTAACATGTTTAAGGGGTATTGGTTAATTTGAGTACTATAAGATTAAGTTTACTTCAACCTTCTTTTATTCTTTATGAGTGGCAGTAGAAACTTTCTTATCTTTATTTGTTAGCTTTAAAAATCAATGTTATTTTTAGTTTATTTATTTCAAAGAAATAATAAGAAGGGAAGAAGGAAAAAAATGGCTCCATCATTCTGGAACTTATTTCACAAACAATTGTAATAGCAGTTATACAAAATAAAATTATAGCAAACCGTAAAGATGCGTACATAGAAAAATTAATATTAAATAATAATTTAATCATAAATCATCATCATTAAGACAGGCAGGCAGCCAAGCAGATTTTGATTATTATATGATATTAATGCATCATGAGACTGTTACTAATCACTTCCTGTTAAGAGCTCAAGCAATAGTCGTCAGAAGGACAGTGAATATATTTTTTTCTATCTAATAAGCTTTGAGTTGATAATAAACGGTTACCCACGCATAAAAGAGCCCTAGGCCATGAAACATGATAATATTTTATTATATTAACTTAAAAAGGGAGCAAAAAGAAAATGTTGCAAAAATATATTAAATAAACTTAACGTTATATAAAAATCAAAATGTAATCCATAAATAAGAAAGAGTACTTAACTTAAGATAATGAAGTAAATTATTTTTATATTCATTTTCTAAGTAACAAATTCTTTGAAACAATTTTGGTTTATTTTGTTCAGATCTTCCCTATTGTATCATTTAAAAATCATTAGTTCTAAATACTTTCATCTTTTTTCATGTTAAAATACAGGGATGGATATGCAACCCTTGAAATTAAAATAAAAATAAAATAACTTTCCCCTTGATATTATTTTTTTAAAGATGTTGTGCGTAAACTAAGTAAATGATTTTGATTTTGTTGTTACTTATGTATGTGCGTACTTTAAAAATTATTTTATCTACATGCATTCATATATATAAATATATGTAAATTTTGTTCTTGTTTCTTTTTAATAGCCACATTATTTCCGGAAAACTAAATGTTCTTCTTTAGAGTAGGTAACGAGAAAAGAAAATCATTTTGCTAAGCCATAGAAGGGCAATATTTTTAAAACTTTAAAAAATATTTGGAAACCCTGTAATTAATTTTAGAATTTGAATTAGATGAAACCACAACTGTTTATTAAACGAAAGGAAAAATTTAAACTAAAGATAAATTTTAGAAAAAAATTTAACAAAAACATAACAGCAATAGAGAAGAAAACATACAATAATTCCAATAACAGAGTCACAGTGTGCACTGCATGCGAGTTGAAGCCAAAAAACATAATATACAACAAACTATTTTATAAGCTATTCTAGTCCTCTAGTGGATCTCACTATGATATATCGGGTTTTTCAACACGAAGTTTGTTTTTCAATTGTGGCAACATTAACAATATGATAGTTTTATCATTAAGGTTTTTGACGTATTCGTAGTAGATGCATTGGTACAATGCATTCAATTTCGCATGAATATCGTGCTGTGAAAATATTGGTTCTGTTAATGTTAGATTTCGTAAAACTCGTAATATATTCGGACAACATAATCGTCCTTCTAAAAGCGCTATTAAAGGTTTGGTCGTTAAATTTACGTCGAAAGCTTCGCTACAAACTGTGGGAACACCGACGCGTGGTCTACCGGGTCGTTCAACTAAAAACATGGCAGCCGTAAGTCACAGTGTCAAAGCAGAACCAAATTTGTCAATTTCTCGACGTTCTCAACAATTGTGGTTATACAAAACCAACACATGGCGAATTTTGCGTAAGGATATGATTTTAAAGCCTTAAAAAGTTCAACTGGTGCAGGAATTGAAGCCGATCTACCATTTACATTGCCGCAGATGCGCTCAATTCATTCAGGAATAACCGGCTGGTTTTTCTAAAAAACAATTTAAAAGAATCTCAGGGTATTTTATCAAACAAAATTTGGGCTTCTGTAAATCCTAGAGCGATGATTGAGAAGCCTTTGCATGCTCAACGTGTCACTGTGTAGTGCGCTTTGTGGTCTGGAGACAGTAACGGTCAGTGAATGAGGCTGTCGCTATTTGCGTAAGGATTTTATTTTGAAGCCTTAAAAGGTTCAACTGGTACGGGAATTGAAACCGAGCGACTATTTAAGATTCGCTCAATTCATTCAAGAACAAACCAGCTGGTGTTTTTTAATCGATTGTTCTGACGAAGCCTATTTTCACTTGTTAGAGTATACCAACAAGTGTAATTGCCAAATTTGGGCCTTTGCATGCTCAACGTGTCACTGTTTGCTGTGCTCTGTGGTCTGGAGGCGTGATTATATAATTTTTTTTCGAAGATGAGGCTGCGGTAACGGTTAATATATCACGCTATCACTAAATGCTAACAACTTAAATTTAGCCTATTATAGATGACGTTGATATCACTGTGTGGTTTCAACAGGACGGTGCTTCATGTCATACAGTTAATGAAAGGATAATTTTTTTACAAACCAAATCGTATGAATTAACAGCACTGGATTATTTTTTGCCGGGCTATGTTAAGGACAAAGTCCATGTGGACCCAATCGATTCGATTTCAACCTTAAAACTCAAAATCCGTGATTTGCTTAACCAAGTAGTATTGCCATTTTGCCAGCGTGGTAGTGGTAGACATTTGTCAGATATCATTTTCCATTTATAATTGCCGAACTTTTCTCTTCGTAATACAATAAAAATGTGAATCATCTGAATCTAAATTGTTTTGTTTTATTTTTCTTTAGAAAACAAACATCTTGTTAAAAAAAACCTTTTATATAAAGAGAACAGCAGCGAAAAATTTTATGTGGTGTGTGACTTGTGACTTGTTACAATTACATTAAAATCGATTAATTATGAATATCCCTCTTATTTTCGTTTATCGAATTAGCTGGTTAAATAAGTAGGAAATCTAAGGTAGCAAAATGCGAAAAGTCCTGATGATGAATGTAGCGATACAAGAAAATGCTGCATTACATTATATTTTCGTTAAAAATTAAAATCAACATTTTTAAAGGCACTATCGTTTTGAACAAATTTAGAAAATTTAGTATAAAAAAAACGTGAACATTATAAGCCTAATTATAAAAATGTTATTTTGATTTTAGCAAAACTTTGTACTTCATTTATATACATGAAACTCTCCTCCCTCAATGTTTTTAAAACTACTTTCATATTTTTTGTTTTTTTGGAAGTGTCGCGAGAGCGACATGGTTATGGTGTTATTTGCATTGATGGATGTTATAATAAATAAAGTAAACATGGATGTGCGTTAATAAATAGCTTTATTCAGTGGCATTGAATTTCAGTAGTGTTTCAGCTTTATGGAAAGTAATAAACTTAATTTTAAGTAGGTGGATTACGAGTATAATATTCTTTTTTATATTGAAACTGTTAAATTTTTTTAATCGATAATAAAAGCTTGCCATATTTGGAATTAAATGACAATCTCATATGGTCGAATATCTTTACATGGTAAAGTATTTAACAAGCGAACATTTACAATGTACGTGTAAACTTATTTCTGGTACTACTTGAAAAGCTACTCAGTTAAAGTTGCTCATTGAAAAAACTATTATAAAAAAAATTGTATTTCATTCTTTCTCGAAAAGTTACATCAATGCCAAAAAATATAAGATGGTCTACTTCTTCAGTGGGTTAGCAAATAACGAGATATCTAAGTCAATAATAAAGGTTTAAAAAATTAATTTAAAAAAAATGAAAAGGAACAATATATTCGAAACAGTTACACAATTCTAAATGCACACACCTGTGTGAAATATATATGGGACATTTTCATTAAAAATTGTGTAAGTCCATTTTAGATCAATAAAAAGTTTACAAAAATAAAATAACTTTATGATCACGACACTCACAATTCTCCAATAAATCATGAGACTAACTTTCTCAAAATAAAAGAATTATCATTGAGAATGATTATAACTGAGATGTCATTATTGAATTTTAGCTTGTCAGTATGGGGGTTGTGGGTTCGATTCCCAACGAAGACCTTGGTTTTTGTTCACTACAAAAATAAAAATTTACTGTTGGGGAGGCTGCTCAGCGATCAAGGCATAGTTACTGGTCGCTGCGCTGTCTTATATACGGCAGTTAATTTCCGACTATTCTTCTACTTTTACCACCTGTTTCATCTCTTCCTAAAGAATGTAGCACGGTACTTGACCAAATGGGCATTGTTGCCTGAAGTGCTACCTTTCTTAAAAAAAAAAAATTAGGGACACAGTAACATATGTGGGAACACACCTCCTTCATATTTTTTTCCGCAGAACTCTAAGCAGTTTAATTTTTTCTAACTCGGCTGGTATACTTTAGTTTCTAAATCCTTACTAACTTTTAAAAGACTTTTCGAGTTTTAGATAAAACCAACCAGATTTAGTAACATTTAATTCGCAAACTTCCCTCTGTGCGTTACAATATAAAATCAATTTGATACCTTATAAACGAAAAAAAGGCGCATTAAAATTTAAAAATATATTTTAAACTATTTTAAACCCATCACTTAAATATCTGCCTGTAATATAAAATATAATCTGCAAACGCTTAACTTTGATTTTGGTAATTTAAACCCTTTAACAATCTTTCATGGAAATGTTGAATGAACTGATAATTATAAATAACAATTATATATATATATATCTATATATATATATATATATAAATATTTCAAGCAGGGGTCGTTATGTAAAAATTAAATATATTGTTTTTATGATTGATTTATTAAATTGAGGTGAGGCGAAATGTTGAACACAAAAATAACATTTATTTAATTTTGTGCTTAAAAAATTATTTATAGAATATTAAAAAGATCAATTAATTATAATTATTATTTATAATTAATAATAATAAACATAAGCCGTAAAAATATTGTTAATTAGTTATTAACCACAGTAGTTTGTATAGAAATAATTAAAGTAAATAATATAATATTATCTGTTAAATTCTACTCACCCATGAGCACAAAATTAGTTGGCGTCGACATTTTCTTTTTACTTAATATCAGGACAATCAACGAATTCGATAGAACGGTCGTTATCAATAGAAATGGCATACTATAGCCATACAAAGGTACAATATATTCTACAGGTGAATCACAAGTTACATTCCAATATGAACTGTTTGTTTCAAGATCAAAATTTTGACATCTTTCTTCACCAAAATACAAATCCGAGTAATTTAGATGATTATGACGTGTGTTATTGTTATCATATTGAGAATTTAGATAATTGCTAGCTGAATTTATAAATACATCTCCATTAGTATCATAATTAATGATGCTACTACTTATTATACTATTAGCATCAACTTTGGCATTATTGCTATTGCCTCCTCCATCTTCATCTCCTCCACTCGCAGCCGACCATTCTAAGGGGGCTGTTGATGTAACATAATTGTAAACTAAACTATTATTATAATAAATATTGTGCATATTGTTATTATAACTGACAACCATTGAGGGATCCAATACAGCAGCTACAGTATCTGTTACTGCGTTGCCAAAACTTGCTTGTAAATTCATTTTTAGTTTTATTATTTAAAATATATAAATATATTTTGTTGCAGCAGTCAACAGAATACTCTGCTCCATTCTGCCTTTAATTTCAATTAATTCATTTTCAGTTATTCATAAACTTATAGTAATCTCCTGATGATTTTATAAAATCTGTAAGAGAAGATTATAAAATAAATATTTTAATTGTTTTTGTGCTGCAATTTTTTTTTTTTCATTTATTTACATTTAATATTTTTTTCTATATTTTTTTATTATTTTATTACCTCAAGTAATTATTAATATTTTTTTATTTAATACCATTGAACTTGAGCAGATAAAGAGGTCTGCAAGAAAGTGTACTCTTGTGCTTTAAATATAATTTTCACTTTACTTAGTACAAACATACTTCTCCGTTTGCTTGTAAAAATTTAGAAAACAACAAACTTTAAACAGATTAAGAACTTTACATATGATGTAAAGAGGGAAGTAATCATTATTATTCTAAATTACTAATGAAATATATTTTAAACAGAAATTTACAGTGTGTTGCTTTTAGTAAATTTCCGTTCGAGTTGAATTCAACCACAAAGTCTTACGTTCCACAAGTGGATCACTCTCTAATTTTTTATTTTATATTTTCGTAATTGACTTACAATATACTCCAGAGATAAGCGTTCCATAGAGAGACACTTTGTTTTTGTATAACTTTTTCTTTTAAAGAGAAGTAGCAACAATGCCTACTTACTCAAGTACCGTGCTACATTCTTTAGGAAAGGGATAGAGAAGAGATGAAACAGCTGGTGAAAGTAGAAGGATAGTTGGAAATTAACGGTCGTATAAAGACAGCAACAGCGATCAGTAACCATGCTTTCCTCACTGAGCAGCCCCACCGAAAGTCAATTTTTATTTTTGTAGTGAAAAAAAAATCCAAGGTCTTTGTTGGAAATCGAACCCACAACCCCCAGTCATGTAAGCCAGCATACTACCTACTAGCCTGCAGGGGCACCTTTTTTGTATAACTTGTTAGACTTGTTCTTATAATGGGTAATACTCTTTATTGATTTCTATAGTAGCATACACTACTTCAGCTTAGTGCTGTAACATGAAAATATATAGCATTCTAACTTTACACTAAAGTTTGGAAAAAGTTAAACTACACAATTTTTGAGTTCTGTATCTGAAAAGTGAAGATATAACCGTGTTTTTCTTTCTAAACTGCCTGTCTTCCTTTATGCCTGTAACAAAAATAAATAATAATATTAATAATAATAATAAACTAAGTTGAAAATTAAAGGATGGCACACCATATAGAAATTATTTACCTTTATATGGTCTTTTTTTTTAAATGTTAAAACTATTGAGTGTTGTCATATTGAAATGAAATTGATGATCATATTTGTATCTTTTACAGCGCTAACAAACATTTAAAATTTATTCTTCTCGAAAAATTATCAATAAGACGAATTAAAGGGCCATATGATTTTTACGAATATGGTCTCATTTTTAAGCTTTTAAACGAACATTTGAAATTAGTACGAGATGTGTGTACTCAGTAACAAGAAGTAAATAAAATAATATTTAAAGTGAGAGTGAGATCTAATTATTCATAAATTTTAAGGACAAATAACAAAGACATCAAATTATAATTTTGACAAAGTACAGTATACTTGGTGTTAAGGCCAACTCGGGCTTGGCTAAAAAATTTTTTAACAAATTCTTGAATATAAAGTGGAAGCAATGCACAATTACTGAAATAAAAAATAAGTTTTGAACCCAATGAATAATATATGATTTTTAATAATTAATCATTTGCATGCTTATGTTCACGATTTACTATTTCCAAATTTCTAAATGTATTTTAAAAATCTTGCATATATTTTCCAAATTAGGCTATAACAGGGTGATTACAATTTTCTAGTAAAGTTTTATCAAAAAGAAGTTTGTTTTCTAAAACAAATTAAAACAAAAAATTTTGATTAAGTTAAATTAAATTTTCAATGGTATTACGAAAAGAAAAGTTAGGCAATTATGCATGAAAAACGATATTTGGCAAATGTCCATCACGACCACACTTTCTTTCATCAAGGTTTTTAATAACTTTTGGCAAAATTATACTTTGTCCATAACATAGCCCAAACAAAATAATCCAGTGGTGTTAAATCATACAATCTGGTTGGAAATAAATTCATCGTTTCATTGGCTATGTAACATTGGCAAAATCCTGTTAAAACCACATGTCAGTGATTTGCACGCCGTTAGTAATAAGTCAAAATTGAGTTGTTAGCACCTCGCGACAGCGTCATCCACTGATCGTTACCGTCTCCAAACCACAAAACGCACCATACAGTGACACATTGAACATGCAAAGGCTTTTTAATCATCGCTCTAGAATTTTCAGAAGCCCAAATTTTCGTTGACAACATACCCTGAGATTCTTTTAAATGATTTTTTAAAAAAACCAGCCGGCTATTCCTGAATGAACTGAGCGAATCTGCGGCGATATGAATGGTCAGTCAGCTTCAAATCATGCACCAGTTGAATCTTGTGGTTTTGGATAACCCCAATTCTTTAGGAATTGACAAATTTGGATTTGATTCAACACTATCGCTCACGGCTGCAATGTTTTTGAGTTGATCGACCCGGTCGAACATGCATCGATGTGACAATTTAAAAACCCATTATTATTTATTTGTTTGTGAAATTCTAAAAAAAACTATGAACATAATAAAAGTCATACATTTATAGAGCTGGAGTATTTAAGTTAAAAACTATATTATATTTTAAATTTATTTTTATTTAGTTGTAACTGTTATTAATTATACTATCCAGTGTAACAAAGAAATATTCAAAATAAAATTATAATAACGAAACTACGTTCTTAGCTTGAGTAAGATTTTATTTTTTACATAAAACCAATTATTTTAATTACCGAACTAGTCTTTTAGCTCTACAAAATTGCAAAATGTTTTCAAATTTATGCTTAGTAATTTTTGTTAAGGTAAATTTAATACCATTAAGATACATGAAATATAGAAATTCTTTGAAAATTTGCTTAAAAGAAATTACGACTTATTTGCTTTCAAGGAGTCAATTATAAAATATATTTTACATTTTAATGAGCTATTTTCTGATTTTTATGTGCTTTTCAAGGAAAGTAAAATAGAATTTCTACGAAACCTTTTGTTAAAATATATTACTATTTTGATCCATGAACAAAAACAAGAATACATTATTTTCAAATTATAATTCGTTTCCAAAACATAATCCATAATGATTGTAAGTTTTAATAACAATATTAAAAATTATTTATTATCCGCAATTTTTAGAAATCATTAAAGAAAACTTCTTTCTATTATTTTATAAAACGAGAGGCACAAGAAACATGATTTTCAAATTATAAATGAAATCGCCTAGTAACTCTAAAAGCAATATTTCTACGCCGAGTTCTAATGTAATTTCTAAGTATTTATTTTTTGGCAAACAAAATGTAACACACGTTTTTTTTTTAAATTTAATGTTTCAAAGGAATTAAAGAAAAGTATTCGCAAGTTTAGTTAGTCTTGATTTTTATAAATTTTTTCCCATTTAATATGTTATGTTATAAAAATCTATGCAATTTTAATTTAAAAATAAATAAAGTCGAAAAGTAAGTTTTATTATGAGAATAGTAATTTTTAAAATGGAATTATAATTTTCAAAATGCAGTTGCACAAATAAAAGTGAGAACAGTAAATGAATATCTATAAAAAGTATTTCTTTTGGCACAAATAGGGATTGTAGGTGACAAAAAATCAATATTCGAAACAAGTCAAGCGCGATTAACACTAATAGTTTAAGCAGTAAATTAAAAAGGAGCAATGATTTCATAATTATAAAGTTTCTTGCATTTTTATTATTTTCATATTTATGTATGTGCGATTTATAATTCTTATTTTGAAATTAAAAGTATTTCTTTTATTCATCACTACAAATGTTGGTTTAAAATTATCCTTTTAAGTTTATATAGCCTTGGTAATTTTTGCTAACTCGAAACTTAACACTTTTATAATTATTACAAGTGTGAACTTTTATTAAAACCAAAGCAAAAGATAAATTAAATTACAACTTGCTCAACGTCAATGTTGCGGTAAATTTATTCAAACTATTTTGTTAAATTTCATCAGGTTGTCAATTTGACTTGCAGTGAAATAACGTAAACTTCAATGTGGTTGTGTCTTCTGGCTGAAATTGTTGCAAAGAATGAATCGTAAAATCAAACGCATTAAAGTGCAATTCAATCTAAGTTTCTTGAATTGCGAAATAGATCTAGTATAGATTTCTTTTTCTTTTACGTATAAATTTTACACAATTTTTGATGATTTCAATGTAAGAAGCCTTAAATTTTCTGTTTTACATTTTACCATTTAAAAATTCTTTTTACAAGTAAAATAGATTTGAAGGGAATATAATTTTACACAATATTGCATGACAACATTCTGAAAATCCATAAAAATGTTTTTATTCTTGTAAACATAGCTTTTGTTTTCGGCTGACAGTGAAATTTTTTATACCCTACTGTAGACTAAAATTTTTCAGTTCTTTATGCAAAAGTATAAATAAAATCGATTTAACTGCAAAGTAATTTATGTTTTCTTGCATGCAAAGAATGTGACATTTAAAGTATATGCAAACCTGTATATTATACTTTTCGCGCATAAGTGTGTAGATGCAGAGAAAAACCTAAATAATTATTATTTCAACAAAGATTTATTTTAAGTTAACTTTTAGATTTATTCCTAATTTAATTGATATTAGTAATATTATTTCATTTTATGTTTGCTAAGAAAATAATTGTTTTGCAATTAAATATTTGCAAATTAGTGTCTTTAATTATATTTTTTTTATTTATTTAAAGAAAATAATTATTTTTAAAAAATGTTTGTTCCCAAAAACTAAACTGCGAAGAAAACAACATGACAATAACCAAGTGTAATATCTAGCTCTTTTTCTGTTCCGTTGTGAAATGCATATTATCTCTGCTAAGATATTAAAAATCAAAATTTATTTTTATTTTTAAATCGAAAAGTGTTAAAAGTTTCCAAATATTTAACAAAAAATAAAAATATAAGTTATCCTATTTTATTTAATTGCTTCCTGAAATCATTTATAAAATGCATTTTACTTACCACCCTTGTGTTAAAATGACTTTATATATGGAAGAAGATATAAGGCGTAGGGCAACAGAAAAACAAATATTGAATTCGAATGGATCGATATAGCATCATTAAAGCTTATCGCTTGTATTAGTTTTCAATAAAGTATTTTCTATTCTAAAAATATCCACATGTATACAAATTTATTACACTTAAGAGGAATATACAATTTTTGTTCAGAAATTTTTCGTTAAGTGCTCGTTCTATTCGATATTAAATATTTTAAATAATAAATTGATAATTTATTCGAATATTATGTGGTACATCAATATGAAACAAAATATGTAATGTGCGTATTCAATGGGGTACACTCCAACAATTTCACGTGCCTACTATTAAAGTTCAAAATACAAGAAAAATTAAAATTTATTTTTATATTTTGTACTTTCTGGTTTAAATAAACAATCTGAATAAAATTTTAAATGGCAAAATATATTAAATTTTAATTAAATTTTAAATCTTATATTTCATTTATTTTTTATTTATAGTGAACTCAACAATGTATGTAAAATTCAAAATATTATACTCTAT
This sequence comes from Trichopoda pennipes, assembly GCA_030448955.1. NCBI lineage: Eukaryota > Metazoa > Arthropoda > Insecta > Diptera > Tachinidae > Trichopoda > Trichopoda pennipes. The sequence goes on from JASKUP010000023.1 coordinate 3,462,771, forward strand.
ACATCAATTTACATCACCTAAGGACACCCTTTAATTTCACATACTTATAGTTATTATTAACTTAAGTGCGTGTGCACCCTTTTACGTATCTGACGAGAATAGTCATTCCACCATATGCCGGACTCCGTTGCGGCCACCGACTAAAAGCCCACCGTAAGTCCAGTATATTTTGACCACCCCGGCACCGCTCTCGCTTGACCTTGGAGAGGATCCCTACTTGGGTAGTATGGCCATGTCCCCGTAAGCCTGCTTCCAGGTACACACTTTGAGCACTAGATCAGTGCCGGTTCATCGTCACCATGTCCAGGTCACGTTTCTTCATGCGAAGTACACGCTCCACATAATTCGCCACGGCAGTCCAGTTTTCGCGACTGCTAACCATTTTGTCCACTATATTCGTTGCTGTCGTTCGCCCAGTTTGTGCCTCCATTTTCGCGCGGTATCCACACCAGCGGTGGCACTTGAAGAAGGTGTAGCCAGCATCGTCTACCACATCATCATTCTCGTAAATGCAGAAGCAACTGCTGCACTTCCCCATATCATGCAGATACTCCCCCCGGGGACACGTGATAGTCTTTATGGATTCTACTACTTCCATCTAGACTAGTGTCTTGTGGGGTAAAAGGAAGTCCAGACCCCTTCAAGGCTAGTAGGAGTCATCTGGACCATCCACTATATTTCCACGGGAATCAGTGGCCCGCAGAGTTCCGCTTTTGGTCTCTTTAGGCATTTAGCTGTTCTCTGGTAGTAGTTTATTACCCGTTCTATAGCCTGCAAATCTATCGGCCGCATTCCCACTATTACGAGGAAAGCAGGTGGGGATACAGCGCGGTAAGCAGAAGTGATCCGCAGTGCAGCTGTTCTTTCCACCGACAGTAACGCCTTTGCCCTGCGTTTGACACTCAATGTCTGCACCCATATCTCACTTCGATATAGTAGAATGCTGTTCTAGGCCTCCATCAGTAGCCTTCGCCTACTTGGGTTAGGTCCCCCAATATTCGCCATAAGTCGGTCGAGTTGTGCCGCTATCTTTGCTGCTTTTGTTATTTAGTTGTGGATCTGATTCCAGTATATCAGCTTTGGATCCACGATTTTTCGATCTTATCCAACCATACATCGAGACATCTATCCCGATAGGAATTTGTCGCCTGGTGAGCAGCAGAAGCTCCGTGTTATGCGCGGCAAGTTGCAGACCGTGTGAGTCAAGCCATGTCTTGGTTCTCAACATGACTTGTCGCAGTTTACACTGAGCTCCCTCTGAGGTGCCCGCCTGTAAAGGACGTAAAAACACATTCTGTATAGATTTCATGCGCTTGGCAATAACGGTTTAAAATATACGTCCATATAAATAATCTACTGGGTCATCCTTTAATACTTAAATTTATTTTCCTATTCATTTCTGTTAATGGGAGCTAATTGATCCCAACCTAGTTAAAATATTGCATGGGTATCCGTGGGTATCAATAAACTTTTAAAAAGCTTATGTGCTTAATAAGAATTTTTTTAATAAAAACAAACTCCCAAAATCTTTCCAGTCTGTTCGAAAATGACGGAGTCCTACAGAAACAAATAGAATAGATAGATTGATAAATTTCCAATTTAAAAAATAAAGTTGGGTAATAATTCAACTACTCAATCATTATTTTACCCTTAATTTATTTACATCATAATAGTACAACTGATTTTAAAAACTATAAGATTAAAAACTGAACACCGAACGTAAGGCAATATGTACCATAATTATGGTGAAGGGTACATAAAAGTCAGAATGGTCGAATTTAGCAATCATATTTGATTTTATTACCATGTAAACAAATATTAGTTATTGCCATGGTTTTTATCAAACAAACTCTGCAATAGAACAGCATAATTCCATTGAAGCCTTTTCAAATATTTGCCATTAAATATCATTACAGGTGAAACAACAATCTACCATGGATCAAACAAACAAACAAACAAACAAAACACACACGTATAAGTTTTTGTACATTTTTTTATTTTTACAAAAACAAATCGGAAATATTCTTTGTAGAATGATTATATATCAAATAAACCTTGAACACTGCTTACAAACTTTTGTTTCTAGTTAACAGTTTTTGCTCTACTCCTTAAATCAAATGAATAAAAACATGAACAGCAATCACAGGGCAATAGCGTCGTCCTTGAAATGCTATAAACAACTAATGGCAAAAACTGTTAACAACGCAACAACAGTTTTAGTTGCACATATGTATATATGTGTGTATACATAAAAAATATCTCAATTGACAAGCAACCATAAAAAACGACTAAAAAAAATTACATCAGCATTTACTTAAATTGATGGCATGAACTTAAATATTGACAATCCTGCTCTGTTACAAAATATAAAATCTCACCTTTCGCCTGAACGCTAGTAAAAACTGAATAATTTATTATTTTATCTCTAGTGTTTGGCATAATAAATTTATGAATTTATACAACAGGTGGCAAAGAAAAGTTCAAACTTAAATACACCTGATTCATGTTAATATTTGCATTATCATTTTGCCTTTATTTAAAATGGTTATTTTTAAATAACAATTTGAATGTACGCAAAATTATTTATTGTTAGTAGCTATTTCCCGTATGTTTCGCTACCCTTACCTACTCTTTCATTATGATTATGCACAATAATAAGAATTTGATTATTTATTTATTTATGTTTTCAGCATTTCTTCCAAGTTGAATATTGATTTGCAATAAAGTGATCGCTTCGTTGGCTGTGTGGCATGTGGCACCGTCCTTTTGAAACCACAATTGAGTTGTTAGCATCTCGTCCTTCTAAAATCTCTATTAAGAATTTGGTCGTTAAATTTGTGTCGGCAGGTTCGCTTGAAAATGTGCGAACATCCACGAGAGTTCGACTGGATCATTCAGCTGAAAACATCGCAGCCGTAAGCCACAGTATTGAAGCATATCCAAATTTTTCAATTCCTCGACGTTCTCAAAAATTTTGCGCAAGGATTTGACTTTTAAGCCTTACAAGGTTAAACTGGTGCAGGAATTTATGCCGACCGACCATTTATATCGCCGTAAATTCGCTACATCCATTTAGGAATAACCGGCTGTTTTTTCTGAAAAAAATCATTTATTTATTCAGACGAAGCACATTTTCACTTGTCAGGGTATGTCAACAACAGTTGGGCTTCTGCAAATTCTAAAGCGATTATTGAGAAGCGCCTGCATGCTCAACGTGTCATTGTATGGTGTGCTATATGGGCCGTTTTTTTTTTCGAAGATAAGGCTGGAAATACCGGCATTGCTAAGTGGATCAGGCTATCGCGAGATGCTAGCAACTCAATTTTTGCCTATTTTTGGTGACGTGGATACCACTGACAGGATGGTGCTACATAGGACGGTGCCACATAGGACGGTGCCACATAGCCGCAATGAAACGATCAATTTATTACAACCCAAATTTGTCGATCGCATAATTTTACGACAATCAGCAGTGGTCAGCCAGATCGTGTGATTGAACACCACTGGAATATTTTTTGTGGCGCTATACTAAGGATAGCATCTATGCGGAGCCAATCGAATCAATTTCAGTTTTAACAGTCAAAATCCGTTATGTTAATGAAATAGGACCGCCATTTTACCAAAAAGTGATTAAAAACTTTCATGGAAGAATCGACGAATTGAGGAACTTTCTTTTTCATAATGCCTTAAAAATTTTATTCATCTTTAACTATTTTTTTTTTGGTTTATTTTGTTTTACTTTTTGTTGAAGAACCCTTTATAAGGCCTTTAACAATCGCCGTTATATTTTGAATTCACAACGATGAAAACTGTGACCAACAGCTTGTATGGGCAATTGCAGGTTTTTTTTTATTTATAATATAATTTTTTTTTTGGGAATTCAAAAATGTTATTTAAAAATATTATGCTAATAGTCCATAATATTTGTTAATATATTCTTAAAATTTCCAGAATATTTTTATAAATATAATAATATTCATTTAATCAAAGGCTACTCTACTTTTAGTTTTTGCTTTCCCTTTGATGTTATTAATTTAAATTTGGTCTTACTAAGCTTATGAAGCTGGCTTTCTTAGTTATAACAACACTATAAATTTTATTTAGAAATTATTAATTATAACCCTAATATGCTGGGCAAATAAAAAACATTCTTAATATTTTGTTAATAATAAAAACTGTTGTCATTGCAAAAGTGTCATAAATCAAATAACGTTAAGTTCTCCGCAATGATTATATGAAGGAAAATAAAATCAACATCAGTTACTAAAACCCTTATCTTACTTCAGACATTCTTTCCACCAACCAAATTTAATGACATTTTTTCGGCGCAAATATTAATTTTATTAACTCTTATAATTATAGGTACCATCTTTTATCTCACAAAAAAAACAATATAATATAACGTCCAAGTTTTTTTATATCAAACTTTTGTCTTGCTCTCCATTAATAAGAATTTAAATAATTATTTTTTTTTTTTGTGTTGCTGTTGTCTTTTGCATCAGTTCCAATTCAACAGTACATTTTTCATAGTCGCGTTAATCTTATTAAAATATTACAAGTCATACTATCAAAAAAAAGAAATAAAGAAAACGTCTTTAAACATAAATTTGTTTTGTATTTGCATGTTGTTATCGTTGTTACTGTGTTTGTTTTTTACTTTTAGTTGTATTTTTTTACTTAATAATTCTTTTTGCTTCTTATTTGGTCCTTTAGTTACCAGCAACCACATTTTATCAACGTTAACTGCTTTAGCCTTAAAATTTTTTTTGTTTTTTGTTTTTCTAAATTTATGTCAAGTATTTAATTTCTGTGTATTATTTTAAATATTTAAGGATTGTTTTCTTTTATGCTTAGGATTTTCTTACACTCTTTAAGTATTTAGATATTTTGAAATCCTGACATAATTTAACTTTATTTTACTAAACTTAAGTCCTTAGTTGTAAATGAAATTTAAGAAGATTTCAACATATTTTTTTCGTAAAACAAAATATTCCAATATGATGTATTATTTTAAGATGGCTACAACTAACAGCTAAGAGAAAAGGTTGAGTTAAGTTTATTCTATCGAAAAAATACTTAGAGATTTAAAAAGGATAACAGCTTTTTGTCAGCACGATTTGACTCCCTTTAACTACTTTTTCCTAAACCGTATAAGAATTATAGGTCACCACCAAATATTTATGTGTATGAAATATGATTTTAAAATAATAAAAAAACTTAAAAAAATCATGTAAGGGTAGTCAGCAAGTTCTGGAAAAATGCAATAAAATAACACAAATGAAACAGTTTTACCAGGAATTTGTTTATAAACATTTTTGCTTTTTTACACAGAAAAAAGAAAAAAAAACGCAAGGTTTGCGAAGCTGCAACAACTTAAGTAATACAAGTAGATGGTAAGTTATGACTTCTAAATTAACAATATATTAAAATATTTTTACCTTTAAAACTCTCAATTTTGCGTTGAAGTGGTTGTTTGAAAAATAAAATATAGTATTTTTTTTTTAAAGAGAAGTAGCACATAAGGCAACAATGCCTATTTAGTCAAGTACCGTGCTACATTCTTTAGGAAAGGGATAGAGAATAGATGAAATAGGTGGTAAAAGTGGAAGGATAATCCGAAACTTACAGTCGTATAATAAGACAGCATAGCGACCAGTGACTATGCCTTCATCGCTGAGCAGCCCCACCGACAGTAAATTTTTATTTTTGTAGTAAAAAAAACCAAGGTCTTCGTTGGGAATCGAAACCACAACCCCCATACTCACAAGCTGGTACACTACCTACTAGCATACAGGGGCACCTAATTGCCACTAAATCTACACGGATTTATTCTTAAAATTTTTTGAAGCTATGTATATAAAAGAGCCTTTAATGAAATGGTAGTATAACGATTTTTTTTATTCTACCACATTAATTCCTTAAATGGGAAAAAATGTTCCAAAAAAATTTTTTTTTCTAAAAAAACTGGTCACGTAGTTGTTGGTTGTTTTTAAAAAATTCCAAATAAAATTTACTAAACCCGAAGTAAGTTTCAATTATATAAGCAAAAAACCATACTACGTTTTTAGGGAGAAACTATCTCCAAGAAGTTTTACATCCGAGGTAACCAACTTTAAGGTCATACCTAAAAGCCCCCCTTTACACTAGAACACCGATCGACCATTGTTTTACTCAGAAATAGATCTGCTTGACTTCTATAAAATTTGATTAGGATATCTTAAAGAGTTCATGAGCTACTGAATTATTAAAAAAAAACGTTTTTAAGCCCATACGCACCATTTATATATTTTGATATCCTTTTGGAAACATTAATTTGTTAGGGAATAACATAGTAAAATTATTATTATTCTTGAAACTAACAGATGGCATTAAGATTTTAAAATGATTTCGATTACAGTTGTTTTTGATAAACTGCTTAATGGCTACTTTTGGATACATAACTGGAATAACAACGCGTCTATGAGTTTATAACTGTGACATCAATTTGGCCCACAGAATATAATGGGCAAGTGTTAAATCGATCTATCTTAAAGCCCAATTGACAGGTTCATTCTAGAAATCAATTTATCCAAAAATTTTTATTTCAATAAGTTCCTATTTATGGTCATCTTATGGAACGTTGTACCCTCCTATTGATATTACATTCTATTCGCATTAATTTGAACCGTGTGTTCAAAAAAAAGGCTCTTTTGAGCACGCTAAGGATAGCCACTGATAGTAAAGGGAACTCCAACTTCATTTTAAAGAAATTTGTTAGAAGGATGCAACCGGAGTGCACAACGCACGGTGTATTTTATTTTAATGCAACTAAGTCTAAGAGATCTATTTGGTATTGATTGATGACTAATTTTCGAAGTAAATCGAAATAATTTAGTAGTGATTTTCAAGCGTCAACTTACTTACGACGACACTCCACAAAATAAATTTTACACTTTTAAAGACTTCGACAACACAATAAAAGATCTACCAAACTGTGGTCTGTTATTTTCAAATGCACAACGTGGAAATATAGCTGTTCCATTCGCAAGTAAACCTTAGCTGTAATAGAAGAGTGTTATTTTTTTATTTTTTGTCAAAAAGAATTTAAATGTTAAAACGTTGGGGGGAAGCCGCATATATTTTTTACTAAGTTTTTGTTGGTTTATCTGCTTTTTTAATTTCTTTTTCAATTTCAAACTAATAATTTGTCACAGTTATTTATAAAACCTACCTTTTCTAGTAGCTAAAACGTTATAAATGGCAGTTTTTATTGCTATCCTCGTAACCATAACTAACTCTTAGTGACTTCTGATATAAAGTAACTCAATTATGCTTTGAACTCTTTTCTACTTTCACTTGATTGACAGTTTTACTCTACAAAAATTGTTTGCTACATAGCTGTGTATTGAAGTAAAAATATTTTTTTATAGTATGTGACAGCTATTAAAACTGTCATTTAAGGATATCGATTACGCTTGTAGAAACAAAGCAAAAACGTGGCGGATAATAAAAGAAAACAAATGAAAGTTTAGTATTAATATTTCACATCTTTTAGCAGTTTCTATGACCCTGCTTGAATTTTGCAAATATTTAGTTTTCCCATTTCATTTATCTTGTATATTTTTTCTTGCACAGCAAAAAGTTTATTATTATTAGTTTTGATTATTTAAATAGAAAAATGTATACTCCTACATTCATATGCATATAAAGGGTCCGTCAAATAACTTTTTTTTTGTTTTAAATGCTATACAAAAAACTACTGAATATTTTCTCAAAATTCGTTTTTTATTTAAAAGTACAATCCTTAATAATGGTAAATAATCTCATGTAAATAGCTGCCTCGGCTGGCCATGCAGTAGCCTACACGATCGGTCCAATTTTGAAGCACATTATCGATTGTGTGCAGCTGTATTTCACCAATGGCTTCACGAATATTGTCCTTTAAAACTTCAATTGTCTCTGGCTTGTCGGCCTAAAACTTATCTTTGACGGCACCCCACAAGTAATAGTCCGGTGTCAAATCAGAGCTCCGAGCTGGCCAGGGCGCAAAACATCGAGTGCAGCTTCGGCTGTGTGGCATGTAGCGCCTGTTGAAACCAAATGTTTTTTTGAACAAAAATTCGATCAACATGGCCCGATAACGATCGCCATTGACTGTAACGGCCACTCCTTGCTCATATTCGAAGCAAAATAGCCCAAATATGCCTCTGGACTAAAATCCACACCAAACAGCGGCTCGTTTTGGGTGCAAGTTTTCTATGCCCCAAATGCGACAATTTTACGTGTTTACATACCCACCATGATTTTTTTTTGCAAAATCGGCATCTTCTGTAATGCCTTGTTTCCACGGCACCTGCTTCGCTCTGTATTCTTGCTTCACACCCCAATCATAAGCGAATCAACCTGCTTCGCCATACAAAATTTTGAGAGCGAAGCTGGTAGATTCATATTGAATCTAGTTGCGAAGCAAGGAAAAATCCTCTCTTCTCTAATTTTTATCGTAAGTTTATCTGCACTAGTTATCAAAATTAAAAGTTTTTGTAAACAAAGAAAAATTACAAACAAAACAAAGTTAAAAGTGAAAACTTAAAAAATATAATTGTTTTGTGGGTGTGTTAATTAATTTTAATTTTTTAAAATTAAAAAAAAATTGGATAGAAAAAAAATTATATTTAATGCTATCGCGGCAAGAAGGATATCTTCTGTTGTTTTTCAACTGTTGTTGTTGTTTTTTAACTTATGTTTTTAAATGAGTCGTGTAAACAGCATGATTCACAAACTTGCTTCAGAGAGCGAAACACGAGATTCAAATTGTCGTGGAAACAGGCTATAAGTTGATCGCAGGCCCACTTAGCGAAGCGAAAACCCATTGGATGGTCACTTGGCTTCAATTCCTGAACCAATTGGGCTTTGTATGGCGTCATACCAAGGTCTTTATGCAAAATTCGTCTCATTGATGTCCCTGAAATGATCAATTGTTGAGAACCACGGTGAATTAGTGTTGATGGCGCTTCACGCACACTTTCTGCCACAGTAGCAATATTCTCGGGTGCACGCACTATTTTTGGCTTTCCACGCTTTGGTTTATCGATGAGGCTGCCAGTTTCTTTCATTTTTTGTTACAAGATAACGAATATACGGACCTGGCGGTGCTTCTCTTCTTCCAAAATCCGTACGCAATTTTCTCACACATTCTGCCATGATTTTCAAAGTAATGTCGCAATATTTCCCAGCACTGTTCAAGCGTATACACAACCATATTCGCTCAGCGGAAGGTTAAAACTAATTATCTGTCAAATCAAACATGAGCTAAGTGTTACCATTCACAAAATAAGCACTAGTTGAAAAAGAGTGCTAGATGGCGGACCCTTTATATACAGAATACCAATTTTACTGAATTGTTTAAGGTTTATTCCTAACTACATAAATGGTAAAACAGTGATTATATAATTTTTTATAATTACTAGTGGGCGTTATGATGGGTGCTGTAACTTGAAAACTGTAACAGGTATTATCCTGATATTCTTTTTGATGAAATTTTTATTAGTGTGCATAGCATAACTAGGATTGGATACGTAGCTACAGTGCCTCGTATGAAAGCCTAAAAACTGCTATCGCATACCCAAAGAACTATGATGGCCAGAGTCATGAATTTTATACATTCGACCCCTTCTTTGGTTATCTATCGAATTCTCGTAGTGAAAAGGACATTTAAATCGCACTTGGATAGAAATAAGATTACATTTGAACCTTCAAATAGGTCTTTAATAAAAACAAATAGTTTATCCAAAGATAGAGAATCTAAATAACAGTCTAAAGAATTCTTAAGTCTGAGAAGTTCGAAAATAGTCTAAAGGTTTAATATTCTAAAGAGCTTCCAGAAAAAAAATGTTTATAACATCAAGTAATTAAGTGGTCAAAAAAAAAAAAAAACAATGCATGGATTAAGTGTTAATGCTATTGCATATGGCTCTATTATCCTTTTATGTTGCTTTTTACTTAATTATACTTCTGTATTTAAACTTAAGATGGCAATTTTTAGTGTCACGTAGAGCTGACAAAGATTAACGATGTTTTTCAACATGCATACAGATGTCCGTGAGAAATATAAATATTATTAACATATAGCCAACACCTTGTTGTATATTATTTTGATATTATTTTGGCATCGTTGGGATTTATATAAAATTTTAATTAATGTTTCCACATATTGTGTACCTTGTGTTAATTAAATTGCTGTAAAAATGCCAAAAGATCAAGTATCAGAATATTTTTCTTTTTCTAAACAATGCTAGCTACTCAGACTAACAATGTGGAAAGTATTTTTGAAAACTTAATTATATTCCAGCCAAAAGTATGGACTGTTTTACTATCATCTGCAGGTGACACTGGGAATTATACATAGATATGTAGTATATATTTTGCAAAATTTGGTTTATTGTTTTCCTGAGGATAGTAACGTTATTTTGATGAAAATGATCCCAATTTTATTCATTTTACTAGCCGAGTATTGCGTACAGAGGACTACTCAAAACGTCACTGCGGTTTTTGTGAGGAACACACTAGAAAAATGTGAAAAAAATGGAAGTTTGGTCGAAATTTAACAGCAAGTATAAATGTAATTGTAATGTAATAAATGGAGAATTATTAGCATTTAATAAATAATGTCCACTGTCATCTATAGGTGTTACTGCTGTAAAACACAAATAGCAATACATTTTTTTTTTGTATTTTAAACGTCTTTATTTTTATTTTTTCCTATACAAAAGCGTGAGAATCACTGACTTAAATAAAAATATTGTTCAATTAAAATAATAAAAACCGATAAATAAAAAATGTTTTTTTTTGCAACAATATTATATATAATAGTATCTCTATCATATTTTATTTATTGGATATAGTTTTTTCCCTTTTAAAAAAAGAAATACTTCACATAAAATAACATAATCTTTTCGAAAAGCAGATCAAACAATCTTCGCAGAGTTTAACAAATGGAACATTTGTTTCTTAAAAATAGATGAAAAACCAACTGGAAGAAATACCAGAACAATATCTTAAACTTGTTATTTACATACTTGTGTTTATATTTTGTCTTATGTATAAAATATGATTATATTTGCTTTGTAAATAAATAAAATAAATGCAAATAATTTTTCATAGAATCTCTGTTTACAATAAAATAAAAAATAAAAAATAAAAGCAAAATATAAAATATGTTTGAACAAACCTAAAAGGTATTCCAATAAAATTATCATATTTTTAATATTTCATCTTTTTCTATTGTCTACGAATTTCCTCTTTTATATTTAATGTTAATAAAAACGAAAAACAAAATAAATAAATTCCTTTTTTAGTTTCCTTTGATTCCTATAAAAACTGATTGTTCTTGCTCATGGTATTCTGCTTCAGAAAGCTCATACAAAAATATTAAAAAAAACATTTTTAAATTTATATCACTTAAATGAACAAACAAAACAATTGTTGTGGGTTGTGGGAATTTTTTTTTAAAAACAAATAAACAAAAAAATATGAATATTAACATTTAATTGGCATTAAAAATATAATAAAAAAATCGCTTAATATTAGCTAGAATTACCAAAGAGCATAAATATAAAAAAAGAATTTAATAATTGTCAAATGAAAAGTTGTTGTTCAATATAAGCATTTTTGAAAAATCAAATAAATACATAAAAATAATTAAATAAAATATACAATATTTTTCGTTAATGGTGATATTAATACAATTTTCCTTGTTAGAATATTTTTGTGATATGTTTTTTATGACCAAACAGAAAAACTATTCAATTACTCTAATGCGTAGTGGAAATTAAGTAAAGGGTGATTTTTCAACTCCTAAAGAAATAAAATAAAATGTAAAAAATAAAATAAAATTTTATTGTAATAAAACAAAATTTCTGTTGGAAAAATTATTATTTAAAAATAACTTGAACTATTAAACTACCATCTTTTGGATGAATCTAATAATATTTTTATATAGAACACTAAATTTTTTTACTAACGCTGTCAAGTTACCAAATAATTTACATCTGTACATTAAAGCTGGAATCTAATATGCTTTGGCGAGCAAAGTTCTTATATGTAATGAAGTGAAATATAACATAGTCTAGAGCATCCTTAACTTCATTTCCACCTAACCAACTGATGTCTTAAAGTGGTGCGACCATTTCAGCCAGTTGTTAAAAATTATATCGAGATTTTTTTTCTCGTCTTTCAAAAAACTGTACCGTGAAAGAGCTGTTGCTGAATTTTTTTGACTATTGCAATACACTTAGATTTATAAGGGCTCAAGCAAAGTTCGTTTACACAATTCCACTGATAAATTTTCCATAATTCATTACTTAAATGCGATAGATCAGCTGGTGTACGTAGTGCTAGTTGCACATCGTCTGCGTAAAGGTGGAGTTTGCATAGTGAAAGCACTTTTGGCGAATCATTTACATATATTGAAAATAATAGTCTGATAAGTGATAATTTGTCAGACCATACATTATTCACAAAAGCTTACTGTGTATGATTCGATATACATACAATAATAAGCTTAACCGTGTGCCTGTGCCTGAAAACCTGGAAAATAATTTTATTACTCTAAATTATATATCATGATTCACTATATCAAATGATTTAGAGCTGTCTAGAAGCACTAACAAAATATATGTTCCCACTTTTCAGTTCCTGTCGTATATTCTCAATTACTTTTGCAAGAGCAGTAATGCAGCTATGATTGTGAAGAAAACTAGATTGCATACTATAAAGTAATTTGATTGACGTTAGTGTATGACAACATTTGCTGATACAAAATTATTTCAAAAACTTTTGATAGAAAACAAAGAAGGCAGTGACAAAATTTTCGTGTGTTCATATCGATGGCAACGTAGTTTACATGACAATATTTTATAAAGATATGTAACATAAGGGCGAATCCGAGGTAAAAGCACTTCTACAAATTTTGGGTATATATTATGAGGCCCTGTAGCATTTAATTTTATTGAAAAACACGTTGACATTATAGACAAGGAGTAATATGGAAACACCGAAAGTGATCACTAAGAACTCCATCAACCAAATTTGTCAAGTTTGTGGAAAAGTTGAAAAAAGTCGTATCTGAATCGATTATGGGGCTCATTAATATTGCAGTCAAAATTATCGACATTACTACCACTATCAATTTCACGAATAGTATTTCATGTTTGGCGATTGTCAAATGCAGTGCCAAATCTTTTAGAATATTTCTCGATTTTTGCAAGTTTTGTACCTATTCACACTTCGCCTAGCAGTTTTTCTTTTATTTCAATATTTACGATCTTCACCGATCGTAAGACAAGCTCTGGCTTAATTCTGTAAAGAACTAAAAACAAATAATTCTGGATATGTAATAAATATGAAATGATGAATTCTTATGGATATAATAATATCTGGTTTCAAGAATGAACCATATCCCTTAACACTATAATTTTACTTAAAAGTAAATCTACAGAATTTCTTTATATTAATTTTACTTGCAAAAATCTACTTCATGACTAACGGAAAAACACGATCTTGGCATCTTGAATAAAGTCACTTGTACACTCCAATTAAGAACTTTATTTTTCTTATACTTTCTGAACTGAATATTTACTATGAAATTTTGGTTGTAAAGCCCAAATTTAAAAACCAACACACATTTGTATTTATGGGAGCGATGCAAAATTTTAGTTAGTTTTTTTTTTATCATTTTTTTTAAAACAATCAGTGATACAAATTTTCAACGAAATAATAAATTTGTTTCCTATGTTAGAACACAAAATAGATAATAGTTTTTTTTTAAACAGTTTCCATAATATTAATATTTGTTTATTAAAAAACAATCTCCTAACCCTTTTAACTAAAATTAAAAATAATTTGATTATTGATTATTTCAGCATTTTTACATGTTTTATATTTAAAAAAGTTTAAATTAAATTTTAAGTTTAAATTAAATTTTGGAGTAAAACCAGCTAGAGAAAGTGAATTTAAAATGTTTTCATCTGTATCGATAAAACAAAAGGTTAAAAATCTCTTATGCTATAGGATTTCGAAATGCCACCACTGAAATATATTAAGACACTATAAGCACAAAGACTTTATAATAAGTCAGGATACTACTCTATCATCATTTAAATACCTAGTACTTGCTAAAACTAAGTAACATTACAATTAATAAGGAATGAACATTTGAAACTAATTGCTGAAGTTCTCTACCACCAATATTGGCCTATGACGAAGTGTAGTGTCATCGCATGAAATATACTTTTTCCAAAATCGATATGTTACCATGTAAACAGTACTGCAATAATAGTTCGATTAAATTGAGAATAATATTGAGAATAATATTTCAATGGAATAAACAAAGTAATTCATTATTTTTGAATACAACCATTAATATGTTTGCTTTCGTTATTTTAATCAAGTCAAATATATTTAAATATTTTTTTTTTATTTTTGTCAACTTATACATATTATTTTTTTGTAGTTAAATTTTTGTCATGCGATGGAAAAGTTTAAGAAAACGTAAAATATTTTACAAAGGTTTTTTTTTATTTACTTATTTTATTTAATATTTCTCGATATTTATTTCTTTACTAATAAGCAAAAAAGTTTATCTAAAAATCTTTTTAAACAAGATAAAGCCTTCTGCAACAATTAAATCCTACAGTCCCCAGAATTTATCAAAATTAAGAAGATTTAAACAAAACAAAAGCAAGCTGCAACTTCTTTAATAAATGTAAAGTCGTATACTTAATGTGGATTAAGCCGTTATAATGCCGACAAAATACTCATACGTCTGCATGTTCGATGTGGCAAAACTAACAAAGTTTCCAGATAAATAAATTCAAAATAAAAGTGTTTGTAAAAATTTGTTTCTTCTTAAGGCTGATGAAGTTTATAACAGAGAAAAGGAAAATTCTTTAGGGCTTTTACGTAGAATTAAGAAAAAAAATAATAAAATATAAAGAAAGAAAGAAAGAAAGAAAGAAACTTTGGTGAAACTATTCAGCACTTAACAATTGTTGGCGAAGAAAAAATAAATAAATAAAAAACACTTTGCACTAGTTCATAAGGCTTAATAAAGAACTTTGTTGTTGGAGCTTGTGGACTTGAAAAGTGTTGCAACAAAAACGAAAAATATAAGAATAAAAAACTTTGCAGAAAAAGTGGCAGCTTACATTTTTTTTGCCCTTTTCTTTCCAGCTTACCTTTCTTATGAAGTGACCTTAAGTCACAAAGTATGTATTTTATATCGCTTTCTTATTTTATCATTTGTCATAGTCATACATTTTCATGTCTAATACAAAAACAAAGTTCTCCTGAATTATACTTTTCAAGGTAAAAGGAACAAATTTATCCATTACCAGGCATTAAAAACAAACACACAAACAGAAAACGTAATGCTTGTATAAATTATAAAACATGCATAAAGTTTCAGAAATAAATCATTTTCTTTCAATATTGCCTCTTTTAGCCTGATAAAAGGAAATTCTTATTTCCTATTGCTTTCACATTAAGGGTTACAGGAATAAGGAAATAAGAATTTCAGATTTTAAATTTGTTTATAGAACAGGAAAAGCTCAAAGAAGGTTATCAAGACTTCAAAGAAAAAGTTTTTTTGTTTTATTTTTCAATTATATTTTGCATTTAAATTGCTTTTACTGAAAAAAGGCATTTGCGTGAAGAAAAGGGTCTATTTTAAGTAACTTTATATAGGTGATACAGAACTCAAAGGTATCGTTATTTTGTTTCACAAAATATATTTCACATACTGTATAGAAGCTGTACGATAGAATTTATTTTAACTTTGTTGTAGTTTTCCTTTCTACTTTTATTTTTATAAATAAACACTATCACAAGAATGTTTCCAAATTTACATAAAATTATGCTAATTTTTGTATTTTGTAAGCTTTAAAAAAGGACAGCAATTGTCACCTTTCAGCACTTGTACACGGTCCCAACATTTTAAATATTTTATTTCAAGATTTATATAAAAAACAAAAGAATCCAACTTCTCTTAAATAACAGTTTTCAAGCAAAACATATTTTTCTATGGACAACTTTTCCTATAAATTTGTACCAGTTAACCAGTAAAAAAATGGCCACAATCAGCCACAAACTAATTGAAAACTAAAAAAAACTTCAAAAACCACACAAAACTCTGCCTTTACACCAGCATGTTTTACTTGCAATTCTGTAAATTTTTCTTATACAGAAAAAAATTTATAATTTTTCTATAAACAATAAAAATCTAATATAAAATTTTGTTTAAAAAATTTTATAACTCAAATTTCGAACTATATGTTTTAAATATTAATTATTTAATCGTTATATAAAAATAATTCAAAAAAGTTGTTATAATAAATATCTTTCTATTAATGTGCCATATAACACTTTTCCATAATTTATAGAAATAAAAATAAAAAAATGTTTTCATTTCATAAATTATTACCATTGTGTTTAAAGTTCAGAAATGATTAAGGATCAACAATATTTTAAATAAATTATGTTTGTAAAAAGAGTAATTTTGTAGACATTTTTATTTATTATGTCAACTAAACATTATTTATATTTAAATTATAACACAGATAGTCACTTAATAATAATAATTAAGAAGAAACATTAACACGTAAAAGCTATAGAATTTAAATTTTAAAGTCGATTTTTATTAATTTAGTATTACGCCATATTGTTTTTATAATAATGAATAAATGACTCATATTATTTTATCCTATCGCCACAAATTTACATTCTATAGGGTGTTTTTTATAGATGGATTTAACCCTCTGTTTGTAACAGTTTCTTAACTGGCGGTCATTTTGTCAGCTTTTAAGTGAGTCCTGTTGATTTTCGTTTGGCATTTCAACATGAATACACTGAAACCTGAACAACGCTTCCAAAATGAAACTAAAACAAGAATATCGTTGATATCGATTGTCTTAATCGATACGTCAATAAACCAAACTATAATTGAAGATGCAATTACCTTCAGAAAAACTAACTACTTGATAGACTTTATTGGCTGGTTCTTTAAAAATGATGCTGGTGTAAATATTACTTTCAATGGTGACAGCAAAATAACTTTGACTACTGACCCTTTTTATTCATCAATTGGGCAATCATAATTTGTAAAAGCTGTGATTTCAAAACAACATCGCATCATGTCATACTGCTCGTGTTATAATTGATATATTGAAATTAACTTTCGATAACCACATAGTTTCAGACTCGTGATCGTACAATTTTCTATAGAGAAATGTGAAATCGCTACTCTAAGGGGATAAGCCCGAAACAGTTGGCCACTTAGCCGCTGTATATGACCACGATATGTCCAGAAATGTTGCACAGAAAGTTAGAACTCCAAATAAGCTCATGGCGGTCCTATGTCAGAAATCATTTTAAAATTACAATTCCAATATATTATCTTTTCAATAAAATAAATTTCAAGTCATTTTAAAAAACTCATCTTGTTTTATTTCATATTAAAGTTCTATAACTGTATAAATAGCAACCTTTATATAATAGTTAAACGCATAGTCACCTCTACTCTTCTAACATATATCTGAACAGATCGCATATTACAGCAAACTCTCTAAAATAACCGCATAAATATTTTGCAGTTCCCTGAAATTTTTAAAATCCGCGAATATGAAAAACAATAATAATATTCTTACATTTATAATTTTATAAAAGTTTTATTGTTGCTGAGTTCTTTATTGCAAAATAAATAATACCAGATTTTAGGGTTTTTAAATTAATTACAAGTATATTTACCTTAACTACCCACGTTGGCACTACAGAACAATTTACTAAAGTCTTTACTTCACGAGGTTAACTGACCATCCATTCAAACGCTGTCTTTTATATTTATCCGCTAGAGGTTTGAAAAAATTAAGAATTTTCTACTCTCTTTGTATCACATTTTATTGTTATGTTATTCTTTCAATATATAGACACCTGTCGGTCTGTGGGTATTTTTGTTTTTGTTTCAATGTAGTTTATTGTCTTTTTTTTTTTAACTCTCAAAAATTATTTATTGTATCTTCTATAAAAAGAACAATAAGTATTAAAATCTTAAATTCTAAAAAAAAGTTACATTAGTCCCGACCATGTCAGGCTTAACCTTTTGGGTAAAAAAAAAATTGTCATAAAAAAACAAAGCAAATATTCCTAAGATGTATCGTCTCTAGCATTGAGGATTAAAGCTGCGGTATCCCTCTTTTTTAATCGGCTATGTCCACTATAATTTGTTGTCTTGCGTGATTAAATTGTCTTAAAAAAACTACGCAGTAAGTAAGCAGCATAACCAATTGTTGTTGTTTTGCGTTTGTAAAATTTTTACGCAGTTTGTAACTAGAAAGTTGTTGTTGTTGTCTTACGTGCATAAGTTTTCTTAGCAAACTACGCAGTTAGTAAATAGTATACCCAGTTGTTTACTTTATTACTTAATTGTTTTCTTTTTTCCATCTGTGAATTGAAGCCATGGGTTTTAAAAAATTTGAACACAATTATGGCAATTCATTACCACTTTATTGAAAATATTGCACCAGTTTTAGATGGTAAATTAAAGCATTTATTTCAACAATTATTATTTTATATATTTTTGAAATTTTAATTTTTGAAATTTTAATTTCAAAAATATATTAATAAAAAATATACAAAATATATAAAAAATATATTAATAAATTAAAATTTCAAAAACATAAAGAGATACTAGGAAGCTAAAAATCTTTTCTAAAAATTTAAATTAAAAATATCTTATTAAACTAAAGCAGAAAAATTCGTTTACATATTTATTCCAGCTTTCTTTTTTCTGCGAACTAAGTTAAAACATAAATTCATATTATATCTGAAATAAGACAAAGAGTGTTATAAAGAAAAAGAGCTGATGTCATTTGCCTTCAAGCATTATTCTATGTACCTGTCTTTTAGGTTTGCTATTTAAGCCGAAAAATGTAAAAGACGAAAGAAGGATTCTGACAGGCTATTTAAACTTTAAATTAACATTTTTTTCAGTTTTTGTTTTATTTGTGCTATTTAAAGGAATAATATTCTTTATAGTCATAGTTAAGCTCTTCACAGGGTCATATTTGAGATTTATCATGATTTATTATGTTTTATTGCTTTTTTTCCTCTTCTATTTTCAGGATGGATCTCTTTGTCATGGTAATAAAATTCATCACAGATTCGATTTATCCTACGAATCAACATAGATTTTTATTAAATATTTAAAATTCTAAGCCAAGAAAACAAAATTAATCACAACATAATTAGAATATTTGTTTATGTTGTCGCAGTTATCTATTTCTCTATATCGAAAATTTTATTTTGAATAAAATATGAAATTTCTGTTGATAAATTGTAAACACTAGTTAATAGTTTGAATTTCAATACATGAAAATATTGTGATCAATTTGATATAAAATAATATACTATAGCTATCACAAACTTCCGTGACTGTTTAAAAATATGTAACATTATTCCATCAAAAGTATAAAATTACAATTTTGACTAGTCTTATCACTACCTATTTTTGATAATATTTTTTTTCTAAGAACCTGAAGGAAAGTGTCATCTTATTGCGGCAGTATAAATTTTAATTTGAATTTATAATGGTTTGTGACACTGAAGAGGCAACAATAACATTTTTCAATTTTATTTGAGGTGAGTTATATTGCTGGTTTTCTTTTTGAATTTTACTTACGCGTTTTATAACACACTCTGGACATAAATTAATGTATTACTTTATCGTCGCTTAGGAATTCAAATTATTTAAACATTTTGTAAAAGGCCAAAAATAAAATGGGTAGGTGAACATAATGAAATGTAAATGTTGAAAGTGGGTCCTTATTGTTTTATATTAACTTTACAGCTAAATTCTATATGTGTTTTGATAAAGTTTATATAAAGGTGGTTGCAAAAACTTATAAGTAATGAGATATTGCACTATTTTTTTAAAATTTCATGGTATGTTTTCATTAGTGCATCAGATTCTAACCATCGGTTCACATACGTAAATTTTATTTGAAATTAAAATATTAACAAAGCCGTAAGGTAAGATTGCGCCGATAGTTAGCATATTCATATAATGTAAATATGAACCTCATCAGATTTGGTGAACACATGTAGTGAAAAGGCCTAAGATCATTTTCGTTCTGTATTTCAAAACGGATTTTCTAAATACTTGAATACTATTTGACAATTCTTGGAGGCACCATTTACCAAACCACCAAATAATCAATTTTATTTTATTGTCTTACTTTACATATTAATCAAGGCTCCCTGTTGCTTCATATTTGCATACAAATGTTATTTTATTCAAGTTTTTTTTATACTTAAAAAAAACACAAGTATATTTTCGTCTACAAGACAGCGAATAACTAAAATTTTAACCGCATTTTTTCCCTTCAATTTATGGGACAATTACATGCTGGTTTTTACCTGAATACTGAACAGAAATATTCAGCACTCTACATATTTGCCTGACATAAAAAAATAAATAAATTTAATACTGTGCACTCTTGTGGCTGTCACATCATTTGTTAAACGTGTTTCCTTCTTCAAAGTTCAGCGTAAAATTCTGCAAAGTCTGCAATAAATAAAATATATATAAATGAAGTCTTAATAATGAGATATATGCAAAAGAAATGTTATTAAAGATATTTTTCTGAGATTCGGCTACCACGAAATGAAGAAAGGGATGAAAAACAATTATTTCCTCCTAGATGGAACTTAAAGAATGTTATATATGAGCGCATATATATGTACACACACATATATATTGATTTTTCAGCAAGAAGTTTGTTTTTCATTTGTGGCAACACCAACAATATAATGGTTTTGACATTTAGTTTTTTGACGACCATTTATTTCGCCGTAGATTCGCTCATTTCATTCAGGAGCAAGCGGCTGGTTTTTCTTAAAAAAACATTTTTTCAGACAAAACCCATTTTTAAGGCCTATGCATAAGCTGGCTTAAGGCAACTTCAGCAAATGTGCAAATACGTAATAATCATATGTGGCAAACTATAAATGTACTTAACAAAACTTTTCGTCAAATGTCACTTGCTTTAGCAAAGTACGAAACTGATCGGACATTCCGTACGGAAACTGCTGATTTTGCATTGTGTTATAGATATATTAGTAAACAAATTCCAATTGAGGACGAAAGCGAAAAAGAAATTTATGTGAATTTAATAAAAAACGTACAAAGAAAAAAAAGCAACGCATTTTATTATAAAGAAAATTCAAAGGAAGGAACATGGAAAGCAGTAGCAGAAAAATGCAGTTAAAGTAATAACTTGAAGAATTTTGTTTGTATTTTTCATTGTCATACTGGTATGAATTATATAAAGTCGCAGAATACAAACACAGATAGAAGTTACTACGGGAACGTTTTTCAAGGAAATTAAGAAAATTGAAGTTCCATCTGGTAGTAGAATGGGCTATATTGAGAAATGGGCACTACTGCAGCTCATGATGTTTCTGAAAAGCTCTCTCGCACCCCGTTAGTATAAACTTTTATATTGACTATTTTTTACTTTTTTACAATGTGAATCTTTATTTTGTAGTACTGGTGATAATGTTGAAGAAGTAGACTCAACCTTGGAGTTTAATAATTTAAGGGCTTTTAACCATTCTAGTTTCTTTTCCATTTTTTTTTCCACATAATTTGCAACAAAATTTAATTTTTTTATTATTTATAAATTCAATGATGCACACAGTTGCATTTTTGTAGTACTTTTGGGCCAAATAATACAAACCAGCGAAATATGTGTAATTTTTCTTACGTAATTTTCTTTAAAATGTTTAAAAAACATTATAAATTTGTATAAGGATAGTATTAAGTATACAAAATATGATTATTAAAAAAAATATTTTTTTGCAAAAGTACGAATAAAACAAATATGAAACTGTGTATAATAATTTCTATATTCATGTAAGTACAATATAACCACCTAAAAGTCTTCAAGGATTTGCTTAAGCATTTGACAGATTTTTCGTTCAATTTTTGACGTTAGTTTTTTTTAAGAGAAGCAGCACTTCAGGCAACAATGCCTATTTAGTCAAGTACCGTGCTACATTCATTAAGGAAAGGGATAGAGAAGAGATAAAACAGGTGGTGAAAGTAGAAGAATAATCGGAAATTAACTGCCGTATAAAGACAGCACAGCGACCAGTGGCTATGCTTTCATCGCTGAGCAACCCCATCGACAGTCAATTTTTATTTTTGTAGTGAGAAAAAAACCAAGGTCTTCGTTGGGTATCGAACCCACAACCCACATACTGACAAGCTAGTACACTACAAACTAGCCTACAGGGGCACCTAACCTGACCTGATTGTTCACAACCCATAATTGTAGAAGTTTCTTACAAAACTATAAAGCTATAAAACCATAAATTGACGTTAGTTTAAGCCAGCTTATGCATATTATAGTTGGGGATTTACTTGCCAGGCTATGTCAACAATATTACCCCATTTGGGCTTCTGAAAATCCAAAAGCGATTATTAAAAAGCGTTTGCATGCTGTATGGTGCGCTATGTGGTCTGGAGGTGTGATTGGGCCGTTTTTTTTTTTCGAAAATGAGGCTAGAAATGGATCACAATATTCCGAAATGCTAACAACTCAGTTTTGGTCTACTGTTGACGATGTAGATATCACTGACATTTGGTTTCAACAGGATGGTGCCACATGATAATCAGCAGTTAAGTAGCCGCCCACATCGTGTGATTTACCACGATTGAATTATTTTTTATGAGGTTATTTTAAAGACAGAGTCTATACACTGTTTGTTTATCCTGAAGATGTCAACCAATGGTTTGGCGAAATATTGAAAAATAATATATAAAAAATAGAGATTAAAATTTTTTATAAAAAAAATTTTTTATTAAAAAATAAAATATTAATAAAATATTTTAATAAAAAATAAATAATTTTATATATTTTTCAATGGGTTTACTTTATTAACAATAAAAGGCTGGTATTCTCCCATCAAATTGTAAATAATTTTGTCATCCATTTTTAGTTTCAGTTCTCGATTTAACTAAAAGTTTTTGAAATAAACTTTTATAGCGATAAACGTTTTATAAACGTTTACAGAAAACTTATTTCTTTAGAATTTTCGATACAAGTGATAAAGTAATAAGTCTACAATAGAAAAACGCAATAATGCTAAATTGTTTGTTGACAAGTTGACAGCTACTTAGGGAGATAAGACAGTAATGAACCATAAACGATTCTAACAGTCCTTATAGTTTTAAATATTTCCCTATTCTACAAAACTTTTTATTAATGGCCTGTCGAATAAATCACTATTTTCGTAAATTTTGTTTACTATATTTTTCATTGTTTATATGTTTAGCATATATTAAATATATCTTTAATCTACTCCTGATTAAACTTTAATTCAGCATATTTTTCTATACCCTTAAGAGGCGAAAGTTTGGTCATAAATAAACTCCTACCAGAAGCGAATAGCTAGATACCAAAAAAAAAACTTTTTGCACAAAATTAAAACTTTTTGAAAATATAAATAACAACCAATTATTAATATAACTAGAAGGGATTATTTCTTAAAAACATATTTAGAATCAAATCTATTTTTATAGGGACATGAGTAACTTAACTGACACACAACATTTAGAGGGATAAGAAAAATATTTTCAAATTTAATGGGTTTTATTAAGTTTTAATCATTGGATAAAATAAAAAAAAGTTAAATTAAGGAGTTTGATCATGTAGTAATAATTGCAAAATATTGTTTATCATATCGTATCATATCGCATCGTATTGTTATTCGTATGTTTATTTCAACATAGCGCGATAATGATCGCCATTGACTGTAACGGCTCCTCCTTGCTCATTGTCGAAGAAAAATGGGCCAATTATGCTTCTGGACCAAAATCCGCATTAAACACTGACTCGTTTTGGATGCGTCGGGTTTTCTGTGCCCCGAAAGCGACAATTTTGCTTGTTTACATACCCGCCAAGATCAAAATGAGCTTCATCTGAAAAGATGATTTTTTTTGCAAAATCTGCATCTTCTGTAAGTCGATCGCAGGCCCACTTAGCGAAGCGAAAACGCATTGGATGGTCACTTCACTTCAACTCCTGAACCAATTGGACTTTGTATGGCCTCACACCAAGATCTTTATGCAAAATTCGTCTCAATGATGTCTCTGAAATGTTCAATTTTTGAGAACGACAGTGAATTGATGTTGATGGCGCTTCACGCATATTTTCTGCCAGAGCAGCAATATTCTCGGGCTTCTATTCACGCTTTGGTTTATCGCTAAAGCTGCCAGTTTCTTTCACTTTTTTCAAAAGATAACGAACGTAAGGAGCTGACGGTGCTTCTCTTCTTCCAAAACCCTTACGCAAATTTTCGCATACATTCTGCAACATTACCATGATTTTCAAAGTAATGTCGCAGTATTTCCCAGTGTTGTTCAAGCGTATACACAACCATATTCATTCAGGGGAAGGATAAAACTAATTATCTATCAAATCAGACATGAGCTAAGTGTTACCATTCACGAAATAAGCACTAGTTGAAAAAAACCTTAGATGGCGGACCCTTTACTTCAAAATATTCTGCCTTCTGTAAAAGGAACGTGATATTACATTTGTGCAACTGCACTCTTTTTAATTGTCAATTCCCCCTCTTGATAATGATTTCAGAAAGAAGTTTGCCGCACGATTTTTTTGTTTTACATTACAGCTACCTGGACCATCTCGGGTATTGCGGCAGTTTATAATTTAAAATAAGTTTTCGTTATGCGTAATAAAATTTTATCGGTACCTAGCGTGTGTATGCCATAACTCGTCGGTGGTCAAATCACTTGGACGGTATGATGCGTGCGCCGCTTCCTAGGAAGCCGAAGACTAATTTTTAACAGGTTATTCCTGGTTGCAATTTCGGAGGTTTCAAAGCAGAGCCGCCAACCCAACGGCTCATTCGTCCATTGTTCTCAGTAAATGTGAGATGATTCTGGCGCCTTAATCAACTTCATCAGGGCCGCGAAACCACTACCAACAGGATACTCTCGAAGGACCAACCTCAATAATCAGACAGAGAACAGCTAAAAAGCTAAAGAACGAAATAGCTGAACTCTGAGGCTAACTGATTCCCGTGGAAATAACGTGGAGCTTCCAGTTGACTCTTTGCTAGATTTGAGGGGACTGTGCTCCCGTTTCTTCCTCGTGGGCACATGTAATGATGGTGGACTTCCATCAAAACATAGCAATGTGCCCCGGAGAATTGGGGGGAGGGGGGTAGTTTTCGTTATATTGACAAGTTCTGATTGCTGTTTTTTTTTTGTTTTAATTGCAGGTAGTCACAATTAATAGTAGCTTAAAACCAGCTTCCAAGCTAAAATGAGAGTTTGATGTTCTTCTTAAAATTTTTCGTGTTTCTTTTCTAATTAAAGTGGTAATCCTTTTTTATTATTTCAATAACTTTCAACATCTTTTTAAGTGTTTCTGAAACTCTTTCGTCTATTGAAACAGCAAACAAGTGCAGTCAATCAATTTACGTTCACTACCTTGCACGTATAAAAGTTTGTAGTGTGAAATAAATACTGATAACACAAAAATATGTTAAGGATGCCACTTATGCATAAAAAAGATAACATAACATAACATCACACTCAGCATGAAATACATTTTTTAAAGAATTCTCTCAGCGTACAAGCAAGCAAACAAACTTTTCATAGCTTTTCCTCAACATCACAAATCATTTTTTGGGAGGCTTTAGGCTGAGGCACATAACATTACAATCATGTATTAACAGCTTTCTGTTATAGGCACGAACAATGATATACAAACACTCTAACACGACCAACCTCTTAGCTGAGCATCATCTTTCCTTTGTATACAACTCTCCTGTGTACTTTGTAAGTAGGTAAAGGTTAAAGTGGATACTTTTCATTTCTATTTTGGTTTTTATAACAATTTGCAACTTTTACTGCAGTTAACTATTAACTACGTATAAACAAATCCCACCCCAGCAGTTCTTATCTGAAGAGATTCAATTTGCAGGATTTCTTAAGGGATTCACTCCACCCATCATCATTTTTAAAATAAAAATTTATCTTCTTTGTGCTTCATTCCTTTTTTGCATGCTTCTCAAAAATCCATTCATTAGTAGAAGCTTATTGTCGAAAAGTATTTAAGGCATTCTATTTCAACATTTCTAAATTAGAAAATTTAACATGTGAAAAAATGTATGACAAAAACTGTTTTAAAGTATTGTATGGGTCTTCTGTTTTTATTTAACACTAAAGAGACACTTTTCCAAAAAGGAAAAAAAAAACGAAAAAACAAATCTTTACTTACGCATTTTTAATACAACAAATTTTAAAGAAATCCCATAAGAAGTATTTATAAATGAAAGTAAAATACTTTTCTAAAAAAGAAGCCAAGATTTCAGGGAGGAGTTAAAAATCTAAGAAAAATCCCCAATCATTTGTTTAATCAACCGCCTGCTTAATACAACTTTTATTTACAAAAGTAATAGAAAAAAATTTGCTTTTCGTTTTCATTGAAAATTTCTTTCTTATAAAAAATTAAATCGTAAAAATTTAGTAAAATTTGTGAACATCAAAATATTTTTAGCTGCCTTTAAAATTGAGTGAACTTAAGAAGTTTAGTTAAGAATCGATTAAATGAACGCAAAAACAGAGTTGTTCCTGTTATAAAATATTGAAAATATAATTTCGGTTACCACCACACTTTAAACTGAATTTCATAATGTGATAAGAATTTTTACTTGAAATTCAAAGTACGTTCAGATCTCAAAGTTTATTATATATAATTCACACCAAGTTTTAATCGGCTTTTTAGATGGCTTCACTTATACACATGAATTTAACACATGGCTCCTACTTTTTCTCAATTTAAAGAAATGCCTTGGTGAAATAAAATTTAAATAATAGCGGGAGTATTCCAGCAGTGAAAGTCTATTTGCCAGAATTTAAAAATTTTTATTTTTAGGAGCAAAAAATTGGTTTGCGTATACTGTACTAAATAGCATATTACGCTTTATTAACAAGTTATAAAGTTTGTTAAGAAAGTTATTTATTGAAAAACCAAATTATTTTTAAATTTTTAATTTTTAGAAGAACAGAAAAAATTTTTTCAGCTACATAAAGAGTATATTTATCTCACTTCCTTTGTGAAATTTTATAAAGCGCCCTCAGAAATAATTATTTTCACAAATTTTTCAAAACTGAATATATACATTTTGCAAAGTTTTGAGTCAAAATTATTTATTATTTTTTTAAATTATTATTTTATTATTATTTTTATTCGACCTTTTTATTTTTTATTTAAATATATATTAACCTTTTTAACGGTCTGTTGCAATTAAATATTAACAATATATTTTTTCAAAAAAAAAAATATATATTGTTAAAATTTAATTAAAAAAGACCGTTAAAAAGATTAATACATATTTAATTTTTTAAATTACATTGTTTCATAGTTTAAACTACTGGCACAAAGATGTTTTTTTTAAGTTTTAAATGATTTACAAACCACGTAGTTTTCTATAAAATCTTATGCACACAAGACAACAACAACAACATGCTTTTAAGAAATTCCAGGAAATATGCTCAACAACAAAATACATAAACTAACACCAAAAAAAAAAAACAAAACACAGCCAAGCAGGCGCTTACACTGAATGATAATAACAACAACGATTTGGGATGATGCTAATAACGACTTATATAAGCACCATTTGCTGGACAAATCAAATAATTTAAAGTTGAATCATCGTTGAGTAAAGACAACAAAGTTACCATCGTGTTTATTTTGTATATATTGAAAGTAAATAACTCTTTTAATTTAATTAAAAAGTGCTGTGTCATTATATTTCAATAAAAGAACTCAATACAACTAAAGGTTTATTAAAAGGAATAGACTTAAGCTAAATTTTTAATAATGTATGCTATTTTTTTATTTTTTTTATAATATTTTTCCTTTTATTTTGAAAGTTGTAACTGAAAATCAAAAATAGTGGAACTTACCCGATAGTGTAACACCGATTACAAGTTGGATGTACAAAAGAATAGCAAAAAATTTGTTAAATCTGGGTGTGGATGATTTTGGGAACAAAAATTTTTGTTACAAACAACAAAAACCAAGAGGACATAAAATAGCAAAACTGTTTTGACTTTTGAAAGTTTGAAGATGATAGGATTCTCTGAAAACTCAATATAGCAATATATGTGTCACATAATAATCTTCTTCACCATAAAGGCCTTTTCACTGCAATAACGTAATTAAATTCCATATAGTGAATAATCGTTAACCTCAACTTCCCAACCTATAACTGACGATGTAGATAACACTGACGTGTGCTTTCAACAGGGCGGTGCCACATGTCGTGCAGCCAATAAAACGACCAATTTATTACAAACAACATTTTCCGTTCGCATAATTTCACGACAATCAGCAGTTAAGTGGCCAGCCAGATCGTGTGATTTACCACCATTGGATAATTTTTGGATTATATTTGTAGGGCTATATTATGAACAGAGTCTATATGGAGCCAATCGATTCGAATTCGGCCTTAAAACTCAAAATCCGCCATGTAATTAACGAAATAGGACCGCCATTTTTTTGTTTTATTTTGTTTTAGAAAACAAACTTCTTATTGAAAACCTCTTAACATTGAACATGACTCTGTGGAGAATATTCAGCCTTAAATTAAAAGTCAGCAACAACAAATTCTACACAAATTTGTTTAATTCGATATTAACTGTTTAATGAAGCTGTTAATTGTAAATATGTTATTTAATTACCGCTCTTAGATTTTTCTTCTTCAAATTAGTTGCTATTTTATTTAAATTATTGTTTATCTAAAAGCAGTTTCATATCAATTAAATTTATATAAAAAAAACAACAACAACGAGTGAAAAAAAACAAACAGAAACACATGCTTTCAGATATACAAAATTAGATTTCTTAATGCACTTATCTGAAACAGAGTAGGATTATGTTTGTTTATCATTTCATTGTTATAATTTGCGTTTTCATTCACAGTTTGATATTAAACACATTTATTCCAAATATATCTATCGGCAAAATGTAATTAAAATTGAAATGCAATAATGGCAGAAAGCGTAAAGCAATATTATTAAATCTTTAGCAACACCAGCGGCGATATCCAAATAATTTCGTTAGCTGTCTTTTAAATATAAATAAATAATTTATATGAAAGGGTTAACGATCAAACAAACTCTCCATAAAGATATGTGGCTTGACATGCAACTTCTGAGGTTAAATGGCAGTACCAGTTGCCTAGGTTAGTAGAAGGCTGGAACTAGAAGAATTGGGCCCTCCAATCCCTACCAGCGACCTACCATGGAAACCAGTATCCCACAAGGCTATAACCCTATTCTAATTATTGCTGAGATCCTTCGCGGTGGCTGTGGTTTAAACCCAAATAGCGAAAAGTTGTGGCTTTTTCCTATCCAATGTGCTGTTGCAAGAGAATGTCGCTTGTTTTTACGGACCGATAGGAGTTTAGATAATCTCCCGCTCTTAAGCAATTAATGGGGAAAGGTGCTTCAGAAATTGCCACCCGGATTGTGCTATGCACCTTGGGAATGCTGGTATATGCATAGTATTCACCCAGTGGTAAAACCATTGTTAAGATAGAGTCAAACAGCTAGGTACTGATGTTGATTTGTATCACAATCTATAAACCAGTCATATTGCTAAAATATTTTAAAATTTATGGTTAGCATTATCTTACAAATCATTATCATTAGACCAACGTTGTAACAACTGAAGAACTGCAATCAAATCGAACAATATAAAATAATTTTAAAATTTGTATACCCCATCTTTACGATCATAATTCTCTTGTTTAGGGGGCTTCAGCTTAAATATTTAACTTAAATGGCTAGCATGTTCATTAGTAATTATGTCGTTGGTTTGGCTTAGGTTCGTAGTTTAGCAGCAATTTTTTTCCATTCGTATAAAGTTGTTTATCATACTACTGAATTATATAAAAGAGTTTGTAAAAGCTTTAGAAATATATATAATCTAAGTTTATTGGTTAGCAGTGTTATCTCAACTTGACTTTTCTTTAAAAATATAAAGTTTCAAGACATGATATGTGCAATCACAGTAGAAAGAGCATTAAATTTGTGTAGTAAAACTTACTTAACACTTTTCTTACATTCCACAAATTGCTTTTATTCACATGAGCTTGGTCAAGCTTGCCTGGCCTATAGTGTGCTGAAGGAAGTCGTGACCGCTTATGCATTTAATTAATTTTAATAATGTGAAAGAGTTAAAATTTGCAAAACCAAAATAAAACTACACTTCTAAATCGGTACTAGTGAAGGCTAAAAGGGACCTTATGAAAAGAGTTCTATCAAATTACTTCCGAATAAAATAAAAAACTGGAATTTGTACACATAAAGCAGTTAAACAAGTAGGAAACTTAGTAGAGGAGAGCTCAAGCACTAAACTAAACTAAAATACTGTATAAAATTAGGAATCGGTGACATAATTAAGCTCAAATCACAATGACTAAAAAGTATCAAAGAATATTTTTTTTTAAATTTTTCAATAGAACTTTTTCCGAAATATTTTCTCTAATCAACTTCAACTAACTCAATCTCTATTTTATCACAAAATCTTTTTATTTGTGTAAGCACACGTAAAGTGAAATTTGTGGCATCACATATGTATGTACATGGCTGTCTAAGTATGTGTGAATAATAACATTAGCACACGTATAGTATAACAAAAGAATTTAATTAAAAACGTGTACAATTTTCTGCAGCCATTTCTCCATGGACAAAAAAATGTGTTTTAAAGAAAAACATACTTTTGATAAAAAAAAATGTTTCATTGAAATAAACAGCAATTTGCATTAGATAAAGTGATTGTAGAGAATTAAATGCTTAAAATAATTTTTAATATACGAGTATTTATTGCACACGTAAAACATCAACATTTTCTTCATTTATATTAATAAAATGTATATTTGAAATTGTTATTACTTATTGTATTATCTTTTCCTTTTTTTTTTTAAATAAAATTTACTGGTAACAACGGAAATAAGCCAGCCGCAGTTTTTGATTGCATGATTATAAATAATTAAAGAATTTGACTTTGAATAACAAATCTTTAGTCATTAATATTTATAAATGAAATCTTTTCTGCAAAACAAAATTTAAATCGATTTAATATATTATTTATTTTATAGTTAATATATAAAATTAATATATTAAATTAATTATTTTATAAAGGTATTTATAGCCAGTTTACGCTGTATTTATCGACAATATTAACAGCTTAAAAGATACAATTTCCAAAAATAATTCAAGTCGTTTATTGTGTAATTAATTCTGAGTATAATTAAACGAAATATCATCAGTTTGGGATGGATGACACAAAAAATAAAATTAGGATTTTTTGATTGCAATTAAAAGTTTGATATTTCATATAAATATAGGGTGTCCGCTAGGAATGCTACTTTGTTTTGCCGCCATTTTGGAAAACATTAGTCTAAATAGTTCATATTTGGCAGTCGTAAAGTAGATACGTGGCAAAATTTTCGATAAACCAAAGTATTTTAATCGTTAACACATTTTGTCAAATTTAATCATCGGTTAGTGTGACGATCAGAAAGTTTCGTGAAATTTTTGGAAGAAACAACGTATCAACAAAAAGCACTATTTATCATATAGTGAATGATTTCGAAGAAAGAGGGTCTTTAAGTGAACGGCCCAAGCATGGACCAAAACATATTGCAAGATCGGCTGAAAACATTACTGCTACTCAAGAAATTGTTCAAAACAATTCATCAACTTCAATTCCACGCTGAGCTCAGGAGCTTGGTCTTCAAAGAACCAGACCAGAAGGATTGATTTGTTTTTATATAAGATTCCGTTGACACATGAGCTTTTTCCGCAAGACCATTTACGCCGCCGTACATATGCCAATAGGATTTTACAGCTCGCCCATGACAACCCCGATTTTCATGAGAAAATAATAATGAGTGACGAGGCACTTTTTCATTTGAATGGATATATGAATAAACAATGAAATAGAAAACCCTCAAATTATTCAACAGTCACCTTTGCTTCCATTAAACGTGACAGTCTAGTGTGCAATTTGGTCAGAAGGAATCACTAGACTTTACTTCTTTGAAAATGAAAGCGTCGTAACAGTAACTGTGAATGGAAAGCGATATCGTGATATGATGGAATACTTTTTAACACCACAACTGCATGCTTTGAGCATGATTAATATGTGGTATCAACAAAACGGTGCCACATTGCATAAAGCCAGGATTACAATGGAATTCCTACGAGACCTCTTTCCACAACAAGTTCTTTCAAGAAATGGTAATGTTGAGTGAACTTCACGGTCGCCTAATTTGACTGCTACGGACTTCTTTTTGTGGAGATATCTGAAAAGTAAGGTTTATGGAAACAAACCAGAAACGCTTGAAGAGCTTAAACAAAATATTCGTCACGACGTTAATGAAATATCGCGTTAAATGTGTGAAAATGTAATAAATGCTCAAAAGGGCTCGCATTTGTGAGGCTAACAGAGATGGACTATTATCTGATATTGTATTCCATACATACTTGCCGATATTAAATAAAATATTTATCAACATAAGACCCATTCTCCTTCATTTAATCAAAAATTATAAGCAAACAATGTAATACACTCGGCGGATACCCTGTATCTGGAAGTGATTTTGATCATACGTTCAACGCAGCTACTCTGTTCGAAAGGCTTTCTGTAAGTTCATTTATGGACCACGTTTTTCAGTATTGTTGGCTATATGGCTTAGTAACATAATAAATATATTGCTCCTGGGCAGGAATTTTCTCTGGTTTATTTACATAAACTAGTAGCTTCGTGTTGCCTCGTAGAATAAATAAACTGCGTCAAATTTTTTTTCCCTTTCGGGCCAGGACTCAGGGTATGACCCCTACTCATGCAACGCATTGTACCAGAACTATGAAATTAGGTTATGGGAAAAGGAGAGAGGGAGTAGCGAGAGTATTATTTTCCTACAATGAAAGTGACAGGAAAGACCTCTGGCGGGAGTTTATTATACATACAAAAAACGAATTTTTCCTATAATACGTAGTGTGATTCACCAGTCAACTAAACACAAATGGATAGACTCTCAACGAAAAAGGTGTTAAAACAAAAAACGTGCGAGTAACGGGAATAGGTCTGATTTTATTGAAGGTCTTACCATTGTAGTAACGATAAAACAGTGAAATACAACCCACATTGCTTCGATGCTTTAGTGAATCAATAGAGTTGGATACCCTACTGTCCTCAATAAGCCTTTTGGTTCTCTCTTCTACGTGCTCGAGCAACTCTAAAATAGACTTTGAAATGCCTGCCCATATATGGGAGTTGTATTCCATTTTTGAACGACCTTGGGGGCAATTTTTTTTTAAATCAACCCATCGCCTAATTTTGATTTCAACATATCGATGATTGATGTTGACGATTGGCGCGTGATGGCATCATATTTAAATCGTATTACCCATGTTTTCAAACAATAGTAGTATCTGCAGTGGTCCTGTTACCAGCAACGCAAGCTCTCACTTTAGTTTGAATAAGTTCTAAGCAGGCTGCCAACGTGTAAACCATAATATATACTGCATTTTAAGCGATATAATGATGTCTATAAACCCGATAAGTAAGTCTCTTTGCTGATCACAACTTTGCAATAAATCTAAAACTGATTTTCAAACCTTAATCTATTCTTGATGACTTTTCAAAGTATGCTGATCAAAAATTTCAAAAATTGAATACAGTTCTTTTAGCGGTAAACTCATTTGTAAGCTCTATCACGCTTAAGAAAATACTAAATCCATAATAACGTAAAATGAAAAGAAATTTAAATTTACATATGATACGCTACATCATACAACAATTATTTACATGTGTTCAAAATTATAGAACACTCGTTTTATTTGACTTCGTAACAATGTGTTAAATTGCCCTCGTACGGTCTTCTTAGAGAATGAAAAACAAACCTTTTGCATTATAATTTTTATTGGTTTTTCTTTAATCTTTTATTTTACTCTAAACTGAGATTATGGTAGAAATTTTAGCCACGAATAGTGAGATTAAAAAAATATTAATACAAAACAATTATTCTAATAACAAAATACTTTTTGAAAGTTATTTTTACTGAACCCAATTTAATATGTCAACAACTTAAAGTTCCAATTAAGTTATTTTCTACTTCCTTACGACATTAATTTAAATTAATGTAATTTTAATATGGAACGTAACGTTTTAGAAGAGTACAATTTCTAGTTTTTGAAGAAATCTGGCAACGTGGTTTGTTGTTGGCTTGACCGAAAAATTAATAACAAGCAAAACTTGGATTTAGTTTAAAATTAGTTTTTCCGATTTAAACGAAATACATACAAGCGATCCCACTTAACTTTGATTTTTAGCAAGTAAAGCTAAAGAATAGCTTATTATTACTCTTCTTCTTTTATTAATACAAATAGTCAAGCTTTCAAAAAAACGCTCACTTCAGAAACGATTTGATGAAATCATATTAACTGAACACCAACTCTTTGCAATGTTTAATAAAGTTCTTAAAGAAACAAAGAAGAAAATATTCTTTGTCGTAACTAAAGCTGCTTTAATTTGTGGTAAGTTGTAATCTCAGCTCTTCTTATCTCAAATTCGCTTTATCTCATTTAGCTTATATTGTAATTAAAATAAAAGTAATGTAAGTGCTGTCTTAAATTAATTTTAATTCGAATGTCTTCTAATTACCATTTTGCCTTTAGTTTCAAATTTTATTTTATCCTTTGAACTATGACAAACTTGAGGCAAGTAGTTCTCATAGTAACAAAAGAAACAAAATAGGGCTTTTGTTGTACAAGTTTTATTGTAATATTTCTATTATTTGCTTCACTGAGCCAGACAAGGTCACCGAATATTTATTTTTGCTTCTGTTTCTTATAACGTGTTGGTTGCCGACGTTAAATAATTACAGGCAACATACTTTAAGTAAAATAAGTATGTGAGAATTAGGAAAAATTAAATATTCCAATGTGGTTATTTTTACAATTTATTGTAAATTTATTTTCCAGATTGAGACACTATCGAAAAGTATTTTACCAGCAGTCAAATACAATAGAAAACAATAGTAGACACATAAAAATGTTAAAAGACATTGTTAAGTAATAAAACAAATACTTAAAAATAAATTTATTAGTTTTGTTACATTCAGTAGATCGTAACAAAATACAAAAAGGTTAAATTAAATTCACTACGTGATAATTCATAGCAAACGTGCATTAAAAAAGCAGTTTTCTATTCGCATAAATAAATGGTTTAAAGATGTTTTAGATAATAACCACTCGTACACAAAGTGCAATAACGTGGGTCTATTGTTTTCATTTCAATGTTCCAACAACAACAATAAAGCTTTAACATTTAATTTTTTAACGTATTGTTACAATGAAATCAATTTCGCACGATAATCGTATTAAAATAATTAAAATCCACTAAGAAAATGGTGGTGCTGTTAAAGCCACATTTCGTAAAATTTTTGATATTTTCGAAAAACATAATCGTCATTCTGAGACAGATATTAAGAATTTGGTCATTAAATTTTAATCGACAGGTTCGATACAAAATGTGCGAACACCATTATGTGGTCGCCGGGTCATTCAACTGAAAACATCGAAAACATTGTCGTAGATTCGCTCAATTCATTCAAGAATCACCGGCTGGTTTTTCTGAAAAAATAAATCATTTTTAGGACAAAACCAATTTTCACTTGTCAGACTAGGTCAACAAGCAAATTTTCCGCCACTGGGGATTCAGAAAATCCTGGGTAGCCTTTTTTTGTAAAATAGAAATAGCCCTTCAGGCATCAATGCATATTTAGTCAAGTATCGTGCTACTTGCAAAGCACGGGATAGAGAAGAGATGAGACAGTTGGTGAAAGTAGAAGGATAGTTACAAAAAATAACTGTCGTATAAAGACGGCACGTGACCAGTGACCATGCCTTCATCCCTGAGCAGCCCCACTAGTCAATTTTTATTTTTGTAATGAAAAAACCAAGGTCTTTGTTGGGAATGGAACCCACAACCCCTAGTCTTTTAAGCCAGTACACTACCTACTAGTCTGCAGGAGCCTTGGCGTGCATCTGGAGGCATGGTTGGGCGGGGTTTTTTCGAAGATGAGGCTAGAAGTTTGGCAACGGTCAATGGATCACACAATCGCGAGAAGCTAACAGCTCAATGAAACCATCAATTTATTACAAAGCAAATTTCCCGATCACATAATTTCACGACAATCATCAGCTAAGTGGCCAGCCAGATGATGTGATTTAACACCACTGGATTGTTTTTCGTGGGGCTATAATAAGGACAGAGTCTATACGGATCAATCGAATCGATTTTAGCCTTAAAACTGAAAATCCGTGATATGATTAACCAACTCCCAACTCCACCCAAATTGTTCGAGAAACTACTGATGGTAAAGTTGGACACCGAATCTGAATGAGAATAATTTCATTCTAAACGATCAATTTGGATTTAGAAGACAACATAGTACCATCGAACAAACTCACAGACTTGTACAAGTGATAAGAAAGGAATTTGAGGATAAGAAATACTGTTGGGCATTTTTTATCGACGTATCACAAGCCTTGAACAAGTTATGGCATCAATGTCTTTTGCTTAAAATAAAAGAAAATCAACCAGTAAATATTCACAATCTACTACAGAAATATGTTATGAATCTCCAGTTTATAATAAAACATGGTGCTTATACAGGTTGCACCCAACCAATCATAGATGGAGTACCCCAAGGTAGTATTTTGGGCCCAATCCTGTATTTAATATATACAGCAGACTTGCCAACAAATAGTGAAATACGCAGATGATACCGCCTTTCTTAGCACCCACAGTGACCCAAGATATGCTTCGCGTCAACTTCAGGACCACATAACACAGCTGAAAGAATGGACTAAAAAATGGGGAATACAGGTTAATAAACAGAAATGTGTACATATAATATTCACCTTGCGCAGTGAATCGTGTCCCCATATTCATATCAACAACCAAGTGGTACCCAAACACGTCACTTGAACCGGTGACTAAGTCGAAAATATCACATTGAGGCAAAGTCAACTCAAATGAAGCTAAAAACAATAGCAATTCAATGGCACTGCTTTCGCCTCCAATATTGGGAAAATTCAACGTCAGCAAAACAAAATCCTTCGAACGATAGCTGCCGCTCCTTGGTTCATTGTAGTGTGTTTGACAGTGTCGATATTGCCATGCCTTCTGCATGCAATAGGACACCCCACATTCCAACGTGAAATGTGATTGTCCACACTAAACCAAACCCATGTGTGGGAATATGCAAACGTTGCACATATTCTTTTGTTATTGTTAATAGAATAAGTTAGTTTATAAGAAATAAATAATTATATGATCATGAATAAAACTACATTACAAGCGATCAGTCGCGTAAGCGGCTGGTCGTTAGGAATAAATTATCTAACACGTTTTTCATTTATTACAACATTAAGAACTCCAACATTCACCAGGAACTTCAAGTCCCGACGGCTAAAACCGAGAGTACAAAACATGTCACTAGATATTTAAATAAGTTGGAAACACATTCGAATCCGCTTGCTCGAAATATTATACAACATCATGGACACACTAGATTGACGAGGAAGGACACTATTGCCCTCGGATGAAAGCATTGAGAACTACTAATATGTATGGATAAATTTGAAAACTATTTTACTATTTTTTTTTGTCTGGCAATGGCTAGTCTTTTACTCTACTATTTAGATATTTAAGAATTGATTACTTATTGTTAGTTCATACTATGAAGATACAATAAATAATATGCAGTAGGAAAAAAAATAGGAACGGCACTTTGCCCAAAAATTGATTAATAACTTTGATGAAAGAATCGAAATCTGCCAGCGTGGTTGTGTTGGACATTTGTCAGATATCATTTTCCGTTCGCAATTGCCGAACTTTTCTCTTCGTAGTGCAATAAAAATATAAATCATCTTAATCTAAATTTTTTGTTTTATTTTATTTTAGAAAACTAACTTCTTGTTGAAAAACGGGCCGCTATAACAACAGCTAATAATAATTGAAGAGTGTTTCGAAAGTGACATGATTTTCATAAAAAAATTGTTATTTTCGAAACTATGAAAGGCAGACATGCTACATATTCTATATGTCACTAGAAATATGTATGCTAGAGCCACAACTACAAATGTCAAAATTTTAAATTAAAGAGTGTTCCTATAGTGTCATTATTGCTTTACAATAGGCGGTGTGTTTATGTTCTTATATTTGCTATAAGAGCAAGTACAAAAAAATTTTAAATTGAATTTAAATATAAAGAGTGCCCCTGTTGTAAAGTAATAGAATATAGAATTTACACAGAGCATTTACAAATATATTCACTATGAAGATAAATGTAAGAAATAAATTTAAAAATTAGAGGGTGTTTCCGTACCCATTTAAGACAGATGCATGAAATTTGCACAAAATATGTGTTACTAAATGCACTACAAGGATAACTACAAAAAAAATAAAAAATTAGAATGAAATTAAATTAGGAATGTCCCAATAGTAACATTGTTTTAACATATATTGCGCTAATATTTTGAAGGGTAGTGGGCTAGGACTGTAAATTCAAGAAATTCAAGCAGTTTAAGTATTGCTTGTTTGCTATAAATGTGATATCAAAAAATTACAATTTGGATAAATAAAATTTAAAACTAAACAGTGACTCTGACATGATGCAGAACCCTTCCTTAGTAAGACCAAACAGCATTTAGCAGACGGTGTTTGTAACGTATAAGAATTTGTAGTGATTTTCTATGTTTCAATAATATGTATTATATGTACTAAATTTTAGAATTTCTACTACGATAAAATCCAAAACGACCCAACAGCGACGTAATTCTCATGCTAATGCCTTAACCTTTAAGCAAGCATTTTTCATTTAAAAATTGTATATGTCCGCTATCAGCATATGTTATACAAAAATTAAACGAAATTTTAAAAGTGTTAAAAGAGAAACGTGAATTTCGCATCGCTTTTACATTTTTGCTACACTGTGTTGTTACAAAAACGTTTGTAAAAGAATATTGGAAATTTAAATACTTTGATTTATTACTATTGTCTTATTATTTTATACAGATAAAAACTTGGATAATGCAAGCTAGTACAGCATATCACAATACTCATCAAAAACCAATAATTCACTTATTTAGTTGGGTAGGAATTATATTAGACCGTAGTGAGGCAGCTGAGTTTTATCCTACTCATGACAATATTTTATTACATCATTCCTGCGTTGTACTAGAGGAAACGACGGTACGGAACTATGACACAATACTTGTTCGAGATAACAGTAGTATGATGCTACGTGATACTACTGTGTGGCTAAACATTTCTCAGATCGTATCTAAACTGGACTGCAATAACAAACTTGGGGCAATTATTTGCATGAATCTTAAACTATAGTTTTGATGCAGCAAGTGCAGGAGGACATTATCACCTGTACGCTGCGCTAGATGCTTATAAAAACATTATCTAAAATAATAACAATACCTAGAATCAAGTGTAAACGACTTTTGTACCGAGCAAGTTGTGGTAAGACTCGAAACTACGTTGTTGTCTCTTTAAATTTTTCTTGTTGAATGTTATTAAAGACGAATGATATGCGAAACGTTCATCTTGTGTTGATACCGCACGAGCTATTAAGCTTAATGCATTTTATTTGACTTTTAAAGAGACACATCCTATATTAAAAAGGAGACACAAGAATTTAGACTTTAGTTCTTTAGTTTTAGAAACCGATAAAAAAATGCATTTACTTTTTTGCAAAATTATATGTTAAAGTTTATATTTTTTCCTAAAAAATATATTCCATTAAATACGTTGCCACTACAACAGAACACAATCACAAAATATTTAAGTATTATTTAATATACTCGTATAAACCGAATTAATGTGCTTTTTGCTTTCAAACTCTATCAGGCATAAATTTTATATTTCATATATCCATCACATTTGCGTACGTGTTGTACGCTTAAAGAAGCACAAATTTAATCTGTTTAGCTTCACAATGCAGTTATGCTTACAAAGGATACATTTTTGTGCATGTACATATTTTCATAGATAAAATACAAAATTCGTTGAATTGTGTTCAGAAAATAATAGACAGAAATATCTTTTGTTTATAATATTTACTCTTGGCACATTGAATTCGTTAACAGACATAATTATTTGCCTTTGGCCTTTTGGTAAAACTGTTATATTTTCTTTTCTTTATATTTATCTTTTGCATTATTTAAGGCTATAACTTTAGGCAATTAAATTTATGCATGCAGTGAAGCGAATTTCTATTCATTTGAGTAAATGGTGGATAATAATTTTATTTTATGGATAAGACAAGCGTAACCGACGGTGCACCCACAAGTAATTTTAATTGGAGAGTCACACAATTAATTTCAGCTTTCCATCAAATTGTTCATAGAAGTTTTTATGGCTCACAAGAATCTTCAACAAAATATTGCTTTAAAAATCTCCAAACAA
Organism: Trichopoda pennipes; assembly: GCA_030448955.1. Lineage (NCBI taxonomy): Eukaryota > Metazoa > Arthropoda > Insecta > Diptera > Tachinidae > Trichopoda > Trichopoda pennipes. The sequence continues at coordinate 3,503,402 of JASKUP010000023.1, forward strand.
ATGGGTAGCCAACAGTTTGTTTGAATAATTTCTCTAAGAGATATTGAAAATAAAATCAGATTTCAAATATATAAAGTTTGTACGAGGTACTATTTTGTTTGCGAACAAATTTTAATTCTTATTTGCGTACGGTTTTCCGTCTCTTCGAAGAGACGGCAAAAGGCCCAAACCGGTTTGTTCACAAACCAAATTTGACGAGGGTCGACGGAAAACCGTACCCAAATAAAAGTAAAATCAACCCCTTCGGAAAATCTAAGCAAATATCAAAAGTTTTATTCCTTTTTTGGAAGTTATGGAATGATAATCAAAGTCCAACTTAAATTACATATCAAATACTGCACTTTCTTCTAGTTAACCAATATTGACAAAGTCTTATTAAAAAAATTATTGAAAAAATAACTGCGCCTATTCCATTAACTAGCCTCTATCTACAACTCTATTTCTTCAATAAACTAATAAAATAGATTTTGCTTACAACTTAGAAAATCTATGGTAGATAGATGCAGGGAATTGTGATTTATGTAGTGATGCAGAAAATGCTGCATTACACTTTACTTTTATCCAATTTTTCCTCTTTAAAAAAAAAATTCAACAAAAATATTAAAAGAGAAATGTAACATGAAACCGTTTTTTTTAAATTATGGAAAAATATTTAAAAGTTAAAACAAATACTTTATGCAGGGGCTAAATAACAGAGAAAAGTATGTATTTCTGAGTGAAATATAGGCAAGTCACCGAACTCAATTTCGACTGTAAGTAGTTACAATCAACTACCTCCGACGCCACGCAGTCAAGAGGAAGAGATCATCTTCATCTTGACATGTACTTTCGAGGATAAAAGGCAGCACCAGTCGCCTAGACTGGTGCTACCTTTGACACCGAAATAAATGGCCTCTCGAGGTCTGACCAGTGACCGGTTGCTCGCAGGACCACCACCCTGTACATTTTTTCGGTGAGGCCTTTTGTTAAGGAATGTTGTGGCTATGGTTTAAAAAACCCAAAGAGGGAAAATCTTTCGATTTTCTAAAGCAACCGAAGAGCGGTTGCAATGTATCAGCTGGTCATTTATTAGGGACAACGCGGAGTTTGATTGTCTCCATCAAGGAATGGAGATAGGCTGTGCTATTAAAAATTGCAAGCTGAAGCATCAATGCACCTGGGTATGTATTTTCATTAGAGCGTTGATGGACACATTGTTTTCATCCAGTGTTAAGACTACCGTCAGATTAGGGCATAGTGGCCAGGCGCTGACGTTATTCTGCATCACATCCACAAGTAGCTACGATTCGGAAAACTTGCCGCTAAGAGATATAAAATACAAGAAACTCTTCAGACGGTAACCTATTTTTAAGTTTACAAAGGGAATTTATTTCCTTTAAAACTTATGTAATATGCGGTTTTAACATTTAATTTTATTTTGTGTTCTTATTTAGAATATATCCTTGTCTAAATATGATCCAAAATGTCCTAGCAATCTCTAATGAGAAAATAAAAAAACAACAAAATATAACTGATGAGGCCTGTGGTGTTGCAATATTAATTTCTAGTTGTTGTTGTTACATAGGAAAATTGTGACAGCTGCCAAAACTATTCAACTCACAAGCTTTACAAATTTTATATTTTGTACTTTTTATTTTTCCTTTTAATTCATTTGAAAATAAATTGAATACTGAATTGGTGAAAGTGCGTTTGAATATCAATTCAATAAACTAATAAACTCTGCATATATCATGTTAGTGTAGTTATGTGTAGGGCTAATCTGTAGATGTAAGTGACTTTTTAATTAGTTTGTTAGAAAAATAAATTATTTTAAAATCAACAGCACGTTTTTAGCACTTAGTGTTAAGGCGAAATAAAAATATTATTATTCTTGTGAAAGATGTGACTTCTAAGCAAAATTAATATGGGGCTTAGTTACACATTATCTCTACAGTATGATTTAGTAGTCTGCAAACTATATAAAAGCTGATGTAGCTTAATATAATCTACTTTTAAATTAAACCAATTTCAATCAAATTTCACATGGCTATTTTGTTTTAAAAGAAAACTACATCGTTAGGAAAAATGGAAAACTTTAAGCATACAAAGAAAAGTCAAAATTGTTTTTCCTATTGCTGAAATACATATATATATATATATATATTTATTTAATATACAAAATTCAATAGAGAAACAAATTTAGATTTCTCTTTTTTGTAGTTGTGTTTCATTTTACCTAACGACAATTTTAATACACACACAACATATTTCCCGATAACCTCTTGGCCTTACTTATGCCTGCTTGCTTTACTTGTGAAGCAGATTACGTAGACATATGATGTAATAAAATATAGGAAAATATAACAACTTTTAAATATATTAAGACACATTTTTGTAAAGAGTTTCGAAAATAATCTAATAATAATATATAATTATTATAATTTTAGATTTTAGATATTAAAAAAAAAAAATTAAGAAAATTAAAAAACTCCATTTTCAAAATGAGCACAATACACAATTCTTGAAAATCTTTTCCAAAATACTAAATGCAGGATTTTGTAGTATTTTTGCAGTGTTTAATATACTAATAGTCCGGCTATGAATTCCCCCTGCAGGGTGGTTGTAAAAACATGAGATCATCAAAAACTGCTTAGAAATTTTCACTTGCAATTTTTAATTGCAATTTTCTTTTTAAAAAACTTGCCATTAAATTGATATAATTTAAAACGAAAATATTTCCTACTCAGATGAATATAATTCTATGAGTGACATAATTTTTCAATTTGTTAAAAACCTGCTCCCTTTAAGTTATATTAATTTAAAAGGCAATTTTTTTAAATAACATATATTAACGTATCTTTTATTTATAAATCCCGCTTTTTCTCATCTCTTGATATGTTGTGTTCAGGCAAATAAAATTTAACTTTTAGATAAGAATCTATTATCTATTTGAATTCTTTAGAAACAGTTCATTAGCTTTCTTATAGCTTCTTTAACATGGCTTATTGTATGTTTTAGAAAAACATATGTAATATAAATAATTGTGATAAATTTCTATCGATTTTGTATCACTTAACAAAAAAATATTTGAAAATATATGAAAACTAATTAATTTTTTAAACGAAAACGAAAACAAAATCAAAAATAATTGTTTTTAAATCATTCAATTTTCATTACGCACCTTGCGAGTGTTTCTCATAAACATATAGAACTCAAAGTAGGCAGCACTTTTTAGGTGGCGTCCATTTTGACAGCTGTCGAGTGATTTATTTTTAGATTCGCTTGGCATTGCAACATGAATTGACTGACGACGGAACGCTTCCAAATTGTGCAAATTGGAACCAAAATACGAATGCCGTTGACCTCGCGAATTTCGTTTACGATTAAGCTCAATAAACAAAACTGTCGTATATTAAGTGATGATAATCAATTGCATGTTAACACAAGTGACATCCAGAATCGAGTACAATATTCGCCACCTAATTGCCAATATACAGCCATTAATATTGGAAAGTCATCAAAAATGTTACCTTCAGGTTAAATTATATCCAAGCGATCATAAGCAAGAAGTCATAATTCAAATTATAACGTCAACTTATCTTCAAAATAAAGTAAATTTCATGTCAATTTAAAAAATCATCTTTATTTTATTCCATTTCAAAGATCTGTACCTGTGTAAAAAATGCCCTTTATTTTCTGAAAAATTTCTAACAATAAACTTTGTGATCTTTTTCCTCAATGACTTCTTACTTTCGTATTGAAGAATGTTATCTGAACAGTGAATATAAGTATCACTACAAGGAATTCGATAGACTTGAATTGCAAAAATCTAAAAATTATGAAATGATTTGTTTTTATTCTCTTTTGATTCTCTTTTTGAGAATGATCTCATCATATCAAAAGCCAGCAAGGACGTTCTATACGTTAAGAAATGACAACAATATTATTTTGTTATATTCAAAATCTTGAGTGTTCCTCATTTAGGTATCTTCCTGATTGTATTATTTTATCATCTCCATATTTCGAATTACTTTGGTGATCTGCATCAGAAAATCACCAAACTAAAGAATACGGAAGGTGTTCGAAATATCGGTATAATAAAATAATATTTAATAAATCAAAGAGAAAGCTTTATTAGAATGGAAAGAATAGATTCCGGGCTCGAATAAAAATATATAATTTTATACAGTAGAAAAAATTTTTTCAATTTGTTTGTTCATTATTTTTGTTTTTCCTGATGATGCCAATCAACGGTGTGATGAAATATCGAAAAAATAATAAAAAATAAAAGTTTTTAAAATTTTTTTATTAAATAGTGACCTAGTGCTTTATAATTAACTACTAAAAAATGTAATATTAAGTAAGAGAGTGGCAACTTTTTTTTCAGCTTGTAAATTTTCAAAACTTCTCTTGAAACTCTTGTTACTGATATTTTAGCAAAATTTTAAGAATATGCACTCCATAATTCCACTTCAGTAGTGAAATACAATCTTATTATAGTCAATTTATTTGCTCCAAAGAATCATAGATTTTTCTTTAAAATCTTTAAAACTTACCACTGTGCACTTTGTCGACAAAAAAAATAAAATTCTTCTAATTCGCAAATTTATTTTGAATTTCTTAACTGAATCCCACACACATTCTAAATTAATTTATATTTATTAGCAAAATGTTTAAAGTCACTAAAAATTAAATTAATTCTTTGTGAAGAAGCAATCATTTGAAAACATAAATATAATTTGACAGTTATTTTAACACATCAATATTGTTTTTCTTTCTTTCTTTTTTTTTTTTAATAAAACACGTGCTTTTCGTTTCGAAGATACAAAAACGTTCAGTAGAAATACTTGAATGTTGGTGCTGAAAATAAACTTTTCATTTCAACACATGTTTTTATTATTTATTTATGTTTATTTAACATTTTTATTGAAGTATTTATTTCTTCACTCTGAATGTTGTTATAAAAAATTATTCATTTTTTTGTTGCTTTCCTTTCGTAAAACATTTAATTATTTTCATTTTTGTTAGCCATATGTTCTTTTGATATCATTAATTTATTTATGAGCCACCACAACATGTCATGACCTTTCATTTAGCAACCTTCTGCTACTAATTTCTCATTAAGCGGCTGTCTGCTTTGTATTTTTTTTAATATATTATCTAGGATAATATATTTGTTTAAAAGGACAACAATAAAGAAAATTTAATTTAAGTTTCGTAAAATTTTGACAATCTTTTGTCTATTTTAAAATGATATACATTAAATTCGTTTATAATACCACTTTAGTGACCATTAGGGCTTATTATTTGGATGAATTTTCAATTCTTTGATGCCTACATAAAATGTTCAAAATTTAGTTAAGACACTCTTGCAGAGGCTCGATTTATTAACATTAAAAAAAATCAGAATGGCACCATAGTATATTAAAATAATAATACGTTAGAAAGACCCATCAACAATTAATGAGTAAAATGAGTATTAAAATATATTTTTTAACGAAAGAAAAAATTAAACATAATTTACAATATTAAATACAACCTGCATTAATAGAAATATTTTTGGATTTCATTTCTCTAAGCTGCTGTTTTTAAATTATTAGATACAAGCAGCATCCTTTAAGTTTCTGATATATTTAATTACTTGCAGTCTTCAAATATTTTCTCAAAATCTACCTTAAAAAAGGCTTCCGAAAAGATATCCACTATGGCAATTTAGGAATTCGTATTCAATGTAGTATAGCTGTGACGTGGAATGAATAGCCTTATAAATTAACTCATGGGAAAGAAATTGCAATCAATTTTACTCATACGAAGATTTTCTTGATAGATTCACTCACTGATATGGCACTACATAGCAGAGCCGATTCTGTTTGGTAAAACCTTCGTTTGTTTAAATTTGTTTGTCTTCTCATAATGATTTACTTTCAGGGCATATTGGGAATTATGTATGTACGTTTGTTAGGTGGAAGATTATTAAAAAAAATAATTAGCTCTGCTTACAGCAACACTTTAATCACTTCTTTATAAATTTTTTTACTTGATCTAGCAGAAGAAGACGCCACTGTGCAACACTTTTATGTTTATCGAAGATATGCTGCCACACAGTACAACCTTTAATTTCTTTGTTTGCAATTTCTCCTCTCTGAGAATTTTTTCTGTTTGCAAAACATTAAGACCTTTTGACTTAAAAATAATTAATTTCTCTTTAACAATGTTGGTTACAGCTTGTGCGCGTTCCATTCTCCTTCCAAAATTTTTAAATAAACTTATTGGTTTTTGTTGGTTTTTTAATATGAATTAATAATTTAACTTTTATAATTAAAAATTGTCACTCAAATTCTTCACAAAAAATTTAAACTTTTTTTCTGTGACAAACAGTTTACTATGTTATCAAATATTTTTTTTTTACGTTTAATGAATTTGAATATTTCCTATGCGAAATATCGTAAAAATAAAATCTAAAATTAGAATTAAATTATTTTAAAAGAGATGTGTCGACCATTTTGGGCTGTTTGGTATTTTGCTTCAACTCTGTTTAAAATGAAGCCAAACATTTATAATTTCTGCAAAAATCGTAAATGATTTTACGTCTTGTTACCCTAAAAAGATTTTTAAAACTTAATTTTTAAAATCCCTCATATTTATTCAGGCCAAATAGTATTCAGCAATGATTCATATATTAAATTAAATTTGTACGCTTATAACCATATTTAGTATTCAATAAATAATATATCCCCCATGATAATACGAACAGATGTCAGACATCAGTTGCTGAAAAAAACTGCTAGAATATTAAATGAACAATATTATTTTAAGCTAAAAAAAACAATTTTTAACTCATGTGATAACGCACTTGTGACTGCAATTGAATGCTTTTGTTTTGTCATGTTCTTGCACTCACACGTACTCGTACATAAATTCATAAATACGGATTTTCACATATTTTTATAAACAAGTGGTTAGAACAAGTTGTAGTTCGTTAAAGCAGCATTTCTGTTATCATTAAGATTCAGAAAAGATATTAGCTTATTTGTCAAGTGGAGGAGTTATAAAAAGCTTAAACAATAAAAGATCACCACATGTTTAATATTCCTTAACACCTCTGGTTTTAATATAATTTCACGTTCGCATAAGAAACCGATAAACTTTCAAACAGGTGTGGCGAACATATACTTCGGGATTTGTTTTAAAATTTTTTTCAAATTTTTTTCAGCAACACGAAACATCGCAAAAAACCCAGAATACGAGATTTATTTGATATGAGAAAACAAATTTGTTCTAATTTCAAATGCACCATGCATAGGTATATTTGCTTTTGGAAGTTTATTTAAGTAGTTGTTACCATTAATAAAGTGAGTAATTTCTCGCATTTTTTTTTTTTTTTTTTTTTGTTAAAGAGAAGTGGCACTCAGACAACAATGCCTATTTAGTCAAGTACCGTGCTACATTTTTAAGGAAAGGGATAGAAAATAGATGAAACAGGTGGTGAAAGTAGAAGTAGTGGTCATCTTGTCTTTCACCGGTTAAGTTAAAGTTTTTCATGGATATTTTCATTACTTTTAAGTAAAAAACTATAATATATTTATTTTTATAAGAAGTTTTCACTTAAGTTACAGAAACGGGCCTCAGTTTTAGACTGTGAGCCCACACAATTTATATTTCTTCAAAAAGTGTGAGCTAATCAAGGATATGTAAAGCATCAGTCCTTTAAAAGGAAAATTTATTGAAACTGAACTACAAAACTTGTTTTAAAGTTTTAATGAAGGTACCCTCAACTGCAAAGTTTTGGCCATAATTTAAGGAACTACGGCTTTTCAAATAAACAAGTTATTGTTTTTCCTTATGTATATTGCCAAAGTAGTAAGAAAAAATGCAAAATGTAATAATTGCTCAGTTTGCGTAATCTTACCTCAGTTCGCTGTAGCTAAATTAGGAATATGCAATTTTTAATAAAGCTAGGCAGCACAGAGACCGATACAACATTCACAATTTATATAGAGAAGCTATCTACTGAGATCAATATTTTGTTTTGAAGCTATTATGTTATGAAAAAAAACTAAGGCTTTAGCTGATTACATCTCCTATTGTTTTTCCGTTCGTCTTTCTAATTAACTGCTCGAAAAGCATAGCATTTTTTCTGAAGCAGAGATGTTTACGTTTCTTCTCAAAATTTTATTTTGAATTTATTTCAAATTTTCGCATGTATGTATGTGTATTTTCAATTTGTATTCTTTTGTATCTTCTGATATAAAGAATTTTTCAACAAGAAGTTTGTTTTCTAAAACAAAATAAAACAAAAAATGAAATTATGATGATTTTAATTTTTATTGCATTACGAAAAGAAAATTTCGGCAATTATGAATGAAAAATGATATCTGGCAAATGTCCACCATGACCACGCTGGCAGATATCGATTCTTTCATCAAAGTTTTTAATTACTTTTTGGCAAAATGGCGGTCCTATTTCGTTAATTACATCACGAATTTTGAGTTTTAAGGCTGAAATCGAATTGATTAGCTCTGCATAGCCTCTCTATTTAACAGCCCTATAAAAATAATATAGGTGCCCCTGTAGGCTAGTAGGTAGTGTACTAGCTTGTAAATATGGGGGTTGTGGGTTCGATTCCCAACGAAGACCTTGGTTTTTTTCACTACAAAAATAAAAATTGACTGTCGGTGGAGCTGCTCAGCGATGAAGGCATAGTCACTGGTCGCTGTTGCTGTCTTTATACGGCAGTTAATTTCCGACTATCCTTCTACTTTCACTACCTATTTCATCTCTTCTCTATCCCTTTCCTAAAGAAGGTAGCACGGTACTTGACTAAATAGGCATTGTTGCCTGAAGTGCTACTTCTCTTTAAAAAAAAAAAAAAAAAAATTCAGTGGTGTTAAACCAAACCATTTGACTGGTCACTTAACTGCTGATTGTTGTGAAATAATGCAATCGGATAATTTGGTTTGCTAAAAATTTCATTGGGTGTGCCATATGTGACACCGTGCTATTAAAACCAAGTGCCAGTGATATCCACGACGTCAATAATAGGCCAAAATTGAGTTGTTAGCATCTCGTGATACCGTGACCGTATTTCCATCATATAGTGACACGTTGGGCATGCAAAGTCCCAAAGGATTTTCAGAATCCCAAATGTGGCAATTCTGCTTGTTGACATATCCTGATGAGTGAAAAAGGGCTTTGTCTGAAAAAATGAAAAACCAGCCGGATAATCCTGAATGAATTAAGTGAGTCTACGGCGATACAAATGGTCGGTCAGCTACAGTTCCTGCAACAGTTAAACCTTGTAAAGCTTAAAAGACAAATCGTTACGCAAAATTCGCCATCTGGGGGTTTTGGATAAACCCAATTTTTAAGAACATCGAGATCTGCTTTAGCACTGTGGCTCACGGCTACGATGTTTTCAGTGGAACGATCCGATCGAAAACCCATTGGTGTTCGCAAATTTTGTATCGAGCCTGTCGATTTTAATTATTTTAATAAGATTTTCGTGCGTAATTCAATTCCTTACAAAAATTGCCAAGGCATCTACTTAAAAAACCAGATGCTTAGAAAAAATGTAATTCTTTGTTTTTACAATTCTATGACCTTGTCCTTTTACACGTGACTGGAAATTTATTGCCTTAAAACCAGTAAACATAAAAACTAAATATAAAAGTATGTCATCAATCTTGTGTCAATCTGTTATAAGTAGGATATTTAAAGCCTACCAAAAGAATTTTCCCTTTATATAAATAAATATGCCAAAGGTTTTGATGCATATGTTCTTTAGAATGCTACTATCGCACACCAAACCCCATACATTGCATTACCTTAGTATGTAAGTCCAACAAGCGCTTGCCTGAGTTATTAAATTTTCGATTAATTTTAAAAGTTTTTTTAATTGCTGTTCAGTTTTAACGAATTATTATACAATTATATTTGCTGTTAAAGTACAAAGTGTGTACATGTTTTTATTAATAATTGAATTTCAGGTTTATGTGCAATAAATATTTTCAAGAAATGGCTAAAGGGAAATGAAAAATATATAAATTATATAAAACCCTACAACTTAATCAAACAGCCTTTGGAATGAAAAAATATGATTTAAAAGGCTTGGAAAGATCATAAGATAAAATATGAATGCTTTTAAAAGTTTGTTTTAAAAGCAAAAAGGAAAAATTAAAGTTAATAACTAGAAAATATTTGCAAGTTTATAAAACATTTACCAAGCAGAGAACAATTATAAAGTGAAAATAAAATTAAATTAAAAGGAAAATGATTTTGATAAGAGGCAGAATTGTAGCTGAAATTCACAGTTTCAATTTATAGAGATCCCAGAACGAAATTTAATATTAAATTTAAACTTAAAACTTCTTTTTTTACTCATACTTTTGACAATATGATATGATTTTAATAATCAATTATTATTAATTTAGTTTTACTTAAGTCCTTAAGAAAGCCATAGCTTTTCCCCCCTTCTCTTTACTAACCATCACAAATAGTTGTTCTTGTTTTCTGGCTTTATATACGACAAATCCAACATTTAAACAAAAAAGTTTTATAAAAAAGAAAATATTCGCATTTTTAAGACGATTAAAGGATTATTAAGGACGGAAACAATAATTAAAAAAAACTTTGTCAAACAGCATATTCGAATAAAATATTCTATTCGAATAAAACAAATTTTCAAATCCGTCATAAAACTATTATTCATAAAATTCACAATCGGTGCGATTTGAATAAATAAAATTTTATTTTTTTCCATAGTTTTTCTACACATTGCAATAAATGTTGCCTCAGTATCACACAGGTTATTGAGAAAAAAGGATGAAGGCGAGGTGTGTTGATTATTATTTTTAAAATTTTTTATTTTGCTACATTTTTTCTTCAATTCACAATAGATATAGATGAGCAGAATGATGATGACGGATATAGAGGTTAAAATAATGCTGAAGTTAAAGTAATGTACAACAGAACCTACAGATTCCTTTATGAAATTGTTGGTTTTCAGTTCTTCAAAATTAAAGTTAGAACCTGCTTTACGCTCGATGGGTATAATTACCGCACAATTATTATTTGTTTGAAAATATAGATGAAATTGATTGGAACGGGATGTGGTTTCAACAAGTGGCAACTTATCTCTATTAAAATTTAAATATAATTTAATTTCGAGAAACGTACTTTTAAGCGATTTAATGTCTTTTAACTAAATATACGGTAGGACTATCAAATTACTGGTAATTATTATTATTATTATTATTATTATTATTATTATTATTATTATTATTATTATTATTATTATTATGCTGGTAAGCCCCAGTAAGAACATAACACTTTGAAGCCCAGATTGTTCTTGTTAATAATGGCATAAGACGATTATATGCCAGAAGTCACTTTAATTTAATGCCCTGAAAAAAAAGATCAATGCCTACGAATAAAATTGCTCCTGGGACTGCAATTTCTGTAGTTTGAGAATTTGTAGTTCCTCTTTCTCGCTTAATATAGTGCCACAATCTTATCCTATATTCTATTAACATTTTACTTCCGGAATGTTAAAGATATTTCAAAGTATAAAATCATATTATTATTTAAACTTTTTTTAGACAGATACTTTTCCGGTGGAAATTTATCTTGCCAACATGTAAATTTTAGAAATTTCCATAAAAATTAATAAATAATTATTTTTCATATTCTACTTAAAAAAATTATCTTATTTACAACTTAGTTTATTCACTTAATTGCCAACTTAACTGAGAGACCGACAATTAAAAAATGAAAATGACGTTAATATAAAAATTGTATAACCAAGAAAAAGCTCGATTAAAATTCAAAGAAAGCACTCGAAGAAAAACAAAGTTGACGAAAAGTATGTTTTTTTCTTATTATGAAAGTAAAATTAACTATTAAAATGAATGAGCAACAACTATAGAAAATTTTCCCAAGAATTATTTAAGAAAACAGTGTGGAAGCTAACAAAACACAAGAGAAAATAAAAAATATTAATTAAATGATAAGAGCAAAAAGGAATCGGTATTAAATTAATTAAAAATTGTAAAATAAGTTCTTGTTATTAAGTATTTTATTTCTTTTTATAAAGTATATTACAACCTACGGCTGCTGTTGTTTATTTGAGTATGTCATTAACCCTGGAAGATAGCATCAGCGTTCCAAAAATTCATACCTGTCTTACTCTCGCACGATGATTTAGAAGATATAGCCAAGCACTTACCATTAGCAAAAACTGACAAACTGCAGCGGTTCAACTAAGACAATATAATTTTGGCAGAAAAGTGCATCACAATTAAGTCACATTAAGTCATGTGTGTGATACTGGCGTCTTCAAGCAAAATATAAAAGTACTATTTTCTATTTGAAACTGTTACGATTTTTGTCGAAATAAGTTTTATTGATGTTGGCTTGTTAAAATAATTTTTAGCCATCAGTAGCCATAGCAAAACGATAACAATATTGTTACGAATGTGTCTTGCTTAAGTTTAAAATAGAACAATCAAGCAATAAAGCAAACTACTGGTTACAAACTGCATAGAAGTTTATACACACACACACAACTACAATTTGATGTGCTGTTTACTAACTGCCTGGCATGCAAGAAAAAAAAAACAAGTATGCTGCTTATCATCTAAACGCGCAAGACAAAAACTAATTTTACAACAACAAATATACAGTTGTTTATCATCTGCGAAGTTTTCTAAGAAACCCTTTTGTACAAAAGCAACAACAAATGTATTGAAATAAATCCCAAGCAGAAACTTTATCAGCATAAAATCAAAAACAACTATACACACAGACAAACAGGCGCCTACACAACCACCTTCATCTTTGATATTTCTGTATCCGATAAACCACGTCGTTCAATTTCTTGATCACCTTGTATAGTTCTTCCCAGTGGGTTTGCAGTTTGGGAGACAGTCCTTTTTTCTGTTGTGTGTTATACAGTAGAACTAGTTGTCCTTCTGTAAATCCTTCCGTATTTGCTGCTCCATAATATCTGGCTTTCATTTTGTCGCTGGATATTTTGATGCGATTGCGGACAAACTCATGGAGCTCGTGCAGGTCTTCTTTTATCTGAGTAACATTTTGATTATCGTCGTGTGCAGGAATCGGTTTAACGCCAAATTTTAAGTCGGCTGGTAGTTTTAGTTCTCTCCCAAACACGACTTTTGCTGGACTACATGATGTTGAATCGTGGATAGCTGATCGGTATGCTAGAAGAAACTTTGGTACATGCTCGTCCCAATCCTTTTGGTGTGTACTGACTACTTTTCTGAGATATTCTTCCAGGGTGCGGTTAAATCTTTCTACCATGCCATCTGACTGCGGATGCAGTGGTGTCGTTCTCGTCTTTTTGATCCCATATATATCGCAGATTTCCTCGAATATGGCCGACTCAAAATTTCGTCCCTGATCGGAGTGAAGTTCTGTTGGAACACCGTATCGACATACCCAATTGTTCACAAATTCATCTACAACCGTTTTGGACTCTTGGTTCGGAATGGGATACGCTTCGGGCCACTTGCTGAAATAATCCATTACTACTAGCAGATACCGATTTCCAGCATTACTGACAGGGAATGGGCCTGCGATATCCATTGCTATCCGCTCAAAAGGGGCGCCTGTGTTGTACTGTTGTAGTTTGCCACGACCGATATAATTTTTGACAAAATGGGATCCTCTTTTTGGGCCTCAGACCAATCTTCTCCTGTACCAATTTGGATTCGCCTCACATCAATGATGGACTCCTTTTCCTCGGCTTTTGTACAGTGCCTGCATTCTACGTTACACGGGCGTCTTGACAGGGCATCTGCAATATTGTGTTTTCCGCCTTTCCTGTACACAATGCTGAAGTCATAGTTCTGCAGCTGTTCAATCCAGCGTGCAAGCTGTCCTTCGGGGTTTTTAAACTTAACCAAGACACATTCGCAACAATATATTGGGTGCTTTGGCGTCCTTTTCTTGTATGCTGCTCAAGTACAAATCTTATCTCATATTCCTGTACATACAGCATACTTACGTATTAAATGAAGGTGTATAGCTTTTTCCATACGTAAATCAAAGAAATTTTGACAAAACAACGGATTAAATTTTATACTCATAGAATATTTATTTACATTGGTAGCATCCAATGTGATTAAAATCTTATTGAAAAAATTTACTGCCTAGTTCTTTTCCCATCATAATCTTTTTAAACCATATTTTGTTAATAATGCATATATATCACTTTTATGCTGCTGTTGAGTAAAGAAGTGATCTTTTTGTAAAAATTACGACAATAAAAAGAGCCGCGTTGTGTTTTTCTGTGAGTTTGACGTAAAATTGAATACTTTAAGTTTACAGAAACAGATAAGAACAAATTAAATAAAAGGCGATTTTCGATAGGTGATTAAAAATAAAGTTTTGATATTATTTTGACGTTATTCTCAAAATTTACCCAATAAGGTAAGAACAAATTACAGGGTGTCTTCAGATGTCGTTCCTTACAAATTAATCAGTAGTGTGACTAATGAGCTAATAAAATTATCACGTTAGTAGTGCGCAAACTGTCTTGGTCGCTAACACATTTGGGCACATTATAAGAATATTAATTATCCCAGAATATTCAGGTGTAAAACAGATAAACTAACACATTTCTCGCATGCAGTTTAAGTAACAAAGTGGCTTGGAAATACCGCACCAGCAAATTACCCTTGACAGTTGAGTTCACATAGTGATCGGTGCGTTTCATATTGCACCCAGAATATTTGTAATAATATTAGCTGACCCACTGAGAACGAGTTTGCGAGATCGCAAAGAAGAAACGCAAACAAATAAGCTCGAGGCCTACCGCGACTGTTTTAACGGATGCAGTGATCGAGTCAATGTTACTTTGGGCCTTTCGTCGTCATCCGCCAAGGCACATTGGAGGCAGTTGCGACGAATTTATGACGTATGCGTGTTTTTGAAGTAAACAAAGCTCAATATTTACGTAAATGCGATACCATATAATATCAAAACACAGCGCACAAAAAAATTAAATGCATTGAATGAACTAATACACAAAAATTCACTAAAGACGATCCAGTCGTGTAGTTGCAGTGTTGAATAACTTGGATACTGATTACAGCGCCATCTGCCGGTCTGATTTGTGAATGTAAACCATCCAAGGTGGCACCCAAACGCATACAAAAAAAATTTATTCAGTGACATACACACGTACAGTATAATTATATACATTAAGAAGATCTGTATGGGAGGTACCACGCGTCTTTATCAAATCCCGTCTATATTTGCAGCAGAACTTAAAATATGTTCACTCAACCGAAATACCAAAATCTGTTTAAATACCGTTAGCAGGAGAAGATTTATGGGATTCTTAATTTGTGGTTTGTATAGTAGGAACCATGCCCCTTTGTGCAAACCCGCCCATATTTGCAGTAGCACTTAAGAAATTCACACCAAACCGACGTACCAAATTTTGTGCAAATACAGCAGAAATAATAGATTTTTAATTTTTGATTTGTATGGGAGGCACCACGCCCCTTTTTCCAATTGGACCGAATTGTAAATCTAAACTACCTGGGGCGCCACCCCAAAATTATACGCAGATCAATACTGTTCTCGAACTCGAACATTATCTTGTTTGCACTATATTTTCAGTAACTTGCCACCTACATGTATTCGGAGACATTTTATAATAACGCATTTTGTAATGACAAGAATTATATTTATGCTACCTATTTCACCTCCAACGGTATGGGAAATATAACTCGGATGTTTTAAGGTACGATGCCATTTTCGGGTATTTTTTAAAATTTTTATTTTTATCAATTAAGTGCTTAATAATGAAAGAGATATTATTTTCAATTTTAAGATGAAAATCATTCCTGTTTATTTCTTCGGAAATATTTTAAGCGTAAGATAAAAAACTATTCAAATTAAAATGTAAAAATTTTGATATAAATTCGTTGTTTATTGGCAACATCTCTTTGTTGTTGTATCAGAATCAATAAAAAACTTCCAGGTCTAAAATAATTTAAAAATATTTTATTGATAAAAGTGGGTTTACAATTATATCGCCAAATTAAACGAATTTACCTAAAATCCTTCTTGTACACTGAAAATTCCATTAATTATTTTGTTGGTTCATTTAATCATGACATTCTTTAATCATCTTACAGTGTTAACTCCTTCACTAGTAGAAAAACAGGGATTGGTATACACATAGCATTAAATAAATTGGTATCACAATAGAAGAGTTCCAAATAATCTAGTGAAACAGCCAAACAAATTTGCTATGAAAAAAACGTCTCAGTGCTAAAATAAAATACTTGCCGTTGAGTAAGCTTCGCAGCTGAGCTAGGCTGTGGAGGTTTCATGCGAAAATGTAAAAGGAAATATTTAGTTTCTTTGTAGTTCCTGTAGTTTTTAAACGACCTAATTTTAAAGAAACAATTCCTTATTTAATAGCTACGAACAAAACACGGATTAAAGCAGATTTAACTTCTTTAAACAAAAATACATTTTAAAATAATGAAAATTAACAATTTTAAATTTTGGAACCACTAATTTGCGTTGATTTTCTGCTAGAGGTAAAATCCACTCCGCAGTAATTAATTTCAAATATATTTTTTTTAATAATAAATATTTTATGAAAACATCATTAAAGTAATCTAGCACAAATTAACGTAGATTAAATTTTAAAATAACGTTTAAAAAAAAGTTATTTATTTTTTCAGTCATAAAATAATTAACAATTTTTATCTAGCAATGAGTTTTTCTATAGAAATGCGTGTCGAACAACTAATTATTTATGTTTTTATTTATATTTTAACAGTCTAAGTTTAACAAATTAAACTTGATAATATGAGTATATTCTATGAGATAAAATGTTTATAAAACTCTATATGAGTATCGTTTAAAAAGTTTTTGTTTTACTTTTAAATCATGATAATAAATAAATTTTATCTGAAGTACACATACCCTGACATAAACAGAAGTAGATATCCTGTTTGCTAAAACTTCATATGTATAAGTTAAAACGTTCGTCATTGTTGTTAAACAAAATCAAAGCAAAATGAAATTTAAACAGATTCCGGTAAACGGGGAGGTATATATATTTATATATGCTACAACATGACTTATCAGTTAAATCGTGTATGAAGACGTTAAGGATAAACTCATGCATAAACTGTTCTACACGCATAATTTCAAGCGCATGTACGGTAATGATATTTAATATGTTTACTTTTGTTTTACCGTGGTTACAATGGAAAATAAAAGGGAAATATAAAATGGGAACGAGTGGATAAAAAAAAGGCGTACTGTAGAATAAGTACTATACAATTAGTATATTTAATCCTAGTTATTGTTTTAATATTGTTACGTTTATACCTTTTATAAATATTTTGTTGTAAGTTCTTTATTGCAAAATAAATAGCAACAGATTTTAGAGTTCTTAAATTAATTAAAAGTTTATTTAGTTTAACTACACAAAGTTGACACCACAGAACAATTAACTTCAGATGCACGTCTTTACTTCACGAGGTTTATTTTTACACTGACTAACAATCCACCCAGACGCTGCCTTTTTATATTAGTCCACTAGAAGTGTAGAAAAATTAAGAATCTTCTACTCCTTTTGTATCACATTTTGTTGTTGTATGTTGTCCATTCAATGTATAGACGCCTGTATGTCTGTATGTATTTTTGTATTTATGCTGATAAAATTTCTTCCTGAAATTTATTTTAAGATATTTGTTGTTGTCTTGCGTACATAAGATTTCTAAGAAAACCACGTAGTTACTAAACAGCATATCAAATTGTTTTTGTTTGCATGTGTTAAATTTCTACGCAGTTTGTAACTAGAAATTTTTTGTTGTTGTCTTGCATGCATAAGTTTCCTTAGCAACCCACGCAGTTAATGCTTAATTATTTTCTTTTAAAACAACAATATTTTTTGCTTGGACCAATTTTATGAATATTTCTCCACCTTGTATAATTGGAACTTTATCACATTTTTACAATGCTTATGAAGTAAAAAAAGAAAACTCTAATATTGCGGGTGCCTTTAATCAAAAGAAAAGTTATTAGTGAAATATATTTTTAAAGCAAACTAAATGTTAAAAATTAAGCAATTCCAGTAAATTAAAAATTACTTATTTAAGTATTAAAAATATTTTTTTGGTAAATGAATTAAACTTATAAATAGTGTTTTAAAGCCCGAAAGAGAAATAAAATTAATTTATTGAAAGATATGAGCACCACCTCAGTTGCCTTTTATTAAAAGCAGTCTGAAGGTCCAATTTTGACTGTTGCTGGCATTATGTCACGAATGACATGAAAACATGAAAAATGGTCTCCAAGGCATCAATTGTTGTTGATGTATCTGCATAAACAGAAAATAGTCCAGAAGCGTCAAATCGTGGAGACGGTTCAGCAGGTATTAGACCCTAAATTAAAATTTCAATAAGTTAACGGTTGTGATCGCTCCTTTTCACCATGCTATTGCAACCACATCTTACCTGAATCAGATTTATGAATATTTTTAAACAAAAATAGAGATCATAGACGATTTCCGTGATTCGTAACAAAAGCTGCTACTTAATTTTTAAGGAAATGTTATCTAATAATGCCACCATAACTTAAGCTACAGTTTCCCGTCGATTTTTCCGGATGTAGTGAAGCCTATAGATCCTGTTGGGATTTGCTTTCACTTGATATGAGGTAGTATTGCTTATTAAGTACTCGTTAAAATGAGCCTCAGTAAAAAATCTTATTTTGCTATAAAATATCGGATTTGTTCTAGGACTAAATTAGCAAAAAACAATAGATATGTTGGCATTTTTGCTTTGCCCCAGCTAAAATTCTAATCCCTAGAATCGACGGTAAATCGATAAATCTCAATATTTTCGTTTAGAAAGTATGTTTTATAAAATCCATTTACATTCACAAAATTGTTTATGTTGCACGAATTGATAAATGATTTTCGTTAAATAATGGGGATTCAGCCATCGTCTATGGAAGAGCCAGGGTAAGATTGACTATCGGAAACATCACCGCAGGTCACGTGTTTGTTGTCGCTGATAGTGGATGAAATTATTATCGTTGCAGACTTCATAGTAGGTCACGGTACTAATCTGGATATGGGGCAGCAGATAATGATCGGTCGCAACGTGGATTGTTTCGCTTTAGTTTTTAAGTGCCAAACAATTCATTATGATTTGCTATAGAATGCGGATCATAAATGTCAAAAAGTCGGCTTAATATGACAATTTGCTTGAAAGTTAAAACTTTCGTAAACCCTGTCTGATTACAACACAAGAAAACATATAGATTTAATAAAACTTTATCTGATATTTAATTATCACGATATAATTGTATCATTTAAAAAAAGTTTAAACAAAAGTTTTCATTCTCTTTATAGCAGTATCACAGTAAATGGTGTAGTGCATTTTTGTCATTTCAATTCCATATATTTTTGAAGTGCCACAAGTGTAGTTGTGCTTGCTTTAATTTTCTATAACTTTTACTGACTTTAATTCAGGCGAAACTTTTTTTAGCTCTAATTTCAATTTTAACTTGTTTTAAACTGTTTTCTCCAAAAAACAGCATCACAAAAACACACTTCTCTTGTTTACCTTATTTAGACTTTCCATAAACATTTAACAAAATATAATTAATTAATTTATTACCACAGTTGCAACATTAAAGCCTCTGTAGTTATTGTTGCTCTGCTGCCATACAAGCCAGGAGAAGGAAAAGTCTCTTAATAATTGTTACCTTAACGCTTATACTTAATGACGATAGTAATTACACATTACAATTTGTGTGGGTTTGAGGATTAAATTGTAAACACCCTATTAAAGCCTACTAAATGGCTTTCATTACTTTCATTCTTGTATTTAATACTGGAAGGGGTATCAGCAGAAATATTAAAGAAAAAAATTTTCCCTTAATG
Source organism: Trichopoda pennipes (assembly GCA_030448955.1). Classification (NCBI taxonomy): domain Eukaryota; kingdom Metazoa; phylum Arthropoda; class Insecta; order Diptera; family Tachinidae; genus Trichopoda; species Trichopoda pennipes. Next base: position 3,523,329 of record JASKUP010000023.1, read on the forward strand.
TTTGCTTTAATTAGTTTTGCAGGAGAGTAAAGCAGTAAGGGCTTTTTTTAATGGAAAATAATAAATGTGATAAAATGAAATGAAAATGTAAGTGTAAATCACTTTGTTATGTTTTAAAAAATCCAATAAGAATGCTAAATTAATTCTAATACTAATGAAATAAAATAGATGTGATGCCACAGCATTGTATAAATCATTAATAAAAAAACCAAACACGTGAAATTTCATCAAAATTAAAAACTACTGTATTATAGAATTAAAGATAACATTCTTTCAGATATTTTAGTTTCTAAAAATAAATGTGTGAATGTAACTTTCTTAACACGTTCGCGGATTCTAAAAATTTCAGTGAGCTACAAAGATATTCAGGCACTAAATTCTGAAACTACTTGTTATATATACATATAACTGCAATCTGCTAAGCTTTATTGCGTGATATGATTTATATGATTTACATCTGCGCCTGACTATGTAGTCTTAAATCAGATGGTGGTCAACCACTGTGCACAAATAGGAACGTCATGCTCGTCCTAGGAAGCCGAAGACTAATTCTAGCAACAGGTCTCTCCTAGTTGCAACTTTAATGATTCCAGAGCAGGGCTGCAAATCATCACACCTTGCTGAAGAGTTGGAGACTATCCAACTCCTGTCCAGAACACATGTCTAGCATGCTCACTGGACTGGATCATTCACCTATGGTGTCATTAAGGGCGAAATGATCCTGGCCACCATATATAGTCAAGTATTCTATAAAGACCGATAAATGTGCCCCCGGGGGGGCTAAGCTAAGCTATATATTAGAAGAGTAGCAGATTTTAAGCCGTAACATACAATGAATGTTGTAGTATTAACTTAAGGAAATTTGTGAATGGGCGGAGGCGAAAAGATAAAATAAAAAGAAAATACCTTATTGAAGCAATTGACCATTACTCTCAAATGTTCATTAATCACAAAAACTTAATGTTATATAAAATGAAATGCATAAAAATTGGCTCTTAAATTTGAAAGCTACAACATTAACGTCCACGAATGTTTTAATATGTATAGCAATCACAAGTTGTTTTTCACATAAAGTATTTTAAGTATAATACTTGGTTATCATACAATTATATTTTATTGCACATAACTACTTAATATGACAAACGTTTGTCCTTAATTTTAAACAAAAAATAAATATATAAAAAATGGATTGTCATTTAATAATTTCGTTGCTGTTTAAACTAGTGGGAAGAACTTCTGCTTAACATAACAATAAATTATTAAATATTTTTACCTTTTCTCTCTTTGGTAAAGCACGGAAACTTTAATTTTAAGACTACAGTCTGGCTTTATTTTTTATTCTATTAGCTGTACTTACTAAATCGGAGTTTTTCTAGCACAGTACTCCATGCAACACAACTTTTTCACTTGGGCAAAACATGTTGTACACAATGCCTTATTAGGTTAAAATGCATCTCTAGCTCACACAACCATCCTCCATATCTACACTGTGACTATGGCAAAGATTATAACGCACAAAACTTAATTTCTCATTTATCAAACCTGGCTGTTTTAACCTGCAACTGCCATACACATTTGTTATATTTTTACTTCTTAAAGCTCCTCCTCTGTTACCATACAGACAATTTTAGTATCATCAGCAGCTTATCTAATTTTTATAACTGACTCACTAATTTTTCTGCTGCTTTTGCATACAACAAACGTCTTCATTTCTCTAATATTCGGTTTTTTTGACGTATTCGTAGTAGAGGCATTGGCAATTGTTACAACGAACTTAATTTCGCACGAAAATTTCATTAAAATAATTAAATTCTACTATAAAAATGGTGGTTTTGTTAAAGTTGTATTTGGTCAAACTCATGATATTTTCGGACCACGTAATCATTCTTCCGCTATTAAGAATTTGGTTCTTAAATTTGAGTCGACAGGCTCGATACAAAATGTGCGAACATCAAAGAGTGTTCGATCGGGTCATTCAACTTAAAACATCACAGCCGCGAGCCACAGTGTTAAAGCAGATCCAAATTTGTCAATTCCTCGACGTTCTCAATATTTAGGATTATCAAAAACTAACACATGACGAATTTTGCATAAGGATTTGACTTTGAAGCCTAGGTTCAACTGGTGCAGCAATTAAAGCCGACCGACCATTCACATCACCGTAAAATCGCTCAATTCATTCAGGAACAACCGGCTGGTTTTTCTAAAAGAAATATTTTTTTAGACGAAGCCCTTGTCAGGGTATGTCAAATTAGCATAATACTTGCATTTCTTGAACTTAATTTAATGCGCCATCATTTTATATTAAAAGTCAATATTTTTATGGCATTTCTTAACTTTTTTCCACATTTTGAAGCGGCGATTGTTCTGAACTATTTTTGCATAATTATATTGTTTTTTTTTTTAAGAGAAGTAGCAGGCAACAATGCCTATTTAGCCAAGTACCGTGCTACATTCTTAAGGCCATTTCTTTAAATGGTCACCTATGTGACTACAAAAGTGTTCGATTGTGTTAAGATCGTTTGATTTTGGATTAATTTTAAATTAATTTTTGTATTATACAAGACCTATGACTATGCGTGCCTTATCCAACTGATATATAAAGGACCCATCTAACGATCAATCAATAAAAGCAAAATTTTCCTTTCCTTATACCAACATGCATTTCGAAACTAGCATCATCTAGAACCATCTCAATGCTTGACAAATACCTCAAAAAAATAAATAACTAAACTTCTTGTTGAAAAACCCGACATCAAAATTTTTTTTTATTAAAGTTCTATAGCAGTTTTTCCTTTTTTGTTCTAAATAGACTTCATAACTATTTATTTATTAGACAATAAACAAAACAAAAACAGCATGATAAATTAAACGCAAACAAAATTGCTTAATTTTCCAATTCACAAAACATAAAATGATGAAAATTTTCAAACTAGTTCCATGAACTATAGCTAATGTTTATATAAGGACAAAAACACAGCAAAAGGACATACAAGTATAATTTGAAAACAAATATTTGAAAAACGTAAACACGTAAAATTTTAATTTCAAATAAAATTGCCAATGACAGCCGATGTACGCAAAAAGACGAAAAAGAAAAAAACAGCTGCTGATAAATTTTTCATTTAATCTAGAAGAGTCAAAATAAAAAATAAAAAATAAAACTCCTACAAAGCATATAATAGAAATTAGGTGATACTAAAAATCATGCTTAAATAAAACTTGTTTTCTCTCTTATTTAAAAATTGCAAAATAAGCAAAACATTTTTCACTTTGAAGGAAAACACTTGTGCTAATTTAAGGACGCAAACAAACAGATGCACATTAAAATACAGAAGCAAATACTCTTTGTGAATCAGTTGATGAAGAGTAAATGCTAAAATACAAGAAAATTGTATGTCCTTAGGACTATTAAAGCGATTTATTTCCACACTCATACAAAAATGATTTTATCTTAAGTGACCTTAATAATTTAAAACGTATTTTTATGTGACTTAACTGGTTGGTTTATTCGAAGGACAATGTGTCACAGTTTAATTAAATTAAGTGAAACTTTTATTTAAAGAGTGAAAACTAACATTAAAAAAATTAACACTCGAAACTAATAAATTAGAGGTGACAAATAGAAGTGAAAAGCAATAGATAGAAAATATGTTTGGCCCACACTTCATACTTCAGCCATATGGCCATCGCGGGTGCTGTTGACAGATGGCATTCAATTTTGCCAAATTTTGTTGGGCCACTTTATTTTAGCCTAGCGGTTCGTATATTAGAAAAAGAAGCATAATTTGACCTCCAAGACTTAATTTTTGGTGATATATATGCGCAAATTAGCGCGTTTAAATAACATAAAATCACACAAACATGAAGCCTAATTGACAAGTACATTTTTCGACATTAGCATATCAAAAAATATTGATTTTAATAAGTATTAGTTGAAGTTACTATTTGGCAGACATAGCATGTTAAAGCCACATCTTGCCTGGTTAAATGACATTTTTCAATCGTCGATCTATTCAGCGTATTTAAATATAGAACGAAGATTAGGGAAAACTTTAGGTAATGAGAGGCTGCAATAATAGAAGAATAAAGAAAACAACATATGAGGGTTAAGAATATTCTATTGAAGATCTAATTAAACTAAACTTATTTTAAAAATGATATTTATTTTATCACGCTCCAACCCAACCGCTCCCTTAATTTTCTGAATAAATTAAAGTACAGAACACACACAAAGATATATTTTCTGAATTGTTCAGTATTTCTTCTAAGTTCTATCTGTATGTTAGACCTCGGCCTTAAAGTGTTTTAGGAATAAAGAATACGAGAATTTTATTGAATAGTGACACTTTATGGGAATGAAATTTTTAACTACTATTTTTCCCCTCTCTTTAAAAACACAATATTTACCTGGCCTAAAGTGAATTATTTTCAAATGTTATTGGATGGATTTCAAAGAGTTGCTTAAAATTCTCGTATTCCTTTTGGTAAGTTATTCGTTATTCGATTTAAATTAGCCTTGATAGATTTTGGTAACTTTACTGATGCTATTAAACTTCTGTCGTTTGTTTTAGTAACAAAATGAATAACGTTCACTGTCGCCCGAAAATTTGATAATAAAACACTAATGTTACCAGATGTGCAACTTCAGCCCATTTCACTCTATAATATAAGTCTTTTAAGAACTGCTTTAGAATTTTTAAGAAATAAATTGAATGAAAGTTGCTGTGACTGTCAAAAGGATCTAAACTAAAACAATACAAGTACACTTTATTTCTACACTAAATAACATTTCAAGTAAGATGAACGTTCTGCATAGAAAATTTATATTGTTAAAATAAAAATTCATATTATTTTTTTAATATTGTTACGTTTATTCCTTTTAATAAATGTTTTGTTAATTTGAGTTCCTTTGTTGCAAAGAACACAGTACTTTAGACTATTACATTAAGCTAAACGATTTATTTACTTTCAACACACACAAAATAAACGCGATGGTAACTTTGCTGTCTTTACTCAGTGATGACTCAACTTGAATTGATTCACTTGCCCAGCAAGTGGTGCTTATATAGTTGTTTTAAGCGATTCTCGAACATACAGGAATATTCTACTTTAACATCACCTCATATTATTGTTGTTATTATCATTCCGTTTAGACGCCTACTTGACTATGTGTTTTGGTTTTTTCTGTGTTAGTTGTTTTTATTTTCTGTTGTTTATCTTATTTTGTAGAATTTCTTATAAGCATGTTGTTGTTGTTTTTTAGTAGTTTTTTTTAATGATAATTATTATCTTTTAAAAGTTAATAAGTCATCTTTGTAACTATATTATTTAAATGTATGACAAATCTCTATACAATATTATAGTGTAAAAAGGACTTGGCCCACTATAATTTTCATAGTGCCTACCACAGAAATACATGTTGTTATCGTTTCTATGCATATGACAATTACAGAAACAGATGTTGCGGCTTAGAAAAATTGTTTTGTACTATTATTAAAAACTTAACTTGCGATAAAGCATTAAAACCTTATGCTTTTCGTAAAAATATTCAAAGTAAAAATAATTTATACAATATCTTTCACGAAAGTATTACCCATTTGCTATTCAAACAAATTATTTAAAAAAAAATTTGGAAGCTGCTAAGAGAAGTTAAAATTTAAAGCAGAATATGAGTTTCTCTTTAATGAAAAATGTATTTTATTATTGGGAAATTACCTCCAAGCTCAAATTTTTAAAGAAAAGTCTTCAATCAGGAAGGGTATTTTAACAGCTTCTAAATCAAACTCATCAAATCCTTTGTTTGGAAATCAGTCGCAATATTTTAAAAAAAATAAACTAACAAGATATTGATAAATTCATATATTCATAATATTCAGTTATATCATTATTTATAAAATATTATAAGAGATAATCGCTGTGACAATCCTGATGAAACGGAAAACATGGCGGGAGTTTTGAAATCGTATACATTTGAGAAGATATTTTTAAGAAACGCTTAGTACCGCTGTTAATAAAGTAATTTCACATTTAAATTCAAATAAAAATATATCAGATATTTTATTTGATTAGACTTGATTCAAATACTTAGAATATTTATTTATACTATTAAATAAGAAATCAAAATTGCGGAATGTTTATTACAAGCGTAAAGGTGTAATATTTTTACTACACAATTGCTACCGTTATTTATCTCTACATTAACAACTTTATACAACTGCTTCCTTTTTCCGATTAGGGTTTTCTCAGATGTTTATCCAGTTAATAAATAAAAACTACAATTTTTACAAACATACAACTAGGCCGAAAATTAATAGCCAATAACTCAATTTTCAAATGTTTTTATGTCATCGTATGTATGATATAATTACACATTTAAAACATATTAAATGTTTATTTAAAATACATGATTTCAGCATAAAAAACCCATAAATTTATTTTGTTTTTATTGGAAAAAAAGGTCTACAAAATTTATTACAAATTTATTGTCTAGTCTGGGACATTCTTTTTATTTTTTATTTGTTTTGAACTTTGCCTGGCTTAGAGATATACTCCGTATCAAAAATAGCATAGCCCAAGGGAAAATGTCCTTCAAATGTATATATGTATTTATGTCGTACTGATTTAGTATTCATTATGTCCTATCTACAGTATGTTTTATAAAGCGTATAAAATGTGAAAAGTATTAAATTCTTAAACTATTGTATGTGTTGTAAATTGCCGGATGTTACAAAACTTGTAAAAATGTTGGTAATTACTGAGTAAATAATTTCTAGCATTTATATGATATTAATGTTATATGGGTATAACTAAATATTTCTAAATATTTCTGTATGTGGTTTTGTTAATTTTTACTTCAACTTTATTATTTTTTTTATATATAAATTTTATTGGATTTATTTAAATTTTTTTTATTGCAATTTTAAATATTTTTGTAATTAAATATTATAACAGGCTGTTTATAATTGCTACAGTTTTAGTTGATACAATATACAATTTACAATAGATTGTGAATATTATTTGTCGAATAAATATTTTAAGTGCACCTTTTAATAATATGAAATGGTACCATTCTTACTATAGTTTTCATATGACTCACTATAAAAAAAAAAAAAACAATTGCAAATGCTTCGAATTGTTTGTTTTTGTTCTTGATTAGAACCGCAGGCAACACTCCCAGATGCTTTTCGTTTCAAATTTCAGATTCAACAGCTTTTAATTCCAACAATTCCCATGGGAATAATACAATTTAAAAACCTAAATGATCCTCCTCATAATTCCAGCTTTGCTTATTAACTTGAGGTTGCATAAGTACTGCTCACGGTCCCACAAAATGAATTCAACAACAAGCAGTTCAAAATGCATATACTTGTTGTTTGGGTTCAGCATATTTCTTCTATAATCTTAGATTGGAAAAAGTTTTAATTTTTCCATCATAAAGTTCGATCTCTACTTCACCCCACAAAAAGTATGAAGTCAGTATTGTGTACCTCTCGGCAACTGCACCATCGTTTCGAAATCACCTACTAAACGTTTAAAATAAATTTATAAGAAGACGTGTTAGGACGAACTCAGCGACTTTTTAGATAATTTATTTGGAAATTATGTTTCTTGGAAAATAATGTCGATGCCATTGCGGAAATGGTTGCAAACATCATTTTGTTTGGAATGAAAATTTTTATTCCATCCAAAAAAATTTCGATTAAAATCAGATAAAAATCTTGGATTAATCAGACGTTCAAAACTGTAGTCAGATCAAGAGAGGAAGGACTAAGTATCTGGCGTAGAAAGAAAAACGCAGAAACTGAAGGCGAGAATTTGTGCCAATTTACTAAGGCGTGAAAACAACCTGTACGATGAGCCGCTGTGCAAAAAGGCGAGAATTCGTGCCAATTAACTAAGGCGTGAAAACAACTGTACGATGAGCCTCTTTCTGCTACAGTTCTTGCTACTCCTTGGGGTAGCAAGAGCATTTGGTCATTTGTTAAAATAGCAGAAGATAATTCTAGTTCTTTAAGTCCGACTCTATTGGCTGGTTTGTTTGTAAATAATTCTTATTTACCGGAAAGCATTCAACTATCGCCCGAACGGGACAGAGTATCCGTTACTATGCTAAAGATATTCTTTCAAGCTTGAGCCGTTAAAAAGGTTTTAGCAGATAACATCAACAATTCACCCGAGCCGGAGAGCACTAGATTCGACGCTAGCAGGCCCGTTAGCAGCCCTTTTCAGCACGTTGTATCAAGCCGGCGAAATTCTAAAATGTTAAAAGGTTGCTAATATAACGCCCATCCCCAAAGAGAGTGAAGCTAACAACCCTTAAAAATACCACCCAATTGCAATTTGTTCTGCACTTCCTAAAGTGATGGAAAGTATGATGAATTTTCATCTTGTGATGTAGCTGGTGTCCAACAGCTTACTTTTCGTCCGACAATATGGTTCCCATAGGGGGCGCTATAGGATAACTTGCCGGCTTTCCTGACAGAACAATGGTATATCATTTCGGAAAAAGTAAGGTGGTGGCTTTAGAAGTTACCAAGGTGATGCACTTCTCTCAAAACTTTTTGCTTTTGGTGTTGGTGATAATTTCTTCATGTTTATATAGGGTTTTCCCAGAAATTGCAATGTATGAGTTCTTACAAATGGAAATTTATCAGACGTGTTCAAGGCTCCATTTTTTCTCCTAAACTATTTCTTATTTTTCTAAACGACCTTCTTTTCTTTTGCAGATGACAGCACCATTTATCATTCGTATTCATTCAGTAATAGACCCAACCAGTTGGAGGTGAGTTTCAAAAGACGGAGCAGGAATAATATGCTCCATTACGATCTCGCTACAATCTCATAATGTCGATTTTAAAATCCGTAAGACACAATGTTGCATGCTTAAAAATAAATCTGTGTTCGAAAATGGTACTGCATCGTTCACTATGCGTGATACTGTTGATGTTCTTGATATGCAAATTCAGTGTGATGTTCGATTGACTAAGCACATTTTTCCGGTTTCTAAAGTTTTTTGGTTATCTAAAACGTTATAAGAGATTCATTCGATCTTCGTACTATTTTTATCAACTATATCCATCTAAAAATGAAATACAACTTTCTTGTATGGGCCAACGTCCCACAGCATATTTTGAAGTTGCTCGACCATGTACAGGAGAGCGCCAAGAGGCTAGATCTTCGACGCAATAGCAGAACAGTCCGTATGTGGAATAAACTCTCTCCAGAGGTCTTTTCTGTCATTGTTGGAAAGTTGAAATCGAATGTCCACAAATACTACTACTCCCTCTTTCGTCCTTCCCATAAGCTAATTTCCTAGTTCTGGCACAATGCACTACATGTGTACGAGTCATCTCCTTAGGGTTTGTCCCAAAAAAAGATCAAAAACAAAAAAAGACAATTACGATAAATCAAATGTTACTATAATTATTTAAGTCAATGTTTTTGTTGGGCACCTTTTTAAGCAAGAGCTCGTGTCAAAATCAAAAAAAAATCACACTCGTTCCAATACCATAACAAAATTTTACAGAAAACAAGATAAAATATCGTAAAGTTTATCCTTAAGTGAAACGTATATCAGTGAGTAAGAAGAAAAATAGATCAATTTCTTAACTGTAAATGTTTTCTTATTTACAAACTTGAAGACATTTGTATGGAAATTGTAACTAAGGGACCGGAAGCCCAAAATTTTTTTTAGACCACTGCCGAAAGCTTTAATTTGTTTTTGTTAGGTACGTTGTTTTCCATTATAATTAATATATTTTGTTGATATATTATTTCAATTTATGACAATTTATCTTTAAAAATCAACACATATAAACACTTACAATTACTTTCATTTTAATAAATAAAAATATGTTTTCAACAATTGTTTTGTTTGTTCATTTCAGTTCATTTATTTATTTTTTTTTCTGGGAACATAATTTATTTTATTTAAGACACTTACCCAAAAGCTATCCAGAAAAAATCTTAAATCACACAAAAACAGTTGTTTTTTAACGCTAAAGTAAAAAATATGATAAATGTCTCTTGTGTTTTACTCTGCTATACAATTTTGTATTGCTTTTGTTTTTGTGAAAAGTGGTAGTTTTATAAAGTTCTTTTATTTGATTTTATTTTTCAACAAAGTTTCTGAAGCACACACAACCTCATAAGTTAATTTCCATTGTTATCTGAAAAAAAAGAAGAAAACATAAAAGAATGAAAGCATAAAATATAAATTCGCACCAAATATGCAGTGTTTTTTATTCCGCCTTTCATCCATTTAGCATTTTATTTAGAAAGTTTAAAACTGTTATTTAAAATAAAATTTTTGAAATGAGCACTTTCTGGCTTCACAGCGTTGCTCGCCTCTTGCGTTAGTTGTTTATTCATTAAAATTTATTTTTATTGCAGCAAAAAAATCTTTTATATGAAATCTGACTTTTTAAAGGTTGTGAGTATGCGAGGCTCCACTTGTGTTGCTGTATATGATTGTGAGAATCGCTGACAAATGCTAACAAGTGTAAAATGTTTTTTTATAACTAAATGCATCATAACATAACATAATACTCGTTCTTTAAAAGAAAAAAAGTCACAATTTGTCACATTTTAACAAGTCGTTTTTTTTCTTTGAGTATTTTAGATCATAGTTTTATTTCTTTTCATAAAAAAATAAAAATTATTATACTCAATTCGTATAATTATTGAAAAATTGTATTAAGTATTATTTATTTATTCATAAACTAAATTAAAAATCAAGAGCACTGGTTTTTTTGTATTTTTTATGAGCTATGAGTTTTCCTCACATGTATATTTAGAACTAATTTCATTTATTTTCATTTAATAAATGTTACCTAAACCATTATCAAAAATAAATTAAAATAAAATAATAAAACATCACACTATTATATGTTTATTGATTGATTAGATTATTTCACACAGTAGTGTGACTAATCAGCTACATCAGTAATGACTACATATCAGTAATGACTACATAGTGCAACAAACGATCCTAGTCGGCGACAGAGTAGGGCAAATTATAAAAATATACAGGTGGGAAACAAACAAGCTAACACTGTTAGTACATTACATCAATTGGTTCACGTTACACATCTCACATGCAATTTAAATAACCAAGTGGTCTTAAAATAATGCACTACTAGAATGTCCTTGATTTTATTGTGAGCACATAATGATCAGGGCGTTTTATATTGCAACCAAAATATTTCTGTAAAATAGTTATAATTTCCAATTATTTTATTGAAATAACAGCAATATGAATTAGATCATACCCCCACTTGGTTCCCTTAGCCTTAAAGCGATATAAACATTTTTTAAGTATTTTTAAGTATAGAAATAATAGGTTAAGTATAATATAGAAAGCCACTTAGCCAAATAGTATAGCATTTTTCAACAAGACGTTTGTTTTCTAAAATAAAATAAAACAAAAAATTTATATAAAGATGATCAAAATTTGTATTTTATTATGTAAAGTAAAGTTCGGCAATTCTGAATAAAATATGATATCTGGCAAATGTCCACTAAGACACGCTGACAGATGTCGATACTTTCATCAAAGTTTTTAATCACTTTTTGGCAATATGGTGGCCGTATTGCGTTAATCCCATCATGGATTTTGAGTTTTAAGTTTGAAATCGATTCGCTTGGCTCCGTATAGACGCTGTCCTTACCATAACCCCACCAAAAATAATCCAGTAGTGCTAAATTACACGATCTGGCTGGTCGCTCATCTGCTGATTGTTGTGAAATTATGTAATCGGAAAATTTGGTTTCTAGGATTTTCAAAAGTTCAAATTCGGCAACTTTGTATGTTGAAGTACCCTGACAAGTGAAAGGTCGGTCGGCTTCAATTCCTGCACCAGTTAATCCTTGTAAGGCTTGAAAGTCAAATCCTTACACCAAAGTCGACATGTGGTGGTTTTGGATAACCCCAATTGTAGTCCACCCCGGGGCACTGTATAAGTCTTTATCGATCACACAACCATCTAGACTTGTGTCCCACGGGGGTCCCCTTAGGCTAGTAGGAGCCAACTGCAAAATCCACTATATTTCCATGGGAATCAGTAAAGCCCCAGAGTTCCGCTATTTGTCTCTTTAGGCATTTAGCTATTCTCTGACGATTATTCAGGTAGGCCCTTTGTGAGTATCGTGGTGGCTGTGTGTATCGAGGCCCTCCTTTGAGTTTGTGGGTCGAATCATTCACAATGAACACAATGAATGGTCTAGGTCCAGTGCGTAGTAATGCCGTCGTGTTCGAAATTATATTAAGCTTCATGCGTTCTGGACCAGGAGTTGGATAGTCTCCAACTCTTCAGCAAGGAGTGAAGGCTGCGGCCAACTTCGGGCTTTTGAAGTTGCAACTAGGAGTGACCGGAGGATATACGTATCCCAAGGCCTTCAAGAGCGAGGATGACGGTACATATCATCCAACAGTCTTAATGATCCACCATCTAATTAAGGCACATGGCCAGATGCAGATGTAAATCTTATCACGTCAACTCCAATTGTAGAGAACGTCGAGGAATTTACAAATATGAATCTGCATTAAGACTGTGGCTCACGGCTACGATGTTTTAAGTTGAACAACCCAGTCGACTCGAATTTAACGACCAAATTCTTAACAGCGGTTTTAAAAGGGCGATAATGTTTTCCAAAAATTTCGCAAATAATTTTAACAGAACCACAATAGTGTATTTTAATTATTTTAATGCGATTTTCATGCGTAATTGAACAAATGCCAATGCATATACTTCGAACTAAACCTCAAAACAATCATGTTGTTGGCATTACTGCAATTAAAAAATAAACCTCTTGTTGAAAACGCGATAAAATGGCAGCAAGGAAAAATTTTGTGTTTTGGCTGTGTGTGTATTTGCATTATTAGTTTTAAGGGATAAATATTAATATCAAAACTTCAAAAGAATAAAAAGTCATTGCGAATAATAATTATGTTGTTGCAAAAGTTTATGTAAAAAAAATCCTTCACAATAAGCAAAATTATGCAATGTATATATGAAATTTAAGAGGTTTTCCTTTTTTGATTTTAAATTAAATTCTATTACACCAATTACAGCGAACAAAATGCTCAATTAGTTATTGAACCATTTTGAAGCAGAAGCCAAAATCATTGTAATTAAAAAAACCACAGACTCGTAAAGTTTGAAATTCTGGAAGTTCAACTGCTTCTGGGATTCCACAAAATACCGAGAGAGAAAATAGCTATCTATAACTTTACTATCCAAATCTATACTATTTTCAACTTATTATATAACTTCAGTTTCACGAAAAGTTTTTGTAAGTGTAGTTTACTTGAAAATAAGTTAAGAAAGTTATTATTATCGTAACTAGATGATTGTCCGGTGGGAGGTTGTTATAGGTTTTTATTTATTAGAAATGAAATTCAGACACCACCCACGGGTTGAATATATAAAAATAAAACCGTAGATAATAAAAATATCTAGTTTACTTAACTTTATGGCATATTTTATATTAAGGATGTTAAACCGCAGTTACATTTTGTATCTAAAAATAATGTATTAACGCTAAGCCACATTAAATAAAAAAAATAAAAAAAAAACAAACTTCCTTGTTTAAGTTTCTTTTATTTTTGTAGAGTATTTTTTCACTTAATTCACGTTTGCTGGTTTCTAGGCAAAAGGTAATTGAAATTGACACAAGTTGTTTAAATATGCTAAAATTTTTGGGTTTACGATAGTTTGTTCTTTCTTCTTCATTTATTGTCCTTAAGCAATAAATAGAAAAACCTTAGAACTCAGCAAAGTGGGCAGCAAAAAACAAAGATCTTAATGAAATGTTCATCCAGGGAGGAAAAATTTATTTAATGCTTTAATCAGCCGCAATCCAAAATAATAAAATAGACAAGCAGAGCAAATGGAGAAGAATCTTTATAAAAAAACAGAAAATGTGCACAAATAGGCTACGGAAAGAAAACCAAATCCATCTTCAAAATAAATTATGAAAAAATCGTAATTTTTTAAAATAACAATATATTCGTCACATATATGTGTTCAAGCTTTCTGCAAGGCATCGTGCGCATTTATTCTTACCTCGCAACAATCAATAATTATATAGGGTATTTTAACAGAGGTATAAAGCACATGATGATATTTTTTTAAGTGTAAATGCGCTATAATTTTTTTTAATTGGCTTAATTAATAATTCAAACAATAAATTTTATAAAATTTTAATACCCAAAATGTTCGTCTACTTTTTACAATAATTATCATTTAGATGAAGAATCCGATTCTTGGGAAATTGGTTAAAAAAATTGGTTGCTTACGACAGACATCAAAATACTGTTTTTTCAGCTGAAAAAAGCAAACAGCAATTTTTAAATCAGCTCACGATTGTCACACTTCCCTACGTTTTTAGTTTATTTTCTCATTTTATGTTGAAATATATATATATATAAGTTCGATTCAGCGAATATACAAATTTGTTTTTCTTTATATTCTTTATTACAACTCCTGGAAGTTTAACAGTTGTGTTTTCATTTATTAGTTTTATTAAATAATGTGAAACATATTTTTGCAACACAAATTTGTTTAATAAACGACAATTAAATAAATATGAATTACCTAACTAAAGAGTGTTTTTAAAGAGGTATGGAACTTACAAATTGAATATAACAAAATAGAATTTTCTAAAGTGAAATAAAATTTCCTTTATTCGAAAGATAATTTTATATGGCTCCTGGCATCTAACCGCCTTAGTTTGCATAGACTTAGTCTAATCTGGAGGTGCAATTCTCTATGACTTCTTCAAACAGTTGTATCCGACTTAGACGACCAACTTCATATATCCCGTTTGAAATTAGTCTAGCAGCATTCACGAAGCTAGTTCACGAATTCGAAACGTGACACTAAGCGATTATTAAACGGTTTCTTCAACATATCAATTGTGGCGCGAACTGTGTGATATGTTGTTTTATCCTGTTGAAAGCACAACTCTTGCATATTATGGTTGTTCAATTGATGGCTACCATTAATCGTAATGCTCTAACGAGTATCGTTTTTAAACAATTACGTACCCCCAGCCCATAAATCAAACCAAACCAAATTTTACTTATGCAAATCGAATCAAGGGCAATCTTATGCTGGTCCCAATACACACCATATGGAATGTTGAATTGCCAGAGCAAACTAAGCATAAATAAATTAGTTATCGCTTTAGTGTACTAATAACCCAAATTTATTTTTAATAAGCAATCAACAAATTTTGTGGCCTTGTTTAAAATGAATTTGGGTTATTAGCACACTAAAAAGATAACTAATATAAACAAAAATCAGTCGACAGTCGACAGAATGGTGGCCAGTTAAATAAGTTATGCTAACTTAAAGCTACGTACCTCTATAAAAAAGCACCCAATAGTAGAACATCATCTACAAGTTGTCAAGAAATAAATATGAAAAAACAAAATTATTCGTGGTTAAGACGACGGTTAGCATAATTTGATTGTAGAATATTATTTAATATTAAATATTTCTGGAGAATTTTCACCACAGGCCATAATTCTATTTCTGACCACACTTTGCATTATATTTTAAATACTTTATTATATTTTTTATATTTTAGAAATGTAAGCAAATTAAATATTTAAAAATTTATAAAGTTAATTTCATGCATAAAATAGCATAATTGAAATATCGTAGAAATACTTCACTCAATATCGTAACGCGCTAAGCTATTACTAATTTTTTATTACAAATATAACTACTCCTTAGAAGATTGAATGAAAGTAAACAAAATAGAAATCTCAATAAAGAAAAGACAAATAAAACGTGAAGCGACTTCGTATCATTAGTAATAAAAATCCACGCAAGATTTGTTTACAGAATCGTGCTATTTGATACAATTTGATCGCAACCGTCGACCTATTGAAATCAATATTTGGCAACGATGTCAATTGATATTTAAGCTCGCAGGATTTGACAACTTTTAACTGTTTCCTGTGGAATCACGTAAACTTTCTCATTTATGCTAATTAGCAGTTGACTTCTCGGATGTCATCATTCTTCGTATTATTGTTGAATAGGGTCAGAAATGCTAGAAATTCCGCCCAAAAAGTGAACGTATAGTGTGCGCTTCTCGAAGAACAGCCGAGTTTTCCATAAAGACCTTTGAAAAATTATTTTTTTTATTAAAAAAGTTAATAAATATTATTTAACTTTTTTGCTATAATTAATGTAGTTATAATAAACGTAATTATTGTTATAATAAAACAAAAAATTATAATTATTAAGGCAATAATAATTTAACTATTAATACAGATATTATTATAATGTTATTATATTACAATTTTAATTTCAGAAATATTTATATTTATAATTGAAAAATTGTATATTGTTTTAAATATAAATATAATAAAAACTCTGAATGCAAATATAATCATCAAAATAATTATAATTATCAATATAATAAATATTAACATACATAATTATAAATATAAATACAATTGTAATTACTAACTTATTTATAAATATAATTATCAGTATTCTGGTAACTAATATAACCTAAATTACAATAACATAAATATAACTACATAATATAATTATTATTATAATTATTAATTTTGTTAGGGGAGTGTCTTGCTTAAGTTTAAAAAAAAAATAATTAAGCAATAAAGCCAAGTACTGAGTATATTGTTTTTTAACTGCGTGGCTTGCTAACAAAAATTATGCACAACAAAACAATTTCTAGTTACAAACTCCCTAGACATTTTATACACGCAAACAACAACAATTTGATATGCTGTTTACTAACCGCGTGGCATGCAAGACAACAACAAGTTTCTGTTTACTAACTGCGTGGAAATTTTATACACGCAAACAACAACAAATCTGTATGCTGTTTATCATCTGTGTAGTTTTCTAAGAAAACGTATCTACACAAGACAACAACAAATATCTTAAAATAAATTCCAAGAAGAAACTTTATCGGTATAAAAACAAACATACACACAGAAATATAAAATGTGATACAGAGGGAGTAGAAGATTCTTAAATTGTCTAGACTTTTAATGGACAAATATAAAAGAGTAGTATCTGAGTGGATAGTCAGTAAGCGTAAAAATAAACCTCGTGAAGTAAATAAGTGCATCTTAATTAAATTGTTCTGTAGTGTCAATTTTTATGTAGTTAAAGTAAATAAATTTGTAATTAATTTAAAAACTCTAAAAACTGGTGTTATATATTTTGCAATTAAGAACTCACAACAAAACATTTATAAAAGGTATAAACTTAACAATATTATTTTAATTGTTAATGTAATTATAATTATTAATATAAATATGATTATTAATATTATAATATTATTAATTATTATTATTAATAATATTATAATATAATATTAATAATAATAATAATATTATTATTATTAATAATATTATTAATAATATTATAATTATGAGTATAATAAAAACTATAATCGCTAATATAACTATCGATTTTAAATATAAATATAATTAATAATTATAATTAATAATTAATTATTAATGCAAATGTAATTATTAATATAATTATAATTATCAATAAATATATATTAATATAATTAATATTTTTAAGATAATTGTAATTACTACTTTTGTTATAATTGTAATTATCAGTATTCTTATAAATATTATTATTAATACAGCCATAATTATAATAATTAATACTAATATAACTAAAAAACATAATTATTATTAATAATATGATTATATTTATTAATATCATTATAATATTAATTTACCTATAATTATATTTCCTCCGAATTGTTGCCTTACCATCGTCAAAATAATCATTCTCATATACATATGTATGTATATACATTCTATTTTTGATTCTTTTCGTATTTGTTTAATGCATAAGTCGTAGCTATTGACAGATACTTTAATTTCAATCACATACTGTATTAAGTGCTTGAAAGGTTTATGAAAATATGAATAAAGCAGATAAATCCTAATAGCAGACACTTAAGCAATAGAATAAAATAGATGTATTTCATAATAATAATAATAATAATTTTATATGTAAAAACAAAAGAAAAAGCAATAAATTAAACGTAAGTACAGATACATGAATTACAAATGCTGGTTCATATAATTGCATGATTATAAATGTAAAGGATATATGTATATGCGTCAAAGGGTATGAGAAAAGAAATGTTGTAAATAATCGTTAGGAATCGTGTTCAAGATCAAGCAAGCAAATATAGCGGCAGGCAGACAAACAAATTTACAATTACAATAAAATAGATGTCACTATACGAGTATATTATGTCTACATTTGTGTGCTAAATTATCTTTTAAACACATTTTTGTCTTCTACGTTTAACAAGAATAGTAGACTTGAACACGAAATTATTATTACTTTTGTAAATTCAAATAAATACATGCGTAAGTTATGAATACGTGCAAACTTGTGGGTATGCGAGCAACTACATTAACTTGTGGGTTGTGCTAAGGTGTAATCGTGAGTGTTTCGATAAGGCTAAGTGTAGGATAAATCAACGTTTACTACATGCTTCCGCTGTTAAACTTTTTGAGTTGTATAAAAATTTATTATGGTTTCATATATTCGTGGATATGGTTAGAATGATAATAATAAAATATCACCGAAATAATAATTAATAACATAAATGGAGCATAGAATTTGCAAGGGTATATATAACATGGAGAAATACTTAATAAAAGAAGCCATATACATTTTAAAAGGTATATGTTACTGACAATATTTGTTTTTTATATTCTGGTAAACGAAAATAATAATATAAAAGCAAAACAACAACTTCTGAAACATTGTTAAGGCCAACAATTAAAAAAAATAAAATTTATTAGTTTTTGTACTTTTAAAACAAATCTGCCTTTATAAACATATACTCGAATATTTTAAACGGAATTTATAGTATGAAAGCTTCACTTTGTGTTAACACAAAAATCTAGTACGATACTCTTTGGACATATACAAGTTTTTGCACGTTTTTAGTTTTATTTGTTATCAAATTGAAATTTTATTAAAGTTTTAATTACTTCAATTATTTTCTTAATCTGATATTTTTTTATAAACTTCTTATTAAACATTTAATTATGAATAACAAATTTTAGTATATATATTTTTAAACTAAATTGGATCAATTAAAAATCTAATTGTATCAATTAAAATATTATTGTATCAATTAAAAATTTCATTGTATTAATTAAATATTTAATTATATTCCCATTTTAAATATGTGTATAACAGTATAATATAAAAATCTCATATTCAGTTTTATGTTTTAATATCTGCATTATTCCAACCACTACAATTCTGGGCTATCGAGGCTTGTGTCAAGTGGCACACAAAATAGGAAAATCATTCTTAATTTCTACAGTTCTATCAGTGGTCAAACGAAAGTATTGTATTTTCAAGTAAATTTTGAAGACGTTTTCTTAGAATCTAAAAAAACATATTGCGTTTCAGATCATTTCGTAGGATATCTTGAATTCTAGATATGGTAAACAATCTAAAGGTGGGAATGTATAATGACATTTTCAGACGAGAAATTAACAAACACTTTAAATACTTTTTATTCTAACAAAAGTTTATGTTTAGCAAGTCAACATATTTTCACCAAATAAGTGATCATTTTTAGTGTTATAAGTGACAGATATAGTATTTTTAATTTAATCGACTATTATAGTGGGATAAAATTATTTTTTGTTCTTTTTTTCTTGAAAATATGTGAAAATTTTTCCAAAAGTTTAAAACAAAAATATAAAACAAAATTAAAATTAAAAATTTAATTTTGTTTCAGGAATATTTTATAGTGCATTCATTACACAGCATTTTGCCGTGTTCTGTTATTTTCTTGGCTATGTAATTATATCACATATTTTCAAGTGGAAATCTTTTTAAATATATAATTTTTTAAGGTATTTTCATTAGCAAAGGGTTTTTCAACAAGAAGTTTGAATAGTCAAACAAAATTAAATATAAATTCAGATTAATATGATTAAATTATTTCTTTTGTATTACGAAGAGAAAAGATATGAACGAAAAATGATATCAGGCAAATGTTCACCACGACCACGCTGACAGATGTGGATTCTTTCATCAAAGTTTTTAATCAATTTTTTGGCAACATGGCGGCCCTAACACGGATTTTAAGTTTTAAGGCTGAAATCTATTCGTTTAACTCCCTACAGGCTCTGTTCCAGTGGTGTTAAATTATTAATTATCGTGAAATTATGCAATCGAGAAATTTAGTTTGCAATAAATTGATCTTTTCATTGGCTGTAAGGCATGTAGGACCGTCCTGTTGAAACCACATGTCAATAACATACTAAAGTTGATATGTCAGTGTGATCCCTTGACCGCACTTCCAGCCTTATCTTCCAAAAAACGGTCCAGTCACGTCTCCAGATCGTTCTAGGATTTTCAGAAGCTCAAGCGAAAATGGGTTTCGTCTGAAAAAATGATTTTTTTTTGAAACACTAGGCAGTTGCTCCTGAATGAATTAAGCAAACCTACGGCGATGTGAATGGTCGGTCGGCTTCAATGCCTGCACCAGCTAACCCTTGTATAGCTTTAAAGTCAAATCCTTGCACAAAATTCGCCTTGTGGTTGTTTTGGATAACCCCAATTGCTTGGATAACCCAATTCCTCAGCACTGTGACTCATGGCTGCGATGTTTACAGTTGAACGACCTGGTCGAACATGCGTTGGTCTTCGCACATTTTTTATCAAGCCTGTCGACTCAAATTTAGCGATCAAACTCTTTATAGCAGTTCCAAAAGGGCTGTCCGAAATTATCACGAATTTTACAAAATGTGCTCCTGTAGGCTAATAGGTAGTGTACTAGCTTGTAAGTATGGGGGTTGTGGCTTCGACTCCCAACGAAGACCTTGGTTTTTTTCACTACAAAAAAAAAAATTGACTGTCGGTGGGGCTGCTCGGCAGTTAATTTCCGACTATCCCTCTACTTTCAGCACCTGTTTCATCTATTCTCTATCCCTTTCCTAAATAATGCAGCACGGTACTTGACTAAATAGGCATTGTTGCCTGAAGTACTACTTCTTCTCTTTAAAAAAAAAAAATAAAATGTGACTTTAACAGAACCACCATTTTCACAGTGGATTTTAATTATTTTAATGCAATTTATATACGTAATTGAATACATTGTAACAATTGCCAATGCATTTACTACGAAAACGTGAAAAAACTATACATCACGACTATTATATTAGTGTTGCCATAATTAAAAAAACAAACTTCTTGTTGAAAAACCCATTATTTCTCAAAGAGAACAAGAAGAACATAAAGCAAAGAGTTCTTAAAAAACCCAAAGATATTACCAACAAAATAACGATATTAATTTTTTCTATATACCGTCTCGCATAAAATAGTATTGTATTTTTATTACATTAGCCAAATAATGTGAGATATACTTAAACTTAACATTTCTACTGTAAATGTATCTCTTCAATAATATTTACTTTTCAACATCTGGCCCCCTCTCTTTAGTGTTGACTTTAACCATTATTTGGTTTTTGTTTAAACGCTTCTGTCAGTTCTTTTCTGTGATTTAAATTTGTTTTTGTGTTTCTTCGTATTTCTTCATGCAAACAATTAATTTAGATAAAGATCCCTTAAATACACGTTTACAACTTGTTATATGTTATTATTTGAGGTATCAACACCATTACAAAAATAATAACAAAAAAGTAATTTATAGCAATTTTTTTTAACATGTTGTGATGTGCTTCGAAATATTCATTATTTTAATGACATGAATACTTAAAAGTACTTTTACTTTTGTGTTTAGTAGAGAATAATTCATTTAATTGCTAAATATAAATTGTTACTGTATTGTTAACATTCAAAAAGCATTGAATTGATTTTAACAAGTATGTGGTTCATGTATTTGATTTATAAGTGTAAATAATAAATTGGTGAAAACTTAATACAAATGCATTATATTTGAAAATGATATTAATTTAACAACATCATAATCTTAAAATATGTAAGTCAGCATATGTATTGAAATATAATATTTAACAATTATTATAAAAATATAGGAATTTTCTTTTTGTAGTTTTTTAATCGAACTTTTTTAACTTTAATAAATATCTCTTATTCTTTTTTACGGTCTTTTTAAATTAAATTAACAATATATATTTTTTTCTTTTCGATATTTCGCTTTCCTATGGAAAGCTTCTTCTTTTTTTTCCTGAAAAAGCTTTCCATAGGAAAGCGAAATATCGAAAAGAAAAAAATATATATTGTTAATTTAATTTAAAAAGACCATAAAAAAGAATAAGAGATATTTATTAAAGTTAAAAAAGGTCGATTAAAAATGTTCTTCATAAATATTGGTGATACACTGTGTGATGTCTTGTGTATCATTTAGTTACTGTTTCTACATTTTTCCTTTCAATTGTAAAATTTTATAGTTTTAAATACGTTTTGGATCAAGTATAATCCTGGAGATAGGTATCTGTGTTTCAAGAGCCTGTTTCAAAAATTTGTGGACGCACGGGATTTGCGCACAGAGAAAAATCATAGTTGGTTATTAGAACCACTATTAGCCTCTGAAGAAACTGCAGATTTAAATTTTTGGCCAAAGAATCCACTTTGCGATACCTCAAGTACTCGTTCCTTCGCAAAGTTACTAAATTTCAAATTTGGAAGTTTGAACGATCTAATTTTATTCCATCGTGGGACAACCAATATATAACAAAGTGCTTCCAAATATATTGTTGTCATCCAAAATCTTTTCGAACCAAAATTTAAAAGCTTCAAAACTAGCTGTCTCTAGTAGAACAAATCAAATAAAAGTAACAATAGATTCCGCTTTATTTATTTGTATAAATATAAAAAAGTAATTTTATTCCAATGCCCATTATCACTGTAAATTAAAAATAAAAAAGAATGAATCCATCTCAAAATAAAAATTTTTAAAACGTTCATTAAGCGCTTGAGCGAACTGTTTTAAAATAATTGTGTTCCATCTTTGATCAAACGCATATTTTGCTTTTGTGGTGAGAGCTTACATCAAAATGAACACATAATTTGTCTTGATAAAGATAAAAAAAATAATTATCTATTCTGCCATAATAAAGAATGGAAAATATAATTAAAGACGTGTACGACATAATAGAAAAATATGTGCATTTTGTGTATCATCTTTGAAAATTTAAAAAGTAATAAAATGACTACAGACCTTTCATGCATGCGGATTTATTTAAAAATTTTAAATTTTTATATTTACTTATCTTAATTTTATATTTTAATTGTTTAAACAAAATTCTTATTTCTCCCCCTCTTGGTTTCACATAACCACTGTTGAAATGATAACGCACAGACAGTGTTATTTAATCAATTGTCAAAAGATGTATGAAATTCAATCAGACATTAGAACACCTAAGTTATAATGAGGAAATACTAACTTTCACACCGGATAAAATTTTTCTCAAAACTAATAAAATATATTGTATTATACAAAAAATATTTGTCACTTTAGAAAACAAACTTCTTTTTGAAAAACCCTTTACAACCCATATAAAAACATTGGGTGGGCAAATTTAAGGTAAGGAAGTAAATTTTGCGTCAAATAACAACTATCAAGAATTGAGCTGTCATCCTTTAACATTTATTTAGTAAACGCGTCATCTTCTATCAAAATGGTGAAAACTTCATTATATTACTTAGTGAAATTGAAGTATTTTTTCATCATAATCAGGCTCCTTCTAAGACCGCTGTGCGTAATTTAATCAATAAATTTGAAACTCACGGTATGTTTGCTGACAATAAACCAAAACAATATGCACCTAGTGGTCGTTGTGGTGCAAACATATCCGCCGCATAGCAAAGTATTAAAAATGAGCTTGGAACATCAATTCACGGACTAGAGGCAATTTGCGCAACAAAATATCTTTATCCTCACGTTTTTAAAGTTCAACTCGCCACAGAACCATGATAACATTTTTTTTTTTTGCAACCACAATTGGCTAATGTGTATATCAGTCAGTTTTGGTTTCAGCATAAGCCCCACAGCCACCGAAACAAATCAGTTCTTCCATGAGAAATACCCCCTTCACGTACTTTTTCGATATGACGATGTAAATTGGCCGCCTCATTCTTGTGATTGAATGACGCTGGAATTTTTTGTTTGTCGGGTGCCATTTCCACGAACAGATTTACGTGAAGAACCAACAAACAACTGACGCTCTGATATATAAAATTCGGAGCTGCAGTGAGGAGATAAACAAAGCTTTGTTACAAAATGAAGTTTCTAAATCAAATTGGGCAAAACTTTAATGTGAGAGTCGTAAAAGTTTGCAGTTTGTTTTTCCCACAATAGTCAATTGTATTATTTATTAATGACGGATATTTTGTGAAAATATTTGGATACAATTTTGATGGAGTTAGACAGGATTAACACTAAATAGTCTTGAATTATTTTCACTTTTTTGTTTTCTATTATTATCAGGCTTTAAATAAACTGAAATTTATAGCAACCGCTGAATATAATAACATTTTTTTTTAGGTGCACTTATTTGAAATAACAATAATACTACTGGGCCACATTGCTAACCTTAAAAAATAAACTAACATTAAGAAACAAAGCCTAATGCATATCCACAAAGAATGATTAATAACTATAGTTAAACATTTATAATTAAATTTCGTTTATTATTTCTCTTTTGGTTGTTGTCTGATTAAAATAAACAAATAAAAGAAAAAAACTACACTCATAATTTGTTATTTAACATGAACATTATTCTCTCATCACTATATGTTCAGCACATGGTTTCCACCCTATGAAAATCCACAAAACAGTACAATTCAATTTTCAATTTGTTCATTTAATGAGAAAAGAAAACAAAAATATAATTAAATTAACCAACTGTGCGTTCACTGCTGCTGTTAGCATTCTAATTAATATTTTATTTTTTAGTGTGTTATTAATAATAAAACGAATATAATTATATACTAAAATACAAAACCAAAGTCTTAATGTTTGGTCAGTTAGAATAAATATATGTAGCCAAATTCAGACACAAACGAAGCGCAAGCAGCACATAGTTCACGTTACCATAAGAATTGTGTATAAACGAAAACCGTCTGAAATTCAAGCATAAAAATTTTTTAGGCAACTTTTAGTTTGGTAGAATCCAGCTGAAAAGAAAATTTTACCGAATATTCTGCATTTATTTTTTATAACGGGGATATTATAAAAATCAACGGTCAACCTAAAAAATGTCAATGTTTAGGCAATTGTTAGACGACATTTCATGTTGGTGATTACTTACATTATTCGGGTTTCGTATCGAATGAATAAAAATGTTATCCTCTTTACAATATCTGTTCGTCTGTCACAGCCCTTTTCCCTGGAAGCATAACAAGTAGGCTTTTAGAATAACGTGAATTTATCTTGTTTTTCGACTTTAACCTTAAATATTTTTATATCCGCTATTAGATAATGCATAAAAAATTTTAAATAAAACTATAAATATTGTTACGGATGTGTCTTGCTTAAGTTTTAAAATAAAATAATTAAGCAATAAGGCGAACTATTGGGTGTGTTGTTCATGAACTGCGTGGCTTGCTAAGAAAACTTATGGTACAACAACAAAATTTCTAGTTACAAACTGCGTAGAAATTTTATAAACGCAAACAACAACAATTTGATATGATTTTTACTAACTACGTGGCATGCAAGCCCAAAACAAATTTTTGCTTATTAACTAAACGCGCTAGACAACAACAAACATGTACACTGTTTACCATATGTTTTCAAAGAAAACTTATCCCAATCCCAAGCAGAAACCTTATCAGCATAAAAACAAAAATGCACACAGACATACAGGCGCCTCTGCATCGAATAAACAACATAATACAACAAAATGTGATACAAAGGGATTAGAAGATTCTTAAATTTTCTAGACTTTTAATGGACAACTATAAAAGGGCATCGTCTGAGTGGATAGTCAGTCAGTGTAAAATTAAATCTCGTGCAGTAAATTGTTCTGTAGTGCCGACTTTGTGTAGTTAAAATTGATAAAATTGTTATTAATTTAAAAACTCTAATAACTGGTGTTATTTATTTTGCAATAAAGAACTTACAACAAAACGTGTATAAAAAGTATAGAGTGGCATAATTTAAACATATATTGCTTAGGTTTTTTGCTCGTTGTAGCCAAACACTTAGAATGCATATGGAGTATACGCAAATATTTTTGGTAAAAAGATAATAAAATATGAAAACTAAAAGGTGTTTCCAAAGAAACTTCGATTTTGACGAATATATGCTAAGCTTTTATTGGCAGTCTCTTGAAGTTTGCCGCGAGAATATAGTGCTATATTTATATATTATATAAATATTATTATTATATATATTTATAGGTTGTCCTCTAAATTGTATGGCTTTATGTTACAAAATAAAATACGAAAACATGAACTCATGCCAAAGCGAACTCGCACTTAACTGATTTATTTAGTTATTTATGTCTTTACTTTTTGTCATAAATAATCTTAACGATTATTTTTCCGTGTAGACTTAAATCCAAATCAAGAATGTAATATAGCAGTACTGCACTTAGAAAAAGTAAAATTATAAACTTTAGATATATTTCCTTCACAATATTACAAAAATAAAAGGTGGCCACCCTTAACATAGCTGTGACAAAAAAGGCACAAACAAGTAATAAAATTTGTCTACACTTTTGGTCAAAAATCTTTAAATTAAATTAAACTTTGCGATAAGGGGCTGGATATCAGAATAGCAAAACAAAGATATATAAATAGAATATAGTGATAGCGATTGCATACACTAGTATAGTTTAAGGAACTTATGCATTTAAAAAGCTATGGTTCCAGCTTTTAGGAAGAATAAATTAGTGAGGTTTTATTATTTTCGGATTGAAATTTGATTAAATTTTGAATTGTCTTGATTAAATAATTAATCAAAAATTAATAATAATTTTTCAATTAAATATCTAATTGATTTTTGAATTTTAATAATATTTTGATCTTAAAACAATTCAAACCTATACCTTTATATAACTATAAAGTTATTTCTTTTTTTTACGTTGTACTTAAAATTATAAATACATCTGTTAATAATAACATGTAAATAAGTAAATAATTGAAATATTGTTGCATGAAATTATAATTTAATTAAATAAATTTGTATGAAATATTTCAAACATTTTTAAATCGTAATTAAAAAAACAAACAGATTTCATATTACATAATAATTATGGCTCTGATTATTTTTAGCTCTTAATTCAATCACTTTTTTAATGAATCCTATTATTCTTTATTGTAAAATATTTTTTCTCTTAATTTTATATTCTAATTAAATGAATAAAAGAAACAAAGCTTCTATTAAACATAATTTGGTAAAACGAAATGTTTTATATTAATACACGTAATACACTATACTAATAGGAATAAACTAAAAATTTAAACATTAAATAATTCAATTAACCATATTTGCTATTTTTCCTTTGCCCTTGAGTTTTATGAAAAATAATAAATTTTCTGTTTTTGGTCTAAACGCGTGTTTACGTTAATGCACGTGGGTTCAAAAAAATAATAAGTTAAGTTACAACTAAACTAATTTGTAGACTGTATTGACTACATTATGATATTGAGATAAACGACCTTATTTTAATAATACGTTGCGATAAAAATTATTCGGTGTAGTATATGTATGTTATTTTCCCTTCACGTTTTTGTACAAGTATTTTCATTTTTGTTATCGTATAGTTTAAGTAATTTTATTTATTTTTTTTCTTTTGCTATCTGCCATTTTTAATTTATTGAATCAAATAATTTGGCATATTTTATAATTAAGTTTTTAAGCACAATATCTCTTTGTAGAAATTTCATAAATTTTATATTTATTTTCAAACTTAACTGCCAAAATAAATTTTAATTTATTTATTATTTAAAATAATTATTTATAACGGGTGTCCGCCGCGAAGATAATTTTTGATTAAATGAAAAAGAATGGATCTTACATTGATAAGTGTTTTATTTAATCTCGGCAATTATGTATGAAATACAATATCAGATAAATGTCCGCCTCCGTTAGCCTTACAAATGCGAGAACATTTTTCATTACATTCTCACATATTTCACGCGGTTCTCCTCGGGGGCACATGATAGTCTTTTTGGAATCTACTATTCCATTTAGACTGGCGTCTTGCGGGGTAAAAGGGAGCCCAGGCCCCTCAAAGGCTAGTAGGAGTCACCACATATTTCCACGGGAATCAGTACGCTCGCAGAGTTCACTATTTGTCTCTTGAGATAATTAGCTGTTCTCGGACTGGTTATTGAGGTTGGCCCCTACATGGGAGTATCGTGGTGGTTGTGGTTTCGAGACCCTCGTGAGAGTTTGTGGGTCGGATCATTAAAAATGAACCCAATGAATGGTTCAGGTGTAGTGAGTATGAATGCCATCGTGTTCTTAATTATATTAAGCTTCATGCGTTCTGGACCAGGAGTTGGAAAGTCTCCAAGTCTTTAGCAAAGAGTGAAGGCTGTGGCCTACTTCGGACTTTCGAAATTGCTACTAGGAGTGACAGGAGGATATACGTATTTGATGGCCTCCTAGGGTGTGAATGACGTTTGCAAATTATTTAAGTGGTTTGACCACCACCTGATTATGACTTCCTAGTCGGTGCAGATGTAAATCAAATCACATCATATTTCACGCGGTATTTTATTAATTTCATCACGAATATTTTATTTAAGTTGCTCAAGCGTTTCTGGTTTGCCTGCAGATACCTTGCTTTTCAGATAACCCCACAAAAAGAAGTTCGGATCAGTGAAATCAGGCGACCGTGGAGGACAATTTCTTGTAAAATTTATTGTCTTGTTAATCAATCAAAGCATGCAGTTCTGGCTTTAGCAAGTTTTCAATCATATCACGATGGTGGCTATGGAATTATTTGAGTGTTTCCCATTTCCCAGAATCGATAAAAAATGCGTTTTGTTAATTTCGATAAAATGTTTTAAGGATTCAAACGCATTGGTTTATCGAATATTTTTCACAACAAATTTGCAACGTGTCAAATATTAACTGCCAAGACTACTGTTTAACAAATTGGTAGCAAAATAAACTAGTATACCTTCCCGGCGGCCATCCTGTACATTTTAATTTTGTGTTCCCAAAGATGCCATAAAATATTTAAAAGATATGACGAAATATTAAAAATAGAAGTAAAATTTATTAAATTATTTTTAAGAAATTAAAAAATAATAAAAAAAAGTCAATAAACTATAATTATGATTTGGCATATTTTTAAAACCTTTTCAAAAGTTTTTATTCTGAAAGTCTTTTCAAAGTAAACTGGATTGCTTACATAATTTTCTTTTCTTCTAAAACTTAATGTTACACCGTATTTATTCCATATTTCTGTGACACTGGCTAATTTTTATCCCACGATCTATTGCTTACTCAACATTAATAAAATAAAACATTTTTGGGATTTCGGCGATAACCCCACTATCCCATGCTTTTTTTTAGCAAATATGACGAGACATTATGGCTTTTGCGGCTATTTAAGCCTACGATCTCCTGTTCCAACAGGCACTGTCAGGACTACCACACACTGAATGCTTTTACTTTTCCTCTCTACGTAAGCGTTTGTTGTGATTTAAATCACTATTTCGTTTCTTTTTATACAGGAGCATTTGATGTTCTCGAATTACAACACAATATGTATTCATTTTTCTAACTACAACTTCTCGAGTCTTAAACTTATCTTTGAAAAACATGATTTCGCCGCTTACCCTACCATAAAGTAACTTAACAATTATTTTTCTTTTTCTCAAGGGTCTGTTGGGATTTAAAGTTTGATTTTCTGTTTAGCTAATAGTCAAACATTTTCCCAAGATGACTAATAAATATGTCTTAGCTAACTTTTCTTTTTATTTCTTTCATACACATCAAACTTTTGTGGTGGTGGTAGTAACAACTTACCACCCACCTGAATATCAGCTTTTGTTGTTTTAGTTAATTTACATGATACCAAATCTATCAAAACAAGGGATTTTATCTTATTTTATCTTATTTTATCTTATCCTATTAATGTAAAGACAGTTCTTAACCAAAACAGTGTCGGTCATTTGACTGATCATCGGACCGCTACTGGAAACTGAACTATTGGCTGATATTTATATCACATTCTTTAAAGGTATATTTTGTTTACAACTCCACAGATCATTTTGAAGAAAGTAAGGTGGGGGTCCAAATAATTGCAAGTCGTTTAGTGTCAGTGACAATTTCTCCAGATTTATATCGAGTTTTCCAGGAATTGCATTGTTATAGATGGGATTTCATCAGATGGGTTCAAGATAAATCCAGTAGTACCACAAGGCTCCATTCTTATTCCTACCCTATTTCTTATTCTCCTAATTAACCTTCTTTATCAAGCTTTTATACGCTTTCGCAGATGACAGCGCCATTTATTATACGCATTCATTAAGTAATAGACTGAACCAGTTGGAGGTGGGTTCCAAAAGGCAGAATATGAATAATACGCTCAATCACGATCTTGCAGCAATTTCCGCATGGAGTCTTGTGAATAAAGTCGATTTTAATATCCGTATAGATCTGTGTTACTATAGGTGATATATGTATTAAGGACAAGAGCTTCCGATTCTTTAATACACATATCACCTTGGTATGAAAATTCAGTAGGATATTCGATGAACTAAGCACATTTTTTAGATTTCTAAAGTAGCTTTTGAGCGCCTGGGTTTAAGATACTCCATACTCCATTCAATTTTCGTACTATTTTTACCAACTATATCCATCCAAAAATGAAATACAACTTTCGTGTATGGGCCGGAGCCCCAAAATCTGTTTTGGAGTTGCTCGACCGCGTACAAGAGAAGGCCTAGAGGCTTCTAGGAAACAGTAGGGTATCCAACTCTATTGATTCCCTAGTTAGTGCATTGACACAATATGGATTGTATTTCACTGCTTTATCGTTACTGCAATAGTAAGTGCTTTAATGAAATTAGTGAACTTGTTAAACGCACTTTTTTTTTTTATTTTTTTTTTTAGAGAAGTAGCACTTTAGGCAACAATGCCTATTTAGTCAAGTACCGTGTCACATTCTTTAGGAAAGGGATAGAGAAGAGATAAAACAGATGGTGAAAGTAGAAGGATAGTCGGAAATTAACTGCCGTATAAAGACAACACAGCGACCAGTGACTATGCCTTCATCACTGACCAGGCCCACCGTCAGACAATTTTTATTTTTGTAGTGAAAAAAATAAGGTCTTCGTTGAGAATCGAACCCACAACCCCCATACTGAGAAGTTAGTACACTACCTACTAGCCTACAGGGGCATGTTCTTGCGTTTAACTTGATTTCCGTTGAGAGCAAATCTATTTGTGGTTGAGCGACCAGTTAATCGCACTATGCACTACAAGGAATGGTTTTTTAGCAAAACCATCCCTATGAGGAATAAACTAACTTCAGAAGTGTTTAATTTTTTTTTATAACTTCTGAAATTCTTTGAAACCTATTAACTGTTTAGAACAAATTTAATAAAAATTATGCTTGACATTTCGAACAAATTTAAGTACAAAGCGAAGTTTCCAACTGTGTCAAATTTTCTACAAACGCTGACCAAAAATTTGATTGTTTCATTTTAACTGACTGCCAATAAGCCACAGTAATGCTGGTTTTGCCTTAATGCAAAATTACATTGAATTGTATTGGTATTAGGTTCCCTTATCTATTCCTGGCTGAATTCTGCCGAAAACCAAAATAAAAACGTTTCGGTATGTAAGCAGATTTGTCCAGGAATTTAACTTAAATTCTTAACTAAACTGTGACAGAATATGCTAAGCTTTGTTTTTAATGCAATTATTCAATTATGTTAATTCTTCTCACTCATGTGGTTAAAGAATGTGCGTATTATTCAATTGAATTGCCTTAATTATTTAAATTCTCATTTGTTGCAAAGCTTGGAACGTGCAGCTAACAAAATTGTTCCTTTTAATATTATGCTTTACTCGCACCCAATAAAAGTTTTAGTGGAAAATATAATTTCTGTTTTTGACGTCTTCAAGCCCCTTTATCGCAAATTGAATAGAACACAAAGACTGCTCCCTCCACATTTACAAAATTTTAATTAACTGCCAGTTTTATAAAAATAATAATTAATAGTTGGTCTTGTTTATGTTCAAGTATACATTACGTAAGAAAATACCAAAACAAAAATAACTGATAATAAAAACCAATATTTATTGAATCAAAAGTACGGAAAGTTCAAAAACTGCAATCAACCTTTTGTAAACATTCGTTTATTTATATTTAAATAAAGGTTTAAATATTTATTCAAAGAGCATGGGAAATAGTTTGCAAAAAAACAAAAAAGGGTTCAATAAAACGTCATTCATAAAAGTGATACACTGAACAAAATGGAGCAACCATAATGGGTATAAAAGCTAAAAAGTTAAAAGTAAAGATGAGTAAAATAGTTTAAATAATTTCAATTAAAACAAATAATAAACAAATAAATACAGTGGCTCAAAGTTATAATGGGACAATTACAATAGTCAATAGTTTGTCGAATATTTCGTTAAATCCATAAGCCTTAAAACAAAAGTTTTGCTACAATTTTTTTACTACTGCAATAGTTTATTCAAAACAGCAACAAAAAATTTAAGAATTATTTTTTAAACAAAATAATAGCAAACAAACTTAAATATCATATAAAATTCACATCAAAGTAATAATGGGACAATATGAGATACAGTAACAAGTAAAGTTAATACAGTTTTACAGCTTTATATATAATATTTAGTTGGTAGTCCCTTTTGTTGTAGTACCGCCTTTAGTCTATTTGGCATTGATCCAAAAAGTTTTTGGCAATAATCCGGTGATATGCTTACCCATTCCTCCTTTAGAGCCACAATCAGTTCATTTTTGTTGTATATTTGTCTACTTTTTAATTTTTGCTCCAAATGACTCCACACGTGCTCTATCGGATTAAGATCAGGTGACTGTGGTGGCGTTTCAAGCACGTGCGGGCAATTGTAAAGCAACCAGCTCCGTACATTATAAGCTTTGTGCTTAGGGTCGTTGTCTTGGTAAAAATAAAAATCATTTGCTAGACCCAGTTTTTCTGCTGTTTCAGAAAGATTTGCGCGTAATAGTTTATGTAATACCTACGATTCATAATCCCTTCGATAATGTGAAGATTACCTGGCCCAGCAGCTGAAATTGCACCCCATACCATAACTGATCCTAAACCATGTTTCACTGTCGGTCTTAAATTTTGTCCTGAGAGCTCAGTATTGGGTTTTCTCCATACATATAAACGTCCATCTGATCGGGATATATTATATTTACTCTCGTCAGTAAATATAACCTTTTTCCAGAATGTGATATCTTTATCTCTGTACTCTCGTGCAAAGCTTATCCGTTTTTGTTTATTTACCTTATTTATGAAGGGCTTTTTTCTCGCTACTCGGCCATTAAAACTATGCTTTCTCAACACATTTCTTATAGTTTCTGGATTAGCCTTTTTCCCTAAGTGTAATTCGGCCTCTGTAGCAAGTTTGGGGGCGCTTAAATGAGTTTTTGTTTTGATTTGACGTACTAGCCATCGTTCATTCACGTCTGAAAAAATCTTTCGTTTGCTAGGTTTTGAAACATTTTCGTAATTTTCTGCATCTGCATAACGCTTAATAATATTAAATACCGTAGGTTTAGGTTTATTTACTATCTCTGTTATATTTCGAACAGTTTTTCCTGTTTTGAAATGCTCCATTATTAGTTTCCTTATTTCTGGAGATGTCTGAGAACCACTAGGCGCCATATTCAATAAATTTATTTTTAACCAGTCACAAATATCTTTAATATACCCACGCTATTTTTAAATAAAAAATTGCTTGCAAAATATCCCGTTATAATATGTTATGAAAGCAATGTTACCATATGTCCCATTATTACTTTGACATGAAGCTTACAAGTGGTTTAAGGTTATTTGTTATTTTTAATGTTTCTAATAAAGCATTACGTTAGTAGTAGAATTATAGTAAAAGTTTTTTTTTGGAGTTTATTTTATTGAAACCAATAAAATATTCAAAATTTACAAACTACAATATTTGTCCCAATATAACTTTGAGTCACTGTAATTTCAATTAAGCTTTGTGTATATTTTAATTTATAAATTTTTTGAGATAGAAAATCGATCTTCCATTTTTTGTGTCAATTTTCAAAGAAAACGCAGAAGCTAAGTCTCTTCTTGGTATTCTTCTCATCTATTCATATGCTGTAATAGATTTTTCAACGAGAAGTTTGCTTTCTAAAACAAAATAAAACAAAAAATTGAGATTAAGTTGTTACAAATTTTTATTGTGTTACGAAGGTGCCAATTGTCCACCACGACATGCTGACAGATATCGAATCTTTCACCAAGTTTTCACTTTTTGACAAAATGGTGGTCCTATTTCACATCACGGATTTTGAGTTTTATGACTGAAATCGATTTGATTGGGTCTGTATAGACTCTTTAACATAGCCATAGAACATAATCCAGTAGTGTTAATTTAGGATTTTCAGTAGCGGCAATATTTCTTGTTGACTTACGCTGAAACATGAAAACAGGCTTCATCTGAAAAAATGATTTTTTGGAAAAAATACAGCCGGTTGTTCCTAAATGAATTGAGCGAATCTAAATCTATTCGAATAGTCGGTCGGCTTCAGTTACGGCACTAGTTGAACCTTGTAAGGCTTCTAATTCAAATCCTTACGCACAATTCGCCATGTGGTGGTTTTGGATAACCCCAATTGTTAAGAGAGTCGAGGAATGGACAAATTTGGATCTGCTTCAAAACTGTGGTCCATGGCTGCAATGTTCACAGTTGATAGACCCGGTCGAACATGCGTTAGTGTTAGTACATTTTGTATCCTGCCTGCGACTCAAATTTAACGACTGCTATTAAGTCTTAAAAGGACAATTATTGTGTCCGAAAAATTACGAATTTTAGGAAATGTAACTTTAACAGAATCACCATTTCCACAGTGGATTTTAATTATTTTAATGCAATTTTCTTGCGAAATTGAATTAATTGCAATAATTGTCAATGCATGTCAATGTGAATACGTTAAAAAACTAAATGTTAAAACTAACATGTTTTTGGCCTTTCCACAACTGAAAAACAAACTGCTTGTTGAAAAACCCGATATATGTTATATATAAGTATCATCGTTTTTATCATTTAAATTAATAAATAAAAAATAATCATCATTTATATCAATATTAATTTAGTTGGACGAAGCCCACAAAAACCTAAAGCTCGATTGCGTTATTCGTTTTATTAATTGTTCAAATTTATTTTTTTTTTTTTTCGTTTTTCCTCGCATCAGAGTTAATGCTTACATAATACTATTTCTGAACACTTCTCTGAATTCACATTATTTTTGTAAGTGTATTAATACATAACCATTTTGCACTTTGTGCCCAACATTCCACTCTTATCAACAGAAATGATTACAAATTGTCGTTTAACTGATAAATACGAGCAAATATTATAATTGTCAATAATTAAAGGTGTGTTTTCGACACCTTTGTCGAAATGTCAATATTGAATAAAAACTTAATTTGCTTAAACAAAAATATCAACAATTAAATTAAAAATTATTACAGAGAGCAGGCAATTAGGAGAAGCAAAACAGCTAAAGAAAGCAACAAATTTATGAAGACTCTAATTGTGTAAAATAATTGTAAAAGAATAAAAATATTTATCCTGCTTTGTATATTTTTTAAAGTATATCTTAAGGGTGACATTTTTAATTGAAGCATATACGAGGGTGATTCAATAAGTTCGAGACTGTTTTGAATTTCCCGCCTCTAACTTGAAATTGCAATACTGCTTTTATCAGCAAGCAACGTTTAGTTAACGTCCGTCTAAGAGTGAATAAGATGCGTTTGTGTTTAACACTAGTTGATAGCAGACTACCGTACGTTTTAAGAAGGAAATGGAAAAAGGGAACTTCGTGTTGTTTGGTGCTACTGTTGGATCTCCGGTATCTTATGGTGGATTTGTATTCACCCACGTTTATGAAACGAAGTAAAAACACGTCCGTATTTGGTGGTTCCACCAAAGCACACCGGAGACCAAGCAGAAGCAAAAGTCATTTTTTAAATATAAATTCTCCCCAATGATTTTTAATTTAAGGAAATTTTCTAAAGGCCTGTAGAGCGAGTATCAAGGCCAAGAGCTGTAAAATACCGCTGTTACTTATATTATTTAAATGTAAGAAAAATTGGAACAAAATAGTCTACATACCAAGCTGGGATAGATAAGAGGTAATATGATGGGGAAAAAGATGAAGATATTTTGAGCAGATAGCAGAGCTGGATATTTAATAAACGCAAGCCGTAATTTTCCATAATAGCTACACTCTTTAGGCCCATTTTAACAAACAGTTATAATCCATGACGAAAATATAAAGTCGAAAACAACTTTGATGTGTTGTGTCTAAAGATCGCCGGCTTTATTTCGCATTAACTTTAAACACTTCTGTGACTATCATTTACTGGAGCAACATTTTGTATTCATGTGGCTTCTTCTATTTGCAGATTGGCTGATTCAACAATTTAATTTTTTTTGTTTAAAAGGTTTGAGCTCTTGATCAGTTTTCGAACAACACGAGGACAATTTTCAATTCCCTATTAAATACTGATAACTCTTTACAATGTTATTCTAATTTTCGTCGTGGTAGAAGAATTTAAAATTTGTTAAAGTGGGTTCTATGTGACTTACTTTACTAAATTTGAAAAATAGCAAAATTGGCATGTGTATTCAGATGGTAACAACGAAATCTAATAATATTAATAAACAGTCATTTGCCTTTTAGTTGCATTTAATCGTATGTGCTCTTTATAGTGCCAGCAGCTTAACATATAAAATTTACCTTTTTTCAAAGAGTATAAGGAATAAGATTTGCTAGCTTTTGATATTCATGTTTTTGAATCAGTTAATATAACTGCAATAACATATGACTAACTACATATATAAGTAGTATGTAGTATAAATAGTATAAGTAGTCATTACCTTGACAGCTTTAACTTTAACAAAAGTGTCTCAAAACTAAACGAAATAGTCATAATCAAAGTTGATTCGATTTCACGATGTCATACTTCGATACAAAAATCCCCAGAACATATTTATTTCATTTTGCATTACCTTTAACTGAAAACAAGCATACACCTTTAGAAACGATACCATACCAAATTTTTTAGCTGTTTTAATTTCATCAAACCTTTAATTTCTATTACGCAAAAACTTGTATTTCAATCCATTTGCAAACAAATCAATCCAATCTCCAATGACACAAGTTTACGAAGCCGAAATAAACAATTGTGTATTAAGCAAATATTTACTTGACCTCTATAGTCATGCCTTCCCACAATTACACTCTCCTATTGGATGTTATTGGTGAATTTAATTTTATTAAACGATTTCAAGTCATTTATTTTATCTCTAAACAAATTAGCACACTGTCACTCACAGTTGATTGAATTTCAAACTAAACTGACGTCATAAACCCAACGAAATGATAAAAATAAAATCTATATCACAAATTTCTAATAGATTAAATAACATATTCTGGCCATATACTTTTATGTAAATGAGTATGATTTTATTTATAACAAAAAAAAAATACAAAAACAACAACATGCAAAATGTATACATGGCATTCTATTTACTATTGGCCATTTATGATGCCTGTGGCAAAACAAAATTTTGTACATTCAAAAAAGTAAATATTTACATTTTCACACACTAGCACTTTAACCAGATAGTGAGGTTGAGTATTTAACCTTTTTTTAGTTGATTTGCTTTATTTTTCTTACAAAAATAAATGGTGTGGTATTTATGTGGTAAGAGCATGGATTTGATAGAGGCGTGACTGAATTCTATTTGATATTCTTGTCAGTTTAATATAATCCAACGGCTTAAATCACAATAATCGTTTTGCCTTCAATCAAGAACGTTCGCACTCCCTTGAAAATGAGCCCTTCTATTATATTTTGAGTGGTTCTTACATTTACTCGAAAACTCTTTATCGTCACATCTAGATGTTATCATCATCTGGTGTAAGCGCCTGTTGGGGTTGCATCTACTCGTCGTGTGTCACTTATTTATATTTTCTGATCACTGAACTTAGTTCATTAAAATTTACTCTAACAAAACAAGTTTTTTTTATAAAACTTCTCAAAAAATTCTTCATTAGTAAACAGATATATTAGGTCATTTTACTTTACTTATTTTAGTGATAATTATATTTTTATATATAAAGGCAAGAAGCTTGTTTTCTAAAGCTAAATAAATCAAAAAAATTAAATTAAGATGATTGGAATTTTAATTGTGTTACGAAGAGAAAAGTTCTTCGGCAATTATAAATGAAATTTGATATCTGGCAAGTGTCCACCATGACCACGCTGACAGATATCGTTTCTTTCATCAAAGTTTTAAATCACTTTTTGGCAAAATGGCGGTTCTAGTTGGTTAATCACTTTACGGATTTTAAGATTTTAGACTTAAATCGATTAAATTGGTTACATATATACTCTGTCTTTAACATAGCTCCACAAAAAATAGGCTGGCCTCCTAACTGCTGATTGTCGTAAATTGATGCGATCGGGAAATTTGGTTTGCAATTAATTGATCGCTTCTGTAACATGTAGCACCATCCTATTGAAATCACATGTCAGGGGTATTCACATCGTCAATTATAGGCCAAATTGAGTTATAAGCATCTCACGATAGCGTGTTTCATTGACCGTTACCGCATCTCCAGCCTTCAGACCACATAGCGCACCATACACTGACACGTTGAGCATGCAAAGGCTTCCCAATAATCGCTCTAGGATTTCTAGAAGCCCAAATGCAGCAATTTGCTTATTGACCCTGACAAGTGAAAATGGGCTTCGTCTGAAAAAATTATTTTTTCAGAAAAACCAGACGGTTTTTCCTGAATGAATTGAGCAAATCTAAGGCAACATTAATGGTCGGTTGGCTCCAATTCCTGTATCTGTTGAACCTTGTAAGGTTTCAAAGTCAAATCCTCACGCCAAATTCGCCATGTGGTGGTTTTGGATAACTCCGTTTGTTGCGAACGTCGAGAAATTGACAAATTTATATCTGCTGTAACACTGTGGCTACCGGCTGCGATGTTTTCAGTTGAACAACCCGGTTGAATACGCGTTGGTATTTGCACTATTTGTATCGAGCCTGTCAACTAAAATTCATGACCTAAGTCTTAATATCGATCTCGAATTTTACGAAATGTATCTTAAACAGAACCATCAACCGTTTTTATAGTGGAATTTAATTATTTTAATGCGATTTTCGTGCGAAACTGAATTCCTTGTAACAGTTTTCAATACATCTTCTACGAATACGTTAAAAATTTAAATGACAAAACTTACATTTTGTTGCCACAATTGAATAACAAACTTCTTGTTGCAAAACCCAATAGTTTTGTTTAAGAATAACACTTTTGTGTATAAAAAATATTCTACTTGTGTTTCTTTTAATATTTTTATTTATTGACATTTTTAGTTGAACTCTTTTAATACGGAAACATTTGTATCGAAATAAGGTTTTTAAATATAATTGAGCTATTTTAGTAAGGTGAATTCAAAGACCGCCTCAATTTTAGTGTTATTCAGTATTAGTGTAATGCAAGAAAGTGGCAATACCCATTTTAGATTGCTATCTTGTATACACAAGCAAAACAACAGCAATATGTGAGATTATAAAAAATCTTTAAAGCACTTTCCTATTTTACAAAATATTAAATAAATACATTCTCAGTTTTAATTAAAAACACAAATTCTTTTGAAATGGATTACTGGTTCAATATTTTCCCAGCTTGCACATTTTTAAAATTTAATAAAAATAAATTATTTTGCATATTTATTTAATATTTTTATATATTTCAATATTTATTACAGCAAAATCATTGAAGTAAAAATTATAGTTTGTCTAGATTCTGTATACCAAAAAATGATTTTTATTAATGCAATATTATCGAGTTTTTTCAACAAGAAGTGTATTTTTCTATTATGGCAAGACCTAGAAGATGATAGGTTTCACATTTCGTTTTTTGACGTATTCGTAGTAGATGCATCAGCAATTGATACAATGAATTCAATTTCGCAAATTTGGACCTCAAAGTACTCTTATATAAAGCAGCTTTAAAACCAGTATGGTATTATGGTATCCTGCTATGGGGTTCTGCAACTGCATCAAATGTTGAAAAGCTACAAAGAAGGCAGTCAAAGATCTTGAAAATGATTACGTGCGCTCCTTGGTACATACGAAATTGCAATATCCACAAGGACCTCAATATTCCTACCATCCGAGAATAGATTAAAAGTCGTGCACGAGCTACATGGCAAAAGTAACTGATCATCCCAATCCACTTGCGAGAAAATGTTATTTGAGGGCCACATGCGCCTAAAAATGGTACAAACTTTTGACTTGGCAGGATAATATTTTTTTTTCTCTCGAACTAAACGTTGAGTGCTGCAGTGGCAGTACCAACATAAATATTCTTAGCTTAAGATTTCAATATTTATTGCGAATGTCTTACAGATAGAATCAATAATAAAATAAAGTAGTTTAAAAAAAAAATTTCGCAAGAAAAGTGCATTAAAATGATGGTTCTGTTAAAGTTACATTTCGTAAAATTCGTGATATTTTTGGACACAATAATC
Source organism: Trichopoda pennipes (assembly GCA_030448955.1). Taxonomy (NCBI): domain Eukaryota; kingdom Metazoa; phylum Arthropoda; class Insecta; order Diptera; family Tachinidae; genus Trichopoda; species Trichopoda pennipes. Next base: position 3,564,083 of record JASKUP010000023.1, read on the forward strand.
GTCCTTCTGAGACTGCAATTAAGAATTTGGTCGTTAAATTTGAGTAGACAGGCTCGATACAAAATGTGCGAATACCAATGTGTGTTCGACCGCGCCGATCAACTGAAAACATCGCAGCCGTGAGGCACCGTATTGAAGCAGATCCAAAACCACCGGTGCGTGAATTAAAGCCGACCAAGCATTCACATCGCCATAGATTCGCTCAGTACATTCAGAAACTACCGGCTGGTTTTTCTGAAAAAAATAATTTTTTCAGACGAAGCCCATTTTCGCTTGTCAGTGTATGTCAATAAGCAAAATTGCCTCATTTGGGCTTCTCAGAATTCTAGAGCCATTATTGCGAAGCTCAATGCATTGCATGCTCAATGTTTCACTGTACAGTGCGCTATGTGGCCTGGAGGCGTGATTAAGCCATTTTTTTTCGAAGATGAGGCTGGAAATGTTGCTATCGCGAAATGCTAACAACTCAATTTTGGCCTATTATTCACGATTGACATCACTGACACACACAGCCAACGAAACGATCAATTTATTGCAAACAAAATTTCCTGATCCCATAATTTCACGACAATCAACCAGATCGTGTGATTTAACACAACACCACACACTACCACATGTTGAGGACAGGACTATACGAAACCAATTGAATCGATTTCAGCCTTAAATCAAAATTTGGGATGTGATTAACGAAATAGGACCGCTGCTTTGCCAAAATAATGATTAAAAACTTTAATGAAAGCATCGATATCTATCAGCATGGTTGTGGTGGGCATTTACCAGATATAATTTTTAATTCATAATTGCCGAACTTCTCTTTTCTTAATACAAGAAAAATCTGAATTATCTTAATCTAAGTTTTTTGTTTTATTTTATTTTAATTATTTTAACTTACGAACTTTTGTTGGTATTTATACATGTCGTAGGTAGGTATTCCATTTAGTTCTCTTTTATTTTTTATCTTTTAAATAATTTTGCGATAAAAGATTTAAAACTGTGTTAGTGTTAGCATAGTTCACTAGATTATTACTTCCACCACTAACACGTGTGGTGTGTGGCCACAGAATGAAATTGAAAGTTAGGTAGTAAATGTCGAATAGCTGCAACAGCTACGCTTGTCGAAGTAACTACAAACGGAGAGTAATTGTTGCGTAAACTCCCATAGTGCAGATGACTAAGTCAACTGTTCTTAAATTCACAGCTGTTGAGATTATTAAGGTACAGGTATAAGGAAACAAAATAATTTGAATGCTTAGTTGGAGGGAAGTATAAAAACATGAGACTATTGTAGGAAACATGAACAACAGAATCATCGAGTATTGTTATCAGGGTGGCTGTGTTGATAAAAAGCTTACTGTTACTGAATATGCTCTAATGAAAACAGGGTCCTGAAAACCGTATTATGGTGCACACAACACGTTCTTTCTCAAGAGCGCATCTCTTTGAGGTAGATTCTGAATTCATTTTTATCAAGGACAGTTCGTATGTGTTACCATCTCCCCGAAAAGGTCTTTGCTGTAATTTTCTATATGCAAAGATTCAAATCGAATGTCCATAAACAATTTTTCTTTTATACTAATTCCCAAAATCAAATTTCCTAGTTCTGCCACAAGATATTGCATTTGTAATAATTATAGCTTAAGTGATGTTCCACTAAAAAACAAAAAAGATGAAAGAATATTTATTTTGCAATTGAAATAACTTTGTAAGGATGTTGTCATGAATAGATCTTAAAATAAAAATATTATGCTCATAGCAAACTGGTTATAGTTTAGGTCTACACCGTCTGAAATTTAGGCCAAGAATTATTTTGCTGATAATATTACAATGTGAAACAAAAACTTATAGTTAATGTCATCAAACCTATTCTGTTTCATATTGTTACGTTAAATCCTTTAAATAAACGTTTTGTTATTTTCAGTTCTTTTATTGCAAAATAATAACACAGAACATTAGAGTTTTAAATAAAAGTACGCGATTTATTTACTTTCAATACATACAAAATAAACACGTTGGTAACTTTGTTGGCTTTATTCAAAATAGCAAATTATGTTTATGTAATTTAACGTCATCCCATACTGCTGTTATTATTATCATTTAGTTTAGGCGACTGCTTGGCTATGTGTTTTGTGTTTGTTATTTTTATTTTCTGCTGTTTATCTTATTTCGTAGAAATTCTTATAAGCATGTTGTTGTTGCCTTACATGTATAAGATTTCTTAGATAATTAAGCAGTTTGTAAAATGCACAGTAGGCCGTTTACTTTTTTACTGATAATTATTTATTTTTTTTTTAAAGCTTAACAAATTATTTTCGTAAGAATATGATAGCCAACAACATCATTTAGCAGGAAAATAAGGATTTTTTACATTATTGGCAATAGATATCATGACGATAATATCACGCAAAGCTCCATCCTATGTCACCATGCTTACAAAAGGCTACAATTCAAGAAAACCTGATCTAAAACAAGTTATAAATAAATTCAGGTTAAAAAGTTATAAATAAATATTTTATTTACCCTTTAGATGGTTAAATAATGCTTTTAAATCTTTGTTTTTGCCCAAAAATTACAGCATTTAATTAATTCACAATTTTTATTTTTCTTCACTTTGCAAAAATTCTAATCCTCTTCTCTTGTTTTATATATTTTATCTAAAAATAACACCATTGTTTGTCCAACAAATTACAAAATATTTTTGTTTACATTTTACATCAGTCTGTTGATTTTCCTACTTCCACAATACAAAACTTTAAAAAAGTTTTTATTTTTTTCTTTTCTGTTAATTTCACGAGAGTTTTCACTCCCCATTAAGTTAAAATATTTCAAAAGTGTCTTCTTTATAAAAAAAAGCGAATGACTTAAACTTCAAGTATGCTATTATAACAATTTAAAGATCACAAAATACTTATAAATTAAAATTTTAAATTGCGGGCAAGAAAAGTACAAATTTAATGTTCTTAAACTTGAGAAATATTTAAGGATTTTGGCCACAAGTAGTTTGTGTGTTAAGATAAGATTTATAGTTTCAAACTAAAAGAAAATTGTTGAATTGAGTTTTATGCTTTTATGGTGAAAGTTTTAGTTTTCTAATTTTTTAAATATTTAATTTGTAGTTCTTTGCCAAAGTTTCGTTATTTAATAATTCAAAACTTGCTTTGTTGTTCTTTACACTACACTCACTACCAAGAAGATGAGAAATTGTTTTATTTTTTATTGTGTTTCTTGGTAATAAAAATTTTGCACAAAAATGAAAGGTTTATAAAAAAACCTTTTATAATGCCTCCGCATAATTATCTCTTAAATATAAGGAAAAAGAATTTTGAAAGTAAAAGTTTATGCAGACAGCTTCAAAGGAAAAATTTCGATTTTTAAATTTTTTTTTAAATTTTATTGTACAATAGAACAGAAAATTTTAAAATTGTTTAATTTTCGATTTAATTTTTCATTCGTTTGCTAATTGTATGTCGGATTAAATAATGAAGCAGAACAAGAGCGAAACTTTAAGTCAATAGTAGAAATAAAAGGGAGGTCCGTATTTAAAAAGGCAAAAATTTAATATTTCAATATATTGTTACGAAGATGATTTATTAGAAAAATAATTATCACAAAAATGTAAACGACCCGCCGTTGACTTTACAAACCACGTTTTCTAATACAAACTACGTTTTCTTATAAACACAAGACAACAACAACGTGCTAATAAGAAATTCTATTAAATAAGATAAACAACAGAAAACAATAAAACACAAAACAAAACACACAGCAAAGCAGACGCCTAAGCTGAATGATAATAACAACAATATGAAGTGATGTTAAAGTATAACAGTATTGTATATGCGAGGACCACACCACTTGCTGGAAAAAGTTAATTTTTTTATAAAGAGAAGTAGCGCTTCAGGCAACAATACCTATTGAGTCAAGTACCAAGCAACATTCTTTAGGAAAGGAAAGTAGAAGGAAACTGCCGTATAAGACAGCACAGCCACCAATGACTATGCCTTCATCGCTGAGCAGCCCCATCAACAGTCAATTTTTATTTTTATATTGAAGAAAACCAAGATATTCGTTGGGAATGGAACCCACGACCCCCAACCTGACAAGCTAGTACACTAACAACTAGCCTACAGGGGCACCTAATTAAGTCAAGTTGAGTCATCTGTGAATAAAGACAACAAATTTACCATCGTGTTAATTTTGTATTAACTGAAAGTAAATAAAACGTGTACTTTAATTTAAAACTGTAAAGTGATGTGTTCTAATATACAAAACGTTTATTAAAAAGGAGTAAAAGTAACAATATTTTCGATTTTTTCTCTTTGTAAAGAATTTTCGAAATATAAATATTCGTATAGAAGTTAATATTTTATTTTTTATTTTTCCTTTTGTTTACAAGTTTTTGGTGGCTTGTGATAACTCAGTTAATAAATCGAATATAATTTAAATTTTTAGAGAATTTTTGTTAGTCAAAATTTCTTCTAAATTTTCTATATAACTTTTCAATAAAAACATAAGTTTTGTTTTGTGAAAAATATAATTCTTTAGTAGATATGATTTTTTCGCAAAAATAAAATTTGTTAATACAACACATCTTTTGAATAAAGTTTTTTTAGCAAAGCGGTTAACTAAAAAAATTCACAAGTTATCTAAGTTCTACAGACCACCTTAAATTTCCAAATTGACAGCTACACGAAGTCAAAATATATTTTATTAATAGGAACAAATAGAACATGAACTTAATGACATACAAAAAAAAACTGCACTGAAGTGTATAAAAGATTTTATGTTAACAAAATGTCATTTGAGAAAATCTCTCCGAAAGTTACTTTCATAAATTTTAAACTTAACATGTTTTCACACAAAATCGGCACTAACAACATCTGCAGCAGCTAAAAGAAAACAGTTTTACTATTAAAGATTTAATGATTTTGGTTGCAAACATTTTTTAAATAAAACTTTAAGACATAACAAGACACATTTACACTAACATTTACGTATGAAGGTAAAAAATAACTTTTCCTGAGATGAAATAACTGCATAAATAATTCAACTTTCTCAAGGAAAGTTTTAATGCAAAAAGGTAACTTTGACAGATTGCCAAGGATGCTTAAAGAAATATGCAAAAGTTATAGTTTTAAGCATTGTTCGAGGAAAACAATAAATAGATATAAATTTATATTGAAAAACATATAAAAAGTTGGGGAAATTTAAATGGCATTTAACTTTTAAAACAAATGCAGGACTCATTTTACTAACTTAAATGACTTTTGTTTGGGTACGGTTTTCCGTCGACCCTCGTCAAATTTGGTTTGTGAAATTATTACCCCGTCGGAGAATCCAAGCACATAACTTAAATGACCTTTGTTTGTTCAGGTCCAGAAAAATATTTTATTATATCTGCCATACAAACTAGAGGACAGAATCTAAAAGATTACAATTGTGGCAGCTGCAACAACATGATAGTTTTGATATTTAATAGATGCATTAACAACTGTTAAAATAAATCAATTTCGCAGGAAAATCGCAAGAAGTTTGTTTTCTTAAACAAAATAAAACAAAAAATTTAGATTAAGATGATTAAAATGTTTATTTTATTACGAAGATAAAAGTTCGGCATTTATGAATGAAAAATTATATCTGATAAATATCCACCACAACCACGCTGATAGATGTCGAACCTTTTGACTAAGTTCTTAATCACTATTTGGCAAAATGGTGGTTATATTCCGTTATAACATCACGGATTTTGAGTTTTAAGGCTGAAATCCATTTGATAGGCTCCATATAGATTCTGTCATTAACATAGCCCCCCCACAGTGGTGTTAAAACATACGATCTGCGATCGGGAAATTTGATTTTCATAAAATTGATCGTTTCATTAGCTGTGTGATATGTGGCAGCGTTCTGTTGAAACCACATGCCAGTAATATACACAACGTCAATAATAGACCAAAATTGAGTTATTAGCATCTCGCGATAGCGTGATCCATTGACCGTTACTGCATTTCTAGCCTCATTTTCAAAATAAAAAAAAAAACTCCCATATCCTGACATGGGAAAATGGACTTCGTCTAACAAAATCATTTCTTCAGAAAAACCAGCCGGTTGTTCCTGAAAGAATTACGTGAATCTACGACGATGTAAATGGTCGGCTTCAGTTCCTGCACCCGTTGAACCTTGTAAGGCTCCAAATTCAAATGCTTACGCAATAATCGCCAAATGGTTTTGGATAAACCTAATTGTTGAGAACATCGAGGAATTGATAAATTTTGGATCTGCTTCAACACTGTGGCTCACGGCCTCGATGTTCTCATATGGACGACCCGATCCAACCCGCGTTGTTGTTCGCACATGCTATATCGACTCAAGTTTAACGACCAAATTCTTAATAGCGTTTTTAGAAGGACAATAATATTGTCCGAAAATATCACGAATTTTACGAAATGTAACTTTAACAGCACCACCATTTTCATAGTGGATTTCAATTATTTTAATGCGATTTATTACGAAAATGTCAAACATCGAAATGTTAAAACTATCATGTTGTTAGTATTGCCATAATTGAAAAAAAAAACTTTTCAATTGAAAAATCCGATATAATTTCATTTAATTAGGTATTAAAGAGTCAACATAAGTGCACTAAAAGTTGAATAAATTTGTTTGAGAATAAATTTGTTCATAGTAATAATGTTATTGTAGTTTTATTTTATGAAAAATATGTATAAATAATTTAAAGTACATAACTTTTACCGAAAGATCTTTTTATTATCATCACTATTGCAAATTAAATTATTTTATTTCAAAAATATTTATAAACAGTCTTGTGAACTGGTAAGTTGCGGCAGCTAATTTCCATGGCATTATTTGTCAAAGTCAATTCAGCGGGAAAAATCATCAACATTTTAAATCAGTTTATATAATAAGCAATATATAAATTGCTTTTACTTTAAAAAATTGAAATTCAAGTCAAAAAAATCAAACATGAAATATTAAATTTTAAACACACACACACACATACAAACAATCTTCAATTTATTTTCTATACTTTTTTTATCAAGAATTTTAAAAGACATTACTTCACTAATATTTTGATAAAATCCGAAGCCTAAATGTGTATAAATTGCCTGCCTGATTACAGGAAGATTCTGAAAATATTCTAAACAATCCATATTCTTAGAATAAATAATTTGTATTTCACTTCCCTAACCTAATTTTATTACTCTGATTCGCAAATATGAACAACAACAACAAAAAAAGACAATAAAAGATCTTTTAACAAACAACATATTTTTGTGCCTTTTTTTACTTAAAAAGAAAAATTGACAGAATTTCATTAAGCTCCTTTAAAAGGACAATACCAATACAATACCAAGCGGCATTTTTGCTTAATGTTATTTTAAGAGACATAAAAAAACATAACACGTGTTGTTATAAACTTAAGATAGATAAATAAAAGAGAAATTTGAACAAATATTTGACAACCGCGTCTAAAGTTTTATTTTTTAATGGAAAATGTTAAAGTAGGAAGTTTAAAATATGTATGTATATACACACACATACAAAATACATTCCTAAGTATGTATGTGCATGTGGCTTGTTGTGACAGAAAAATCAATTATTTTCAGATGTTGTGTACCAAAACAAAAAATTTAAAACAAAAACATTTAATAATAAAAAGCGAAGATATTTTATTCAATCAAATTTAAAATGTTAGCTAGATCTTAATATTACTATAATTATAATTAATAATAGTTTTATAATTTTGCCTAAAAATTAAACGTATTTAAATTTTTTTAAAAATATTCCTACTTTGTTGTTTAGAAATTTTTTTGTAAATCCTTCAATTGAAATTTAATATTTAATTCACAAAAACAACATTTATTTAATTTCACAAATTTAATACAAAACAAATCCTGTTGCAAAGGTTGAATGTGCTCTCCTTTGAAATATAAATCATTAGAATTACAAATGTTATTGTCTAGACAAATATGTGGGTTAGCACATGTTTATTACAGACAACATGGTCACACTCTAATAATGATAAAAATGCAGACTAGAGTGTTATAGAAGGTAACAAATAATGCTTTAAATATTATTGTAATTATAAAAAAACAAAACTTGTTTTTTTCCTCGTAACAAATTGTTGAAATAATTTACAATACAGCTATAGAGTACAAAAAGTTGTTAAGTGGGTTTATGAGTGTTTTTTTTCAATTCTGATATTTTTCGTTTCTTGTTATAGTAATAAGGAATATTTTATTAAGGAGTAAGTTATTATTGTATTATAAATAAAGGAAAATAAGTAAAATAAACTCTGAACCCAAGCTTGTCTACAAACTAGTCATTACAATAAGGCAAAGCCTTATTATATCGTATGGCCAAATTTGAGGTTGGGAATTAAATTACCTATGAAATAACAAAATTCCAAGAACGAAAATTTCACTTAGTAAATCACAATAACTTTTCCTTGTAAACAGGTTTCTTTTGCGACGGTTGTACATAATTAATTTAGGGTACTGTTGCTGACAAAAGACCAAATAAAACGCTCGTAGTTGCAGTAGTGATGTAAATAAAGTCACTACATAAGAAACTGTTGAGAATAAGCGTGGAATATCAGCTAGTTGACGTTTGTGCAATTGGGCATCACAAGAGGCGCTTTTTGCAACGTCTTAGCATAAAGATTTTCAGAAGCTTACAGGTAACATGCATCAACAAAAAAAAAACTTGGGACGATGATTTGTGTGATTGAAAAGTGGTAATTTTGCAAAAACAAAAAAGAAGGAGAGACCTGGTCAGTCGAAAAAGTTTGAAAATGAAAACTTTGGAAACATTATTCACTATCAAATACCTACATTATAATTGGAAGTCATATAATAAGCCATTTCATTACGTTTAAAAGCATTGGCATTCATTCAAAAGCAAGGAATTCGGTTCCCATATAAATTGAAGGCGAGAGACGATTTTGAGGCGATTTTGCATGTCGGAAATGTTGTTTAAGTGCTACAAAAAGATCTTATTTTTGCTTCGTATTGTTATTGGCGATAAAAAAAATATATACTACGATAACTTAAAGCGGAAAAAAACATATTTAAAGCCTGGCCGACCAGCCAAATTAACGACAAAGCTGACTTAGGGATTAGAAGAGTGGTTTGTATTATAAGCTATAAAAATTGGGTCAGACGAATACAGAGCACCTGTACTCAAGGCAGTTGATTCGTTTAAAGAAAACAATCAACGAAAAACCATAAGACTATTTGTCCAGGCACGAGATAACAATCTTCCATCATGGCAACGCTCGGCCATATGTTAAAAAACCGGTGAAAAACTTTTTGAAAAACAGTGGATGAAAAGTTCTAACTAATCCTTGACCCTTCTAACTACAATTTGTTTCGATCGATGCGAAACTCCCTCACTGGAATGTACTTCAATACTGAACAGGGTATCATAAATTGGTTTAAATTATGCTTTACCTTAAAACCGCAGCAGTTATTTTGACGCGAATTACATATGCTTATACAAAAGATGGGAAAAAGGAGCTGCTAACGAGATGCAATATTTTAAATAATGTATCAATTCGTTTTTATTATGCATAAAGGCATTTTACAAGCAAAAAAAAACGACATCATTAACTTGTATACCTATTTGTGTGAAGAATTTAACTCTTTTCTCAGCTAAACTCTTGTTATTCTAAATGTCTCTCACTTGTTATAACTGAAAAAAATCGAATTAAAATTAAATATGCTTATATTTTATAATTTATTTTTTAAGCATTTCGCTACACTGTTAAAAAATTGCGTTTAATTACAAAACAAAAAATAAAAAAACAATTTTTTAAATAACCAGAAATAAATTTATTAAATTTTTATTTCTTGTTTGTAATGATGCCACCCATTGGTATAGCACAACATCGAAAGCAAAAATAACATTCATACATTTTTTTATACAAAAAAAAATAATAGATCTCAAAATACATAACAAAAAATCAACTATTAAAATTTATTTAAATTTGCATTTTTTTTTTCAATTCTTTAACAGTGTCATTAACGACCTTTTAAATACGACGAAGCATTAAATGGTTGATAATCCTGTTGATAAACCAACAAAAAAACACTTTTCTTATACAAAGGAAATATACTCATGTTATACACTTGTTAAACCTAATTTGAAAATAATTCATAATGTATTTTAATTTAATAGAATAAGAAATTAAAAGAAATCATTAAGGAACATTTAAGTGTATAAAGCAATTTTTTAAATTAAGTCCTAAAGTGAAAGTTCCATGTTTACAAATAAAAGCAATTATCTGTTTAGATGGCTTCTGTAGCTCAAACGGCTTTTTTATAAGCACAATTATATTTTTTAATTTTATATTTCTCATTTATTTCCCAATATATCTTAATTTGTAAAATATAATTTAAGCGTTTAATGTGACATGTAGAACCCATTAGCAATTTATATTAAACACATATTTACTTATATTTGCATGTGATACTAACCGCTTAACTTCAAAAGAAATTTCAGAAGATATCTTGAATATGTTTTCTTTTTGCCATTGTCTAGGATTCTTTTAAAGTAAATTTATAAAAATGTGAAATATTATATGATGTAATATGTTGACATAATTGAATATGTGTAAATAATTGAATATGCAAAGAAGCTAAAACAAATGGCGCTACCGAAGGATACCAAGTTTTTTATAGCTATTTAAAGTCAAGAAACAAATCCTTACACAGAGTTTCAGTTTATTAAAGAATTTTCTTTATAATTTTACTATTTAAGAAAAATTATTTTAAAATGATTTCTTTGTTTGCTTGGCGTAAGTCAAGAAAATTTAAAATACAGCTGGTTAAAAATTTACTATTTATTATATGAATTTTTAATATTCTGCCATGATTAAAAATGCTTGCTGGGTTATGTAAATGTATTAAAAAAAAATTAAAAAAATTCATACAAAGCATCGTTCATCAAGAATTAAAAATACATATTATCAAGATTATTACGAAGATGATTTGTTAAGTTTTAAAAGAAAATAATTCTCAGCAAAAAAAGTAAACGAAACAATCCACTGTGCACTGTCCATACACACAAGACAATAAGAACATGCTTATAAGAAATTCTACAAAATAAGATAAACAACAGAATATAAAAACAACTTACACAGAACAAAACAAATCACGTAGCTAGGCAGGCGCCTAAACTAAATGATAATAACAACAACAATATGGGGTGTTGTGAAAGTAGAATATTCTTGTATATGCGAGAATCGCTTAAAACATCTATATAAAGAAATGCTGGACAAATGAATTACATTAAATTAAGTCATCAGTGAATAAAGACACCAAAGTTACTATTGTGTTTACTCTGTGTGTATTGAAATTAAATAAATCGCTTAACTGAACACTCTAAGGTAAGGCAATAAAAGAACAAACGTTACAATATTTTTTAAATTATAAACAAAACTATTGTCAAAATGCTATCTTTGCTTTATTCTTTTTAAATCTAATTGGGTTTCAAGTATTTAACTATTTTCTAGGCGGTTGGACTCTTACCGTTAGTGCATATATATTTTCTTAAAAGAAAAATGTATTAAAAATTAACTAAAATTAAAAATATTTGTATTTTATAGTTAATTTCTTAATTATAAGGCCTTTAAAAAAATAATTTTATTTTTATTTTCGGTATTTCGCGACACCACTAAACGAAATTCTAAAATAACCAAAAAACAAAAATTTATTATTTTTTCTGTTGATGCCACCCAATAGTGTGGCGATTTATCGTTATAAAAATAAAATTTCAAAAATTATTTTTTTAATTCTTAACTATGTCATTTAGTGACTTTTCAAGCAGGGCGAAGCATTAATAACAGGATTATCCTGTTGACTATTAGGGAAAAACCAGCTCATATTACACCCTTGTAAATCCAATATCACAATAAAATCAAATTTTATTTTAAATCAATAAGAAAAGAAGTTAAAAAATCATTAAGTAACATTTTAGCTTATAAAATAACTATTTATTTCAACTCCTACAAACGGCCTTCTTTATAAAGACAATTACGTGTTTTAATTTTATTTTTCTCATTTATTTCCTAATAGAGCTTATATTTGTTACATTTATTAAAGGCGTTTAATTTGACATGTACAACCCATTAGCAATTTATAATCATGCATACTTATTTGTGGTCGTATTTTAAAGGCAGTGATATTAACTGTTACACATCAGAAGAAGAAATCTCAGAAGATATCATCTTGAGTTTGTTTTCTTTTTGTCATTGTCGAATTCTATGCTTTAAAGTAAACATCTAAAATTGTGTGCGAGCATTAAATGAATAAAATAAAATGAATATGATGACATAATTGAATATGTGTAAAAAGAAAAAATAAATGGCACTACCGAAGGATATCAAATTTTTTTCAGCATAATAAAATTATAAAAATATTAAAATAAAAATTTCAAAACGCAAAAAGTAAAAAGAGAAAATTGTATATTCAGTATATAGAAAAATATATATATTCATATTTAGTTGCTATAACACATGTATATATAAAATAGTAAAATTTTATTTAATTTAATTAAATACACCGCTATTGTTATATTCATTCAGAAAAAAAATACTCTAGTGCAAATTCACATAAATTTCTATTTTCGGTGTTAGTTTTTTATAAAACGAACTTTAAAATTAACATAAAAAAGCTATATAATTTATAAAATCCTTTTAAGTTTAATAAATTAATTAACGCTTGACTATACGGGGGTGTTTGCGGTGAAAACAATTTTCTACGAATACTGAAGTTGATAGTATTGTTGAATTTAATATAATTAAAACTAATATTTACTTTTATAGTTATTATTTTTCAAAAGAAAATTAAATACTTTTATTGTTTTATTTTAATGAAATTAAATTGCTGTTCGCCATGCAGCGAATTATGTTTACTTTAACATGTTCAGAGATCAGCACTTTTGTTAACGTTGAATAAAGTATTTAAAAGTGTGGGTTTATGAGGAAAACACATTGATGCAAATTGTGGGCTTATTGGCATAAAATTTTTTATGTTAAAAACACATTATAAACATAACTGTTAACAAATGATAATTATAATGAAAAATTATAATTACACAATTTTGTAGGCTGTTAATAATTGCTTACGATAACAATTATTTCTTATTTCTCTAAATTTGTCTTAATTGAAAAGAATCATAAAAATTTACATAGATAAGCTATTAGGGAGTGCCCCATACTTGTTTCTTCTTTTTGTAGTTTTAGCATGGGACACAACTTTTTCTTCCTTTTACATCTTCAGCAAAATTCTCTAATTATGATTTTGATCAAATGTACTCAAAACTACCTTTAATATTTTCAGCCATCACTTTAAAATTTTGAATATAATTTTATTAATTATTTTTATTACTTTTAAAGGGTAAATTTTTACGGCTGTATGCATAAAAACTTAAAGTAGGTTTAACTGCCGTTGTTAAGCACAATTTCCTAAAGTTATATTCATAAAACACTTTTACCTTAAAATACCTTTGTTAACTTTAAAGTAGGAAAAACCTACGTTAAACCTACAATAAATTGACAGTTCAATTTTATTATTGAAAACTCAAAAACAAAATAAATTGTGTTTACAATAAACTGAGCCGTTTTTTTTTAAAGTGGCATAAGTTACTTTGTTATAGTCATCTTTTTATTTTAAATCAGTTTATAAAACATTTTTATTTTTAGCCATTTCAACTAGTCTGTATTTAGTTTTATTTTTGAAACGGATTTTTCTAATGATTGTGTTGAAATAAAATCTTTTTTCTCCATGTTGTGTACTGTGAAGGATATTTTCGACAGGGGGCTATTACTACTATTACTATTTTGTCCTTTAAATAAGTCACTATGTGCAATAATATGCTTTTGAGTTGTGACATTCTTAGATATTTTATACAACACGAAACAACCTCCTGAGAATAAAAAAATAAAATAATGGTAATTATGTGTAGTATATTAGATATCAGTATAATATAGTTCTCTAAACTGCACTATTCTTTCGGACTAATAAAAATAAGTCCAATAATCACAACAATACTTCACACACACTTATTACATGTTTCCATTTCTTTCACACTAAGCTCCGTAATTAATTTCCTAAGTACAGCGACTAACGCCACTTTCAAAATAAGCATTTTTGTTGCACCGTTAATTATCAAAACTCCTCTCAAGCAAAACTCAATACTTCTTAACTCTTAAAAAAACTCAATACTTCTTAATTTCAAATTTATTAAAAATGACTTATGCCAGTTTTAATGTAAACGGCTCAATTGACAATTATACTTTGTTATTCCAAAAATGTTAAAAAATATTTATTTAAACAAATTGTAGTATACAAATAATAATAAAAACTAAAACATAACATGCCATTCAATATAAAACATTTTTACATCCTTATTTTATATTTTACAAAAATATAATTATAATTAATTATTTTAAACAAAAGTTTTATTGATGTACATATAATCAAAACAAAGCTCGTTATCCGAATAATTATTTTTTTATTATGAACAAATTCTTTGTAAGTTCTTCGTAAGCCTTGTAAATTGATCTTTTTTAAAAAGATTAATAAAAAAACAAAAAAAAAATATGTTAATTTTGCTGAAAAAAAATGAAAAACAATAAAAACATTTTTTATGGAACTGACTACCCGGATAAATAATATTCATTTTTATACATCGTTAACTACAACGTGATAACTGAAAATAGTGACATTGCCAGAATCAAAACACTAATTTTACTAAAGCATACATTAGCTAAAGTACTGTTTATGAATACCATTTTTTAACAAACGTCTGTTAGCCTTAAAGTGTTTGTTAACTAACGTGTACTTTAAATCTCAAGTAAGCGTTTTTTATGCATACAGCCGTTAGTGTTTAGAAAACGTGTTAACATTTTTAGTTAACAACTTACATTTCCTGTATCACAAAGCATAACAACAGTGTATGGCATGTCGTTGCTAAGTTAGCCCCTGTAGGCTAGTAGGTAGTGTATAAGCTTATCAGTTTGGGGATTGTGGGTTCGGTTCTCCACAAAGACCGTGGCAGTTTTCATTACAAAAAACAAAAGGCGTAGTCACTGGTCGCTGTGCTGTCTTATACGACAGTTAATTTCCAATAACTAGTAGGCTTGTTGGTAGTATACTTATCGTACCAATTTAGGGGTAGTTGTTTTCACTACAAAAATATTAGCTCGAAGGCTATCTAGCTATGCTTTTACTTTCACCAGCTGTCTTATCTCTTGTCTATCCCTTTCCTGAATAATGTAGCACGGTTGTGACTAAATAGGCATTGTTGCCTGAAGTGCTACTTCTCTTTCAAAACAAAAAAAAATTAGATAAAAGGTTGCTATAGGTGTTTGTGAATAAGAGCACCTGCCGCAGAACAGCGTTGCGATAGTTAGAAGCGCATGCTTACTGAATAGTCTAAGTTACGCTAAAGTTACCTTTTAATAGCGTCATTATAATAGCGTATGTTTAGTAAACAAGATACTGTGAGTTGAAATATAAAAAGCGAGAAATTATAAAATCCCACAGTAGAGAAAATACAAAAGTTAGCATGCTCGTATTTGAAATCGAAAACAGCTATAAGTCGGATTAAGGGAAAGAATATATTAATTTGATGCGATTTATTTAAAATATAGTTGCAATGATTTTTCTAAAAACATTGCAATACATTACAATGCTGTGTTGTAATATGGATGCCTCTTAATTAATTTTAATTCAATACAAAATAGTTTCATTAATTTTATTAAAATTATTTATAAATAAAAAAAGAGAAATTGAGTAAAATATCGTCAAACTTAAAATACAATTACCGTATGATTAATATTAATATGAGATTTCTCAACCATAACAATCAGACGCCCTTATTAACAACACAAACAGTGATACAAATTATTAATAAAAATTATTTTTTCTATTTCTTGAATATACAAACTACATTATTATTTAGTTTATGTTAATTTCTATACACATTAAACTTTTTAACCAGCTTTACTGTTAAAAAATAAAAATAATGTTTATGCATGTTAGTTTTTATATCGCAATACAAAGACTATTTTACAATAACATAAAACTCGAAACCTTTAACCTAAAAATGCATATCTAGCAATTACTGTATGACAACAAGGACAAATATTCATTTAAACTTTTACAAAAAAAAATCTCTAATAATAATAGTATCATCCAATTAAAACTTATTTAGTTTGTGTTAAAGCAAAGATTGACAAAAAAAACACCTTTTTTGTAAAACTATTATTTAAAAAAATAATTCATGCAGCAGCTTGCAAACTTGGTTATGGTCTAAAAAAAATAAACAACTTTATTACCAATCGAATAATAAATTTGTTTTTACTTCTATTTCCAGAACTGAATTTAAAAAATATATATATAAAAAGAAAAATGTTAGTAGTATAATAATATTGATTATAGATATAACAATATTTTTTTTTTGTGATTTAAAAAATCATGGAAATGAAAACAACAATAAAAACATTAAATTAATGTTAAGATATATATTTTAATATTTTTGTTTTGAAAAGATATAATTGGGATCAACTTTATTTGCAAAATAAGATTAAAAAAGAGTCATTTGTCCGGATTATTGTTTCTGCAATTTTCACCCTGCTCAATTTTTATACAACGCACGATTTAAAATGTAATGGCTTTTAAACAGAGCTATTGTCGTCGATCCCATGGAAAAGTGTTAATTTTTTTGCTATAAATGGAACAGTAAACAAGTATTAAAAATTTTCGTATTAATGATTTAATTAATATTGGGAAAATGTTAAACTAAAAACAGAATATAAATAAAATTCTTTATAATTTGAAAAACTTTACTGTTTTTAAAAACTAGCATATGCAACTTCTTTGCAAAACTACTAATGTTTTCTATTTTTTAATTTGTTGAAAACCAAAAAATCGGAGTTTAAAAAAAACAAATCTAAAAATATATATTTTTGTAAGTTGAATATAGTATTAAGTTAAAACATTACTTAAGTAAAGAGCTGGATCACGAACTTATCAATTAATTTGCTTAAATTAAATAAAAACGAAATTTATATTACATTAAACCTTGCTTTTTATTATATAGTAGACTTAGACCAAGATACACATTTTAGCCTTGAGAAGACATGGAAGATTAATCTCTAGAATAGTCAATAATTAAATCAAACGACAACAATTGGAAGGATAATGCAATCAAAAACAAAAGAAAAGTAAGAAATTTCCCACGGTGGAAAACAATGTTGAAAAAATGTAGCTTTTTGAGGGCAATATCTAAATGGACACTTATTAAAATATAGCATAAAACAACAATTTGAAGGCATCCAGGCAAGATAAGTGAAAATCGATAAAAATAAAGTTAAGTTTTCTAAATAAGTACACAGAAATATACCAAAATACAAGCCAACTGTTACTTCAGTCGTGAGAGGAAATATTGAAATAAATTATTCAATAAATCTTTCACAAGTCAGAAGTAGCGAAACACACAAAAAGAAATTAAATTTCATCAAAATAAATATTGGCAAAAGCCGTAAGTGGTGAAAGCTATAGCTAAATATATTATACTCGTTTTGTGGTATAAAAACTAAAAACTAAAAACGCTCAAAACCAAGTACAACTATCAAGTTTAAATATTTAATCATTTTTTTAAAAAAACAGTTCCTTTTTTTTTACAACAACACACATTTATAATTTACTCTAGATCATCTGGCATAATACAAAATATTATTGAAAATCATTAGTTTGAATCGAACTTGTAAAAAAAATAACAAAATAAAAACGAAATGAAGTGAAATATACATCTTGTACAAACCATTAACCAAATTCTTTATAACACATGTTTCCTAAAAGCTAATATAAGTCGCAAATAAAAAAGTGAGGGATACTTTTAAACATTTCGAATTTGGTGAAATATAATGGAGTGACATAAAGTGAGAAATAAAAGGTAATTTATTTTATTTTCTCATTTTCCTTTCATTGTTACAATAATTTTCTAACTTATAAAACGAGCAATAAAAGATTATAAAGTGACGGAACTATTGACGGAAATAGTCTGTGGAGATTTTTCTCATATAGATTTCTTTACTTTAGAAAGAGAATGGCAGTTTATGTGTAACACATTTTGTCATTCTTGTGATTTGTTTTTTTACACAAAATGTGTGAGAAGAAAATCTTTCCTTTAGAAATTTATATAATAAAATGAAAATCAATTTTTTATTTAAGATTTATTAATTTCTACATAAAAATATTCATATTTACAAATTCAAGGCCAGTTAATGAAAATCTGATGTAAAAACAGGAAAAGAAAAAAGCTTTAACAAATACAATGCAAATTTTTAGATGCATAATACATGCCGTTGCTGTTGAAGGTATTAAATAGTATTTTCTATTAAATGTTTTCAAATCAAGCACCTGTATTGAGCTCGCCTACACATGGCAATTGAATCCTATGTTAGGGCAGCTAAAGATACATTTTCATGATAACGACAACGTTAGGCCAAGTAAATCGAAACAAACTTCATGTTTAAAAAATACTGATGGATTTATAATTTTTATTATAGTTATTTTACAGTTAATTTTTACCACTGTTTCTTGAATATGAACATTTTTTTATTGGGTTTTTCAACAAGAAGTTTGTTTTTCAATTGTGTTTTATAGTAGATAGATTGGCAATTGTTACAATAAATTCAACTTCACAGGAAAATCGTAGTAAAAAAACTAAAATTCACTATAAAAATGGTGGTTCTGTTAAAGTTTAATTTCGGAAATTTCGTGAAATTTCGGATAACATAATCGTTCTTCCGAAACCGCTTTTAAAAATTTGGCCGCTAAATTTGAGTCATAAAGCGAATACCAATGAGTGTTCGACCAGGTCGTTCAACTGAAAACATCGCAACCGGGAGCCACAGTGTAGAAGCAGATCCAAATTTGTCAATTGCTCGACGTTCGCAACAATTGGGGTTAACCAAAATAACCTCATAGCGAATTTTGCGTAATAATCTGACCTTGAAGTCTTACGAGGTTCAACTAGTACAAGAATTGAAGCCGACCACATCGCCGTAGATTCGCTCAATTCATTCAGGAACAACTGGCTGATTTTTCTGAAAAAATCATTTTTTCAGACGAAGCCACTTTTCACTTGTCAAGGTATGCCAACAGGCAAACTTGCCGCATTTGAGCTTCTGAAAACCCTAGAGCGATTATTGCTCTATATGGTACGGTGTATGGTACGCTATATGGTTTGCAAGTGTTAATCACACTTTCGAAGATGAGGTTGGTTAATGGTTCATGCTATCGGGAGATTCTAACAACTCAATTTTGGCATATTATTTGTACAGCTACGTTAAGGGCAGACTCCATGTGGAGCAAAACGAATCGATTTAAGCCTTAAAACTCAAAATCCGTTATGTGATTAATAAAACTGAACCGCCATTTTGCCAAAAAAATGATTAAAAACTTTTTTTTTAAAGAGAAGTAGCACTTTAGGCAACCTGCCTATTTAGTCAAGTACCGTGCTACATAAGGCAGTACAGTGACCAGTGAATTTGCCTTCATCACTGAGCAGCCCCACCGACAGTCAATTTTTATTTCTAGTGAAAAAAACCAAGGCCTTTGTTGGGAATCGAACCCACAACCCCCATTCTTGTAACCTAGTACACTACCTAATAGCCTACAGGGACGGTCCTGTCCCTTTTTTGTGACCTGGTTATTCACAACCCGTAATTGTGGAAATATCTTACAAAACTATAAAGCTATAAAAAATGATAAAAAAAACGTTGATGAAAGAATCGACATCTGTCAGCGTGGTCGTGTAGAACATTTTCCAGATATAATTTTTCATTCATAATCTCTGAACTATTCTCTTCATAATACAATAAAAATTTGAATCATCTTAGTATACATTTTTTATTTTATTTTGTTTTAAAAAGAGTTTTAGAACCTCAAATAGAAATTAAGAAGGTTAACTGTTTTGGCTGTAAAAGTTTTTCTGTAAGAGAACTTTATAAGTTTTTCCTATGGAAAAAATAAACATTTTCAAAGTCACATATACATTAAGATTATTTGTTGTTTAAAATGATTTTAGTGATTGTTCGGATATTAAATTCATTGTGTTATACGTGCTATTAAATGTAAAGGACTGATTATTCTTATGCATCAAATTTACATATTATACAAGAATTAAAAAATTAAAAAAAACTAATTTCAAACTTGTCAAGAACACACGAAAACAAAGAGACATAATATGTACTTGTGTTACTCAAACGGCGTTTAGTTCTCAAAAAGAATTTTAAAACACTACAATTAGACAGTTGTCGAGTTCATTCCCTATTTAAAGAAACACTTATCCTAAAAACCAAAAAAAAATAAAACTTGTCAAAACAAATAATTCCGCCAAATGACAGGTAGACACTCATTTATAATTCAATGCTGATTATCTAGTATCTGTTTATTACACAGCGATACAAATGAAAAATTTGTATATTACAATGAAATAGTTGAGTAACCAAATGTCCTGAAAGCTATTTTCAAAACTACGAATACGACAATTACCGTGAAAATTATCTAGCCATTATAATTCCATTAAAATCTCCCTTTGCCAGATGGAGTGACATTTTAATAAAGGGAAAAGATTCCAATTTTAAGCTTTATAAGTACTTTGTTTTAACTCTAATAACTGGTATTGATTTTAAGAAATAATTCTCATTCTGTTTTTGTTTTAATTTCTTAATTATAATTTTTTTTTTATATTTTGATAAAGATAAGTGCTTTATAGTTTAAGTGTCAAGCAGATAAATATTATTTTATTTATAAACTATTCGAAAAAATTATTAGCAAAATATTTCCAAAAATATGCTTCTAAATCTATTTCATTTAAAAATTTTCAAGCATATTTACTTCTATAACCACAGCTGATGTCTTTAATATTTTTCTGATTAAGCACAATGCAGAAATATGTAATTATTTTAATTTTTTTTTAATAATTCTTTTTAATTTAATTATTTCAAAGTTTAAAAATGTGTCATTAAGCAGTCTCCATACTAAAAAAAAAGGTAACACCTTTCCTTTTATGTTAAATCTTATTGTCTCAAAATTAATTTAAAAAAATTCTATTTAAAATTTCTAGTTTATGATATTAATATACATATATTTTAAAATTATAACAGCATCTATTGATTATTGTAGCAAACAGAAATCTTGCATAAGACTTCTAAAACATATGTTATGTTTGCCAGAAATTTAAGCCCATGTTATTGAACTTAATTTAATTTTTTATTTATAAGAAATCAATGCCAATAAAAAAAGTTTTGTGTACTCTCAGGCTACCAAGATGATTTTGAAAAGACTACACAGCCAATAAACATATGTGTCACATTTTTAATATTGAATTTTAATAAAATGCCGGCTTAAAGCATAATTTAATTTTCCTTCAACATGTCGAAATAAGCTCACCTCTCACTATAATCCATTAGAGCAATCTATAATTTATTCCATAGTTCTGTTTTACTTTAAACAAAATTAATTTTCACAGCTTCGTTTGTAAATTATTTTAATAAAATTATTAAAGGTAAAACAAATATTTAAATATTTTCGTTAATACAGTTTGGATTAAATATAAAGTTATGTTTTTCATTTCAATTTTTACAATTGTATTTATTTAATTTTCTATGTTGATATACAAAAAATTCATTTTATAAGATTTATTTATAACAGCAAATTTTTTTTTTAATTAAAATTTTAATAACATTTCTTATATTTATTTAAAAACTATAAGGATTTAATACCACTTAAAACATACGCACACACAAACGTAAGATTTTACCAACTTGTTGTTGGTTAAGATTTTTAAAAACATATGTTTTTGAAAATGTTATTTTTTATTTTCTATAATTAAATTTTTCTAAATTCTTAAATAATTATTAAATTAATAGAAGAAATATTCAAGAGATTTTCGTGATATTAAAATTATTTCGTCTTTCATTTTGTACAACCGTGTGCATTTAAATGCTCGCAACAACTGATTCAAGATTTTTACTTTTCGTTTATTTTATCATTTCGCATACGGGAACATCGTTGATAATGTTGCCATACAGGCATTTTAACTGACAATAAATTTTCAATACGATTTTCTTCTTTGATTGTCATGTTAATTTGGTTTGTTTGAAAAAGAACAAACCGCACACACACAAGCATACACACATACTTTCTTTAATCATATAAAAACATTTATATGAAGATATAAAAGAAGAGAAATATGTATAAAAACATAAGACACATGTTGTTTTAGATAATTTTAGTACATTTGTGTGTCAGTGTGAGTAAGCTCACATTTTTCAATTCAACATTTCCCCGGTGAGAAATATTTATCTCAATCATGCTCTTTAAACAGCGCATGACTATCATTTATAAAAAAACGCGCTAAATTTTTAAACGATTTTTACTTTTAAAAATCTTACACTTAAATATAAACAAAATATATGATTTTAATTTATTAATAAATTATAAGTGATATATAAAATATGAAATATAACTCTGTTTTAGTTATAAGGTTAAAAATAATGTAATATTTTCAAAATTACAAAAGTTACACGTAGCTATTTTGCGACTAAAGGGTAAAAAAGCAAAGAGTCATCCACTTTTTGAATTGCATACCCTACAATTCAAATAATTTAATATTTAAAAAATATGTTTGAATAAGTTTTTTATGCGTTTTCTAATGCAGATTTCAAAAATGCCAACTAAAGAAAATAAAATTACTTTCGTAAACTTTTTTTATGCAAAATCTAATTTTCTTTATATACTCGACTTTTTGTTTGAAATTTACGAGCTTGTTTATATTATAAAAATTAAAATTTAAAAACAAAACTTAAGTCAAAAATCAAAAAAAGTATTTTCTTTATAGTACTTAAGTAGTTCGAGTTAAAACTTTAAAAATTTTAAATTAAATTAATCTACTGCCTTTTAGTGTAGATGACTGCACCTTAAATACTCTTTTAATCGATTTATGCATTTAACTCGACATGAAAAGAAATATCGAATTAATATCATAAACAACACATCACAAAAATAATTAATTTGTTCATTAACTGTTTATGCAAAATACACCACAAATTGTTTTGACAGCACTCTGGTTATGTAAACAATTTTTAATTATAAATTTTCTTAAATAAATGAATAGAATTAATTTTACATATTCTTTCGCCAATGAGCATAAAGATAAAATTATTCAATGAAAATAAAAACTTTATTTAAGTTTCAAACACGGTTAAGTAAATATAGTTTCAAGAAATAAATAAATAAATCTATAAGTAAATAAATAATTGGTTTTTCAAACAGAAGTTTGTTTTTCAATTGTTGCAACACCAACAACATGATAATTTTTAAATTTTGTTTTTTTAAGTATTCATAGTAGAAGCATTGGCAGTTGTTACAGTGAATTCAATTTCGAACAAAAATCGCATTAAAATAATTGAAATCCCCTATGAAAATTGCTGCTTCTATTACAGTTACATTTCGTGATATTTTAGGAAAAAAAATCATCTTTTATTAAGAATTTTGTCGTTAAATTTGAGTCGACAGGCTCGATTTAAAATGTGCGTACACCACCGCGTATTTGACCGGGTCGTTAAACTGAACACCTCCCGCCTGAGAGCCACAGTGTTGAAATAGATCCAAATGTGTCAATTCCTCGACGTCCTCAACAATTGGGGTAATCAAAAACCACCGCAAAGCGAACTTTACATAAGGATTTGACTTTGAAGGAGTTGAAGCTCACCGACCATTCACATCCCCATAGATTCACTCAATTCATTCAGGAACAACCGTCTGGTTTTTTCTAAAAAAAATCATTTTTTTAAACGAAGCCCATTTTTACTTGTCAGGCTATGTCAATAAGCAAAATTGCCTCATTTGGGCTTATAAAAACCCTTAAGCGATTATTGAGAAGCCTTTGCATGCTCAACGTGTTACTGTATGGTGACACGCTATGATCTGAAAGCGTGGTTGATGAGGCTGGAAATGCTTTAACGGTCAATGTATCACGCTGTCGCGAGATAGGACAGTGCCACATGTCACATAGCCAATAAAACGATCAATTTATTGCAAACCAAATTTCCCGATCGCATAACTTCACGACAATCAGCAATTAAGTGGCCAGCCAGATCGTGTGATTTAACACGACTGGATTATTTTTATGGGGCCAATCGAATCGATTTCAGCCTTAAAACTCAAAATACGTGATGTGATTACCGATACAATACCGCCATTTTGCCAAAAAGTGATTAAAAACTTTAAAGAATCGACATCTGTCAACGTGGTCGTGGTAAAAATTTTATTCATCTTAATTAAAATTTTTTGTTTTATATTATTTTAGAAAAAAAAACTTCTTGTTAAAAAGCCCTTTATATTACGTTATATTAAAAACTATAATCGAGCTTAATTGAGTTCAATCGAGTCAGCGGCCATACTATTATACACTCAATTTAATTGTATTTTATTAAACTCTATAAGGATTAATAATAAATTAAATAACATCGTACTAAAGAAATTATCTTTCAATCAGTTAAAAAAAATACTTCTACAAAAGAAAACAAACTCCAAATGGAATTGGAATTAAAAATAAAAATAACTGCTAGTGAAATTTTGCTATCAATGCATTTTATTCAGGTCTGACATTTCTATTCAAAAATAGTAAACATTGGAAAATGGAAAATGAAAAATAAATGAAGAAAAAATGTATGCAAAAATAAATGGAGAAATAAAAATAAAATATAAATTCATATTTATACTTAATTTAATGTATGTATGTGAATACATTTGCAGGTAAAATGGCATTTAACAAACTCGTATGCATACACACGTACATACCGGCTGGCAGATATGCATACACATGACAATATTTACAAATTATTAAAGCTAGTACACTCAATACAATATAAAAAGATCAAAGTTTACATATCCATATAACCTTTGCTCCTTTACATACATAGAAAATTCTACATGTCATTGACCATTGAAGCAAATTGTTCAAAACGAACCCCAACAGCGGCAGTAATTATAAAAAGAAACGATTATATTAAAAATAATATAAAAATGACAAGGTTCAACAACTGTTTGTTATTGTTCCAGAAATTTCTTTGATACCAGCACATGCCAAAATAATGTGAAATTTAAATATTTACATTTTATAATTATATGTCTGTCAAGCAGAAATGAAAGTTTAACAAAAAAAGCAACAGTTTCTTGCTGTTTGAGCGAATTGACTCGACTCAGATTTTAATACTTTAGTTTTGAAAATTGAACTCTTTTAGGGATTTTTGTTTGAATCAATTTTCACCAAGAAATAAAAAAAGTGCCGTAGTCAACTTGTCCAACAAGGTGAACTACCACATGAAATCTTATACTGCAATCACTTTTTGGCATTTGTAAAAAAAAAAAACTCTGGCAAATCATTATGCATTAATTGGCCCTTTATCAACGCTGTCAAATTACTAAAATTTACTTTAATAATCATTCCTCAGCAAATTTTTCATTAGCGAAGCTAATTTTAGATTTCGTGATCCATAAATAAACAAAATTTTAGCATATAAAGTATAATTATTCCACTAAAGATCCTGTGGTCTCCATAACCTCCAAAAAAATGCACTCATTAATACGGTTTACACTCTAAAGCTATAAGCGGACCTTATTTATGAAGAATGGAGTCGAAGCTCGGGTTACCGTTAATGGTCATCCTTACCACATAACAATAATCGATATGAGATTTTTAAATGTGGATGGCATTTATCCAAACGAGATGTTGAATCAACAGTATAGCACTCTAAGCTGTAAAGGGATCGCAGCGATCAAGTTATTAAAATCAAAATATGGCGATAAAAAAAATTTTGGAAATGTATCTTTCAATTTGGTACTGATGTCATGCATTTGGACACCAAATTGAGAAAACCAGTATGCGTTTAACCAAGAATAAAATATTAAATAATTCCCAAAATAATTTTCAAATCTTAATTAATCTTACGAATTCCGTTTTTCTATAATTTAAAATTCTATCGGAATAGTTTCAATTCCAATAACCTTTAAAGCAAGAAAAATAAAATAAATTCAATAATTTAAATAAAGCCTGGACCTCGAAAATTATAGAAATTAGAAACTCCAAATAGATCAGCTGAAGTCGAAGTCGTAAAACATACAAGAAAGTATAAGAGTAAACTTTAAACACAAACATTACTTGCTGGGTGGGCTTAATAAAATTATATTTACGATTTTAATACTTTTAAAGATTAAAAAACTTTTAAAAAAGAAAAGTATACTTACAGTAGATTAATTTAAAATAAAAATATATTTACAATTATTAAGGGTTGTCCCATTGAAATTTAACTAAATTTTAATTTTCTCCTTTAATTGTATTACGAAGAGAAAAGTTCGGCAATTATAAATGAAAAATGATATCTGGCATATGTGAGCCACGACCGTGATGGCAGACGTTGATTCTTTTAATCAAAGGTTTTAATCACTATTTGGCAAAATGGTGGTTCCATTTCATTAATCACATCACTGACTTTTAGTTTTGAGTCTGATATCGATTCGACTGGCTCCGTATAGACTCTGTCCTTAACATAGCCCCACAAAAATAATCCAGTCATTTTAAATCACACGATCTGGCTGGCCACTTAATTGCAGATTGTCGTGAAATTATGGGACTGGAATATTTGGTTTGCAATAAATTGATCGTTTCATTGCCTATGTAATATGTGGCACCAACCTGTTGAAACCACATGTCAGTGATATCGACGTCATCTATAATAGGCTAAAATTGAGTTGTAAACATCTCGCGATAGCGTAAGCCATTGATCGTTACCGCAATGCCAGCCACATCTTCGAAAAAAAATTCCCTTTCACACCTCCAGGCCACATAGTGCACCAGACAGTGACACGTTGTGCATGCAAAGGCTTTTCATAAATCGCTCTAGGATTTTCAGAAACCCAAATGCTTGCTGACATATCCTGACAAGTAAAAATGATCTTCGTTTGAAAAAATGATTTTTTCGGTAGTTCCTGAATAATTTTTCCTCTCTGATCGATTGGCTTCAACTCCTGCACCAGTTAAAACTTGTAAGACCTCAAAGTCACATCCTAAAATTCGCCTTGTGGTGGTTTTAGATAACAACAATTGTTGAGAACGTCGAGGAATTGACAAATTTGAATCTGCTTCAGCATGGTGGCTCACGGCAGCGATGTTTTTAGTTGAGCGACCCGGTCGAATAAGCGTTGGTGTTCGCACATTTTGTACTTAACGACCAAATTCTTAATAGCGGTCTCAGAAGGACCATTATGTTGTCCGAAAATATCAAAAATTTTATGAAATGTAACATTAACAGAACCACCATTTTCATGGTAGATTTTAATTATTTTAATACGATTTCCGTGCGAACAATACGAATACATAAAAAAATTAAATCTCAAAACTATTACGTTGCTGGTGTTGCCACAATTGAAAAACAAACTTCTTGTTGAAAAATAAATGTAAAAATGAAAAAAAAGAAAAATAAATACAAAATTTGCTAATTAAATAGTTAATTAAAGTGATAAAAAAATGTATTAAATTTTTATATGAAAACAACTTAAGTTGTGCAAATTCTTTTTTTTTTTTTTTTGTAAAATTTGGTTTAAAAATTACCTAATTATTTCTTAGGTTTTTTAAGAAAAGAATAACAAAATAATTTATACTTTTTTAATTTTTTGTACTTTTAACAAAGTTTTTGTTATGTTTAAAGAAGAATTATTATGAGAGTTAAGAAAAATCTTCTTAATAAAAAGAAAACGACGGACAGCATCAATAAACTCTTGTTGAAAACCGTTGCAGCAAGAAATTCAATTACAAAACCTATTTTTTATAGCACATCTTTGAAAAAGATGTCTTGATAGTTGGGTTTTTGCGTTTAATTTAAATATTTCTCACCCTGAAATATCAAAAAACAAAAAAAAAATTAATTTTAATTTTGCAATTCTATTCCTTTTTTTTTGTTACTTTATTAGATTATATTTTTACGGTTGCATAGCATGTACTTAATGGCATTCACATGCTTGTTTATGTTTGATATTTCAACCTTAGGTTGTATAATAACAAAGAAAGAATGCATATTTCAAGGTATTTTAAATTTAAAAGTCCTTTAAACTATAAAGCAGAGTTTAACAAAATAAAAGTTTAATGCAAAATGCTTTATTGAATGTACAAACTGTTTTCCAATTTAATCAGTTGCATTTCGTTAGGAATTCGAAAAAGAAATTTTCTAACTCGTTAGATGGAGATAAAACTTGTTATTGCGCCACCCCTGAAAACAAAACAAAAACAAATAATTAACAAATATTTAGTTTTTAATGACCCTTAGAAGCAACTCCTACTCAAAATAACAACAATAATATTTTTGATTAAACCAAGTCAACAGCTTGTTAATTGTGCGAAGAACAGCTCATAAATATATAAATTTCTTCTTGAAAATTAACCTAAAATTGCCATTGTAAGCCATACTAAATGACACAGTAACTTTGCCAAAAGTAAGATCTTGCTTTTCTGGGCTCACTACAAGTGTGTGGTCCACAAACAAAATGAAAGGTTGCAATAAAGTGAAAAAATTTTACGTACAAAAGTAAGGAATGTACTGAATGTTCACTGGACATTGTCCAATTAAATTTTCATTTAATTTCTTTCTAATAATGTAAGAGAAATTTTACATATAGATTTTATTATTTCCATTGTACATTTTCTAGTGCATTTACCGCCGCAAATTTTTTGGTAAAAGTATTATAAATGGTTTTAGTAAAGCTTATTTTGCACTTTAAAAATAATTCGAATTTTTCACTTACTAGGACACGCTTATCAAAGAATATTTTGTTTTCAAAAAAAATAAAAATTAATCTACCTTAATTTATGCTGTATGCCCCTGTAGGCTAGTAGGTAGTGTACTAGCTTGTCAGTATGGGGATTGTGGGTTCGATTTTCAACGAAGACCTTGGTTTTTTTCACTACAAAAATAAAAATTGACTGTCGGTGAGGCTGCTCAGCGATGAAGGCATAATCACTGGTCGCTGTGTTGTCTTATACGGCAGTTTATTTTCGACAATCCTTCACCACCTATTTCATTTCTTCTCTATCCCTTTCCTAAAGAATGTAGCACGGTACTTGACTAAATAGGCATTGTTGCCTGAAGTGATCCTTCTCTTTAATATAATATTTTTTATTTAAAAATTATTTTAAATATATTACTGTGGGGATAAGCATATCCATTTGGCCACTTCACTACTGCCCATATAGCTCATCAGTGGATTTTACATACAAGAGTTTTATATCTCAAGCCAAATTGATTAAATGAGTGTTTTCATTTAACCAACACAATAAAAAGATAACAAAACTCACAGTAATACATTTAAAGTATTTTTTATATAATAAATATTCTATCATAAAATACGAATTTTTTAAGGAATCTTGCACAAAATAACGCAGATTAATTTAAAAATGATTAGTTTATAATTTATTACAATCATTTTAAATATAAACAATTTAATTTTAATTCGTGCTTGATTCCATAAATATTTCATGATATTCTCACAAAATATTTATTAAAAAATAAACATTTTATATAATAATTATAGTTATTTGACCTTTTTAATATGTAATTATTAGTTTTTAATTATTAAGCACTAGGTCTTTATTTTATAAAAGATTTTTAAACTTTATTTTTTTTTCAATATTTCCCCAAACCATTGGTTGGCATCTTCAGGATAAACAAAAAAAATGTATACGTAATTAATCAACAAATTTTTTATTCATAATTATTGATATTGAAAAAAATGTATAATTAATTAATCAAAATTGAAAATATTTGTTTATTCAAAAAATTTTTTATTAATAATTATTGACTATTTTGAATGTGTTAATCAACAATTTTTTTTCAATTTTGATTAATTATTTATACATTTTTTTGTTTATCCTGAATATGCCAACCAATATTGAAATAACGATAAAAAATAAAGTTTAAAAAATAAAGACCTAGTGCTTAGTATTACTAACCTAATAATTACATAAACATTTTATGATACTTTCATAAAACATTTATGCAAATATAAATATTTGAAATGCCATACTGGGCGGAAGAGCATATTCATATTGCAATTTCACTATTGCTCATGTAGCTTATCAGTGAATTTTGCCCCACTATTGTATAATAAACTTAAGAGTCTTATATCCAAAGCCAAACTGATTTAATGAGAATTTTCATAAAACCAACATAGCATAGACAGCAAGACTTAAAACTACTTCTACACAAACACTGCAAAACACTTTATGAGAATATCATAAAATGTTTATTTTTTAATAAATATTTTGTGAGAAGACCATGAAATATTTATGAATCAAGCACGATTAAAAATTGCTTATATATAAAATGATTCCAATAAATTATGAATTATTTACTGCATGTGCCCGTTGCTTTTTTATAAAATGATTTACAATTATTTTTGGTTTTCTGTATTTATCAAATTACATATGAATGGTTTCCCATGGAAACCCTTATGTAAAAATGATTGAATTTAAACAATGTCTTTTTGTTTTAAAATGTAAGTTACTTTTCCCATAAAATGTTGTTTCAGTCGTCTTCCATAAACATTAAGAACAAGTTTTAGTAACTAAAAACATTTTTTGTAAATAAATAAAGATTACCAAACCTTTATATCGATAGCTTTACATCTCTTAGCAGCAATATTTTCAGACGCTTGAAGAGTTAAAGAGTGGTCGCACACATTAAGTCTGTAAATGTATCTTTTATGTTTCATTTCTGATTGTCATATATTTTTTCGTTATTTATGTTTTATAATATCTAACAACTTTCCAAAAGATTTTCATCTACCCTTTTATAATTTTTATAGCTTTATGCTTCATACTCTTTTGATTCTTTCAATAGCTTTCATTTAAAAACTCTTCGTTTGTTAACAGCAATTTTTTTTTGGCACATTTAAAAGGAATGCTCTTCTTGTTATCCTTTATAAAAAATTTCGGCTATGAGGATAATTCCAAATATTGATTAGACTTTGTGTGTGGCTTATTTGAATTTTTTTCTTTTGCCAAGTGGCCTTATGAAAAGTAAAACATGATTTCTAACTTATGTTCCATTTCATGTAGCCTGGTGTGTATTTAGCACTACAATTTTTTAGTGTCACAATATTAAACTATACATGTTTTTAAACTAAAAAGCAATAAATCATTGTAAAAATTCTTACATCCAATTTGAAAAGTAATTTTACAGCTGCGACACAGGTAAACAACCGTGAAATGTGAAAATTATTCCAAAATATATTTTCTGGTCATTTATTGCAATTGGATTAAGGCAAATAGCTATTTCTAACCCTTTTTAAAAATTCATAATTTTGCCTACAGGATAACAGCAATAAAGCATTTGCGATACTACTCAATTAATCAAAACAAATTTTAAAGGCCATAATTTTTTTATGACAATGAAATCTCTGTTAAATAAATTATAATTAAAAAACATAAAAATCCTTTTTCGATTTGTTCTGCTTAAGTAATTTGTTAAATGGCTAATTTTATATTCATGGCAATACAACGAATGATTTTGTCTACGGCTGCAATAATATTTATGAATTATTAATGATTTTAATGAAAATGTTCAAATTTGTGATGTGAAGTGAAAAATCAAAAAATTTAATGAAATCTATGAGCAGCAGAAAAATCACTGAATATATCTAATTTTCGTTTAACGAATAAATTTGTTTTGAAAATTAAACAATTCTCTAAAAGTGGCAGAATACGATAAAATTAAATGTCACTTTTTGATTTTAAAGTGCTTAATTATGTTAATAAGAAAATTATATTTTCTAATCTAATAGATTTATCGTATAATGAAAGCTTATAATGGTGAAATGTAAGTAAATAATTTTTTTATTAATGTATTGACTGTCTTGCCAAATTTTTTTCTTATTACCAAAAATTTATTCCAGCGCGTGTAATTATATGTTTGTTTAAACTACACTCAGAAATAAAAATGTCAAAATTCAGTCGGCCATAATTATAATTTTATCCGCGTTTATCATTTTAGAAGGTAAAAAAGTGAAGCGATAAATCGAATATAATTTCCTAAAATTTTTCGGAAATCCTAGACTATGCTCTAACACAAAAATACATATCCTCACAAAGTGTTTTCTGTTCATCCTCACAAGGAGCTTTCTAAATTTCAATATGCTACTTAGCTCAATTTTTCTTTGCCTATTTTTCTGAGATAGTGACGGAACAGGTATTGCGTTTTTTATTTTTTAGCCGCATCTACTATGTATGGCTTTATGCATGCCATGAGTAAAAGAAAAATTCATTTGGCGATATTCCTGTTCGTTTATTTACGTTTAGTTTTACCCCAAACTAATGGCAGAATTGTCAGAGACCTGCGTAAATTAAAATGATGAAAAAAACAGCACAAGCCCATGGATAGTTGTAATCTAAAAAACACTAGTGTGATATCGGTTGATTTATAGAAGTAAGAAACTTTAAGTTGGCAACACCTTTTTAACTGACTGCCATTTTGTCAATTGTCAAATAATTTATGTCTATTTTGCTTTAGCATTTCAAGATGAATAGACTAACACTTGAGTTATGCTTAAAAATTGTGCCAATTGGCCCCGAAACAAACTTGTCCCGATTTTCATAAGCGTTTTTTGTTTAGCGATGAAACTCGTTTTGTTTGAATGAATACATTAATAGACAAAACTGGCATATTTGTAGTGATATTAATCCTCAGGTGTATGTTCAGATAGAGTTACATCCAAAAACAAAACTGACTGTTTCATGTGCTTTATGGGCTGATATAATCACTGGTACTTTTTAAAAACGATGCTGTAGGTTATAGTAGGTTGGAGTCAATGGTGATTGCTATAGAGCCTTGCTTACTGGCTTTGAAGACATTCAAATAAACAAGTAAAATTTTTTAATTTACGAGGTATGAACAAAAAATACCCATTATTTTCATATTTCGTGAGTTATCTATATTCGATTTTCGCATTTCTTTTCTGTTATTTTGGTACACATATCTGTTATAAATGTTAAAATTATCAGCCATTTTCTATTGTCAGTTTGTTTTTGACATATAAAAATTCGAAAAAATGGATCAACGAAACTGTATTAAGTTTTAAGTAAAAAAATAAAATAAAATGTGCAAGGACATTTGAAATGTTGACTGTGGCGAGTCCTCTATAAGCAGAACACAAGTTCAATTGTGGTATAACCGGTTTAGGAAAGACCGAGAAGATATCAATGACGATGCTTGACCTGATCGTCCGAGAACGTCAACAACCTATGAAAACATTGAAGCAGTCAAGAAAATGATTTCTGATAATCGTCGAATCACTATTAGAGAGGTTGCTAATGATGTTCACATATTGTTCGGCTCATGCTAAACAATTTTTATGGATGTTTTAGGCATGAAACATGCGGCAGCGAAGATTGTTCCAAAATTGCTAAATTTTGAGGAAAAATAACGTCGCATGGACATCGCGCAGAAGCTGTAGAACGTCTAGATTTGCTCAAAGAGGTTATAACTGGCTATGACATTCATATCAAATCCCAATCATCCCAATGGAAGCGTTCCGAAGTGCCAAGACCGAAAAAAGCACGTCTAGTGCGGTCAAATGTGAAGGTTTTGCTCACTGTGTTCTTCGATTGCAAAGGCGTGGTGCATTATGAATTCTTGCCACAAGATCCAACGGTCAATAAGGAATACTACCTTGAAGTTATGCGCCATTTACGTAAGGCAATTCGTTAGAAACGCATAGAACTGTGGAAAAGCCAATCATGAATTTTGCACCATGATAACGCACCAGCTCACACATCGATGCTTGTGCGTGAATTTTTGGCCAAAAACAAAACCGTAATTCACTAGACTTGGCCTTCGCTGAATTTTTCCTCTTCCCAAAACTGAAGACACTTATAAAAAGAGAACGTTTTGCTACGATTAAGGAGTTAAAAGAAAAATCGCAAGAGGAGCTATTGGCGATAACAAAAAGCGCGTTTTGAGGATTGGAAAAAAAGCTGGCATAATTGTATTGTATCTGAGGGGGGTTTAATTTGAAGGGGACAAAATAGTTATTAATGAATAAATAAATACTGTCTGAAAATAACAGTTGGTTTTTGATAATACCTCGTATCTGAATACACCGTACTTGTTGCTTATCGCTAACGTACAAATAAAAATTTTAAACGCTATTTGCATTTTAGTTCCGGACCATTTTGATGAGCATGTTATCTTCGCATATTATTGATATTATTGCCACTGATTATAATTTTGTTAAAGAAGAAGAAAAAACGAAAAGACTTTCTGACTAAAATTTTATATAATTTTAGACATTTTTTAAAATATTAAAATTTAAATTTTTTACATTAATTCCTATTGTTCTTGTTGTTGCTCGCCGCTTTCGGCTACATATTTTAAATTATTTTTTTTAATAGCCAACTTCAAAATCTCGTCAGTTACAAAGCAAATATGCTTGTTGTGGTCAATCAAAATAAGAATCAATCAAATAGTCATTCGTCAAATAAAAACATCAAATTGTTTTGATTCGCATCCAATGCTGCTGACAATGTACATAAATGATCGAAAGAGCACTGCTAAATGAACGATTACAGAGCACCAGCAAGTTATCTTATTTGTCTTAAAGGTTGTAAAGTGAACTTAAAACCATAACCTTCCTAAGTGTTTATTTTTAAGCGGTATCTCATTTTGTTGCACTTAAAAAAAGTCAGTAAAGCACACAATATCTAGTTTACTAACATTTAATATTTAGTTTTGTATTCACTTGATTGCTATATTAAGCAAAGAAAACCTTTGGTTACCATTTCTATAAAATTAAAAAATACTTTTTTCCAAAGAAGACATCTTAAACAAAAATAAAATTATTTTATTCTAAAAGCATCCGATACTTTAAGATTTAAAAATAAATAAAAACCTTGTATTTTTTTTAAATCTATTATTTGAAAGAAGATTTTAATATCAAACAATGTGCTACTAAATTTATTGTACCTCTTGCAGCAACCCGTGCTTAAAATAAACAAATGGTTTTAACTCTTTTATTTCATTATTTTTGTTCTTTCTTTTTATAATGCTATTGTTAAAAAAAAAAAAAGATAAAATAAAAACTTTTTCTTTCTTCTAGGGATAAACAAAAACTGCCATAAAAACCAAGAAACAGCTGTTTTATTATGTTTCTTTTGTAGTTTATTTTCTATTAAAAAAAATAAATAAACTTTTCCGAATGTAAAATTATATCTTGTATAATTAATCAGTATTATTTTGACCGAACAATTACTTTTCTCTAATAAAAATCCAAACACAATAATAAAAAGGGAATAAAAATATAAAATCTATAACAAGCAATTTAAGAAATTCCAAAGTTTCAATGGTTATTTCGCTAGAGTAGTTTAAAACATACCTCATATGGAAGTAATTAATGAGATCCACTTACTAGTTATCAATTTAATATCAATTTAAGTTTTTCACATTACCATTATTTTCAATATGTTTTATTGTTAATTAGTCTTTATCATTAACTTATGACTTAATGGCTTCAAAGCATTACCATTAAAAAACTTTCTGTCTTAAAGCTAGTGACACAATAAATTTTATTTCATTAAAGCAATTATTTTTTTCCAATTAACTATTACGTTATCATTATTATTAATAAAATTAATAATTTAAAAAATCAGTAGCAGAGAATGGCGGTTAAGTTTGCTGTCATTGTATTTATTTTCATTTTCAATTATATTTCAATAGAAATAAAAAACCGGATATATATTTTATTGCTGCTGAAAAACTGCCCTTCAGTTTAAATTATTAATTTTAACGTTAAAACTTTAACATGATGCCAGACACCACTTTGCTTGAAACGGATATTTTAGGCATACAGAGCAATTCAACTGTTTCAAAGTTCTTAATCGACTTAAAATTTGATTATTGTTTCCAAGTTCTTCTATTAAATTCAAAAAATTTTAATTTGCTACAATTGTATTAGTTTTGGATTTTTAAAATAAATTTTATTTTTTTATCTTAATGCAAAAATTTTTCCATACAGAAATTTCCTCAGCCATAGCTGATAAATTTAGTCATAATTTTTCTATAAAAAACTTCATTAGTCATAAATTTTCTGCAAATAATTTATATTAGTCTAAAGGCCCAACTATTATAATACGCATAAGCTGGTTGAAGCTAATGTCAAAAA
Source organism: Trichopoda pennipes (assembly GCA_030448955.1). NCBI lineage: Eukaryota > Metazoa > Arthropoda > Insecta > Diptera > Tachinidae > Trichopoda > Trichopoda pennipes. The sequence goes on from JASKUP010000023.1 coordinate 3,600,385, forward strand.
TTGAACGAAAAGTCTGCCAAATGCTTAAGCAAATCATTAGAGACTTCTAGGTGGCTATAAGGTGCTTATATGAATATAAAAATTATTATGGACAGTTACACATTTGTTTTCTTCGTACTTTTTCAAAAAAATAATTTCTTTGTAAATAAATGAAATTTATTAACAAAAAGGTGTTTAATAATCATATTTTGTATACTTAATACAATCCTTATACAAATTTATATTTTTATTTCAATAGTTTTAAGAAAATTACGAAAGAAAAATTACACATATTTCGCCGTTTCTATTATTTGGGCCAAAAATACTAAAAAATGCAACTGTGCGCATCATTGAATTCAGAAAATTAAATTTTGTTGCAAATTGTTTGTTTAAAAAATGAAAAATAAATTAAAATGTTTAACGGCCCTTAAGTTATTAAACTCTAAAGTTGAGTCTAGTTCTTCAACGTTATCACGAGTACTACAAAATAAAGATTTACATTGTAAAAGAGTAAAAAATATTCAATATAAATGCTTATACCGGCGGAGTGCGAGAGAGCTTTTCAAAAACATCACGAGCTGCAGTAGTGCACATTTCTCAATATAGCCCATTCCACTGCCAGATGAAGCTTCCATTCTCTTCATTTCCTTGCAGAAACGTTCCGGTAGTAACTTTCATCTGTGTTTGCACTCCGCGACTTTATATAATTCATACCAGTATGAAAATGAAAAACACAAATAAAATTCTTCAAGGTATTACCACTTTTACTGCATTTTTCTGCTATTTTTTTCATGCCCGTTTCTTTGAATTGCCGTTATAATCAAACGCGGCTCTTTTGTTATATAAATCATTTTTAAATTTTTTCTTTGTACGTTTTCTATTAAATTCAAATAAAATATTTTTACGCTTTCATCCTCCATTGGAATTTGTTTACTTATATATCTATAACACAATGCAAAATCGGCTGTTTCCGTACGGAATATCCGATCAGTATCGTACATTGCTTAAGCAAATGATATTTGACGAAAATTTTGTTAAGTACATTATATTTTATTATTAGGTATTTGCAAATTTGCTTAAGCTGGCTTAAGCCAGCATATGCATAATACAGTTGGGCCTTTTCAAATCCGTTAGAAAATTTCATTAGTTATAATTTTTCCAAAACAAAAATCTTTAATCATAATTTCTCTATAAAAACAAATTCAATGATAATTTTTTCCCTAGAAAATTTATAGTTAAACAAAAGTATACAAAAATATTTGTTCAAGTGTGACCGCAAGAAAAACATGTTTGCTCGTATTTTGTTTCAAACTGTTTCACAGCTGTTTCATAAAACAAATTTTGTGAAATATTTTGTGCTAATGTGACCATGAAACAAAAATAGAAAAATTTTAAGGCAAATATGAGCAAACATGTTTCATGAAAATATTTCATAAGTGTGACCGTACCTTAAGTAAGTTTAAAATAATTTTTATTAAAAATTTTATTTTGTAAGAGTATTTTATATTTGAATTTTCCTATAGAAAATTATCTATAACAAAATATCATTTTCTATAAAAAAAGATCATCAGTTATAATTTTTCTATGTTCCAAAATGAGTGTTCGATCGGGTCGTTTAACTGAAAACATCACACCCTTGAGCCACAGGGTTGAAGCAGATCGTGATTTGTTAATTCCTCGACGTTTCACATGGCTAAATTTCATTTCGCATCGCCGTAGATTCGATCAATTCATTCAGGAACAACCTGGTTTTTTCCGAAAAAAATAATTTTTTCAGACGAAGCCCATTTTCACTTGTCAGGGTAAGTCAACGAGCAAAATTTCTGCATTTAAGCATCTGAAAATCCTAAAGCGATTATTAAGAAACCTTTGCATCCTCAACGTTTCACTGTATGCTGCGCTATGTGGTCTGAAGGCATGATTGAGCCGTTATTTTTGTCGAAGATAATGCTTGAAATGGGGATCATGATATTGCTAACAACTCAAATTTGGCTTATTATTGACGAGGTAGATATTGCTGACATGTGGTTTCAACAGGATGGTGCCACATGTCACATAGCCAATGAAGCGATCCGTTTATTGCAAACCAAATTTCCCGATCGCATAATTTCATGACAATCAACAGTTAAAATAAGTAATGAGTGTTCTTATACGTCTTTCTACGTCTTTATAATTTAATAATTTTATATAATAAATATTTTAATGTATTTTATTTACCATCCCTACCTAATTCCATTAAACGTAGTTTTTCAGTTTACGAGGATATTGATTATAATTTTAAGTTTAAAATTTTACAGCAATATTTACAATTTGTAAATTTTATTTAACAAACAACTTTAAAAAGTTTTGAAAAAATTGTTTTTTATAATAAATTGTTGTTGGGAAACTGAAACATAAAGAGCAGCAACATTAAAAAATTTATTTAAAGCTGAAAATGTTATGGAAACTAAACAACAACTCAATGATAATAGATAAAGTAAAAGGGAAATTGCATTTGTACACATACAAATCTAAAACCACATATTACTAAAAATGGTGACTTGGTATCTAAAGAATATTAATTCGAATTGAAGTCGTATTAGTTTGCTCTTTTACGTCTACATTCACACGTTGGCGAAGGTGAATGTTTTAGCATTAATTTTCATAGTGAATCCTAGAGCATTCAAATTATAAAACATTATTTCGTTCATTTAATACAATCCACAAGTTTTTGTAATTAAAAGATATTTGAAAACTATAAACTATAAACTTTCATATAAATTTATCATTCCGCCGTATATTAAAAAATTTCCTTAAGCCTGCATAACTGAAAAATATCATTGGCATTAATTTTCATTGTATATAACGTTTAAAATATGACGATCTGATTAATCTTCTAATATTTTATTACATTTATTCCTTTTAATAAACGTTTTATTATATTGATTTCATTTACTGCAAAATAATAACACAGAGTTTTAAATTAAATTAAACGACTTATTCAATTTAAATACACCTAAAATAAGTACGATGGCAACTTCAGCACTCTAACGCCTAAAATATGCTTTATTATCAATGGTCCTTCAACTTGAATCAATTAAGTAATTTGCCCAGCAAGGGGTGCATATATAGCAGCTTTAAGCGGTTCTCGCATATACAAGAATATTCTACTTTAACATCGCTCCTTGGCTGTGTGCGTGTTTTTTTTTGTTCTGTGTTAGTTATTTTTGTTTTCTCTTATTTAGGTTATTTCGTAGAATGTATAATAAGCATTTTATTCTTTTGTCTTGTGTTGTATGTATAGGATTTCTTAGAAAACTACGCAGTTTGTAAAATAGGTCTTTTCGTTTACTTTTCTTCGGACCAATATGTTTAACCGGATTTCTCATATTACAAGTACTTTCAAAAATAAGTGTGTGTATATTGCTGCAGCTCCCTGAAATTTTTCGCTGTCGCAAACGTTATAGCATAATTATTTTACTTAACCGAGTTGATATAAGTTTTTGTATAAACAACCATTTATAGTAAAAACTCACAACTAGGATTGTAGAATTTACAAAAAAACAATTTATTAACTCCAAAAATATTAAATTTTTCTGTTGTTTGTTATTCAAAAATTTTAAGTCGATATAAGAAAATTTACATCACAATCAGGACCTCTATTAAGATATCCTTTTTTTTAATTTTTACTACAAGAGCGTAAACGTAGTCTGTAGTCTGCCTGGTGCGGTTTCAAGTAATATATAAGCAATTATCATATTATATGGCAACTCTTTAATTTCTACTGTTTACTTTTATTATCAAACGAACAATTAATAGCAGCAATATAGATACGCAAACTGTAGACTTTTAATAATGAACTTAAGCCTAAATGAAAAATAATGACTCAGTAGTGAATAATTCCTCAATCTCGTCTCAATTTTCGTACTATTCATATTGTTTTGATCCAACGAAAAGAACACGACATTATTAAATTCCTAATCCATGTACCAATGAAATTGTAAAAATTAATCATTTTTTTTAATATTTTGAAATTAAAAATTCATTATTTGAAATAATTTTTAAGTAAATCTACGATAACTGTGCTAGATTCCTTTAAACATCAATATTTTATTTTTCAAAAATTTAAATACATTATTGCGGTTATATGGAGACATTTCCCTACTGCTCATATATTCATATATTCTGTACAGAAAACTTAATGCTGATATCTCAGGTCAAATTGATTAAATAAGAATTATATTCAAACAACACAACAAAAAGACATCTCAAGGCAAATTTAATTAATAGGAATTATACTAACCAACAAAAATGTGAAAGGAGGAGATTGGGTAAAATCCACTAATGATTGTGGTGGCCATATAGATATGCTTTCCCTATATATCGTAATATATTTATGTTTGTTATAAAATATTTATATTTAAAAGAATCTAGCACAACTAAAGTAGAATAATTTTAATATTTTGTTTCAAATCTTTAAAAGTAGTACCCTTTATCCGGCATGTAAATGTGTGTATGCATAAATGTGTGAGGGAGTAAATATAAAAATTTAAATTTATGTATAGAAGCAAGTTGTTAACAAGTTTTTCAAGTTTTTGCGTTCCCAGAAAAATCAGTGGCACAAAAACAATTTCCATCAATTTCACATCAAAGAACATGAAAATGTCAAATGAAAATTGTGTTGGTTGGAGGTTGGAAATTAGATAGCTTTGTAGAATCAAAATTAAATTCTTAATGCAAAAAATCTAAAGTGGATGAAATACACAAAAGCCACTCACAGATTTTAGGCTACAGCATACAAAAGCCATCAGTGTTCATAAAGAAGTAAAGTATTTTCGACATAATTAGAAATTAGTTTATAATATTTTAAAAATAGAAAACATCACTAAAGTCATTTCGTTTAAAATGTCTCAAAAGTAGCAAAGCAAAATGTCATAACCATTCGTGATTAATTATGGCACTAAAAGCGGCACCGGAATAACTGATTGTTATAAAAACAATTTATAAATTTCTTTTTAATTTGGAAAATTTTCTAAGCTGTTCATATAGTGAAGGACTTAAAGTACCTTTTTTCCATTACGCATAAATATATTATTAAATAGTGTAGATAGTCATGACTGGGAAGGGATAAGCTACCCACAGAAAAAGATTTATGAGAAGCTCACCCTCAAAACTTGCTGCCTTATATATAATTCTTTATATCTGTAACATTTTCCCCTTCGTTTAAGAGTTGTAACTTATATGAAATTAAATATGACTTCTAGCATAAAACCACCACGGGTGGCTCGGTCATCGTCTGACCTTATATCGGCAATAACGTGGCAAATATTATGCTTCAAGCAGTCAATCGCTTCGAGCTTAGAGGCGTAGATTAACTACTTTATACATATATATATATATATATATATATATCTCCATATAACTTCCCCGGAGGCACGTTGATATATTTTGACGGAATCTCACTTTCATTACATGTGTAAATCGGGGTAAAAGGGAGCCCAGTCCCCTACAAGACTAGCAGAAGCCAATTGGACAATTCCACTTTATTTCCACGGGAATCCGTAAAGCCCCAGAGTTCAACTTTTTGTCTTTTTAGCCTTTAAGCTGTTCTCTAACTGATTTATGAGGTTGGGCCTTCGGGAGTATCGTGGTAGTTGTGGTTTCGAGTCCCTCGTTTGAGTTGTGTGGGTCGTATCATTTACAATGAGCACAATGAAGGGTCCACGTCCAGTAAGTATGATTGCGGTTGTATTCTTAAATTTTATTAAGAAGTGAAACTATGCGGTTACCAAACGTTTCCTTCAATAAATCAATTGTGACACGAGCTGTGCAAACTTTCGCCGTCTTATTGAAACCATAACTCCTGTACATCATGCTTGTTCAATTAATAAACGAAAAAGTCAGTAGTTATGGCTTTATGGCGTTCACCATTGACTGCAAGTTCTGTGGAGTAACAATTCCACCAGCGCTTAAACACACCAAAGAGTCGATTTTTCTGGATATAACGGTATTAACAAACACTTGAGAATTATTACCGCAATAAATGCGACGGTCGTGTTTTTAAAAGTAAATACTCAATGCCCCTGTAGGCTAGAAGGGAGTGTGCTAGCTTACATGTGGGTTGTGGGTTCAATTCCCAACAAAGACCTTGGTTTTTTTTCACTACAAATAAAAATTGACTGTCGGTGGGGCTGCTCAGTGATAAAAACATAGTCACTGGTCACTGAGCTATCTTATACGACAGTTAATTTCCATAACTATCCTTCTACTTTCACCACCTGTCTCATCTCTTCACTATCCCTTTCCTAAAGAATGTAGCACGGTGTACTTAACTAAATAGGCATTGTTGCCTGAAGTGCTACTTCTCTTTAAAAAAATAAATAATAAATAAGTGAGATTGGTATTAAGTTATTTGGATTTGTGCTGCCAGTAAATTATCATACCGAACAAATAGCCAGCAATGACTATTTACACCAACGGAAATGACAACAAAATTGAGAAACTAATTATACATCATGTGACAGCTGATAAAATGGTCACCAGTGTTGCCAACCTATAGTACAATACCTCTAAAAAAACACCCGATGATTTCGTCATCCAGTTTTTTTAACATTTTCTTGAATGAGCTAACTATGGCTAAAATAAAAAAAGCAGTTTTGTCATTCCTCTAAAATCAGACAGATACCTGAAAAATTTCAGAATGTAAATGTACTCACAGATTAATTTAATGCAAAGAAATGTTTCACTTTCAGATGTAGGGAGCAAAAGTTAGACCAAAAATAAATTGATGATATACTGACAACTTTTAGTATAACTAAAAATGAACACTGATTTCGATCACCAAAAATTTCAGAGTCGTCCCCTGTGTAATTTAAAAGACAATTGATTTGTAAAGTAAAAAGAAAGCTCATTAATCTTTTTCCCTTGTTTTGTTTTTTTTTTTTTTTTTTTTTTTGTAGTTAATATTAAAGATCGTCAATGTAAATATTGAAGGGTTGTAGAATACTTGAAATCAATATGCTTTAACATTTTATTTTATACTCATCCTAATCACCCATACAATCGTTTCTATTCACATTTTTTTATTTACTTTGGTTGCTTTTATATCTTCTTTTTGCTGTATAAATGGGGTTGACTCAAATTGTAAATAGTGTCATAAATTTTCTAATCGAGAAACTTTATTTATATTTTTGTCTTTATAGTCTTCTATAGTAGCGCATTTTCGTATAGCAGTAGTTCTTGTGTTAACAAATCTTAGCAATTGTTATTGTTGCTGAATGTTTTCCTGACTTTTATTTTTTTACAACTGTCATTCTTCTTGTTTTTAGTTTTCTTTCTGCTTGTAAGACAAATTTTGAAGAAGAAGAAGAGAATTTAAAAAACAAAATATTCAGTGGTATCGCCTTTCTCTTGTTAAACTTATAATTGAATTGTCTTAATGCTGTGTGTTAGAAACATGTTATGAAAACTGACACCAACCAACAGTAGTTACAAGCTGGTATGGCTTACCAAGGCATTAAAGCAGCTATATTGAAAACTCATGATGACACTGGGATTTTGTTAAGTATCGTTCAATTTATGTTTAGTAAAATGGTGAGCAAAAACAAAAGAATTAAGTATTTCAGTGCATTGGATATGGTATCATTTTTTTAATATTAAAAAAAGGTTTTTTTTCTTAAAACTAAGAAAAGTTATCTACACAAATATCTTAAAATAAATTCGAAGTAGGAACTTTATCAGTATAAAAACAAAAATAGGCACAGACACACAGACGCCTATACATTAAATAAACAACATACGACAACAAAATGTGATACAAAGAAGATTCTTAAATTTTCTAGACTTTTCATGGACAAATATAAAAGGACAGCGACTAAATGGATAGTCAGTCAGTGTAAAAATAAACCTCGTGAAGTAAAGACGTGCATTTGAAATAAATTGTTCTGTAGTGTCAACTTTGTGTAGTTAAAGTAAATAAATTTGTAATTAATTTAAAAACCCTCAAATCTGGTGTTATTTATTTTGCAATAAAGAACTCGCAAAAAAAAACGTTCATAAAAGGTATAAACGTAACAACGATTGTCGTGAAATTATGTGATCGAGAAATTTGGTTTGCAATAAATTGATCCTTTCATTGATTGTGTGACATGTGGCACCGTCCTGTTGAAATCAAATGTTAGTGGTATCCACGTCACCAATAATAGGCCAAAATTGACTTGTTAGCATTTCGCGATATCGTGATCAATTGCCTGACACCGCATTTTTAGCCTTATCTTCGAAAGAAAAAACGGCCGAATCTTGCCTCCAGACCATATAGCACACTATACAGTGACACATTGAAGATGCAAATGCTTGTCAATAATCGTTATAGGATTTTCGAAGACCAAATGCGGTAATTTTCCTTGCTGACTTACACTGACAAGTGAAAATGAGTTTCATCCGAAAAAATGCTTTTCTCAGAAAAACCAGCCGGCTGTTCCTGAATGAACTGAGTCTGTCGGTTGGCTTCAATCTCTGCACCTATTGAACCTTGTAAGGCTTTAAAGTCAAATTCTTGCGCAAAATTCGCCATGTGGTTGTTGTGGATAAACCCTGCTTCAACACTGTGGCTCACGGCTGCGATGTTTTCAGTTGAACGACCCGGTCGAACACGAGTTGATGGTCGCACATTTGGCATGGAACCGGTCGACTCAAATTAAACTACCAAATTTTTAATAGTGGTCTCAGAAGGACGATAGTGTTGTCCGAAAATATCACGAATTTTATGAAATGTAATTTTAAAAGAACCACAATTTTTATAGTGAATTTTAAATATTTTAATGCGATTTTCGTGCAAAATTGAATTCATTGTAGCAATCGCCAATGCATCTACTACGAATACGTCAAAAAACTAAAGGTTAGAACTAGCATGTTGTTAGTGTTGCCACAATTGAAAAACAAATAAACAATCTTCCGGTTGAAAAACCCAAAATATTATTGACCTCTTTTATTATTTTATAATAAAGACTTTATGCTTAAAAAATTGTTTTAAAGTATATTTAATTATATTCAAATTAGATCAAACAAATAAAATAGATGTTTTGAATGTTTTGTTTTCTTTCTTATTTATCTGATATTTAATTCGCTAACGTCGCTCAATGTTGAATTAAAAATATGCTACAATTATATTTTTGGCTCATCACTAAGAGCTGCGCCACTCAAGCAGCTTTTACTTTGGACTAGCGGTTTCTACCCATCTATTATATACTGTTCGGCTCCATGGTATTTGCCTCAAATATGCTATATAATGCTAGAAATTCATTTACAATAACCAAGGCACAGCTTAAGTGTTCTTAAAGTATCATTCGAACCGCCAGCAAGCAGTCATCTCTATTCATCTTTCCAGATTTACGATAATCAACTATTATGTGATCAAAATAATAAAGTTTGTAGGATAGTAGCTTGTAATCATGTTCGGGGGTCTTCAGTTTTACTTCTTTGTCGTTTTACTCACAAGCCGAAGGGTATGATTGCGTACATTCCCTGCTTCGTTTGCTTCCCTCGCTCAGCTTCAAATTTGATCTCTTGTTATTTGCAGCATTCGATGCTTCACCAATAGGAGCAGACTTTTTTAAATCAAATTGAACACGCCTGTCTAATACCTCTAGCGTCTTTCTTAACCGATAACAAAAATCGCATAGTTTGGATTTTCGTTAAGTATGTAACTTTCCAGCTTCTCTAAGACTTTAATACTATTTCGACTCTGTTTCACGTGAATATTGGAGAAGAAAAATCAACCTGCCCACAACTTCTCATCTATGCAGAATACGTACCTTTCTGGCCGCAAATTCCCGCAGCATACTGTTAACGCGGATATGGATGTTATTTTACCAGAATTATTTAGTCACCACTTTTAACATATACATGAACTACTATGAGACCATAACGACATCGAAAATAATCGCATGGAATTGCAACTCAAAGTTTATTCTGTGCAGACGTATATTAGAACGAAAGGCTACTGTATCCTGAAAATATGTTTCTTATTTTTAATATACTGCATTACACAGTACATAACATTTTTTAACTTATTGATTTGGGACTCAATATTGTGAAGGCAGAATCTTACATCATTCGCTCTATCAATTTGGCTCCACTATTAATTTAATGGCTTTGGAATCAACAACCCTTTTGTTTAGAGTGAATTTTATTTTAAAACCAGAAGAATTTTTCAATATAGAAAATAACGAGTGCACAATATTGAATGATTTTTGTTACATTTGTGGTCATATCGTTGGGATAAATTTAAATTGAGAAATTTAAACTGTGTATTGTTATTATTTTGATGAGCCAGATTTAACTGGGCAAATTTGCCACCGAACACAGTGTGCACAAGTTCTTATAATGTGGACACATGGAAAAGGGTAGCGTTTTCGTTTATGAAGCCAGTAATTGGGGTGCTGATGAATCCAGAAGGTACGCATACCGAAATTCCGGTTATGGATTGAACAGATAAAATTGAAAGCATAATAATACATTTTCGCCAATGCCAATGAAAAAGTGATTTAAAGGCAAAACATTTTATGCATTGCTTGTGGAGGTTTGTTGGCGAAGTTATAATATTTTGGACTTTGAAGCTGAAAGCGCCAAAGATGACACAGACATTGGTAGACACACTGAAGAAAATATGCTCTTGAATAATATGCGTAACTTGGATGATGATTTATGAACAATCTACAAAGAAAATAAGATCATCAGAAAGACAAGCATCCACTTTAACGAGCATGGATACTGATAATAGTTAAAAATTTTCTAAATTTTGTTTTCATGCATAGATAACACATAAAATTTCATATTTTTTCTGAAGGAATTTTTATTTCCATGCAAAGTAAAGTTTTTTTTAAAAATATAGTAAATTTGTGAATTTTTGATTCTGTGATTGAGCAAAAAATATAAAAAAAATTGGGCATTTTTGCGATTTTTAAGGGACTGGTTGCACACTTATCGGGTAAGTTTATTACTCTTATTTTTCTTTTGTTTCAGACGCAAGAGACATATTTCGTACGGTATACCGAGATAGAACAGTGACAAAATATAGAAAAAGTGATAAAAGTTCACAAGCAAAAAAATTTGTCCAAAAAATTAGTAGTGCTGCCCGCTTCATGTGCAATTCTCAGCATTAGGAGTCCAATTTTTGCTGTTTTCCCGAAAAGCGTACTTATTAAAAAACTGCTGTTCTTCTTAATAAATTTAGTAATTAAAATTAAGCCTAATACGGATTAAAAATAATTAACTTGATAAATAATAATAGTATGTTTCATTTTTATACAAGTTATTTTAATTTTTTTACTCCCCTTCTGGAAAGCATCCCCTCTGTAAGCATTTTAATTGAAAAAACTAGTCTTGAAGTTAATTTTATTTGGCATATAAATAGAAAAATAGACTAAAGTTGATTCAATTCACTTAGATGAATTTATTACAAATATTTTTGCTACAACTGATTTTTAAAAAATTTATTGAAAATGTATTAAAAATAATATTTTTTAAGATTAAATAATTTACTAAAAGTATGCTAAAGATTAAATAATTTACTAAAAGTATACTGAGTGGTGTCTGTAAGGGAGTTGGGTCCACAATACTTCTTAAAAATAAGTGAAGATAGCAGACATTTGAAAGTTCATTAAAAACAAAATTTTATCCCCCAATCAAAAATAGGTAAAAGTTTAGAAAAGAAATAAAACGAGCATTTAGTCCACTGTATATCTAACTTGACCACTTGTCTACGTATTTATCGATCCAAATTCTGGCTCACCCTTCCTTTTTACTGCCAAATACTTTCGATGTTACATACTTTAATACATAAGACTATTCGTCTATTGTTTATTGAAATGTGTTATGCACTTGTAAAGCATGTTTCTTAAGCATGTAACATTAAATCTCATTTATAAATACAAGTGTTCAAGTTATCATTACAAAACTATGATATGGTATTTTTTGTTATTGTTAATATATTTTGGCATTATTTTGTTCATGTAGTAAAGAATAGATAAAATATTTTTTGATTTTTCTTCAAGTACATGTATTTATTACTCATTGTTTTCAAATAAATATATATATCATGCTAAAAGAGTGTACTTTAATTAATGCAAAATTTTGCTTAAATCAATAATGAAGTTTTTCTTTAGATGAGTTATGAAGTGTACGGTATAGCCATTGGGTAACTAGAGGACTTTTCTCGAAGTAATCTTTTTATATCGTGTCTTAGAAATTTAACAAGAATGGAAAGATACTAAACTTCTTTCTGGGGTATCAAATACTCTTCTCTACACTAATGGGAATAGAATTACGTAGGTAATATTTCTTTGAGCAAATAGTCTTTAATGGTTTCTGAGGCATGACTGAACTATCTTCTTTAAAATCCTCATAAAAGTTCTAATAATATAAAGTCATATGATATATATTGGCAGCCATGTTTATCACTAAAACAAGGCACTATAAAAAAGTGTTAAGATCTCATATCATCTATGATCAAATTAAGATACGTATCGTTACACTTAGTCAAAATGGGCCCCTTCTCCATCTTGGTGTGCGCTTTTGGAAGCAAAAAGCCACACCAGTTGCCTAGGCTAGTAAGAACCTCAAACTGAAAGAATTAAATAATCGAGATCCGACCCATGATTAACCATACCCCGCGAGAACCAGTATTTCATTAAGCTATGACCCTTTTGGGAGTAACATGATGTTTGATATTCAAAAACTATGGTAAGGTGTGTTTGTTTTCCTATCCGTTGTACTTTTGCATTGTAACAGAATGTTGTGCTATACTGGTAGCCATGGCATTTTAGATAGGCTTCGACTGTTAAGGAAGGATTCGAGGCACAGCCCAACTCGCTGTTTTTCTAAAATTGCCGCCTAAGGTGTGTTATGTACCTTGGGGTAGATGGATATCATTTCATTTAGTTTTAGGACCACCGTCAGATAGACGATATACATAAATATATCGTATCGTGATATAAAGCACCAGTTTTTGAAGTTAAGCCATGCCAAACAAAAACACATTTTAGATAAAAATCTTAGCTTTTTAAGCTTTATATCATAACCTCGCTTTTTCACATTTATGTTCAATATACTCTAGCAAATTATTACATTACGAGTAGATTGACACGTGAAAATTAGTTATCAATTTATCCCAAAATTGTGTTCAGCACACTGAATTCTTTTGGCCTAAATAAATAAAATTTTTATTTACAGAGTGAAACCAATATTAAAGCATCTTATTTCTTTGAAAAAGCCAAAGCCTACTAAATAATCAAAGGAGATTGTTAACGACGACATTAAATGATTTTATTCCTTAAAAATATAAATAGAAAATTGATTCAAGTGAGAAGTAATTTTAATAAATAGCCCTGCATGTCATACAGCATATGAAACCATCAGTTTATTGGCACCAAAATAAGGTGTTAAACATATTTAGAAACATAAAACTTAAGGTTGTGGTGCAAGTTGATACCTCTGTATTATTACCTGCGAGATCACGTAGTCACTGATTTATGCTAATTAGCCAGCAATAATTAAAAAACACGGTTTGTGTTACTTGTAAAATACCACCAGCAATGATCGAAGAAATGGCCTTGAATTGGACGTCCAGAATGCAATGGCTTAAGAACAGCCATCATGGGCATATGACCGACAATAATTTCAAATATTCTATTGAATTTTGAAATACTAATGTGGCTTCTATGATAGCGAAATCCGATGAATAACTAACAAACCCAGCATGCTGAAAAAGTTTTCACTAACAATGAAAACGGACTGTTTACTAATGTAAAACCCTATTTTTGCTCACAGTTTGCTGTTAAACTATCAATTTCCCTGCCTTCTTTTCTTGCGTGAATTTCATGTGCCATCTATTTTTTTCTTATGACTTCTAAGTGGTGACTGTTGTTTGTGATTTATTTGAATTTTATTTCGGAAGTCACATTTCATTCTGTTGCGTTTTATATTTCGTAACTTATTTCTTTGACTGTAATTTACGATTTTATTATTTTTTTCTTCTGCTTTTAACGAGTGAGAAACTTAATGGCTGTTGTTATTAAGACATTAAAAAAAAGAAAGAAATTGAATGCTATCTGAGAACAGAGTGGTTGCAAGCATTAAAAATTGGTATCATATGCAGACGACCAGATATTCAGACATTTGAAAAACAAATGAATTAAATTACACTTGAGCCAAAGAAAAGTCATGGAGACCACGAATTAATATTTAAGTTTAACATCTCAATATTAAATATATTATTTGAAATCATTTTTAAGATAACTCAATTTATTTGAAGAAATTAAGTACAATTATCACAGATTAATTTAATATTACAATTTATAACTATTTCAAAAAAATCTATAACTATTAAATTCAAGGACTAAGATAAATTACACATAAAACTTATGCGAAGAATAAAAGTGGAAAAAATAATTATCCTGCCAAATGATTACAGATTGTAATTCAAGTTTATTGCCTTAACGTTGTATACAATTTATTTTATCAATACTTAACTACTTAAAACCACTTATTTGTATAACATACAGCCGGTATTTGGTAAATGAAATCCTGGCAGTCATTGTATATTAAAAATATTTAAAAACAAATTATTTTGTTTTAAGACACTTTGGAAAAACAAAAGTAATCTTACAGCGATTAGCTTGAAAAGTTTTAATAGGCAGCCGTTGAGGAACATTTGCGCTTTCATTGTGAATTTTATTACTGTTATCGTTTTGTAAGTTTGTGAACATTTTTCCTTGTAAACTAATGAGTTGGTAGCAAACCATCTTTTTATTACCATCAGCCAAGTACTGGGTTTAATTTTGTGTGTTCTTTCAAAATTATTTATTACATTTTCAACATATTTGAACTAACAATAAACATTCTATATCACCTATGCTTTATTAAGCCTACCTAATGCCAAACATTAGATAACGAGTGTTTTTGATAGAGAACTAGAACTTTGAAATGGAATGCAATAATAATGATTTTTTTTAATTGACACGAAACTTACTTTATTCGAAAGATAATCTTCTGACATTATAATTGAAATATGACTTCTGATATATGACCGACACGGCTGGCTCGACTAGACTACGGAGGTCCAATTTTCTAAACATTTTTTCAACATTTGTGACTGTATATCGGCAATCACGCGGCGAATGTTAAGTAGTCAATTGTTTTATTGGCGTCGACTAGCGACTTGACAGATCTCCATAGACAAATCGCAAAATCTCACTATATGGTTGCCATACTTACTACTTAATATTTTAAGCTTCTCTTTCCAACTTAAAGGAATGCTGAATCTAGCATAACCTCGAACATATTGTGGCATATTTTATTTAGCGGGTTTTACAACAAGAGGTTTGCTTTTCAATTGTGGCAACACCAACAACATGATAGTTTGGAATTTTATTTTTTTATCATATTCGCAGTAGGTGCTAATGAATTCATTTTCACCCAAAAATCGTTTCAATATAATTACAACCCCCTATGAAAATTATGGTTCTGTTAAAGTTACATTTCGTAAAATTCCTGATGTTTTCCGGCAACATAATCGTCCTTCTGACACCGCTATTAAGAATTTGGTCATTAATTCGAGTCGACAGGCTCGTTACAAAATGTGGGTACACCAACGTGTGTTCAACCTGATCGTTCAACTGTAAACATCGCAGCCGTAAGCCACAGTGTTAAAGCAGATCCAAATTTGTCAATTTTTCGACGTTCGCAATAATTAGGGCCATCCAAAACCACCACATGGCGAATTTTGTGTAAGAATTTGTCTTTGAAGCCTTACACGGTTAAACTGGTGCAGGAAGTGAAGCCGACCAACCATTCACATCGCCGCAGATTCGCTCAATTCATTCAGGAACAACCGGATCGTTTTTCTGAAAAAATTCTTTTCTTAGACGAAGCCCATTTTCACTTGTCAGACAATCTCAACAAGCAAAATTTCCGCATTAATAAGAAGCCCTTAAAGGCCCAACGTGTCACTCCATGGTGGGCTATGTGATCTGGAGGCGTGATTGGGCCGTTTGTTTTCGAAGATGAGGCTGTAAATGCGGTAACGGTCAATGGATCACGCTATCGCGAGATGCTAACAACTCAATTTTGGCCTTATATTGACTGGATATCACTGTCATGTGGTTTCAACAGGTTGGTGCCAAATGTTACACAGCCAATAAAACGATCAATTTATTGCAAACCAAACTAAGCTAAGTGGCCAGCCAGATTGTATGATTTCACACCACTGGATTATTTTTTGTGAGGCTATGTTAAGGACAGTCTATACGGAGCCAATCGAACCGATTTCAGCCTTGTGATTAACGAAATAGGACCGCCATTTTGCCAAAAAGCGATTAACTTTGATAAAAGAATCTGTATCTGTCAACGTGTTTGTGGTGGACATTTGCCAGATATCATTTTTCATTTACAATTGCCAAACTTTTCTCTACGTAATACAAAAAAAAATTGTAATCATCTTAATCTAAACAAACTTCTTGTTGAAAAACCTTATATATAGAGTTTAAACTTTTTAAAATATCAGGGGACTGCAGTGATCATTCATAGAATTTTATTTTGACTTTAAATTTTTCTGAACATAAAACTGTGACCGTGATCGTAGCACCATTTAGATATAAGAATAGCATTATAAAGTGGAAGTTTGCAATCTAGTTTGAGTGTAGAGCTTTTACCACTTCACTCACATTGCTTTTTATTCCATTTACAGCAGTCTCGCTACTATATGGCATTTGTCCAATCAAGCATCTATACATGAAAACCGATGTATTAAACTTCGAAGAGTCGAGGGTATTTCGATTGTGTTATGCTCATTTACCTTAATACTTCATTCCTTTAACCGGATTTACAAAGAGCTATATGATATCCTACATATACCTGGATGCTTCATGAGGCCTGTTGTGAATACAAAAAAGAGCTATTTTATTAGCGGATATCACTGCATGCAGATGAAAGCATCTTGACATTTCATGTCTATATAACAATTACGGTGTACGAGCATACTATCATGGGAAATGCCAAATTTAATCGATTGTGATGATTTCGAAAAATTGTTTTCCTTAACATTTTTTGGCAGTCTTGGAGGATATCAATCACAGTATGTGATTAACTACACATTCAATTACTCAATTAGATGTAATTGTAATTGAAAATTTCCAAAATCCATTCAAATTTTGCAACTGTAATTGAGTTTTTTCAATCATACATAACATGTTATTTGGAATTGAAAAAATACAGTTGCAAGTACTTGTAATTTTTAATTAAAATATTCCAATTAAAATTACTTGTAATTGTAATTGAAAAAAGAAATCAATGTAATTGAAAATTTTGACTAATGAATGCTTTTTTTGTTGTATTTATTGTCAAAAAATATTTAATTAAAAAAATTATCAATTACATATAAGTTATAAAAAAATAACAATTTTATTTGAATAAAAAAATTAGGCGCAATATTCAAAAACAAATATTATAACGAAAGTAAGAAAAAACTAAAAAATTCCACATAATTTTAAATAGCATGTAATTAATTGTTAAATATTTCCATGTACCATGCATAATATACCATAACTTGCAAAGTTATAGCAGCAGTATTATTTATTAATAACCAAAAATCTTATTTGCTTTAAACAAAACTTTTTCAAAATTTTCATCATTTTAATCTTTGTCGTCCTAGTGTTAAAATAATACTACCGAACGAAAATAACTTTTCTACTGATGCTGACGATGTTAATGGAGTATTCGACCGTAGAAAAGCCTTTAGTATTGTAGGATAGTTTTTGAGGAATGTTAGAGGTAAATTTAGATCACGCAAGTAAAGCTTAAGTTCAAATTTTAAACAACTTTCTATTCCACAATTGGGTTTATTAATGTCTACGGAATATAAAATAAAAAAATGTATAAATGAACGTAAAGTTTTCAATATATTGTAAGCGATAATTACCTCCATCAGGGTGTTCACCGTTATCAAAGATTGATGCAGTTTTCGTATTGCTTGTTTAAATAATACTGTTTTGACTTTAACAGTTATCATTGAAGGAATAAACATTCCGTAGTAAGTAAAGGTACTTGAAAAAAGTCTAAAATTTCTGAAAAGGTATGAAGTCCTTTACAATATTCCTCTGAGTAAGTCAAATCCTCTACCCAAAATTTATTTATTTACAATTTCGTACAAAGTTATTTTAAAAGAGATCTTTTTAAGGAACATAATTGAATTTCGTTCAATTGGATGTAATGATTACTGCCTTATAACAATTATAATTACTTGTAATTTATAATTGGACTTTTCCAATTATAGTTACATGTAATTGATAATTGAAATTTTCCAATTGCTAATTGCTAACAAGTAAATGTAATTAAAATTTTTCAATTACAAATTACGAATAATTGTAATTGATTTTTAATTATAATTACTTGTAGTTAGTAATTGGAAATTTTTGATCACTAATTTTATGTAACTGTAATTGAAATGTCTGTTTTTTAGCGCTCTGGTTACATTGCTCTATTAAATACTTTATATCTAATAGCTTTTAATTAACTTTTGACTTACAATTAAAAAATCCTCAAATTTGGTTCAAAATAAAACCTCAAAAAAAATTTTTTTTTTTATATTCCAACAAAAATAATATTAAATGACACCCTTTAGATCTAATTATAGCCAAATAATTTTCAAATCTACATATACAGTTTATTCACCCTCTAGTAAATATATAAAAAATTCTCAAGTTTTTAATTTTTATGCGCTTCTTTTTGTCTGTTACACATGAAGGAATTTTATATATTTTTTTTAAATTAAATAAAAAATATTAAAGTTATTCTAGCATAAATAACTTCAATAAAGTTTTTCAAAAATAAATTAATAATATATAAATCGACTTGCATTGGTAATTGTATTATTTTTATTCATTTGTACTCGTCACTATTTTCTGTTTTTTTCTTTTTTCAAAGTTAAAATTTAAAAAAAATATAAATTATATAACGTATAGATATAAGTTACAATAGCTTTTCCATGCGATAAAGATAATTGTGAAAGTCCTTACTAGTTCGTACATGTGTATAATATTTTGGAGATTTTTTTTCCTATTAATGGGGATCATCATAAATTATTGCGAATTATTTGGAAGTCACACATAAGAGACAAATACATATTAAATACAGTACTTTAGTGACAATACAAAGACTTCAAATTTTTCGGTTATAAATGTTATTTCTTTCTAATTCTTTTGAAATAAAATGCCCATGATAGTGTTTTTATGGAAAAAAAATAGCAGGAAAAGATGGAATACAGGGCTTTATTGGCCTTGCTATCATTTTAAGTAACAGTGTCTGTTTTTTTTATTTTTACCAGCGTTGAACTTCCGTCCTAAATTCATTATTTATTATGATTATTTTTTTATGTTTTAGATACTTAACTAAATAAATTTATAAAAAGGGATGAACACTGAGATATAGATAATAAAAAAATTCCAATTGGAATAATCGAAAAGATAAAGTACTCTGCCAGAATAAATCTTACACAGTAATTGTGTACGTGGTTGTCTTATAGTTATTATTTAATTATTTAAATAAATCACCATCTCCCATGCGGCAAAATAAAATAAGAGGAGCATAAAATCAAAAATTTTTGACTTCATCTCAAATGCACTTTGCTGATATTGGATTTTAATTTTCATTAGATATTAGGCGACCGACAAATCATAGTTTCTTTCTTTTATAAAACAAAATAACTTTGAAGTGAAGTTTGATGAATATTGCTAATTTGATTTGTTGTTATGATAAACAAAACAATAATAAACAATACACACATTTAATAAAGGAAATTGATGTGCAGCCATTGCACTTGAACCATGTAACCACCAAACAATGGGCCACAGATATTACTAGTGTCACTAAAAAACTATCATCAACAACTTGACACTTACAAGTGTATTAAAAGTTCTTTTAAAAGTCAAATGTAAACTAATAAATTTAGACGGATTAGGCCGCTTTTTAAGAATTTCGTTTAAGGCATCAATATCGTTTTATATTAGGTAGAGAACAAAATTCACCATTACAAAACAATATTAATAGCTATGCAATTTCTTCTCTATATATTGTTACATTTATTCTTTTTAATAAACGTTTTATTATATTAAGTTCTTTTATTGCCAAATAATAATGCAGTTCTTTAGAGTCCTTAATTAAATTAAACGATTTAGTTACTCCAATACAAAAAAGAAAATAAACATGATGGTAACTTTGTTATCTTTACTCACTGATGACTCAACTTGAATTAAATTCATTTGCCCAGCAAGTGCTGCTTCTTAAACAGTTGTTTTAAGCGGTTCTCGCATATACAAGAATATTCTACTTTAACATCACGCCATATTGTTGTTGTTATTAATATCAGTTTAAACGCCTGCTTACCTGTGTATTTAGGTTTTGTTCTGTATTAGTTGGTTTTGTTTTCTGTTGTTTAGCTGATTTTATGGAATTTCTTAAAAGTATGTTGTTGTTGTCTAATGTGTATAAGATTTCTTAAAAAACTATGCAGTTGGTAAAACACACAATAGGTCATTTCGATTACTTTTTTATTGCTAATTATTTTCTTTGAAAACTTAAACAAATCATCTTCTGCGGTACACCGGTATAGAACTATAATTTAGCAATACTTTCATAACTGGCGGCCGTTTTGTCAGCTATCAAGTGATTTATGTAAAGTTTAGTTTGGTATTTCAACATGAATAGACTAAACACAAATTGTGCAAATTGGACCTAAAACAGCACCCCCCGCCCCCCTCTGGGGGCACATTTATGGGTGTTTATAGAATACTTGACTATCTAGACCTTTGCCGCTGGAGGTATAAGGGAGCCCAGTCCCCTGAAGGCTGCAGGGGTCAACTGGCAAGCTCCACATTATTTCCACTGGAATCAATAAGCCCCAGAGTTTCCGCTAATTGTCTCTTTAGACTTTTAGCTGTTTCTCTAACTGATTATTGAGGCCCCAGAATGGAATAATTTATCGTGGCCAGGATCATCTCTCATCATTCACCTACTGGTGAATGATTCGGATCCAGTGAGCATGCTAGTCATGTGTTCTGGACAGGAGCTGGATAGTCTCCAGGCCTTTAGCAAGGAGTAGTGGTTTGCAACCCTGCTTTGGAAACGTTAAAATTGCAACTAGAAAAAACCTGCTGCTAGAATTAGTCTTCGGCTTCCTAGGACGTGAATGATGTTGCTTTTCATTCGCGGTGGTTTGACCACCATCTGATTAAGGCCCATGGCCAGGTGCAGATGTAAATCTTATCACGAAATGTTGCTAAAACAAGATTTTCATTGATCCCAATTTTCATAAGCTAATTTTGTTTACAGCTGAAGCGCAATTTTGTTTGAATGTATACGTCAATAAATAAAACTACCGTATTTGGAGTGATGATAATTCTCAAGCGTGTGTTGAGGCACCATTACTGTTTATTAATAAAGTAAATTTTACAGCAATTTAAACAATTTATCTTTTTTTTCTTCCATTTAAAAGTTCTATACCTTTATAACAAACATTCTATACATCTATACATATAATAAAATTGTATAGGCTCTTCCTGTATATGTTGATGTGCAGGCAGTCATCAATTTATACAGCACTTCTTTTGTCGTCTTTCAGCATGTTTATCTGTCTGTTTATACATCGATACATAGAATACTACTTTGCGGAGCAGAAGTAAAAACGAAAAGTAAACATTTTAAAGATTCAAATGAGAGTAAACTTGGCAGCACCTTTAATTGCGTAAAGAAATTTTTATTATTGTTACTTTACTATATTTTATTTATTATTTACTATATATTATTAATATTATTTTTATATTATCTTTTTTGCAACACAATGCTCAATATAGACAAAGTTACGGTATCAGCTCGTTAAGAAATAAAATTATTTTGTGTAAACACTCTCACCTTGAATTATAAATACGTGTGTTAAATCAAATATTGCCCCACAATTATTAAAATCTTGTTGCTGTTTATCTTATAGTTTTATATTTTATTATTTCCAATACTCCTTTTAAATAAACTAAATTTTTAAATTTATACTTTTCATATAATTTTTTTGTATTAAAAACAAAAAAAAAAACAAAAAACAAATGCAAAAAAGCATTTAAAATTCAATAACAATTAACACTCTATAACGAATTAAATTGGCTCATTTTGTGGGCACATTTGTTTAAATTGGCAGCATTAAATAAACATAAACGTAAATAGTTTAAGATATAATTAAATTAGGAAAATATAAATAAACTTTAAACAAGGTGTTAGAAAATAAAAAAACAAATTGTAGAAGTATATAATGAATATAAAAATATAAAACAGATTAAAAAGCAAAAGAAATAATTAAATAAATTATTTTCTCTCATCGTCATATATAAAAATGATGGGTGATTAAATATTCTTGTAATTTTTTTAAAGCATTTCTCTACATATCAAGAATAATCTTTAGGCTAAGTAAATTTAAAAAATTCCTATTGATCTGCGCCACGCCCATGCAAAGTAGAAATTATATTTTATATATTTTATTTTATATATTTTTATTTTATATAAAATAATAACAGTAAGAGTCTCTAAATTTAATAAAAACAGCTTTATGGTTAATTCAAATCATGAAACAGAAAATGGGCGCAATCATTTAAGTGGGCATGGTACTTTCCGTGCGAAATACATGTTAAATTTTTTATATCCTGAGAACGGTTGTGCTTTCAACGTAATGTTTCGTAATTACAACTGAATACCTTGAATATGAATAATCAGTGAAGAAGTGGGGAGAATCGAGTAAATGGACATAGTACATCCCATATAAAACTAGTGTTGATTTGTTTATATCTTGCGAATGGTTTAAACTAAAGTTTAAGTTAAAGATGCTTGGATCGAATACCTTGATAGACAATACAAAACATCAGCGAAAAGATGGGCGCTATCGGATAGACATAGAAAGTATATGCGATACCTCCCATACAAAATAAATAATAATAACTTGAGAATGGTCAAACCAGAAATTTCAAAACTTGTTTGAAATAAATTCGTATTCAATATAAATCTTCCTGCATTGGATTGATAGGCGGGGCACCTGCCATACAAAATAAAAAAATATTTGTTTTTTATGTCCCAGGAACTAAAAAAGTACGAGCTTAAAAATAACTAGATAATGCTATTTTTAGTGTTCGTAGCCTAGCAACAACTAGAGTAAATTGAAACATTGCATTTGGTACCTCCCATAAGAAGAGGCCTTGTGTAAAATGTCGAAATTCTGAACTAATAACAAACCCCCCACTAATTTAGGAAATCTGCGAAAAATCTGAGTTGATCGTAACAGTGGGCATACATACCAAACAATAATTGTGTAACAAGAGAATTGTAACAGGCAAAATGTTAAAATTCTGAACTAGTACAGCGCTGTTTGTTGCACATACTCTAGCAAAATCTTGGCTTGATCAAAACAGTGAGTGTGGTAGCTTCAAATACAAAACGAAAATTATTATCGCATAACTTAAGAATTATAAAAATCTGGAAATCTTACAAAAGTAGGCCTCTAACCATGCAAAAGAGGGTTTTACTAGAACAGTGGGCGTAATGCCTCCCTTAAAAAATAATATTATTATTATCGTATATCCATGGCAGAGCTGTAATATTTGATATTGAAGCATATTGGTGTTCCGATTATATAGGCTGTGAGAATTTTTCAATTTTAAAATATCTTATTAGTTGTCACATTGCCACATTGTAATAATTAACTGGCCTTGAACCACTAACCATGTGCAATTGGTTATGATTTAATGTAAGACAATTCCGCCGAAACTTCATCAGTAGAAGTACATTTTGTCGGTACTTAATTTCACACCACTTAATGCTGATATAATTTCCAGTTTTAAACCGTTTACCGTCTGAAAATAGAAATAATTGAAAATAAATTGATTTGGGTATGATTTTACGTCAACCCGCGTCAGCCAGTTTCAGCCGGTTTTGGCTGTATTCAGTATTCTCTCTATAGAGAAAACACTGAAGAACTTTCACACGTAAAATCATAACCAAATAAATTAAACCCTGTCGGACAATATACGCACATATCAAAATGAATTAATTTTATCTCTCGAAGCATCCATCCATTTGCATAGAAAGCCAATTATTGCTTCGAAAATGCAAAACTTTATATGTCCTGAGACACCTGCAACGTGTTTTCTGAATGTTTTTAACTGGCGGCCATTTTGTCAGATGTCAAATAATATGACGATGAAGCTCACTTTTGTTTAAATGGAAACGTCAAGAAACAACGCTGCCATATTAATGGTAATAATAATCATCTCTGGGGAAATGCGAATTCGCTAGTCTACGCCAAAAAGGTCGCATTGTTGCCGATAAACAGCTTCAAATGTTTGAAAGTGATTGAACCTCCAAATTAAGCTCTAGGTAACGTGTTGAAATTTGAGTATTGTTCATAATCAAACAAAAAGGTGGCCTGATTGCAGGGGATGTGATAGAGCAGCCCACGGATGTAAGCTGTTATAAAATAAAGAAAGAAAATAAAAAACATCTTTTGCAAAGCCTGGAAAAAATACTTAAGTGTAAATTCTAATTTTTAAAAAAATTTATGCTCGTAGTGAAATGGAAATTTATTAAACTTTTACAAGTGAGCGAAATAAATATTTTTTATAACTTTAGATTTTTACGTTATACAAGCTACTTGGATAAAATTCTGCAAATAATCTCTTGAAATAATAATTTTATTTTCATTGTTACACAGTGTCATTACAAAATACTTAAAACGTCACCTGTAATTTAGTATCTCATTGTATTTTTCTTTTTGTTCGGTTTCGTTAAGTGATTGGTAAAACTTTAAATGTGTCAGCTGAAGAAACAATAAAATGTTTTGTGTAATAAAATTTTTGTGTCATCTAAATAGTAATATTTATATAGGGTTTTTCAACAAGAAGTTTGTGTTTCAATTGTAGCAACATGTGAACAAGCAAAACTGCCACATTTGAATTTCTGAAAACCCTAGAGCGATTATTGAGAAGCCTTTGCATGCTGAATGTGTCAGTGTATGATACGCTATGTGCTCTGGAGGCGTGATAAGGCTGAAAATGCGATAACGGTCAATGGATAAAGCTAGAGCGAGGTGCTAACAAATCAATTTTGGCCTATTACTGACCACGTTGATATTACTGATATGTTGCTTCAACAGGACAGTGCCATATGCCATACAACCAATCAAATGACGACTCTATGCAGACCCAATCGAATCGATTTCTGTCTTAAAACTTAAAATCCATGATGCGAATAATGAAATAGAACCGTCATTTTACCCAAAAGTGATTCAAAATTTTGATAAAGGAATCGACATTTGTCAGCGTAGTCGTGGTCGTGGTGTACATATGCCAGATGTCATTTTTCATTTATAATTGCCGAACTTTTCTCTTCGTAATACAATAAAAATTTGAATCATCTTAATCTAAATTTTTTGTTTTGTAATTTTGTTTTATAAAACAAACTTCTTATTGAAAAACTCTTTATATGCATTAACTGTACAAAGATTAACAGCGTCTATCATCTTTATTATGTTTTGAATAAATACCTCAAGTACAAAGCCTTCTTATGATAAAATAATAAAAGTAAATCTTAAAGTCTTTTGTGCCTGTAATCTTTTGCATTATGTTGAATAAAAGGAAGAAAAACAATATGGCACTTCTCCTATCACCTGTTGTTTTAAAGAAAAGAAAATATAAACTAAAATTGAGTTCATAGCACTCTTTGATAGCACCACAAGAGTGGTGATAAAAGATAAATTAAAAAAAAAAAAAAACAAAAACAAAATAAAACAAAAATGAAAAATAAAAATATAAGATTTTATTTTTTATTGTATTTATTCAGCACTTAAATGCTTGCGTACTGTGAACAATTGTTTGTTATGCACACATAAACACACATACACACACACACATACACATACGCACATTTTCATTTCCATAACGAAATCCATTTACTTATTTGTGATTTTTACACTTTTTTACACATCCGTTTTATTTTATGAGTGTCGTTTGTTTACGATATAATCGTGCATCAGTTTGTAGGTTGATTTTATCTATAGGAGAATTTTTCTGCTGTTTGGAGTTTTAGTGTCAAAGATTTTTTTGGCGTTTTTGTGAATCGTGAGAATAAACAGTGGACCAGAATTGAAATATTTTAAGAATAAGTACGGCATTTGAAATCAGCTAGACCAATTGAAATTTCTTTTTTAAAGGGTTCTTAGGCAAGAAATTAGTTTTCTGAAACAAAAATGTTTTTATTGTATTACGAAGACAAAAGTTTGACCATTATAAATGAAAAATGTTATCTGAAAAATGTCCACCACGATCACGCTGACAGATGTCGGTTCTTTCATCAAAGTTTTTAATCCCTTTTGGCAAAAGAGATTAACTTTCCTTAATCACATCACGAATTTTGAGTTTTAAGGCTGAAATCGATTCGATTGGCTCTGTATAGACTCTGTGCTTAACAGATATTTAATTTCATTCAGAATTGGAGTTTCATTTTCAACTGGAGCCAGCCTACTAGATGGAATTCTTTTGGGTAATTTATTATATGGAAAAATTATGGTTCGGATTTTTTATTAGTTTACTTTTATTTTTTGATTTCCTTTTGTAACTATTGCAGTATCATCCGCATATAGTGCTGTATAAGGGTTCCTAAGAATTTTAAAATCTGACACTAACACTTGTAATCAAAACTTTTATGAATTTCTTTAATCAACCTCATTTCTACACACAATTGTGATGTATATTTACCATTAATTTGTAGTGGAAAATAATTTTATATTTTTATTTTCAATGATTTTTATGTCAAAAACAAACAAAAATTTTAACACTCACAAAAATAAGAAACAGGAAAAGTGTTGTCATTGTTTGGTGTCATGAAAAAACTATTTAAACGCTTTTAATAAAGTGACACACACATATATATGTACTTCCGCACATACTTGCTCACGTTTGCATGTATTCGTTACAGTTTGATTTTAAGTAAATGTATTTTTTATTTCTTACGTTCATTTTCCCTTTTCCTCAAGAAACGTTTTTATTTGTCGGTTTTAATTTAATGGGTGAAACTTATTTTTTTTGTGGCTCCTTTTGTTTTAATTTTCTTTTCACACTATTTTTATGTTAAAAATAAAACGATAACAATAATTGGTGAAATTAAAATATTTATAAGCAAAATTTCTTTTATTTTTTTAAATTATTTAAAGTATTTTTGTTTTTTTTTTTTTTTGTTTCATTTTGGACAGGCTCTAAGGTTGCATAATGTCTTTTAATTAAATATGTTATCTTCTTTGGATAAGAATAGATTGGAGCAGATAGGTTGTCAATCAGAGCTAAAAAAGCTTATTTTCTCCATTCTGTTATTAAAATAGGTTTTAAGTAGGCGCATTATAGTTTTCGACCCTTATTTAACCATCTTATTTAGTATTTTCTTTGACAATATCTAGAATAACAATATTGAAAAAGACCGAGTATATTCCACTTTTCTTATTCCGTTAGCTATAAACTACGTGCTATAACAATGCAGTATCTAACGCTAATTTCTCATTTCATAGATATACCGGCTATTATTTGTTATTTTGTATTTAAAATTTTAATTTTTTCCCCCTTTAAAACACTTAGGTAAAAGCTTAAATAATAGAGGCGGCACAATTTTACATCAATTCATTTGCATGAAACTCAATCATTCAATATTTTCAGCATTAAAATTCTGATTATAATTAACTTGGTAATCGAATCAAATCAGATTAAGTATACTCATGCCCATCTTGGATGCTGCTATTTTAAGCATGAATGATATAATTAACTCTGAATATGACGTAAATAGCAACGAATTGGTTTAAAAATTAATTAAACTTCTGTTGATTTGGCAATTGTGCGTGCATTTATTTCCAGTGAATTTAAGACTGTTGATATGCGTTCGTTTTATTTTGTTTAAATATCATGAAGTACATATTTAATCCGCTCAAGGATGCGTAGCGTTTTAATAACAAAATAATATCTCATTCAGGGATATGCAAAACAATTTTTTTTTTAATTTTTTTATTTGTTATTGTAGTGCCTTTAAAAAAATTAGTGCTTTCTACTTTTCTTAACTAATAAAATGTTTTATATAATTTAATATATTTTTACTTAAATATTCTTCACTAATATTTGTTTAAATTGTTTATAGTTTGAAGAAAAACTAAAATTACTTTTGAGGCTAAACCTCAACAAAAAGCAAGAACAAAATATGTGACTATAAATATAGAGAGCGATGAGAAAGGCTTTGTATTTTGTAAGGATCTGGTCTTTTTAAATTAAAATTGATAGACTTAACAGGTGATATACACAAGCTAACAAAGATAGATACGAAAAATGTTGATGGCGAATGCAGTGACCCAAAAAAATGTACCATTCATTTCTGTTCGTGTCTTAAGTTACCAATTTTCCTTAAAAGTCAGCACAAACATTTTTAAATAACATTTCTTTCTAAATAAAGCGGTTGAAGGAAATTGAGCAAGTAAAAAGTAGGACCCAAAAATATATGATCTCAAGAAAGCTTAACACCAACAATTTTGATGTTGTTTTAAAAAACATAGTTGAATAAATTCGTACTTCCTGGTAATGCCTGTGTTTTTTTTTCAACAGTAAAAGTTCTTGGGTTTAAATTCCAATCAAACATTAAAAAGAAATATAAATAATCAATATTTTTTAGGAGTGAGTATATGGATAAACAGCAGTTTAAAATTCCCGACATATACAATACAATAATTGTCACGGTAGATAAAGACATGTATACAAAAAAATCTGATGTAAAATAAACGTTTGTTACTTATTTGGTTAAAAGAACGTGGATGGTAAATCCGCATTTCTCATTGAATCTACTGTCTAGATAATTTGCTGGATATATGTGCATATATAACATCAAAAATAGTTTCAATCGGCAGGAAGACCCAGATAGCTCTGCACGTGCTGAAGCAACATTTCAGAATTTGTTGCTTTTGGTGTTGGTTATAATTTATCCAAAATTAATAACAAATTTTCTCAGGACTCGCACTATATGAGTTGTTATAACTGGAATTTCATCAAACGAGTTCAAAATTAATTCAAGGGTAGTACCGTAGGGCTCCGTTCCTTCTCCTACTCTATTTCTTATTTTTCTAAATGACCTTCTTTGTCAAACTTTCAACCCTATATACTATTTCGCAGCATTTATCATTCGTGTACATTTGAAAATAGACCGAATCAATTGAAGGTGAGTTCCAAAAGGTGGAACATGAATGATACACTCATTCCTAATCTCGCAACAATCTCAGAATGGGGTCGTGTAAATACAGTCGATTTGAATGCCCCCAAGACACAAGGTGATATAGATATTACGGAATCGGACGCTCGTAATATTCTTGGCATGAAAATTCAGTATAATGCTCGATGGACTAAATACATTTTTCACGTTTCTAAAGAAGCTTTCAAGTACCTCGGTTTTTTAAAATCGTGTAAGAGTTACTTCACTCCATCCGATCTCCGTACTATTGATACCACCTATAACCGTCCAAAAATGGAATACAATTCTTATGTAATGGCCGATGACCCAAAATCTATTTTGGACTTGCTCGACCTCGACTTTTGGACTTGCTCGACAAAATCTATTTTGGACTTGCTCGACCGCGTGCAGGAGAGGGCCAAAAGGCTCATTGGGGATAGTAGGGTATCCAACTCTATTGATTCTCTATAGCATCGACGCAATGTTTTATCACTATTTTATCGTTACTACAATGGTAAGTACTCTAATGAAATTAGGGAACTTGTTCCCGTTACTCGCACGTTCTCGCGTTTACTCGATTTTCGTTGAGAGCGCAACCATTTGTGGTTGATTTTCCAATGAATCGCACGACGTATTACATGAATCCCACTTCGTATTAGCAGAACAGTACGTATGCGGTATAAGCTCCCTCCAGAGATCCGCAAACACTACTCCCTCTTTTCCCCTCCCCATTACCTAATTTCCTAGTTCTGGCACATTGCTTTGCATTAATAGGAGTAATCCTCTGAGTACTGGTCCGAGAAAAAAAATATTACAGAATAAGAAATCCAAGACATCGAATAAACGTGCTTGTATTTTTATTCAATTTTTATTTACGAATTTCCTAAATGTAAAAATTATTGAAAATTTCGAATCGAGCTCTTTGTTGTAATCCATGCTAATTTTTCAACAATTAGTTTTCTCAAGTGAACTTCAACTCTGCCCTGTAGTTTTTCTATCTTTAAATCTCCAAAAATTTCATTCAATTAAAATTTTTACTATTTCTTTGCTCAAATAAAAAATATTTAGTTTAAGCTAAAAAGAAAAATACAACAAGGAAGACAACAGTGGTTACAGTTAGTTTGAAACTGTATTAATAAAATATTGCATGGCTCAGCGTTTCATATTTTTTGTTCGCAACTGTCTATATAAAAATAATTAAATAAATTTCATAATAAATTGTGGTGTAGTATCTAATCCTTTTCTTTCAGTTTTCTTTTACAAGTACAATGTAAGTAATGTTTATCAACCCAAAAAAAAATAGAAAATATTTTTAAAATGCTTTTAGAAATTTTACTTTCCTGATGTAAAGAGATTCAGTTATTAATTTATTTTAAGCATAACAAAAGGAAGTATGAAATATTCCTTAGAGCAGTTTTTGTACAAACAGTTTGCACGATAATTGCATCCTTTGAAAAATACAAAAAATTGTTGTTATGAATTGCATTAGCAAAAATTACTAACAAGAAATAATCAAATTTAAATGTGTATTTTAAACAACTAAAAAAATTAAGTTCTATAGCGAGAAGAAATTTCACATATTTAATTTTAAAATGTGTTTTTTATGTAAAGAATTTAAATAATTTTATTATCTGTGAATTTCTCGAATATTTAAAATCATAAAAAAATTTGTCGTGTCGAATAGGTGACCTAAGAAGCACATAAAATAATTATTTTCGAAAAATATCTAAACTAAATTGTCTGAACTTTAATTTGTACCTCACTGGTGTTCAATATTTTTTTGTGCTATATAATTACTATTATTATAAATTCATATATTTCGCAAATGCAGAAACAGCAGTAACATGGGCAGGGATCACTTAATGCAAAAAAAAATTGTAATAAATATTTATTAGTAAAAAAAATTCTAAAGAGACACTCTTTAATTTCTGATTTTATATTTCATACTCCTTGTTTAATAGCGTGTATAGCAATACCACTTCTATGTAATTTTGAAGCTGTCTACCTACAAATTAAATATCATTTGTTACGGGGACACCCTTTAATTCGTAATATTAAATACTTATGCTTGTTGTTATAACGAATGTAGAGTTACAAATTTTGTGTAGTTTTCCATCACGATACGGTCACATTAGTTATATTACTTCACCTGTTGGAACACCCTTTAATATTTTAATTTTTTTAATAATTGCTTGCATTTGCTTTTGTAAATTTTAATTTAACCCAACAAAAAGAAACAAGAAATCATTTCCTTATTGTGAATTAGATATTTTGAACTCATAGCACCAACAAGGCAGACAAATTTTAGAAAGAAAGCTTTTGTCAGCCATTTCTGAATTGATGAAAAAAAGTTTTTTTAATTTAAAATGTAGCCGCTAGATTTTGACCTTTTCCTTTGAAAAGATTATTGATAATTAAAATGCCTCCCACACAGTACACAGGATATTTTAAAGAAAGCAAGCAAGCAAGCAAGCAACTTTGTATAAAATATCACGCATATTGTATGAGGGCACCCTCTAATTATTAATCTTCTTTTAAATGGCAAGGACCAATCCAGAAGCATTACTTTCAATTAAAAAGTTTTTTTCATTAAATTCAGAAATAACTGAGTTCTTCGATAGGAAAATAAACAAAACCATCTCCTTACAATTCTTCCATGTAGTAGCTGCTTTGAGTTCTAAATCTCTGTTTCGTTTCAATAAGGAAATGCTTCATTTCCATTCCTTTTTTGAGTTAAATTATAAATTAGAAAAAACAATAGCAAGAACTTTTACTTTAGCTTTTCCAAATATTCCATTATTTATCATACTTTTCACAGCATAAAAATTTAAAGAAAACACTTTAAAATATGTGAGTGTGGATGGCGAAAAAAAGCTCATTTCTCCTTATAAAAGGCGGTTGCCAACACTTGCAATTATATACAGGGTATATTTTGTTTTAAGATAAATAATTAATTTAGCTTCGTTGTTGGCTTTTTGAAAATCTTTTAATCAAATCAAATTTAATGTTTAGGCGCTATGTGCACTTTGTGGTCAAAGTAAAGTCACGCCCATGCAAATTTCTGTTTAAATTAAATCTTATTTGCTACTGTCCCTATACACTGCGACTTTATAAGTTTGAGGTTGAATATATAACTAACTACCTAATTGACGGTCTGCAATTTCGCGTAGGCGATTATTTATTTTAGTTTTTTATTTTTATTATTTTTCTTATTCAACTACACTGCCTAGAGCTTATTTCTGTTAAACATTTAGCATTAAATACTAAATAATGATTTTAAAATTAAAATAAATACATCTTCTAAGAGCTAGAGGGACTCACAACCAAAGTGTTCCTTGTTTTGTATGGAAAATCCCTTCATTTGCCCACCATCGTTTAATAAATAAAAAAAAAAAACATCTCTCTAAATTAGGTCTTTAATAGAAACACCCTTAAGTTTTTATTTCTTGTTATACTAAATTTATAAAGTATCCCTTTCACGTATGCTTCTAATATACAGGGTATTTTTATAAAGGTATAAACCTTTAAAATGGAATAAAACAAAATTAAAATTTTTAATATAAGCAATTTTATTTCGTGCTTGATTCCTTTAAATAAATATTTCATGATATTCTCACAAAATATTTATTACAAAAATATTATTATTTATTAAAAATAATTCCGAATAATTATAAATTACTTATTTCAATTGCATGTGCCCGTTGCTTTTTTAGAATTTTGTAAAGCTATTTACAAATATTTTTTATTTTCTGGTATTTTCACATTACATATGAATGGTTTCCAATGGCAACCCTTATGTAGAAATGATTGAAAATAAACAATGTTTTTTGTTGTTTTGAAATGTTTTGTAGTGTTTGTATGGAAGTGTCTTTGAGTCTTGCTGTCTATGCTATGTTGATTTTATGAAAAATTCTCATAGAATCAGTTTGGTTTTGGATATAAGACTCTTAGGTTTTTCTATACAATATTGGAGTAAAATTCACTGATGAGCTACTTGAGCAATAGTGAATTTCACTATATATCGCAATATGAATGTGCTCTCCCCCATACAATACATTTCAAATATTATTATTTTTATTTGAATAAATGTTTTATGAGAATATCATAAGATGTTTTTTTTAATAAAAATTTTTGTAATAAATATTTTGTGAGAATATCATGAAATATTTATTTAAAGGAATCAAGCACGAAATAAAATTGCTTATATTAAAAATGATTCCGTATAATTATAAATTACTTATTAAAATTTTTAAGTTGACATGATATTTATTTTTTTCAAAAGAGAATCTTTCTTTATTATAAATTCAATACGTCCTCTGGCATATAACCACCATGGCTGGCACGGATATATCTATAATCTGGAGCAGCAATTTTTGATGACTTTTTCTAACATTTCTGACCTTATATCGGCAATAGCATGACGAGTGTTATCCTTCAAATGATCAATCACTTCGGGCTTATCAGCGTATCAAGCTTACCACATATCTTCATAGAAAAGAATCCAGCGTTATTGAAACGCACGACTTTTGTGGCCAATTCATGGGTCCAACATTTAAAACTATGCGTTTACCTTTAATAAATCAATTGTAACACGAACTGTGACACGCTACGCGATCTTATTGAAACCACAGCCCCTGTACATCACAGTAAAGTCAGTAATCATGGCATTATAGCGGTCATCATTGACTATGTGTTCTGACCAGAAATAATTCCACTAGCCCATTAAGCACACCAAGCAGTCAGTTTTTTTCGGATGTAACGGCATCAACTTAAGAATTATCATCATGTTAAATGCGGGAAAATCTATTCAAACAAATGTGATAACCCCCGCCTGTAACTATCAGAATTAACCGCAGGCATCAGTTTATTCATTTATTTTTCGGGGATGAACTAGTAAATTAGGTTGTGGCGAGAAGGAAAAAGGAGTAGTGTTCGTGGACATTCGATTAGAATCAGTAGAGTTGGATATCCTACTATCCCCAATGAGCCTTTTGGCCCTCTCCTGTACGCGGTAGATCAACTACAAAATAGTCTGTAGTGGTGCGTCGGCCTATAAATGAGAGTTGTATTCCATCTTTGGACGGATATAGGTAGTATGAAAAGTACGAAGATCGGTTGGAGTGTAGTATCTCTTGCACCGTTTTAGAAAACTGGGGCACTTGAAAGAAACTAAAAAAACGTGTTTAGTCCATCGAATATCACACTGAATTTTCATGTCAAGAACATCCAGAGCGTCCGATTCCATAATCCCTATATCACCCATAGCAACCCTATGCGTAAGCATTCACCGTCGTTAAACGGCATTAAAATCAACTCTATTTACACGACCCCATTCCCAGATTATTTGTTATTTATGTTCAAATGTCAAACTAAATTAATCATAAATCACTTGACAGCTGAAAAAATGGCCAACAATTAAAAAAGTGTTGTTATAGTGATAACACCTCATAATTTCATAATCCAGTTTTTTTAATGTTTGCTTTATTCGAAAGATAATCTTCTGGTATTATTACTATCATTATTATGGTATTATTTAAATATTGCTTTTGGCATATGACCGTCATGGCTGTGTCGGAAGTAATTTAATTTTCTATGAATTTTTTACTAAAATTCTTAGCCTTTTATTGGCAATAACACGGCAAATGTTATCAGGCTTATCTGCGTAAACTATCGACTTCACATATCGCACGTTCTTGGAGGCCAAATTACGGGTCCGAAATGTGAGACTATATAGGTACCAAAGGTCTCTTTTAATTAATCCAGTAATGTTGCACCATCATTGACTGTAAGGTTCTGACCAGCAACGTTTGTCAGAAGTACAGACCAATGGTTCTACCAGACCATAAAACATACAAAACAGTCAGTTTATCGGCATATAAAGGTATTTCAGCATACACTCGAGGATTATCATCATCCATTCAACGAAAGGTGAGTTTCATCGCTAAGCAAAATTGGCTTATGAAAATCGGAATCAACATCAATGTTGTTTTGGGCCCAAATCGCGCAATTTGGAAGCATAAATTACATGAGAGCTAACAAAATAGTCACCAGTTAATAAGGTGTTGCCAACTTAAGGTGCTATATATCTATACAAA
This sequence comes from Trichopoda pennipes, assembly GCA_030448955.1. Classification (NCBI taxonomy): domain Eukaryota; kingdom Metazoa; phylum Arthropoda; class Insecta; order Diptera; family Tachinidae; genus Trichopoda; species Trichopoda pennipes. The sequence goes on from JASKUP010000023.1 coordinate 3,635,766, forward strand.
AAAATCAACAGCCGCCATATGGGTGTGTACATGAAACCTTGCTGCCTTAGCGACTGCTTAATTAAAATTTTATTTACAATTAATTCACAGAAATATTTCAACGCAATTTAATTTATGGGTGCTTAATTCTCGAGTACTAATTTAAATTCACAGATATTGATTATTGGAGGTGAAAGCAGGTCTCGGTGACTATTTCAATTACACTTTCTTATATCCACAGAAAACTTCTCACCAATTTCTTGGATAAACTAAAGATGTTTATTCAAACATTAATTAAAATAATTGTAGTCAAAAATTAAAGACAAGGTTTAAACAAAAACAACAATTACTAACGAATGATTTTTTTTTTTTTTGGGTATGATTTTACGTCATTATTTTTCTTTATTTCAGCTATTTTATTCAAAGTACGGTCACTTTGTAAATAATTAACTAAATTAATTTTAATTTTTAAACTCAATATAAACTTTCATAAGAATAGGGGTACTTACTTTATATAGAATTCTGCTGCGAAATTCCTTGTAAACAAAATCTTAATCCTTTTTCATTGCAACAAAAAAACTGTTTTACTATGAATTTCCTTTGTACAAAATACGGCTGTTTGCTACTAAGTTGTTTGGATTTTTTTCACTAGTAAATACAATACTGTTGTCATTTCCCTTGGTAAAAAGCGGCGTCATTACTGGGTGTTTGTTCGGCGAGCCCTTTTGTTGCGATGACATAATTTTAAAGCCGCGTTTCTAGATAGTACTGGAGAGTTAGTGCTATGTCTGTTAATATAAATAGTGCTGGGTGATGCCCCCCCGGGGGCACATTTATCGGTCGTTATAGAATACTTGACTATCTAGACCTGTGCTGCTGGGGGTATAAGGGAGCCCAGTCCCCTCAGCCAGGGTCAACTGGAAGCTCCACGTTATTTCCACGGGAATCAGTAGCCCACAGAGTTTCCGCTATTTGCCTCTTTAAGCATTTAGCTGTTTCTCTGACTGATTATTGAGGTTGGCCCTTCGGGAGTATCGTAGTGGTTGTGATTTTGCCGCCCCATACAGGTATTGTTTATGGTGGCCAGGATCATCTCACCTTTAATAACACCCACTGGTGAATGATCCAGATACAGTGAGCATGCTGGTCATGTGTTCTGGACAGGAGTTGAATAGTCTCCAGCTCTTCAGCAAGGAGTAGTGGTTTGCAGCCCTGCTCTGGAATCGCTGAAATTGCAACTAAGAAGGACTTGTTGCTAGAATTAGTCTTCGGCCTCCTAGGGCGTGAGTGGCGCTGCTTTTCAGTCACAGTGGTTTGACCACCATCTGATTAAGGCCCACGGCCAGGTGCAGATGTAAATCTTATCACGAGTGCTGGGTGATGTCGTTATTTTATAAGGGTCGTATCTAGTCATTCAGGTAAACTATCCTGCCACCTTTTTTTTTTTTTTAAAGACAAGTAGCACTTCAGGCATCAATGCCTATTTAGTCAAGTACCGTGCTACATTCTTTTTAGGAAACGAAAATAGAGAAGAGATGAAACAGGTGGTGAAAGTAGATGGATAGTCGGAAATTGACTGCCGTATAAAGACAAAACAGCGACCAGTGACTATGCCTTCATCGCTGAGTAGCCCCACCGGCAATCAATTTTTAATTTTGTAGTATAAAAAACCAAGGTTTTCGTTGGGAATCGAACCCACAACCCCCATACTAACAAGCTAGTACATTACCTACTAGCCTACAGAGGCAGCCATAATTGTGGAAGTCTCTTACAAAACTATAAATCTATAAAACCGTAAATTATGAATCGTAAAACATAAACTATCCTGCCACCTGGCATTTTATGCGGGGCTAATTTAATGTTTTCATCTTTTATTATTTGCTGGATAGGTGTATCCGTCTGATGGCATTTTTCGTTTGTTAGAGCACATGAATAGTTTCAGTATTGTGAAAATTGTTTCTGAGATCGGTTAAAATGCCAAAGTTTTAAAATTTTTGTTTTGTAGATTTCCATGTTTTTAAAAATGTACTTTTTTGCTAGGATGTAGTAATGTCATACATTCATCTATTTCCCTTAATGCGGGTCCGTGTTGTCAAGGTGTAATGCAAATTTATAGTCTTCTCTCTTTCATTTGTACTAACGTATGGGTTCTGAAAATCTTATTTTTGGTGCTCATCCAGTTTCTCCTATATAGGATGTTTACAGGTACAAGTAAGTCTGTATACTCCGTTGGAATTAAATTAATCTTGAAATTATGTTACAGAGTGTTGCTGGTTTTTAATGTTGTGACTAAAACTTTTTTGTGAAAAAGGTTAATTTATCTATATATATCTGGTCCTGAGTAAGTAAACGTGTGTCATGGTGTTGTATCAATTATCTCTGTGTCCTCTTTATTCCTGCTTTCAGTGTTGTGTTATGAAAGTGAGATAAAAAAGATGAGTCTTATGTTGTGAAACAATAAAACCAAGAAAGAAAAATCATTTTGTAACACATTTAATTTTAAGCATCCAAAAAACATAAAGAATTTTTAATTTATTAATTAATTTATTTATTTATTAGTGGTAATTTTGTGTATCCTCCCATTATTTTCTTTTATCCCAAAAATTATTGCCACGTTTTTTTAGCATTAAGCGAGAGGTATTAGGCTGTAGTGTCAATAGACCCAAACAATAAACAGTTTTATGTAAAAGTTACAAAGAAAAATAAAAATGTTGGTTATTAATATTTAGATTTGTTTGAGCTGTTTGTTAAACACAACAGCCAAACATCCGCTCATCAGGACGTTATAACATTAAAATATTTCAAAGAAAAGCACAAAAAAATTATAATTTACAAATAAATTAATACAAGGATAACAACGAAATATTATACCAAAAGTACCACTGCATGTGTGAAAAGAAAGCTATTTCCGTTTTCATAAACATTGTTTTAGATTTAACTTTTTTTAAATCTAAAACCATTAAGTGAGAGGCACTTTTATTTTAAAAGAAATATTTACCCACATCCTGGAAGGTAGCATGTAACGGTAAAACTGATGATGATTTTTTATTTTTAATTTTTTGCTTGCAAATCAAACAAATTTTATCGGGTTTTTCAACAAAGAGAGTGTTTTTCAATTGTGGTAACACCAACAACATCACAGTTTTGACATTTAGTTATTTGACGTATTCGTAGTAGATGCTTTGACAATTATTACAATGAATTCAATTTCGCAGAAAAATCGCCTTAAAGTAATTAAATTCCACTATGAAAATAGTGGCTCTGTTAAAATTAGATTTCGTAAAATTTGTGATATTTTCGGACAACATAATCGTCCTTCGGAGACCGCTATGAAGTATTTGATCGTTAAATTTGAGTCGACAGGCTCAATACAAAATGTGTCATTTAACTGAAAATATCGCATACGCGAGCCATAGTATTGAAGCAGATCCAAATTTGTCAATTCCTCGACATTCTCAACAGTTGAGGTTATCCAAAACCACCATATGACTAATATTGCAGCCATAATTACTAAGCTTTTCAATTCGTGCCTTGACCATGGTGAATTTTCGAATTGCTGGAAGCTTTGTTGCATTATTCCAATTTTTAAATCTGGGGATCGTAGCTTAGTCACCAATTCTATGCCCATAATTAAACAAAGCCCATTTGCAAAGATTTTTGATAATATTTTAAAGTGTACACTATTTGAGCATGTTAAGAGTTTTATTTCCAACCGTCAACACGGTTTTAAGCCAAATAGGTCTACAACGACGAACTTACTTTTATTAAGTCGTGAATGTTGTATTTGCTGTGGTGCGTAAACGCCAGTGCGATGTTATATACCCTGATTTTGCTAAGGCATTTGATAAAGTTAGCCATCATCTGTTACTACTCAAGCTTTGTACATTTGGATTTTCGAAAAATATTTCGGCATTTGTTCATAGTTTCTTGGACAATAGAAAACTTGAAGGTAAAATAGGTAATTCATTCTCTTGTAATATAATTGATGCCTATTCAGGTATTCCTCAAGGAACGCATATTGGTCCGTTACTTTTTTATAATTTTCATTGATGATTTACCATTGAATTTTAAGTTTTCCAGCTGTCTTTTATTTGTTGATGATTTAAAATTGTATTCTACTATTGGCGATATTGGTGACTACGACAAGATACAGATTGATCTTAATAAACTGTCTGACTGGTGTTTTAAAAATGACATACATATTAATGTCACATATGCTTATATTTCGAGTTCAATAAATTTTAATTATACCCTTGGTGGTTTCTTACTTAAACGTGTAGCTGAAGTTAAGGACTTAGGCGTTCTCTAATCATATCGATTATGTTATTTCTAGAGCTTATAGTATACTTGGTTTTATTAGAAGAAACTCTAGAGATTTGAAATATGCATACACCCTCAAGTCTTTATACATTTCCTTGGTTCGAAGTATCTAGGAATACTGTTCCATTGTTTGGAATCCTAGTCATTTAGGCCCATCAAATCGTATTGAACGAATTGAGAAAATATTTACTAAGACAGCTTTAAAATTGATTTGGCCACATGAAATACCTTCTTATGATGTTAGAAGGAAAATATTAGGCTTACAATCCTTAGAAGATCGTAGATCTTGCTCCTCAATATTATTTGTTTATAATATACTATCTGACAATATTGATAGCCCGGAAATTAAAAATTATTTTACGTTGTATAGTCCTCCTAGGGATTTGAGAAACAATCGCATGAATGTCTTTGCAGAACGAATTATGCAATTAATGAGCCGATTGCAAGATGTAATAGTTTTAATCCACACTTAAATTTTATTGTCAGTTATAATATGTTCAAGCTTCTTTTATTCAAACATTATAATTAAAATTGTAAAGTAATCTGTAAGAATTTACTTCTATAGATGAAATAAATAAATAAAGAAATTTTGGATAAAGATTTGACTTTGAAGCCTTACAAGGTGCAACTGGCTGACCGACCATTGACATCGTCTAACTAAAGATGTATACAACTGCTTCTTTATGATAAGGATCAGTGAACTCTGACCACGACAGATCGGACTTTATTTACTGCAAATGAAATTTGTTGTATAAAATTCACTTTGGGATCAAGTAAGATACCTAGATCAGACATTGTTTCAACTTTAATTAATATTCTATCGTTCAACAAATATTCAACATTAAAATGTGTTCTCCGGAAGAAACGCATACTGTTGCACTTTTTAGAATTGCGCTGCATAAGATTAATTTTGAACCAGGAACTAATCGCATCTAAATCATGTTGCAAGAAGATATGATTCGGATATTAATTATAAGTTTAAAAAATTTTTACATCACCGGCATACATGAGAATAAATGAAAACTTACTTATTACTGTTGGTAAATCATTGATGAACAGAAAAAACAACAATGGTCAGAGATGGCTACCTTGTGATAAACCAGATTCAATAAATATCTGCTTAGATATCAGATTCTTGAAGGAACATTTTTGTATTCTGTTCAACAAATAAGAGGAAATCCATCTTAAAGAGTCAAGTGTGAATCCCATGGTATTAAGCTAGTGTAATAAAAGCTTATGATTGATCTTGTCAAAGGCTTTACTAAAGTCGGTGTATATAGCATCAGTTTGTTTTTTTTTTTTTTTTGTTTTTGGAACAAATCCACCATTAATAACAGTTGTAAAATATAAGAGATTTGTAATTGTTGAGCAATCTTTTCGAAAACCATGTGGAGCAGGCGATACAATTGATCACGCTTGATAACAAATTTCATCCGTCATAATGTTTTTAATAAGTTTAGCTAGAGTACTAATCTTAGCAATGCCCTGTAATTTACGTTATTACTTTTACAGCCAGATTTGAACAATATAATTATAAACGAAACTTTCCAGAATGTGAGAAAATAACAATGTTCAATTGATATATTAAAAATGTATGTTACAGGAGAATTTAAAGCAGCAGCACAATTGATGAGTAGAGAATGCGGGATACTATCAGGACCAAATTTATATGATAATTTTATTTCAGTTAGATAATTAAATACAAATACTACATCAACAGGTGCAATAGATATATCCAAAATTGATAACTCAAGAAAAGGATATACAAAAGTTTAATCATATTATTCATCAGTATATGTCATTGAAAACAAAGCCAGCAAAAATTGTTTATTGTTAATTCATCATCAGCTATAATGCCATTTTACGCCTTGAGTACTTTCCTACAGAGTGGAAAAACTCCTTGGTAACTATGATTTCTAAGCCAGGAAAACACTACACAAAGGTAGAATCATACAGATCTATTAGCCTTTTATCAAATATGTATATCAAAGCTGTTTGAGAGAATACCAATAACTAAGCTGAACCCGATTTTGAGTGCGAAAGGATGTATTACGAACCATCAATTCGGTTTCAGAAAACAACATAGTACGATCCAAAAAACGCACAGATGGGTAAATGTGGTTAAAAAGACCTTTGAAAAAAAAAAATACTGTTCTACGCTATTTATTGACGTTTCCCAAGCATTCGTCACGGTATGGCCGAAAGGTCTTATATATGTAAGTTAAAGCTGAACTTGCCAGAACACTTATATAAGATTTCTAAAAAATTATTTAACTGATCGAATGTTTTTACTAAAAGAAGGAGATTTTCTAAGCTCGCCTCGGCTTATTAAAGCCGGACTGCCCCAAGGTAGTATTTGGGAACCCATTTTATATTTGCTGTACACATCAGATATGCCGATTGGTACCCGAGTGCACACATAAACATTTGCTGATGTGTGCACTCGGGCTTTTTTTAAGTATCCATAATATCGCCCAAATAGCTTCACAACATTTACAAGATCACATATTCAACTTGGAAAAATGGTTGAAGAAATGGAGAATAAAAGTGAATGAACAAAAATGTATTCATTTAACTTTCACACTGCGTATGGACTTATGCTCCCCTAATCGCATAAATAACCAAATGATACCACAGCTTTCAGACGTCAAATACCAGGTTTACCTCTTGATCGCCACCTTACATGGAAAAGTCACATAGAATCCAAACTAACACAAGTGAAATTAAAAGTAGCCCAACTAAACGGGCTTATTGGCAGAGACTCATCAACCCTCAGCTTGGATTGCAAACTTCTACAGTACAAGTTGATCCTCAAACCAATTTGGTACTATGGAATACAATTGTGGGGACTGCTTCAGCAAGGAATATTGAAAAAATTCAAAAGCAGCAAAATAAGTTTCTGCGAATAATCATAGTTGCTCCCTGGAATATAAAGAATTCGAACATCCACAAAGATCTAAACATGTCATCAGTCAAAGCAGAAATAAAAAAAATATGCAGTAACGTATTTAAAGAAGCTTGAAACTCATCCAAATACTTTGGCGCGTAACATTCTAAATGAACCTGGTTATATCCGACTAAAAAGAAGGAATACAGCTTTTCTTGGCCGCACACAAGAGGGATGACCGGCAGATGACCATCACTCACATACTATTTTGCCTTGCACTGACTGGACTTAATTTAAATTTTTAGACTTAGGATATGAGCAATTGTTGATAGTTCAAATATATTGAAGATACAATATTATCAAAAGAAAAAAAAAAAATAACAAAAATCATCAGCTTCAACAGAATCATAACTTGATTACTGGATGAAATGACACTGAGGAACGCTTGGTGTTTACAACATTGTAAAGTGATTTTGGATCACATTTAAGATTATGTCGAATTTTATTCAAATACATGTTGTAGCAAGAATGATTTATTATTTTTTTGTTAATTAAATAAAAATAAAAAATGATAATAATAATAATAATAATAATAATAATAATAAAACTAGAAAACTATTTGATATAAACAACGTAAAAATGGCAGGCTTAATTTTTGGTTTAATTTTTTAAAATAAAAGAAATATTTATTGGCTTTTATAAGAAAACTTACATTTTCTATTTCTTTTACTCGAACTCTCAGAATGTGTAAAGCATTTATTGCAGGTTTAACAACTTGGCAAAAGTATCTTAATTGCAAAAGTACTAAATTTCGTATCTTAAGCACAAATGTATCATCACTGTTTTCCACTATTAAAATGAAGAGAATAAAAAAGAGCACAACTTTCAAATATAGTAAAAAAATGTTCTCTTCTATATTAAATAGAAGAGTTTTTTAGCATCTCTTCCCAGTATTTTCTCCTACAAAAAATTTTTTTTTTACATCAAAACAGTATGTTGTTCTCTTAGTTTTGTTACAATTCTCTAAAATAAACAAAAATGTTTAGTTAGAGCACTTCATAAAACAAAACGATTATCATTAAAATTTTATTAATGAAATATTTTTCATCACAACAATGTTATTTATATATTTAAAAAACTATTTTTTTATTTCTAAAAATATTTAAATAAATATTTAAAATTTGCGATTGCAAAGATTTTTAGCAAAAGTCAAAGCATACCTCCATGCATGACCTACCCTAACGAAATTGTGACATGAAAATATATCCACCAATTTTTTGAGTATTTGTCACAAAAAACAACAACAACAACGCATACTTTTTCTATTTAAGAGATGTTCTTAAATTTATTCACTTGTTGTATGTGAAACTCTTCCCTAAAGTATTGGAACTTAAATCCACGAATGGTAAGAGAAATTCAAACAATTTACCAGTGGCCTTCTTAAATCGAACTTTTTTATATATTTATTTAATTATCTAATTTATTTAGCGCGAACTAAAAGTAAAGGGTTTTTCTACAAGAAGTTTGTTTTTTAAATCAAAATAAAACGAAAAATTTAAGATGATTAAAATTTTTATTGTATTACGAAGAAGTTCGACAATTGTAAATGAAAAATTATATCTGGTAAACGTTCACCACGACCACGCTAACAGATGTCGATTCTTTCATCAAAGTTGTTAAATACTTTTTGGCAAAATGGCGGTTCTATTTCGTTAATCCAATCACGAATTTTGACTTTTAAGGTCGATTCGATTGGCCCCCCTATGTCCTTAACATAGCCCCACAAAAAATAATGCAGTGGTGTTAATCTCACGATCTGGCTGGCCACTTAACTGCTGATTGTGGGGAAATTATGCGATCGGGAAATTTGGTTTGCATTAAATTGGTCGTTTCATTCGCTGTGTGCGAGATGTGGCACCGTCCTATTGAAATCACATGTCAGTGATATCCACTTTGTGAAAAATAGGCCAAAACCTATTTTGCGATAGCGTGATCCTTTGACCTTTACCGCATTTCCAGTCTCATCTTTTAAAAGATGAGACTGAGTCACAAGTTGAGCATGCAAAGACTTCTCAATAATCGCTCTAGGATTTTCAGAAGCCCAAATTTAGCAATGTTGCTGGTTGACATAACCTAGCAATTGCAAATGGAATACGGCCAGGCGCTGACATGAAACTTATCACATACATATCGCCAAAGTCCATTACTACACAATTATCACTAGACCTTACTCAAAGAACATTTCAAACCCGGACTGTAGAAGGTGACTTAATCTTATCTTATATTATAGTTTACATAAAAGTAGGCTGGCAAAAACTGAATTCGCAAGGGAACACGCATTAATTGGAAAGATTCCGATGAATTGGGGTTTATTAGAAGACCCAGAGAATAGCGTGTTGTACAAAAAATACTGTGAAGCTTGGCGGAGGTAGTGTGTTGGTCTATTAATGGTTATAGCATATGACCGATTTATGAAATAAATGGAATAGTGGACCTCTTAGTTTATAAAGACATTCTACAAAATGTCGTGATTCCATACGCAGAGAAGGAAATGCCTTTTAAGTGGAGGTACTAGCGTGATAACCCATAACGAATCTAACGATACATCGTTGGTAACAAAATTAATATTTTTAAGTGGCCGAATTTTTAAAGAGCACATCTGCCTGGAATGAAATTTATTCAGAGTTATTAACCAATTTAAATGATTAAATGTACCGAAGATGTGCTGCAGTTTTAAAAAATAACGGATACTCTACAAAATATTAAGTCTTTTTACCACTTAATCACCCAGTATTGACTATGTGCTTTACTTTTGTCCCCTTACAATAAATGTTTTGACAAATCAATGTTTTTTTTTGTTTTAGTTTACAATTTTATTAAAAAAATTTGTTTTAAGTTAATAAAAAATATCTATTCAATTTGAGTTAGCTTTTTAACAATTTATAGAAAAGTAGCTGTTCGTGCTTAGTTTTGTTCGGTACTATGTATATGAGTCTGTGTGTGTGTTAGTTTCATAAAACGAAGTCTGCTATAAAAGCACAGCGATTAAGGTCCATGAATAATAAGTGTCTGGCGAAAGATTTAAAATTAGAAAACCTTTCAGCAGCTCGTTTCTGTAACAAAAGTGAGAAATTTCTCACAAAAAAATACTGCAGTCAATGTTTTATACAATAGAAGTTAAAATCAATAATATTCTTTGTACAATAAAATAATAAAATGGTTCTTGAATTACTGTGGTTCACTCTGTGTAAAACAAGATGACTACAACATTTTCATATAAGAAATTTCGCACTTGAGTTACGAAAACGAGGCACTAGTTGCAGGTTGGATATAATTCTTGTTCTGGTGGCGTTTCTTATTTTCTAATTTATTAGTGCTAATTTAGCATTATTTATTATTTTTGAGATTTTGTCATATCAGCCTTAAAATAGCTTAACTAAACAATTTATCGTTTTGAAAATTCATGGAATTTATCACCGCTGCACGGTGGTTCATTTTACGAGAAGGCTGCCAAAAGTCCTTTTTTTCGTGGTCCCCAATTGTAAAATTTTTAAGTTCGTTCGAAAGTAGATACTAGTGTACCTCGGGAGCCAAAAAATTAAAACTTTATTTTAACTATATCACACTGAACAGGGTGATTCAAAATGAGCATTTACAAGATTTTGCGAAAATGAGAAAATTCTTAGTAATTTTTTGATTTTTAAACATCTATTTATTTTTGTTGTACAAGGTTTTTAAACAACACAAACTTTGTATAATAGCGTAATTTGTTAGCTATTAGCATAAGAAAACTGAAATACTTCTGATTAAGTTTTGATTTTTAGAAATTCATTTTTTTAGAGGTACAAATTTTTTCTAAATTCTCCTATTTAATAGAGCATAACTTCTAAAGTTCGTTAGCGAATGTAAAAGCACTGTGTCATAGCCCTAAATGTTCCCTATAGCACTAGAGCACTATAGCACTAAAGTAAGATGAAATTAAAGACCTTCTACCTGTAATATTTACTGTTGATTAACGGGAAATCGAAGTAAATTTTAAAATGCATCTCACAATGATTAATGGAAAAGTTGCACAAGCTTTAACAGATGCAAAAGCATCATCAAGCTGCATTATGTGCAAAAAGACATCAAGTCAATTAATTTTAATTTTTTTAATTTACGAATTTGGATTGTCCCCTCTTCGAGTATGAATACGTTTTATGGAGCATATTCTTAAATTGGGTTATGATTTGGATTTTGGTCTGTTGGGCCAAACAGTTAGAAAAATAAGGAAAATGAAGAAAAAAGAAACCAAAAAAAAAAGCAAATTCAAGAAAAATATTTAGAACAAGGCCTAATCATCGATCAGCCAAAGCAAGGGGAAGGGAACACAAATGATGGAAACACTGCAAGAAGATTTTTTTCAGATCCAGAAACTACAGCATCTATCACAGGAGTAGATTTGGAACTAATAAGGAGATTCAGTATTATTGTACAAATTCTAGCATGCAGCAGAAAGATATATGCAAAAAAATTTGGAGAGCACGCCAAAAAAACAGCTATACTTTACAACAAAAAATATTCTTGGAGATACATATATGCCATCCACAGTTCATAAAATTTTTTACCATGGGGAATAAATAATTCAACCCAATATTCTACTAATAGGAGATCTATCTAAAGAGGCGCAAGAAAAACGAAACAAAGACTATAGATTCTTTCGCGAGCACAACACAAGAAAAATTTCTAGATATTGTACTAATAAAGACTTGATTGTTATTTTATTATGCACACAAGATCTCTATATCTCCAATATGCGGCAAAAATGGAAAACTACTTCTAATGAACTAGACGTAGAAGCTAAACTGCTTCTAGAGGATGAAAGTCAAGGCTATTTAGAAGAAATATTTACTAAAATTTTTTAATTAATAGTAATTTTTCTAAACACAAGAGTTATCTGTATGTATTTCATCCTTTTACAATTTTTTGTACATTAATAAAGTATTCATCAATTTACAATAAAAGTTTATATATACGACTAGGATTTATCTAAAGTAATTTTGAACCAATAAATATATTTTTTAAGTTTTTGCTACTTAATCAGCTAATTTTTAACTCAAATTGTTTTAAAAAACCAACCTTTGGCCTTCGTACTAAAAATTTCACGGTGGCTAAAGCTTGGCCCTATCTGACTAAATTTAAGTTTTTAATAAGTATAAATTTTAAACATGAATCAAAATATAAGACTTTATGTAAAACAAACTCTTTGAACAAGTTGTAATACTTTACTTTCGTACCAAAAATCACCTAAAACTTAGAATGCATTTTTAAACCTATCACAACTATTTTTCTAACCAGTCGATTTTATGTCTTAAACGAAAGCCTATTATCTCACCTAGTAGACAAAAAAACCCCGTACGAAATTACGATCCGTTCAAAAGTTATATATTTGTATATATCGTAGAAAGACAAGTGAATTTCTCACACATTAGCATAATATAATTTAAGCGTTTAAGTGTTTGTCACCCCCTTTCTGTAATGCGAACGTTTTTGTATTGACTTTGCTGTTGCATCATTTTTATTGCTAAAACAAAAAATCATTCGGTTAGTTTACAAATTGCAATTCATTATACCAATTAATAAATTACATAAAGCAAAAATCAATCAATCTTTTGGTAGAATTTTAGATAATAATAGAATTTATTGTGTATAACCGCAAAAAAGTTGAAAAAATTAAATAAAAAATAAAATCGATAAAAATTAATGAAGGTTTTTCATTGATAAGAAAACTAATGAGGAGGAAGCTCACGCTCTTTAGTTCGCAATAATAAATATTTGAATTATAACAATATCAATGAATTTAATTTAAAATGTATTTATAAAGGGTGTCCCAAAATTTAGGAGATTACCTTTGAATAAATGTTTTTTCTTAGTTAAAAGCAACAAATTATGGGTATAAAAAGCAAGGATAGGTATCCTGCTCGACTTTTTCATTCATTTCGCTAACACGTTATTAAAATTCGTTGATGCAGTATGAAATTAACATCTTAAATGGGAGGGCGGCTGGTAACGAACCTGGATTCTAAAATAAGAAAATTACGCTTTGTTAGCTAGCGAAGTGTTCCAGTTTTATCGCCATAAAATTTCAGCTACATTGTAATGCCAAAAGTCACGATGATCGTTTTTGGCGACAAAGTATAAGCCGAAGGAGTTCTTATTTTATGTTATAATTATTTTTACTTTATAATTATCTTTATAGTTTTAAGCTGAATGAATTGTTATTTTAAATTTAACGGCAGCTCAGTCCGCAATGCCATCTGGCAGGTTGGTGTAACTAGTGGCTCGCTAGTAAAATAGCGAACAGCTGTTTCAGACAGCAGCTGACGGTAGCTAGTGAATACAGCCGTTGGTGTTGTGTACATCGACTGGCGTATGTGTGTTTGGGTATGGGTGTGTGTTGGCAGAATAGGTATAAAAGGGCGAATATTATGAATAATAAATGAGTTGGTGGGCAGCCGGCCGACACATAACAGGCTAATGCTGGGAAGTCACAAATTGGGCAGTGGTGTTTACCCCGCCTGGTTTGTGTCTACAGTCGCTACTGGGAGTGCTCAGAGGAGCGTTAAATTGTGTTCTAGTGGTTATTATCCTGCGCAATTTTCTATGTTTCTGGGCATTTCCCTTGTACTCTAACTATTATTTCGTTGTAATGGTCATAGTAGTACCAGTGAGGACACAACCTGGGCAGTGGTGTTTACTCAGCCTGATTTGAGCTACTAGGAATAACCAGAGCAGCGTTAAATTGTTTCTGGGTATTTCCGTCGTACACTAACGAGTACCTCCTGGTACTGGCCATAGTAGTCTGGTTTGTGACTACAGTCGCTACTGGGAGTGACTAGACCCTTCGCAATTTTCGGTGTTCTGGGTAATTCCCTCATACACGGCCTATTACCTTGTGGAGCTTGCCATAGTAGCACCAGTGAAGTCAGAACCTGCGCATTGGTGTTTACCCAGCCTGGTTTGTACCTACAGTCGCTACTAGGAGTGGCCCGAGCAGCGATAAATTGTGTTCTAGTGGTTATTACCCTGCACAATTTTCGCTCATCTGGCTATTTCCTTCATCCACTAACTGTGAATACATGGTAACAGCCCAGCGATACCTCCCCACACCATTGCACAACACAAGAAGCAAACAGGGTGAGCTGCCTTTAAGAAGATTGGTGGCAAATAAAGGTTAAGGATTTTCACCGAATCTACCAGCCGCTTTTTAATTCAAAGTTGGCACGACACAACCCTGGACATCGTTGAGCATACCTCAGTAACCAGTGGAAACGTGTCATTATAACATAAATGGATGGCCTTAAAATTTACATACTCGGGGTATATAGCAGGTTTTCTAGGTAAACAATCATTAAAAAAATTAAAAGCTTCTTCAGAAAATATTTCTTATAAAAATGAAAATTATTAACAATTTTTTTTTGTTTTTATAAGAATTAATTTCCTAAAGAAGCTTTCCAAAGGAAAGCGAAATATTGAAAATATATTGTTAAATTTAATTAAAAGGGTTCCCTATTTTTTAAAGAAAAAAACACAGAAAATTCAAATTTAGTGGGGAATGTTTATTATCATTTGGAAGAACATTTTTTGGCATTTACTTCTTGAAGATTATGTCTTCAAAATGTTGGCCGCGGCTACGTCTCAGATGGTCCATCCGTTTAGTCCTATGACTCGTTCGAGCATTTCGAGTGGTAACTGGCGATTGAATGAATGCTCCAAGGCCTGAATCGAAGCGGGATTGTCCACATAAACTCCCCACAGGAATAGGTCTAACGGTGTAATATCACACGATCTTGGTGGCCAATCGACTGGCCCAAAACGTGAAGTTATTTGCTCAGTAGTAGCGCCGTCTTGTTGAAGCCAAATGTCGCCGAGTGCAGGCATCAAATAGTCGGTTATCATGGCACGATAACGGTCACCATTGACGGTTACGTTTTCACCGGCATCATTTTTGAAGAAATATGGGCCGATGATTCCATCGGCAAAAAAAGGTTATTGATACTAGTGTAACTACATCATACAGTGGGGGATTTGGAAAAATGGTAATAAATTCTCTAGTTTCTGAACGGTCTATCCGATTCTATTGAAATTACACATGGCTATGGCAGAGTTTTAGATGTAGTGCAATTTTTTTGTTTGGACATTAAACGGTTTATAGAATCGGCATCGTAATGCCTTTCTTTATCCACAGATTTTAGAAATGATAATAAGTGAAAACTAAAAAAATTTTTAAGATCTACAGAAATACTTCCATTTCTCTTTTCAATTTCCGCTGTGCATCGTTCTTAATCGTCGACATTTTTTGCAGTATTAAAACATTCGCGAAAATTATGATGCGCTTAATTCATAATATGTGATAAATTGGTGTGAATGACAGGGACCGAAATGATGACTGTAATGATAATTTTTGAATAGTTTACCATTACCGACGTTCTCGAGTATAGGAATGATAACGACAGACAGGACGATTATAATCGCCATATCTGCCGTTATACTAACCTACGTGAGTTGGAATGCGAATGGGAATTATAAAAATAATGACTTTGTTTGCATATCTCAGTGTTATCCGCCTGAATGAGACCAACTCGAGTAACGATTATGTAGGCAACGTTTGTTGAGTTGAATGTGTTGAAAGCCATGTTTTCTTAATTTAACATCACAGTGATGTCTACATGAGTTAGAACGTAAACAAGAACAACAGAAATAACGATTATGATTACGGCGTATGTTTAACGGCGTAATTGCTTCGAAACAAAATCAACTAAAAGAACGATTACAATGGACATATTTACTTCTAGCATAAAAATTAATTTGATTCTGTTTGCTTAAATCACCTCCCCCCGGGGGCACATAAATATGGTCTTTATAGAATTTCACTATCTAGACACAGTGCAACTGGGGGAAAATGAAGCCCAGTCCCCTGAAGACAGCAGGGGTTCAACTGGAAACTCCAATTTATTTCCACGGGAATCAGTAAGCCGCAGAGTTCATTATTTGTATCTTTAGACATTTAATAGTTCTCTGACTGATTATTGAGGTTGGCCCTTTATGGGAGTATCGTGGTGGTTGTGGTTTCGCAGCCCCATACCAGGTCTTTTGTTTAATATGGTGGCCAGGATCATCTCGCCGTTAATGACACGCTAGGTGAATGATCCAGTCCAGTGTGCATGCTAGACATGTGTTCTGGACAGGAGTTGGAAAGTCTCCAACTCTTAAGCAAGAAGTGATGATTTGCAGCCCTGCTCTGGAATCATAGAAAGTTCTGTTGCATAGAATTATAGCTTCGGCTTCCTCGGACGAGCATGACGTTCCAAATTATGCAGTGGTTTGGTCCACCATCTGATTAAGGCTGCATGGCCAGGCGCGGATGTATATCGAATCACACAGTTGCTTAAATCACCATCACAGCATTGGCGTCGTGAGTTAGTTCAACATCACAGCAACTTTTTCGTGAGTTATACCGTGAAAGAGAACGACAAGAGTGACGACTATAATCAACGCGTTTATTTAGTTTACCATTACACGGAGTGGTAGAGAATGCACGAACATGACTAGCAAGATGATTATGAAAGCCATGATTTCTTAATTTACCATTACAGTGCCGTTCACGTCAGTTAAACCAGAACGACTGCACAGATGACTAGTTCAACATTGTATTGACGTGTTCGGGTTTTGGAACGTGAACAAGATCGAGACAGAGTGACAACACGATGTCCGCGTGAGTAAAAGCATGAACGAGAACGACATGTTTGATGACAGTATTTGCTTAGTTTACTATTACACAGAAGTTCACGAGTGCTAGAACGAGAGCGATTGCTTACGTTACTGTTACGTGAGTTACAAAGTAAACGAGACCAACCAACATAACGATTATAAAGACAGTTTTTCTTTATCTTGAGTATTGGAGCATGTAGGAGAAAAAATGGCAAGACGTTTATGACAGCCACATTTCCTAAATTTATCGCAGCAACGACAACATCTTGGGTAAAAGCGTGAACAAAACAGACTGGCATAAAGATAATGATGGCCATTTTTGCAGAATTCGTAGACTTTCTTAACCAAATCACTCAAAGCAATCTGCAAATCCTGTTGAGTCTTGCGTGCCATTTTAATGGCTTTTAAATTGTATTTAAAAGAGGGTTTCTTTGAATTCGGATGATTAGCTTCGCCATCAGCCTGAATGTCTGAAGAACTTTGTAAAATGGCTGATTCTTCGTTAACATCCATTTCAATCTGCTTTACACTTTTACTCTTCTCAGCTTCCATTTATTCTTCGTATTAAAAATAATTTATTTTAAACATATTTTTTTTAATGTTCACGTTATTTACGTTTCAGCTATTTCTTGTGTTATTTTCCTTGCTCATTCTACAGATGCTTTTGTTTTTCTTAACTTTTTTTTATATGTGTTAACGATTGTGTTTCTTTATTAAGCTTATTTTATCGCCTTTTTATCGTTGTTTCTGTTCTGCTCATGCAAACGTTTTAAAAGTTTTGTTTATAAATGGAATGCACTTATCTGATCGATTGCTGAGACCCCCTGGATTAAATAGGAAATAAAAGCAAATTATTGTTTTACATTTATTGTTATTTAATTTCATCATATTATTAATTTATGCATGACGTCTGTGTATTTTTGCTGTAAATTTTCTTAAAAGCTTCTGTTAAAAAATATTCAAGATATATTCTCAGATTTAATAAAATTTGTGAAAATTTTATTTTATAGACAGGGTGTTCGCTGGGAAGGTATACTACATTAGTCCAGACAGTTAATATTTGGCAAATAAAAATATTCGATAAACCAACGTGTTTTAATCGTTAAAACATTTTATCAAAATCAATCATCGATTACTGTGACGATGAGAAAGTTACGTGAAAGTTTTGAAAGAAACAACGTGCCAACAAAACACGCACTATTTATCGTGCAGTGAATAATTTCTAAGAAAGAAGGTTTGTAGGTCATAGGCCCAAGCATGGACCACAATGTACTGCAAGATCGGCTGAAACCATTACTGCTCATCAAGAAAGTGTTCAAAACAATCCATTAACCTCAATTCGACGTCGTGCTCAGGAGCTTTGTCTTTAAAGAACAGTAAGAAATTGCATTTGTTTCCATATAACAATCAGTTGATATAAAAAAAAGTTGATACAAAAATATAGCGTAAATGCTATCGTACATGTGCCAATGGGATGTTACAACTGGCCCATGAGTGGCGAGGCACATTTTCATTTGAATGAATATGTGAATAAATAGAATAGTCTGTTCTGAGGAATGAAAAACCCTTAAATTATTCCAGAGTCACCTTTGCATCCAACAAACGTGACAGTCTGGCCTAATGGTAACTGTGAATAGAGAGCGATATCGTGATTTGACTGCTCCGGTCTTTGGTTGGGGATGTCTGAAGAGTAAGGATTATGCAAACAAACCAGAAACGCTTGAGCAACTCCAACAAAATATTAATAAAGAAATTGATGAAATACTGCTTGGAATGTGCCCCCATTTGTGAAGCTAACAGAGGCGGACATTTATCTAATATTGTATTCCATACATAATTGCCGAGATTAAACAACAGGTAAGTTCTGTTGTTAAGGTCGTATCTACCCATTTAGGTAGAATGTCAGCCACGTGGCACTTTATGCCAATCTCTCAATACCTCCGTCTTTTATTATTATCTAAGTGCGTGTGTCCGTCGGAGGGTTTTTCATTTGTTCGTGTCTTTACCTGTTCGTTTATAATGACACTGTTGAAAGTTTTTGTTTTGTAGATTTTCCTGTTTACAAAAATGTCTAGTCGTCGTCCTTTTTAGCTAGGATCTAGTAATGTCATACATTCATTTAAATATTTCCCTTGGTGTGTGTCCGTGTGTGTCAAGTTTTATTTAAAAGTCAAAATTTTGTGATCTAGTTTTGTTTGATTTAAGTTTGCTGTCAATTCGCCAAATATGGCGGCTCTTTAAAAAAATTATTAAAATAGTTGGGAATAATTTTACGACAACCCGCGTCACAGAAAGAACACTGAAGATGGCATATAGCCGAAACCGGTTTGTTCACAAACTAAACTTGGCGCGGGTTGACGTAAAATCATACCCAAATAAATTAAGCCCCGTCGGAGAATATGTTTCTGAAACGGAAGAGTACCTTCCAAGAGGTGATCTCAATACCAACAAAAAATTGCGAGTAGGCAGTTGAGCTTTGAAAAATTTGTATTGCACAACTTTTAACTTTTATACGCCCTTTTTTGCTTAAAATATTCAAGTTTAAAGCGTTTTTCAACACGAAGTTTGTTTTCTAAAACGAAAAATTTTGATTAAGATGATTTAAATTTTATTGTATTATGAAGAGTAAAGTTCGGCAATTATGAATGAAAAATGATATCTGGTAAATGTCCACCACGACCACGCTGACTGATCAGTTTTGCAAAATGGCGGTCCTATTTCGTTATAGAATTTTAAGGCTGAAATCGATTCGATTGGCTCCGTATAGACTCTGTACTTAATATAGCCCTACAAAAAATGATACATGCAACTGATAATTGTAGTGCAATTTTGCGATCGGGAAATTTGGTTTGCAATATATTGATAGTTTTATTGACTGTGTGACATGTGGCACCATTCTGTTGCCAAAGATATCTACGTCGTCAATAATAGGCCGAAATTGAGTTGTTAGGATCTCGCGATAACGTGATCCATTGACCGTTACCGAATTTCTAGCATCATTTCTGAAAAAAAAACGGCCGAATCACGCTTCCAGACCATAAAGCTCTAGGATTTTCATAAGCCCAAATGCGGCAATTTGCTTGCTAACATACCCCGACAATTGAAAATGGGCTTCGTCTAAAAAAACGATTTTATTCAGAAAAACTAACCGTTTGTTTCTGAATGATTTGAGCGAATCTACGACGATGTGAATGATTTGAGCGAATCTACGACGATGTGAATAGTAAGTCGGCTTCAATTCCTGCACAAGTTGAACCTTGTAAGGCTTCAAAGTCAAATCCTTACTCAAAACTCGCCATGTTGTAGTTTTGGATAACCCCAATTGTTGAGAACGACGAGAAATTGACAAAATTGAATCGGCTTCAACGCTGTGGCTTACGGCTGCGATGTTTTCAGTTGAACGACTCGGTCGAACACGGGTTGATGTTTGCACATTTTTTATAGAGCCTGTCGTCTTAAATGTAATAGCGGTCTCAGAAGGACAATTATATTATCTGAAAATATCACGAATTTTACGAACTACAACTTTAACAGAACCACCATTTTTATAGTGAATTTTAATTATTTTAATGCGAATTTCGTGCGTTGTAGCCAGTGCCAATGCATCTACTACGAATACGTCAAAAAACTCAATGTAAAAACTATTTTGTTGTTGATATTGCCACAATTGAAAAATAAACTTCTTGTTGAGGAACCCGATACAATATCGTAGGTTAAGTTTCGTCAACTGATGTAATTAGGTTTCTATTCTGAATTGTTAACATTCATATATTGACCGAATGAAAGTTCTCTTAAAATCAAAATTCTCTTTATATTTAGAACAAAATATTTACGAGTGCCACTTCTTGACTTAATTGATTATTGTCTTTAACATATTTTATTCACTATCAGTTAAATAATTTAAACGTTTACAAACGTTTGTAAACGTTTTCTAGATTCCATGACTCATCATGGGCAGCACTTGTGATAATAGTTCTAGTTATACAAATCAGTTTTATTATAAACAAATTAATATTAATTTTATATTTCACAAAAAAATAACAATTGTTATCGCTAATATCGTAAAGACTTTTTTCATTTCAAATTTAACTAAATTTTGGACTCATTTCATTGCATTTCATTGAATAACCGTTAAGTTTTCCATAACTTTTCTTACTCATAACTAATTTAAGTTTAAGGAGTTGGTTCCTGTAATTCCAGAAAATATCCTCCTTGTGTATAAGTTAATTAAGAAAATACACTTTTTCGATAACCTGGCACGTGGTACCTGAACGTTAATACAGAATGTGGTACATGTTTTTGTAATAAAAAATCGTTAAAAGTATTTTTTTAGTTAGATAATGCATTAAAGAAATCTAATCTTGATACCTATAGATCCAGGCTGAGTAAAGGCTATTCAAATTTATAGCATTTCAAAGTTTTGTGGTATCATCTTGATCACTTTTCCCCTATTGTCAGAATCTTCTTCTTTTTCCATTGTTAGACTGCTTCACTGCTTCCAGAGTGCCAAAAACTAAAGTCTTTCCCCCTTCTACCAGTTTAGGAAATCACTCCACGAAAATTTCATTCAATATCGTGCTTTTTGGCCTTGACTACACTCCAGCTATCCAGAGAGCCTAAAGCGAAAGTCTTCCCCCATTCTCCCACTTTAGAAAATGACTCCACGCAAATTTTTAGTTCATTCGATATCGTTCTACGCCACGTCTTTTTAGGCGGACTGCACTTCTGCTATCCAGAGTGCCTAAAGCGAAAGTCTTACCCCATTTTCCTAGTTTAGGAAATCAATCGACGCTAATTTTTGGTTCATTCGATATCGTTCTGCGTCACGCACTTTTTGGCCGGACTGTGCTTCTGCTATCCAGAGTGCCTAAAGTCTTTTCCCATTCTCTCATTTCAGGAAATGACTCCACGCAAATTTTTAGTTCATTCAATATTGTTCTGGGCCACGGACTTTTTGGCCGGACTGTGCTTCTGCTATCCAGAGTGTCTAAAGCTAAAGTCTTTCCCTATTCTCCCAGTTTAGGAAATGACTCCACGCATATTTTTAGTTCATTCAATATCGTTATGGGCCAAGTATTTTTTGGCTGGACTGAACTTCTGCTATCCAGAGTGCCAAAAACTAAAGTATTTTCCTATTCTCTCAGTTTAGTAAATCACTTCACACAAATTTTTAGTTCATTAAATATTGTTCTGGGCCACGTACTTTTTAGCCTGACTTCACTTTTGCTTATGAAGGGTGGTTTTATAACTCTCCAATATTGAGTTACCTTGGCGATTATGCTTTGGATCAGACAACAGTCTCGCTATTTCCAATTCTATCAATGCGATTATATAAGAAATTAAGGAAAACAATTCATGCGCTTCGCTTCGAGTTCTTTACTTTTATAATCGTATTTCTGACACTTCCATTCGACACTCTGACAGCATGTTTCATCCATCGCCAGCTAAGTGTCGATCTGTTTTTTCTTAGTAGACTAGAAAATTATCACCTTCCGCACAGCTATCTGTTGACATGTCACTGCTTAATTAATAAAGCGATCATCAGGTTTTATGATACGGATTTAATACAAATCCAGCTTTTAGCAAGTCATTAAATGAGCGTAACACTCGCTTTTTCTAACTTAATTACAGCATGAGATCAGCTAGCACTGCAGTAAAAAGCAACGGAGACAGGCAAGCAGCAACCAGCGTTTAAAGATACGCCTTCTCAGCGCCTTCCAAGTTGCACCTAGTCATAGAGTCAAAAGCTTTCCTGAAATCGGCATATATTAAGTAGAATTGGATGCACCTTTTAACAGGCTGTTCAATTAAAACTTAAAAAAAATAAATTCTGAAATTATAATTATTGTATTCAGTATGCAATCGCAATCACAATAAGTGCGGTTTTACACACATCAACTTTTGTTGCTCAAGTTTTGTTGTTTCCATTAGAAGGAAAGAGAAGGGGTATAAAGCCTTCTCTTTCTTTCTAATGGAAACAACAAAACTTGAGCAACAAAAGTTGATGTGTGTAAAACCGCACTAACTAATCGTTTTTCAACGTTTGCTTATTGCGTTGTTTTGTTTTGTTTTAAGATAAGAGAATGAAATTATTTGAGTGGCAAACGTTTACTAGTCAGTATAAAAAGAGAAACCCCGATACAATATCGGTAGCAGTTCCATGTTAATTGTAGTCGAGTGAACAAGCAAAAGTCAATAAAGCAAATTATAAAAAAGAATAAAATAAAATTTGAATTAAACTTAAAAATATAAACAAACAAACAAAAAAATGAGTGGAAGTGAAAAACAAACAGCAATGGAACATGAAGTTGCAGGGGCTGAACAAACCAGCCAGACAAAGTCCCAGTGTGCTACAAACAATGGCGAAAGAATTGATTGTATGAAAAAATTCAAAAAGGCAATGAAACAGGCGCAAAAGGCCCAAAAAATGTTGCAACATGTTATGGACGAGATGGCTCGAGAAATGCATGAGAACAAAAGAAAAAATAAAAGCAAAAAAGAGGATGACAAAAGAAGGCATCGCTCTCGTTCTCGTGATGTTAGAGATTGCAATGATAATTCGAGTAGCGATACTAATTCCAGCTCTTCTTCCACTTCAAGTTCCAGTGACAGTGAGGTAGAGTTTGTTTCATGTTATTACCGTGGTAAAGAAAACAATACTTATCACTGCCATCCTCATCATCATTTTCATCACGGCGGCAAGCATATGAAACAGCGTCATCATAATCATCATCATGGTCCCCATGGTGGTGACAGACATCATCACGGTCGATATGGTGGCGGCAGACATCATCACGGCCGCAGAGATCGATCTCATTCTAGAGGTCGTGATCGCAGAAATTCTCGTTGCCGTTCTCGTGGTCATTCCAGAGGTCATTCACGTGGTCACTCTAGAGAACGCTCCCGTGGCTACTCAGCTACTCGTGCTGGTTATCAACAGATTCCTTCAATTTGTGGTGTTTCACGTTGCAACGCAGCTAATACAACTGGAACAATTGAAGATCGCTTGCCAATAGCACTAACACTTTAATTGTGAAATTTAGAGTATCATAAAAATAATGTCATGCGAAATCAAATTAACCAAAAATATTAATTAATTAAAAGATATTAAACAAAAAAAATAAATTAAAGTTTTTTATTTTATCCAGCAATAACGAGCTAAATCCATTACGGATTAGTGAATTGTTGCAGTTTTCTCTAAAATTGCAGTGCGGAATTCGTAAATACTGCTGACAACTTAAATAGACTCTGTATATATCGGGTGTTTTTTTAAAGGTATAGAACTATAAGTTTTGACTGGTGACCATTTTGTTAGCTATTTCGATATAAAATTAAACATAAAAAAAGAATTTCATTGACCCCGATTTTGTTTAGCGATGAAGCTCACTTTTGTTTGAATGGACACGTCTTCACTCCATATTTGGAGTGTTGATAATCCTTAAGTGTATGTCAGAAAAACAGACTATTTGGTGTGCTTTATGGGATGATAGAATCATTGGTCTATACTTCCCTAAAAACGATACTGGTTACATTTAAATTACCGTTATTTTGCCAGTAGCACTAACACTTTAATTGTGAAATTTAGAGTATCATAAAAATAATGTCATGCGAAATCAAATTAACCAAAAATATTAATTAATTAAAAGATATCAAACAAAAAAAGAAATATAGAAACAAATAAATTAAAGTTTTTATTTTATCCAGCAATAACGAGCTAAATCCATTACGGATTAGTGAAATGTTGCAGTTTTCTCTAAAACTGCAGTGCGAAATTCGTAAATATTGCTCTGTATATATCGGGTGGTTTTTTAAAGGTATAGAACCATAAGTTTTGTCTGGTGACCATTTTGTTAGCTATTTCAACATAAATAGACTGACTGACGGCTAAAAAGCGCTTTGAAATTGAGCATGAAAAAAGATTTTCGTTGACCCCGATTTTGTTTAGCGATGAAGCTCACTTTTGTTTGAATGAACACGTCTTCACTCCATATTTGGAGTGTTGATAATCCTTAAGTGTTTGTCAGAAAAACAGACTATTTGGTGTGCTTTATGGGAGGGTGGAATCATTGGTCCGTACTTCCCTAAAAACGATACTGGTTAGATTTAAATTATTTATTTTTATAGTTCATCTGTGGGTTAGAAGCTGTGCTTTCAATAAAACGACGCAATATGTTCGTGCCATAATTGACTTATTGAGGGAAGCATAGTTTCCCGTTTCGGATGCGTAAATTTGCCTCCAATCAGTTCGAAACAGTTGTGCACTTGGAGGACCACATACACCGCATTATTGTCGATATACGATATACAATGACTTGGACTCTAGATTAGAATAAGTCTGAGTCAGTCGTGGCGGTCGTATGTTTAAATTATAATGCCAGAAGATTATATTTCAAATAAAGTAAATTTCATGTCAATTTAAAAACTTCATCTTTGTTTTATTCCATTTCAAATTTCTCTACCTCTATAAAGAATACCCTTTATAAAGAAGCAACATAATAAGAAATAACTGGAGCCACAGCAGACCGTGGCGTGGTATGAATTTAGCATAATTTTACATCAAAGTGCTTAAAAAAGCCGACATATCCTCGTTTGGTTTTTTATTTTAAAATGCTTTTCGCTATTTTATTTCTCGTTCATCCATCTTGTACTGGCATCCCTGATAAGTTCCACTTGAAATTTACGAATAGCAGCTTTTGCCAATTGCTAAGAAGTTATCGATAATCTTTATTTTATAATTTAAGCAACTAATTTTTAATTCAAAAAAGTAAATTTTAACAAGAAGTGATTTTATTTTTAAGCATGATAAGCTCAGTCGACCTATTTTTTAAAGAAGATGTGCAAAACATTAATTAGAAAGAACGGGACAACTTACATCTCTTAGAACTAACCTGCTCTCTATGATTGTGTGTTTATGTTTAGCATCTTTTTTAAAATTCGAAATTATATTAAAAGTTTGCTTTAAAATGAATCCACACTCTCTGCCATTCATCCGGAGTGCAAGCTGGTGGACTATTAAATTTGTCTGCTATACCCTTTCACACTTCATCTGTATTAGCTTTGGTTTCACCAAAAATCCGTTTCTTTCGATAAGAGAGTCATTAGTATATACATACATATCTGTTACCGTCACAAAATGAGGCGCTGTAGGTGATAAGTTTAATTTCACATACATGATAAATTGCACCTTATCACGGATTCAGGAAATTTAACTTGTTTTAAAAACTGAAAATCAGTGATTTTTTTTTTAATTTTTATAAAATTTATACCCACCAGCTTGTAGAGAAAATCTATAATGGACACCATTTGCTTATTGTCAAAAGCTAACCGCAAAATATTTCCATGTTGAGCCATTTTTCTCCGTTTATTTTTGTATTGTTTTTTTTTTTTTAATAATACAAGTGATATTTCCAACATTTTAAATCTTATTTTATTTTAACTTTTTTCGCTTTATTTAAAAACTAAATACGTTTATTTTATATAAATATTTATGTATCAGTTAATTAATTAGAATACAAAGTAAAATTAAAAATATTTAATTTATCTTCATATACATATCTATTTTGTTTTTTTTTTTGCTTTTTTTTAAACTTTAACAGAACGCTTTTATAGTAAGAAATTTTATAGAAAGAAAAATATGTATATTAAAAATTGATTTTAACAAATAAAATAACTTATATTTAAATAACATTGAATTATTTAAAATAATAAAGCAATGAAGGATAGATATGAAGGAGCAAAAGCGATTTAATTGTTAAAAGCTTTTTTTTCTAATTTAATAAATTATGCATTGATTTGTATAATATTTTGTTAAGGTTGTTTTTATTTTATTATAAAAATATATTTTACTTAAAATTTAAATAGAGCAATAATTGTTTAATTATAATTAAAAACTTTCAATAACGAAAAGAAATTGTATTAAAATACATTGTTTTTATAAAATGTGTAAAGAAAAACATCAATCAAAAACAGTAATCAATCATAATGGTTGCAGTAAACTTAGGTTGGTTTTCTTTTTTAATTAAATTTAAATCAAAAAATAAATTAAAACATTTTAAATAACTTCAAATTTAGAGTTTAATAAAGTTAAATTAAATTCAATTTCATGTTTGTTTAAAATCAAATTAATCAAAAAAGAAAAAAAAAACAAATGCAAAAATCATATAAATGCAGTCATGCAAATTTTCTAGTCATTATTGATTTTTTTTAAAGTTATAAAATTTCAATTTTAAGAGGACATTATTAGGAAATATCGCTTTTAAGTAAAATGAAATAAAAACAATAATTAAAATTATATTTAGTCTAATAATGGATCTTTTGAAGAATAATTAGAGAAAAGATATCCAATTTCGGTAATTAAATATCATCAGCATCATCATTATCATCGTCACCATTATCATCATTATTATGTTTACGGAGACCTTAAACACCTAAAAATAGACGAAATTCTCTCTTCGTTCAAAGAAAGAAACTTCAAAAAAAGAAATTAATTTTTATTCAAAATATATAAAGTAAATCTTATGACATAAACTTAATTAAACGATTATTTATAATAAAACCTAGCATCATAAGCCACAGCAAAATGATCATAAGACAATGCTTTGCACCCAGACACCCAGTGAAATACTGCTCAGTTTTGCAAGATGGATATTTTGTAGGAATATCACAAAATGTTTGTTATTAAAAAGTAAATTATTAATAAAAATTGTAATAATAATAAAATAGCGAGTTCTGATTAACTTTGCTACAGACATAAGAATACAATTTTCCCCGAAAAGAATTATCTAACAAAGAAAATTATTTTTGTATAGACATCGCAAATTATTAATCAAATTACTTTCACAAACTTGAAGTCCCTAAACCTCTTTTAAGTGACAGTTTTTATTAATTTAATACAGGGTGTCCGCCGGCAAGGTATACTACTTTGTTTTTCCGGTAAACATTAGTCTTGACGGTTCATATATTTAGCAGTCGTGAAGTGGACATGTGGCAAATTTATTATGGAAAAATATTCGATAAACCAACGTAGTTTAATCGTTAAAACATTTTATCAAAATCAATCATCGATTACTGTAACGATGAAAATGTTACGTGAAATTTTGGGAGATACAACGTGCCAACAAGACGCACTATTTATGGCGTAGTGAATGATTCCGAAGAGAACTGTAGGTGATAGGTCCAAGCATGGACCACAACGTACCGCAAGATTAGCTGAAAATATTAATGCAGCTCCATTCTAGGCCGTGCACAGGAGCTTGGTCTTCAAAGAACAACTTTGGCCACAATTTTGCAGGAGTTGCATTTGTTTCCTTATAATATTCAGTTGACACAAGAGCTTCTTTAATAAGATCATTTACGCCGCCGTATATATTGCAATAGGATGTTACGGCTGGCCCATGACAATCCCGATTTTCATAAAAAAAATCATAATAAGTGATGAGGCACATTTTTATTTGAATGGATATGTGAATAAACAGGAATGGAAAACCCTCAAATTATTCAACAGCCATATTTGCATCTCTTAAAAGCGAGAGTCTGTTGTGCAATTTGGTCAGGATGTATCATTGGACCTTACTTCTTTGAAAATGAAAACGGTGTAACGGTAATTGTGGATGGAGAGCGATATCTGATATAATTGAACATTTTTTAACGCCACAACTTCATGCTTTGGGCTTCATTAATACGTGGTATTAACAAGACGGTGCCATTTCGCATACAGCCAGGGTTACAATTGATATACTGCAATACCCCTTTCCTGAAAGCAAGGTTTATGTATACAAACCAGAAACCCTTGAGCAACGCAAACAAAATATTCTTGATGAAATTAATGAAATACTGCGTGAAATGTGTGAGAATTTAATGAAAAATGTGCTCAAAAGGGATCGCATTTGTGAGACCATTAGCGGCGGATATTTATTTGAAATTGTATTCCATACATAACTGCCCACATTAAAAAAACATTTACCAATATGAGATCGAATCTCTTTCATTTAATTAGAAATTATATGTCCCGGCGGACACCCTGTATATATTTTCATTATATATTAAATTTGAGTAAAATAAGTAATAATTTTTGGGTTGGGTTTTTGGGTTATTCATTTTAATAAAATGGCGACATTAAATTGGGACTTCCTGCATCTCTCGGCTCTTGCGTCTTTCGCTAGTTTCTCCAAATGCCAATGGAGACAATAGAGCTTTCAAGTAAGATTAATTAATTTCTACGATATATAGAGTTTGGCCTTCCTTTTTTATATATATTATTTAACAACCTCCCCCTCTAAAATCTAGTTAAAATATTTTTTTTCTAAATCTAGTTAATAAACATGATTTTAACTAGATTTGCAATACAATATGAAATTTAGTTTGTGAACTTTTTGGCTAAAATGTACTTCAAATCTTATTTTTTCCAACGATAAAACGAATCTTAATACAACTAGAACAGTATGTTTTTATTGGGAACGGGATACATCGCAGCATATCTAAATAAACTATGAAACGAATTTTTTTTACATCGAGATTGACATTAACTGTAACTACTCGTATCCTAAATGCCATTTCAATATAAAAGTTTTTTCAATCATAACGTAGATATCTTCTTATTTAAAAAATATGAACGGCAAACTTGCGTAATTTTTGAAAATTTTTTTTTTTTTAATTTAAATAATTAATTTAGAAAAATGAATGAAACAAAAATCAAAAGCTCACCAATTCAAGCCAGTATCTGTTTCTCTTCTCTTATTTTCTTATTTTAGTTTGTTGTTGTTTTTAGAGTTTTATCGTATATGTGGCTGTTGCTATTATTGTTTTTAATATATACGCTCATAAAATAATAGATATGCTTGAGAATTTAAAACTTCATTTTCGCTTGCATCTGTTACTCTAGAATCAGAAACATAGTACCATTTGCCCAATGGCATTTGTACATTGCTAGCTTCTTCGTAACCACCAGAAGCGCCAGCAGTTGCATCGTGAGTCGGTGATTGAGGTGTTGAAGATGATTCTTCGGGCTCAGATGAGGATGAGGTGTTTGTTGAGGAATCCGAACTGCTACATGAATTCGAAAAATCATCACTATCATTTGCAGCTTTCATGCGCAAGTCTCGTGCTTTTTCACGAGCCAATAGTTCTTCTAACTTTTTACGTTGCTCATCATCTTGATCTAATTCGGCTTTACTGCCTTGTGGTATAAATTTCCAACGCTTATCGTCGCTACTTAATTTGGGACGCACCTTAACGTAGGCTGTATAGTGGCCACCATACATATTGCCAGAATGCTCAACCACACCATACAATGCATAAAGAAGTTTCTTTTGTTTGCGATCAATATTGGGTAGATTTTTAACTTTTGAACCACAGAAAGGAGCAATATCCAACATCATGGGGAAATTTACATGCCTAGTTAATTTACGGAATAAACACCGTGGTCCTAATTGAAACCTTTTTAAGTGAAGAATTAAAACAGCTGGCGGACTAGAAATCAGGAACTGTTTGGTGGCATTAGCATAAATGGTTTTCGCCTTAGGATCGTCACCATTTATACGTTTAGTGCAAGACTCGCAACCAACCTTATTGTTGCCTGTCATCAACTCTATGGCAGTAAAATTATTTAAGCATGATTGCACCGAGCACTCACCATCTTCGCACTTATAGTATGGCGCAAAAGTGGTTTTCCAGTCTGAATTAGTTTGCGAGCTTACTTGTTTCGCTTTAGCAAGGGCTGCCTTTTTCTGTTCTTCCACTTTTTCTGCAGTATCATTATTTAAGTTTAAATTATTCAGATTTTGGATGACTACTTGCTCTTCATTGTCATTCGTTTTTACCTCACCGTTGGTTAATGAAGGGACGGTGTCTTTCGCTGAGTTAGATGAGGTAGTGTTCGTTGCATTATTTAAATCATTACGGGTTAATTGGCGCACAATATTTGCTCCTTTCTCACTGAGACCCAATGCTAAAACACTGTTTGTGGCTGCACTTTCTGAAGCAATAATATCACCGTTGGTCTCTGAATTCGATGCCGAAGAAGGAAGAAAACTGCCACCAGCATTAGCAGGACTTGTGGCTATACCAGAATCTATTATATAAATGGTAATAAAATATAAAATTTACAATACTGTTATAATATTTAAACCTACCATTCTCATCTTCATCTAAAGAATCCTTGTCGATATTTTCAGGTGAATCACCACGTTTCTCAACTGGACTAGCATTCACTTGACTATTGCCATTTGGATCATTTAACGTTCCGTTGTTTGGTAAACTACTTGAGGTATTTAATGGTTTTGAACATTTGTCATTATCATCCAAAAGATTGTCCTCTACATCAGCATCTGATTGTTCAGCAGATGTGGAAGAGTTTGACCAAACTCCATTTTGATTGCCAGCCTCTTCGCGGGTGGCACAACCTATCATTACTGGTGTAGCTACACCTTCAACGGCATTCTTATCATCAGCATTTTCAATTTCTCTTCCGGTTATAACGTTTAACAATTGTTTTTGCATAAGTTTTGTATGCTGTTTTGCATCCCTCTTTAATTTCCGTTCTTTTTTTAGTTCTCTCTTAGATAGGGCTTTTGTTGGGCCATCGGCAGAGGACATGGCTGGTGTCGGATGTAGAAAGAAAGAGTTTGCATTGTCGGGGGAAGTTTTTCGTCTTACTTGAGGTGGTTGGGATTTTTCAACACTTACGGGAAGTGACATGTCTAGAAAATATTCATGTCTAGAACTAATATTACCACAGTCTCGACAAATTAAAGTCGAAACAAGAAAACCACGAAAGACTTGGTCCGGACGTAAAATACGATCGGCCGCTTGATTGCCATAAATTTTACATTTTTGTTTCATATCTTCGGAAACAGTATTAATGTCCTGATCTTTGTAGCCAAGATTTTGAAGAATAACACGTTGGTATCGTTTTAAATCTTCAGAGCTGGAATTTGCATTTATTTGTTAAGAATATTTTTATTTTATTTTCTTCTACTCACCGCACACTTTCTAAAAGGTGCCTTAACAACTCATGGGAATCATGCTGGTAGCCACCTTGGAATTGAGGGCATTTAGCACAAAGTTTGTTAAAAAGTTTGCTTGGGTTAAATACGCCACCTAAAAAAGAAATTATGGGAAATTAAATAAATTTTAATTATATTAATTTTCGGAAAGAAATAAATATTTATTCTCACCCCCAGATTGTAGTTCTTCGAGAGTTTGAGCCAAGGCAGCAGTCAAACCTCCCCAAGCTGACAAAGTTCCGTTTATGGGTGGTAAATTTAAAAGTTTGTCATCTTTAGATTTAAAAGTACCACCAGGCAATGTAAACCTGAAAACGAAAGTAACCTTTAGGAAAAAGCCTATATAGAAACAAAATAAATTGTGACAATATTTACTCCTCTCCAGCTTCGGCTGATTCCCTCAAGACATCCAACAAAAAAGGAGTTTGGGCCAAACATTGCATGACAGCGTTAAAAAAACACGTGTTACCCAAATTTGTCAAACCTCTTACGCGTGGCAACTGTTCAGCCGCTGCATATTTATTTATTGCACTTGCTGAACCATTAGGCAGAACTGACAAATTGTTGTAGTTGGTGTAGGTAACTAAGGGTTCGTTAATGCGTTTAGCCATACCAGGTATTGGTGGTAAAGGTGGCGGCGGCAATGCTATGACAGATTTATTATTATGAGTTTCAGTTTCATCTGATGCTAACAAGGGCTTCAATGTCTCGAAAGCATTTACAATTTTATTTTCCACATTTTCCATTGGGGATACAGGAGGCTTTTGGGCTAAACTCTTAACGAACTCAACACATTCTAGAAGGTTTTTACGGGAATCAGCCTTTACTTCATTATCACATTCATAACACCAGATCTCAAAGGAGCGCGTATTTATGGTTAATGCATGCGAGTCTGAATGGGGAACCTTTTGTTAAAGCAAAAATAAATTTAAAGTTTGTGTAAATGTTTCATTTTCTTCATTACCCACCTTGAAATGTTTTAAAGCATGTTGATTTTTCGAGCGACCACACAATTGAGTACCACATTTTAAGCACAACCACAAAGTATTATCATATTCAAACAGTCCACCACCCAATTCGGAGGATTCAGATGTTTTGGCAGCTAGGGAGTTTTTTTCCATTTTTTGACATTGTATACATTCCAGCACCAAACCCGTTGCTTTCAACAATTTTCGTAATTTAGCTGAATCTACAGATTTTTTAACATGATCACATGAACGAGATGCTGCAGTTGGACTCGATTGCTCGTCAGAGGAATCAGACGACCACTCTTTATTCCAATCTTTTTGTATTTTTTTCACCATTTTTAACAAAAATCACAAAGCTCTAAATGCGCGTTAGAAATTTTTTTAGTGTTGTTTTAAAAATAAAAAGGTTCTGTAAGAGAAGAAAGATAAATAGAAAGAATATTTTTGAATATTTAAAGCAGAATACAAAGTAGGTTACAGTAATCATCAAATTGTCGCTCTAGGATTGTTTTTCATTAAAAACAATTTTACGTCTGATTTTATGAGATTATGTTTATTAATTGCCAAATTTAAAACGAATATCGAAATGAAATAAAATTGAGGTTAAGTTTGGTGTTGTTCCCGTACAAATGCTGTCGCCTGTTTTTCTTGTACATGTGTAACCATTGTCTGCATTAGAATTTTGCAAACAACATGCATTTTGCACACACTACTATAACAATAAAAACAACAACTAAATCTATAGTTTTTAACATATTTTCAATTTTATGGTTTTTTTGCAATACTTTGTTGAATTAATAAACACCCAGTCATTGAATTTCTATTTAGTTTACTAACTGTAGGAAATTATTCCTTTTCTTATTGTCGATAAAACAAAAAACATTAAGATTTAATTCTATTTTCTTTGTTTAGTATTGTTTCTTTTGCATTTTGCTCTTCGTACATTTCATGAGTTTGTTTAACGTCACGTAAGAAAAGTGAAATTCATGTTTAATTTTTTTTTCCATAAAAATAAAATTAACCTTCATTAATAGTTAGCACTTTTATGAAATGCAATTATTCAGTTTGTTTTAGTTTATTTAAGATTATTTTTAAAAATTATAATATTATTTGTTGTTAATTCAAAACACAATTTCAGTAAAACACAATTTTTCTAGGTGCCTTCCACATTTTTTTTCATAAATTTTTTACAAAAATTACAATCACACTTTGTTGCAAAATTTTGTATTTTCAATCTGAACTAAGCAACTCTGTAGCTGAAATCTAAAACTTGGTATCACTTGCAATGAATACGGGAATTGTATTTTATTTTATTTTATTATATGTATTGTAAAATTTTCACGTACTCTTCATTAAGTATAAACACAAACCCTACAAAATGTGTCTACGCTATTATAAAAGAATTATGGCATTACCAAGTGGATTTTATCAGCTTTTAAGCTAACAGTGTCCATGGAATAGTGAAATAGAGGGAATCCGCTCCTAATTAAAAAAATCGGTAGAACAGATTTCAACGAAATTTGAAGTATGGATAGATCCTAAAGGCGATGTCAGATAAAACTTTGTTGCTTTGCGTGACATTTGAAACTTTAAAGCAAAAGCGTAAATCAAGTGGTGTATGTGACAATAAACTTTGAAAACACTCATGAATTTTTTGTTTACGCCCACACACAAATTCACAAACACAAATAATAAAAGCCAGGTGTTTGTCAAAGCGCGCAAAAAGTTGAATGTTGGTTAATTTTTCGCTTTGCGCTGCATCAAAAGTGCTTTATGTGGCAACTTTCATACATTTACGTACATTTTAATTCAAATGTCAAAGCGAAACTCTGACGCAACGCAAAGCAAAAGTTTATATGACACGGCCTTAAAACGTTCAATTCATTACACCTGCCGCCAAATATACGGCCCAGATCAAAACAAAAGAGAAAAAAATAGAATTTTCAGCTGCACCAACATTATTATTAATCAGCTAGATATTTACATGCATATGTATATATATATGTATGTATATATGTATAAAATGTCCAATATTGCGTTTAATTTTGTAAAAAAAATACATAGAGGGGAATGTATACGAGTACAAATAAGCCGCTAAACAAATAAAAAAATAAGCCCAATTTAAAAAGTTATTTAAAATTCAGATAGCTCCTAAGCTGTAAGGATGTAAAATAACCGGCTTTAGGGCCGTAAGTATCAAAACATATGTTTATATATATATCTCTTTCTCCCTACTTTAGTCACTTTGCAGTACCTAGCAAAAAAAATGTACCTTGAAGAAGAGCAATGGATGCAATTAATTAGTAAATTAATTATGTTAAATAACAATTAAATGTGGAAACGATTAAAAGGAATTATTTGAAAAAAAATTTGCTTAGAGCTCTTAATATAGCACGGTTAAATTACACAAAATGTGAACTTATTAACTCGTTTAAATTTAACTCTCCTTAATAAATAGGATAGTAAGAACATTTAGTTTGGATAAGAGTCCCACTGTCATCTAAAATAATACTGTAATTGTATATTTTTATAATAAAACTTGGCTTTTTCTTTTTACATTTTTATTCATTTATTATTATAATTTGATTTTCTTATAAATATAAATCATGTTATTTAAAGTTGAAGCTATAATTTGTAATTTTATTCAGTAAATTTCTGTACAAAGAAGTTAAAGGCTTAAAATAAAAATTATATTAAACTAATTGTGACTGACCTCAAGCTCAAATAACTGATTACATTTTTTTCGTTAAGAAAATTAAGGATAAAGTTCTTATAATTTTTGCTCAGTTTTCCGTTTTTAAAAATATATTAATCGCAATAACTTTTGTTTTACAATTTCTCCTTTTGCCAAGGTTTCATTATTTGATTCAATAAGACGATTAACTTTTATTATTTCCTTATTTATATCCATCATTTGATCATATAAACGATTGTTATTGTCCGTTAAATTTTGTTTTTCTTCTCGCAATATCCGAATGTCCTTTTCATTTTTCAGTGCTTGCTCTTTTGCCTTTTGCAGTTCGATTTGGCCAAACGCCACGCTCAATATAAGCAAAAGTAGAAAAATTGATAAACGTTTCATTCTCCCACTGCTTCTTATTAAAATTTTTTACTAATTCCACCAATTTTTTGACTGTGGTGCTTTTATGTTCCAACACCATTATTTATGCCAAACAAATTTTTATATAAAGTTCTTAAAAATTAAATAATAAATATTTATAATATTTGCTCTTTAAGATAAAAAGTTTTAATCTTTCTGGAGTACAAAATAATTTCTTTGTCAAATTATAACCAAAATTTTGTTGTTTTTATTTTTGCTTGCTAAAAGATTTTATTCTTAAGAAAAATTTTAAATGATGCAAAATAACAACACATTTAATGTAGAAGATCTTAATTGTTGCAGTTAGAGATATTTTTCTATTATATTATATTATAGTATATTATTTAATCCATAAAGTATAACAAAAGTGGCTTTAGTTTTAAAGAATAAAATATGAAATACTTTTGTCTTTATTTAAAAGCAAATTTATTTTTAACTAAATAAGCGCGATAAGCGCAAAATATCTGTCAAAAATTTTCATATACATTTCTGATATACATATGTACAATTATAAACAAACAAAGAAGTATACCTTCCCGGCGGATATCCTGTACATACAAAATGTATAAAGTAAATTTAAGTTACGCGGCGTCAATTGAAAATTCCAATTGCGACATCGCGAAAGGTGGCACATTTATTAGTCTTTATGAATTACTTAACCATCTTGTGTCGTTCGGGGGTATAAGGAAGCCCAGTCTCCTAAAGGCAGCAGGGATTCAGCTGGAAACTCCACGTGATTTCCACGGGAATCAGTAAGCCCCAGAGTTCCGCTAATTGTCTCTTTAGCCTTTTAGCTGGTTATCTGACTGATTATTGAGGTTGGCCCTTCGGGAGTTTCGTGGTGCCTGTGTGTTTCGCGGCCCCCCATGAGTTTAATTAGGGGATCAGGATCATCTCACCTTTACTGAGAACAAGAAGTGAATGATCTGGATCCAATGAGCATGCTAGTCATGTATTCTGGATCAGGAGTTGGACAGTCTCAAACTCTTCAGCAAAGAGTAGTGGTTTGCTACCTTGCTTCGGAACCGCTGAAATTGCTACTAGGAAAGATCTGTTGCTAGAGTTATTCTTCGGCTTCCTAAGGCGAGAATGACGTTGCTTTTCATTCCTAGTGGTTTGACCACCATCTGATTAAGGCTTACAGTCAGGTGCAGATGTAAATCTTATCACGCATCGCGTAAGGTGGTGAAGTTGGCTACATTCATAGAACTATTGCTGCGAATTTTTACAAATGGAGGTAAATTATTTTTATTATAAAAAACTTAATTTATCATTAAATTTTGTTTAACTTTAACTTTTGCTCTTAGAAGTCAAATGAACGAATAATCGAGCTGGCACCTACAAATCGATGCATTTATGGTTGCAAACGTATGGATTTATGAGAAAGGAAAGCAATTCAGTTTATCAGTCAAATTAAATGAAATTTTTTCTAAATAAAGGTTCAATTTAATTATATATCGCCCTTAAAAGGAAAGTGGAAGAGTTTAAGACACCACCGGTACATAAGAGAAAAAATACCAATGATCTTCCATCTAGTTCCACACAAAAAAATAGTTGTTCCGTGAAAATATTATAATAGAGTATAGAGAGAAAAGAACACTCAAGATGGCATATACATAGTCGAAACCGATATGTTCACAAAACAAATTACGAGTAAACGTAAAATTATACCCAAATAAAGCAAACCCCGTCGGACAATATACGCACATATCGCTCCCTAAATACAAAAGGGTTATAACTCAAAATACTAAAATTTTCGCAACTCAGAATAATTCTCTTCAGTTCATCGTGCAGAAGCAACTCACTTAACATAAAAATAGACACAGCTGTATTTTTCCAGTTAAAGAAGATAATGATGTAAAAGAAATTTTTGCAGTAGTTAGAGATGTGTACGTTGATTTAATTTATGGAAAAAAGTCAGTTTTGGAAAATTTTGAGTTGTGACGCTTTTGTATTTAGAGTGCGATATGTGCGTATATTGTCCGACGGGGTTTGCTTTATTTGGGTATAATTTTACGTTTACTTGTAATTTGTTTTGTGAACATATCAACTTTTTGTGGGAGTTTACGGAGACTGCAAGGTAAGACTTGTTAGAGTGTTTATAAAATTCATAGAATAAAATAATTTCTTATACTTAGTACAACAAACAATTTCTATGAAAAACAAGATGACAATATCGAATGGCTCGATGATGAAAATCAATCTACTCAAACGAAAAAAAGCGAAAAAAAAAACGTTTTTGATGGCGATGCAAAAAGAAGTTTGAACAGTTTCAGAGCTGCAACGCAGTAAGTTAATAAAAACTTTTTTGGTGTGCTTCAGGAATATTTGACCGTATGAGAGAAAATGGATATTGCTGGTTTTCGGCTGGAAATATTGTAGCTTAAATAGAGTGAATAACGCTTAATAGTTCGTAGCTTCATTCAATAATTCATTTTATTCATGTTATTTTAAAAATGAAAGTATTTACATTAAGACATTGTATAGTTCAATTTTTAATTATAGTTCGTTTCAAATTTAAGGATATCTTAAATAATACTTTCATTTTTATGAATTAAAAGTTAATCAAAAATAGCAAACTCAGTTGAGCTTATTAAGAGCCAAGTAAAAATTGTAACTAAAAAAAATATATCACAGCTTTTTTTTTAAAAAAGGCAGCGTTGCGCTTACCGCGTTAATTAAGCTATGTCAGTAAGGGTGCTAATGTCTATTTTACAAAAAGGAGAGTCTTGATTTTTCTATAAATAGAGGAATCCTGTTGAGAAGCAGTCACAGTTACACGCAATCAACGATAATTGTGTTTCTGAAACAGAGCACAATTTTTGCTTTCATAAAATACTGTCTGTTTCAAGATGTTTTCACTTTTAACCTTTAACTGACGAGGTGAAATTTTGGGACATAGTTTATGACGTGGTGGTAAATTTTACCCCTCTTAATTTTGCTAAAAAAAAATTAGTAAAAAATATTTTTTGATAATTATTTGTTTTTTAAAAATAAGCTACTATATTTTTAATTACAAAAAATAAAGAAAACAAAAATTGTTTTTATTCGTTTGAACAAAACAGGTACTTTATTTCACAAACCTTTTTTTTAATATAAAAAAACGACATATAAATAACTTATAAAAAAAAATATGAATTAAAAAAAAAAAACAAAAACTTAAAGGGCATTTTTTCACAGCCAAATGTGTACATTTAAAGATATAAAAGAGATCATAAAAAAATAGTAAGGTGTAAAAACTGCAGGTCCACCTTATAGGTGGTTTTTTACTCATCAAAATCTGTGTTCGCACAGTGTAAGCATATACGTTTGCTGCATCCCATACACATTGGCTTACTACATTGCAGACAAAAGTGTGTAGTTTTTCGCTTTAGCCTAGTCGGGCATATGTGGCATAACTTACGAGCAACGTGGATCGGTTCTACTGGAGGCGGAGGTACTGAGTCCGGACCCAAAATGTTACCAATTGTGTCTCGTAATACCCGAGGGAGCTTTTGGTTGTGTTGACGTCTTTGCAGATGTGGTAAAATCATTTGTCTTGCAAGCTTTTTCAAAAAGTCTCCTCTTGAGCTGTTATCATAATCCTTTGAAGATTGAAAAATAATGAAAGAGTTGACACCACAAATATCCACAATTCTATAAAATATGGCTAATGGCCAGCGGCGTGTACGTCGACTGGATGAATAAATCGAGCATTTCTTATCGAGCTCATCCACTCCACCTTTTGTATTGTTATAATCAGCTATCATTGCAGGTTTTAAAGTGAGTGGGTCATCTTCTTTTTTGTGATGCATGGAGGACAATAATACAACAGCACGATTTTGACGAGGCACGTAGGACAAGATAGTGACATCTTTGGTAAAACCATATATGCAGGATCCCAACGGTCTGTTTCTTTTGGGCAAAAATTCTGGTGGAATCTCTCTTTTGTTCTTTTTCAACGTACCTAAATAAGTTAGTTCTCGTTTTTTAAGTTCTTCCACCAGCTGGAGTGATGAAAACCAGTTGTCGGCAGTTATATTTCTTCGACTTCCTTCTATTATTTTAGACAGCCTTATTACTGATTGTGTTGGTACTGCAAGTCGTTTTTCTTCATTTGTTAGACCAACTGCATCCGAGTTTTTTCCAAAGTATATATAAGCATTTGCAAGATATTGTGTGCGTGCATCAGTCAATGACATTATCTTAATGCCATATTTTGCGGGTTTCTTTGGCATGTAAATTTTGAACTTGCATCTTCCACGAAATGGTACCAACATTTCATCAATGCAGGCATGTGTACCAATTGAATAACTTTTTCGGCAGTTTTCTATGAATTTGTTGAATATACCAGAAACTGCTGCTATTGGGTCGTTCAATAATCGTTGTTGTCTATCACAGGAGTTATCAAATCTTAAGCAATTTAGAATACAAAGAAACCGGTTCTTAGACATTGTAGCTCTAAAAACTTCTCTGCCCGTTCCATCAGTTGCAAAAATAAATTGAGCGGCCTCGTGGTTAGACTTGAATACGGATGTGTAAATCAAGATACCGAAAAATGCACGCAATTCTATTTTATCTAGCATTTTCGCTTCAGTTTGTGCTGTTAGATCAAATTTTGCTTTCAATTTTGTATTTGTATGTTCTAAGATCATGTTCTCCATATCGCTATCAAAAATTCGCGACCAATATCCATATAAATCCTTTTCCGATTGCGGTTGTGTAGCAACTGGTAACCGCACAATATTATGAAGAGGAGTCTTTACGCAGCGTGTCGGTTCCAATGCTGACCACTTGAACCCGTTTTTTCCATAACAGTAGTTTACAGCAGATTCACATACATTTTCATCAACAACTAGTTCTTCTTCATCATTTCCAACAATTTCCTCAACAATCATCGTATCCGCTTCATCGTATTCACTGCATGCATCATCTTCTATACGTATTTCATCCTCAATGTCACTTTCTTCAATGTAGAAATCCGGATCGGCAATTTCATCGTCGACTTCGCTAATATCGTCATCGTCCTCAAAACATTCCTCAAGAAATTGAGATATTTCTGAATCACTCAGTTTTTTTGAATTCGACATGATCTGTAAACTTAAGTAGAATATCACGTAACTTAAAAAATGTGTAATATAAAGTTTTTGAAATAAATAATTTTTTACCAACAAGAAAACAGACGAGTGGTAAAAATAACTCCACGAAAATATTACGTTAATTTCGATGTGGGGTAAATTTGTTTCTACTAAATACTTACGCTAACGCTGACGTGGTGGTAAAATATTTTCAAAGAAAAACTTACGTAAATACCGAGGAGTGGTAATTTTTACACCAGCATATGCGTAGCTCCGCTCGTGCTATGTCTAGCTCAGCCAAAACACAACTCAATGACAACGATCACAATATATGAAGATACTAAGAGAATTAAATTGATTGAGCGCAATGGAAGAGAGAATTTTAAAAAAATGTAACGAGAGGGTAAAATTTACCACCACCTCGTTAGTTAAAGGTTAAGTATTATAATACCTCACTTAGAAAACCATTCACATTATCGTTTCAGGCAACTTAATAATTCTATTGCCATTTCCCGTCCTAACTGGCTGGTTTGTAGTCGAAGGTGAGCGCTTTCGATGCGAATGCATCATTCTCAAGCCGCGTTGTGGTTTGTAATGGTGAGTCAGTGTTGACGTTCAGGCAGTTCTGTTGTTAGGGTCGTATCTATTCAGGTAAGCTGAATGCCAGTCACCTGGCATTTTTATACAAAGTAACTACTGAGCCAGTTCACATTGGCTTAGCTGTGCTGGTCTAACATGGCAGTTTGTTGACATTTTCGGGTGAGGGGGGTAGTTTTTGGTTGGCACAATTTTTCTACCAGCTTCTACCCCGCACAACGGGAACAAAACTAATACACATGCATTTAGGTCTTGTGTGTTTTTTTGCAGAGCGATTTTTAGTCTTCAGTTGGCTATCGTCGTGTTAATATGAATATGAATAGATTTTATGATATTCATTTTTACCTTTTTTACCTAAAAATGTTTTAATCTTTGAAACAGTCTTTTTAATTAAATTTTAACGCTATATTTTATCAATATTTCGCTTTCCTATGGAAAGCTTCTTCAGGAAAAATTAATTTTTAATAACAAAAATTAATAACAAATTGAAAAAAAATTTTTATTTAATTAAAATAAAAAAGGTCAAAAAGAATAAAAATAATTTTACAGAAAATAAAATTAGAAAGAAACTTTTCATCATCACTTAATCCAGTCATATTTATTTTGTAATGCGTATACTGTGGTGTATACCGAACGAAAAACAAACGTGAAATGAATAAAAAACACTAACACACACAAAGCTGTGTATACGTATACAGTTTTGTGCTAGAATAATTAGTCTAGTGTGTTTTGGAAAGAACTAAAGTTGTGCGGAACAAATATTAATCTAATGTGAACTGGCTCACTCAATCACTTATTAATGTTATTTTAACAAATACAACTACAAACTACAACAACAAATATAACTACTTTTTCATAGAAAATATTTAGAAGCCTTGTGGTTTCTGTTAAAAATCTAGTTTTTGTTTTGTTTATTTTTCCATTTTTTTTTCGTTTAAGCCAGTACTCAGGGGATGACCCCTACTCATGCACTGCATTGTTGGATACCCTACTATCCCCAATGAGCTGCTTGGCCCTCTTTTGTACGCGACAGCCAATACATGAGAGTTGTATTCCATTTTTTGACGAATATATGTGGTATAAATAGTACGAAGAAGGGATGAAGTGAAGTACCTCTTACACCGTTTTAGAAAACTCGGGCACTTGAAAGCTTATTTAGAAACCTAAAAAATGTGTTTAGTCCATCGAACATCACAATTCAACTTTCATCCTAAGAACCTCAAGAGCTTCCGATTCCGTAATACCAATATCACCCATAGTAAAAACGCCATTTTCGAACACAGATCTATGCGTAAGTATGCAACATTGCGTCTTACGGATATTAAAATCGACTCTATTCCCATGACCCCGTTCAGAGATAGCCATGAGCTCGTGATTGAGCGTATCATTCATGTTGCGCCTTTTGGAACTCACTCCTAACTGGTTCGGTCTTTTACCAAATGAATACGAATGACAAATGGTGCAAAAGAGTATATAGGGATGAAAGTTTGACAAGGAAGATCATTTAGAAAAGTGAGAAATAGGGTAGGAGAAAGAAATAGCACTCTCATTCTTAAGAAGATTATTTTTATTTTATCTTTTTTTTCTATATGTCAAAGGATTACTTGAATATCTAACAAAACGAGCACCAATTAAAAAAGTTGCACTAACTTAAATTCTATACCTCTATAAAAATACACCCGATACTTATTAGATGGGTGATAGTAAATTGTGCCACTCACTATATCATTTATAGCAAAGACATCATTTTTAAAACAAGTTTCAATAAAAGAGCTGATAAATAAATAGTATGTCAAGGTGAAAAACTTTTTATGACGAAAAAATACACTGAAAATATAAATGAAAAAATTTACCTCTTATTAAAAAAAGGGTGATGCACATACATAAAATGCAATCTCCAAAAAATTTTGTTTTTGTCCACAGCTGTTCACAGACTTTGTAAATTAGGTCTGTTAGGTAAAGACTCTTCAAAGGTTAGAAAATATTATTTTCCAAGATTTTAAATAAGTAAATTTATTGAACTCTAGTCACAGCAATAAAGCAATCTGTTAGTCTGGAAATATTCTGATGAACCTGCTCTTTTTCCACTTACACCTCTTTTCCTAAACCTAACTTTTACTAAAAATGTTAAGAAACGTAGTAAAAAATAATTCAAAAACTAAGAAAACTTCTTTATTGTACAGAAGACAACAGAAACAGTATAAAACAACACGAAACTTTTGAAATTATTTCATATTTAATCATTTATTATTTTTGCTTTATTCTCTAAAAAAAATCTTTAATACACACTTAATGGTAATTCAGAAGCCTAACAGCATAAAGAAACCCAATTGCTGTTACACTTCAG
Source organism: Trichopoda pennipes (assembly GCA_030448955.1). Lineage (NCBI taxonomy): Eukaryota > Metazoa > Arthropoda > Insecta > Diptera > Tachinidae > Trichopoda > Trichopoda pennipes. The sequence goes on from JASKUP010000023.1 coordinate 3,679,773, forward strand.
GGAAAATGGTAACTTGCATGGATTTAAGCAAAATTCTTAAGAAAATCATTGTCTGAATGAAATTAAAATGTTCTTTGTTCATATCGACATAATTTAGAGTAATTTGTCATACAGAATATACAAAATCACCCTGAGGTCAGACAGAAAAATAGGCTAAATTAAACTCAATTTACAGCGTTATAATAAACCATACACATAAATACAGCACGTCACTGCCTCAAATACGAATACACGAATACATGCATTTCTGTATGCTGTTGCTAGTAAAGTTTCATTTAAAAAAATTAAATGTTTCTAAATCGAAAGAAGAAATAAGAGTAAAAATTTAGTCTGCTGAAACGAATTTTTATGAATTGATTCTGTCTATGGCTGACAAATCCATAAGTAAAACTATATAATTTTTCAAAGGAATCGCAAAGACAACAACTCCAGAACAGCTTAAATAACCACAGAGTAAAAGAAAATCAAGAGCCTTCTTCGCTGTATGCATTTGTTTTAAAAATTATTTAATACAACTTTAAGCTCTGCTGCTGCTGCTCAATGCCTATCTGCCTGGATGCCTGTATGCATTAGTACACATGAATGTGGGGCTCCATTAAGCTTAACATGTGCAACACTGTAATTTGCCGGCTTGCTGGTACAAAAATAAGAAGGTAATGGAAAAATGTAAAAAGTATCCGAATACGAATATACAACTGCCTTTATGTTTTAATGTCTGTTCGCCCATTTACTACACACGTAGGCGCACTCATTGTCAGTTCCAGGAATATTCATGCATTCAAATATTCGCATTTAATTCGTTCAATACTATTATTTTCGTTGTCTGTTTTTTTCCTGTTATTTTGTTTAAAATTTTTATAATGTATTCAGCAGTGGTTCTTAAATTGCAATGCAACAACTGTTAAAGATTAAAAGTCTGATTGATAAAAAAAATAATGTGACCAGTTACCATTTACCATAATTAATTTGATTTGTAATAAAAGAGTAACTCTTTAAAAATGATTACAACAACACTAAAAAAGGGTGGCGAAATTTTAAGGTAAGAAAGTAAATTGTCTGTCAAATTATTAAATGTCAAGAACTGAGCTTTCATCCTATGACATTTATTAGTAAAAAGTTGGCAAATTTTAAGCGTGATACATTACACTATTGAGCAAAAAATTTTAGTTGTGAAAATGGTGAAAGATTCACTGTATTGTTTTGTAAAATTCAAGTAGCTCTTCCTCTAGCACAGCTGTGCGTAATTTAATCGCTAAATTCGAGGCTCGTAGTTGCCGTAGTGTTACAAAGTGTTGAGAATTAACCTAGAGGCACTTTGCACAATATTTTGCATAAAGATCATCTTTATGCTTATAAAGTTCAACTCGTTCAAGAATTAAAGCTTCCCAAGCATTGTTTGCATCGCACGTTTCTGAAACGGTTGTTTAAAAAACTGAACGAAAACAACGAACTTATAGCAACAAAATCATCTTTTAGTGCCGAGGCCCCTTTTAATTAAAGCGGCAGGATTATTTTCTCTAAAGCAATTTGAAAGACCTGACCGTACCACAAACAACTGATGTTCTGAAAGATGGAATTTTTCACTGCCTTGACGCGGTAAGCGAAGCTTTGTTATAAAATATGCTTAAAAAGTTTGTAAAAAAACGGAAGTCTGTCGATACACCAGAGGTGGACACATTCAGCCGTCATCAAAAGCCATTATTAATTTCCGTATTTCTACTTAACGTAGGTATCAGAAACACCAAAGTGCCTGTTTAAGTAAAATTAATAAAAGAATCAGGATCAGAATTCAGCAAAGTTGTGATTTGTTGTTTCAGTGTTGTTTCAACAGCTCACATAAAAATTATGGAGTTTCAGACTTTATCCTCGTTGTAATATCGGTTTTCCAAAGACGAAGTTTTTTTTTCAATTGCGGCAATGCCAACAACATGATAGCTTTGGCATTTAGTTTTTTGACATATTCGTGGTAGATGCATTGACAATTGTTACAATGAATTCAATTATACACGAACATTGCATTAAAATATTTAAAATCTATTATGAAAATAGTAGTTCCGTTAAAATTATATTTCGTGAAATTCGGAATATTTTCGGACAACATAATCGGCCGCTCTTAAGAATTTGGTCGTTGAATATGAGTCGGCAGGCTCGATATGAAATGTGCGAAACACAGCGCGTATTCGGCAAGGTGATTCAACTGAAAACACCGCTCCCATGAGCCATTGTCATTTCCTCGACGTTCTAAACGAATATTGTTATCCAAAAGCACCACCCAGCGAATTTTGTGTAAGGATTTGACTTTAAAGCCTTACAAGGTTAAATTGGTACAGGAATTAAAGCCGACCGAGTACCCATATCGCCGTAGAATCGCTCAATTCATTCAGGAGCAACCGGCTGGTTTTTCTGAAAAGAACATTTTTTTAGATGAAGCCCATTTTCACTTGTCCGGATATATCAGCAAGTAAAATTGCCACATTTGGGCTTTTGAAAATCATAGAGGGATTACTGAGAGGGATTTTGCATACTCAGCGTGTCACTGTATGGTGCGCTATTGGGTCGTTTTTTCGAAGACGTGGTTTCAACAGGACAGTGCCACATAGCCAATTAAACGATCAATTTATTGCAAATCAAATTTCCCTATCGCATATTTTCTCGACAATCAGCCAGATCGTTTGATTTAACACTACTGGATTATTTTTTGTGGGGCTATACGGACCCAATCGAATGGATTTCAGCCTTAAAACTCAAAATCTGTAATGTGATTAAAGAAATACGACCGCCATTTTGTTAAAAAGTGATTAAAAGCTTTGATAAAAGAATCGTCAGAGTGATCGTGGTAGACATTTGCCAGAGATCATGTTTTATTCATAATTGTCGAACTTTCCTCTACGTTACACAATTTTTTGTTTTATTTTTGTTTTCGAAAACAAACTTCTTGTTGAACAACCCTTTATTAAGCCCTGAATAAAAACTTAAAGTTGTAAAAAAAATAACAAAAGAAACTACAATTTAATCAAAAGAGATTTTTATTCGAAAGACCAATACATAAAAATTGCGCTTTAAAATGACTTAGGGCTGCTATTAACTTTTTCGAGTATTGTTTGCGGTTGCCCTAAATAACACGAACAATCTTGAACTTCATGGTATCACCAGCATTAGTGATACCAGCATAAGCCTATGAATTCATGTGGCTCCACGCAAAATAATTGAATGGTGCCAAGTCTTAGAATTCCGGGAGATCAATTGGCAGGCCCACCTTTATTCATCAAAGTCAGATCTTTCGAAAGATTATTCTTTTTTATATTTGCTATTAGGTATATGTCCTAGCCTGCATAAAATCCAAGAGTCTGCCTGCTGGATTCAAAAATGTACGTAAAAATGTAATTTGTATTTTTAATCTGTGTTACGGACCGTGTGTGTGTGATTCGATTTACATCCGCGCCTGGCCATGAAGCCTTAATCAGATGGTGGACCAAACCGAAGCTATAATTCTATGCAACAGAACTTTTTAGTTGCAACTTCGATGATTCCAGAGCAGGGCTGCAAATCATCACTCCTTGCTTAAGAGTTGGAGACTTTCCAACTCCTGTCCAGAACACATGTCTAGCATGCTCACTGGACTGGATCTTTCACTTAGGGTGTCATTAACAGTGAGATGATCCTGGCCACCATAATAACCATTATACTGTTTTGGGGCCGCGAAACCACAACCACCACGATACTCCCATATAGGGGCCAACCTCAATAATCAGCCAGAGAACTATTAAATGTCTAAAGAGACAAGTAATGAACTCTGCGAGCTTACTGATTCCCGTGGAAATAAAGTGGAATTTCCAGTTGTACCCCTGCTGATTTCAGGGGACTGGGCTCCCTTTTTCCCCAAGTTCCACTGTGTCTATAAAGACCATATATATGTGCCCCCGGGGTGTTACGGGCCGTAATAGATGACTGATATTGCAGCAGTAAGATAAAGATTACGAATCTTAAAGAGTTACAGTTTTCTATTCATTAGCGTTATTCAAAGGCCATGTTGAATGACTCACGCTAATCCAGTTACGGATACACTGTGTAAGAGGAACTGGTGTTTTCATGCACTATAATTTCTTTCCTTTCTGGCCAGTTTTTTGTTGTTTGTTTATTTTTGTTTTTCACAAAACTTGATGGTTGTTGTGTTGTTATTCAGTATTGTTGAAGTTGGTGATTCTTCTGCTTTCAGTGCGTTTAAGATTATGGGCACCAGCCATTATATAATTCAATAGTTCATCATTTATAGAGACTTTGTGTCTTAATGTGTCGAAAAGAATTTAAAGATTTTTTGTTTCTTTTTTTATGTTATTTCCATGCGCTCCACAACATCTTCGTTATTATCAACAGCATTAGCATCCTTCACAACATACGAATACAAGTATGTATCTCGTAGATGTTTAGGGGCAAAACCTGTGCATCTCTGACAAACATATGAAAGCAGTGGAGAATATGGGTTTTTATTCTTCATACAGAGGATTGAAGATGTTTTTCATTTTTTATTTTTGTGAATCACCAGAACAGCAGCTGTTGGGTGAGTTTTAGTTGCATTTAGCCCCTGTCCGTCCATATCAATAGATTTGTGTGTTGTTTGGTTTAATATTGTAGTTTTTGTCTGGTTGTTGCTTTGCTCTCTTGCCTGTCAGGTTTATTTCTGAAGTCGGCTTTTATGTTTTCAGGTTTGAAGTTACTTTACTAACTTCCACTTTTTTTTGTTACAATATTTCTTTTAAGTTTGTCTGCTGTTATATGCATATTTTTTTGTTTCAGTCAGTCCGTCCTATGCCATTGATAACATATTGAATATGAGATTATTTAAAGTAAAAGGGTTCATTAGCTTAATTTTGTTTTAAATGGAGCATTACTCAAAAATGTGTGTTTTAAAAGTAATGCAGCATGTTGGGTTGTATGCATTTATAAGGTCTACACTTGTAAAAAATATTAAATTATAGGTTGTCGTTATTAAATTTATTCAATCATAAATATCTTGTTATACATTTTAAATCAATTTATATAATTGTTAAAAAAATTATATAAGTATATTGATTGATTTTTTAACATAAATTGTTTCAAACTCCTTTCAGGGCTGCTTAAGTGTAAGTGGCTAATTAAGATAGAGTATATAACCTTGAGTAGGGCTTATTATTTTCTACTGCCCAGTTTAACAACTTGTTACATAACAGCAGGCATTTTTAATCTTATTTAATTATTGAACTTGCTTAATCTTTTTTAATATTATAAGTTTTAAAGTTTAGAAACTTGTTTGCTTAAATACATGTAAATGGTCAAACTGAACCTGATCGAAGATAAAACTTTATGTAGATTAATAAATAAGATTCCCTTCTTCTTCATTTTTATTCGGGAAAAGGAAACTAGAAATGTTAAAACATTATCCATGCATACTTTAAGGCGTTAGAAATTAAATTATTTCATTTAAAGAATTTAATATTACGTGAGTGACAATATATTTCCAGTTTTGAAGTCCCGAACAAATCACGAACAATCCACACAATCAAAGCAACTATGTTTTATTCTTATATCTCTCATTTATTAGATATCGCCGGTCTCATGTAGAACGCAAATACACCTCCTCACAAAAATTTAAGGCAATTTGATAAAAATTATCGATTATTCAAGTAACTTATTTCTAAAAAAAAAATATAGTTTTAAAGCCCTATCTCGCCAAATTATGTGACGTTGCATCGAGTTTTCTTAAATTGTGGAATAAAAAATAGGCAACTTTTTGTTTTTTTATTGTGATTCAATGTTATAACACATTATTATTTATTCAGACGTTTGCTTTCATCAAAATCGCAACGTTACGTTATCTAATGGTATTCTCGACTTTTGTGCAGAACGAAATGTAAGTATTGAGCAAAAGTACTTAATTGTTGGACATACACAGATGGAGTGTGATGCCACCCATTCTCTTATCGAAAGAAAAACAAAAAACAAACAAATAAGTTTGCCGTCGTAGTTTGTGCATATTATCAAAGAAGCCAGGAAATATCCATCACATTTTTCTTAGATTTTGAAAAATTTCCGAAGCGATATTTGTCAATTCGACCAGGTAATAAGAGAAATTATTGTGCATTTTTTTATCAACTTTTATTTGAATTTTAATTGCAAATTAAACTTTAGGAAAAAAGGCAGATGATAATACTGTAAATATGTTGCGTTCTTGTTCTTGCATACAATCCTTCAGGACTCATATATTTTAAAATAAATATTACGGACGAATATGAGCTTCTGCCAGCACGATTATATAAGGTACTTTGGGAGCCCGCGGGTACCCAAAAGCGTTCCCGTACATAAAGTTTGGGCAAGTGAGAGAGAATTTGAGAGAATAATATTCTTTTTCTTACTGCCCAAAACAGCCCGCACTTTTTCTTTGGGCTGATTTGGAAAGATTGTAAATTAATCAGCTGTTGCATAAAATAAACAATAAAAATTGTCATTTAGAGTTGAAATAAAACTTTTTATTGAAGAATGTTGAAAAATGCTGGAATTTTTTATTTATGTATGTATGTTCTTATACATCTATGTATAAAAAACATACATCATATGTATAAAAACATACTAATGAGATATATATGTGTCCATGCATAGATAATTACATATCTACATATTTCCATGGACATAAAACAAGTAAATAATTTTGACTTTTTATTTCGGGCTAAAAATTTGGTTTTTAGTGTTCCCGTACTTTTAAACGTTTTAGTCTCTAATTGAGAGTATTGTTTCATTACTCTCATTTGTACAAACTTTACCCAAAAAGTACGGGAACACAGCTATAAAGAAAAATTAGCAATTCCGTAAAAGAAATGAGAGCATTTGCAAGATCTAAAGAAATTAATTCCTTTAGTTGCCTTACAAATTATAAACACTATTTTTATTTTCGTACTTAATATTTTTAAGCAATGACAACATTTTCTAGTAATTATAATCATGAATTTTCTTTAATATAATTTGTTTTGGGCGCTACAGGAAAAAGCCCTAAGTTACATTTATGCTCTGAAATGAGACTACAAAAAGCTCTATCTCTATTTAGTTTTTTATATATTTACAAATAAAGAAAAAGTTTTGAAAACCAAATTCGCCCTTCTTTAAAAAACATTAATTTTTATCAACTACAGTTTTAAATGTGTTTTTACCTTCTCCTGTAAAGTTTCAAATATGCGAGTTAGGGCCTTTCTACATGAGACCAACGATATATACAAAATAAATTTATCATATTCTCAAATTTTTATATAGTTTATTTTATAATAAAAATTAAAAAATATTTTTAATAAAATTTAATTTTTGTTATTAATTAAAATATTAAGTAAAGAACGGTGCCAAATTTATAAATGATAAATCTTATTGTAGCTTTATTTCATCATTTACATCGGGAATACCGAAATAGAGCTTCATTCGATTTTGTCTTATTTGTATAAACTCGTTTTTTTTAATTTTGGCACAGAAAATAGTCCGTAGACTTTAAGTTTTTCGTTATTGGCTGCCAAGAATTATTCAGTAAATATTTTTTTTCAGCAAAGCCAATTGGTTTTTCTATAGTGTCCACTAAATCGACAGATTTCTATATTTTTAATGCTTTCCAACATCGATATTTGTAGCTGAAATACTTGAACTTGTATCTAAAGTCGAATTAAACTCTTCATGTTCGTATTTCCATATTGCAACTTCAGGTTAGGATTATAACTACGATTATATCACCGATTTTTTGCAAATTTGCTTTTCAGAGTTACGATTACTGAACTCATTTCACTAAATTGTACATTTTCTGCAAGAGCAGAAATAAATTAAAAATCTTTTTAAAGAAATTAAATGCTATTTAAAAAGAAACTCTACTTGGAACACCCTATACATATAAATAATTTTGAAACATCCAAAACTTTTTGGTTTACAAAATACTTAACGGTATTTGTGAATGGGGAGCAATATCGTGATATGATTGAAAACTTTTAAACCCCACAACTACATGCTTTGGCGTATAAACAAGACGGTGCCACATTACATACCACCAAGATTAAAATGGAATTGTTGCGAGACCTCTTTCCACAACAAGTTATTTCAAGAAATGGTGATGTTCATCTGCCTCCACGATAGCCTGATTTGACTGCTCCGGACTTTCTTCTGTTGTGGTAGGAATTTGTTCACATACGAAAAATGGGATCAGTCACTCACACCACGATATCATTACATATCCATATTGTTGCCGAATGGGCTTCAGGGGAGTTGGAAACTGATACAATGCTTAATCGTAAAATTATATCTAGCGATGAAGCACATATTTTGGCTAAACGAGTTTATTAATAAAGATAATATGCAGATATAATAGAAGACCCTACAGACTCCATTGCATCGTTATGCTGGTGGCATAATTGGACCTTATTTCTTAAAAAAATAAAACCGGAACTCGCATTACGGTCAATGGAGATTGTTAGATTGTTGCTGTTTCATTATTAAAGATTTTTTGTTTGAAACTATAAAACGTGATGTACTTTGAGCTTTCGAATAAACAAATTTCAAATTTTATTTTTCGTGCTCTTTTTTAATTTAAAGTTCTAAGGGGCAGGTTGTTTATTGTGCAGCAGCTTTGTAAAAGCACAAAAAATGACAAAAGTATTAACGATTACGTATTATGAGATTTGCTCTTGACTATGTGTTCTTTGCCATATTAAGAGTCCTTAAAACAAATAAAACTAATTAATTTAATTTTTGCTTGCCTTAATTTTGTTCAGTGCAAAAGTCCACAAGCGACACGTATTCTTCTTTAGTTGTTATCAATTGAATTTAACATTTTACACTCTCACTTACTTGTATATGTATTTTCCTTAATTATTTATTTATTATAGTAAATAAACAAATATTTGGATATATAAAACGTATCGGCATAAAGAATTGTTGAAATTTTTCGGAAAAGTGCTTGATAGTGTTTAACCAAAATCAAAATCTCTCGCAACATAAAGTAGAGGAATTTTTTCATTAAATAAGCAGACAAGGGAATACAATTAGAAATCTTGGGTCATTACGATGATATTCATTTTTCGGATAAACAATCAGGGGTGGATACTATTCATGAATATTATGGCACTAATTTCAAGTACAAACTACTTTGTTAAATACAATCGTATGTATCGTTCACAATAAAATCTAAAGGAATTCTATCTTGATATGTGCGTATTTCTTCCGATGGGGTTTAATTTATTTTTATTTGGGTACGGTTTTACGTCGACCCTCGTCAAATTTGGTTTGTGAACAAAACAGTTTCGGCCGTTTGCATCTTCAGTGTTCTCTTTATACTAGTTGTGTTCTATTGTCAGCTGTGTTTATATAGTTCGTCTTGTTCGTGTTTCTCTTCGTGTTATTGCATTCGTCACTTTCTCTCTTTTTTGTCTGTATCTCTCTCTCTCTCCTTTTTCGTTTGTTTGTTTTTACCTAATATGTCTCTCCCTTTTCATTCGTCTCTCTTCCTACCTAAATCCTTTTACGACCATGTTTGTCATTCGTTTGTGCTTATGTGTGAAGCTACTGGGTCCTTCCCCATGACATAATAATCTGTAACTGTACGTTTATGAGGTTCTTTATTGCTTCGGTCCTGTGCACCCGCGTAACGTGTTTGGGTTGGTGTAATGTTTGTCTTCCTGTAAAAATGTTCCAATGGTTCAAATATTGTGTCTCAAGCAGTGTTTATTTGTTCATCCATTATCCGTCCGTCAAATGTTTTCTGTTCGTATATTTCCATGTTCGCTAATACATTTAGTCTCCTTCCTTTGTGCTGTGTACGAAGCAGTTTAATCGTTGTTTTTATATCTCCTGGTGTACATGTGCAAAATTTTGATTCTGGAATTGATTTTGATCCTCGTAGTCTTTTGTTATAGTCTCTAATGTGTTCGCTAAATCTGGTCTTAATTTTCCGTCCTGTTCGCCCGATATAACTATAATGGCATATACAAGTTAATTTGTACACTCCTCGTTTGTCTACTATATTTTTCCCGGTTGCTCCATCACGTAGTATTCTACTCAGGTCGTCCCCTGTCCTGAATGCCGTATTGATGTTGTATCCCCTAAAGAATCTCGCCAGTCTGTACGCCGATCCTCCCACATATGTCAATGTGGCCCAGTCTTCCCCCTCACTCCGTACAAGCATGTTTTCTATCTTATTTAAAAAAAGACGCAAGAAAAATACCCAGTTTACCTGATACGTTAAGTTTTCTTTTTTTAAGATTAGTTTTTATGAGAGAGAAAAAGAGAAATAAAATACGTATTCACCTCCTTCAATTTTACATAAATGAGACTTGTTGTAAGAACACCAGACATAGCTGAAACCCGATCAAATTGTGTATAGAGATGCTAAACTGGCGCTTAAAAAAATTAAACGAAAATTACAACTCTGATTATACTAAAACTATTATTTAATGAAGATTTTTAACAAATAGCAACTTGAACCGATCTGTCGATAATTCCTTACACTATCCTACATTCTATACACTATACTACATTTTTCTGACAGATCCATAGTCTGATTGGTGATCATTTTAAAAGCTGTGACAGCCATTGCATTACAACAGGAATAGTAAAGGCAACCGCTCTAATGCCCTTAAAGTACACGCAAAAATGTCATGGTAGAACGATATGTTCACTGGAAATTAATGTATAAAAATTCCAAAGGTAAGAACTTAGAACTTAGGTGTCCCTGTAGGCTAGTAGGTAGTGTGCTGGCTTACATGACTCGGGGTTGTGGGTTCGATTCCCAACAAAGACCTTGGTTTTTTTCACTACAAATAAAACTTTACTGTCGGTGGGGCTGCGCTCAGTGCTGAAGGCATAGTCACTGGTCACTGAACTGTGTTATATGACAGTTAATTTCTGCTACTATCCTTCTACTTTCACCACCTGTCGCATCTCTTCTCTATTCCTTTCCTAAAAGAATGTAGCACGGTACTTCACTAAATTGGCATTGTTGCCTGAAGTGCTACTTCTATTTAAAAAAAAAAGGTAAGGACTTCTTAAATTGCTCATTGAATTATACGGTATCATATTCAAGTGAGCGACAGTGTACGTTTCATGCAATAAATATATTTCTGGATTGAAGGTTTTATTAATTTCAAAATTATATTTAGCCTCACCCAGATCCTGTCTTTGCAACTAACCAATACATGATCATTTCATTATCTGTTTTTGCATTAAAAAAAAAACAGACGTAAATAAATATAAAAAGCTTAAATGACATGTGTTATCTTAAGTAAATTTAACCATGCATTTCAATATAAATTGAACATTTCTTGATTTCTTGCTTTTTGCTTTACAATTTTCAACTGCTCTACTCTCAAGCAAAACAAAAAAAAAATACAACAACAACAAGTCAAATGGGTAAAAGTTTAATGCGTTTAATCTTTGAAAGACATGAAACATGTTCGTGTTTTTTTTGCTGTTGTTGTTATTCCATGATTATCAAATGCAAAAGCAGAGTTTAATTTAAAACTATTAATTAGTTGATGTGGCCTAAAGCAATAACAAGGCGAACTAAATACTTAAATGGCGTTGAAGCATTTCATTTAACTTAGATTTTTATTTATTTATTTATTTTAAAGAATATTAAAATGCAGCACATAAAAAGAAATGCAGGGGGGTCAGGTAAAAGAGACCTTTGAAAGTGTAAGAATATCACAAAGAAATATTTTTCTACAATGAAATTTAATACGTTATTTTATGTTCAATGTTTGTATTATGTATTGTATGCTTCTTTTTCGTTTTCGTCACCTAGCCATACTACCATCACCCCAGAATCATCAAACAAATAGAACGCTTGTGATTATAATGATGACGACGCCACATGCACGCACATTCTATATTGTATTCTTACGAAGCCGTAGCAATAAACACTTTGTAATTTTTTTCCAACTTGCGTTTGGTCTTGTTTTTAAATTTTAAATTACAAAGTTACAATTACAATTCTATTTACAACTTGTCACCTGAAACGACATAAAAGCACTGGCTGGCAAAAAAAAAGAAGAAGCAGTAGAAGCAAAAACAAAGAAAAATGTGTAATGAAACTACTTGTGTATAAAACAAAAGAAAACATTGCAAAAACGATTGAATAAATAAAAACTACAAACGGTAAGTTAAAGCTTCTTATGTGGCTTAATATAATCTTTGTATACTATTTTTTATTCTTGCTTATTCAAGTTTACTACTATTTCTAGTTTTATCATTATTTTTTTCGTTGTAATATTTTTACAATGGCTTAAGTTACACAAAGAATATAACGAATGTACAAAGCGTTTGAAATTTTATCTACCATATTGTCGTTGTAGAGTCATTAAAACATCTTGTCAAAAAATTGACAATTGTAGGAAATGCCATTATATTACTTATAAGTGTTGTAAAGTATTTAAAGAATATATAGAGTGATTTTCTTAACGCCTGATTTAAAGTGTGAAATGAAAACAAAAAACTTTAAAAGTACGACCACTAAGAAAATTATATTTTAGTTAAACAAAAGGAAGGTTTTCCTACATTTCCTTTTTTTTTTAATTCAACTATCTGTTCACCAGAGGTGGAGTAGAAGTAAGTATATAATTTCCCAGCCAATTTTTAAATTTTATAATTCTATTTCCGACCACATTAAATATTTATAAGTAAACAAAACGACCCACTGTATTTACTACAAACCGCATAGTTTCTTAAAAAAATTTTATACACACAAGACAACATAACAATATGGGTATAAGAAATTCTAAAAAATAAGATAAACAACAGAAAACAAAAACAAAACACACAGCCAAGCAGTCGTCTAAACTGAATGATAATAACAACAATATGGCGTGATGTTAAAGTAGAATATTCTTCTATATGCGAGAATCGCTTAAAACATTTATATAAGCACCGCTTGTTTGGCAAATGAAATTAATTCAAGTTAAGTCATCAGTGAGTAAAGACAACAAAGTTAGCATCATGTTTATTTTGTGTATGTAGAAAATAAATAAATCGTTTAACTTAATTTAGAACTCTAAAGTACTGTGTTAATAGTTTTGGAATAAAAGAACTCAAAAGGAATTAACGTAACGATATATATATATATATATATATGTCAGTCCTTAGATCTTACAAGGTCCTTAGCACATAGTTCATCGACATTCGTATATCCTTCCATAGAAACGCAAGTTGAAAATGATTTATGCAAAGCTTCAGAAGAGCTACAGAAAAATTAAGCTCAGTATTCTGTTAGATATAGTTTTGCTGTTGTTAGCGTTGCTACTGAAAATAGGTTAAGATGGTCCATTACCTTTGGAGAATTTTAAAAAAAAGAACGCCTTTATTAACCTTAAGTTTTTCCACTATTGCTGATATTTTTGGGTGAGCAAATATAACGTTAGAAAGACTTAAAACACTTTTGACAACTTCAGTTCTGTTGATACTAACGTCAAGTAGAAATTTGCAACAAAGCTTCATTAATCTCGTCAGAGTGTCAGTTGTGCATGGATTGTTCACATAAATCTTTCAAATGGCCCCAGAGAAAATAATCCAGCGGCGTTAAATAACAAAAGCGAGGCAGCCAAGTTGATCAGGTTAGTTTTTTAAATAACCAATTCACCAACGTTTGACACAAACAATGGGCGCTCGGCTTTATTTCTTGAACCAGTTGAACTTTATTAGTATGAAAATAAATGCGTAAAATGTCTCTAGTGATGCCCAATTGTTGTGAACGTCGTCTAATTGATCTTCCAGCCTCATTCTCAAAGACTATTTTGTATCACGTATTATTTTAGTCTATTGTCGCGAGCTTTTTGGCATTTAACCATTTGACAGACAATTTACTTCCTAACCTCAAATTTGCATTATTATTTCAGCTTCTTGCCTTGATGTATCGAAAGGCGAAAAGCAAAAAAAAAAAAATCTGTAGATTAACAAGAAGACGGTATATAACTTTTTCACCAATATTTCATTTAAAAATTTCAAAAATGCTCTACAATTCCAAGAACGTATTTTAATCGATAAATGACCACAAAAAATTATTACTGTAAAAACAAAAACCTTGAATTCGGCTAAGAATTTAATTTTTATAGCTTAATTTTCAGTTTTTTTCTTTAAGAAATTATTAAAAAATGTAGTAGAATACCGGCTACTAAGTCGTTTTATGTTCAAACTGTACAAAGGAGGTTGTAAGAACTGAAGCTATACTCCTACTGTTGTCAAATCAGGAAGCATTACATCGAAGTAAAATAGGTAGCAAAAGGTCACAAGAAGTTTTTAAAAAAAGTTGATGCCGCAAGGAGTTCGTATAGTATTTAGCAAGCTGCTATATGCTATCAAGAGAAAGAAGTAAACTGACAAATATGACAGGAGTCAACTGACATCTCTCTGTTATCTTACAGAAGCACTGTTTTCATTTCATTTGTGGGGAGAAAAAATTCAAAAAGTTACTTAGATCTAACACAAGGAACAGTTTTTATTTATCAAATAAATACTCTCGTTATCTCTAGAGTTATCGAGAACCTTTAAACATTAAAATACTTTTTCATTTTTTATTTATTTTCTTATGTATTTTTTTAACAATTCGAACAGTATGAACATTTAAAAACATTTCGAATTTCTTTTGAAAATACCTTAAACACGTTGTTTATATGAAAGCGGATATAAATTTCTAAATTTATGAAGACTGCCTGAATGCGTTCTAAATGAATTTGGAAAAATATTGCGTGGGAATTGCTATGTATTTCAAAAGGACAAATACAGTCGACAACTTAGTTTGCTCTTTGGTTTCCTCCCCTAAAAACTTAAAAAAAATGTGCACATATAAACGAACTATTCAATTATCAAAATTCTTATTATTATTAGTAAAACCAATTGAAAAATAATAAAATCCCAAATATGAAAAAGAAATACCTATCCCTCGATATACGTCAGATAGATGTGCTTTGTACAATTTCTATTTGACTTGTTTCCTCGGCTTAAACTAAACACGGAAAGTTAAAGGTTTTAAATTCTATTTTACAAGCTTCTTTTATTCGCAAAGATTGAATTACAAGTTGATTTTTTCGTTATCAGAATTTTGAAAATACTTTTAATTTTGAATTTGGTAGCTGCAATTTTCCCGTTTAGTTGTTAGTGAAAACTTCTCTTTATCAATTTCGTCGAACAGTGAAAAGTTCGGGTTTAAGTTAAATTTACTAACATTAATTAACACCAAAGTGTTTGCTATTCATTTTTTGTGATTTTAATCGCATTATGATTGTGAACTAGACGTGCATGGAAGTTTCATTGTCTTATATCGGATTTTTCAACAAGAGGTTTGTTTTTTCAGTTGTGGCACCGCCAACAACATGATAGTTTTGACATTTAGTTTTTTTACGTATTCGTAGTAAATACATTAGCAATTGTTGCAATGAATTCACTTTCGCATGAAAATCGCATGAAAATGGTGGTTATGTTAAAGTTACATTTCGTAAAATTCGCGATGTTTTCGGACAAAATTATCGTCCTTCTTAGACCGCCATTAAGAATCTGGCCGTTAAGTTTGAGCCGATAGGCTCAATACTTAATGTGCGAACACCAACGCATGTTAGGTCAACTAAAACCATCGTAGCCGTGAGCCACAGTGTTGATGCAGACCCATATTTGTAAATTCTACGACGTTCTCTACAATTGGAGTTATTCATAACCACCACATGGCGACTTCGGCGTAAGGCTTTGACTTTTAAGACTTGCAAGCATTAAGTGGTACAGGAATTGAAGCTGACCGACCATTCTTTCGGACAACATAACTGTCCTTCTGAGACCGCTCGAAAAAAAATGTGCGAACACCAACGTGCGTCTGACCGAGTCATTCAACTGAAAACATCGCAGCCGTGAGCCATAGTATTAAAGCAAATCAAAATTTGACAATTCATCGACGTTCTCAACGACTGGGGTTATCCAAAACCGCCACATGGCGAATTTTGCGTAAGGGTTTGACTTTAAAGACGTACAAGGTTCAACTGGTACAGGAATTAAAGCCGATTGACTACTCACATCGGCGTAGATTCGCTCAATTCATTCAGGAACAACCGGCTGGTTTTTCTAACAAAATTATTTTTTATACAAAGCCCATTTACACTTGTCAGGGTATGTCAACAAGCAAAATTGCCGCATTTGGGCTTTTAAAAAACGTTAAGCGATTATTAAGACGCCTTTCCATGCTCAACGTTTCACTGTATGGTGCGCTATATGGCCTGAAGGCATATTCGGGCCTTTTTCTTTTAGATGAGGCTGGAAATGCGATAACGGTCAGTAAATCACGATACTGCAAAGTGCTAACTCAATTTTTAGCCTTATATTGGCAACGTGGACACCACTGACATTTATGTTTCAACAGGATGGTTTCAACAGCACCACATATCACAAAGCCAATAAAATGATCAATATATTGCAAATCAAATTTTTCGATCGCATAATTTCACGACGATCAGCAGTTAAGCGACCAGTCAGATCGAATGATTAAACACCACTGGGTTGTTTTTTGTGAGGCTATGTTAATGACAGAGTCTATACGGAGCCAATCGAATTGATTTTAAAACCCCTGATTAATTAACGAATCAGAACCGCCACTTTAACGAAAAGTGATTAAAAACTTTGATGAAGAAATTTACATCTGTCGGTGTGGTCGTGGTGTCAGATATCATTTAATTTCATTTAATTTTAATTTTTCTCTACGTAATATAATAAAAGTTTGAATCATGTTAATCTAAATTTTTGTTTTATTTTATTTTAGAAAAAAAATCTTCTTGTTGAAAAACCCTTTATATCAGTTTCCACAAGAATCAAGATTTAATTAATTTTTAACGACATTAATTACTGAAGGTGAATGCACTTGTCGCTGGCCATTTCGTTATCGCTTACTTCTCACAAATTGAGTAGAATTACAAACTGAGTAGAATTACAACGTCAAAGGTAAAGACAAAGATAAAGTTTAAGCAAAAAAAAACAATAATCAATTATGAATTATGTTCGAGGCTTAAAGGATAATTATAATTTAAAGCAGCAGTTAAAAGATAATTATAAATAAAATAAATGTATTATTATACACTTCGATAATTTTCTTTGTGCACTATTATTTTATTATTTAAATAAGATTTAATTTTCACATAGGGCAAATTTTACCTTTCACTGAACAGACTTTACAAGGAGTGGATGCGGAATTTGACGGCATTTGTGGTGCATTTTAGTACTACTACTTTTAGTACTATTTCTCAGTTTATTAGTTGAGTTTTCGTATATACATTTTTCTTTTTAGAAATCCATCGCAACTTCAAACCAGGGACAAGTGTACTTATTAGATTCGAATCATTCAGATGAATAGCTTAACAATATACATAAGTTTTCAACATTATTTTTGAGTTTTGAGTTCCCAATTTGTTCCAAATACCTCACTCATTGTTTAGCTTAACAAACAAATCACTGAAGCATAACTCTATTCACAACTTGGTAATAATATCTTTAAATGAGTTTTCTTTTTCAAGTACAAGGTACTTAAAAATTCTATAGAGCGAAAAATTGACAATGAAAAGAAATAACATACAACAGATGTAGTTATTAACCAACCAATTGAAATCAAAAGTAAATTTTGCAAAACAATTTGCCAGCTTCCCTTTTAATCCTGGATTTATTTTATTTAAGTGTCAACCGTTGAATGCAAATGGGTGGCTACCTGAATATAATTGAACAAAATATGTTTTAAACAAACAAATTTCATTCAGACTTGTGTATGTATGTTTGTATAGATGGTGCTTCTTTATATTAATGCAAGAATTACACCAGTGAAGGCCAATAACGAAAATGAATAAAAGGTTTTCACATAAATCCATTTTTAATTATTTTATATTTCGAGAATAAAAGTAAGAATACACTGTACATTTTAAATATGCTACTCGAAGAATAGGGGAAAAAACGTTTTTTAAATAAACGAAGGGCAAATTATTGGCTAGGAAATAAATTGGCTTAAAACATAAAACACTTTTTTTGACAACTTCAGTTTTAGTGATACCAATGTCAAGTAAAAATATGGGAATTATGATGGAATCTGATATCGCGCAAAAAAAGTTTAACTTATTTCGCCAATCCAGCGCCGAATTCCACCTTTCAGAGCGTTCGTTCTCTGTAGGTTGTTCAAGTAAACCCGATGCTTCAAATAACCCCAAAGAAAATAATCGAGGTGGCTTATTGACATCGCCAAATCGATAAATTAGCCGACCCGGAATTTTCTCATACAATAACCCTTTATGGCGCAAGATCATCGATTTCGTTTTTTATCTCAAATTAGTTAGAAAATGTGGTGTTATTTATGAAAAAAATTATTAAAATATTTTTATTTAAAATTAAGTAATTATTTTCAAAAAACTATCTGTTGCAGAAATGCAACATTGGCTTAAAGTTACTAAATATTAAAGTTAAGAAACACGAAAGTTGTTAAAGCAGTTGTTTTGCTTGTTATAGCATAAACTAATTCCGCATTTTTCGCAGGTTGTTTGTGCATACCCAGTCAGTCTGGAAATTTGCACCTCATGCGTTTATCCAGCCAAACTGCCCAGTGTCCACATTGGTCCAACCTTACATCTTTTGGGGGAACGTGCTGGGACGGACCTTTCTTTTTTTATTTTGAATGAGACATTTAATATCACCTGTGCGCTTCATTCGATTAGTAGTTTTATATTTGTGATATAGAAACTCTGAATTCAGCCGAGTTAAGGGTTTTGCTATAAAAGCCAGGAATTACATATGGTCATATCTAAGAAATGGTAAGAGATTCGAATATACAAACGTTTACAACGCAATTTAATTTTGTAGTGACCCATAACAGAGTCTAAAAGGTCTATAAAGGTCGATTATATTTTGCGATGACAAATGCACGTTCAACAAAAGTGTACTAATTTTCTGACTTGTTCCACCTTCGTACTATAGAGGTTGGGTGCTTTCCTGCAAAATTTGATGCTAGCGTGACGATTTTATTATCACTCCATGCGACTATAGCTATATCAAATCCTTTGCAGTCACCAACCTGTTCTATTGTCGTACCACGCGCTTCTTTTTTAAAAAGTTTTTCATCTGGCAGCTTGCAGTTAGGAATACGGGTTTTTCTTGCAGTCCCCAAAGCCAAAATGCCTCTACTAGACATGTATTCTTTAAGCGGGATAGAGGTGTAGTAATTATCAAAAAATAACCGGTAATTTTGATTACTAGGCACATCACGAATAAGGCGAACTATAACATTAGATGGAGCCCCTAAATCGGGTTCGCCGGGTGAGCATCTGTTTTCCTGTCCACTATATAATTCAAATTTGTATTCATACCCAGATATAGCGCATATAACAAAGTTTGAATCCCCATTTGTGGGGCTTGTCTGGTAAATATTGTTTCAACACACTTCGTGCTTTTGTTGAACACATCTGTTCATCTACAGATAAATGGGCTTCAAACGGAACTTTCTTGAAGTTCTTGTTAAGTGACTCTATCAGTGGCCGGATTTTATTTAAACGTTCAGAATCAATGTGGTCATATGGTCGCATTTTACTATTTTCACTGAAGTGTAGTAACTGCCTAAGTAATTCGAATCGTTTGGACGGCATTGTTTCTCGAATTGACGCAAAGCTAACCTTTTCCGACCAATACATTTTGACATTCGGCATATGAACTATTGACATATAATATATGATACCAATAAATTGACAAACTTCTTGACCAGTTATATTCACTGGCTTATTGGTATCTCTCTGGTCTCTTATAAGATTGATAATGTCCTCAGACAAGAGGTATGATAATACCTCAAATGGGTTATCTAAGCAAAGTATCTCTGGAGGTAATGTGCTAGATCCGCGGAAACCTAGTTGTTCGTCATTTAGGTTCAGACTTTTTGATTTCCAGGTAATATTAGCTGTAGAAACACGATTAGATGTCCTAGAAGCTGCTGCGGAACCAACACTAATACAAGCAACAGTAACTTTAGTAATCGTGGATGCTGCTTCTAGTATACTGGACCGTGCTTCAGCTGTCAATTCAGGGGGTACATCCAGACTTTGACCAGAAATTTCAAACTCATTAGGATCGAAGCTATACGGCGGATCGGCAACATCATCATCGTCAGAGAAGTCAAGGCCGTCTTTGCTAATATCCCATTCTAACAGTATTTTTTTCTATGCCTTGCAGATTACGACTCATTTTGATTACAAATAAAACACCTTTCCAATTACAAAAAGAATTATATCGGAACGCCCAATGTTGCCGACAATTTTGTTCGTTTTCATAACCAGCTAATTGAAAATGAGCCTCATCACTAAAGATGATTTTGGTGAAAAATGCTTCATGCTAATTTTCAAACAGCTAAATCCCAAATGTTCTTAATCGACTTTAATTATTGTACAAGTTGATGTGCATAGTGGCTACGTTTGCATCACTGCTGCCACCACAAGTGTATTGTTTTTGTTAACAACAATACCATGACCCTCGAATTCGGCGTTTAAAATCTCGGAAGGAGTAAAAAGAAAAGTAATGTTTCATGCTTAACAGACATCAAAGAAATGTCATTCTTTCATCATTTGACAATTTAATAACTTCCCAGCTGTACATGAAACGAAACACTTAGACAATAACCTTACTATACTTACTATGTAATGCAGCTGTAATCGTTGTAAAAAATTAGTATACAAAAAATATTTTTTAATATATTATTATATAATATTTCCTTTTCTTGGATGTTTGTGTAAAAGTTTGCGCTGCATTTCGGTTTGTAATGTGGGCAATTTTGTGGTAAGTATTATTGCACTTTAAGAAATTAAATGCACCCTAATGATAAAATGCATTAACAGTAAAATAAATAACAAATGTTATTAGTTCACATACATTCTACATTTATACATATAGACTTCAATGCGAACCATGCATTATTCTTTTAATTACAAAATTATTGCAATAGTGGCACCACACGTTAACCATACCTTACATGCGCAAGTAAATTTGTAATCAACGTTGCTTACTACTCCACTTACGATGTAAACTGAATTGTAGTGGCACCTGATGACGTCGTCGCTTACTTTGTAAGCGAGAGCGCAACGATTAAACAGCCTATGACACTTCTATGTTAAATGTAAGTGGCGAAATAAGCGGACGCATCACCACTGACTACCACTTAGTATAGCTTATGTAATCGCTTATGTAATGTATACTTTCACAGCTGGGTTTCTAACCACAATATAGAGAGTATGTATTTTTAAAAAGAGAACTTTAATAAATTTTATAGAGGGGACTCTAAGAATACTGTTTGTTTTCAAGTTATGTGTAGCGCAACAGGACTGGTGGGCCCACTTTTAGAGCAAAAAAATCTATATATATATATAATTCTACTGTACGTGTATTGTGACTGAACTCCTCCTAAACGGCTGGACCGGTTTACATAAATATTTTTGTTTATTTTGGGTGGCGCCCCGGTTGGTTTCGATTTACAATTCGGTCCACTTGGACCAATTAAAGATGCGGTATTTGAACAAAATTCGGTACGTCGATTTGGTGTGCATGTTTTAAGTGCTGCTGCAAATATGGGCGGGATTGTACAAAGGGGCGTGGTACCTCCCATAAAAACCACAAATTAAGAATCTTGCTAACGGTATTTAAACAGAATTTGGTATTTCGGCTGAGTGAACATATTTTAAGTTCTACTGCAAATATAGGCGGGATTTGATAAAGACGCGTGGTACCTCCCATACAAATCTTCTTTATGCATATAATTCTACTGTATGTGTATATGTCACTGAATAAATTTTTTTTGCATGCATTTGGGTGCCACCTAAAATTTTTTACCTTCACAAACCAGCCCGGCAGATGGCCCTGCAGTCGGTATCCATGTTATTCAACTACACTGCAACTACACGACTGGATTAAATGAATTTTTGTGTACTCATTCATTCAAAGCATTTAATATTTTTGTGCTGTGTTTTAATATTATATGGTCGCATTTACGTAAATATTGAGCGTTGTTGACTTCAAAAATACACATACGCCATAAGTTCGTGGCCAGCCGGCAACAGCCTCCAATGTGCCTTGGAGGATGACGGTGAAAGGCCAAGTAACATGGACTCGATTACTGCCGCCATTAAAACGTTCGCGGTGGGCATTGAGCCTATTTGTTTGCGTTTCTTCTTTGCGATCTCACAAATTCGTTCTCAATGGATCAGTATGTCGTATGCATATAAAAAATTTTTTTTTATTTAATATTTTTTTTAATTATGGAGATATCAAAGTATTAATGGTTTATCTTAAATAAATTCAGTTAGATTGCAACAGAAATTCTTTTAATTACATACTATGTCGGTCATACGATTACGTAGAATACGCTCTTAATTGTAAGCAAATGTACTTTTGGCCTTTTCGATTGCTGTTTCGTACTATTTTGATTTTCTTGTAAAATTAAAATCATTTAACAACATGATAAACTTATGATCTTGCCACGAACTTTAGCGATCTCTCGAAATTTTTCGAAACTATATTATGTCTACGATTAAAAAAAAAAAAATAATTTATTTTAATCAATCGATGGAAAGGAATTTTTGAAAAATTTATCAGCCATCTTTTAAAACGCACTCGTCATATTTTACAAAGCCTCTTGTGATTCAAATTATTTAACAGTCATTTAGAATATTTTCTTAAAGACATATTCACTTTTTTTGGTCTAGCAGGGGATGACCCCTACTCGTGCAATGCATTGTGACAAAACTAAGAAATTAGGTTATGGGAAGGAGTAGTGTTTGTGGACATTCGATTTTAATTTCCCCACATTGAAAGTAACAGGAAAGACTTCTAGAGGGAGTTTATTCCACATACAAACTGTTCTGCTAAAAACGAATTTTCAACCACAAATGGAAGGACTCTCAACAAAAAGCGTGTTAAAGGTAAAAACGTGTGAGTAACGCGAACAAGTTCCCTAATTTCATTAGAGCACTTATCATTGAATAACGATAAAACAGTGAAATACAATCTACATTGCATCGATGCTCTAGGGAATTAATAGAGTTGGATACCCTGCCTTAACCAATTACCTTCTTGGCCCTCTCTTGTACGGTACCCCTAAATTAGTATTTTTCTTTTTTTTAAAGAGAAGTAGCACTTCAGGCGCTACCGTGCTACATTCTTTTAGGAAAGGGATAGAGAAGAGATGAGACATGTGGTGAAAGTAGAAGGATAGTCGGAAATTAACTGCCCGATAAGACAGCACAGCGACAAGTGACTATGTCTTCAACGCTGAGCAGCCCCAGCGACAGGCAATTTTTTTTTGTAGTGAAAAAAACCAAGGTCTTCGTTGGAAATCGAACCCACAGCCCCCATACTGACAAGCTAGTACACTACCTACTAACATGCAGGGGCACCTTGAAATCGTTTGATGAAATCCCATCTATAACAACTCGTAAAGTGCGAGTTGTAATTAAATAATGTTATAAATTAAAAGCACTTCAAAAATATTTTTACCGTATTTTTCGGTTGGAAAAAAATACTTTTTAATCTTAAATTAAAACACATTTGAAATTATTTAAAATTTTTAGGATTTTTTCAAAAGCTACTTTATTTTGGTTTTATGAGAACAACACATGAAAGCAATGTAGAGAAGGAGAGAAAAAAGATATTTTTTCGATTAAAGATACCAGCACCTTTTGTAGTTGATGAGTATTTCCGCCACGATCTGATCTGACGTTTATCTTTAAACGCCACCTCAAAATGTTTTATTCTTTTTTAAAATATTTTAAACGTATATTTTTTTGTCCTACCGGTAATTAAGACAAATTATTTGTATGACTCGGTTAATAATGCGAGGATATGAAGTTAGTTGTTGAAAAAAGCAGGCAAGGTAAAAGAGAAAGCACTTAAAGCCAAAATTTAAAACTGAAATTACTTTAATTTGTATTCAAAACATTTTCATTATCCGACAATAGCCATAATGATGATGTATTAAATTAAATTTGTAAATTGAAAACCATATTTTTTTCTTAACTTAATCGAATTGGTTTTGGTTTCTTTTTCATTAAATCTTTCAATTGAAAATCCGTAATTATTTAAAAAGGAACAAAAAAAAGGAACACACCTTGTTTTTTCCTTTTACTTTACAACATAAAAACGAAAAATAATAATTTACTGATCACTTGCCTGAATTTTCATTTCATTTTAAGCATCTTTCAAGACAACTGCGCGAGCTTCTTTTCAAAAAAAAATGTTTTTTTAGGTTGTATTTTTATCCATGACAGCAGCAAAAACCAAAAAACTAAACCTTCAAAATTAATGTTGTAGGTAGGAGCTCAAAATCAAAATATGTTTGATTTTTATTATTTTCAGTTACTTTTGATTTTTTGTTTTTCTTTTTAAAATACCCGTCCGTCCCCAAGTCCATTTATATATGTCTGTCTGGTTTTCAACTTAATTCAACAATCAATAGCCAACAATAACATCAATAATAACAATAACAAAAAATGAAACTCCAACAGAAAAAGGCTATAATAATGAAATCGCAGACATAAACTCCCTATAATTACCAACACCCTGGATGTTGTAAATGCATCGAAATTGTACCGCCCTCAGGTTAATATTTCATAAAAAAACGTGCGCTTATATTCTCTTAAAGTGAATTCTTTACTGTGCTTTATTATAGATGTTTTTTTGCGCCTTACAATCGGCAGTAAGCGACATACAAACTAAATGTTTTATTTCAAAATTTTTAGTAGATGAAAAGCAATAATTATTTACAGAACACATACGATCATGCAAACGGAAAAGAGAGGACTCCAACTTTGCAGTACCCCTTGAGAATCACAGACACTTACCAAGGGAAGTAGATAAGTGTATGACTTTACTGCATCCTAGCAAAAAAGGACGAAGACTAGACATACTTAAAAACATAGAAATCTACAAAACAAACATTTTCGACAGCGATATTATAAACGAACAAGTGAACACAATCTCAGACGCAATTTTCATATAAAAATTGATTTTTTGTAGGTTATCACAAATTATTCCTCTTATTTACGCAGATACAGCCATTTTAAGTTTTTAGTTTAATTTTCATATAAAAATCGAATTTTTGTAGGTGATCACAAATTATTCCTCTTATTTACGCAGATACATCCATTTTAAGTTTTTAGTTTAATTTTAATATAAAAATTGATTTTTTGTAGGTGGTCACAAATTATGCTTATTTTTGCGAAATTCCTCTTATTTACGGAGATACAGCATACCACTTAAACTAAACGTAAACTCAAACACTCAAAGACGAAAAACACCCTCAGACGGACATATGTACCTGGACAATATAAAACGGGAAAATGTTAAGATTAACCCCCACATAAAATGCCAGATGGCTGATATTCCAACTATGTAGATACGACGATAATAGGATAACTGCCTGGACCAGATATACTGACTCACCAGTACGTGATAGAACATGACTTAAAAATAATGTATTCACATCATCAAGAGGCAGGAAAGACGTTATATAAAGGAGGAACTAAAAACAGTATTCACTGGCGAAACAAACCTTAACAAATTTGTACCTTATTCCAAATTGTTCACTTTCGTGAGTGGGTAATTTTTTTGTTTTAATATCAAAAATACGATCGTCCTCTAAATCTATTGGCTTGTTCGCCCTTCTTTTTAAAGGTCCAACTATACTATGCATGAGCTGGCTTAAGCTAACGTCAAAAATTAAACGAAAAGTCTGTTAAAGTCTTAAGCAAATCTTTGAATACTTTTAGCTGGCTATAATGTACTTACATGAATATAGAAATTATTGTGTATATGTACTTTTGCAAAAAAATAATTTCTTTCTAAATAAATGAAATTTTTATTAGCAAAAAGCAAATTGCATACCCAATTCTATCCTTATACAAATACACATTTTTTCAATAGTTTTTAAGAAAATTACGGAAAAAAATTACGCATGTTGTATTATTATTTGGGCCAAAAGTGCTAAAAAAATTAAATTTTGTTAAAAATTGTGTGTTAAATAAATGGAAAAGAATTAAAATGTTTAAAGGCCCTTAAGTTATTAAACTCCAAGGTTGAGTCTAGTTCTTCAACGTTATCACGAGTACTACAAAATAAAGATTCACATTGTAAAAAAGTAAAAAATATTCAATACTAATGCTTATATCGACGGGGTGCGAGAGAGCTGCAGTAGTGCCCATTCTTCAATATAGCCCATTCCACTGCCTGATGGAGCTTCCATCCTCTTCATTTCTTTGCAGAAACGTTCCCGTAATAACTTCCATCTGTGTTTGCACTTCGCGACTTTATATAATTCATATCAGTATGAAAATGAAAAACGCAACCAAAATTCTTTAAGGTATTACAACTTTTACTGCATTTTCTGCGACGTCTTTCCATGCTTGTTCCTTTGAATTGCCGTTATAACAAAACGCGTCTCTTTTTGTCATATAAGCAATTTCTTTTTTGTACGTTATCTATTAAATTCACATAAAATATTTTTTCGCTTTCGTCCTTCTCGTTCTATAACACAATGCACAATGCAAAATCAGCTGTTTCCGTACGGAATGTGCGATCAGTTTCGTACATTGCTTAAGCAAATGACTTTTGACGAAAAGTTTTGTTAAGTACATTATAGTTTGCCACATATGGTTAGTAGGTATTAGCACAGTTGCTTAAGTTGGCTTAAGTCAGTATATGCATAATATAGTTGGGCCTTAACGGACACAATCATAATTATCTAAAACCTAACCGTATTTAGATCTTGATGATATACGTAACAAAACAATTTTTCCTAAATATATTTTTTAAAAATCTCAACGCAAAAAGCTTTAATTATATCTAAAGCTTGAATAATAAAATTTTAAAATTCTCATGATTTGGAACAGTACATCTGTGGCGCCAAAAGCTGTCAGTAAAATTTCCATATCTCTTAATATACACAGTAGTTTAATACGTTCGGTTGAACTTGTTCATTCCCGCTTAATATATATGTAAAATAAATCTTTTTGAAAATTTATGTATTAATGACTCAATCAAGATTAAATGACTGCACCGACTTTAATGAAATAAATCTTTCCTTAGAGACTAATATAGTCTCAGGTAAATTTAAATTTTCCAAACTTGAAAAAGGGAAAACATGCGGTTTTTTCAAAGTGATTAACAGATATAGGTGAAGTTCACCAAGAAGTTTGTTCTCTAAAACAAATTGAAACAAAAAATTTAAATTAAGATAATTCAAATTTTTATTGTATAACGAAGAAAAAAGTTCGGCAGTTATGAATGAAAAATATCTGGCAAATGTCCACCACGAACACGCTGACACTTCTTTCATCAAAGTTTTTAATCACTTTTTGGCAAAATGGTGGTCCTATTTCGTTAATCATCACGAATTTTGAGTTTTAAGGCTGAAATCGACTCGATTGGTTTCGCATAAACTCTGTCCTTAACATAGCCCCACAAAAAATAATCCAAGGTGTTAAATCACATGATCTGGCTGGCCAGTTACTTGTTGATTGTAGTGAAATTATGCGATCGGTAAATTTGGTTTGCTATAAATTAATTGTTTCATTGGCTGTCGATTCTGTTGGAACCACATGTCAGTGATATTCACGTTGTCATTAGTAGGCCAAAATTGAGTTATTAGCATCTCGCGATAGCTTAATCCATAAACCGTTACCACATTTTCAGCCTAATCTTTAAAAAAAATGGTTCAATCAAGCCTCCAGACCACATAGCACACTATACAGCATGCAAAGGCTTCTCAATAATCGCTCAAGGGTTTTTAAAAGCCCAAGTGCGGCAATACTGCTTGTTGACATACCCTGACAAGTGAAAATGGGCTTCGTTTGAAAAAATAATTTTGTAAGAAAAATCACCCGGTTGTTGAATGAATTGAGCGAATCTTTGTTGATGTGAATGGCCGATCGGCTTCAATTTCAGCACCAGTTGAATCTTGTAAGGCTTCAAAGTAAAATTCGCCATATGGTGGTTTTGGATGACCCCAGTTGCTGAGAACCTTTTTCTAATTTCACACCCCCAAAAGTATGAAATTAGTATATGTGCACCTATCAGCAACTCTAATTACTGCACCATCTCCACCTCCTTTTCATATTCGGAATTTCACAATGTTCCGGAACCGGCTACCAAACCTTTAAAATACATTTATGAGAAGGCTCATTATTTGAAAATTATGTTTCTTGGACAATAATGTCGATTCCATGGCGGAAATGGTGCAGACGTCATTGCAAACATTTATTGTTTGGAATAAAAACTTTTCTGCCATCCAAAGAAATAAAGCCAGCTCGAAGTTACTGATTAATCAGACGTGTAAAAATGCAGTCGCATCAAAAGAGGAATCTTTCAATATCTAGCGTAGAAACAAAAAGAAGTACTGATCGTTACACAAAAGGGGCAAGATCTTCATGTGCCAATATACTAAGGCGGGAAAAAATCTGTATGAGGAGCGCCTTCGTAGTAAAATTCTTGCTACTCCTTGGGGTGACAAAAAAGTTTGATAATTTGTTAAAAGAGTAAGTGATAATGCTAGTTCTTCAATTCCGGCTCCTTTAAAGAATGACCAAATATTCACTGACCCAGTTGATAAAGCTAACCTTTTGGCTGGAATATATCAAATAATTATTATTTGCCGAAAATTAGACAACCACCGGCCAAGTAAGACAGAGTTCCTTTACTAGGCCGTAAATATTTTTTTCGAAGTCGAGCGGTTAAAAAGGTTTTAGCAGACCTCAACATGTGATTTCAGCACTGGTCTTGAAACAGTCCTCTTCGACACTCCTGCGTCCGTTAGCAGCCCTTTTCAGCACGTTGTATCAAGCCAGTGAATTTTCAAAGTGTTGGAAGCTTGCGAATGAAACGCTGATTCCCAAAAAGGCTGAGGTTAACAACCCTGGAAATTACCGCCCAATTGTAATTTGTTCTGCATTTTCCAACGTGATGGAACACATGATTAATTTTTATCTTGTCAGGTACCTGGAGTCCAACAACATACTTAGCGACCGACAGTATGCTTCATTTCACTAACCAATCGGAATTTCAGTCAAATACAACATTTTCAGCAAATTTTATTATCAGAAAAAAGTGTACTTGCCAGGAAAAAATGTCCAGCCTCCCCCCGCCCCAAAAAAAAAAACATTAAAAAAAATAGTAATACAATTCTTATAGTTAAAGGTGTATAACATTCGTTACAGCCGTGCATAGCAGTCTTAATTGTTCTCACTTGTTTTCAAACAGTTTTTTTTGTTTTTTTAATTTTTTTATTATATTATTGTTGTTGTTGCTGTTGTTTGACGCCTAATAATTTGTATTGAACAACTAAAAAAACCAAAAAGTTTTGTTCATATAATATTTCGCTACCACCAGAGGGCCTAACATCATCCAACAACTTCAATAGCAGCACTAAGATCATACGTCGCATGTAGCAACATATTGTATTGTTGGATTGTCAAAGATTTTTATTGCAGCATATTGATATTTGCCTTACATTATAAAGATCGTTTTTATTTTTGAGTTTTATTCCCCAAATTGTTGCTTTCTTGATCGTATCTTTAGTGTTTCTTTTATAAATGTTCAATGGTTTTATTAAGGAACTTTGCTTGTGACTTTTGTTATGTTGTTACTTTTGGGGCATGAGTTGGCAGTTTGAGTGAAAAACTTTTTATAGTTGCTGTTGTTGTTGTTTGTGTGATTGCCATAAAAACATTTGTTAAAGCATACAATTGTATACAATGAAGATGCAGCCTCTGCTACTGCTGATGATTAAGATCACTAAGGCTGTGGTGTGGGACTTGACTTTAGTGATACATATCTGCGTAAGTAAATATGACTACAACTATTTGCAAAATTAAACGTTTTTGCAATATTAATTTTTTTTAGTTTTTTGTATAGTTTTCTTAGCGTAACTCTAGAAATGGTTTTTATTTTTTGGCGATTTAGTGAATAAAGTTTGCAGGGAAATGGAAATATTAAATTCTTCGAAAAAATGTCTTATTAAGGCATAGAGGAATGATTGAGCCCAACGTATTTCAAGTATGTAAGTGTATGTTTTGATGCAAAGCATGTTGTATGTGATTTTGAATAAACTGTTCATATAAAATTAGTATACACCATATTCTTAATTTATTATTGACATTTTATTTAATTGAGTTATTATTTGTGAATTTGATGGGAAGGACTTCAAGGGTCTTTGTAAAAATAAAATTATAGATGCTACAGTTGAAGGCTCTGTACTTGGGTGGATTAATAAAATAACTAATTTGTTATATTTCAATAATTTTTTTCCCAGCAGCAGGAAGAATTTTCGCTGAAAGAGCCACAGCAGTGAATAATCTACCGTGGCTTTTTTGAAAATAAAAATCAAAAAATATTCTAGGAAGTGGTAGTAACAAAAGGTGAATAACGACAGTGTTATTCAGAAAACGAAACTTGTTATCAAATTTTACGTAAAACCACACCCGAATCATATGAGATAATCTTACAAACTAAACACAATGTCGTGCTTTGCTGAAATTGGATTTTTTCATTTTTTCTGTATTTTAACACGGTTATATCTCCGTACACGTGTATTTTGTATCTTTTTTTTTTTTTTTGTTTTTATTTTATTGACTATCAACAAATCAGTTTAAAATATTCTTAATTTTAATACACATAAATTTGAGATTTTACAAAACGTATTACAACAAATAAAAACAAGGAAGATTAAAAAAAAAGAAAATGTCAACTAAATAATATTAAACAATATAAGGCAAAAAGATAGAAAAAAGAAAAAACCTTAGGAGTTTCAAAGAAATTGTTGTTTCACCCCCTTCAGAAACCTCTTTACAGAGGTAGTGAAGAAGGGTTAAATAACCAAATTTCTTATTATTTCAAAACTTGAAGATCTGCACCTGTCTTCGAATCTTAATGTTTTTGTATTAAAAACGTCATTAAGCATTTTTTGCTTATACTCTCTGTGCAGACGGCTCGTGGAAAATAAGCGAGGTAGATCATAAACGGCTTTCAAATTCTTATTTTGAATGGTTTGAAGTTTCTTAATATAGGTTTTGGCACTATTACGATACCAAACTTCACAGCCATATGTCATTATGGGAAGAATACACATTTTGTACAAAAGCAGTTTGTTTTTAGAATCGAGTTTTGATTTTCTGTTTAAAAGCGGCAACAGTGCTCTACCACATTTTAAGGCCTTGTCGCCTGTACTGAAGATATGCTTTTTAAACGTTAATTTTTTATCCAATATGACACCCAAGTATTTAACGGCGTCTTGCAACGGGATGATGTTTCCTTCAGAAGTAAGAGCTATACAGGGAACTCTTTTCGGAGATTTATTAAATGGAAAGATAATTGCCTGCGTTTTAAGTTGGTTGATTTTTATTTTCCATTTGCTGAAATACTTTTGAGAACTTAATAAACCTGCATTCATCTTTTTTATAAAAGCATTAGATACTTTTCGAGAGGCAATAATTGCAGAGTCATCAGCGTAAAATGCAACGGACTGTTCTCTTGGTATTTTAAAATCCGAAATAAAAATGGAAAATAAAGTTGGCGATAATATGGAGCCTTGCGGCACACCGGCCGGAATATTTCTCTGGGTAGAGACTTCTCCTTCCACTCGAACTTCAAATAATCTATTAGATAGAAAGCTCTTTATAATTTTTTGCAGATATATGGGGTAATTTAATTTATTTAGCTTGTATATTAAACCGCCATGCCAGATGGAATCAAAAGCTTTTTCAATATCTAAGAAAATTATCCCGGTACTCTTTCGGGAAATCTTGTTTCTTTTAATTATATTTACAACTCTTTTGACCTGATAAATTGTTGAGTGTTCTTTCCTAAAACCAAATTGCTCAATATTTAAAATGTCGTGACTTTCAGTGAAGTCTTGCAATTTACTCAATATCATTTTTTCGAATATTTTATCTAGAACATTTAGCATGCTAATTGGAATATTTTGTATGTAAAATAAAGTAGTAGATACTTAATAGGAGAAAAAGAAGCGGATCAAACCTAACCGAAAAAATTCTACCAGTATCGGAAAAATGACCATTTTTTCTACCATTTTTTAAGAATCCTTCCAATTTTTTCCTACATTTCTTTTCCCATTCCCATATTGTTTACTACACCTGAGATATCATGACATTAAGTTAACTTATTTGCTCAATCAACGAAATAAAATTTACGTAAATTAGCTTGGCGCTTCCATGCCGAAAGCCTTTCAGTTTGGCGTTTTCGGCATGATTTTGCACTAACATTTTGCTCTGTGAGTTTTTTACCCATCAAAACTGTTAAAAATGCTGATGTTTGTTGTAATAGTGCCACCTTAGCCATAACACAATTCAATCCAATTTCGAAGTGGACTCGAAGTTCTACGTAGGTTGGTAACAGCAGTGCACTGTACTGGAAATGTCACAGTAAAAGCTAGAATGTATACTTTTGTTTTTAATATTTTTCTACTCAATAGATAACTGGATTTTATGCATGCATAGCACCTACAATCATCGTGTCCAGTTAGATCTTGCACCCAAATTACTGGTTTGATAAAAGAAAACTGTTAATATTTTTCATGTATCCTTACAACAAGGGTATTATAATAACTTTTGCTTCCTGTGTTCAGCGTAAAAATTATACCTCTAAAATCTATTTTACGAAAAAAGGGTAATAAGCTGATTTAAATTCCTCAGTAAACAAGTTTTTTCGATCCTTTTTACCTATTTTGGGGGGATATGACCACAAACGTAATAAAATGAATCATGGACGGTTTATAGTTTTCATTTTAATTATTTTTGATGTGAGCAGCTACTTTTGATTGTTAAAAATTTTCTTCCAATAATTTTATAGATATACAGTAATTTAAATTTAATCTTTTTAACAACCTTAATCCGTGTATATTGTAAGCTCTAAGGAATTTTGGTGCGTTCACACATATTTAACCACATTCTCACACGTCGTTTAAAAAATACTTTACAAGTGCTGTTTTACGTTGTATAACTTTTTCATTTAATAGAAAACTTTCTGATTCTTAATTTTTTTTATTTTCATTTGAATATGAAATTTGTATTTGATTTTTTCTTTATTTTTCTATTATTGTTTTCTCATTATTATTATTATCTTAAAGGTAAATACACGCAAAATAAACAAAAAACTCTGTTGAATTAAAATAAAAGAAAAACGTAAGAAATGTATTTGAAAACCCAAATAAATGTTAAGCAAACAAAATCTAACACAATACGAGTACACAAATATTTAACATGTTGGTTCTTCTGGCTATTTCTTGTGCGTTTTTTATTGTTTATTTTTCACACAAATATTAAAAAAACTAAAAAAAACATAAACAAAACCTGTGAAAAATTTAAAACAAATAAATTTTGTTTAACAATAGCCTGCCATAAGTGACGAGTAAGATTTTTGCTGATTACATATAATTTTTAATAAAGTAAAGGGTTTTTCAATAAGAAGTTTATTTTCTAAAATAAAATAAAACAAAAAAATTGGATTAAGATGATTTAAATAATTATTGTATTTCGAAGAGAAAAGTTCTGAAAATATGAATGAGAAAGGATATTTGGCAAAAGTCCTCCACGACAACGCTGACAGATGTCAATTCTTTTATCAAAGTTTTTAATTACTTTTTGGTGAAATGGTGGTCCAATTTGGAGTTTGAGTTTTCAGGCAGACATTGCTTTGATTGGCTCTGTCCTTAACATTTATAACCCCACAAAAAATAATTCACACGATCTGGCTGGCCGCTTAACTGCTTATTGTTGCTAAATTATGCGATCGGGAAATTTTGTTTAGAAAAAATAGATCGTTTCATTGGCTGTGTGACATTTGGCACCATCTTGCTGTCAGTGATATCAACGTCATCAATAATAAGTCAAAATTGAGTTGTTAGCATTTCGCGATAGCGTGATCCATTGACCGTTACCATATTTCCAGCCTCATCTTTGAAAAAATAAACGACCCAATCACGCCTCCAGACCACATAGCGCACCATATAGTTACACGTTCAGCATGCAGAGGCTTCTCAAAAAGGAACCCAAATGCGGCAATTTAGCCTGTTAACATACTCTGACAAGTGAAAATGGGCTTCGTCTGAATAAATGATTTTCTCAGAAAAATCAGCCGATTTTTTTTGAATGAATTGAGCAAATCTACGGCATTGTAAATGGTCGGTCGGCTTGAAATCCTACACTAGTTAAAGTTGGTGTTCGCATATTTTATATCGCGCCTGTCGCCTTAAATATAACGACCAAATTCTTAATAGCGGTCTCAGAAGGACGATTATGTTGTCCGAAAATATCACGAATTTTACGAAATTTAACTTTAGCAGAATTTATTTTAATTACTTTAACGCAACAATTTCCAATGCATCTACAACGAATACGTCAAAAAACTAAATGACAAAACTATCATGTGGTTGGTGTGGCCACAATTTAAAAACAAACTTCTTTGTTGAAAAAACCGATATATTTAAAAAAATATATTTGAATAAAAATAAATAAAAAACATAAACAAATAAAATTTAGTTGTCTTAAAAATATTTTATTTCGTTTATTTGCTTTTATTTTTTATATAATTAATTTTTTATTTTTTTTTTTGTTTAAACTAAAATTACTTGGCTTCGGCTTAAGCTGTCATGAAATATTTATTTTAAAAATACGACGACCACAACAATACGACAAAGGAATTAAACAAAGTTTAAGCGAATTCTGATGACAGCTTGTATCAGCATCAATGTTTGGAACAGCATATTTTTTGCTCTCATTCCATTATATAAATGTAGCTGATATATTATGGCATGCACAGTAATTTAGTGGAAGAGATTTAAATGAATGAATTTTGAAAGTAAAACACGACACCTACATTACTGCGGATAACCTAATACTGAAAAACTTTAATCTATAATTGGAACTACGAATTGCAATTTTAGCGCAATTTAATCATCTCGACTCTTACACCTTTATAGCTACAAACTCTTAAGTCAATTTTAAACTGTTAACATCGTGCTTTCAGTATAGTTCTCAGTACATTAAATCTGTTTTAAGTCTAAATAAATTCTCTTCGGATGTTGTTTTTTGTAAGATTCATATAATTCAAATTGTTTACATCGTCTTTACACTTATTGCATTCTACGAAGTATGCAATAAATGATAAACGTCAATAAATTTCAGAACTTAATTTTTTCGACAAAAAATTACGTTTAAAATAATAAAAATTCAAATGCTTGAAGAATACACCAAAATACAGGAAGTTATACTACTTTATTTTGCCGACATTTTGGTAAACATTAGTCTTGACAGTTCATATTTGGCAGTCGTGAAGTAGACGCGGACAACTTAATTATAGAAAAATATTCGATATACCAACGTGTTTCAATCGTTAAAACATTTTATCAAAACCAATCATCGATTACTGTGACGATGAGAGAGTTACGTGAAAATTTTGGGAGAAACAACGTGCCAACAAAACGCACTATTTATCGTGTAGTAAATGATTTCGAAGAATGAGGGTCTGCAGGTGATAGGCCCAAGCATGGACCACAACGTACTGCAAGATCTGCTTCAAAAAGTGTGCAAAACAATCCATCAACCTAAATTCGACGCCGCGGCACGCCCTGCTCAGTAGCTTGGTTTTCTAGGAACAACTTTGGCCACCATTTTGCACAAGAATTGGCATTTGATTTCATATAAGATTTAGTTGACACAAGAACTTCTTCCACAAGACCATTTATGTCGCCGTACATATGCAAATAGGATGTTACTGCTTGTCCATGACAACCTCGATTTTCATGAAAAAATAATAATGAGTGGCGAGGCACATTTTCATTGAATATAATGATATGTTAATAAACAGAATAGTCAATTCTGAAAAATAGGAAACCCTCAAATTGTTCTCCTTTTGATCCATTAAAAGTGACAGTCTAGTGTGCAATTTGGTCAGGATGAATCATTGGACCTTACATCTTTGAAGATGAAAATGGCGTAACGGTAACTGTGAATGGGCAGCGATATCGTGATATAATTCAAAACTTTTTAAAGCCACAACTGCATTCGTTGGGCTTGATTAACAAGTGGTATCAACAAGACGGTGCCACATCACATTCAGCCAGGAATACAATGGAATTACTGCGGGACCTCTTTCACAACGAACTATTTCAGGAAATGGTGACGTTGATGGTCTTCCGCCATCGCCTGAGTTAACTGCTCCGGACTTATTTTTGTGAGGATATCTGAAAAGCAAGGCTTATGCAAACAAACCAGAAACACGTTAGCAACTCAAACAAAATATACGTGATA
Organism: Trichopoda pennipes; assembly: GCA_030448955.1. Classification (NCBI taxonomy): domain Eukaryota; kingdom Metazoa; phylum Arthropoda; class Insecta; order Diptera; family Tachinidae; genus Trichopoda; species Trichopoda pennipes. The sequence goes on from JASKUP010000023.1 coordinate 3,716,108, forward strand.
AAATTAATGATATGCCGCGTGAAAAATGTGAAAATGTAATGAAAAATGTGCTCGAAAGGGCTCGCATTTATGAGGTGGATAGTTATCTCACATTGCATTCCACACATAATTGCCGACATTAAATAAAACATTTATCAATACGAGTTCTATTCTTTTTCGTTCAATCAAAAATTATAAACAGGCACCCTAAAAAATAAAACGTGACTATATAAAGTATGCGTAAAGTCATAATTCATTGATTTTTCATCTAACTGAATTCAAGTTTTCGCAAATACCAACGTATTGAATGATGAGTAATTTTAGCAAGTCTACAACACTTAAAAGAGGAAAGAAAATTTATTTTTAATTAAAAGCTTTTTAGGGTCATATTTTATCCTTTTTTTTAATTTAGTTTGTTTTTCGGTTTTTGTATTATATTGAGGATTTGCTAAAACTCTATATGATTCCTTATGATGATGCTGTGATCATTATCTGGAACATCAAGTTATAAATTGTCATTGTAATAAATTTTACAAATATAGGACAACACAATTTTCGTCTTTAAGTTTTAATCAATTCACTCCTTTAAGTGACTTTTATTTAACACTATATGTCTAACAACTGTATTCATTCATTCGCATATATTCGCTTAAAGCTGATTTTATTATCGTATTATTTTTATTGCATATTTCTTTGCGGTTGTATGTCCGCTAGAGTTGATTTCAAATAAGCAAAAACAAAAACACACTAAAATAAAAATAAGGTAGTGTCATTATAAGTCACCAGTTTGTAGTTATAGCTTAACAGACAGATGCTTGTCTAAATGTATTAAAGTTAAAGTCATTTACCAGAAAATGCCATTCAAACTGACAGAAATTTAGATTATTTAATACGAATAAAGTTTGCGACTTCAGTCAAAGGATTTTTTTTCCTAAAAAAGAAACAAAAACAAAAACAGACTTTTTTAATATAAAAACTGCTTTTAAAGCTTGCGAAAAGCGTATTTTAATGAAAAAAGAAAAAAATTTTTACGTTAAAGATAATAAAAATCTTTTGATGACACACCGCACCGATAGGGTAAATGAATGTGAAAGGACATTGCGATTAATACTGATTTGTTTACCAAAAATCTTTATCTATTTTTATTAATTGTTTTTATTTTTTGATTAACATTAGTTATTAAATAGCATATTATTTTTGATATAATATGCTAGTTACGCTAGTTATGGTAATGTATTATACCAATAGTGTTTTAAATATATTTGTTGATATGAAATGTGGTTAGTAATGCAGCACTATGGTATAAAAGTATAAACACTTTAACGAGAAAATAAAGGTCGAAAGTTAGGTCGATAACTAGTCATAAACTAATCACATCTTTGGATGTCATTCTCAACTTGCGTACGTAAAAACCAAGTATATCTTAACATCTTCAAAAGCTTCCTTTGTAATGTTCTTAAGTTAAGGAATCTTTAAAGGTTTTATTAGTAAAAACAACAAAAAACACCTCATGCTTTGATTAGAATAATGAACGATTTCTTAATACAATTTAAAAGAGTGCCTCCTGGAAGACTAGATTTTGAGGTATATTATAACGACGTTAACTGTATCACAACTTAATGCCAAGTTTTTTACTCAAATTGTTGTGATTTTTGTTTGTTTCAGTGTTTAACAAATGTATTCATGAAAAACTACATTTTACAAAAATGGACTTTCAAATCAGAATGCATTTCGTGCACTTTGTGACTTACTTGGTCAGCATAATCAACCACAATCGGGATTATTGTATGAAAATTTTATCAGTGCGGGTCTGTTGGAATATCTATTCATTCTCGTACGGTTCTTCCTGCGGAAAACATTGCTGTAAATCACAACAGGTGGCAAAAGAGATGCAAATCTCACGTACAACATTGATGCGAATTTTTAATATAGATTTTAATCTACAAGGTCATCAAGATATCGAATGGTAGGTTGAAGAGACAGAAGTTTATAGCGATTTTACAAGAAATACCATTTTCAGTAAAGAGGCAAACTTTCACCTCGGTCGATTTATTAACAAAGCAGAATTGCCGTATTTGGTCCGATGACTTCGCCATTTGTCACTCGTATTCATTTCGTAAGAGACCAGGCCATTTGGAGGTTAGTTTCAAAAGGCAGAACATGAATGATACCCTTAATCACGACCTCGCGACAATCTTGGAATGGGGTCGTGTGAATAGAGTAGATTTTAATGCACGTAAGACGCAATGTTGCATGCTAATGCATAGATTCGGTAGTGGTGCTGCATCTGTTACTATGTGTGATATAGATATTACGGAGTCGGAAGCTCTTGATATTCTTGGCATGAAAATTCAGTGCGATGTTCGATGGACTAAACACATTTTTTAGGTTTCTAAAGAAGCTTTCAAGGGTCTCGGTTTTCTAAAACGGTGTAAAAGATACTTCACTCCATCTGATCTTCGTACTATCTATACCACCTATATCCGTCCGAAAATAGAATACAACTTTCATGTATGGGCCGGCGCTCCAAAGTCTAGTTTGGAGTTACACAAACGCGTACAGGAGAGGGCCAAGAGGCTCATTGGGGACGGTAGGGTATCCAACTCTATTGATTCTCTAGAGCATCGACGCAATGTGGGGTGTATTTTACTGTTCTATCGTTACTACAATGGAAAGTGCTCTAATGATATCTGAAACGGTGATCGCTATCGCTATCGAGATAATGAAGGACTTTTTGTAGCTAGATAAGAAGCTGCACTGTATGTGCTTCCAAAAGGATGGTTCCGCTTCCCGCCCAGCTAACGAAACAGTGATGAGAAATTTATTGGCCGTGTTATCACACGTCATGGCGATATTAATTGCCCGCCAAAGTCAGGTAATTTGACGTGTTAAACTGCTTCGTTCGGGAATAGGAAAATGAAAAGTATACGCCAATAAGCCAAGAACAATTCAAGAGGTAAAGAATGAGATAATTCGGTAGATTACCAAAATTGAGACTCAATTATATCAGAGTCATTCGAAGTATATACTATTGGAAGCCGTGGCAAGCATTTGATCAATATTTTGTTTTATACATAATTCTCATGGGTACTTCTAACATAATAAATAATATTAAGATAATTCTCCAAAAGCTTTTTGTTTTATTTACAATTAACATCGTGCATATTGGTTGGACTAAAATTTATTAACTGACGGACAATTTCATGTTTCAATAACAAAAAAATAAATATTCAATTACTTGCGATATAATTTAGAGAAAGTAGAAATTGTTTATGGTTTAGGATAGGATTCAAGATAAGTAGTCTCTTAACAATGTTCTTCATTCTTAGCTTTTATTTGATGAAACACCTTAATCCGCTTATGAGTGCAATGTGAATCATATATAAAAGAGTGAGGCATATATTTTGTAAGCTTAGCACTATATTGGTAATCACCACCACCTGTATGTTGCTTAGGTAAGCTTCCAAACCACAACATTCTTGCTCCTATGGGTATACGGTACCTCTAGTCATTTGAGCTTGCGAGAACGGTAGCCAGTAGTCAACAGATCGTAGTTATAACGATCTCTTTACCGTTCATTGACAAGGATTTTCGGGGAGAAACGTAACGTGTTCACATAGTGGTAAGACCACCGCCAGCTTTCATTCGTATCGCTATCTAATAACATTAACCATTATCAAATCATTAGAACGATCAAATGGAAATAAAAATTTATGTGTTAAAAAATAAACCTATTAAGTCTTCGCTACATGCGACACATATCTTGAAAAAAAATATTTTCGAGCAGAGAAAACTGCATTTGAAGCCTTTAATGTTCTCTTAGCTATTAGGAAAACATATATATATTCGTTTAGACTCTGGAAAATATATTTATATTTTGTTTTATATGCGACAGGTGCTTATCACCAAAAAAAAATTGAAATTAAAAATTTTAGTTATGACGATGTTATACCAAAGGATCGATATATTATTAACTTTTTTGAATAACTAAATAGTGCCACAAATAAACCAAGATATCTTTAACAGTATGGTACACTGCAGTATAAATTATATTCAAACTCCATTGCTATTCAAAACCAGCAGCAGTGACATTATTTTTGAAACATATTATAACCAATTAAAACACTCTCACTCATATTGAGTTAGTTATGAATAAATATTAAATGTTATTTGATTATCGTTTAACTTTCTAATTGTATGAAATATATTAAATAATTTATTGGCCTGTTTCTATTAAAATATTAAACAAGTCATCTGAAACGATATTAACAAATGTCTGAATGAACTTCTGTATTCAAATTAAATTATACAAAACAGCTAATAACTGCCCACACAATTAATATACCGAACAGCATTTTATGCAAATTTAATTTGTTTTAAATTTAAAGTTATTTTTTATCTTAATGTCTGCTCGTTTAATTTCAAAAACAAAATTATCATTCATTAATTATGTTAAGAGATCTTTTGTGAAACAGAAAAACAATAAAAAGATTAATTTGTTGTTACTGTTGATGGAAATCATCAGTTTAAAATAACATCTTTTATGTTGTCAAAAATAACGTTAGTGAATATTATAAAAAAGAAAATTTTTAAATGAATCCTAAAACAGTTAAAGAGTCTTGAATAAAACCACCATCATAATTCATTTTATTTTATTTGTTTTCATAAGCTTGATGATTTTTCTTAAAGTCATAAAGTGAAGTGTTAGCATAATCAATATTTTAATTTATTTTAATCCAGTAGGTGGTCGTTATTTTTTTGTTAATTAATATCAGATTAAGAGAGCTACAACAACAACAACAATGGAAAAAATACTAAAGACTTGAGCCACAAACTTGATTTGTCAAAATCAGTCGATTAAACAAAAAACGTTGATTTGATTGTTCTAGAAATTCACTGGTTTTTTGTTAATTTATTAAATTATAAATGTGACATTAGCTATTAGTTTTCAAAACTTCATTAATGTGATAACGTGTAGGAGTATAAAGACTTGTTCCTATCATAAGCAATAATAGAGAAGCTGCTCCTGTTTTTAATCCATTAACAAGTGTTGGGTATTAAACGACATACAAGTTAAATTTAATGTTAGCAGTAAAGCACACTTTTGTGGATGGGGAGAGACGGAATAAGTGAATGTCATATTAGGTTATGTCTTGTAGATTCTGCAACGAAAATTAGCAATTTTATGAAGAATAAATGGATTCAAGTTAAAGATAAAATTCACTGATTGACGCAAAAATTCATAAATAAGGAATAGTTTTCGCAATAAATTTAAAAATTAAGAAAATACGCGAAATTAAGCCAAATTAAATGTTGTTTTTTAGTTTTGTGTTGCTCAAACAAAAATAAATTTTTGGCAAAATTTATCAACCACCCCACCTGGTGTATATAAATTTATGTTTAATGTTCAACGCACGGTACCGTAGCAGCGAGTATTTGGCTTAATTTAAATTTGTTAATAACCAACCAATTTGTTACTTATCAAGTTCTGATTAGCAGAAGTTCTAATCGAATATCCAATCATTGCGAAAATAACTTTTTGACGGGGCGAGTTTTAATATCGGCGACTTTGTGAACAAATAAAATTGACACGTCTAGGGAATGGAAAACCACATGTAATTTTTCAAAAGCCAATGCATTTATAGGGAGTACAAGTTTGTTTTCCCCCCGGGGACATATCTATATGGTCTTTGGAGAAAGCAACAACTTAGACCTGTGTAACTGGGGGAAAAAGGGAGCCCAGTCCCTTGAAATCAGCAGGAACTGGAAACTGGAAACTCCACTTTATTTCCACGGGAATAAGTAAGCCAAAGAGTTCGTTATTTGTCTCTTTAGACATTTAACTGTTCTCTGACTGATTTTTGAGGTTGGCCCCTAAATGGGAGTATCGTGGTGGTTGTGGTTTCGCGGCCCATAACAGTTTATGGTTCTATGGTGGCCGGTTACATTTCACCTTTAATAACACCTACCTAGTGAAATGTTCCCAGATCCAGTGAGCATGCTAGACATGTGTTCTGGACAGGAGTTGGATAGTCTCCAACTCTTTAGCAAGGAGTGATGATTTGCAGCCCTGCTCTGGAATCATTAAAGTTGCAACTAGGAAAGACCTGTTGCTGGAATTAGTCTTCGGCTTACTAGGACGAGCATGACGTCCTAAATTATGCAGTGGTTTGACCACCATCTGATTAAGACTACATAGTCAGGCGCAGATGTAAATCTAATCACACAAGTTTGGTATGAATTTTTTAGATATGTCATCATAAGTCGGTTTTCGCAAAAAGGTATAGATGGAAATGATATTTCAGTCAAATCGGAACGCTAAACAGCCAAGCCGTGAATTATTATAACCTAAACTGGAAGATATTAACTTGACAAATCTTTCATTCATCAGAATGTCAGGATTTTGCGCACCACGTCCGGCAATCATATTATTCCTTTGTCAAACCTACGGTTCTTTAAATGCAATTACCAACATATCAGTTCATATTTAACTTTTCTGTGATTTTTTATTACTTCTCTAGTTCACTCGCAATGGCTCTAGCTAAACTAAATATGCGTTTTGGGATACCGACGAAACTCGAACTACTCAATGTCTTTTTGAGCAGCTATGCCCAAATAACTGGTTCTGCCATCGAGACCAGCAAACTCTCTGACTCCAAAAGGATTTAAACACACGATTTTCTCTAGTTATCAACAAAGCCCTTGCCATTGTAATATTGTCACCTTTCTAAGGTTATATAGACACCTTGATCACTTACTTATCTACCGTGATTACACAACATTTAGTTTTTCCTATCTTACTAAGGCCGGCAGTCTGCAGCTTTCCATTTATTTTGCCTTATTTAAAAACCGCAGCTCTCTAATTCGCTGCTGTAAAAAATTTAGATTAAGATAATTCAAATTTTTATTATATTACGAAGAGAAAAAGTTCGGAAATAATTTTTTTTTTAACTCTCAATAATTAATTCACGAAAAGAACTAACAATAAGTATGAAAATCTTAAATTCTAAAAAAAGTTACATTAGTCCTCACCATGTCAGGCCTAATTTTTTGGGTGAAAAGAAAATTGTCATAAAAAAAAACAAAGCAAATATTTCTAAGATGTATCGTCTGTAGCATTGAGGATTAAAGCTGCGGTATCCCTCTTTTTTAATCGGCTATGTCCACTTTAATTCAAGATATTGCGAGCAAGGGGGTTAGGATGGTCTTCAAGTTTCATCAAGTATTTGCCTGCGTTTTTGATGATTTCTGTAGTCACCAGCGGTATGTCTAAATCACAATGTATGTTTGAATTTTTGATGTATCATGGGGCGGAAGTTATCAACCGTAAAATTTTATTTTGCATACGTTGGATTCTATCCACGTTTGAAGCCGAGGCAGTCCCCCACAGTTGGATTCCATAAGACCATATCGGTTTTAAAATAGTCTTGTAAATTAGAATCTTACAATCTAGGCTAAGTTTTGAGTTCCTGCCAATGAGCCAATGTAGTTGTGTTAGCTTAAGTTTCATTTGGGTTAGCTTTGAGTCAGTATGATGTTTCCATGTAAGGCGAGGCTCAAGATGTATACCAAGATATCTCACATAAGTATGGTGAGGAACAATGTGATTATTGATTCGGAAAGTATGAATGAAAAATGATGAAATGGCAAATTTTCTCCATGACCACGCTTACACATGTCGATTCTTTCAACAAAGTTTTTAATCAATTTTTGGCAAAATGGCGGTCCTATTACGTTAATCATATCACGGGTTTGGAGTTTTAAGGTTGAAATCGATTCAGTTGGTTCCTTATAGACTCTGTACTTAACATAGCCCTACAAAAAATTATCCAGTGGAGTTAAATCACATGATCTGGTTTGCAATAAATTGATTGTTTCATTGGCTGTGTGATATATGGCATCGTCCTGTTGAAACCATATGCCAGTGATATTTACGTCGTCAATAATAAGCAAAGTTGAGTTGTTAGCATTTTGCGACAGCACGATCAATCAATACCGCATTTCCAGCCTCATCTTCGAAAAAAAGTGGCCAAATTACGCCTGCAGACCACATAGCTTACCATACAGTGACACGTTGAGCTTCTTAATAATCGCTTTAGAATTTTCAGAAACTTGATATACTCTGACAAGTAAAAATAAGCTTCAGCCGGTTAATCACAAACGAATTGAGCGAATCAATGGCATTGTGGATGGTCGGTCAGCTTTAATTTCCGCACAAGTTGAACCTTGTAAGGCTTCAAAGTCAAATTCTTACGCAAAATTTGCCATGTGATGGTTTTGGATAACCCCAATTGTTGAGAACGTCGGGAAATTGACAAATTTGGATCTGCTTTAATACTGCGGCACACTGCTGCGATGTTTTCAGCTGAAAGATCTGATTAAACACGCATTGGTGTTCACACATATTGTGTCGAGCCTGTCGACTCAAATTTAACCACCAAATTCTTAATAACGGTCTCACAAGAACGATTAGTTGTCCGAAAATATCACGAATTTTACGAAATGTAACTTAAACAGAAGCGAACTTTTTATGGTGGATTTTAAATATTTTTTACTACGAACACGTTTAAAAAACTAAATGTCAAAACATAACTAAAAGCCAAACTTCTTGTTGAAAAACCTGATATTATTAAACAAACAATTACGCCTAATAACGCTGCAAAATTAGATGTTATTTTTGCCTTTATTTATTCTCTTTATATTTTTGCAGTTGCCTTTGTTATTGCAGATTTGTTACAGATAGACTGCCAAATTTTATTTTCATTACAATATTGTGGAAAAAGGGATAAGAGGCGAACATGTTATTCCATTTAATACTAAATTACGAAATAGCACTACTGAAAATATGGGTGATGAAAGTTGAAATGTTTAATTTTTAAACTCTTTCTCTTATTTGTCATGCTACCGAGTAGTAATGAAAAAATTATTTATTATTTAAAAAGTTATGGGGGTAACAGAGACTCCTGCATACTTATTTAAATTTTTACAACACTAAAACAAAAAAGGTATTCATAAAATTTTATTGAAGTTTAATTTTTATTGCCGAAAAAATGTCCGTCTATGGATAAAAGGCATTCTTACAGCAAATTATTTTTTCATAGGTTACGAAGTAAAAAAAAGAAGAATAATATGGCTTAAAATGAAAATAAAAATTACAAGAGGAACAATAACAGATAAAATATCTAAAAAAATTTAAAACTTACTGCCCTTTCAGTAACAAGAAAAGACAGTTTGAAATGCACTGGATAAATATACCAATAGATATACCATTGGCAACGGCATCATAACTGTGTCAAATACAGCTCATAGCACTGCACAGGATTAGGTGCTAAATGACATGTTTAATAACTAGAATGGAGCAAATAGTTCAATAACTATATAAACAGCAAATAAAGCTTTACAGGCACCAATATTAAATCATAAAAAGACAATAACAACAGCAATCACTTCCTCAACAGCATATTACTTTTCTGACAAAGGTTTAGGTATGGAAATAGTTAAAATTAAAAAGGATAATATGGATACAAAATATTCCAATAAAACAGCTGACGGCGATAAACAAATTGTTACCTGTGTGTAAGGAGCCATTGGTAAAAATAAAGTTATAACATTATGGTGTAATATAAACAGAAAAATGTATCACCTCGCTCTGAGCCACAAGAGGGCTTTCAGGGATTTAGATTTGATATGTGCGTATAGAGTATAAAGAGATCACTGAAGATGGCAAATAGTCGAAACCGGTTTGTTCACATACCAAATTTGACGAGGGTCGATGAAAAATCATACCCAAATGATTTAGATTTAGTAATCTGAAATTTAGTAAAAACTTTATTTTTACCGCAATTTTATTGGTACTAAAATTTTACTTTGTTGCACAAATTTAGATAAAAAGTCATACAAAGCAAAATGTGAACGTTTGTGAAACGAACAGTTATTAAAAAAAAAAATTAAATTAATCCATTCATAAACCAATTATAATACAAAATTGATATAAAACCTAAGAGCTTTAAGGCCTGGGCAAACTCAAGTCAATCTTTCATTAATTTCATATACAATGTAGTAGCAAGTTTTGTGTTTTCTTACAACAAAATTAAGTAAAGCAATAAATAAAAAAACTTGATGTGGGTTTTACGATGCTGCCCCTTAAAAGATTTTAATTCTGTTTTTTTTTTATTTATTTAAACGGCCTAATTTTTCTTGCAATAAAAATTTGTTTCATTGCTTTTATATTTTTTTTTTGTTTTACAAAATTATTTTTATTTCCTTTTTATTTTCCCTTGCACAACATAACACGCACGCACTGTGTCGAGAAATAGTAATTAAGTTATAAGTTTCCACCTCTTCTTTATTTAATTTTCTCATCTTTGGCGCAAAGATCAAAAACTTTATTTGTTTTTGTGTACTTTTTTTTAGTTTTCGTACTTTTTTTTTTGTTGTTTGGTTTTATGCGCATGCGCAACGTTATGCGACGTCAATATTGAGTTATAAATTCTTACTGTTCTGTTGTTTAAAGGCAAAATTAGTTGATTTGTTTGTTGTGTTGGTTGAAATCGTATAAATACACTTGTGTGTGTGTGTTCGTGTGTGTGTACAATTTGCCTTTCTGTCTATCCATTCGTCGTTCGTTGGTACTTTCAGTTTAGTTTGCCTGTGTCGTCTACTCTGTCTGACAACATGTTCATGCTAAAACTTATTAATATGGCAATTTAAAACTAATTGCTGTTTTTTAAAAATAAGTCTAAATAAGTAACATTTTACTTTAAATGTGTCTGACTGTCGTCTGTCCATTTGCGTTGGCTTGTTTGAGCAATATATGTGTGAATTTTTTTGATGGCGTTATTTATTTATTTATTATTATTATTTTATTTCTTTTTTGTTTGCTTTCCAACGTTGGTGTGAATTGAAGAGTTTTATTATTATTTAATTTATTTATTAATTTTTTTAATAACAAATATTTCATCTGAACTTCCTATTTGGTTCGAAATTGCCACTAATTTTGGTCATTGCGCCCATATAAATCATGTTGGCTTCAAAATATTTCAAATGTAAGTGACACATTTGTCTGTTTGGAAATCATCATATTAGTTTTTAATAAATTATTTATTAGTATTGAAAAAACTATATTTTTTCTAAATTCCAAATAAAGATTGTTGGTATGGAAGAGGTTACAACAATGATCTGTCAAACCAAATAAAATATTTCCGAACACCCTATTCAGTATACTCTTGATTATTCTACTGTTACGAAATTGATTTATTTCATTAGTTTTAATTTATAACAAAATATTTTAGGGGATTAAATATTTATTACTTATTAGTTCTTGTCTATATATAATTAATTATCTATAATAATTAACTATTAGATAATAAAGAGAACAGTAAAATTTAGAAAATTTGGAAAAGCATTACAGCATTTTTTGTAACTATCTAAAAGATAGTTATTATAAGTTGTAAATTTCACTATTTATTAACTATAAAAAAATTAACTTTTTTGTGCTGTTTTAAAACACTTATTTCCCTTTAAAGTTATTATTTATTTTACGTGTTGGCCGAAAACGAATAATGGGTGGGCAAATTTGAGGTTAGAAAGTAATTTGGCTTAAAACATAAAATTTTTGGCAACTTCAGTTCTACTGACACCAATGTAAAGCAGAATTGTGGACATTTATAATGGCGTATGATAACGGACAAATGTCCACCTATAGCATACCTGCAGACGTGCGTTTGTTCCATAAAATATTGAAGCACGTTTTGCATTAACGTGCTTCAGAGCATCAATTATTCGTTGGTTGTTCCCGTAAACCCTGTCTTTCAAATGACTCCAGAGAAAATAAGCCAGCGGCATAAGATAGCAAGAACGAAACGGCTAATTGACATTGCCAAATCAAGACATTATATAACCGAACGAAAAAATTCTAATGCAGTAACTGAATTATTTGTGTGACTCGTGGTGCCCTCTTGCTAAAACCAAACGTTACTGATGCCGACATTAACCAATTGTGGTCACAAAAAATTGGTTGTCGTAGTTTGGCAGTGTAGGCAATTTATGGTGACAGCTTTTTCTAACAAATACGGGCCGATGATGCTATCTGAATACAAACTGTACCATAATGGATATTCGAAGACTGTTTGTTGCTTTTGTAAGCACCTTATAGGACAATTTTGTTTGTTTACATAACCGTCTAATTAAAATGAGCCTCATCACTACAGATGATTATGTTGAAAAATACATTGTTGGCTTTCCGTTGTTCAAACAGCCAATTCAGAAATGTTCTACACAAACAACAATGATCGGTCGGCATTAATTCTTAAACGAGCTGAAGATCTTTGTGCAAAATGTTACACAAAATGCCGCTAGGGATACAAAATTGTTGCGAACGTCGACAAATTGATGTTGCTGGGTCATTATTAGCGCTTTGCACTAACGACATGTTTGCATCACTATGGCCACTACGAGCGCATTGCTTTGTTCAATTCTCAGCAAAATACCATAAAGAGCTGTTTGAATTTTACTAAGCGCTATAGTGAAATTTCCATCATATTAATAGTAAATTATAACAATTAAAATTGTTTGCATAAGAGTCTGACATTCCATGCATAAAATTTACAAATTTTTTACTAAAAAAAATATCAAAAGGTAGCCCTTCAATTCTTTAATGGACAATTTACTTCCCAACTTCAAATTTGCCCACCCATTATTTACTTGCACTACAGAAATAAAAGTAAAAAGAAAAGTCATCGTATACAATTTGTGTAAAAAACTTCAAAAGGAATTTGAAAAAATATTCTTAAAATTATTTGCCCTTAGCTAAGCTAATAGTAAATCAAATGGATATTTTTATTTCATTTTATTTGTATTTTTACTTGAATTAATTATTTAATTAGTAATTATTTAATTATTATTATTTAATTATTTTTATTTGAATTAATTTTAGCACTTAAAAATGTTTTTATTTAAAAATACTCACAACCAAACAACATAATTAAAAAGTTTTCAATGTTTATCACCCGTTTAAAGGCATTAAATAAAATATAAAATCAACTAAAAAAATAACAACAAGGAGGGGTAAAAGCTGGTTAGCTATGTTATATTCACATCTGACCCCTAACAGGACTCTGTATTCCTTTTAGGATATGAAATTGTCTAAATTATATTTCCAATAATTTAGATTATGATTCATTGTTTTAGATAATATGCGTTTGCTTGTGATGAGTTATGTTATCTTTGAAATGGCTATTTTTCTAATTTCTTATAGATCACAAATTGCTGAGGTTTAACCTAGTTTGCCTGTTTTTAGTTTTAGTTGTGGATTAGGTTTTTTTTAATTAATTAAGAGGAAGGACTACATCTGCTGCTGAATTTATATTTGTCCATAATTAGCTGGCAAAGGCCTAGACTATCACTACCTAAACTTTATCTGTCACCTTGAAATGCTTCCGTTTCTTACTTCACATGGATTGAAGAGGTAAAAAATTAAATAAACCTCTTGGCTGAAGGCAATCATATCGCTATCGTGCACTATACAAATATAAGGCGTTATCTTCCACATACTTTTTAATTTTTTATTGATCGTACTCCATATTCACCAAACAAAAAGTAAAAGCACAAAATAAGCTTCCTAAAGTTCCAGCAGAATGACAAATGAGATAATTGTTGAGATTTATAAGGCAATTCGCCGCTCCTCCCTTAATTATGCCATCCCTATATTTATTTCTTTGCCTCCTAATATCCTAATATGTTGATAGAGAGAGAGAGAGAGAGAGAGCTGTGCAAACAATGCAGTTAAGATTGCTATGGGATTGTTAAAAATGTTTTACATAGATAACCTTCATGGTGATCCCAGGATGCTATTCGTCATTATTGTCCAAGCAATTTGTTATAGTCTGTCACCTTCACATGACCCCCCTCTTACATAAGTACATCCGGCTGAACTTCCGAAGCTATCTCACTAACATTTGGCTTATAATTTAGCGCATCATCAGGCGGTTTCTTGTGCGACCTCAAAGCGTCAATGAAAATCTCTTACTCTAGTACAATGAAGAGCCAGATAACGCACTATCCTTCACAACCACACCGATATATTATTTCGGAACTTAATCTGATTCCAAAGCCTTCAGAATAAAATGTATTATTTCAATGTCCAAAACCTTTAGCAAAGATCTATTGAGTTTGCGTAAAAAAATAATAGATTTAATTCTTTTGAAAATACACTTCCAGGGAAAAATTACCTTTATAAATGATGTTACAACAACAAACCCTTTTCCTTTTTCTTGACAATCTTTTTCAAAATGTTTTAATGTGTTGGAATAGTTTTCTTAGACCCGTTTATTTTTAAAACACTTTTATCAGCATCTTCCATGTTGCCTTATAAGCATATGTAAATTTTTATGGCAACACCCTTTACAGCATTTCTTTTAGAAAACCTCTTAACTCCTTCTTAGCTTGCCCCACATCTATTTTCTTATTTGGTTATTAATCGATTTTATTTATATATATTTTTTCTTCCTACAAACATCTTTCCACCTTTCTTTAAAAGTCATTGAAAATGCATAAAAAGTTTATGGAAAGTGTTTTCTTAACAAGTCCAACAAACGTACACACAACACATATTTAAGGATCAACCGTAAGCAAGTAACAAACTACCAACAGCAAAGATACATATAAAGTGCAGGTAGCTAAAAGCTAAAGTTATTTTAGTTTTATTGCGCATAAGAACACAGAATACAAGGGGCCAGAAATTCATACTCAAAATACCCCTCAATCGTATAATCATATTTATTCATGCTTGCTTCCATCCATCTATGCATGACTTTTGTTGTTGTATAAGCACTTTGAAAACAACCGCTGTAATAGACGGACATAGTGACAGACTTGCGGACTCAACCTTACTTGGACAAAGTGAGATTTTTATCACATTAATGTTACAAATGTGTTTGGAATTTATAATTAACTTTTATTCGTATTGTTGTACCAGTATAGTTTTTGTTATTGTATTGTACCTGTGTGCAGCTAAATGTTGTATGTATTTCAAATTTACTTTAAATAAAAAAAAGCACACAGATTTTATTGCATTTTGTAAACGAGAGTGTTTGCTTGCGTTTTAAGCATGCGGATTATAAATGATAGACGACAGCATGTGATTTATTTTATTAAGAAATAATATTAAACAAAAAAAAATACTTAAGTAACACTTGCATATAATACAATACTTTTATTTGATGTTGCAATTTTATTATGCAAAAATTATTGCAACACTTACGCGTGCACTGAAAATTAAAATTAATAAATTATTTATCTTTTCACTCACTTGTGCAAAGACCAAACGCCAGTGTACTCCTATACAATTTTTTTGTGATTTGTATTGAAGAATTCGCCAGACTTTATTTTTTTTTGTTTATTTAACTGTCACTTGGTCTGTATTTCATTATGGATAAAGCGTTTACAACAACAACAAAAATGTTTTTAACATTTTAAATTTAAATAATGACTCATTATCAATATTGAACAAATACTTGGTGGTATGACGTTGTCAATGAATTAATTTAAGTGAAAAGAATTTTTATTTAATCTGAAGTATAGATAAAACATGTTTTATTACATGTGAAGAGGGTTTATGTAGGTTTTTGGTCATTATTATTTCCTAAATATTAAACTACAATCGCATATCGTACTTTGTAAAATTTTTATGTTGTCATCCTTTTCGGTGAAAACCGTCATTACTTGCTGTTTGTTTGATACGATCGGTGGCCAGGTGTCAGGACTATTTATCTGCATAAATAGATACCACCCTAATAACATAAAGACCTAAGCGCAACACTATTTCTGCTACAGATCTAATACTGACACTGCAGTACTATCTAAAACCCGGCTTGAAAATTATGTCATCGCATCAAAAGCGCTCTAAGGAATGACAACAGAATAAAATGAAACGATGCAGTTTTCATATTTTTCTACTTAGAGTTGTATTCGTTATATTTCCACACTTTCAATCCATAATTTGTTAGTTTAATTTGAAACTCTTAACTAAAACAAGGTTGTGAACTTTAAATTATCAGCAGATAAATTATAAAATATTAAATAAATTGCTTATGGTAATAAACAACAGAAATTATTGCGCCTTCTTTTTCTTTCTGCTTTTACATAATTTAAGGTTTTTGCGTTGATATACTCCGTGTTCATTTGAAAAAAAAAACTAAAAATCAAAAATATTTCAAAATATTTCCAACTGGACACTGATATTTAATAAAACAAAAGCAGCAGTTTTTCTACGTAAACATCGGGTTTTTCAACAAGAACTTTGTTTGCAAATTGCGGCGACACCAACAGCCTGATAGTTTTCACATTTAGTTTTTTGATGTATTCATAATAAATGTATTGGCATGTGTTACAATGAACTCAATTTCATAGGAAAATCGCACTTAAATAATTAATATCAGAGTACCGAAGAGTACACTCACTGTTCATGCATGTGTGAATATGTACATTTCATATTTTAGCCGCTTCTTCTCATACATGTGTGAGAGACTACAAAACATTTTGTGTTTTCTCATTTGTGAATGCGACGATTTATTTTTTTCTTTCTATTCATAAGTCAAAAAATTAGAAACAGACAAGTGTTCATTTTTGAATATTTACAATTTTGATAATTTTTCATAAATGAAAAGATCGTAAAAATATGTGCATTAAGCATTCGCGTACATAAACGCACATATTTCGTAATGTGCAATTGTCGGCGTATGCAGAAAAAAATGCTTTTTTTTTATTTCTTTTAGAATATATTGCAATATTGTATTTTGAGTTAATATGTACCCATGTGTTTTTACTACATTTTACGGTAAACTGCGCTCGTAGGTAGAAAATTTTTTCACGTTCATTTATGAGAAATTTTATAAAATTTCAACGTTCATAAATGAACATATACATTTATGAAAAAGAACATTAATGAGAAGAAGCTAATTTACTGTTCATCACATATGAATAAGACTAATAATTTTTATTGTTCGCATTCATGTATGAACATAAGCAGAACATTTGTTGTTCGTTTATGAGCGTGAAAAATAAATATAAACTTTTAGATTTCTCATTTATGAAAAATATCATGAATGTTGATTTTTGAATGTTCATAATAATCTTCATTTTGCGTAAGGATTTGACTTTGAAGACTTACTGTTTTTTTTTTCTAAAATGAAGCTCGAAATGCAGTAACGGTCAATGGACACGCTATTGCGAGATGCTCACAACTCCATTTTGGCCTATTATATATCAGTTTGTAGCAAACCTAATTTCCCGATCGCATAAATTTCACGAAAATCAGCAGTTAAGTGGCCAATAAGATCGTCTGTTTAACACTATTGGATTATTTTTTGTGGGGCTATGTTAATGACAGAGTCTATACGGAGCCAATCGAATCGATTTCAGCCTTAAATCGTTAATGAAGTAGGACCGCCATTTTGCCAAAAAGTGATTAAAACCTTTGATGAAAGATATCATTTTTCATTCATAATGGCCGAACTTTTCTCTTCGTAATACAATGAAAATATGAATCATCTTTTTTTATTATTTTTATTTGACCTTTTTTCTTCTTTAATAAATAAGTATTTATAAAGGTCTTTCTAATTACATTTAACACATATAAATTCAATATTATTGTTAATAATTTTTGTTTTATAAAAATTAATTCCCTGTGTTAAATTTAATTAACAAGACCTACATAAAGATAAATACTTATTTATTAATATTGTTACGTTTATACCTTTTAAAAACGTTTTGCTGTGAGTTCTTTATTGAAAAATAAATAACACCAGTTTTTAAAGTTTTTAAATTAATAACAATTTTATTTTCTTTAACTACACAAAGTTGACACTACAGAACAGTTTACTTAAGATGCACGTCTTTAGTTAATGAGGTTTATTTTTACACTGATTGACTATCCATTCAGACGCTGCCCTATTTATATTTGCTCATTTAAAGTCTAGAAAATTTATAAATCTTCTATTCCCCTTGTATTACATTTTGTTATATAAACGGTTCGTTGTAAGTTCTTTATTGCAAAATAAATAACACCAGCTTTTAAAGTTTTAAAATTAATTTCCCTTTTCCCTTTTAACTCTCAAAATTATTTATTGTATCTTCTATAAAAAGAACTAACAATAAGTTTTAAAATCTTAAATTCTAAAAAAAGTTACATTAGTCCCGACCATGTCGGAACTAACCTTTTGGGTAAAAAAAAAAATTGACATTAAAAAAAAACAAAACAAATGTTTCTAAGATGTGTCATCTGTAGCATTGAGGATTAAAGCTGCGGTATCCCTCTTTTTTAATCGGCTATGTCCACTATAATCCAAGATATTGCGAGCAAGGGGATTAGGATGGTCTTCGAGCTTCATCAAGTATTTGCCTGCGTATTTGATGATTTCTGTAGTCACCAGCGGTATGTCTAAGTCACAATGTATGTTTGAATTTCTGATGTACCATGGGGCGGAAGTTATCAACCGTAAAATTTTATTTTGCATACGTTGGATTCTATCCACGTTTGAAGCTGAGGCAGTGCCCCAAAGTTGGATTCCATAAGACCATATTGGTTTCAGAATACTCTTGTAAATTAGAAGTTTGCAATCTAGGCCAAGTCTCGAGTTCCTGCCAATGAGCCAGTGTAATTGTGTTAGCTTAAGTTTCATTTGTGTTAGCTTTGAGTCAATATGATGTTTCCATGTAAGGCGACGATCAAGATATATACCAAGATATCTCACATAATTATGGTGAGGAACAATGTGATTATTGATTCGAACGGGTGAACAATTATCTCTTCGCAGGGTGAAAGTCACATGAATGCACTTTTGAACGTTCACTTTAATTCTCCATAATTTTAACCACAACTCCAACTGAGTTATATGTTGCTGAAGATTTATTGAGGCTTGATAGGAGTTTTCGTGCGAACTTAGACACGCTGTATCATCAGCAAACGTAGAAGTGTGGACAGTTTCACTTACAGGCATATCGCAGGTATATATCAAATATAAAACTGGTCCAAGAATGCTACCTTGTGGTACACCTGAGGAAATTGGTTTGGATACACTTACGAAGTCTCCTTCAACAACAGCAAATTTTCGTCCAATTATGTAGCTTTTCAGTAGGTTGCTCATATTACAAGGCAAGTGAGCGGTCAGTTTTAGAAATAGACCTTCATGCCAAACTTTGTCAAAAGCCTGTGAAACATCAATAAAAATAGCTGAACAATACTTCTTCTCTTCAAGAGTTCTTCTTATCACCTGAACCAATCTATGGGTTTGCTCAATTGTGCTATGTCTACTTCTAAAACCAAATTGATGGTTTGGGATACACCCACTATCCCTTAGCATTGGAGACAATTTATCCATAAGCAACTTTTCGAAAACCTTTGAAATAGTTGGTAATAGACTTATGGGTCTATATGACTCGGTTTTGGTTAAGTTTTTACCCGGTTTTGGAATCATTTTAACTTTAGAAATCTTCCAGTGGTCAGGATAGTATTCAAGCCGTAAAATGGCATTAAAAATGAATAGCATGATTCTGACTGCAATATTGGGGAGCTCCTTCAACATTTTGTTACTTATGCCGTCCATACCAGGAGCTTTTTTCGGATTTACTTCAGAAATTAGCTTTTGTACCTCACGCAACTTAAACTTTAAGGGTCGAGGAGGTAATCCAACTACGCTTGGCAAACTAACATCATCAGTACATATGTGTGGGGTGAATACATCTTTCAAGTAATCGGCAAATAAGTCACCTTTTTCAGCGTCCCTTCTTGCCCAATCTCCACTGATATTGCGTAGGGGTGGCTTGTACTCAACGGGCCTTTTAAGGTTTTTTGTAGCACGCCATAAAGAATAGTTGGAGTTTGGTGTAGCATCGAGGCCCTCCAGATATTTCTCGAAAGATGCAGTTTTTTCATTTGCTAGTAAGTCTCTAAGCCGCTTTGTGCATTCTCTAAGTCTCTGCCTCTGCAGGGGCGATTTGTGTTGTTGCCAATCTCTTCTAGCTCTTCGTTTTTCCGCTACGAGACGTTCAATGTCTGCAGAATAGATGTGACCTAAAGTAGTCTGCGGATGTTTAGTTGTTGCAAGCTGTGCTGCTTGTTTAATATTTTCACTTAAAGTTGCAAGGCTACACTCCACATCCTCCTTTGTTTCTAGCAAAATATTCTCCGAACAATGGGTGCTGAGATATTTTTTAAAACTCAACCAGTTGATGCGACTGATCATATTTGTATCAGGAAAAAACAAATGTTTTCTAAGCGGGCTGCAAATAGTTACAATGGTTGGAGAATGATCCGATGATAAATCCATGGAAGATTCTACAATGACTAAATTTCTTGAAATATTTTTTGTGACAGCAAAATCTATTACATCCGGAATTTTTTGTCTGTCGGTAGGCCAGTATGTAGGCTGACCACTCGAAGCAACATCTAAATCATTATTGCTAATAGCGTTGTACAATGCTCGGCCCCTAGGTGTAATTAAGCGCGAACCCCAGTAATTGTGTTTCGCATTATAATCGCCAGCTGCCAGAAAATATGGTCCAAGACCTTTAAAAAATTTTTTATACTGCTCTTCGGTTATTAAAAACCTGGGAGGAGAGTAGACTGATGATATTACTATATCATTTAAAAGATTTTCAACACAAATAGTTGTGGCTTGCAAATAGTCTTCTTGCATGCTGTCTAAAAAATGGTGTTTCAGTCTGGACTTTATTAAAATTGCTGAGCCGCCGCATGCTCTACCTCTCGGATCCTTTGTATCATAAAATGTGAATCCATTAATTTTAAAAATACCCCTTGTGGTCAAATGCGTTTCAGAGACCAGCATGATGACAATGTTATTTTCCGTGAGGAAGTATTCGAGTTCGTTTTTATGTTGGCGAATGCCATTTGCATTCCAGAAACATATTTTCAACGAATTCATTTTCTATTTACGATTGCATGAAGCAAAGTAGTCTGCATTTGCAGCATTTGTTGCATCATGCTAGTCATACTAGTTGTGAAATTGTTTATTGTCTGCACAAGGTTGTCAATAGTAGCTGCAAGACGAGTAAAATTGAAGCTTGAGTTAGCGTCTGCATTGGTATTTGCTGATGGAACATTTTTTGGTGGAACAGTGTTGATTTTTACGGCGTCGGCATACGATACATGAGTATTGATTGGTCGGACCAATTGGGGATACGAAGTAGATAAAATATGCTGTTTTTGGGCCGATGTAACTTTAGGTGCCGGTGTTGCACCCTGTCTTATGAAAGAATAAACGGGGCAACCTCTGTAGTTTGCAGTGTGATTACCGCCACAATTACTGCATTTTTTAAGGTTTGTTTCCCCTTTAGGTTTATTGCAACTAGCAGTAGCATGCAATTCTCCGCATATAACGCAAACAGATGGAAGTTTGCAGTATGTTTTTGTGTGCCCAAACTCTTGACAGTTGTGACACTGTACGGGCCCTGAACGTTTGCGGGGTTCTTCTACCGTGATTTTTCTATGCAGAAGATATTGCAAATTGTAAATTGGGTGAGTTTCATTTTTCTTCAATTTTATGTCGTTGGGCTCCAATTCTACTCGGAACAGAGGTTGTGGTATTTTCTCCCTATTAATTATGTTTACGACATTTTTAATTTTGAAACCTTGATCAATGAGGGCACCTTTGATTTCGTTTGGTTCAACACTTGGATCTACGCCCTTTACTACAACTTGCAAACCTTTTGCACTTTTAAGCTGATATGTATAAAAGCTTAATTTACTCTTTTCAAGTTCATTAACCACTTTACGGAAATTCGCCTCTTCGTGAACCTGTATTTTGGTTTCATCAATTTTGCCACGTTTTATTGGCATGACATAAAACGTTTTATCACCAATAGTCGAAATTAATTTCTTAACAAGGGCGTTTGAATTTTTTTCTCTCAAATAGATCGGTGGAAGTTTAGAGGATTTGGTTGTGCAGACAGATTTCTCGTTGTCGTCTTGTAACAAAGAAAATCGATTTTGAGAAATTACTGAGGCGGCGTCACTATTTCTCGATAACTTTCGAACTGATGCGACCTGGGACGATTTGGGACTTCGCCCACGTTTGGTAACCGTTAGGTATCTGTCCATTCCCACTTGGATCTTAGGTTTTTCGATGTCGATAGCAGTTGTAGCAGCTTCGTTAACTGAAGAGCAGGAACCCGACGCGGATGAAGTTGCCGATTTAAGTGGCACTGGAACCGATAATAATTCACTGGT
Source organism: Trichopoda pennipes (assembly GCA_030448955.1). NCBI lineage: Eukaryota > Metazoa > Arthropoda > Insecta > Diptera > Tachinidae > Trichopoda > Trichopoda pennipes. The sequence goes on from JASKUP010000023.1 coordinate 3,738,330, forward strand.
TTGCGGTAGTGAACTTGTACGAACGCGAAAGTGTTGCTTTGCTGTTAAATACAGACTATCATCAATTTTTTTCGTTGTGTTGTTTTCGCTTACGTCTTCAGCGCTAAGGGTTAAATAAGCATTTCTGCCGTTAGTGCTTACTTGACAGTTTTTTGCTTTTGAGGTACTCATAAGAGTATCTCCCAGCTTTTCTTGCTTATTTTAATGTTTTTGTTTAATAATTTTTTAGTACAAAAAAAAAATTTTTTTTTTCCCTTTTTTTTTTTGACTGTTTTTATTTTAAATTTTACATCTGCTTTGGCCTTTATGGCCGGAAATACCGAAATTTTATGTTAACACAATGTCTTCGCAAAATCTATATCAGCCGCACTCGTCTCAACACAATTGGTCCACTTTCACAATTAAACACCAGCTTTGGTCGCCCAGAACACACCGCCGTCAACAAAAAGCACGGCGCTGTTTTTTAAGTTCTGCTTTATGTTTATAGTTCTTTATTAATTTATGTTCTTTAAAGAAAATGACTTCAAATTAAATATTTTCTGTTCAACATCACACCACTGGTTTTTTTTTATGATCGATTTCTTTTATTGAAACTTTGAATAAATAACTGTTTTCTTTTTTATTTTTCAATTCTTTCGACAAAAAATATTTTCCCTACTCGCGCACACAGAAGTTATACTCATAAACGACGGTACAAGACTGATTAAAATTAATAACAATTTTATTTACTTTAACTACACAAAGTTGACACTACAAAACAATTTACTTAAGATGCACGTCCTTAGTTTATGAGGTTTATGTTTACACTGATTGACTATCCATTCAAACGCTGCCCTATTTATATTTGCCCATTTAAAGTCTAGAAAATTTAAGAATCTTTTATTCCCTTTGTATCACATTTTGTTGTTGTATGTTGTTTATTCGATGTATATGCGCCTGTATGTCTGTGTGTATTTTTGTTTTTGTTTTTATGCAGATAAGGTTTCTGCTTGGAATGTATTGCAATATATTTGTTGTTGTCTTTTGTAGAAAAGGTTTCTTAGAAAACTAAGCAGTTGGTAAACAGCATACATGTTTGTTGTTGTCTTGAGTGCTTAGTTAGTAAACAGAAATTTTTTTTCTTGCATGCCACGCAGTTAGTAAACAGCATAACAAATTGTTTTTGTTTGCGTTTATAAAATTTCTACGCAGTTTGTAACTAGAAATTTTGTTGTTGTACCATAAATTTTCTTAGCAAGCTAACAACAACATACCCAGTAGTTCGCTTTATTCCTTAATTTTTTTATTTTAAAACTTAAGCAAGACACATCAGTAACAATATGAATCATCTAAATCTAAATTTTTTGTTTTATTTTATTTTAGAAAATCAACTTCTTGTTAAAAAAACATTTTAGTGCAGTTGTAGTTTTTATTCTGATTTCAAATATTTACAACTTTTTGTTTTAACTTGAAGTGCATGAAAAGAGAGCTGTCACAATTTTTTAATGTTTTATTTTATTGTTTAGCAAGTTGCCGACATTAATTGTCATGGGTTTTTTTCTTGTTTTTAATAAAATGACTATTTATTTTTCAAATATAATTAAGATAACATATTAGACTAGATATGTAGTATGTAGTACAAGTTTACTATCAAGTAATTAATTACGATAGTTTAACACATTTAAAAAATAGTTGAATAAAAGTGTAGCATTTGAAAAGTCCAAATTTATCTGTTTTTGATACCTAGTTGAATTAAAAACTTCCTGAATTGTTTATTTTTGTTGTTGTTGTATCCATTTTTTTGCTTACAAAATTTGTTTTTGTTTTAATTGACATTTAATGTCATTGTGTCAATGACAATCTTTCTTAGTCATTATGTACTTTGTTTTTGTGATTTTTGTTTGTTTGTTTGTTTTTTTCGGTTTTCAACTGTCATTCACTGCCAATTGGCAAGTATTTCAAAAGTAACTTCTTGTATCCAAAAGAGATGAACGAGGCTTCTTTCTGTTAATGTATTATTTACCCACTCTTTTTCATTTTTGTTTTTTTTACTACAATGGCAGTTTTTAGTTGCAGATAATCTTTAAGAGAAATCTAGTTGTAACCTTTTATTACACAGGCAGCAAGCAGGTAGTGGCAGAAGGCAAAAATCCAAAGATGCGGAACAGCAACAAGTTGGAATAAAAATAATCAACATTCAAATGAAGTTGAACTTCTACAAGTACAAATGTACAACATTTAATGTTCTGACTTGATATAAAAGGCTAAAATTCAAAAGATATTGCATTTATTTACATATTCGAAAAAGCTTAAAGGAATAGTGGGATGAGAAGAGATTTATTTGTACGTTTTTTAGAGTCAGCTGAAATCTGAGTTTATTTTTAAAGAATATAATTTACATTTAAAAAATATTCTTCGCCCGAAATTGTTTATTAACTTTGCTTCTTTCTAGCCAGCTAAAGCTTTAAATTACAAAAAAGCAACAAATAAAATTTTAATAAAAAGAAATTGTTCATCTGATTTTTGATTACTTTCAAAGTTTTTGACCATATTTCAGGAATAGCAAAAACAATGTTGACCACCGAGGCGTCGAATACTGCAGGTTATCGATAGTTATTATATTGCACGACCTTGACGAGCAATGTTTCAAAATCAACTTATCGCCACCTTTTTTTTTGCAAAAAGTCAATGTATTCTGTCTCCAGATATATGTAGCTTCATATTCTTAAAACCATCTGGATCAATTTCAACTGTTTAAAGAAACAAAATAATACTATGTCACTAATGGGAGTATAAAAAGAACACTGAAGATGGCTATTAGTCGAAACCGGTTTGTTCACGAACCAAATTTGACGAGGGTTAAAGTAAAACCATACCCAAATAAAAATGGGTAAGTCGCAACCAAGGATGCATATTTTCTGGATGTTGTTGAAACTGTAGGGTCGTAATGGCTTAATTTTGCAACATATATTATCAAAAGGCCAAATTAGTTATTAGTTTTAACGATGAACACACTTTTGCGATAGTCGGCAGAAAAACTGCATATATGATTGTGATGAGATGTGATCACACGATCTTCCTTTGCGATTTTAAACAGACAATAAACATACAAACTCAATCATGTTTCATCATACACACATTTAAAACACAAATAACTATAACAGAAATGAAAATAAATGCTTGTTTTGCTATAGGAGACTTTCTTATGCGGTATTATACAACCTTATCCTTTTTGCACTTATTTAGATATTTTTAAAATTATTTTATTATTTATTTCTCACAAAATTGAAGCCAAATAACAATTTTAAAGGTTAAGACTCCATCAGTTTTAGTTGTTTTCTTTCTTCAGTTGATGACATCGATGAAGTTTTTTTCTTTGAATTTTATTTTGTGGTCAACATTTTCAAAGTATATTTTTTTTAGAGTGTCGTGCTGGTGATTTTTACTTTTGTAAATAGCATGACATGTAGCAGACAGATGTCCTTCTTTGTGTAGTGTTAAATATACAAAAAATGGTGCAAATAATAAAAAAATTGTAACAAGTCCTAACAAACATATCAATAAATACAAAAAGTCTACTCCAAAAATTTTTAGATTTAGAAGAAGGCTTTTTAAAGGTTTACTTTTGTGCACACAAAATCAACATTTCTTATATAAAAGGATTAATAACAGTGGACACAAACTTTTGAAATCAGCTTAGTGATTATTAAAGCTAATTTTACTATCGGGTTTTTCAACAAGAAGTTTGTGTTTCAATTGTGGGAATACCAACATCATAATAGTTTTGTCATTTAGTCTTTTGACGTATTCGTAGTAGATGCATTGGCAATTGTTACAATGAATTCAATTTTGCGTGAAAATCGCATTGAAATAATTAAAATCCACTCTGAAAATGGTGGTCCTGTTAAAGTTACATTTCGTAAGTTTTGTGAATTTGGTTGTTAAATTTGAGTAGACAGGCTAAAGTCACACCATAGGAACTTTTCACATATGATGATACTCGATCACGCCTCCTGAGACCATAAACATATTTTATTATATTATTGCATAACTCCTCAAATTTTTGTCTTACTGGCAGTATCACTGACAGAAAATAACTTGCAACCATAAGTAAGTATCAAATATGATTTAGCCAAGAGCGCGTAAGGTGCCCCTGTAGGCTAGTAGGTAATCTACTAGCTTGTCAATTTGGGGGTTGGTGTTTTTCACTACAAAAATAAAAATTGACTGTCGGTGAGACTGCATAGTCACTGGTCGCTGTGCTGTCCTATACGGCAGTTAATTTCCGACTATTCTTCTACTTTCACCACCTGTTTTATCGCTTCTCTATCCCTTTCCTAAAGAATGTAGCACGGTACTTGACTAAATAGGCATTGTTGCCTGAAGTGCTACTTCGCTTTGACCAAAAAAAATTTTTTTTGAACAATCCATAATGCCCCAATTAAGCATACAAAGAGCATTGATATGTGTCGACCACGTCAGTTATTATTAATTACAATTGCAGAATCTTGCAATTCGTTTCGTTGTTCATTAATTATCATCCTTAATAAATAGAAAATAAGTTTATTTTTCCTATGTAGGGCTAGATTTAATTTTGCTAGTTTTTAGTGCAGGCGATTCGTAGATGCCACTCAAGTCATGATTAAGTTTTGCCAGGTTTTCCGTTGAACCGACACGTTCTCGCGTTATGCTGGGGTAAAGCTCGCGGCGTCCAGGGTTCGTTACAAAAAAAAATGTTTTTCATTAATCACAAGAGACACTTTTGTTTTTGCAAAATTTCTTTTATTTATAATTCACTCTTAAACAAAGTTATAATTAAACTGCACCACTACTGAGTACGCCAACGATGATCAACCGCTTCGTGGCCCTCAAGAGCTTTCGTCTCCACTCTCCGTCGGCTAGCCTACTGCTTCTCACACTGGAGCGAATAAAATTCTGGTCCAGTCTGAGCAGAACAGTTGGCCTGTCCACCAATCTTTGACCTGTCGCGGTTGTCACGAATAAGATTCTGAGACAACCTTTCCACGTCGAAATTGGTGTTAGCCTATTGACGATCTTGTCCGTCTTGTTCAGCTAGGGCGAATAAAATTCTGGCCTTGCTGACCAAAACGCGGCCTGGCTCCGTCACCTGGGCGAATAAAATTCTGGCCAGGTGAAGTAGCGACAGCACTTACTGGGCCTGCCGATGACGATCAACCTCTCCGTGGCCTATTGACGACCTCGTCCGTCTTGTTCAGCTAGGGCGAATAAAATTCTGGCCTTGCTGAACAAAGCGCGGCCTGGTTATGGGCTCCGTCACCTGGGCGAATAAAATTCTGTTCCAGGTGAAGTAGCGACAGCACTTACTGAGCCGGAGACCTTAGCGAGTCTCGCTTAATTTAAAGTCGAATAAGATTCTGGCTTTGATTGAACGAGAGAAACCTATTTGCAAGACTATTTTAATTAAGTTGAATAAAATTCTAACTCACTTAAAAGAAGTCTTGCCCGGTTGCTTGCCCGTGGCCAACTCCACTTAAAAACGTAATTATCTCGCTTTTATATGTTCCTGCCAGGCACACATACACACCCATACCACTAAACTACAGCTGATTGCTACTGTTTAGGGTTGTGTTTAATGGTATGTTCTTCTCACGGATGTATCCTCGTGTTAATAGGTGGCGCTTCTTAACGGCTATTATAATTTCAAATATTTCATTAACAAATAATAAATGTAATTATAAAATATAATTATGAATTATATAAAATGAAAAGTGTATAATAATAATGTTCTCTTTTAAAAAAAATTATAAAATTCATTAAACAATAAATATTCAGAAATGTAAAAAGTGTAAAATTTTGTGAAATTCAAAAAAAAATTACAAAATTTGAAAAATATATATATAGAGTCTAATTGCTTGTGATTGAATTACTATGTGATCCAAAAACGAGCCTGCCGACTTTTGGTCGTCACACCGTGATGCCATGTGCTATTCACAACTTTACGTTATCAGCATACAAGTGAACGTTACAGTAATTCATATTATCAGGAAAGTCTTTAGCATAAAGTGAAAAAAGTAGTAGTCACAAAATTAATCCATGAGGCACAACTCCGGGTTAGGTCCTACCGCATTCACATAACTGATTGTGTAATGTCCGTCATCTAAGACAATATAAGATGTGCAGCAGTCAAAGAAAGCAGATAACTAGAAAATAGATTGCTCTATCTTTAGGCTTTAACGATTACACTTTTTTATTTATAATAGCAAATACATTCCTATAAAACTTATTATAAAAACGCTACTTGTTTATAGCCTAAAGTAGTAACAAGAAGAAGAAAAATAAGAAGAAGAACTGTGTAGCTTGTAAAATTGTTTTTATTCAAAAATTGGCCCCTAAATAGGGGCCAACCTCAATGGTCAGTCAGAGAACTATTAAATATCTAAAGAGACAAATGAACTCTGCGGGTTCACTGATCCCCGTGGAAATAAAGTGGAGCTTCCAGTTGACTCCCTGCTCCCTTTTTCCCAGTTGCACTGAGTCTAGATAGTGGAATTCTATAAAGACCATATTTATATGCCCCTGGGGGGATAGGATGATACCCAGATACCACAGCCAAAAGGTATACAGCGTTTTTCATCTGAATACTCATTTATGGCTACTTGTGCGAAACATTTAGCCGCAAAATCCAAGCCGCTAGAAATGTATAGCACAGATTCTCGGTTTTTCAACAAGAAGTTTGTTTTTCAATTGTGACAACACCAACAACAGTTTTTTCATTTAGTTTGTTTACGTATCCACAGTAGATGCATTGGCAATTGCTGCAATAAATTCAATTTAGTACGAAATTTGCAGTAAAATAATTAAAGTCCACTATGAAAATGGTGGTTCTGCAAAAGTTACATTTCGTAAAATTCGTAATATTTTCGGACAACATAATCACCCTTCTGAGACCGCTATTTAGAATTTGGTATTTAAATTTCAGTCGACAGGCTCGATACAAAATGTGCGTACACCAACGCGTGTTCGACCGGGTATTTCAACTAAAAACATCGGAGCCGTGAGCCACAGTGTTGAAGCAGATCCAAATTTATCAATTTTTTGACGGTTTTAACAATTGGGGTTAACCAAAACCCCCACATGGCGAATTTTGCATCAGGCTTTGACTTTGAATCCTTACAGCGCTCAACTCGTGCAGAAATTAAGGCTGACCGTCAATTCACATCGCCGCAGGTTCGCTTAACTCATTGAGGAACAACCGGCTGGTTTTTCTGTAAAAATAATTTTTTCAGACGAAGACTTTCCAGCTGTCGGGATATGTTAATAAGCAAAATTCCCACATTTGGGTTCTGAAAATCGTAAAGCGATTATTGAGAAGCCTTTGCATGCTCAACGTGTTATTGTATGCTGCGCTACGTGGTCTGGAGTTATGATTGGGCCGTTTTTATTTCGAAGACAAGGCTAGAAATGCGGTAAGGGTTAATAGATTACACTATCGCGAGATGCTAACCACTCAATTTGGACCTATTATTTATGATGTAGATATCACTCACATGCGATTTCAACAGGACGGTACCACATATCACACAGTCAATGAAACGATCAATCTATTGAAAACCAAATTTCCCAATCGCATAATCTCACGACAAGTGGCCAGCCAGATCGTGTGATTTTACATCACTGGATTATTTTTTGTGGGGCTATTTAAGGACAAAGTGTATACGGAGCCAATTGAATCGATTTAAGTTTTAAAATCAAAATCAGTGATGTGATTAAGGAAATAAGACCGCCAATCTTAGCCTAAAGTTTTGATTTTATTTTGTTTTACGAAACAAACTTCAAAACAAACCACTATTGCACGATATGATAGCTGAAAGCATATAACACACATAAACGAATTGCAGCAAAAAGACTAATTTTATATGCATTTTATGCGATAAAGGTCTTCATTTGAAAGAATATTTTAAAAATCTGCATTCACACATTTTCAAAATCAATTTTTTTAAATTTTTTTTTTAAATAAACCTTTTTGACAAAAGAGAGACCTTCAAAGCATTTAGGAAGTCTTAGGCGCTAATGGGTTAATAATAATATAGTTCAAAGCTTTTAAAAGTCATTAAAATGGAATTGAAATTGTTGAAAAGAATGTTAACTTTTCTATTAACAGAATTCTAGTGTTTGCTCTACTAATTTTTTTATTTTAAGAATTTAATTCGTTTTGTTGTTTTTTTTTTGTCATTTAAACATTTCGTACGTATTGTTGGTGTATTTGTTTATGTATGCGAATGACCACAGCCTGAATATTGGCTTTTAATTTTAAGTTGTTATAAATTTTTTTCTTTTTAATATGGTTGGTTGTATTCTTTTAATGCCGCTTGCAAGTTTTGTGGTGGTATCTGTTCACATTATTGTTAATAAGTACATGTGTGTATTCATGCTGATAATGTCGGCATTTATTTTTGTGTAATTTGTGTTTCACTTCCAAACAGCCAGCCAGCCAACCAGTCAACCAACCAACAAAGCAAATGTTTAACCAAACCATCTGACAGACAGTCAGAAAGACAACCAACCATTCAAACACATTCACATATTTATGCACATGTCTGTTGGCTGTGTGTGGTAAGCGTTAAATAAAAATCAAATTGCTGCAAACAAAATGCAGATCAAAGTGCAATTGCCGACATTTTTTTAGTGTTTTTTTTCTTGTTTGTGTTTTTTATTGAAATGTATTTTTTTTTATTAATTTCCACTAATGTATTTCCACTAATTTATATAATAATAATAAGTGCTTGATTTACTATTTTTTTGTATTTGTTTGGGAAATAATTATGTTTAATTTTAAAGTGCTACCAATTACTTTTTAAATTAAGATATTTAAATTATATTTATTGAAATATAATATAAATGAAAATATAAAAAATCTTTCAATAACCTTTTTTGAAATTATTAGTTGAACTTTTCGTTGTTCGATTGATGCAGTGGTCCAATGAACAAGAATTTCAGATTTTTACTTTTCATATAAAATAAAAAAATGAAAACAATATTACGACAAAAGGCAAAAACTACGAAGATCTTGATCTTAGTTATACAACTATAATTTTAGTGAGTGAGCACATAAGAATACAAATTCTTTCAGCTGTGAACGTAAAAGAATGTGGCTTGATAATAATGTATTCACATCGAACGCGCTCGCCATTTGCGAACAAACAGCCGGGAAGGACGTTTAGAGGAAGAATTGAAAACATGAACCGGTTTATTTAAACTCCTTTTCCCATGGACCCCTCCACAGACCCTTAAAATCAGAAAGGAACCTGAAATCGGCATTACTTAACGTGTCCTCTTGTTATCATGAACCAAAGAGCTCACTAGTCTGGTAACAAGCCTGTTTTAAAAAAAGGACAAGAAATAGGTGCAAAGGTCGACCTAGATCTACGTTAAATCAGAATTTATGATAGCATGAATAGAGTTCCAAGAATCTTTATTACTTAACTAAGTCCATTTTTTTTTAGTATTGATTGACTAAAGTGATGCATAGATCGTATGATAGATACTGCCCGTTCAACAGGCAAAAAAACGTATTTTTTAAAACTTTGAGCGGCCAGTGCCACGTGTTAAAGTTTTTCGATTTTGCTACAACTTCGGCTATCTAATTTTTTGCATAGAATGAACAATACGTAAGCTTTGAAACGACAAAATTCTGACGTAAACTTTTGGTGGCCACCCTAGAGCACACCTTGCGATTAGTTATAACTGTTGAAAAGATAAAACTCAAGTCGTTTTAGCGACAGTTTTCAATGTTAATTTTTTGTATTTGTTCATAAAGCCATATTTGTCAAATTTAAAGCATCTATGGAAACACACTTTTTTTTTTTAATTTAATATTCACACTTTTTTCAATTACATCACTATTAGGCCCCGCTTTATATTTTGATTGTGGCACATAGTGGACATAAAAAATTTTAACCTTAAAAGATCGGCATTTCATTAACAGTTTCATGCTTTCTATTTATTTTTATAGCGCGTCTTCCTATCGCTATTCATGAAAGAAAATCACAATATTTTTTATAAATATCAGGGCATTTTCGGAACACCCATTAATTCATATTTTTTTTTTTTTGTTTTTTGCTATTGCAGCGACTGTAGTACGCACGTACTATGAAGATATTAAGGTCGATCTATTATGGTTTCAGGCACGAGGGCGTACTTTCGAACGCGGAACCATAATAAAAATATTGCCTATAGCATGGTACTCTGTTCATAATTTCGTGCGAAATACTGTCAAATCTCATATAAAAATAATTCATACGAAATAAATAAGAAATAATGTTGCTGTACTAGTACTCTGTTTATCTTTGAAAAAGTCACGAAATGTTTCTGGCAGCATGTTTTTCAAAATGAAAAACGTTTCAGGCAACATTTTTTTTTTAACTACGAAACAATATGAGCAGCACTTTTTTCGCACGGAATTGTGAGCAACAACTGTATTTTTAATTTTAAATTTGTTGTGCCAAAAAGTAAAAGTATGGAGAAAAGGGTAAATTTATTAAAAAGTGAAAAAGAAAATTTAGTGACGCAGAAAAGTGTATCCTTATTTCCGCAGTAAAAAAAAAGAAAAGTTATTTGGTAGAAGTCCCAAATGATATATTCTAACCGCAGTGCCGCGCAATCATCGTGGATAGATATTGCTAAAGATATTGGAAAACCTGGTAAGGATTGAAATATATGTATGTATATACATACATATGTATGATCTTTTTTAATTATTATTAGAAGAAGTATGTGAGCAAAACTGGAGGAGTATTTCGAGTAGCAAACGGTATTACAACCAAAAAAGAAAAGCATCAAAAAATTTGATAGTGAATGCGACTTGCAGTTCTAATCAGACGAATCTCAGGATGCCTGGTAGTTTTCTGAGGATTTCACTGAGACGTCGAAATTGAGAATGTAAGTGTTATTATTCTAATTTATTGTTGCTTATTGTAGCTTTCGTAAGTAATGCAAATTTTGATTGTAGAACCAGTTGCTCACAGCTTTTAAGCACGCCAGATCGGCAGCCCACGCAAGATATATTATCTGATTCTGAAATGCTGCCTATTACGCCGCCGGAGAAAACAACAACTTATTTATATTTAAGTAGACACCAAGTCTTATTATTCTAATTTAAAACGTAACTTTAATTAAAGTTTTACAGATTTTTATTTTAGAAAAACACAGTAGTTTCATCGAAAAACGTATATCGAAATGAAATGTGAGCAGGTGTCTCAAAAGTGGCAGATGTGATGACAACGTTGGTGGATATGGCAAAACAACAAAACCAAAATAATGTCAACGCGCCTTTCCTCAATTATATACAATTATATTAATTCCTTGTAGTTAAAATTGCCTAATGAGATTGGCGAAAATGTACGATGAAAAATTATTGTTATGCTTTACGATGAGATCTCTGTTCTACTTATTTTTAATATTAATGCATAATAGTAATTTTTACATAGTAAAATAAGAGTTTTCACATTTTTTAAAGACTGGCCACACAAAACAAAAGGCTGAATAAGTATATGATTTTTTTTATAATAGCCAAAGTTTTTCTTTAAATAATAGTATATGCTTATATTATTCTTTGCAATAAAATCTATTGCCTTATGTATCCACCTTATTAAAAGTTATTTAATAAAAAAAAATTTTTTTTTGTTTAAAAACAGATTTTAATTAATAAAAACAGAATTTTAATTATTTTTAAAGCGTCTTTAGTGATTATAAATTTTTTATTTCGTAAACATCTTGTCTTCCGTACTGCGCAACATTAATATTAGATAAAAAGAGAGAATCAGCTGGCAACATATTATCAAAATTTTCAAGCGAAATATGTAATGTTGCTCAACACTTTTCGCAAGTTAGAACAGAGTACTAAGCTTAAGACATAGGAGTACTCTCTTTAATTTATAAAAAGCCACACAAATTTTTTGCCTTCATGTTTATTAGCAGCAAAATGTTTCGGGCAATAATTTTTTTAACAACTACGAAATTATATGGCTGCACTAATTTGCGACGAAATTGTAAATAGCACCAACGAAAAAGGTGATTTTTGTCAACAGTGGCTGGCTGTAAAACTTTTTTAAACGGTATAACATAAGTTGCAAAGGATTTTGGCAAGAGAGTTTTAAGGCGAGTTTTATGCAGAATGTTGCCAAAGGGTCATATGAAAATTGAACGCGAAATAAATTTAAAAAAAATTTTACTGTGATTTCTTCAAAAGACGAATGTTTCTGGCGCCATGTTTACTAACGTCTAAATGTTGCTGGCAAGATTTTCTCACGCAGGAAATACAATACGATATACAATGTTGCTAAACAATTCTTGCAACCTGAAACACAATACTTTAGCCTGTGTCAAGCATTAATTTTTCTCTCCATAAAATAATTTAATCAATTTAACTCTAAAACGTCGTGGGGCCTTAAGCAAGTTTAATAATTTTGCTCACGAATAGTGAAAACTGATGAACGATAATAAATAGTATAAACAACAAAGATTACAAACTCAAATCATAAATAAAAAATAAAAAAAAAATACAAGATTGATTTTTTAATTTGTTGTAAAAGTTGTATTTAAATTGCAATCGTAAACATTTTATAATAAAAAAATAATTGATTTCTTCTTTTGAAAAAAATCCAAAAATTTTTTATATAAAATACTATTCCAATGTTATTTTATATTTTTCAACTAAGAAAAAATTAAAAAAACAAAATAATAAAAATGTATTCTTTGTAAAAGACATGTTTACGTTTAAGAAAAACTTGAACCATAAACTTTATACTTATAAAAGAATAAAAATTAAATATTCATTTTTTTATAAAAAGAAAAAAAAAACAACAAAAAAAACACCTTAAACAATTATCATTAGTCACACAAATGATAAGAAATGATCAACCTTAAGGCAGGTTCCAGCAACTGTAACACTATGTTTTTAGAACAGAACATGAAACAACAAAAAGGAATAAAATTAAAAAAAGCAGCCACATAATAACCGCCTAATGGATTTTTGAAAAACGAATATTAAAGGTGTTATACGTTGGTTAATCTATTCGTTCATATTTTCTTCTTCTTTTTATTATTTTTTTAAAAGTTCTTTTGTAGAAGTGAGTTTTATACAAAAAATTTAATACGCTTGAATAACTTTTACAGCTCAAAACTAAAAACAAAGACTCTTTAGAAGACTACGACTAGCAGGCTGCTACGATAGCCGGCTTAGCCAAGACATATCACACCTTAACAAAACACACCGCCAACAACCACCAACATGACACAAGGTAACAGACATCATGGCTAAATTGTATATTTATGTATGTAAGTGTAGGTATATATACGATAGGAGGTCTGTTATAAATAAGATGAAAACCTATAACTTTGTGCATGACAATGCTTTATTTTGTGGAGAGAATTTCCTATCAAACATTCTTAATTACGATAAATGATTTGGCAGAATTTCGACTTTTCGCTGATAAGATTTAATTTTAAATTAATCATTATCATCATTAAACACAAAAAAACAGAAAAATATACTTTTCCTATTTCCAAACATGCTTGTTTTTGATTAGGAGATTTTACAAAAAAAAATCCATGAAAATACTTTTATCGAAGCTACACTCAAAACGAAAGTATTTGGTACTTAATAAATAAACAACATGAACTAGATGAGAAATATACTTTGTATCAAGAAGATATTATGTACTTTTTTTAAAAGGTAACTTTTCACAAACGTTACTTATATAGTCAAGACAAGATATTCCAAAAAAAGTACTTTTTTAAATGGTATCATTTAGAAACATAGTTTTTTTAACAAAATAAATTTTATGTAAAATGTCATATATTTTTTGTTCTAAGAATTAGTTCCGCATCATAGGAAGAGTTTTCAATAACATTAATGACTTTGAAGTGTTAAAAAATTTATGAATGAATTTCTTCCACTTTCCGCAAACCAACAAACATCAAACACAATAAATTCTAACTCCTTTAATTTCAATTAATTCAATTAAACTTCTTTAAAACTCGCAATCCCATTAGGAAAATTATAATTTAGTTTGATGTTTAGATACAGTCAAACATAAGCTGCTGATCAACATCACCTAGAATTTATGCTAACATTCAACTAAGCCATTTCTCTTCAAGTACTTTATATATATTTTATTTTATATTATTTATAAAGGGTCCGCCATCTAACGTTTTTTTTTCAACTAGTGCTTATTTCGTGAATTGTAATACTTAACTCATGTTTGAGTTGGCATATTCCGCTGAAGGAATATGGTTGTTTATACGCTTGAACAACGCTGGGAAATATTGCGACATTACTTTGAAATACATGTTGCAGAATGTGTGCGCGAAAAATGCGTACGGATTTTGGAAGAAGAGAAGCACCGTCAGCTCCGTATGTTCGTTATCTTGTGAAAAAAGTGAAAAAACGTAGCATCCTTATCGATAAACCAAAGCGTGAAAAGCCAAAAACAGTGCGAACGCCCGAGAATATTATCTCTGCAGAAAGTGTACGTGAAGTGCCATCAACATCAATTCACCGTCGTTTTCAACAATTAAACATTTCAGAGACGTCATTGAGACGAAATTTGCACAAGCACCTTGGTATGACGCCAAACAAAGTCCAATTGGTTCAGAAGTTGAATCCAAGTGACCATCCAATGCGTTTTCGATTCGGTAAGTAGGCCTGCGATCGACTTACAGAAGATGCCGATTTTGCAAAAAAAAATCATCTTTTCAGATGAAGCTCATTTTGATCTTGGCAGGTATGTAAACGAGCAAAATTGTCGCATTTGGGGCACAGAAAACCCGCACGCATACATTAAAAAGCCAACGCAGCCAAAACGGGTCACTGTTTGGTGAGAATTTTGGTACAGAGGCATAATTGGGCCATTTTTCAGGAGTGGGCGTTACAGTCAATGGCGATCGTTATCAGGCCATGTTGAACGAATTTTTGTTCAGAAAAATTGAAGAGGACACACGCCGAAGCTACACTCGATGTTTTGCGCTTTTTTTTTGAAGATCGCATTATCAATCGCAGAACTGATGTCATTTGGCCACCTCGGAGCTGCGATTTGACACCGTTCGACTATTATTTGTGGGGTGCCGTCAAAGATAAGTTTTACGCCGACAAGCCAGAGAAAATTGACGCTTTAAGGGACAATATTCGTGAAGCCATTGGTAAAATACAGCTGCTCACAATCGATAATGTGCTTTAAAATTGGTCCGATAGTGTAGGCTACTGCATGGCCAGCCGAGGTAGCCATTTGAATGAAATTATTTTCCATTATTAACCGAAAGAATTGTACATTCAAATAAAAAAAGAAATTTGAGATAATATTCAGTAGTTTTGTGTATAGCATTTAAAACAAAAAAAAAAGTTATTTGGCGGATCCTTTATTTACTTTATAAAATAGTACCTTTTGCGGTATTAAAATTGCAGCCAAAATGAAAACGAACTTTTCCAAAAAAAATATATTTTTTTATAGATAAAACGTATTTGTTATAAAACATACTTTCCAAAGCGCCCCTTTTTTATTAAATTTAAAAATACTCTTTAAGAATGATTTAAAGTTATTCGAAAAAATCTTGTCAACAAACAAATCAATGTACATAAAAAGCGCTTTTTATGAAAAGCAATGTTGCACATAAAGCTCTTTTTGTAGATTAAAATTATAAAGGGTCTTAATGAATGACATCTTTAAGAAGTAACTTTAAATGTTACTTTATATAAAAACGAACTTTCCGCTATCAATAAGTACCTTTAATAAATAAAAGGAATAAGAATTGTGTTAAAAAAATAGACTTTAAAGGAGATATTTTGAAAACTATATTTTTTAAGCCGGTACTTTTTATAGTAACAACAGAGTTTTATAAACAAAAAAAGTACTTTTAAGCTGGTACTTTTTATAGTTAAAACGTGTTTTATATACTTTGAAAGTAATCTTTTGAAATGGTTTCTGAAAGTTGTAATTTTCATCTCAATATCAACACTAGACTTCATGTCTTTGTTTGATAGCAAAAACAAAGCAAAATTTTATCGCAAATATTGACGTTTTTTTTTTTTAATATTTTTCTAAGTGCTGCTTGCTGCGGTGAAGTTGCAGCAATTTTCCGCTTGTCTAAATGACAAGTGCACACAAAATGCTTCACTAAACATAAAAATGGCTTAAAGCTGTCCAAATAAATATCAACATCAAGTTGTCGGTATGCGAATGTATTTCGGTTTTCTTTTGTTCAAGTATTTGCTGCAGTTCACGTTTCTCCTTTAACGTCTTTTATTGCTTTGAAACATTTTATTTTTATTTTGCTGTTGGTGGTTGTTGTTGAAATTTTGCAACCTTTTTTTTTGCTTTTTTTTGTGCTTCGCTTTCCACTCAAATCCACTTAATGTTCATGGCAGCGATACGTTTCATTTCGTAGCGTTCAATTCAATTCTATTCAGCTGGAAATAGATAAAGTTACATTAATTTTATAATTTAATTTTATGGTCATTATCATGACGACAATTTTTAGTGTATTTTTGTTATTTGTTTTGCTGTTGTCATGCCTTTCTTCTCTTCCGATGTATACATCCATCCAGTCATTCATTCATACGTTCATTCATTTAGGCGGGCATTCATTTATTTTATACACTTTGATTATATTGACATTTGCACTTTTGCGGTTTGTCTGTCCATTTCTCTATCTTTTGCTATTTCCTTTTTTAGAATACCGCCACTTCAAATGCACTATTATCAAGATGGCGGTTTAACTTCAAACGTTGTTAATAAAATTTTTTTTATATTTTTTTATGGGAAGTAATAATTTTTATATTTTGTGGATTTTTAAACTGTTTTCTTAATGATAACAACTCATAATGTGATGATGATGGGTTATTTTTCATTGGTTTTTTGATTGATATATTTTGAAGTGGGATAGAGATTCAAGTAATGAGATAATTATCATTAGAGGCAAAATAATAAGATCTGAAGTAGTGAATAGTGAAAGTACTAAAATAATTGTTATGAATACGAAATTGTTTGACGATAAGAAAATTCAAAAGTATTCACAATCTAAATTTAAGTACAGTCACCATCTTGTGTAGCTATAATGGACTTTTCAGAACTACAATATGCCGTCGTTAAGCTCAGTTTTCATTTGATGGGTATAATATCCAACTAGAAAATGATTCCAGTACTGGTCTCTCCACGTATAACTTAGCTTACTGATGCATTTTTCAGCTCTAACTCGAGCAAAGCATAAATTTTCCAGAAAGCTGAAAGAACAAATAAAATTAACAGAAAGCCTTTGATTCATCTTTTATTTTACGTGCAGAGTCAAACACACTTTTAACAATTAAGTACACTTCCACTAGATTTCATGATAAAAGATTTTAAAGTGGGGGATAATAAATTCACAAAATGAGTGAGAACGGAAAACGAAAAGCGGAAATGAAAAATAAATAGTGAGTAACTAAAATTGATAATATAGTGACAAAAAATTAAAGATGAAATAATACATGACCTAGGTGCCCCTGTAGGCTAGTAGGTAGTGTACTAGTTTACAAGAATGGGGGTTGTGGGTTCGATTCCCAACAAAGACCTTGGTTTTTTTACTACAAATAAAAATTGACTGTCGGTGGGGCTGCTCAGTTAAGAAGGCATTGTCATTAGTTACTGTGCTGCCTTATACCTCAGTTAATTTCCGCAACTATCCTTCTACTTTCACCACCTGTCTCATCTCTTCTCTGTCCCTTTCCTAGAGAATGTAGCACGGTACTTGATTAAATAGGCATTGTTGCCTGAAGTCCTACTTAAAAAAAAGGATATTAAAAAATCAAACACTGATGACAACGCTGCGTAAAATTATCTGATGTAGTTCAGTTGAATAAAATATAATATTATTGAAGTATTTTGAAATTCGCAAAAAAAAGCCGAAAGGTCAGAAAAACCCATCTTCACAAAGTTATTGACAAAAATACAAGTTTCAACAAATACATTGAAGCATCTTTGGAAAAAACAAAATTTCTTAAAACAACATAAAATCACCAAAAATAATAAAAATAAGAAACACTAAAAGTAAAATTTGGCGAAAAATGAGCAGAAAACATAAAACTTGTTTAACTTCAAATAAGTAATGTGGTGGTTTTGGATAACCCCAATTGTTCTAGAACGTCGAGGAATTGACATATTTGGATCTGCTTCAATACTGTGGCTCACGGCTGCGATATTTTCAGTTGAAAGACCCGTTCGAAAACGCATTGGTATTTGCACATTTTGTATCAAGCCTATCGACTCAAATTTAACGACCAAATTCTTAATAGCGATCTCAAAAGGTCGATTGTTTTGTCCGAAAGCATCACGAATTTTACAAAATGCAACTTTAACAGAACCAATATTTTCAATGTGGATTTTAATTATTTTCACGCGATTTTCGTGGAAAATTAAATTCGTTGTAACAATTGGTAATGCATCTACTACGAATATGTCAAAAAACTAACTAACTACCACGTTGAAAAGCCCGAAAAATCCCTTTTCAGACGGAAAGATCAACAATTTCATGAGAAATTAAAGAAGATGCGCAGAAGACTATGTCGCGTGGAAAACCCATCTCCCATCTCTTCGGTAAATGACTTGTTAGTGTTTCTGTAAATGGCCAAAATTACCTTAAAAAGTGAGGAAAATCTAAATACAAACAGAATTAAAAATCTCTAAAAAAAAGAAGAGGAATTTATAAAGGGTCCGCAATTTAACGTTTTTTTTTTCAACGTGCTTATTTCGTGAATGGTAACACTTAGCTCATGTTTGATTTGACAGATAATTAGTTTTATCCTTCCGCTGAAGAAATATGGTTGTGGATACACGCTTGAACACCGCTTCGCTAAGTGGGCCTACAATCGACTTACAGAAGATGCCGATTTTGCAGAAAAATAATCTTTTCAGATGAAGCTCATTGATTTTGGCGGGTATGTAAGCAAGCAAAGTTATCGCATTTGGGGCACAGAAAACTTGCACGCATACATTAAAAAGCCGACGCACCCAAAACGAGTCATTGTTTGGTGCGGATTTTTGTTCAGAGGCATAATTGGGCCATTTTTCAGGAGTGACCGTTACAGTCAATGGCGATCATTATCGGGCCATGTTGAACGAATTTTTTTTCATAAAATTGAGGAGGAGGATATTGGCAATATTTGGTTTCAACAGGATGGTGCTACGTACGACACAGCCGAAGCTGTGTAGTTTGATTTATAACATTCAAAACAAAAAAAAATTATTTGGCGGACCCTACATATAAAATAAATATTTCCATCTCCAATTTTGCTTTTAACTTAAACGACGAAACTTTTAAAAGCTCTAAAATTTCCATGACCTGATTACTTTACCCCCCGGGGGCACATTTATTATATTTATAGTACGTAACAGCTATCTAGATCTGTGCAACTGGGGAAAAAAGGGAGCCCAGACCCCTGAAGACAGGCAGGGAGTCAACTGGAAGCTCTACTTTATTTCCACAGGGATCAGTGAGCCGCAGAGTTCATTATTTGTCTCTTTACACATTTAATAGTTCTCTGACTGATCATTGAGGTTGGCCCCTAAATGGGAGTATTGTGGTGGTTGTGGTTTCGCGGCCCCATAACAGTATAATGGTTATTATGGTGGCCAGGAAAATCTCACTGATAATGACACGCAAAGTGAATGATCCAGTCCAATGAGCATGCTAGACATGTGTTCTGGACAGGAGTTGGAAAGTCTCCAACTCTTTAGCAAGGTGTGATGGTTTGCAGCCCTGCCCTGGAATCATTAAAGTTGCAACTAGGTGATTCTGTTGTTTGGAACTATGTCTTCGGCTTCCTAGGACGCATGTATGACGTTCCAAATTATACAATTGTGGTTTGTCCACCATCTGATTAAGGCTACATAGCCAGGTGCAGATGTAAAACGGATCACACTATGACCTGATTACTTGCAACAACTGCTCACATAATTTATATATATTGATATTCATAATTAATTCTATCTAGTGATTTAATTTATTCCTTTATATTTTATTCTCTAAAGAATTTCTCTCTAGAGGTTTTAAAAGCTGTGCACATTTTATTAAATCTCACATTCTACATTTGGGTTTGAATGCCACTTTTAGAATTGAAGTGAAATAGCTTTGACCATATTAGAAATGGTTTGGTATTTAAGTTTTTTTTGGTTAACAAGTTGCACACCGAAACTGTAAGTTAGCAACCTCAATAAACACTAAGCAAAAATATGTATAAGCGAATGGACAGTAAATATTTTCAAACAACTTGATCAATACAACAAAAAAAGAAGAAGAAGAGTTGAAAATGCTAAAAAAAGGTTGCACATGAGATTATATTTGAACATGTTTATAATAATCGCGAATTGTTGAAATAAAATGGAATTTCAAGCATAAAATGTGCAAAAGTTATTTTCTTTATTTTATTTAAATTAAAAATTGTTTACTTTTCGTTATTAACTACGTATGTTTTCGTATTTGCGTGTTAATATTGTCGTACTCTGAAGTTAAGAAGCGACTACTATAACAACAACAGATGATGCAGCAGTATTCTGATCACCATAATCGTTACATGCTCTCTCATGAAACCACCCGTTGGGCTTATAACTCTTAATGAGTTTAGCGAACAACTTTGACTGATATTTTCGCTCGACAAATATTCAACGAAAGTTTTGTAATGCAACAAACTCCACATTATGTAGAAACATGCCGAGTCATATGACTACATGGCACGTCTACGAAAGCCACATGTGAATAAAATGTAAAAGTGGCCAGATTTTTTTTTTAAAGATTTATCTAAATATTCTTTAAAGTATAGCGGCTGTATGCATAAAAAACGCTTACTTGAGCTTAAAAGTGCACGTTAGTTAACAAACAATTTAAGGCTAAAAAAATGGTATTCATAAACAGAACTTTAGCTAATGTATGCTTTAGTAAAATTAGTATTTTGATTCTGGCAATGCCACTATTTTCAGTTGTCATAAAAAATGTTTTTATTGTTTTCAGCAAAATCAACATATTTTTTTTGGGTTTTTATTAATCTTTTTAATAAAAAGCAAAGCACCCAAAAAAGGTCAATTTGCAAGGCTTACGAAGAACTTCCAAAGAATTTGTTCATATTAAAAAATAATTATTCGGATAACGAGCTTTGTTTTGATTATATGTACATCAATAAAACTTTTGTTTTAAATAATTAATTATAATTATATTTTTGTAAAATATAAAATAAGGATGTAAAAATGTTTTATATTGAATACTTTTTATTATTATTTGTATACTACAATTTGTTTTTAATAAGCATTTTTAAAAAATTTTGGAATAACAAAGTAAAACTGTCAATTGAGCCGTTTATATTGAGAGTGGCTTAAGTCACAACTGAACAGTTTTTTTTTTTTCATTTTTAATAAATTTGCAATTAATAAGTTAAGAAGTATTGAGATTTGTTTGAGAGGAGTGTTGATAATTAACGGTATAACAAAAATGTTTGTTTGGAAAGTGGTGTTAGTCACTGTACTCAGGAAACTAATTACGGAGCTTAGTGTGAAAGAAATGGAAACATGTAATAAGTGTGTGTGAAGTATTGTTGTGATTGTTGTATAAAATATCTTAGAATGTCACAACTCAAAAGCATATTATTGCACATAGTGACTGAAGTAAAGGACAAAATAGTAATAGTAGTAATAGCCCCCTGGCGAAAAAATCCTTCACAGTACACAACATGGAGAAAAAAGATTTTATTTCAACACAATCATTAGAAAAATCCGTTTCAGAAAGAAAACTAAATACAGACTAGTTAAAATGGCTAAAAATTATAATGTTTTATAAACTAATTTAAAATAAAAAGATGACAATAACAAAGTAACTTATGCCACTTTTAAATTAAACGGCTAGGCTTATTGTAAACACAATTTGTTTTGTTTTTGAACTTTCAATAATAAAATTGAACTGTCAATTTATTGTAGGTTTAACGTAGGTTTTTCCTACTTTAAAGTTAACAAAGGTATGTTAAGGTAAAAACGTTTTTTTAATACAACTTTAGGAAATTGTGCTTAACAACGGCGATAAAACCTTCTTTAAGTTTTTATGCATACAGCCGTAAGTATTTTATCGCTCTAAAATAACTTGAAAGTATACCACAACTGAGTTAAAAATAAAATGTGATAAAAGAAAAACTGTGTTCTTTTTTAAAGATGAGAATTCTCCGAAAAACGATTTTAGGAGATTAATGTTTTCACAATTATTCTTGTTTATTTCCTAGTCTCCCTTTGGGTACATTGATTATTGATTTATTCTTAATATCTATTATAATTAAAATTATAATAAATCTTAAGGACAAAAGCAGTAGTTGCTTAGAGTATTGATTTTAATTTAAATACTTAACATTTTACATAAATATGTACATGATTTTGTCACAGATCGGTTGGCTTGGCAAGATTGTCGTCTAGCTCGGGTAAGCAGTCTTAGGTATATCTAACCCTTCTCGCCAGGCGCTTATCTTTACACAAGGCAAATATATACAAACACAACTGAACCTACCATCAATAAAACCACACCAAACAATAATCTAAATAAGAAGATATTTTACTCTTATTTTTGCCTGCTGATTTTCATTTGTTCAGCTTTTTAACTGCTCATCCATGGTGGCTAAATAGCAACAGTTCTTGTTCAACCGACTTCCAAAGTGGAGAGCTATCAATTCGTCTAAATATTTTTTTGTGAATACATATATTTTTGGTTATTTTTAAACCGATTTAAAATTTTTTTTTAAACTTAAAACGTGGAGCTTAAAGAATTGTCTTGTTAAAAAAATCATATTTAAAAGGTGTCCCCACACAGCGTATATAATTTTAAAATATCTCTTGAACCACAATGGACACCCATATGATAATAAAATAAATTTAAAAATTTAAGGATAACACCAAGCATGACGTCATTTGACCTATATGGCCGTATATTTTTATTCATTCTAGTCAAGCATTTAAAACCGATTACACGGAATGTGTACTTCTAAAATTTGTTTTCTAAAACAAAATAAAACAAGATGATTCAAATTTTTATTATGTTGCGCAAAGAAATGTTCGGCAATTATGAATGAAAAATGATATCTGGCAAATGGCCACCACGATCATGCTTTTCAATTCACCATCAAAGCTTTTAATAACTTTTTGGCAAAATGGCGATCCTATTTCGTTAATCACATCACGGATTTTAAGTTTTAAGGCTGAAATCGATTCGATTGGCTCCATATAGAGTCTATCGTTAAAATAATCAAGTATTGTTAAATCACACGTCCTGGCAGGTCAGTTAACTGCTGATTATCGTGAAATTATGGGATCGGAAAATTTGGTTTCATTGGCTGTGTGACATGTAGCACCACATTGTGGGAAAAACATGACAGTGATATCAACGTCGTCAATAATAGGCCAAAATTAAATTAAGAGCATCTCGCGATAGCATGACGCATTGACCGTTACCGCATTTGCAGCCTCATCTGCGAAAAAAACGGTACAATAACGCCTCCAGACCACATAGCGCACCATACAGTGACACGTTGCATGCAGAGGCTTCTCAATAATCGCTCTAGGATTTTCAGAAGCCTAAATGGGGCAATTTTGCTTGTTGATTTTTTCAGAAAAACCAGTCGGTTGTTTCTGAATAAATTGAGCGAATCTACGGCGATATAAATGGTCAATAGGGTTCAACTCCTGCACCAGTTGAACCTTGTAAGGCTACAAAGGCAAATCCTTAAGCAAAATGCTATGAAATGCTTAAGCTATGAAATCCCAATTGTTAAGAACATCGAGGATCTGCTTCAACACTGTCACTCGCGGCTGCGATGTTTTCAGTTGAACGACCCGGTTAAACAGCCGTTGGTGTTAGCACATTTTATATTGAGCCTGTCGACTGAAATTTAACGACCAAATTAGCGGTTTCAGAAGAACTATGTTGTCCGAAAATATCATGAATTTTACGAAATACAACTTTAACAGAACCACCATTTTTATAGTGGACTTTAATTATTTTAATGTGATTTTCTTGCAAAATTGAATTCATTGTAACCATTGATAACGCTTCTACTGCGTCAATACGTCAAAAAACTAAATGTCAATACCATCATGTTGTTGGTGTTGCCACAATTGAAAAACAAACTTCTTCTTGAAAATCCCGATATATCTTTTATAACAACAAGTAAAATTATTTACACAAATTAGAAATTGATGGCTATTTCTCTAAGTAATAAAAATTAATTTATAATAAAATAGCTGTAAGCGAAAACTATGACAATTTAAATAGGGAATTGTAGGGTGAGCCCATACATAATGTTTTTTGAAGTATATACCCCTATTATCTGATTTGTTATTGATGAGTACTTAACATTTCTATAGAATATAAACAAAATATAACCGATATATCAGGAAATTTATAACACAAAAATAAGAGTTCCCATAAGTGTCTTAAATTGACTATATGATCTGGTTATTTGAACCATTACAGGTAGATACTTGATATATATTCCTATATAATCTATAAATCAACATCCCTAAATACAACAATAACAACAAGTTAAAAATTTGGACGTGTCCCCAAAGGCCTTTGATTTAATGTAGAAAGATATTTAAAGAAAATTATTAAAGAAATTGGACTAGTATAGAGAGCAAACACCGAACACTGAAGATGGCATATAGCCGGTAATGTTTACAAACCGAATTTGACGCGGGTTGACGTAAAATCATACCCAAATTTAAACAGCGTGTGCTTTTTAGTGCTTTTAGTGCACTTCAGTTTAGGGTTTCTTTTTCAATTGGTTTTTTTCGCGTTCCATTGATAAATAGTGATCGTTATTGGGATTAGGTTTAATAATCACCAGCCAGATGCGCGAATTTTACCGTAGACAGTGTCAAGGTTAAAAATGAAATAACAGATTTTTTTTTTATTTATTATTTTGGCGTAATTTTTCATACAACTGGCAACCCTATGCATTTTTTCAACCGTATATTTCAGCACATTGGTACGCAAATACTTTTACAAATATCACTCGCAATGGGGTCGTCTTCACTTGTGTTTTTATTTTGTTTTTCGAAATAACGAAACGCAATAAAAACAGCTTTAGAGGAAATTATGACTTCAAAGCAAAAAACAAACTGCTTGCGTGGTTTGGCCGTCCTTAGATCTGTATAATACTTTCAGTTGTAATTTATTTTTTATTTTTTTGTAGTTTTGGATTTTAAGTAGCTTCTGTGATCACATGGTTGATTTGTTTAATATCTTCTTTATTTATGTTGTCGATATTGTCGACAACTATTTTCAGTAATGAATTGTTGCAGTTGTTGTAGCAGTTTGAGAAGCAGTTGTTGTCTCAAAAGGTACTTGTAATACAGATCTTTTGGTAGTAGACAAACATCATATCCTTTATTGATGTACGTTCCATGTTCTCTGCATGTGGTACATTATTATTGTTGTCAATTACTCTGTTGGTAACTTTTATGTTAAACAATCATCAGCATCATTATCATCTTCATCATGCAACTTTAACTGTTGGAGTTTTTTTTTATTTTTAAATGGTTTTTCTACAATGGAATATTGCAGAAATGTTTTGAATGTATTGTCGATATCAATTAATAATATTTTTTTCTTTATTTAATCGTTTTGTTATATTAATAGTTAGCTTACATCTTAATATATCTAAAAATTATTTAAAAAGTGAAATTTTGCTGCAATTATTTTGTAAAATTTTACTTTTGTTTGGCAAGAAAATAGTTAATGGCGGTTGTTATTTCACATTAAACTTACATATGTTTTCGTAAGGTGAAACGTGAGTGGTTGAATGTTTGTTTAGTACACATATATTCACACACATCCATAGATATATGTATAGTAACATATGCAATTTGAGTACTGAAACCCATTCCGATCTTCAATGCATTCCAGTTACAGATGACGCTATCGCTAGCTTCTAATATCATCTGTAGTTATTTTCGATTGTCGGCTGGCAACCGCCAAAATCTCTTTTAATTGTGATAGTTATTGTTAAGCTTAGACTCCCAATACATTTAGTATTTTTTTGCCTGAGGATCTAAGTGTTACACTATCCAGTGTCGGATATTCATATTCCATGTGCTCCAATTTCAGCAGACTCTTCGAGGCACTGTTTGGAAGTAGTAATAAGACATAATTAATTACTAGATGATAATAATGCGGTTTTACTGCTTAAAGTACTTTATTTTTCTTCCTGCAGATTAAAGTACCATTTAAGCTTATATTTTATAACAGCCTTTCACATTTTTAGGATTAAAGATTCTATCCATCCATCTTTTCTAGTATTAAACGATTTTCAGTCTCAATGGATTGTCATACCTTTATTCATGTCTAGCTTTTTCTGTGTGTCATTGGAGCCAAATCACTGTCATCTCATTTACCTAAACCTAACTGTGCAGCTATGTGTGATAAGATTTACATCCGTGTGGGCCAATATCAGATGGTGGATCATTACCACTGTGGATAAAATGTAGCGGCCTTCACTCCTTGCAGAATAGTTGGAGACTATCCAACTCCTGGTCCAAAACGCATGAAGCTTCATATAATTAAGAACACTACGCCATTCATACTGACTGGACCTGAACCATTCATTGTGTTTGTTGTGAATGATCCGACTCACAAACTCAAACGAGGGCCTCGAAACACACAGCCACCACGATACTCCCGAAGGGACAACCTCTATAATCAGTCAAAGAAGAAACAAATAGCGGAACTCTGGGGCTTTACTGATTCCCGTGGAAATATAGCGGATTGTCCAGTTGGCTCCTGCTAGCCTGTTAGGGGTCTGGGCTCCCTTTTACCCGTGCAAGTCTAGATGGTTGTGTGATCCATAAAAACTTATAATGTGCCCCCGGGGGGGGGGGGGGGGGGGGGGGGAACTGTGCAGCTATAAAACACGTTCAAACGCCAGTACAATGAAAACTTTTTTCCTCTTTCAGTAAAAGATTAAATGCCTGCAGCAATTAAAGAGCCCCTGCTGATCTAATTTATAAGTTCAACGATAAAAAATCTGAAATTGTCTTAATTTAACTCTGAACTTTATTCGCCTTTCAGAAAATTCTCCAGCAAATGAGTGGAACTTTTCAATAAAAGTAAAAGTTAACACCCAATGACCAGAAATTGCTAGTTGAAAATGGAGGCAAGGTTCCTAATGATGAGGGGATATGTCTGGCACGTCACATAAAAAAAAATTGTTCGAAAAAGTGCTCAACCAGATAAAGTTGTGAACAAAATGCGAGAATAATAATTATGAGGGTGGGTAAATTTGAGGTTAAGAAGTAAATTGGCTTAAACATCGACTATACGTTTTAACGCCTATATGGAAATATGGGAATTAATAATAGAATATTATGTCAGGCAAACGTTTACGTGTAGTAGGCGGCAGAGGTCTGCTTTTTTCACAAAAATTTTGAAGCATATTTTGCAAACAAAGCTTCACTTATCTCTCAGCGTCGAATTTTAGCACTCAGAGCGTCAGTTGTTTGTGGCTTGTTCACTTAAACCTACCAGCCGACATCGCTCAATCAAGAAATTATGCTCCCGGAAATTTTCTCAGGCAATAACTGAATTGTCTGGGTGGTTGTGTGACTTGTGGCGTCGTCTTGCTGAAATCTAAAATCACTATTGCCAACACTAATTGGTTAAAAATGTGTTATCATGTTTTGGTGCACGAACGTCGACGAGTTGATCTTCCAAGCTCATTTTCAATACATTGCTCTGCTGCGGCTATGCTGGCATCACTAATGCCATTACGAGTGGATTGTTTTGGTTTATTTTCAACGGCTTTCTCAGAAGAAGCCTGACTACGAGAAAAAGCTGTTCGAATTTTATGAAATGATAGAGTGAAAATTTTACCATTTCGATAAAAAAAAATTTTAACAATTTTTTTTACTAAATAAATGTCAAAACATGACAGCTCAATTCTTGACATTTAATCATTTCGCAAACAATTTACTTCGTAACCTGAATTTTGTCCACCCATTTGTTTTCGAGAACGCATATTGTACAAATCGCTTTATAGTAACCAAAAATTTGTATTACTGATACATATTAAAAATTACAGTTTTACCTAAAGCTTTACTATTGTAAACTGATGTAAAGAAGTCGTATTAGGTAGAAATTCTTAAATTAAAAGCAGAAATATATAAGTTAATGCAGCATTAAAATTCATTTTCATTTAATTGTCAATTACAGTCTGGCCCATTTTCTTAATGCGTGTGAGTTTCCTTTTTTAATTCATTAAAATTTTAAATTTTTATATTTGTTTTTGTAACTCTTCGACATATTCAAAGAGTAAAAACTACTCTTGTGTAACGCTTTAAAACATATACACATGTTGAATAACAATACCAAAACAACCGCATTTATATTCACCCCTCATTGGTTTCTGTCACGCTATCACAATTCTTTCGCATAAAAACGATATAAATTATTTTAATGAAAATTCATATCAATTCTTTATTTTAAATTCACTTGTTGGTTATTATTTCATTGTAGTTAGAAAAATGAAAATATTGAAAACCCCGGCAATTAATTTAAACACATCAATGTGAGTATCTTATAAATGATAGGCAGCTATTGAGTGCTATATGCTTCACTGCCTGCTCTTACAAGTCATTCTTATATACCTGATGTTCATCATGTTAAATTCACTGAAGCATTTCATTAGTACAGCTTAGCACAATGATGTGAAATGCATAATCGAACTTGTGTTGTGTTTTTGTCAAAGAAAACAGTAAATGAAAACCTCGCAAAGTGCCTTTTGAAGGAAAATACATTGAAATTGATGCTGATGATTGAGGATGTGCGTTATGCGGTATAAAGATATTCTTAGAAAGCGCTATACATACTGTGCACAATGGGTTGTTGCAACAATAGTTTTTACTAGTTTTTCTTAAAGTATTGATTTTTTTTTTGTAATTTTCGCGAAAGTTAGTTTACACCGAAAAAAAAATGTTTTTGCTCATCTTAAAAACGTACATTTTTTCAGATAAAACTTTACTTACATTTTAATTGGTAAAATTATATTTTTAATTGAAAAAAATAGTTGTATTTTGTAATTACATAATTTATTAAATCAATTATTTTCGAGAGGGTTTTTCAACAAGAAGTTTGTTTTCTAAAATAAAAAATTTCGATTGAGATGACTCAAATTTTTGTTGTATTACGAAAAGGAAAGTTCGGCAATTATGAATGAAAAATGATATCTGACAAATATCCACAACCACCACACTGAGAGATGTAGATTTTACATCAAAGTTTTTAATCACTTTTGGCAAAATGGCGGTCCTTTTTCGTTAATCACATCACGCATTTTGAGTTAAGGCTGAAATCGATTCGATTGGTACCGTATAGACTCCGTCCTTAACATAGCCGCACAAAAAATAATCCAGTGGTGTTAAATCACACGATCTGGCTGACAACTTAACTGCTGATTGTCGTGAAATTATGCGATCGTGAAATTTGCTTTGCAATAAATTGATCGTTTCATTAGCTGGGTGACCATATCAGTGATATCCACGTCGTCAATAATAGGCCAAAATTTAAGCCAAAAAAGGTGCCCCTGAAAACTAGTAGGTAGTGCACTAACTTATCAGGGTTGTGGGTACGATTTCCAACAAAGACCTGACTATTTTCACTACAAAAAAAACGAAAATTGACTTTCGGTGCGGCTGCTCAGTAATAAAGGCATAGTCACTGGTCGATGTGCTGCCTTATACGACATTTAAATTCCGATAACAAGTGCCTACTAGAAAATGAAAGCTGCCCGGTAGGTTAGTAGGTAGGTTTTCACTACAAAAAAATTAGAGCTTGAAGGCTATGTAACTATCCTTCTACTTTCAACACCTGTCTTATCTCTTCTCTATCCTTTCATAAACAATGTAGCATGGTTGTGACTAAATAGCCATTGTTGCCTGAAGTGCTACCTCTCTAACAAAAAAAAAAATTGAGTTGTTAGAATCTCGCGTTACCGCATTTCTAGCCTCATCTTCAAAAAGAAAAGAAAACTGCCTAATCACGCCTCCAGACCACATAGCGCACCATACAGTGATACATTGAGCATGCAATGGATTCTCAATAATCGCTCTAGGATTTTCAAAAGCTCAAATGCGGCAATTTTGCTTGTTCACATACCCACACAAGTGAAATTGAGCTTCGTCTGAAAAAATGATTTTTTCAGAAAAACCAACCGGTTATTCCTGAATGAATTGAGCGAATCTACGGCTTCAAAGTCAAATACTTACGCAAAATTTGCAATATGATGGTTTTGAATAACCCAAATTGTTAAGAACGTCGAGGAATTGACAAAATTGGATCTGCTTCAACACTATGGCTCACGGCTGTGATGTTTTCAGTTGAACGACCCGGTTGAACCCTCGTTGGTGTTTGCACCTTTTGTATCGAACCTATCGACTCAATAATAGCGTTCGCAGAAGGACGATTATGTTGTCCGAAAATAGCACTAATTTTACGTAATGTAACTTTAGTGGATTTTAATTATTTCAATGCGATTTTCGTGCAAAACTGAATTCATTGCCAATGCTTCTACTACGAATATGTCAAAAAACTAAATGCCCAAAATTATAATGTTGTATCATTGAAAAACAAACTTCTTGTCGAAAAACTTTTATAAAAATATTTTATTAGTAATAATTTTTCTAAAACAATTTTCCTCTTTTCAGAACAAGATAAGAACATAAGAAACCTTTAAAGTAATATCACATCTCTGGGTGCTTTATGTGTTAAATATATATGCGAATGACGGCAAGAAGAAAAATTAAATTAAATTAATCACTGATAAAATATTGTGTGAAGAAGGGATAAAAAAGAAAATAAAACAACAAAAGGTAGATGGTAAAAAAAACAGACAGTCGACTGAAAAAAGTAAAATTAAATGTGAAAAATAACGAATTTGTAACTAACTATCAATTAATTATTTAAATAAAAATGAATTAAGAATTTAATAATAATTTAGTTTAATTTCTGTGTTTTGAAAATGGCTAAATAATAACAATTTTTATTATTTATTTAAAAATTACTTTTTGAAAAATGATTTAAATTTTATGAACAAAAAAACATTTGTTTTAAAAAGCCTTGGAAACTAAATTTTAGTGATGCCATTTAGATCTGTTCTATATCAGTTAATCGCAATATATATTAATTCGTAGTTAGACCACTATCAGTCAGTGATTGTCACTGTTCCATTTAGATTTTGAAGTTAAGAAAAAGATGATTCTAACCCTAGCTAAGGCTTAAACTATGCCAAGAGAAGTTTTTCTCTTTGCTATTTAACTAAACCCACTGTACTGTCACTGCCTTAGTAAATTTCATATGTTCATCCCATTAAATATTTCTTTCTTAAATCGACACTTGTTAAAAGTGCCACACTCTTACCTCATTCATATATTAATCCCAACTCAACGATTGTTGCTACTGTGTTGATGAAACAGTAAACAGATGAAAATACACAATTTCATTATAATTATGATGACAGCATGTGCCTTTTCTTTTTGCCATAAAATTTTAATTAATGCTATTAATTTTTGCAAAAAGTCAGTCAGTTTCTTTCTTCCATTTTTTTCTTTTCCCTTTTTGCATACAGTTTGAACACAAGTGATAGTTGCGACACCCAAAATCAGGTTGTGTACAAATGTCATGGCAGTAAGACTGTGGTACAAAGTAGTTTTTACAGACCAGCTGACTGATTCGCTGATTGCTTAAAATATATTTATTTTATTACCATCAATTTGTTATTCTTAATTTGATGTGTTAAACGATCATTTGAGTAAAAGGTTTTTAATGTTGAGGACTTTTAGGGTTCAAAGAAGTGATACAATAAAAAAGAAGTTATAGAATAAAAAATGTATTTAAAGAGTATTATACGAGTAACTAATAAACTTTATACTTTCAGTTGATGTGCAAATGTAAACGTTTACTTTTATTACTTATGATATAATATTGCTGCGTTTATACCTTTTATAAACGTTTTGTTGTTGCTGAGTTCTTTATTGCAAAATAAATAACACAAGATTTGTACGTTGGCACTACAGAACAGTTTACTAAAGATGCAATAGTCTACTTCACGAGGTTTATGTTTTAACTAACTAACTATCCACTTAGACGCCGTCTTTTTTATTTGTCCGCTAGAAGTCTAGAAAAATTAAAAATTTTCTACTTCCTTTATATCACATTTTGTTGCTGTTATTTTACTCATTTAATGTATAGGCGCCTGTTGGTCTGTGTGTATTTCTGTTTTTGTTTTGATGATGTTAAAGTTTTATTTTGGAATTTATTTTAGTCTAGTTGTTGTTGTTGTCTTGCGTGTAAAAGTTTTCTTAGAAAGTTGTGGTTGCCTTGCGTGCAGTTTGTATCAACAAATAGTTTGTTTTTCAATTGTGGTAACACGAACAACATGATAGTTTTGACATGTATTTTTTGACGTATTCGTAGTAGATGTATTGGCAATTGTTACAATGAATTCAATTTCGCACGAAAATTGCATTAAAATAATTAAAAACCACTATGAAAATAGTTAAAGTTGCGTTTGGTAAAATTCGTGATATTTCCATACAGTATAATCGTCCTTCTGATACCGCTATTAAGAATTTGGTCGTTAAATTTGAGTCAATAGAATCCATACAAAATATGTGAATACCAACTCGCTTAATTGAAAATATCACAGCCGTGAGCCACAGATCTAAATTTGTCATTTCCTCGATGTTCTCAACGATTGGAGTTACCCAAAACCACTACCACATGACTAATTTTGCGTAAGAATTTAACTTTGAAGCCCTATAAGGTTCAACTGGTACAGAAATTGATGCTGAACGACCATTTATATCGCCGTAGATTTACTCAGTTCATTCAGAAACAACCGGCTGGTTTTTCTGATAAAATCGTTTTTTCAGACGAAGACCATTTTTACTTGTCAGAGTGTGTCAAAAAGCAGTTCTTGCCGTATTTGGGTTTCTGAAAATCCTAGAGCGATTACATCGTATGGTGCGCTATGCAGTCTGGAGGCGTGATTAGGTTTTTTTTTGTTCGAACATGAGCCTGGAAATGCGATCAATGGATACTAACAACTCTATTTTGGCCTATTATTGGCGACGTGGTTATCACTGATATGTGGTTTCAACAGGACGACGCCATATGTCACACAGTCAATGAAACGATCAATTTATTGCAAACCAAATTTCCCGATCGCATAATTTCACGACAATCAGGACAGAGTCTATACGGAGCCAATCGAATCGATTTCAGCCTTAAAATTTAAAATCCGTGATGTGTTTAACGAAATAGGAATGCTATTTTGCTAAAAAAAGTGATTAAAAACTTTGATGAAAAAATAAACATCTGTCAGGGTGGTTGTGGTGGACATTTGTCAAATATCATTATTTATTCATAATTGCCGAACTTTTCTTTTCGTAATAGAATAAAAATTTGAATCATTTGTTTTAGAAAATAAACTTCTTGTTTTAAACCCTTTATTTAATCAAAGTATGACCAGTAACGAACAAGCAAAATATTATTGAATGAATAATGTTCAAACTACAGTAATTTGTTTGTGAACTGTCGTCTCAGCCAAAAAAAATTATTCAGAAATATTTAAATACCTTTTATACTTTAAGCATAGTTATGATTGTTTTAAATAACGTTATTGTTATGCTTACCAGTAATGTAGTTTGGCTATAATCATATAATTGAAAAATGCTGCATTGTTGGTTTGTGTTACCTTTTTTTGAAAAGGTATATAGAAAGAGGATTTGGGCGTTTTCAGCCATTTATTGTTTTGCTTTTTTTGTTTTACTTCTTAGACTATTTAACACTACCGAGTTATACTGGCAAAGAGGAGCGTTGTCATATATGGATATTTGTATAAAAAAATTATATGCTAGATAGTAAATATGCTAAGCACTCACAATGAAGTCCCTTATAAGTTTGTCACACAGATTAAAAAATTTCTAAAATTTTTACAATAAAGTTTTAATTTATAGTTTTGCAATAAGCAATTTGATTTCACTGGGGATAACAGGAATTTTAATAAACAAATTTTCTTTAATTTCTAAGATCAATTTCAGGCATAATATCCCGCGGCTGTGTATAAAAGATAGTCGAGAATACGCGCCAATTTGTGCAATTTTAATTACTTGTTTGACCCTATGGCATAAACTATACAAACAATGTAGGCCTCCAAGGCAGCAACTTTACCACCGTAAGCTAGTAACGTCACGTAGATAGGTTTTTGCATCAAAAAGTACATTTTTCAAGTGACACATTTGAAAAAAAAAATTAAGGAATTTTATATGTAATACTCTGAAACACTCAAATATTAAAAATCAAAGTCAAGTGGCCACTGGAGATGCCGAGCTGTCTTTGTTATTTTTCTGTAATTCAATCATAAACAAAAAACAAAGGAATTTTGGTCGTCAAACAAACACTTTGAAGATTATAAAAATTTTGTAAAATGGAAAACACTTGTAAAGGTATGCAAATTAAAATGTTATTAAAAATTTAAAAAAAGTAATATGTATGTGGTAAATAATATTTTGTATCAACAAGTGTTGTTTTTTTGTGCAGTTTTTGTTGTCGTCCATAGGTTGTGTAGAGTAGAACTTTGTTTATTGAACTTTATTAGTGAAAAAATGTATGTGTGGTGAAAGGTAATAATATGTACTATAATTTTTTAAAAAAATGATCTGCCCCAATCTGCCGTTTTTATAAAAATTTATTTCCAGATAATTTAAAAGTTAAAAATTTGGATATTTTTAACTTTTAGTTGGGAAATAATAGAAAACCCGTTAATTTTATCAACTGGATTTCCGCGAAATTTAATAGATGTCTCAATGAAAACTGTATGACGAAAGTGAAAAATCAAATTAATAATTTCTGCGCACAAGCTAACCAAAAGTGGGTTAAAAACCGGAGGACCACGAAGCGTTTTTTACAAAATGAAAGAGTGTGGCTCATGAGACTGCATTCATATATTGAAAGAAAAAGCAAATCTGGATGTGCAAATATCAAATATTAAGCCTTTGGAATATTATATGGTAAACGGTAGAAAGATAACTGTAAAGTACGAGCTAATTTTAAGTTTAATTGATGGAAAAGTGTTGAACGTACTTTCGGGAACAAAGAGTACTCAGTCGTGTCCAATATGCGGTGGAAATCCGAAACAGTTTTTGACCATAAAAGATTTAAGGTCATCGGTGTTTCAGCCAAAATCAAATGCAATGAAATATGGTATAAGCCCATTACACGATTCGATGCTTTGATTTTGTCCTTAATCTTTCATATAGATTTAATATTAAAAAAATTCGGAGTGATGAGGACAAACTTCTTATGCTAAAGAGAAAGGGTGAAATTCAAGAACAATTTTGGCAACAAATGGGCCTTTATGTCCATTAGCCAAAAACTAATGGGAGTGGCTCCACGAACGATGGCAATATGGCACGAAAAGCATTTTCTAATCCGGAATTATTTTCTTCTATATCCAACAATAATATCGAACTTTTAAAACATTTACATATAATTCTTATCACAATTAACTCTGAATTTGTAATAAGTGTCGACCATTTGAAAAAATTTTGCAGTGAGATTGCAAATATATATATTAAAAATTATGAATGGTACCCAATGTCAGCGACCTAACATAAAATTTTGGCACATAGTTATCAAATATTGCAAATCGTCAATCGTACCTCTCGGATGTGCTGGTGAAAATGCTTCTGAGGCGAGAAATAAATTTTATAAAAAGGACCGCTTGGAGGATGCACGAAAAGATTCTAGGGAACATAATATAATGGATGTTTTTAATAGGGCCCTCGATTCTTCTGATCCGTTTTTATCAAGTATATATCTGAAAAATCGTCTTTCAAAAAAGAGAAGTTTGCAGCTTTCAAGTTAAACCATTATCTTCTAAAGAATCCTGAAATCCCTGAGTATCAACTGCCAAGTACTTCAAGTGCAGCTATAAATAAAGATATTTCAGATTCTGAAGAGGACGAAGAGGATTCATTTCATTTTAATTTCGAATTAGAAGTTGTTGAAACAGAAAATTGTCAAGTAAGAATTTTTTACAAAAGACAATACTTTGTACATACGTATTAAATAAATTTTCTGTTTTTAGATTGATTCGTGATCGATTCTAAGCCACCCACTGCAAATGGGCGTGGCACTGCCCGTTTGACTTGATTTTTTTACTAGAAACCTTAAAACACATTATACTCATCTGTACGAAATTTGAAAGGTCTAGCTATTTCCTGTGATTTATTGCCTCAAAAACTGATCATTGGCACCACAGTGCGCCGATGAAGCTAATTAACGCATTGATTTCCGGATGCCTTATTGCTAAATTTTGATTCAATTAGCTGATGCTTACGGTATGTAGCGCCATCTTGTTGAAGCCACACCTCTTCCAAACCAATATTATCTATATTTAATAAAAAAAACTCTAAAACCATTTTTTGTTTTATCAAATTTTCTAAAAAACGACATTTTGAACTCCAATTTAATAAAAGCCTTCCTAGCGAAATAGCTAATGAAATTTCAACATATAAAGGATTGATTGTCTTATGACAAGAGCATACATATGTATATCTAGAATATTTTAAAAACAATAAACAACATGCACAAACTTAATCACACATTTATCACATATCCATATCAATTGTAGACATCTTTTGTTCTTTTTGAAAAATTTACATACAAATTAGAACAGAATATTTTCGAATCTAAAATGTATGAAATTGATATGGTAAATTAAATTTGCTGTTATTGATGTATTTTGGTTCTAAAATTATTTAAGCTTACTTCCGTTTTGAAGGGAGAAAAATTTAAGTTTTGAACAATAAAAGAAACTCCCGTCAGCAAAAAATCAAAAAAAAAAAGTACAAAAAAGAAATAAATATATAAAGAAATAAAAAATCAAATTAGCATAGCGTAACCAGTTAAAAATATATTTTCTTCTTCGTCATCATTTACAGTGGCGATAAAAATATTTGCAGTAAAAATTTTGAGTGATTATCCAAATATTATATACAATTATTTTCTTTGTTAGAGGCCATAGATAATCGCCTTGCAGACTCTTAAAATATAGAGGATATAGTTAGTTTGCCAAATTATAGAAATAAAAATTCCATGTGATTTAACAATTAAATTCGAAATATTTTTTTCGCCACTGTATTCCAACAATAAACAATTAGACGATTTTAAATCTACCTGAAACTGCCCCGTCACAATACAGACAATAATAAACCACAAACGAGTGACTGACTATTTTATTATTATTTGTGCAAAAATTGTATGCAAAATATTTCTGTCGAAAAGCATGTCTAATCATGACATTGCTGGATTTAAAAGCAACTATAAAGTTGTAAAAGGAACAAACTAATTCATACTATTTTTGTTTGTAGCTGGGAATTAATTTCAGGTAGCATATGCCAAGTTTAATGAACCATATTCAGTTTTATTTCTTTCTTTATGTTCAGTAAATATGCATTTTAGCGGCACTGTTTACGGGTATAACAAATTTTAATTCATATTAATTTGTCATTGATTTAAGAGATTGTCCTGTCCCTCTTTTTTTTGTAGCCATCATCAATTCTAAAAACACACATCAAGAGAATTTTAGTGAAGCAGAGATTGTAAGGAATGAAATCATAGATAGATAGATTTAATCAAATCAGTCGCTCTGCTTTTATATATCTTACATTTCTCCTTCAGGTAATATGGGAAAAAAATTTTGAATCGAAATTCGAGTTTTCTAATAGCAATTGAATTATAGTTTTGGTAACATTGTTTTTTAAGCTTATTTTCCCGAAGAATCATTAAATTGAATAGTTTTGTTAATTGGGAACCTGATTCTAACTTTAAAGGGCTTTCCCTGATTATTATTTCTTGTGCGTCTTTTTTATAGGATATAGAGTTATATAACAAAAAATATAAATCAAAAATTAAAATCTAAGTGAAGTTTAATTTTTATATCGTTTTATTTATTAGTTGGCTTTTTTTTATTGTATTATTTTCTTAGATGCCATTATGTTCCTTCAGCTTTGTATAACATTCTAGAAACCTCTAATAAGCCACATGTACATCAATACTATGGCAACAATGGCAACTTTTCAGTTGCTACTGCTATTACTTTTTAACTACTGCTATTACTTTATTTAGGTGAGTTAAAACGCCCATATTTATCTAATATAAAAATATATGGCAGCTTATTCTAGTTATATCTTGTACATTTTACTTACATGGTTTAATTCAATCAAAAGACTGATCAACTAGTAAATAAAAGAACTAAATTTAAATATAAGAGTAAAATATATTAATAAAACTTTTGTATTATTTTTCAAAATTTTTGTAAGATCATTTATTTTGTTTGAATGATATAATAAGCGGTAATGTAATGTAACCACAAGTGGTCCATGCATCATCTACACTGTTTACTACTGTTTCACTACACTATTTCAGCAAATTGTTAATGACGCATCAAATGTTCAATTGTTTCGGATTGAGTGTAACAGGCAAATAACTTTATGAACATATTTTTTCATTATATTGCACAAACGAGGTGAATCGTTTACGGGGATTTTCCTAACACTGACTATATAACGGTATCTTCAGAACTTTTTGTACGCAAAGTATACAAACTAATAAATTTGTAAAATAATTTGCTGTTGCCAGCTTGAAATTCTCTGCCTACTATGAAACAAAAGGTAATATCATCAGTTATCTTTAAACCAGAACTTCAGTTGAGAAGTACGTAATTCCAAAGTTTATGTAAAGGAGTGTGTAACCTGTTCCGTTATTAGAAATTAAATGAACAATTATTGTCAGCAGTGATTTTTCATTGTCTAGTTCAGTGATGGGCGAACTACGGCCTGCGGGCCACATTCGGCTCGCGGGCCACATCCGGCCCGCGAGAGGTTTCAATCTGGCCCGCCGAGCGTTTTTCAAAAAAAAATTAATCACTTATTAAACAATCACGCCCAAAAAATAAATTTACATTATGTTTTAAAAAAGATATAAATTGACAATTTTAGCAAAAAAATGCGATGTTTTCATATTATATTGTGTCCAAACTGCGTAGTTTTCCAGAAAATATTGTACACAAAAGAGAACAACAACTTTCTGATGCAATATTCCAAGAAGAAATATAAACATCATAAAACTCTAACAACTAATATAGAAAACTGAACGTATAACATAACAACAACTATTATTCGTGAGATCTAGAAGATTCTTAAATATTCGAGACAACATGCGCAACAAATATAAAAGGGCCAGCGATGGGTTAATCAGCAATCAGTGAAACCGTAAATCTCGTGGCGTAAAGAATAAATTGTGAAGTAAAATTATAAAGTTGCCAACGTACAGTTTTATTTGTGTAATTAAAATAATAAAGGGTATTGTAAATATAAGCGGAATAGTAAAATAGTCTAAGTTTTTTACCCCCATAAATGTCAATCGAAAATAGAAAGAGAAAAATTGATTCGGAATGTCGAGTATTTCAAGAAGAGTGGACATGGAAGTACTTCTTTATGAAATATAAC
Source organism: Trichopoda pennipes (assembly GCA_030448955.1). Taxonomy (NCBI): domain Eukaryota; kingdom Metazoa; phylum Arthropoda; class Insecta; order Diptera; family Tachinidae; genus Trichopoda; species Trichopoda pennipes. The sequence continues at coordinate 3,777,905 of JASKUP010000023.1, forward strand.
CAAAAACCTATTTGTCTTATCTGCCAAGAACCGGTAGCTGTACTAAACGATTATAATCTCGCTAGGCACTTTAATTCAAAACATCTTGGGTCGAAGTACTATAAAATGACAGATGAAGACGAGAAAGTTCATTCAGAGGAATTGAAAAGAAAAATATCTAGTCAGGAAATGTTTTTTAAAAATGTTTTTTTAAAGGAGTGTCCAGCGATCCTCCACGTTAGCTGGTCACATTGTTGCCTATAAAATAGCAAAAAGTAACAAACCATTTTCTGAAGGAGAATTTATTAAGGATGTGTTAATTAGCATTGGAAAAGTATTATGCCCAGAAAAGGTAAAAGATTTCGAATCTGTAGGGCTGTCACGTAGAACGGTCCGAAAGGAATTGAAGCGATTTCTTCTAATTGAACCAATCAACTCGATGGACGTCTTAAAAAGTTTGAGTATTTTTCAGTCACTATGGACGAGAGTGTTGACAGGGGTGATACAGCCCAACTTCTAATTTTTATCAGAGAAGTCGATGAGAACTTTGTAATAACCGAAGAACTTGCTTGTTTGAGATCTTTGAAAGGAAAGACGACAGGAAAAATAATTTATGATGAATTTAGAGAGGGAATGGAATCTCTTAATGTCCCAATTTCCAAATTAATTAATTTAACAACTGATGGAGCACCTAACATGGTGGGAAAAAATACGGGGTTTGCAGGAGTTTATAAAAGTCAGAATCCTGAAAGCGAAACAATTTTTTTACATTGTATAATCCACCAAGATGTTCTTTGCAAGGCTGCCTTGGATATTAACCACGTACTTAATATTATTTTAAAATTAATTAATACCATTTGAGCCCGTGGTTTGTTACATCGACCATTTCAAGAGTTTTTATCGGAAGTTGATGCAGAATTTTAAGATGTACTTTCTTATACAAAGATCAGGTGGCTGAGTTGTGGGCATGCCTTCTCGAGAGTTTGGAGTCTTCTCGAAGAAATTAAAGTTTTTCTAAAAACCAAAACTGAAATTTGGGATGAGTAGGAAATATTGGAGGATAAGAATTGGTGCAGCGAGTTTGCTTTTTTCACGGATTTACTCGAGCACTATAGTAAACTGAACAAGAAGTTACAGGGAAGAAATCAATTTATAGATGAAACTTGGGGCAGTTTAAGGTCCTTTAAAACTCAATTGTTTATATTTTCTAAATGTTTGGGAAAAAATGATTTGACTCATTTTCCAAGACGTTAATTGTTTGAGGCCTGTGAGTGAAGAGAAGTTAAAATTAAAAGTCTTTTCACAATCTTTATTAAAACTGTATTCAGAATTTGAGGCCAGATTTGCTGACTTTGAAAAATCCAACCATTTTTAGATATTTTTTCAATGCCTTTTAATGGTAATCCTGAGAATGTTCCATCTGATTACAATTGGAAATTATAGAATTGCAATATAATAATAATTTAAAACAGCTATTTTTAAATACAGATCAGCTTAATTTCTATAAATCCTTACCAAAAGATGAATTTCCAAATTATGGCAATGTTTGCTTCCTCATCTTTATGTGAGCAGGCCTTTTCAGTAATGAAATGCAGAAAAAATTCAATAAGAAACCGATTGTCAGACGAGAGTCTATTTAATTTATTAAAAGTCGCATCCTCCCAGCTGGAACCAGATTTTGAGGAAATTATGTCAAGTCAGAAACAGATCCATGCTTCCCATACATCTGGAAAATCTTAAAAACATAATAAACCGTTTTAAAATATTACATAATATAACTAATAAATATATAGCTTAAATCGAACTTTTAATTGAACAGCAACCCCATAATTTTTTAATGAATGACCCTCTATGTTTTTTTTTATAATTTAATGGGCCGCCACAAGATTTTTTTTAATTTATTGGCCCGCCATCCAAAAAGTTCGCCCATCACTGGTCTAGTTAATAAGGGCCGCTATTTTCTTTTGTGAGAACTATACTGTTTCACATTAAGTAAAAGAAGGCAGTGAGAAAATAAAAAATCCTGTGAAACAACTGTAGAATTGGATAAACTTATTTAAGGCCAAAGTTCCTGTCAATCTTACAATCATTTTAGATAGAAGTAAGTAGTTCCATTGAATAAGGTTTTTCATATTTAAAAACATCACCTTTTTTAAATAATAATTATATTTATTAATTACGTTGCTGCTTCTTTGATATATTCTTTGAAGTAGTTTGTTTTGAAGAACTAACTACTTGACTTCTCTGAAACACCATCCCCTTCATTTTTATTATCGTCCGATCTACTTCAACTTCCACTTCTTTAGTTTTTTGTTTTTATATTTTTTCTTTGTTTGTTTTAATTTTTTCGTTTTATTTGTTTAAAACTTTTCGCGTCGTCTGTAAAAAGTTTACCGCCACGTGTTATCTTAAGTAAAACCAAATGTAGTGTACAATCTTAATAACTCTGGCTCTTCATATAAATTTCCCATTTTAAAGTCACCTTTTGCAGTTGTTCATCTTCTTGGCTTTGTTGTTAAGCCCAAAATTTTCATTCAACTCATCTTTTTCGATCCGTATTTAAAGTTTAAACTTTTGCGTGTATGCGCATTTATGAATGTACATATGTGAGTTTGTTTGTGTGTCTGTATATTTTTATCACTTCACGTTTGCTGGTTTAAGGCCAAAAGAAGAAAATAAACTCGTTCTTCTATTAATACAGTTGTAATCTTTAGTGGATCTCAACTAATTAATTGACTTTTGGTGTTTTTAAAGTCAGATTGTATGCACTGAAACATTATTTAAAGGAAAACGTTTGAAAGCAACAGCAATGAAACGTAATATATGTATGTATGTACATATGTATGTACGAGTAGATATATGAAAGTTTATACTGGTGAGGAGTATGAAAAAAGAAGGTTTTGGGAGTACAAGTGCAAATAAATTTTTTAAATACGATTAAGAAAAGTAAAATTAAGAAAATGTTCAAATGTTGATAGTTGGCTGCAAAAGCTAATAATTTTTTAGGGAAGTACAACTTATCTCGCTATAATAAAAATTAAGTAAAACATTACAAAACATTTATAACATTAAATTTTGTTAACTTTCGGCAGAGTCTTCTTTCAGTAAAATATCAGATGTTTCAACAAGAAGTTTGTTTTTCAATTGTGTCAGCACCAACAACATTGCAGATTTGACATTTAGTTTTTTGACGTATTTGTAATAGATGCATTGGCAATTGTTACAATGAATTCAGAAAATGATTGTTCTATTAAAGATACATTTAGTTAAAATTCGTAAAAATTTCGGACATTCAAACATAATTGTACTTCTGAGATCGCTATTAGGAATTTGGTCGGTAAATTACAGTCGACAGGTTCGATACAAAATGTGTGAATACAAGCGCGTGTTCGACCAGGTCGTTCAACGGAAAATATCGCAGCCATGAGCCACAGTGTTGAAGCAGATTCAAATTTGTCATTTCCTCGACGCTATCAAAAATTGGGGTTATCCAAAACCACCACATGGCGAATTTTGGGTAAGGATTTGAAGCCTTACAAAGTTCATCTTGTTTGTGTAGGATTTGAAGTCCACCGACCATTCACTCCGCCATAGATTTGCTCAATTTATTCAGGAACAACCGGCTGGTTTTTCTGAAAAAATATTTTTTCAGACGAAGCCTATTTTCACATTTCCGCATTTGGGCTTCTAAAAATCCTATAGCGATTATTGAAAAGCCTTTGCAAGCTCAACATGTCACAGAATGGTGTGCTATATTGTTTGGAGACGTGCCCGATAAGGCTGGAAATGCGATAACGGTCAATAGATCAGGCTATCCCGAGATGCTAACAACTCAATTTTAACCTATTATTGAGTTCGTCGACATCATTGATATCTCATTTAAACAGAACGGTGCCACATGCCATACAGCCAATGAAACAATCAATTTATTGCAAACCATTTAATGGGTAAATCCCTGCACATTACAGTCCATGCCAATGACTACAATCACAACCATAATCTAAAATCAAGATATTACGTTTGATTTATATAGTTTTGATCAAATTATTTTATAATATGACTAGCTGACCCATTGACAACGAATTTGTGAGATCGCAAAGAAGAAGCGCAAACAAATAAGCTCGATGCCCACCGCGACTGTTTTAACGGCGGCAGTAATCGAGTCCATATTACTTTGGGCCTTTCACTGTCATCCGCCAAGGCACATTGGAGGCAGTTTGCGTCTGGCGACGAAATTATGATGTGTGTGTATTTTTAAAGTAAACAACGTTCAATATTGAATGAATGAATACACAAAAATTCATTCAAGCCGATCCGTTGCAGTGTAGTTGAATAATATGGATACCAACTGCAGCGCCATCTGCCGGGCTGGTTTGTGAATGTAAACACTCCAAGGTGGCACCCAAATGCATGCAAAAAAAATTTATTCAGTGAAATATACACCTACAGTAGAATTATATGCATAAAGGCGATTTGTATGGGAAGTACCATGCGTCTTTATCAAATCCCGCCTCTATTTGCAGCAGAACTTAAGATATGTTCATTCAACCGAAATACCAAATTCTGCTACCGTTAGCAGGAGCAGAAATAATAGATTTGCAATTTGTGGTTTGTATGGGAGGTACCACGCCCCTTTGTACACTCCCGCCCATATTTGCAGCAGTACTTAAAAAAAGGTACCACGCCCCTTTGTCCAATTGGGCCAAATTGTAAATCTAAACCACCCGGGGCGCCACCCAAACGCATACAAAAAAATTTATCCAAATCGGTCCATACGTTTAGGAGGAGTTCAGTCACAACACACGTATAGTTGAATTATATATAAAGATTATATAATGACTAGAATGTGATGCAATAAAATTAAATTCAGATGTTTTTGTACCTTTATAATATTTCCGTAATTTTTATAAACTTTTTGATCTTTAATGTGTTAAAGCTAGGCGCCTTCAAATGAATCGATTTGACTAAAGCGTCACAAAATCAATCACTCCAGGGCGAAATCGCAATATTTTTAAAACCAAACATTTATTTTATGGTTTTTAGACATACTTTCGTTATATAAAATAAAACTTTATATCTCTTATTTATTATTTACACAGAATGGTTATAAGTACCATATTATTTTCATAGTTATAAACGTTTGGTTATTGTTAGAATTTAAGTAAAATGTGTTTACATCAAATCAATCAAGTTGCTTGGGATTACAACAATTTAATGATCAAAAACTTGTTAATCAATTTTAAAGTTAGTTTAAAACATTAATAATTTGTTTACTAGAACAATATATTTGTTCTAGTAATCATATTGCAACTACGCGAGTATGTATCTGCACATAAAATGTGGCAGGTTCTGCAGTTTGATTGCTTTTTATAGCTGAGATTACTCAGTTTATTTTTACGATGGCCTCTTTCAGCAATTTTATTCTACAGCAGAAATTTATTCAGAAGAGGAAATAGTGTGCAAAATGGTGAAAGTGATGCTACAATGTTCCTAAAAAAGCATTTCATGCTGCTAAGATTTTAGATGCTACTACTTTAAGTTTGTTAAAACAGCCATATAATGTACATAATTGGGGTTATGTGCCAGTGAAGAATTGTGACGAAAAAGCTCCATTTCAAAATCGTTTATCGAGAATTTTCAATAATCTCACTTAGATTCTTCCTTGTATAAAATGGAATAAGAGCTGAAATTTGAATGTAGAATTAGCCCCTGCATTATGTCCTGTAAATCTGAGTAAAATTTCTTTAAAACTCTCATATCATTAAGCAAAAATAATTTGAGACTAAAATGTAGAAAAGTAAAACCGGCTTTTAATGATTATTTGCTTTTGTTGTTTTCTTGTTTTTTTTTTGTTGACTATTATTTCAGCGTTATGATCAACATCAGTATCAGCATCTTCAAAATAAATGGTGCAAAAAGATATAAAATATTGATGAAGTAAAACTAAAACAAATAAAAGCTTCCTCACACTTCAGAGCATATTGTGTGCTTAAGGACACTGCTATTGATGTTTTTGGCCGATGTCTGGTTTCTCCACCTTATCATTTCTATTCTATTCTCTTATATTCTTCATATTTTACACGAACATCTCAAATTCGACTTCATCATTTTAAGTTTTATATATAGAATATACGAAATAAAATACCTTATCAGAAAAGCTTTTATACGCATTTATCTAAAAAGCTCTTAAAAGTCAATCCTTTCGTTAAAGATTAAAATTAAAAATATTTTTCTTTTAATTGTTTTAGTTTCAGTTCTATCATCAATATTTTATATCTTTAAAAGATTTTTGCACCATTTATTTTAAAGATGATGCTGCTGATGATGATCATAATGCTGGAACGACAGTCAACAGTAAAACAAGGCAACAAGAAAACAACAAAACAACAAAAGCAAATAATTATTAAAAGCCAGTTTTAATTTTCTGCATCTTAGTGTCTGATGAATTTTGACATTTGTTTTTCTTAAGCCCGGGACAAAATAAAATCATTCGTACCAATTGTCATGCACTCAGTTAGCTGGTCAGTCAACCAGTCAGTCAGTCAGTTGGATAGCCTGCAGTAAAATGTTTTCAAAAAGTGTAAGATCTTGCCTTTACCACCGCAATGTTGTTAGAAACCTTCCAGTAAAAATAACTTATCGAAATACTTTTATTTTTGCGGTCCAGAATTGCTCTACTTTGTTGATTCCGTTCAAGTGTTTTTTTAGTTTGGCTTCATAAAAACGTATGTACGAATATGTTCATGTGGTTGGCTATTTGTTTGGTCGACTAACTGGCTGTATGAGTTGTTAAGCTCGCCGCATTGGTTTATATGCTTTTAGTTATTGTTGCAGTTGTTTATCATTGCATTTGTAAGATTAGCTTTACGTGAGTGAGTTAAAAACAAAGTTAAACGCTTAGTCAATCTCTATCTTAAGATATTCGCAGAGGCAGCATCATTGATTTGGTTTAGTTGGTTTTTGTGTTTGTTTGCTTTTTTTCGTGTTTTTTGTTTTTACCATCCACATTCAGCTCAGGTTGCATTCGTTGGCGGCATCTGCTTGTTTTAGATTTTTTATTTTTCATTTTCTCTTATAAAAGATAAAATGTTTATTTGCGATTATTTTATAGTTATTTTTCTTTTTTGTAATCTCTTACATACTTAGATCCAAGATGATGATGATGATCGAAGAGCTTAAAGGCATTTGGAATGTTTAATTTAAAATTAATTTCTTTGAAAGTGTTTTGAAATTGATTATGTTAAGAGGATTGTTTTGCAACATGTTGGTTATTTGCTACAGCAACGAAAGTATCGAGTTTTTTTCAACAAGAAATTAGTTTTTCAATTGTGGCAAAACCAACAGTATGATAGTTTTGACATTTAGTTTTTTGACGTATATCTAGTAGATGCAACGGCAATTGTTACAATGAACTCAATTTCGCACGAAAATCGCATTAACTACGAATACGTCAAGAATCTAAATGTCAAATCTATCATGTTGATGGTGTTGCCACAATTGGAAAACAAACTACTTGTTGAAAGACCCCATATAATGCATGTACTTTTAATAATACGAGAATTGTTATATCGTTGCTTGCTGGAACGATTTTTACACAAAAAACCCAAAACAACAGAAAAAAAGTATGTGAATTCAAGCCAGCACACAAATGTGTTCTCAAATATTAATTTGCACACATGGAATTGTATTTTGTTTTGTTTTGGTTGCATTGATGTCAACACTTCCCCTCAAATACCCTCAAGATACACATATTTCTATAAACTTTTTTTTTATTTTTTAAAAGAAATTAATATTTTATGTGCCCAAATCTATTGAGTTAAGTATGTTAACAACTGATACATTAAAGTCATTGTCTGAACAAAGATCAACCTGCTAACAATTTCTGCTGGTTTTTTAGCAAAAGCAAAGATGTTGAGTAGTTATTCGCTATGGCTGAGAAAACACCAGTTAAAGCCTCGCAGAATACTAATTAAAATAAAAAAGAATTACTGTGAAATTGCGGCATGTGAGATAGCTATGAGCGACTAAACGAGTCATAGAGCTCATAGTTCAAGTTTCGTCGCAGTTACAAAGTAAAAACCTTGTCTGTCAATTGCTTAAATGTCAAAAATTTTTGGCATTTGTTTAATAACCATTAGGGATATATTAAGCGTGGAACGTTACAATCATGTGTAAAGAATTTTAATTGTGAAAATTTATTACTAAAATAGTGAAATCCTCACTGTAACACTTCTTGAGATTCCGGCAGCTTTTCCTCGTAACCAGGCTCCTGGTTTTGCTGACAAAAAAAAAACAATGTGCTCATAGTGGTCGTAGTGATGTTAGCATAAACGCTGTACAGCAAAAAAAAAGGAAAAGAAAGAAAGAAAGAAAAGGAAAGAAAAGAAAACAACGCAGTTTTCAACAAAATTGCCTTTAGTGATGAGTTTAATTTTCAATTAGGCGGTTATATAAACAAACAAAATTGTCTCATATGATAAAACCAATTTTTTGTAACTATAATTGGCCAATATTGATATCAGTGACGCCACCAGCCACACAGCAGCCTAAACAACTTTGTTAAAGGCATGAAAAATTTCCCAGTCGAGTAATGTCTCGATTTGATGGTATCAATTTGCCACCTCGATTTTGTGACTTAACGCTGCTGTATTATTTTCTCTCTGACCTTTTGAAAGACCAGATTCACATAAACATTCCATAGAGAACCGACGCTCTGAAAAATGAAATTGGATGCTGCATTGACGGGATAAAAGAAGATTTATTGCGATATATGTTTCAAAATTTTGCGAAATGAGCGATCGTCTGTCGAAGTGATGGAGGTTGACATTTAGCCAATATCATATTCCATTATTAATTCCCATATTTTTGCTTTACATTAGTATCAATAAAGCTAAAGTCGTCAAAAAACTGTGTGTTTAACGCAAATCCTTTATTATAGTGGGATGGCTGATTAAGTTTATTAAGAATACAGATGTCGTATGAGCGAGCAGAAATATAATTAGAATCACGCAGAAAACAGGACAATAAATAGAAGAAGAATAACAATGTAAAAAAATTAAAAGATTCAACGAAAAACTCCCTTAATTTGAAAAAAAAATATTTAGAAATATTAATCTATTCCGTTAAAAAAGTATCACCGTCTGAAGAGTTATTACGTTTCGTTACAAGTTTCTTTTATAATTTTGTCAATTTTTTAATATGTTGTTACGAAGATGCTTTGTGTAAGTTTTAAAGGAAAATAATTATTAGTAAAGAAAAAAAGATAAACGAAATGACCTGTTGTGTCTTTTTACAAATTGCGTAGCTTCTAGGAAATCTTATACACGCAAGACAATAACAACATGTTTATTAAAAATTCTAGGAAAGAAGTTAAACAACAGAAAACAAAAACAACTAATACAGGCGCCTACATTGAATGATGATTACAATAGCAATATGTTATGATGTTAAAGTAGAATTTTCTTGAACTCTTTTTACTCCTATCTGCTATGAATAAAAGAGTTCAAGTACTAACAGCGTTGAGTAAATAATACAGCGCTAACGTTAGACTTTAAGGTAGCTAAAGTTACAATGGTGAATTTTTTGTGTGTATTTAAACCGAATAAATCTTGTAATTTAAATAAAAAACTCTAAAGTGTTGTGTTACTATTTTGCAATAAAAGAAGTCAATACACCAAAACATTTATTAAAGGAATAAACGTAACAATATTTTAATTAACTAAATATTCTTAAAGCTTTGAAAGGTATGCTGTAATAGCGGAAATTGGTTTATTGCTTTTAGATACTTGCGTTGATCATGGACTTTTAATTAAAAAACTTTTTCTCTGGTCTTCCATTTTGAAGCTATGATTACCATTATTGCAAATAGCCTATATCCCACCTAGTGTTTTGTGATATAAAGAGTAGAAAACATTATTAATTTAGCTTTCTGAGGGAAGAGCTTGTTTACCTATCTACGTGGCATTAAACTGTGACGGTTATCATTATCTGCGTATACGTTTAAATGTCAAATTTATTAGCATTAGTTAGCGTGTCATTTACATATGTATGTACTTGCAGAAATAAATTATATATATATATATATATATATATATATATATATATATATATATATATATAATTTGTAATTTATATACATATGTAATTTATATACATAGTAAATTTGTGCCTAATAAAATAATTAAATAAAAGAAGAAACACTTGCCGAAATCAAATAAATAACAATAAATACAAATCAAGAATAAAAATAAAAAATTTTATTGAAAATTTATATTAAAAAAAAAATCCATTACCACACGCAGTTAAACTATCTTTAAGACACAAAAGCAAACGAAATGCTTTACATTGATATCAAGTGATGGACTCTTAACATTATCAACAAAAACATCAAAAAGGAAATAAAAAACATCAGCTGTCACACACTATTATTTTTGTCTGCCGAAAGGTTCCATAAGCAAAGCAATTAGCTGTAAGATGTTATTGGTTTCTTTGTTATCAAGGATCCTGTTGGTCACTTCTTTTAAAACTCAATTAAAAAGTGCTTAAAAAAGTGCTTAGAAAAGAACACTGAAGATGGCAAACGGCCGAAACCGGTTTGTTACCAAACCAAATTTGACGAGGGTCGACGGAAAACCGTACCCAAATAAGAGTAAATCTAGCCCCGTCGGAAAATCTAAGCACATATTGCTTAAAAATCCCAACAAACCAAAAATGGCTTTAAATTTGAATCCAAACTGTAGTTAATTTTAAAAATAAAACCAACAAAACCCGGCGATCAGATGGCTTCGTTTTTTGTAACATTTCACCAAATGCGTTAACTTTTTTAATAGTTTTATTGCACCGCACAGTGGGGATTTTTGTATGGAGGTGAGGAAAAAAATATATTTATCAAAAAATGTGGTGACTTTATCACAAATTTGGTTTTATTTATATAGTATTACACAAAAGTAATCAAAATAAAGAAAGTTAGAGAAATGTCGATCGCTACCTGCAATGTGAAAAGCCATAACTAACAAAAAAAATTTAATTATTATTTTTTTAATTTATTATTCTAAAAGAGCCTTAACTTCGTCGCTTATACCACTATGCTTTTTCTGGCTAAATGAAGGCGTCAAATGTAAAATCATAAGATCTGATATTACCATCGTTCTGTGCATAATATCTTAGTTCGTGGCAATTCGAATGCATTTTCTGGAGTGTTTAAAGCGATATTTTTTATAGTCTTTCTTACGACTTTTCTGAGCCTCTTCGGATAGTAGGCCTACAGGAAAAATTCACTTTTCAATTATATATTTTCCATGAATCAGAATTTTGTGAAGTGTAGGTGGCATATTGTACGAATCGTACAGTGCAACAAACTCTTTTGCCGTCTCCAAACAAAAATCACCAAATTTTGTTGGATCTACTACCTCGGTGATTGTTATAGCCTCTTGATTATGTTGTCATCTAGACCCGTGATTTCGGAAATCAAAGCAGGATTAGCAAAGAATCTTTGTGACATATTTCCTGAATTTGTCATACCACAGCCTTTCTTAACGGTATCAACCTGTATTCCAATTTTCTCTTTAAGTTCACGCTTTATCAAACATTTTCGGGCTTCTTTTATCGGACGAGTATTTAGAAGCTACATGCAAAAGACACTTAATACGCGCATGAATTGGTGACATACCAAATTGCAGTGCTTGTTTATTTACGGGCATAGCTAGAACTTCTTCGATTTTATTCATCTTGGATGTTGTGGCTCCACAAATAAAACAAGAAGATGCTGCTGGTGTTTCTGTTACTGATGGTGCTGTCTTGCCGTCAATCATTGTAAAATATAATTCATGTTTTACTTTAAAATTACGATTATTTACTATTCACTCAAATTCTTTTAGTAGAGATAGCTCCTCATTCACACTTCTCTTTTCTTCTTGTCTGAAGCTGAAAAATGTTGTACTGTGTAATGCTACAAATTGAGGGGTGGCACTTGGTGGCAGTTAAAATTGATTAAAAATGTTAAAACAGATATGAGACAATGTATTAGTAGTGATTTCCAACTGTAGAAAAGTAAAGCTAAAATTGCTTTACTTTCCTACAGTTTCCAAATGTTTGGAAAAAAGGGATTTTTATGAACATATACATACAAATAAACAAACAAACAAAAACTGAAGTCTCTGCAGAGTTTATTTTTTCAATTTTAGTATACTGAAATATCCTACTTTAATGAAAAAATAAAAAGAAAAACATTACCTCACATAATAAAATAATATTCGTTTTGAAATTCTTAGGTTTAAATTGAGTTGATTCAGTAAAACATGCAAGTACAGAGTTTGAGACGGCTATAAAATAAAAACTAGCAGTCAGATCGGAGTAATTCTTTTTGATTTGATTGTACCATTTAGTCTAAAATTTCAAAATATCATTGAATATTGTATGAAGAGTATGTTAACAATTTGACTTTTTCCCGCGAAATCCCCAGTGTGCACTGCTTCATAAGAAACAATTCCTTAAATTAAATTCCATAAAAAAAAAATAAATATTTAAGAAAAATGTGATAACTCCCTATTAAAAAATTGAAATTTCAAAGAGCATGGAACGTTCCTAAATGATCTATTTCAAAAAGTCAACAGAATACAATCAATATTAGATGCACTACTGTTTATCACATACATAAACGATATGTCGAGAATACTGTATAAATGTGAGGTTGTATTATAGGGGGACGATACACTCATATACACAGAAGGATCTTCAGCAGAAGTGTCGGAACAATATGATACATGATATGAACAAAGACTAAAATGCTAGAAATAAATATGAATAGCGGAATAACGTTTAAAATTAATAATGAAATTATGGAAAACGGTGAAATTATAAAATAATTGAAATTTGTAATAGATCGAGAAATGGAGTTTAAGGATCACATGGAATACTTATGTAGAAAAATTGGTAAAACAATTGGTTTTTTCAGGAGAATTAGGAATAAAGTGTATACAATGACTGTGGTGAATATTTACAATATGATGATAAAACCTTATTTTGAATATGGATCGACAATAATATACACATGCGGCAACGAATCACAATTGAAAAGACAAAGAAAAGGCAACGAGGACTTTAAATGGATGAATATTAGACAATGACTCGAATTTAATACTCTAAGTTTTATACATAAGATTAGACATGATAAAGCTCCGAAATATCTATGTGAACAGATATGTCGGTGAGAGACTACAGAATACAGAAGACTTCACGTTAACGAAGGCGACTACAACAACAGCGCAGAGACCTCTCTTCTATAAAGGCATAATACAATTTAATACACTAAAAAATGACACGAAAACGGGAGGAAATTATTTTGTATTCAGGAGAAGATGTGTAGATTTTGTGAAAGGCAATGAATATAAGTTCATATAGACTTTATAATTTTGAAATTTATTATTGTAAATGTATTTTTAAAGTATTATAAAAACTAATAAAATAAATAAATAAAAAAAAATTTAAAATAAAATCCTACGACTACTGGTTACTTACGAGGATGAACTAAAGAAAAAACTGCATTTACAGATTTTCAAAAAGTCTACTAAACAAATACTTAGACACGTTATTGTTTCCCCTGAATAATTTGAAAAAATGGACTTAGTACCTTTTCCAACTAAGCTAACGATGTGTCTGAATATCTGAAAAAGAATTTTAATTTTCTAAGTAATATATCACAGTAGATCCACCGTGTCAAATGCTTTAGAGTGGTCTACAAGCACTAAAAACATATTGTTACGAATGTGTCTTGCTTAAGTTTTAAAAGTAAACTAATTAAGCAATAAAGCGAACTACTGGGTATATTGTTTACGAACTGAGTGGCTTGCTAAAAAAAACTAATGGTGCAACAACAAAATTTCTAGTTAAAAACTGCGTGGGAATTTTATACACAAACAACAACAATTTGATATGCCATGTAAGACAAAAAAAACAAATTTCTGTTTGCTAACTAAACGCGCAAGACAACAACAAACATGTATGCTGTTGACCATCTGCGTAGTTTTCTAAGAAAACTTATCTACACGAGACAACAACAAATATTTTGAAATAAATCCCAAGCAGAAACCTTATCAGCACAAAAGAAAAGACAAAAATACACACAGACATACAGGCGCCTATTACATCGAATAAACAGCATACAACAACAAAATGTGATACAAAGGAAGTGGAAGGTTAGGAACCTTCCTTTTCTAGACTTTTAAAGGACATAAAATTGTTATTAATTTAAAAACTTTTTAAATGGTGTAATTTTTTTGCGATAAAGAACTCACAACAAAACGTTTATAAAAGGTATAAACGTAACAATATGTCATATAATCTCAATTACTACTATAGAAGCAGTAATACGGCTATGGTTTTGACTAAAGCTGATACAAAATTTTTTCAAAAACTTTTGATAGAAAATAAAGAATGGCTATTGTCTATAATAAATTTCTTAATTTATACTATTGTCATTTTCTGTCTTATCTGGCTGTTTTGAAGTCAAAGGCGAGCGCTTTCGATGTGATAGCATCATTCTCTAGCCGCGTTGTGGTTTGTACTCTTAATTTATTGTAATTTAGGGAGTTAATACTTTCTAGCCGCCACAACTTTTCAGATTTTCTAACATTTTCTACAAAACGTTAAGTTGCAACAAAGTCACAATATTTTTAAACACAAAATAACAATTTAATGGGAATCTGTGAAATTAAATGTTAAAGGTTGCATTTCAGTGATGGCAAAAATGGCTTGTGTGACAGCTAGCCTCTAATCAAAATAACAAATTGCATATTGAAACTGTAAAGTGTAAAAAATTGAAAAGTTTTTGTTTAATTGAATAAAAAAAATCCATGAGCATTTAAAATGATAGAAATGAATGTTTGAGGATGGCAGTGGTTATTTATTTGTTTAAGTCGCCTGTGACTGTATTGTAGTTGTGCTTTGATCTTTTTGCGCAAACGTAAATCGTTAATTGCACGATTGCCGCATTAAACTTTAGGTTTGGTATGTTTGCTGTTTTTATTATTTTTATTTTTATTTTATTAAAAAAATAAACAAAAAAAAATTCAATTTTATATATTTTTTTTAATATATTTGCTGTTGTTGTTGTTGGATAATTTTTACGCCATGGATGAAGTCAGACCGCCTCACTCACTTACTTCAACACACATTCACAAACTTGCTGTGTGAAGAATTTAAAAATTTATTTGTTGTTGTTGTTGCTTTATTCTTAGTGCCTTGTCTTCTCCTTCTTTCTGTTCAAAATGACTGACTAAATATTTTTGTTGAAAGGGGCTTCTTGACTTCATTTTACACAAATTGTTGTTTTAACACCGCTATAATGTATATATATACGAGTATTTATATATGTGTGTATGTGTATATACATATGTGTGTTCCATGACCATGTTTTCTTTTGAGCTCGTGGTGTCAGTTGTTTGGTTTGAGGGGAATTTTATTATTTAAGCGGTTTCTTTTATCAGTGCCTGTTGTTTGAGGATTTAATGCGTTTTCACGGAAAGCTAATTATTCGTCTCGGTGGCAAGTTCAATCAAATTAAGTGCGTGTTTTTGTTTCAAGTTTGCAAAAAGGGGTCGCCTAAATATCATTTAAAACAAAGAAACTACAAGTAATTCCCGTATATAAAAAAAAAGAACAATCAAACTAATTTATTTGGTTTTTGTGAAAACTTATCAGCGAACAATGACATTAAAAATTTCGTCATGTTTCACACGAATGCTTTTTCATGAAATGAATTTTTAAGTAATTATTATACAAAAAAAGAAAACGAGATTTCTATTATGTTAACAGCTCGTTTTCTAAAAAACGGGGTTTTCAACAAGAAGTGAAGATGAAGATCCACAAAATATTGCGCAAAGTGTTTCTAGTGGTGGCCAAATGTTGCGATTGTTGATGTTGTTGTATCAGGCTCATTCTCAAAACTTTGCTGTATAGCAGTTATGTTTGTATCACTGCGACCACTACATGCATATTGTTTTGGTCTATTGTTAGCAGTAATACCGAGAGCCTGGAGTTCAGTGATAAAATTATGCTCAACATTCTAGGAAAATCTGCTTAAATTTTACGAAGTGATACAGTACCATTTTGATAGTAAATTATTACAATTAAAATTCTTTGTTGAAGAGTGGTTAAAATATCTCAACTTCTTACTAAAAAAATGATAAAATATCACAGCTCTATTATTCACATTTAATCATTTGACAGACAAATTACTTCTTAACCTCAAATTTATCCACCATTTTTTTTACATTTTTTGAATTCTGAAAATGCTACTGCAGTACTATAGTAATGGTACTAGCAGAAATTGCTAGTAAGTAAAAATGTCATAATATTTTGGTAAAGTATTCCTGAGAAGTCCCTTTTAAACCTTTTTTAAAGCAGCATAGCCTAAATTTCAACTTAATAGAAATAAGGGAAAAAATTTTTTTTTTGGAAACTTAAACTACAACAATTAACAATAGTAATTATTGCATTCTTTAGCTTGGGACCTCTGCTTCTATTTCTAGAGCGCTTATACTAAGTTTGATTTGATAATCGACAATAGAAGAGCGTATACAAAGCTAAAAGCTTCTTATTCCTAAATTTCTCTTAATAGGCGATAATTAAAATTTGTATTTTGTAAGTGAAAGCGTGTTCTCTGCACGCATCTGCTGATTTCTTTCTAATGAAAAATTCTAATAGATAACACAGTACCCCCCTCCCTGCCCCCATGGGGGCACATTTATCAGTCTTTATTCATTACTTACATAACTAGACTAGTGTCGTTCAGCGATATAAGGGAGCCCAGTTTCCTAAGGGCATGCAGGGAGTCAACTGGAAACTCCACATTATTTCCACTGGAATTAGTAAGCCCCAGAGTTCCGCTAATTCTCCCTTTAGCCTTTTAGCTGTTCTCAGACTGATTATTGAGGTAGGCCCATCGGGAGTGTCGTGGTGGCTGTGTGTTTCGAGGGCCTCGTTTGAGTTTGTGAGTCGGATCATCCACAATGAACACAACGAATGGTCCAGGTTCAGTGAGTATGAATGCCTTCGTATTCTGAATTATATTAAGCTTCATGCGTTCTGGCTTAGGAGTTGGATAGTCTCCAACTCTTCAGCAAGGAGTGAAGGCTGCGGCCTACTGCGGGCTTTTGAAGTTGCAACTAGGATATACGTATCCGAAGGCCTTCTAGGGCGAGGATGACGCTACATACCATCCGCAGTGGTAATGATCCACCATCTGATTAAGGTTTACGGCCAGGTGCGGATGTAAATCTTATCACGTCAAGAGGTAGTTGGTGATAACCGCAATTATTGAGAACGTCGCGGAATTGACAAATTTGCATCTGCTTCAAGACCGTGGCTCACGGCTGTGATGTTATCAGTTGAACGACTCGGTCGAACATGCGTTGTATTAGCACATTTTTATCGAGCCGGTCGACCAAATTTTAAATAGTGGTTTCAGAAGGACGATTATATTGTGCCAAAATATCACGAACTTTAATAGAACCACCCTTTTCATAGAGAATTTTCGTTAGTTTAATGCGTTTTGGTGCGAAAAAAAAACTAAATGTCAAAAGTATCATGTTGTTGGCGTTGTCACAATTGATATACAAACTTCTTGTTGAAAAACCCGATATATTCCACAGCCAATATGAAAATGAATGATGCAAAAGTTGTTTTTTTTGAGCTACTTTCATGTGCCATTCTGAGAATTGAGTTCCTATTCAATGAGCTGAAAAACGTTGCAGTGTGTAATTGATAAATAAATGGCAAAGAGATGTGACATCCTTTGGTTATATCTCTTGGTGCTATATATTTAAGTCTATTTGTCTTTGATTCATCTAAACAGCATGACGAGATGATCTGAACATTTGATAAATTTTTCGAGACGCTTTCCAAATTTTTTACGTTAATATCCTTTTTAGTTTCCTTCAAAAATTTTCAGACAAAATTTTCCTTCGCCATAAAATTTGAAATTGAAACAAACTGAACTCGAGCCTGACTAAATTTCTTTTTTGTTTTTAATTTGGCTGTATGTTAACAAATTATCTAAACTGGGGAGAACAATAAAAATATAATTACAACCACTCCGATAAACATAATTTAAAATAGCACAATTATAAAAATTGTTTGTGGAAGGAACCAATAAGCCCAAAAAATATTTTATATCTATCACAAACTGATTATCTCGTGATATTTTTGTTTAAATATTTTCAAATTATGGAATTTACCACCCGAACTGTGATCATATTTTAAGCCGAAGAAATAATTTTTAAATCAACTTAATTTCACGAAAATTTTTAAATGAAAGAAAAATTTAATAAATAAATTAATACAATTCTTAAGAAAGGAAAATTATTAACAAAATTTTTTTTTGTTAAATTTGTAAAGAAACAAAAAAAAAAAAGAAAAACAATTAATTAATTAATAAAACATGTAAACAACAATTTTATCAGTTTGACCAACTTTAAAACCAATAATTTTTAATTAATAATTTTTGTTTGCCAGAAGCCAATGCTATACAATGTGTTTTCAAAAAAAAAAATCTTATTAAAACATTTCGTACATATCATGGCAATAGTTTTATGATCCGTAAGATATATTATCCGAACATATACAATTCCCAAATGACAAAAGCAGCATGTTTAAAAGCAAAGATGCCGCTGTAATGATACTTGAAACACAACAATATTTTAAGAGAAGACCAGAAAAACAAAAAAAAATAAACAAAACCAAAACGCAACATTAAAAGAACATTAATCTCACACAAAATGCAATGCTGTGTTTCTTTATTATATTTTAATGTCATGAGGTAACTAGCTATTATTATTTTTTATTTTATTGTTACTGTTGCCATTGTCGCTGTTGTTATTGATGTTAAACTTTGAAAACACTCCAGGTGTCCATCAACGCCAACAGCAAGTTGAAATAGGCAAACAAAAAACACCTCAAGGCAACTGCAAAATGAATACTTGCAGTATAAAAATAATGTATAATGAAGGCTACAGGGCTTCTGAAAACATCTGAAAATCATGAGTGAGTACAAATTTAGAATTGCTAAAGCAACATGTTGTTCTTGAAATATTTTTATTTTCTGTTTTTCTTTATTCTTCTTCTTATTCTTCACAGCAATTTGTAATTAATCGATAAGTTGTGCAAATAAGTTGAGTTTTGCCATAGAAACAAAAAAGATTCAAACAGACGATAATTAAAAGACCCATGGAAACTTTTTCTATTTGAAAAAGCAAATTAAAAATTTCTTGTAGTCACGTAATGTTCAATAAATTTCCAACATTGTTTGCTATGACTTGATGATTATTTTATGCTAAAATCTATTGTAATAATTCACTGGCAGTCACTAAAAAGTTATTTATTTCTTGTTGCAATGCTCACAAATGTAAAAAAATCGTTCTTTAAGTGAACATTTATTTTGCAGAATTATGCTCTGACGAAAAAGGAGACTTTCAAACTCTTGGTTACTTTAAGATGCCTATTTTTTGCTCTCTCTCTCACTTTCCCTTCTCCAAAAGTACTTATAGATTTTCTAAACTGTTTAATTCTACTCCCCAGAGTTGCCGAATATCCATGCATAGCTTGTCGGAATATTCAACAGTCGCTCTTAGTTGGATGCATAGATATGGGGCATTTTGGACAATCGTATGGGGCTGGCAAAAAAGAAGGTTCTATTGCAGGATCATTGTTAAGGGTTCTTTAACAAGAAATTTGTTTTCTAAAATAAAATAAAAAATTTAGATCAAGAAGATTCCAAATTTTATTGTATTACGTTTCTCTTCGTAATACATAATTGTTCAGCAATTATGAATAAAAAATGATATTTGGCAAATGTCCACCAGCAACACGCTGACAGACGTCGATTCTTTCATCAAAATTTTTAATCACTTTTTAGCAAATGGCGGTCCTACTTCTTTAATCACAAAACGGATTTTGAGTTTTAAGGCTGAAATCGATTCGATTGACTCTATATAGAGTCTGTCCTCAACATAGCGCCACAAAAAATAATCTAGTGGTGTTGAATCACACAATCTAGCTGGCCGCTTAACTGTTGATTGTCGTAAAATTTTTCGATCGAGAAATTTGGTTTCCAATAAATTGCTCGTTTCATAGGCTACCTCCCTACACCAAAATTGAGTTGTTAGCAGCTCACGATAGAGTGATCCATTGACAGTTACCGCATTTCCCGCCTAATCTTCGAAAAAAAACGGCGCAATCACGCCTCCCGACCACATAGCGCACCACTCAGCGACACGTTGAGCATGCAAAGGCTCCTCAATAATCACTCTAGCATTTTCAGACAAGTGTAAATGGGCTTCGTCTGTAAAAAAGAGATTTTCATAAAAATGAGCTGGTTGTTCCTGAATTATGTGAATGTTCGGTCAACTTCAATTTCTGCACGAGGTGAACCCTGTAAGGCTTCAAAATCAAATCGTTATGCAAATGCAGCATGCAGTGGTTTTGGATAACCCCAATTTTTAAGAACGTCGATGAACTGACAAATTTTGCTCTGCTTTAGCACTGTGGTTCACGGTTGTGATGTTTTCAGTTAAACAACTTGGTCGAATACGCGTTGGTGTTCGCACATTTTGTATTGAGCCTGTCGGATTAAATTTGACCTCTAAATAGCGGTCGCAGAAGGACAACTATGTAGTTCGAAAATATCACGAATTTTACAAAATGTAACTTTAACAGAACCACCAATTTCATAGTCGATTTTAATTAATTAAATGCGATTTTCGTGCGAAATTGAATTTATTGTAACAATTGCCAACACATCTACTACGAACACATTAAAAACCGAAATGTCAAAACTACAACGTTGTTGGTGCTGACACAATTGAAAAGCAAACTTCTTGTTGAAAAACCTGATAAATGATGGCTAGAGGGGTAAAATGATCATTTGAAAGGATTATACTCGTATGTTCCCCAAAGGCAGTCCAAAACTGTGCGATCTAATGGCCTGGCACTGCAAATTAAGAGCTCCTTTCAGGATAAGGAAAGAAAAGCCATGAAAGTTTATCTGCCCTGTTACTGCCCTGCACTGCTCAACTACAGTTCCTGGAAGACCAGTTTTTCGCTGACCTATCTGAAGATTTAGATTATAACCCAGACAGAATCAATTTCTTTAAACGGAGCAGTAGGTGGGTGAATCTTTAACTTAAAAAACTTCTGAATTTTTCCTTAATCCCCCACTGTGTTGACTTGTAATTTTAAATACCTGACGAAAGCAAATATCGAGAAAAATGATCTCTTTAATTTAAAGCAGACTGTTCGCTATCTGATTTGGTATTTTCCTACGCTAAAGGTTTAATATTCACCTGATAACCCGTTTTTAATGAAATGCATTGTATTTTTTTTGTCTTTATTAAATAATGAATTTTTATATTTTTTGAAAATATTTATTTCAACTATAAAACTAAATGCCTTTACGTAAATTATATCAAATGTTATTTATTTATTACAAATATTTGACTTACACAACTTTAAATTATTAACAAGTACTTAAACTAATAAAAATATACAATAATACAGATACAATTTTAAAACAAAAATAATATAAAATAAATAAAATTAATTAGAAACTAATAACACAAAAATGCAATGAAAAAATGGAATTAAATTGCGAAAAGTCGTTTGCGACAGGATTTTTTTTTTAATTTTTGTTTTTATTTTTGTTTTATATTTCAATTGTTAAACAAATTTTGCAAATTTAAAATAAAATTGAAAATTTAAAATTAAATTTTAGTGGAGCATTTTTCATTTTATGGCAAAATGAGGCCTTTTTTTTTAATAACATAAAATAACTGGGAAAACTTTATCAATGACAATTTGCATTAATAAAAAAAAACAACATTCGAGTCTTAAATTTTATACAACTAAAATTAATTTCATAAATATTTTTTAAATAAAAAATAAAAAGTGTACAATAATTGTTTTTTTTTGTTTTTTTTTGTTTTCTTTCAAAAATCCCCAATTTTATATACACCCGCCCCTAAATGAGAAGAAATAGTCTTGTGAAATGTTATAATGGGCTACACACGAGGATGCGGCAGCATCGCTGTTGTTGTATAAACGGGAACATTATGAAAATTAATGCCACTGTAGAGGGGAGCACCAATTGTTGTTTTTCCCGATGCATGTAGATATTTTTTTGGCAGTGAATTGGCTGATTTAATCGTTGTATTTGTCATGGAAGAGGTGGGCGTAGGCACCAAACGACTTCTATATGACTCACAAGTTTTGCGCGACCACACCCACATACCAGTTAAAGTACCACCCGTCAATTGAAAGAATAATCGGATTAAAGTTGGCCAAGCTGGTATTTGATTTGGTGATGCACAATCTTCTCTTGTTGAACATGTCAGTACTGCTTCTGTCTTGGGTTCGAAAAATTTCGCTACTACACCCGCCATGGTGGGCATAAAAAATATCAGAGAGAAAATTAAAAATCTTTTGCGTATTTGTGAAAATCTTTGGTGGCCAAAAGTAGGTAGCATTTGTTGTTGTAGGGCGTGTAGAGAACGGGAAGCTCTAAGGGTAAAAAATAATCCCAGAAGTAAAAGCAGAATGGTGGGTATTTCTACAAAGCCCGGAGCAGAGCACATGCCTGTCAGTTCATTTGGCTTGACTTTTTCTAAAAGCAAGGCCACTATGGGTGGTGCCAAGGGTGGCACCCAAGCCAAAACATGAAATAAGCCAGACTTCTTTTCTAAAGCTTCCGAGGACCATTTCTTATGCGATGATAAGTAGAAGCATAAGGCAAATATCAGCCACCAGGTAGCAGCACATAAACTTAAATAACTGGTGGTAATGTAGGAGGCCAAGCACGGCGGTGTTAGCGCACAAGGCAGCAATTGCGTTTTACCCAGTGGATCTTCATGTACAGCAAAAGCTCTTGAAGAATTATGGAATACTAAACGCTCTAAGTAGCACACCGAAAATAAGTTGTAGCACAAACATAAAAACAAAACCGGTCTCTCGGGGTAACCGAATCGTGTGGGCTCAGCCCAGAATGTTACCAAAGAGAATAGAGTCAAAACAAAGCAAATTGCCGACAATCCCAATATTAAACTTTCTGCCACTTTCTTTTGCTGAGTTGAGTGAAAGCCATCACGATTACATTGCGGTACGCATTC
This sequence comes from Trichopoda pennipes, assembly GCA_030448955.1. Taxonomy (NCBI): domain Eukaryota; kingdom Metazoa; phylum Arthropoda; class Insecta; order Diptera; family Tachinidae; genus Trichopoda; species Trichopoda pennipes. The sequence goes on from JASKUP010000023.1 coordinate 3,801,037, forward strand.
ATCATTGTTTAGGGGATTGACGGTAAAGTTAAGGGGACATATGGCTGTTGGTTTAATAGCCTTGCTGATGTGTGGATTTAACCATGGCCAATAGAAATGATGTCCAGCACTACTTTCTCCCGCTTGCACATGTTGTATTTGTTGTGGTATTTGTAATTGTCGATTTTGCTGTTGTGACTGCTGTTGTTGATCCTGCAGCAGCTTGTCAGGCATTTCTGTTCTAGCAACATCTGCTGATAATTTTGCTGGCTCCATTAATGTGGGTATTTGCATGCACAACTCTTGTCTCTCTGGACTTGGCAGATTTTCGCATTTTAAAAATTCTGGCCACAACTGCATTAAATCTGTTTGTGTAGAACATTCACGTTTAACATGTTCACATAATGATGTGCAGGCTGTTACTGGTCGGGGTACATCTGGAGTACAAAGCGGGAATAGAGCAGAGCAAAGAAGAAAACGTATGCGATTGGAACAATGGGATTCGATAAGTGGCAACAGCTTAGTGATCTGTAATAAAAAAAGCAAAATAAACGGTTATTAATTAATTGTATTAAAAGGAGGAATTTTCTAAATTAATGTACGCACAATTATTCATAATTATTGCAATCTCGAATAATTATTCTCAAAATTCATATGCATTTAATTTAAGCCTACAAATTCTTTAAGTGTAAAGCAACCAAAAAAGTAAGTTGGGGCAAAATTCTCTCAATTCGCCGACTCATTCTTAAGGCGATTCAAGCATTTAATCAAAACTTTTGTGGCAAAAAAAATAAATCTGGTGAAATATTAACATTTCGTTTTTAGTTTCAATACATGTTGGCTGCCTCTGGTTTCCAAAAAACTTTTGCTTTTATGCATAAAAGCTTTTAACACGAATTATTAAATACTCATTTGCGTATATTTTAATTGCAATAATGGTTTTTTTTTACTTAATGTTTTCTTATGTTTTCAATAAAGTAAACTTTTTGGACCACGCCCCAATTTCTAAATTCTTATGAAAATTAAAAAGTATGTTAACTCAAACCATAAATATTTACTTAACATTCATTTGCGAGAAATGCAACGATGTAGAGATAATATAAAAGTCATTTCGTTTAAAAACCATACGATATAACGAATCGGAAACAGGTACTTTTGTTAATGTGTATTGCTTTTCTGTCTGAGGGGTAGGCAAGGGTTTTTCAACAAGAAGTGTATTTTCTACAACAAAATAAAATAGAAAAATTTAGATTAAAATAATTCAAATTTTTATTGTCTTACGAAGAGAAAAGTTTGGCAATTATGAATGAAAAACTATATCGACCAAGCTGCCAGATGTCGATTCTATCATCCTATTTCTTTAATCACATCACTGATCTTAAGCTTTAAGGCTGAAATTAATTCGGCTAGCTCCATATAGATTCTGTCCTTAATATAGCTTCATAAAAAATAATCCAGTGATGTTCAATCACACGATCTGGCTGGCCACTTAACTGCTGATTACTGTGAAATTATGCGATCGGGCAATTTGGCTTACAATAAATTGATCACTTCATTAGCTCTGTGACATGTGGCACCGTCCTGTTGAGAGACCACATGTCAGTGATATACATCCTCAATAATAGACCAAAATTGAGTTGTTAACATCTCGCGATAGCGTGATCCATTGACCGTTACCGCATTTCCAACCTCATCTTCGAACCACATAGCATACCATACAATGACAGGTTGAGCATGCAAAGGCTTCTCAATAATCGTTCTAGGATTTTTCAAAGTCCAAATGCGGCAATTATACTTGCTGACATATCCTGACAAGTGAAAATGGGCTTTGTCTAAAAAAACTAGTTTTTCAGAAAGCCCAGTCGGTTGTTGCTTAATGTGTTGAGAAAATTTACGGCGTTGTGAATGGTCGGTCGGTTTCAATTCCTGCACCAGTTGAAACTTATAAGACTTCAAAGTAAAATCCTTACGCAAAATTCGCTATGTGGTGGTTTTGCCCCCCCCCCCCCGGGGGCACATTATAAGTCTTTGGATCACACAACCATTTAGACTTGTGTCTTGTGGGGGTAAAAGGGAGCCCAGTCCCCTTAGGCTAGCAAGGAGCCACTATATTTCCACGGGAATCAGTAAAGCCCCAGAGTTTCGCTATTTGTCTTTTTAAGCATTTAATTGTTCTCCGACTGATTATTGAGGTAGGCTCTTCGGGAGTATCGTGGCGGCTGTGTGTTTCCAGGCGCTCGTTTGAGTTTGTGGGTCGGATCATTCGCAATGAACACAATGAATGGTCCAGGTCCAGTGAGTATGAATGCCATCGTACCATCGAACATGCGTTGGCGTTCGCATATTTTGTAACGACCAAATTCCTAATAACCGTCTCAGATGGACGATTACCTTATTCGAAACTATTACGAGTTTTACGAAATGCAACTTTAACAGAACCACCATTTCGAATTTAATTATTTTAATGCGATTTTCGTGCGAAATTGAATTCGAATTGCAATGCATCTATTACGAATCTGCCAAAAAATAAATGTCACAACTATCATGTTGTTGGTGTTGCGCCACAATTAAAAATAAACTTTTTGTTGAAAAACCCAATATTAAAAACCTAACATTAAAGCGTTTTATATGCATGATCTTTTCTTTTATTAACAAGAAAATACAGTAATTATAAACACTTTCAAATGACCTCAGGTCTTTTGAAAAATGTAAGCAAAAATAGACACCAAATGCTACAAGAAAGCTATCATCTTAATGAACGACTGATAGGCAGACAATCCAGAAAATCAGATACAATAAGTGCTCTATATACTTATAACTAAAACGTGTATATATGTTTAAACATATACAGCTGCGGTTAAAAAATAGCTGTACAGATAAAGCTAATCTTAATGCATTAATTTTAATAATTTTAGGTACAGTAAAAATTTTAGAAGCACATAATTGGAATAAGAGAAATGTTATGCTATTAACTTTTATTGATATCTATCTATATATTATTTGTAATATATAATTGATAAACAAGACATTTTTTTTTGTTATCCATTTTGTGATCACTGTACGCGACCGATTTTCATGGTTTTCAAGCGACGTTTTTAGAGATTGATGGGCAAATTTGCGGTAAGGAAGTACACTGCTCGTCAAAAGATAACATATAAAGACGTGGGCTGCCACCCTTTGACATTTGTATAGCAAAAAGTTGGATAAGATTAAGCATGAAACGTTACACAATTGAACAATTTCAATTGTGAAAAATGATTAAATTACTTTGTAAAATTCGAGCAGATTTTCCTTGTAATCAGACTCCTTCAGAGTTAGCTGTACATAAATTAGTGGCTAAGTTCGAAGTTCATGGTATTATTACTGACCGTAGACAAAACACAATGCGCTCATAATGGACGTAATGATGCAACCATAGCTGCTGTAAAGTAAATTTTTGAGAATGAGTCGAGAATATTAACTAGTTAATGTTTACAACAATTTAGCATCACTTGAGGCTTAAAGGCTTACAGTCCCGGAGTAGATATGGAGCAATGTAATTGATTAGAGCAGCAAAATGCACCGGAAATAGTTAGTAAATTACAAAATATCACATTAAAATTAAATAACCTACAAATTAAAATACATGCTAACATGAATATGAAATAAAAAAAATAGATTATTGCAGGGCTTTTGTTGGTAATAACGAAGAAGTAGAACCCTGGTATACAGCCAACCATGTCTGAACATTTTTTTGAGGAATTCTACTCCACGATTTCCCAACGACATCCCTAAAGTTGCTTCAGCTAGAAGATTTTAATTACCAGAGGTTGTTCTTTACGCCAATTTAAAGCTTTTTTTATCAAGCTAAGATAAGTATTTTTTGGTTTATATGTTGTTAGTAGTTGGCTTGATTAAAACCTTAAAACAAAGCAGTAACATCTCATTTTTCAATGTCAACCAACATAAAATGAATTGGTTCCACAGTGCAATATAAAAATTACACCCAATATATTATGGTGGTGGTTTTAAACGTTACTCTTGCATCATATTCTTTATTCGGAGGTCCTCTATTAAACGAAGCAGAATCAGCTACACAGTACAAATTAATCTCATTAGTGAATGTTTGGACATAAAAGGACTTTTGTGAGAAAGAATCTTTATTTTCAAAAGCTAAACGAATTTGTTTTTTTTTTAAATTTGACTGGCTCACACAGCTTAGAATATGCTACTGGCTGTAGACCCAAAACAAAAAATCCAAGTCTTGAAGTCACTTTTCCTCAACTTTGTAACAAAGTGTATAAAAGCTTTAGCAAACGCTTTTTTGTTGTTTAAACCACTTAACGTGTAATACAGCTACATATTTCGTACTTCACTTGACGATACAATGATTTAAAATCGTCGCTTCTGAAAAAAGCAAGTAGACCCGCATAACAAACACAATTCTAGTTATTTGGGTATGATTTTACGTCAACCCGCGTCAAATGTAGTTTGTGAACAAACCGTTATCTGCTATTTGCCATCTTCAGTGTTCTCTCTATACGCACATAACAATTCTAGTTATTCGTGATTTTTATACCCTTCACCACAGGCGGATAGAACACTTATCCAAGCATCAAAGTATATCGAAATCAAACAAGTCTAAGCTGCGTCTCTGAAAATTTAGAAATTCAAAAGCTACGCACATGTTTTTGACCAGTCATCGTTGCAGTTCTGGGCATATTTTTAACACAAAACAAAACCCTTTACATATTTTACATGATATAAGTATAAACATTTATAAAAACATGTACATATCTACAAGCTCTTCACACTAAAAAACAAAAAAAAAAATTATTCTTGTGAAAAGAAAAATGATTTTAAACTGATATTAAAACTAATGCCCACTAAGTGCATAAATTATATTTCGAACAGAGACAGCGTTACTAAAAAACAAATCTTTTTATTGTTAAACCTTGAAGCGTTAAATATTTGAATTTGTTACAGCAAAAATGTTGAAAGCAAACTCCTATTCACAATCACTCATGTTCATGTTGAACAAATCTTTAAATGTTGGCAACATAAAAGCAAAAAAAATAAAATAAAATTCTTAAGTTTTTAAAATTTAACAAAGATAATAGACTTAAAAGAGTAAATATTATAAAATGAAAAAATATTATAAACACCAGAATCAGAAAAGTATTAATTTTAAAGATATTAAAAAAACTGAAGCGCTCAGTCATTTTGCAAAGTGAAGATAAAATAAAATGTTTAATAATACATACTTACTACTACAATATAACTTTTTTTAGCATTAAATATATGACTGTATACAACGGAAAAACGTAAAACCGTTTAATTTGAATAAAAAATCATCATTTTAGGTTTTATTCGAATAAGAATTATTCGAATAAAATACTTGAATATTAATTTAATTTTGTCCGAATGAATAACCTATTTAAATTTGGAATAAATATTAATTGGAAAGATTTTTTTTTAAATAATCGAATAATTTTTTCTTATAACGATTTATTAAATTAAATAAAAAAATACTTATGTTAACCTATTTTTATGCAAGCATACAGCTTACAACCGGAGGCGAACTAAATTTACAAGTTGGCAGTGGTTCAACAATAAACACAGTAACAACAAACAATATAGTGAGCAAAAAAGTTAAGTAAGAAATAGCTGTCGCATCACTCTTATTACAAGAGTCGAGTTAATGGAAGACTTACCAAAAAATTAATTTAGTATTTAAAGATATAATTCAAAGCTTTTAAGTTTACATAATTATATATAAATTCGTATAGAACGTTGGCAAAACTACAACACAATAATCGTTTGGAAACGACTTTGAATTTAAAGAATGAAAATACGATTTCAAAATACAGTCTAATATTGTTTTTAATGTTCTATGTTTTATTAGCGAATTATTTATTATTCTTGGTAGTACTAGTTAACTGTTTCTGTATTTAAAAAAAAAACACAAAAAAAATTTTTAATATTTTTAAATTATTCGAATAAAATAGTTTATTATTCGAATAATCAAATAAGCTTCAAATTAAATTCTCTTGTTCGAATAATTTAACAGTGCTTATCTATTGTAATGTGGCTGATCGGTTAATGTGACCATCAAATGTAAGTACTGCAATAAAACAGCTTAACTGCCAACACACTTGCATTAATAAAAAGCTTAGTTACATTTCCCACATGCACATGTTGAAGTAAACAACAGCCAAGTGGTCTGGCACAATAGGACAACGATCAGCACGTTTCACATTGCACCTAAAATATTTATATTAGATCAAATTTTCATATGCTTCCCACATATGTAAAACTTTACAAACACTAAACTAAATTAGTATTATTAGGCTAAGTATGGAAATAAGAGGTTGAGTGTAATATGGAAAAACACTCAACCAAATAGTATATAAACAGAACAGTTGTCAAAGAAAAGTCTTAGGAGCTTTAATCGCGTAGCTCTAAGAAAGAATTTAAAATTAAATTTATTTTAATTAAAATTTAATAAATATATTGCAGTACATAGAAATATTCAAAATAACATTTTACCCATTTTAATAATGAGAGGATACTACCCGCTTATGTAAAATTTAAGGGTTTTTATTAAGTAACTTAAGTTACTTAAAATAATCCCCCGAAATCTCATTTCAAAAATTCTTAATGGATTGAGTAAAAGTTTCATATCATCCAATTATCGTGCCCTTCATAAATTTTGCAGAAAAGCGAACCCTAAAAATTTTTCATTGTATTTAGGTCACTAGAATATGATGGCCAGGTGAATATTTTTTGATTCGAAATATATTGTTACGTTTGTTCCTTTTAACAAATATTTTTTTTTTATTTTGAGTTCTTTTATTGCAAAATATTAACACAGCACTTTAGAGTTTTAAAGTTTATTAAACGTTTTATTTACTTTCAATACACAAAAAATAAACACAATGGTAACTTCATACCTTAAAGATGCTTTATTATTTTATTATCTTGACTTAACACAGTTTCAACTTGAATTCATTTATTTGCCCAGCAAGTTATGCTTATATAGCCGTTTTAATCGGTTCTCGCATATAAAAAAATATTCTGTTTTAACATCACCCCATACTGTTGTTGTTCTTATCATACAATTTAGGCGCCTGCTAGGCTGTATGCTTTGTTTTTGTTTTCTGTTGTTTAGCTTTTTTTGTTGAATTTCTTTACAGCATGTTGTTGTTGTCTTGTGTGTTTAAGATTACTTAGAAAGCTACGCTGTTTGTAAAACACACAATAGGTCATTTCGTTTACTTTTTTTACTGCTAACTATTTTCTTTGAAAATTTAAAACATCATAACAATATGATGGTCAGTTATTAAAATGAATACTTTGCTTTGAAATATATTCTCTTGCAACTGTGACAAAAACAACTCTTGTTATGAACGAAAACAATTGTTTTATGTTTTTTTTTTTTTGGAAACGAAAGTTTAAAATAATATTGCATTGGATATTAATGCTTCTGTAGTGGTTTTTGTTACCTTAAAAAATATACAGTCCTCCCGTGCTGTTAGCAAAATATTTAATTTTACCAAAAACTACTTTTATTTAAGTTTTAGTTCACAAATTTCTGAATTCTTTATTTATTAAGAAAGAAAAATTAATTTTTATTTTTTAAAGAAAGCAGAAAAGCCAGCTATATGTTAAAAAATTTTCTAAAAAAACTACCTTTATTTATAATTTCTAAACAAATGAAAGAATTTCAAAATGTTGGCAACCTCGCGGTCAGAATTTTGAAACCTTTAACAAATAAATCAGTATGAACTCAAGAAAGATGTTCTTGTCTTTTAAGCATCCTTTATGAGAAGTTTAATTGGTATTGAATGCATTTAACCTGTTTGCTGCTATTTTATAAAAAATCTTACAATTTTCTTTTTTAAACTCTTAAAACTTAACTACCATTTATGGTGCACAATTTCCAAGTTATAAATAATATTTTAACAAAAAATTCTTTTTCACAACTATAAAATTTTTGTTTGATTTGAACCGACCTTCTTGATGACTTTTATGGTTTTGTGGAATAGATTTCGTTATTTGTTTTTATTTGTTTATTTCTATAATATTTTAGCATTAAAGTGTTAATTAAAACAGAAAGCATTGTAGGATGCACAAGAGAGCATAAACTCATAAACAAGCTAAATTAACAAAGAAAAAAAGAAAATAAAATAATAGTTTTATAAAATATCATAAAAATATTTTTTTATAAAATAACCATTTAACCAATAAACGATAAATTTATTGAACTAAAGTTGAATTTTATAGTCTCTAATTGTTTTTGCTTTATTTATTAATAAAGTTTTAAAAATAAATTATTAATTAACAATATTCTGTTAATTATTTAGACTGTTATGACATATAAAATTTTGATTTACAGTAAAAGGAAATAAGAAAATTAGAGTTTTAAATGATTTCAATGCATCTAGTTATAAAATTCTTGAACATTAGTGCCACTTATATTTAAATATTTACACGACTAAAAGGAAATGTTTAAAATAAGTTTTATAAGCACCCAAGAACTAGCCTTTAGTTTCAACCATGTAATTAATTTTTTGAAGCATTCATACCGCCACGAACATAGGTGCAAGTAAATAGTGACTGGTTGTAAAAAAAGGGATGCCAGACCTTTCCATATTAAACGAATATAGACGTTTTATCCCGCCGAAAAATATAAATCGCAGCTCTGAACAATATGGCAGTATTAAGCAAAACAACAACAATTATGTGTGCATAATATTAAAACGTATATTAAAAACTGAGTAGTTGCCATCAAATAATATCCAGAAGCTTAATTTATTATTTTATATATTGATTATACAAGTTAATAATGTGGATTTGGGTAACATATAGTATATTATAGCTTTCACATATGGTTTATACCAATAACAAAACTTACAGTAATTTAAGGGGTAAACATCTGTCATTATAATCCAGTATTGCGTAGACTTCAAAGTGTAATAAAACATTTTATTCAATCGGTATAATAATGCCGTATTTTGTGCCTAAAAAAGATTTTTAACGGGGCAGTCTGATAATCTACCTTCATGTGAAGAATGATTGTTAGTAGAAGCTTACAGTCAATATGTACCAACTCAAAAGCGTTTTTAAAGATGGTTTATCCGAAACTGAAGACAATTAGAGGTTTGGTCGAAAAAGTTTGGAGATGAGGAGTTAAAAGCATTACTCGACGAAGATTATGATCAAACGCAAGAATAACATGCATTATTATTAGGAGTTATACAAAAAGTAATTTCCCGACATTTAAAATGATTGAAATTTATTCAAAGAAATTGGGTACCATATAATTTGAAGTCGAAAGACGTTGAATGGCGTTGTTGCATATCGCAAATGATGCTTCAGCGCTAATAAAGAGAAGTGATTTTTGCATCGATTGCAACTGATGACAATCGATACATTACGATAACTGCAAAAAATCACATTTTGACGGATGCGTCTGGCTTAAGTTTTAAAAGAAAATAATTAAGTAATAAAGTAAACAACTGGGTGTGCCCTTTACTAACTGCGTGGCTTGCTAAGAAAACTTATGCACGCAAGACAACAACAGCTTTTTGGTTACAAACTGCATGGAAATATTATACACGCAAAACAACAAGAATCGGATATGCTGCTTACTAACTGCATAGTTTTCTAAGAAAACTTATGTACACAAGACAACAACAACTATCTTAAAATAAATTCCAAAAAGAAACTTTATCAGCATAAAAACAAAAATAAAAATACACACAGACCTGCGGGCGCCTATACATTGAATGAATAACATAACAACAACAAAATGTAATACAAAGGGAGTAGAAAATTCTTAATTTTTCTGTACTTGTAGTGGAGAAATATAAAAGGCAGCGTCTGCGTGGATATTTAGTTAGTTAGTTGAAAAATAAACCTCGTGAAGTAAAAACGTGCATCTAAAGTAAATTGTTCTGTAGTGTCAACTTAGTGTGTAGTTAAAGTAAAGAAAAGCTGTAAAATCAGGTGTTATTTATTTTGCAATAAAGAACTCACAACAAAACGTTTATAAAAGGTATAAACGAAATAATATGTAAAGCCGGGCCGAAACCGAATACCCATGACGCCAAGGTCATGCTCTGTATTTGGCGGGATCACAAGTGTATTTTGTATTATAAGCTATTGAAAACGCGTCAGACGATCGCTGGGGACCTGTACCGAAGTTAATTGATTCGTTTGAAGAGAGCAATCAACGACAAACGACCAGAAAATTCGACCAGGTATAATGCCATAATCTTCTATTATGACAATGATCAGCTACAAAATGCATGACCGATCAAAAACGTTTTCGAAAACAATGGATGGAAAGTTTTAGCTAACCCGCACTTTAGCCCAAAACTTCGCTTCTTCTAACCATCATTTGTTTCGATCGATGTAGAAAAATCTTACGGTATCTGAAATTGACTTGACCCATTCTTTACCTCTAAGCCGCAGCGGTCCTATTGACGCAGAATTCATATACTATGAGAGAGATGGAAAAAAGTTGTACTTAATGATGGACAAAATTTTGAATAACGTTTTTAACTATCAGTTGGGATCCATTTTTAAATCCTGTAAATACCTGAGAAAAAGTACTAATTTCCAGTTGCATTATATGGAAGTCTTTGCTAAGCTCTTTTGAATTTAAGTTGTGGATAAGGAAAGCACAGATTTGATAGATATAGAAAATAGCACTGCTTAACTGCGTTTTAGGCATTAAGATATTTTTGACAAAATGTTGCTAAATAATTGTCCATATTTAAGAATTTACTTACAGACATCAAGCCTTCACAATTTATGAATGCGATATATTTGTTGGAATTTGGTTTCCGACTTTTTTTTATTTTTTTAATTCTTTCCAATCTATATGGCAACTAACTAAAGTGTTAACTCCTGTTGAATATGATCAAAACTTTTGTGTTTCGTTAATTATTATAATCGTATTTATTAAACTCGTTTATAAAATTTCTTACACAACCAGATTTCCTTTTTAATTTATTTTTCTTCTGTTTTTTTTTTTGTTTTTCTTAAATTTCTAACATTTTTTGTTGCTAATACTCATGCCCAACATGATCATATTTTAGTGTTTTTTAACATCTGCGTGTGTGTTTAACTAGACATAAAACGGTAATTAAATATGGTTTTAGCTGCTAAAGATTAAAAAGGAAATTATTGGTAACTACTGCTGCTAGTTTTTTTTTAATAACAATTTATAAAATACCTGAAAGTTATGTTTATCTTAAGACAAATGCATTGAAACCAGTAGATATGTATTTGAACATTAAATGCATAAATTGTTTATGTTTGCACATTGGCTTAGAGATTAAATTTATTGAACTACTGGTTTTACTCATAAAAGAAAAACTAAAAAATGTAAAGAAAAAAAAAACATAAAAAAAGAAAAACGTAAAAAACTTCTTTAATCGAAGTTGATTTTTTCTTAACAACCAACTTCTTGGTCAAAACTTGAAATATTTTATAAAGATCATTTTTAATTTTAAAGGCGGTTTTATTTAAAGCAAACATCAAAAATGTTGTTTAATATTTAGGGGTTTTTGTTTTTTTTTTAAACAATTTCTGTCATATAACAATGAATTTTATTTTGTGATATTTTTTGCCAAAAAAAAGAAAATAAAAAATTAACAATCAAACGTCAGTCTGGATCACTCTGAAAATCAATCTTTGAGTTGATCTTTTTTTGACGTCTCCTAAGCTATGAAATCTTTTTTCCAATTCATGCTTTTAGTTTATCCTTATCCAAAACAACAACAGCAAAAAACCTTTAAATGTTTGATTGTTTTTTCGAATCTTTCTTAAAAACAACATTTGATATTGAAGTCATTTTTTATATTTGAAAAAAACTCAGCATTCTTTTGTTGTCTGCGCTGCTTATGAGGCTTCCAACTATTTCAAGTTTTTCTTAAATTTTATTTTTTTTTTAATTTTAAGTTTAAAAAGAAATAGAATTTTTAAAGATTTGTGTTTGTATCTTCATTGAATTTAAGTTATTTCTTTTTCGTTTTTTTTTTATTTTTTTATGTGAAGCTTCTTAGCATTGTAATTATTAAGCGGAAATGTCAGAAATAATTTCTAATAAAAATTTTATTTTATTCACAAAAAATTGTCGACATTGAGAGGCGGCAGTAGAGCGTAAAAATGAAAGTAAAAAAAAGAAATTATTTTTGTTTTGTTTTGTTTTTTTCCTATGTGTTAGTACACAAATTTCTAACAAGCTGATATGATTTTTATTTCTAAGTTAAATTAAGAGTTTTTTGTCAATCAAAAACAAATTTCCGCCCAGAAGTTATACTACTTGGTTTTGCCGCCATTTTGGTAAACATTAGCCTTTAGAGTTTATATTTGGCGGTGGTGAAGTAGACACTTGGCAAATTTATTATGGAAAAATATTCAATAACCCAACGTGTTTTAGTCGTTAAACATTTTATCAAAATCAATCATCGATTACTGCGACGATGAGGAAGTTACCTGAAATTTTTTGGAGAAACAACGTGCCAACAAAACTCACTATTTATCATGTAGTGAATTATTTCAAAGAAAAGAGATATGAAGGTGATAGGCTAAAGTATGGACCACAACGTACTGTAAAATCGGCTAAAAAGAATACTGCTGCTCAAGAAAGTGTTTCAAATAATCCATCAACCTCAATTCGACGCCTTGCTTAGGAGCTTTTTCTTTGAAGAACAACTTTGGCCACAATTTTGCACAAGGATTTGCATTTGTTTCAGATTCAGTTGACACAAGAAATTCTTCCACAAGACCATGTATATCGCCGTACATATGTCAATAGGATGTTACTGCTTGCCCATGATAACTCTAATTTTCATGAAAAAATCATAATAAGTGACGATACACATTTTCATTTGAACGGACGTGTGAATAAACAGAATTGTCGGTTTTGGGGAATAGGAACCCTTAAATTATTCAACACTCACCTATTCATCCATTAAAACAGTATTGTGTGCAATTTAGTAAGAAAGAATCATTGGACCTTACTTCTTTGAAAATGAAAACAGCGTAACGGTAACTGTGAATGTGATATCGTGATATAATTGGAAACTTTTTAACACCACACTTTGGACCTGATTAGCATGTGGTATCAATAAGACGGTGCCACATCGCATACAGCCAGGATTACAATGGAATTACAGCGAGACCTCCTTCCACAACAAGTTATTTCAAGAAATGATGATGTTGATTAGCTTCCAAGGTCGCCTGATGTGGCTTCGTTTAGACTCTATCCTTAACATAGCACCACAAAAAATAATCCAGTGGTGTTAAATCACACGATCTGGCTGGCCAGTTAACTGCTGATTGTCGTAAAATTATGCGATCGGGAAGTTTGGTTTGCAACAAATTGATCATTTCATTGGCTGTGTGACATGTGGCACCATCCTATTGAAACCACATGTCAGTGATATCCAATTGTAGGCCAAAATTAAGTTGTTAGCATCTCGCGATAGCATGCTTCATTGACCGTTACTGCATTTCCAAAGTCATCTTAAAAAAAAAGCGGCCCAACCACGTTTCCAGATCCCATAGCGACCAATACATACATTGATACGTTGAGCAATAATCGCTTCAGGATTTCAGAAACCTAAATGCGGCAATATTGCTTGTTGACATAGTGACAAGTGAAAATGGAGTTCGACTGAAAAAATTATTTTTTCAGCAAAATCAGCCGGTTGTTTCTGAATGAATTGAGCGAATCTACGGCAGTGTGAACGATTGGTAGGCGTTAATTCCTGCACCAGTTGAACCTTGTAAGACTGCAAAGTCAAATACTTATGCAAAATTTGCCATGGGGTGGATTTGGATAACCACAATTATTGAGAACGTCCAGGAATGGACAGATTTTAATTTGCTTCAAAATTGTGGCTCACGGCTGCAATATTTTCAGTTGACAATCTCTTCGCAAAAGCGATGGTGTATGTAAATTTTGTATCCATCCTGTCGATTCACGGCTCACGGCTGCAATGTTTTCAGTTGACAATCTCTTCGCAAAAGCGATGGTGTTCGTAAATTTTGTATCCATCCTGTCGATTCAAATTTAACGATAAAATTCTTAATAGCGTTGTCAGAAGTAGGTTTATGTTGTGCGAAAATATCACGAATTTTACGAAATGTAACTTGAACAGGATCACACTTTTCATAGTGGATTTTAATTATATTAATGAGATTTTATCATATTATGTTTATAATTTAACTATACTTATTATTATATTTTAAAATGTTATTATTGTGTTGGACAATTTAGCTAATAAAAACAATTATAATATGATTTAGCTACAATAATATAATTGTATTATATGTTACTCTTAAAATATGGTTGCCTCAACCATGTTTTCAAAGTCAATCAATCGCATGAATGGGAACTAAAATTGCTTTTAAAAATCTATTTTAATTTTAAGACACAATTCATGTTTTATTTAATTTATGTGATTTGAAACAATAACGTTTTCTTTTTACCACGGATTTTTTATTTATTTTTTTGTAAATTTACTTAATTTTCTTTTTTTTTACGAAAATATACTTTATTTATTTTAAATTATTTTATAATTTCTGTTTCTCTAGAAGGCAAAAAGCATGTGCTTTTTTTAAACTTTCTTTCTTCCTAATGATTGCAACATCAACTTTTGGACATTAAACACATACATCACGGCAGGCTATCATTTGTAATCTGTCAAAAATGGAATACATGGGTGTATACGAATATGATTATTTTGACGACAGCAAGGCAACACGGCAACAAGACGGCATGCTAATTTCTATTTGTGTTTCTGACAATAAACAAATAAATGTTGTCAATGCAATTATAATTTTAAATAAATGAGTGCTTAAAAATTACAATTTCGTTATTTATTTTAAAATTAAAGTATATTTTATATATCATTCTATTGTTGTAGGTTTGTTCGCGCATATGTGTTTCCTCTTTTTTTTGGAGTAAAGCGTATAGAGTAATGACTTTGAATTTAATGTATATGGAGTTCATTTTCGTGTATTGCAATTCTTTTTTATTTGGATACCATTTAGTGCTGAAGTACTCTGCTCCTGGTACTTGCCATTGAACTAGCTATACAGCTTCAATCCTTATGATAGGTCTAATTTCATATGTCTTTGTTCATAAGTTTATTTCTTTTTCTTTCTTGCCTGGGACATGTCATTTAAGATAGATATCATGGAATACAATAGTTTCAAATATTTTGTTGTTTTTAGTAAGTCCTGTTGTAGCGTCCATGCAACAGGGTTTCATTTAGCATTACTGTGTTAATTATTGTTTCCTGAGAAAAGAAGAATTGGCCTGTTATTCACAAAAACAATTGGTTTTACTCTCCTCGTAACCTATTACACCATAAATAAAATTTTTATTTAATCATAAAGCAGAATAGCTTTAGTAAAAACACGCTTAAATAATTTAAAGTGACAGCACTGAAATATAAAGCTTATTATGTCGCTTTTGCATTCTAAATAATCAAGTAGCCATAGCTACAAAACGTCGAATGCAGCTAGCGACACTTACAGTTGCGTTTGTATAATGTATGCTGTGGTAAATGTGTTAAAGCATTAAACAAACTTATGTTTAACAAAATGTTATTAAAGGAAGAGGCTTAATGGCAATTAAGTTAATTGCCTGGTAATTACTAAAAATTAAAAAAAAAAAAAAAGAGAGGGAATAAAAAATATACACCAGCTGTGTACGTCGAAAAATGTATGAGGCCACTTGAAACATTTTGCAATTCCGTAAATGAACAAATGGATAATATATATATATGTATGTATGTATGTATGTGTTAAAGATGTTGCATGTACATTGTACATTTAAAAGCAAAGACTTAAGAACCAAAGTCTGTTTTTAATATTTTAAAAATTTTTGTTTAAAGTGTTTTTTACAATTTCAATTAGTTTTTTTTTCTGTATATTTTTTTTATTTCTCTAAAAAATATTTATTTAATTTTATAAACTTGCGCTCTGCAAACTGCAAATTTTTGTTTGTGTTTTTAATGATAATTGCGTTATAATCATGCCGCGCTGCGTTGCATTATTTCTTGTGCTGTTTTACTGATTTTATTGTTTAGTTTTATGTGTTTTTAAGACTCTTAAAAGGCTGAAGAAAACATTTTTTTGCTCTTATGAGATAAATTTCTCATGCTGCCTTTATTTTTTTTTAATATATATTTTTTTGCTTTAAAATACCAAAGGTTTAAAGATACCTTAAATTCCAAATTCCAGATATAATAACGTTCCGTGTATTGTAAAGTTCAGTTTGAAATTTAGTTTTTCTTGCTTATTTTGCACATTGTTTCTGTTGATTTTGTTATTATTGTTGTTTTTATCGTAATGGCTTGTACTACCAGAGCTGTTATTATTTTGTTGCCATTTTTAATTTTTTTTTTTCATCTTTTTCGTTTGTATTGTGTTGCCATTGTTAAGTTGTTTTAAGTTGCATTCATCCATCCATCCGTCTGTCTATCATTCAGTTCGTCATTTCAGTTTTCTGTTTTTAACTTTATGCGGTGAATGGTTTGTTGAAATTGACTGAGTTACTGTTGCCATTGTCCTATAAGTCTTGACTTTATTTTGTTTTCTTCGTACTTCGTTGTTGTTGCCGATTTTTTTCCTCTTTTTGGTATAAGGCTCTCCTGCAGATAAATCGCTTTTAATATGCTTACTGTTCTTTACACTGTTGCTGAATTGTTCGTTATGTTGGGTTTATTTCTTTTTTTTTGTTTGTTTTTGTTTTGTTTTGATGATGACGATTAATGTGACGACGTCTGATATATGATTGTTTGTTCTTATAATGTCCTGGTTTCTATGATATTGTGCTCATGCTGTTTTGTTTGTTGTCTTCAAACTGTGACCATCATTATTTCTTATAATGAATTTTTTCGGAATTTTTTCCCTTTTTTTTTTGTTAAACTATTCGTCAAATTGAGAAACAATTTTTTTTGTTTGTAATTAATATGAAATATTTACGCTGTCTGATTTTTATGTTTTTCTGAGTAACGTGAAGCCGCCATCAAAACAAAGTTGGCAAGTACAAATGTATCTTAAATAATTAATTTTTAATTTAAATTTTTAAAAGTTATTTTTATGCTCAAAATAAAAATAAAATTTTTATATTTTTTAATCTGTTTCATTGAAAATCATTAAAATCTGCTTACAAATTGCAGCATTAACTACAGATAGCAGCAGCAAACTCTTAAAAAAGAATATTTTCGAATCACCATTTAAAAAACCTAAATTTTACCCTTAAAAATAAAAAAAAAATTTACCCTGGTAAAATTGATTCGAATACATTCGAATCAATACAGTTTTCGTAAAGGTTGTGGTACAGAGGAAGCCGCAGTCAATGTAGTAAATTATATCTGTGATAGTTTGGATAGAGGTTTCAATGGGGTCGCGGTTTATTTTATGGTTTCTCTAAAGCTTTTGACCTGGTTGACCACTCAGTATTAATTTAAAAGCTGGGGTTTTATGGTGTTAGAGTATGTAATTTACAACTATTTACAAGTTTTTTAACAAACAGAAGGCAATATGTCCAGAGAAATAGTTCAGAGAGCCCATTAGTAAGTGTAGAACTTGGAGTTCCTCAGGGAAGTATATTAGGGCCTTTGCTGTTCAATATATATCTTAATGATATTGCTAATCTGGGTTTACATGGCAAAATGTTTATCTATGCAGATGACTTATGTTTGCTCTACCCTTTCAAAGGAGATGTAGTCTTAAAAGTGAATATTGAAAGGGATGCAGCTCTTATGTTAGAGTTTTCAAGATTAAACAAATTAGTGTTAAACCCAAGTAAAACAAAATTTATAAGATTTAGGCCTCAATCAAATCGTAATTTTCAGAATTGCGAAATATTGATAAATGGCGAGAAAATTGTTGAAGTAAAGTCAATCAAGTATTTAGGAATTCATCTTCAGTACAACTTGGGTTGGCAAAACCAAATTAAATATGTCAGTTCGAAAATGTCATCTTACACTTGTTGTTTATGGTTATAAGAAAAACAGTTATTTCAAAAATCTTCAAATTATCCAGAACAAATCCCTCAAAGCTGTATTTAATTTACACAACCGTCACTCCACTTTGTTACTCTACAAAGAAGTTGCCAAAAATGTAGTACCAATATATGGAATTTATAAACAAAACTCTTAATATATGTTTTTAAAGTGCTGCATGGAGAAGGGCCACCATACAATTCGTTTTAACACAAACCAAACCGTTTTTAACACACAATACAATTCAAATCTAAGAATTGCTCTTTTTCCATAAAAAACCACCAAGCAGAGAATTGAACATATCGGTGCTTTGGAATACAACAATTTGCCACAGTACTTAAAAAAAATATGTCAATATCTTCTTTTAAAAACCTTTTAAAAGTTCATTTGTTAAATAATATTGATATGCTTTTAATGTAATTTCATAACTTTACAATGTATTTTGTAAAGTATTGTAATGTATTGTTTTGTATTTACGTAAAAAATTTATTAAAAATTATTTTTAATTAGTGTGCCTTAATTATCACAAAAAACTAATTAAGATGAGTGTTGCCATGCCTGTCTCAAATAAAGCCCTAGTGCCGCTGAGTCTATTTAGTGTCCTTAAAATTTAAAATTTGTTTAATTTTCTTTTAGCTAGTATTTTTTTTTTCTTAAATAGGAACTGTTCCAAGAATCGATAAATCCATTAGTTTAGTAGGGAGTACAATGAATTTTTTTTTAAATCCCAAATATTTCTTTTATTGAAAATATGTATCACATGCGAGTTAAAATAAATATTTTTAAATCAGAACTCTGTGAATGCCTAGATATGTTTCATGTACTCACGATCGCGCTTATACTGAGTGCTATAAGGTACTTGGACTAGTCCTCCGAAGTGCGTTTTTTTTGAAACAAAATGAGGATAAAAGTTGTATTTGAGATTTAGGGTTTCTATGGGTAATTTAAAATTTTAGGAAAATTTTTGAAAATTTCTGTTTTACATTATTTTTACAATTTAATTAATTCTTTTAATTATGTGATCCATAAATATTTCAGTAGGGCAACACAAATGTTATTGAAGCAATAACGATTCAATAATTGCACTTGCTTTTAAATGTAAAAGATTGTGGTGAGATTCTGTCCAAACAATAAATATTTTAAGGAAATTTCTAAACAACTGAAGGTAGATGTGAAAATAGTGCTAAATTAAGACCATTTGGTTTTAACTCCACTTCCATTAGTTATGATGAATGCGAACAAGCAACAAAACGAGAATTACTGTAGACTTCTAAAACTCCCAAATAATTTAAAATTAATAGTAATTTTATCAAAGATATACTTGGAGATAACATAAACTATGTTTTGGGGATTTTTACGGAGAAAAACTTTCAATTCGATTTGCAAAAAAAAATCTAGGCAACCCTGTTGGCACTAACCAAAAATATTTTGGAAAATATTAAAAAAAACATGCATTTTAGCTGATATAAACTTTAAAACTATTTTTTGTTTGCTTTTTTCTTTTTTGTATGAAAAACGTGAGACACTTATTTATTCGATTATACAAAATTTTTAAAGAAAATTTATTCGATATAAAAAACTGCCAAAGCAAAATTTTTTTTCAAAATTATCATTTTTATCATAAGAACATTTCTAAAGAAAATTTATTAATTATTAAATTACTATAAAGAACAAAAATTGTATATTAAGAAATATTTACCGATTAAAATCAATTAAAAAAAAAAAAATATTCGAATAAAAAAGAGATTTATTCGGCTAGAAATTTTTTAACAAAAGTTAATTAACATATATTTTCTAAAATATACTTGATCAATATTAAAAAATTATTTTGTTAAATTTTAAAAGAATTTATTTATAACAAAAAAATTTTTTCGATATAGAAATTTTTTTTGTAAATTATTTGCTGTAAAAACGAAAAATTTTTAAAAAAATTTCTTGAAAAAATTAAGTATTTCAATTAATTAAAGAAATAATTTTAAAAGCATTCCTAGGCGAAATTTCTGTTTTATTTAAGAGTTTTATTGAAAACCCTTATCCTTTTTAGTTTAAAATTATTCGTTCTGTTAACAACTTGTTGTGAGTTAAGTCTGGAATCCGACAGATTAGTTATATAAATATTGTTAAAATCTTTGTAAGTGCTGTGTTTCCATATTTGTTTTCATACATTTATTTAAAATAAATATTTCCATCTTTTGTATATATATACATATATATTCCCGGGAGTCCGCTGGGACACCACCCCCATTTTGGTAAACATTAGTTTCGGCAGTTCATATTCACATATTTGGTAGTAGACACGCGGCAAATTTATTATCGAAAAATATTCGATAAACCAACGTGTATTAATCGTTAAAACATTTTATCAAAATCAATCATTGAGTATTGTGACAATGAGAAAGTTGCGTGAAACTTTTGGGAGGAACAGCGTGCCAACAAAACGCGCTATTTAACGTGTAGTCAATGATTTCGAGGAAAGAGGGTCTGTAGGTGATAGGCCCAAGTATGGACCACAATGTACTGTACGATCAGCTGAAAACATTACTGCTGATCAAGAACGTGTTCAAAACCATTCAACAACCTCAATTCGAAGCTGGTATTCAAAAAACAACTTCGGCTACAATTTTGCACAAGGATTCACAAGATTCAGTTGACACAAGACTTTCTTCCACAAGATCATTTACGCCGCCGTACATATATCAATAGGATGTTGCAGCTGCCCATGACAACCCGGATTTTACTGCGAAACCTGTTTCCACAACAAGTTATTTTAAGAAATGGCGATGTAAATTGGCATTCACGGTCGCCTGATTTAACTGCTCCGGAATTCTGTTTGTGGAGATATCTGAAAAGCAAAGTTTATGGAAACAAACCAGAAACACTTGAGCAGCTCAAACAAAATATTCGTAATAATTGCTGACATTAAATAAAACATTTATCAATATAAGATCCATTCTCTTTAACCAAAAGTTATAAACAAACAACGTAGTACATCTTCCCGGCAGACACCCTGTATTTTGTTGATTTTTATTTTTTAAATTTTGAAGTATTAAAAAATTTTAGCAATAGAAACAACGGGAGCATATTCACAATTATTCTCGTTGTACTTAATACAACATACAATGTGCAAGAGTTTCATTTGCTATTGAAAAAGTCTCACTTAAATGTACTAAATAAACCATTTGTTTCAGTGTATAATAAATTGTCTTTTATACGAGTATGCAGTACCAGCCAGTACTTACAATAATGATCAATTGACATTTGTAAAGATGGTACTTACAAATGTGGCAGTTAAAAACAAGAAAAAAAAAAAACTAAAATATCTACAAAAAAATAAAAGATCAAAGTAAGAGCTGCAGTTAAAAAACAAAAACAAATATTAAGCAAAAGGAAACCCGATCATTTTATAAATTATCTTTAATAAAAAAAAAACGAAAATAAACAGGTTTTCAGCATAAGAAATACAAGACCCATTTTAAGAGGATTGTTATTTGTAGTTGCTGTTGTACAAAGACTGAAATGCCATTTCGTTAAGCTCAAAAGGAAATCCCTGGAGGATGCTTCTTACATTTATTTAAAGTGGAACTACTCTACAGTAACCAAAAACTAAGCGAACTTTAATGAAAGAAACAAAAATAGTTGGTAAAATGTTGACATGTTGTCACATGATGCGATGCAGGAGGGGACGAATGATCTTAAATAAAAAACAAAAATCAAATCCAACTAATAAATTAAGGAATTTAAATAAATAAACTTTAACTTAATTCATTGACGATTAAAGTTGCTTATGTTGAAGTTTGTTTTTTTTTCTCAAGCTTAGCGTAGGTAGATCTACTGTAGTCTTGCTTATTTTAAGTGTTTAATTATTTAAACCGAATTACAACAACAATGTAGCGGGTATAGTCCAAAGTGACCATATTTTTATTTAAACTTTTAAAGGAATTATTATCAGGAATCTATTTTTTTTTAATATAAAAATCCTTGGCCCAGGATCATAACCATTTCTATATTATACTTTGCGAACTATAAAGTACACTTTTGTATACTCTGGACAAGTAAAATTATAATATAAACATAAAAGTCTGTTTTATGAATCTGAATTATAAAATCGTCTAAAGTTATCTTTAACTGACGCAATACCAACTATATTAAACAACAACATTCCTAGAATCTATATTCTACTTTTTTCACAAATTTCACAAAATAGTTTCAGCTTTAAAAATGCTACAAATTATGAGATTTTATTTATTTAAGCTGTAAATCAATTAAAGCTGACTCAACTTAAAATAAAGAGTGGACAAATTTGAGGTTAGAAAGTTAATTGGTTTCAGCACAAACATTTTTTGGCAGCTTCAGTTTTATTGATATCAATGTAAAGTAGAAATGTGGGAATTTTTAATGGAATATGATGTTAGGCAAATATGTACCTCTAGCAAGTCGGCAGACTTCCGCTCTTTTCATTTTGAAGCCCATTCACAACCAAGCTTCGCTTATCTCATCAATGTTTGTCACTTGTTTGTGGGTTGCTGTCTTTCAGAGAAAATACTCCAGCGGCTTTTATCACAAGAACGAGGCGGCTAATTGACATTGCCAAATCGAGCCTATTTGTTGATTTATTGAGACCCATATGCGGCAATAATGTTTGTTTACAAAACTGCTTAATTAAAAATGAGTACAGATAACTAAAGATGATTTAGTTCTAAAATACGTTGTTTTCGTATTTTTTCAAATAGCCAATTAATACTAAAGTTTCGAAGCAAACAATGGTCGTTCGGCTTTAATTATTGAAGAGCTGAGCTTTATAAAGGTGTGCAAATGAAGATCTCTATACAAATTATTACACCAAGTTGTTCTAGTGATACCCAATTATAAGAAACGTCGAAAAGTTAATGTCCCAGGCTTGTTAATTCAACACTTTGGCGTGCAGCGGCTTTGTTTGCATCACTACGACCACCATTATTCTTTGTTTAAGGGTGTAACGTTCCACGCTTAAAATTTTCTAACTTTTTACTAAATAAATGTAGATGATCGCTCAGCTCTAGATATTTAATCATTTGATAAACAATTTACTTCATAAACTTAAATTTAGTTTAATATTTTTAAAATAATTTTAATATTTTTAAAATAAATTAAAAAAAAACACACAAGATCTATTAATTATTTCAGCTTGAATTCACAATTTTTTAATAAAGCTATATCAAAAGCTTTATTTTATTCTTTTAACACTAAAAATTAAACCATTAATTTGAAAAACTAAAATTCACAATTGAAAACTAAAAAATATTTTTTGATGTTTGCTGCAGTTACACGTTCAATATTTTGTATGATCAAATTGATTAACTGATATACTATTTGACAATTTTCATTTAAATTTAAAAATTGTGATAATGCCTGCATAACGTTTAAAAGACAATCTTCATTTTAGAATGCCGTTATCAAGGAAAAATAATTTTATTTATTGTTTAACTGAGACATGTTATTATTTTTAAACTAAACCCAAATTTGCTATTTTATTTCAACACATGACTTTAAATAAAATTTTAATAAATAAAACTTAAGTGCTAGCGTATTATGACTTGAATAGTAGAAATGAAACGTGTGCTCTTTGTCAGAAATAGGTCTGTTCATGCATAACAGAGAAACTAAAATGCCAAGTTTAATTACTTACTTATTACTTACTCAGAAAAAATGTTTACAAGTGTAATTTTCAAAGAAAAATCGTCTTTTATAAAAATAAACGTTTTTGACGATTTTCTTAAACAAGCTGACAACTCTGTTTAATCCAAATGTCCGAAATGATACAAATATTTTGGTTAATTAATGCTCTCATAATGTACGATTTAAATAAATAGCAAGATAAAACTCAAAGTATAAATATTCATAAGATTTATTATTTTTTGGCTATCGAGAGCTTCGTATGTTAAAAATATCTGATGACATCATACTAACTAAATGATCTTGCCTCGACAAAAAAAAACGCAAGACAAAAGAAAACAAGTAGATACCGACAATCATTAATACATTTATTTCTATTAATTTTATTAAAAATTCAAAATGTTAATTTTAATTTTTTTTTTTTTTATTTTATTTGTATGTTAGAGTTCGTCGTTGTGTCGTATGTGCTTGAATTATTAGCTTTTGATACGTATTGACTTTCAAACAAATCCGTTTAATGGTTTGTTTGATTTGTTTCAATCGCTTTTTATTTGTGTTTTTTTTTTAATCTAAATGGTGTTATAAAATAGTTAAATTTATTATTTCTTTTTTCACTTTGAAGCCTTAATATCTTAATTATATTTTATTATTTTTCGAGTCTAAAAATTCGTTTAATATTTTCTTCTTTATTCGAACAAGATCAGTTAATTAATGGGGTTTTACCAAAATGCAAAAAATTAAATAAAAATGTGCTTTTGCTAATATAAACTATTGGAGAAATGATTTGAGAATTTTAGCAATGATATTGAAAACATTAAATTCATATTATAAAATAACCTTCAAATAACATGATACTCTTTCTCAAAATAAGAACTTTTACTTTTATCTGAACAACTGTTTCATTATGTTTTATACACTTGAAGTCATATTTATATCGAAATATGTGTTATAATCTCTTTATTATATCATTATTATACATTTACAGATTAATTTGTTTAAAAAAAAGTACATAAGTTCAAACCCCGCACTATATAAAAAGCTAAGTTGTAGTCAAACAATTAAAGGCTCCAAATAAGTCTTATTTCTTAAAATTTGGCACTAATGAAAGAACTAAATCATGTTTGATTGTCATCCAGCAGCTATTGGCAAATACTTTTTATTTTGTTATGGAAAATATGCAAATTTTCCAAGAAAGCTTTGAGGTTTGTAGAGATTTGCAGATTAACAAATTTAAAAAAATAATTCCTGGGACTACATAAAGAGCTAAGTTGTTCTCAGACAATTAAATGCTCCAAATAAAAAAACTCTAATTTCTTAAAATTTAGCACTAATGCCCATCCTTCCAGCCGCATTTTTCAAATGTCATAAAGAAAAAACCGTAAATTTTCCACCAAATCTACAAGGTTTGTTATGACAACTCTAACCAAGTTTGAATTTTTTTTAAATTACTTTCTTAGAACATATTGTTACGTTTATAGCTTTTATAAACGTTTTGTTGTTACCGAGATCTTTATTGCAAAATAAATAACACTAGATATTAGAGTTTTCAAATTAAGTACAAGTTTATTTACACAATGCAAGTCTTTACTTCACGAGGTTTATGTTTTAACTGACTAACTAACCACTCAGATGCTGTCTTTTATATTTGTCCGCTAAAGGTCTACAAAAATAAGAAATTTTCTACTTCCTTTGTATCACATTTCGTCGTTGCTATGTTACTCATTCAATGTATAGGCGCCTGCTGGTCCATGTGTATTTTTGTTTTTATGCTATTAAAGTCTCTTCATCGAATTTATTTTAAGATATAGATAGTTGTTGTTTTCTTGCGTGTATGAGTGTTCCTAGAAAACTATGCAGTTAATAACCAGAAAGTAGTTGCTGTCTTACGTGTGTGTGTACGTGTTCTACGCAGTTTGTAACTAGAAAGTTGTTGTTGTCTTGCGTGTATTAGTGTTTTTAGAAAACTTAGTAAACAGCATGCCCAGTTATTTTGTTTACTTTGTTACGTAATTATTTTCTTTCTTTTAAAACTTAAGCAAGATACATCAGTAACAATATTTCCAAGGATGGAGTTGTCATCCATTAATGAAGGTTTTGTTTAATGAAGGTTTTGGTTTGTTGTATGCAAGAAATTTTACAATGTCAAAAATCAATCTAAAATAAATTTATTTAAAATATGGTATTAAAATTCGAGAGTCTCATTCTTTTATCTAGATATATAATACCCATCCCCAGTATTTATATAGCGTCACTATTGCCATGAATATTTTTTTGAAGCCGGATAAAATTTTCAAAAGCTTTAACCATCGAACGAATTTTTTACTTCTTTCACTTTTTGTCATTTAAAGTTACTCTAGCAAGCATTTAGTCGCCAATAAATAGATTGAGGCATTTACACACTTTAAAAATTTACTTTCAAAAAAAGTCAGTAATCAGACAATTGCTTAGCGCTGAGGCAAATTTAGAGAGTGTCACTATTGCAATGAATACTTTTTCAAAGCCCGGTAAAATTCTCAAAAGCGTTAACAATTAGTCTGGCAAACAATCACCAATGGACGCTTAGCTTAACGCTTTTACACACTTCTACAGTTGCTTTGTGTGGTTTTATCATCTGGCGGCATTTATTTTTTTAAGTTTTCCATGTCTGTTGGTGTTTTCTTTGAGATTTTTTAGGTTTTACAGCAATAACCAAAAACAAAAACAGAAATAAATAAACAAAAATAAATATCAAAAACACAAGCGTCATGTTAGTATAAACTTAAGAAAATAATAAACATTATTATGTGGCTAAATAGTATATATTGTAGCTTTAGTTTCATATTAGAAGGCACTAGTAACTTTTTGGCTTTTGCTAACGAAACGAAAAAGTGTTGAATTTTTAATTTTATAAAATAAATTATGTGTAGTTAGTTCTCTTTTACAATTAGTAAATGATAACATTAAAGCAACACAACTTTCTTTTAGTATAGCAAGCAATTGCTAAAAATTTCGCATGAGGATCTCTTGAAAAGGTGAAATTTTTTTCCTTTAATTTGATTATGAAGGCTTTTTTAACAAGACGTCAATAAATAAAATAAGAATTTTGATTAAGATGATTCAAATTTTTATTTTATTGGCAATTATGAATAAAAAATGATATCTGGTAAATCTTCCTAACGACCACGCTTACAGATGTCGATTCTTTCATCAAAGTTTTAATCACTTTTTTCCTATTTCATTAATCACATAACGGATTTTGAGTTTTAAGGCTGAAATCGCTTCAATTGGTTCCGTATAGACTCTTTCCTTAATACAGCCTCCACAAAAAATAACTCTGCATCCATGTTTAATATCTTAACTAAAGATTTAGTTAATCTTCAACTAAAAAAAGGTCCGAAAAATGTTGGTACACAATTATTTATCATATCCGAAAGTATAAAAATGAAAAATTTTCAAATCAAAGTTTAACGAGTAAAACGTTTTTATAAATGCAGGTGCTTCGATGACGAAATTTTTTTAAGCAAATTGTTACCCAAATGTATCTAAATTAGTTTTTGTCTGTTTTAATTATATACTTTTATATTATTACCTTTATTCCTTTTAGTAATCGTTTTTTTATTTTCAGTTCTTCTATTAGAAAGTTATAACACAGCACTTTAGATTTTTTAATTAAATTAAACGATTTAATTACTTTCAATACACATGAAATAAACACGATGGTAACTTTGTTGTCTTTACTCACTCATGACTCAACTTGAATTGATTCATTTGCCCAGCAAGTGGTGCTTATAAGTGTATTATGAGTATAGTTGTTTTAAGTGGTTATCGCATATATCGGGTTTCATTTGACATTTAGTTTTTTGATGTATTCGTAATAGATGCATTGGCAATTGTTACAATGAGTTTAATGTCGTACAAAATTCTCATTAAAATAATTAAAATCCACAATGAAAATTTAAATTCCACAATGAAAAACTTTGTTGTCTTTACTCACTGATGATTCAACTTGAACTAATTCGTTTTTCTAGCAAGTGGTGCTTATATAGTTGCTTTAATTGGTTCTCGTCTATACAAGATTATTCTACTTTAACATTACCCCATATTGTTGTTGTTATTATCATTCAGTTTGAGCACCTGCTTGGCCTGCTTGTTTTGTTCTGTGTTAGTTGTTTTTGGTTTCCATGGTTACTTATTTCGTAGAATTTCTTACACGCATGTTGTTGTTGTCTTGTATACATAAAATTTCTTAGAAAACTACGCAGTTTGTAATATGCACAGTGGGTCATTTTCTGTTTTTTTTTACCGTTAATTATTTTCTTTTAAAACTTAAGAAATCATCTTCGTCACAATGTGCATTTAAAAGATAGTTTTAAATTAAAGTCAGCTGTTTCGAAAACTTTGCGAAAATCCCTTTAGTATCATCATTCATCTTTAAAGATTTACTTCACACATTTCATTTTCGTTTAATACGTTCACTAAACTATAAGATTATTTATTTGGCTTTTTAATTCGTTCATGTTGTTAAGACAACGTTTCAAAATGTTTTCTTATGTCAGGCCTGCTCAAAAAAAAATACGTTTATTACTTTTGTCACAGCGCTTAAAAAATCTTTTGCGGTTTGCTTTTTTTACTTTTATCTTTCTATTAATCAATTTTTTACTATGAAAATGCCTTAAAAGCAAAAGTAATTTTTTCTATTTAAAGAGTGTTGTTAATACTTTTTAGGCAAAACCGTAGTCAATAAAAATAAAAAATAATTGTTTTATCAAAATATGTTTAAACAATAATAAAGGTAATAAATAAACACGTTTTTAACTTTCGGTTAATAATTTAATTATTTATGTTAAATATTTCATTTAATTTTTTTAGTTGATACTAAGTTGCAGTACCTAAGAAACTTGGAGTGTTCAAGAAGCTTCTTTTTAAATTCATTAATATATTTTTAAATTCAATTTTATTTACTTATTTTATATTTTTATGCTAAATCAAGGGAAATATTTTTTTAATATATATTTGGACCCGAGGTCATTCATGTCTTTTCAAATAAAACTCTCTCTCTCTTTTTGTTTTATTAAATATTATTTAGGAATCTGGATGTATCAAACACCTTTGGTGTTCTTCATCAGCAACTAAAAAAACAAAATCTATAACGAACAACAACACACACAAAAGATAAATATAAATATAAAAATACAAAAAACATCTAATTATTGTTGTGTTACAGTGAGGATTAAGGGTATTAAAATGTAATGGGTTAAAAAAAAATTGAAGCAGCAGCAGCTGAAAATTGGTAACAAATTATAATACTAAAAGCTTTAACTCAATTATTACGATTTTATTTTGATATTCTGTAAACTCTGTATTTTTTAATAAAATAAATTTATTTAAAGGTTCTTCGAAATATTAAGTACCTTAATTTTAACGCATTTTTTTTTGCGTACCTTTTTAATAAAAATTATTTTCATATGTCACAAAAATGATTTATTATAAAACATATTTTTCAGCAATTGATGGGATTTAAAATATTATTATTTTCAAACACTCATTCTTTTGGCACGAGAGGTTTTCAACAGTCGATGGTTTTTAAGTACTTTTAGTTTCTTCTTTTAAAAAGTTATTTGTTACCCGTTTATATATTTTCTATTAAGTATTAATATTTTTACAAAACGTGTTATTTAACTCCAAATTGTACCAAATACTTTAGTTTTAGTAACTTATTGTTAAAAAAAAATTCACAAATAATTTTTCTCAAAACGTTTGTTTTAAAAGTAATATTCAAGTTAAAACTACATTTTATTTAAGTAAAGTTTTAGGCTATGGTCTAGCCTATTCTTTAAGAAAAGCTCTGTATTAAACATAACTAAAACACCTTTTTTATAAAAAATATCTTTTTTTTTACATCAAACAAAATTTTTTATCAAAAGTGTTTGTTCAAAGCTGTTTCTTTCATTAAAAAAAATTATTTGCTAAATAAAGATTTTTAGTTTTTTTTTAAAAAACACAATTTTACCAATTAATCTATTTACTATGTAGAAACTTTTAGTAATATTATTATTTTTTTTTAACATTTAAAATTTATTTATTTATTTTTTTGTATAATTCCTGTACAACAAACTAAGTATATGATATAGTCTAATCTTATTTTCATATTACATACAAATTAAAATTTACATAAAATAATTAATGGAAAAAGTTCAATAAAAATTTAAAGAAACTATTAGCATTGCATTGCATTAGAATTGCAGACTGGGTAGCGAATTGTTGCCAAGGCGAGCGACACTCAGACACTAGATGTCTATGGTGGTGTATTTTTTCCAAAAAATAATTCAGGATTTAATTATAAATTATTTTATGCAATAAAATCAGAGTGAGAATATTTTTTAAGACTTAGATAAAGGGTCCGGCATCTAACGTTTTTTTTTCAACTAGTGCTTATTTCGTTAATGAATAAGTGAATAAAATTTACAATTAGGAAAGAAATAGAACACATTCTACCCTACCGTAGTGCATTAATAATACGAAACTAAAATACAATCGTAATTAATTGGCACCAAAAATGTTCCAAACATCCCAGAAATATAATTAACGTTTTTTGTTCAACTAGTGCTTATTTTGTGAATGGTAACACTTAGCTCATGTTTGATGTGATATATAATTAGTTTTATTCTTCCGCTGAAGGTTGTGTATACGCTTGAACAAAGCTGGGAAATACTGTGACATTACTTTGAAAATCATCGTAATGTTGCAGAATGTGGAAGATTTTGGAAGAAGAGAAGCACCGTCAGCTCCCTATGTTCATTATCTTGTGAAAAAAGTGAAAGAAACTGGCACCCACAACAATAAACCAAAGCGTGTAAAGCCAAAAACAGTGCGTACAGCCAAGAATATTGCTGCTGTGGCAGAAAGTAGGAGTGAAGCACCATCAACAACAATTCACCGTCGTTGTCAACAATTAAACATTTCAGAGACGTCATTGAGACGAATTTTGCATAAAGACCTTGGTATGACGCTATACAAAGTCCAATTGGTTCAGGAGTTGAAGCTAAGTTAAATTTTAAATAAAATATTGAAAAAAATTTTAGCTCATAATAGAGTTCTAAATTAGAATTTATTAAAACCCTACAAACAAAGTAAGTAAAATTTCTTGTAAGAATGTTAACTGGCATATAAAACTTTCAAAAACCGATTTTTATTCCAAAAGATTTGGCAGCGTAATTTATACTCGCCAGATATGCGTTTTCGCTTCGCTAAGTGGGCCTTCGATCGACTTACAGCAGATGCCGATTTTGCAAAAAAAACTCATCTTTTCAGCTGAAGCTCATTTTGATCTTGGCGGGTATGTAAACAAGCAAAATTGTCGCATTTGGGGCATAGAAAACCCGCACGGATGCCTTGAAAAGCTGACGCACCCAAAACGAGTCACTGTTTGGTACGGATTTTAGTCCAGAGGCACAATTGGGCCATTTTTCTTCGAAAATGAGCAAGGAGTGGCCGTTACAGTCAATGGTGATCGTTATCGAGCCATGTTGAATGAATTTTTGTTCCCAAAAATTGAAGAGGAGGATATTGGTAACATTTGGTTTCCACAGGACGGCGCTACGTGCCACACAGTCGAAGTTACACTCGATGTTTTGTGCCCTATTTTTGAACATTGCATTATTAGCCGCAGAGATGATGTCGTTTGGCCACCTCGGAGCCGTGGGGTGCCGTGAAAGATAAGTGTTACGCCGACAATCCAAACACAATTGACGCTTTAAGGAACAATATTCGTGAAGCCATTGGTGAAATACACCAATGGCTTCACGATAATGTGCTTAAATATTGGACCGATTATGTAGGCTACTGCATGGCAGCCATTTGAATGAAATTGTTTTCCATTTTTAGCCGGAAGGATTATACTTTCAAATAAAAAAAGAAATTTGAGAAAATATTCAGAAGTTCTATTTATAGCATTTAAGACAAAAAAAAGTTATTTGGCGGACCCTTTAGTTAACACCGTACAGAATTTTGGAAACAAAGAGAACATAAACAAATCTACGCAAATCATATGTGCAACTGATAATATTGTTAAATAAAATAAATAATAATAAATAAATAAACTAATAAGTTAGTAAATTTCTTTTACTAATTGAGTCACAGTTACCAAATAATTCACAACGTTGCAGTAAGGAAGGAATTAAATTTGATTTGGCTAGCAAGGAATGAAATATTAGGTGGACCATAGAGCTTTTAACTCTAAATATATATGGACCGCCAAAACGTTTACTTGTCCATGTCAAGTGATGGTTGAAAATTATGCCTAGGTTTTTTGCCTTATTAACAATTTTAAATTTCCTATTATTCAAAACAATATCTCCTGAAAAGATAGATAACAGATATCTTTTGCCTCTTATAGATTTATTAGGATTTAAGTCCATTCAAACAAGCCTAGTGATAAATTTAATTGAAATCATTATTTACATTTAATAAATCCAGTGGAAATATTCCCAGCTGTGGAACTTAAAGTGAGTCACATGTTGCATTTTGAAAGCACTGTTGGCAAATCATTCATATATATTAAAAATAATAGTAGTTCTAGAATGAAACTCCCCTGATAAGTGATTTTCGTTTAAATAAACCGACTGTATACAATTTGAGAGGTATGAATCAATAACTTTGATTGATGTGTCCGCAATCTAAATAAGTTTTTTAGTTAATATGTTATAATCTTCTACCGTGCAATGCCTCAGAGTGGCACCAAGAAATATATGTTTCTATTTTTCACATTCTGTCGAATGTTTTCATTTATTTCGGCGAAGGCCGACTATGTAGTGGCCTCTCTTGATACAATATTTTTTCTAAAACTTTCGATAGAAATCACAGTACGACAATTGGTCTGTATTTATCATTTGCTTTGGGTAGTGCAATTTTTGGTGGTACAATTTTTTCATGTTGCCATACTCACGGAAGGTAGGGGAACGTAGTAGCATAATATGATTATTAAAGATACATGTAAGAGAGAATCAGGGATAATATTCTATATTATAAGTCCCTATAGCATTTGATTTTATTTAAAAAAAAACACGTTTTCATTACATCATGTTAAGACATACAGGAAAGCCGAAAATGATCACCAATGACTCCATCAACAGAAATTTTCCCGTCCGTGGAAAGTTTTAAAAATTTAGATTTTATTTTATTATAAGAATGCTCGATCAATGCCAATATCAATCTCACGATTAGTATTCCATATTTGGCGAGTATTAATTACGCTGCCAAATCTTTTAGAATAAAAATAGGTTTTTGAAAGTTTTATATGCCAGTAAGAATGTTTTACTAGACATTTTACTTAAATTCTAGTTTACGACTCTATTATGAGCTAAAATTTACTTCAATATTTTACTTTTAATAAATATCTTTTTTTCTTTTTAACGATCTTTTTATATAAAAATTTTTATTTTTTCCTGAAGAAGCTTTCCAAAGGAAAGCGAAATATCGAAAAGAAAAAAATATATAAAAAAGATTGTTAAAAAGAAAAAAAGATATTTATTAAACATAAATAAATAAGATCGTTTAAAAAAACTATAAAAATCTTCAATATTTTATTTAAAATTTAACCTGGTAAAGCAACGATTATTCGTAACTGCCATAAACAAACTTTTATTTTTCATATGTAGACTTATTTATTGATATATTAACTTAATATCTCATTTTCATACATACATATATGTACGTATACACGTATGTGTATGTAATATATGTATGTATATATTTCTGAAATGCGAATAAAATCAGCTCGTAAATAAAGGTCTTAAAACAAAACAAAAATACTGCCAGAGAACAATGAACTTGTGCACATGCGCGTGCTTTATAAACTTTAGTTTTTTTTAAAAACAACAACAACAACAACTACAACAGCAACAACGCAGAGACTTTGTTTTATAGTTTTCGATTTCAGCCAAAATGTGCACTAAAAAGGGAAATGGATATTCATATGTTCTACTCCATAAATAAACAGGATTTTCAAGTGCTTGTATACCAAAGTGAACGAACAACGTGTGTATCTGTAAGATATTGTTGCAGGTGCGTAAATAAATGGAATCAAAAAGGTGTCTGCATATTTTAAAGACAATGTATACAAAAAGCAAATATAAAAAATAAATGCACTTTAATAATAATACTCGTCCAAAGGCCGACAAAAACAACAAACAACAAACAACCAACATTAAAATCGCATTTTGTTTAGTTTTTTTTTTTTCTTTTTCTTTAAAACATAAATTATCCATTACAATAAGAAATATTCCATTGTTTCAGTATAATCAACTATTTAATATTTTTTTTGTGTATGCAGATACGTATAACAAATTTGTTTTTATGGTGTTGAATATGCTGCAAAATCAATATGATGTTAGTTTGAGCAGTTCACAAAATAAACAAACTTATATAATTTTTTTTGTAAATCATTTCGTAGCAACTTTTGTAAAGTGTTTGTAAAATTATCAACAACAACAAGTTCTACGTCCTACAAGTTAAATACCCTAATATGCTAAATATTTGAAATACATTTATTTATTATAATTTTTTATTTATAATATCAAAGCTTATTTTTTCTGATGTTTGTTGCTCAAATACTTGTGACGACAGATCATATATAGAAACTTATGTAGAT
Organism: Trichopoda pennipes; assembly: GCA_030448955.1. Classification (NCBI taxonomy): domain Eukaryota; kingdom Metazoa; phylum Arthropoda; class Insecta; order Diptera; family Tachinidae; genus Trichopoda; species Trichopoda pennipes. Next base: position 3,835,315 of record JASKUP010000023.1, read on the forward strand.
TAAAAATCCCAATGCATGCTTTTTAACATATTCGGCCGGAAGAGCACTAAAGATACTAATAGTACTAAAAATGGAAAAAAAACACTAAACTCAAGCCTATTTTCGATGTTAATAACAAAATTATTCGCCAGCCAACATAAATCAACACAAGAAATTAATGTTTAACATTTTTGCAAACTTAACAAATAAACTTGATAATAAGATGGATTTTTGAGCTTTTTAATACAAAATGGCTATCGTTAGAAAAGTTGCTAGCACAAGCCAGTAAACGGTTTTTAAAAGCGACTTTTAATCGTCTAGAAATAAATATTTTTAAAATGAAGTTTTTTAACTTAAACTACTTTTCGAAAAAGTACTATTGTTAAGAGTACTTTTTGAAAAACCACTGTTAACAGTAATAATTGTAAAAGTATTTTTGTACAATTTAAAAAAAAAGTGTTTTATAAAATACGACACTTTTTTGTTAAGAATATATTTGGCGTCTTTTTCAATACATACATTTTTATTTATTTTTTTTTTCGAACGCTACTGTAGCCAGTTTATAAATTTATAATTATTGATTTTTAAATTTATTTACTTTTAATAAATAAATTTTTTTCATATATAGAATACTGCAGCAACGAATTTTAACCTTTTTAACTAAAACTTAAAAGTTAGATTTATAAAAGGTTTTTCAACTAGAAGTTTATTTTCTAAAACAAAATAAAACAAAACAATTTAGATTAAGATGATTAAAATTTTTATTGTATTTATAAAGAGAAAAGTTCGATAATTGTGAATGAAAAATTATGTCTTGTAAATACCCACCACGGCCACGCTGAAAGATGTCCATTCTTTCATCAAAGTTTTTAATCACTTTTTAGCCAAATGGCGCTCCTATTTCGCTAATCACACCAATGATTTTGAGTTTTACGGCTGAAATCGATTCGATTGACTCCGTATACATTCTGTCCCTAACACAGTCCCACAAAAAATAATCTAGTGGTGTTAAAAAACACGATCTGGCTGGGCGCTTAACTGCTGATTGTCGTGAAATTATGCGATCAGGCAATTTGGTTTGCAATAATTTAATCGTTTCATTGGCTGTATGACATGTGGGATCGTATTGTTGAAACCTCATGACAGTGATATCCACGTCCTCAATAATAGGGCAAAAATAAGTTTTTAGCAACTCGCTATAGGGTGATCCATTAATCGTTACCGCATTTCCAGCCTCATCTTCCAAAAAAAAAAGAAACGGTCCAATCACGCCTCCAGACCACATAGTAAACTGTACAGTGACACAGTGGCTTCTTAATAATCACTCTAGGTTTTTCAGAAGCCTAAATGCGGCAGTTTTGCTTGTTAACATACCCTGACAAGTGTGAAAAATGATTTTTTTTAAAAAGAACCAGCCGGTTGTTTCTGAATAAATAGAGCGAATCTATGACGATGTGAATTGTCGTTCGGCCGGCTTCAATTCCTGCACCAGTAGAACCTTGTAAGGCTTCAAAGTCAAATCATCATGCAAAATTCGCGATATGGTGGTTTTGGTTTTAATTCCAATTGCCCTTGCAGCTAGGAATGACCTGCTGCTAGAATTTGTCCTCGGCTTCCTAGGGCGTGAATGACGTTGCTTTTCATTCTATAGAGGTTTGACCACCATCTGATTAGGGCTTCCCCCCGGGGGCACATGATAGTCTTTTTGGACCTACTATTCGATTTAGACTGATGTCTTGCGGAGTAAAAGGGAGCCTAGGCCCCTCAAAGGCTAGTAAGAGTCACCTGGACAATCCAATATATTTCCACGGGAATCAGTGGCCCGCGGAGTTCCGTTATTTGTCTCTTTAGACATTTAACTGTTCTCTGGCTGATTATTGAGGTTGGCCCCTATATGGGAGTATCGTGGTGGCTGTGTGTTTCGAGACCCTCGTGAGGGTTTGTGGGTCGGATCATTCATAATGAACACAATGAATGGTTCAGGTGCAGTGAGTATGAATGCTGTCGTGTTCTTAATTATATTAAGCTTCATGCGTTCTGGACCAGGAGTTGGAAAGTCTCCAACTGTTTAGCAAGGAGTGAAGGCTGCGGCATACTTCGGGCTTTCGAAATTGCTACTAGGAGTGACCGGAGGATATACGTATTCGATGGCCTCCTAGGGCGTGAATGACGTTTGCAAATCATTCAAAGTGGTTTGACCACTATCTGATTATGACTACCTAGGCGGTGCAGATGTAAATCTTATCACGATATAACCCCAATTGTTGAGAACGTCGAGGAATTGACAGACTTTGATCTGCTTCAACACTTCGGCTCACGGCTGCGATGTTTTCAGTTGAACGACCCGGTCGATCGTGCATTGGTGGCCGCACATTTTGTATAGAGCATGTCAACTTAAATATAACGACCAAATTTTTAATAGCCATCTCAGAAGGACAATTATGTTGTCCGAAAATATCACGAATATTATGAAATCTAACTTTAACAGAATCACCATTTTCATAGTGGATATTAATTATATTAATGCGATTTTCGTACGAAATTGAATTCATTGTAATAAATGCTAATTTATCTACTACGAATACGTTAAAAAACTTAATGTCAAAACTATCATGTTGTTGGTGTTGCGACAATTGAAAAGCAAACTACTTGTTGAAAACCCTAAATCACAGAATTCATTGTACCAGAATCAGGGATATGTGTATTTAAAAATACATTTTATTAAAACTGTGCTTTATCACTAACAAAAATAAATGCGAGAATTAAGCAAAGGTGTCATCTTTATACGGAAATGCTCAAAATATTTTTTAAAGCATACTCGTTGTAGACCAAGTACTTTATACTCAAATTATATTTTGTTTTTAAGCCAGCAACTTAACAGTTTTTTAATATTAAAATAAAATTATTTTTAAAACCGCTTCTTCTATTTTAAAAGAATTTTGTTTATCATGTGCTACTATTTTAATATGTCCATTATATACAAACTTTTATTAGGAACTCTTTTTAAAACCAGAGAAAAGATTGATGTTCTACTTACAATTATTTAATGATTCATTATATCTAATCGATTTAAATCATACTAATCAATTTAACAAAAACCTACGCACATTTTTAAAATTATACTTATTGCTCTACTTAGTTAAAATGTGACACGTTCCAAAGCCATAAACCTAAAATGAAAATTAATTTACAATAAACGAATAAATATCATGTTGTGTATCAATCAATATGACAATACATTTTAATTGCATGAAAACTTATACATGTGATTGAGACATTTAAATGATCGAATGACAAACGTTCAAATAAAAAAGCAGCTCTAGAAATTTTTTGAAGACTTCAGAAATTCCGAAATTTTATAGAAATATTTTTCAATACAAATAGCAGACAACATAAATAAACAAATAAAAATAATAAAACAAGTCAAGAAAAAAATATATAAAATTCAAAGCTGAATAAATGAAAATTAAGAATCTTTAGTTAAATTCCATATTTAATTAAAAAGCAAATTAAAAAAAAACATTTTCTCTTAATTAACATGTTTTTTTAACTATTCAAATGTACACAACATTAAAAACAACATTTTCATTTATATAATTTCTAACATTTTATAAAAAAAATAATATTTGTCTGCTGATAAAATAAAAAATCAAAGACCCTCACCCACCCGTCATGTTAACTTGACAGTTGTTGTGTCTAATTGAAATGTAGACCCTCACAAAAATGTTTACAAAAACAATCTGTTTAATCAACAATATATGTGTAGAATTTTTTATTTTTTTTTTTAATTTTTACTAAGAACAATAAACAAATAAAATTGTTCATTTAAAAAACTTATATTGTATTTGAACAAAAAAAAAGAAACTTTTTATGACAATAATCTTGTTTGCTGGTAATAATGCATTTTGCGGTCATAAACTTTATTTGCTGCGGCATTTTGTCAACATTTAATTTCAGTTTTATGTTTTACGTTTTCTATTTTTATACAGTTTTCAATGCTACATGCTGATAGTGTTACAAAAACAAAAATATACGGGTTTACATCAATTACCTGTTTTACAGCATACAAGAAGTATAAAAGAAGTATAAAATGTAATAAGAACTTAACCAGCTATAGTTTGTTGGCTTTATAGCTTTTAAAATGGTTCAACAGTTTCGAACTTGAATCCTTTTTTACTTGAATTCTTAATTATTTTATAATTAATTTTCGAAGATATTTAAACAATGTCATGTTATTTGCATAATATTTTTTAGTAACAAAAATTATACAGTTATTTTCAAAATAACCGATTAGTTTTTTCGAAAACCTCGATTTTTTTTAACTTTTGTAATATATTAAAGTATCCGAAAAAATCTGCCCGTAACTCTAATAAGCTGAAATAATTATTATAATCAATATAGCGAGCTGAGTTTTTTACGCTACAAAAGACTGGGTACCCAACCCAGTGGGCAGCATAACAGTCATGCCATAAAAGGAGAAACTTTCCAAACTTCAAAATATAATTATACAAACTGAGCAATGTCCATGCATCTATATGTTAGAAAATTTAGCTTAAATCCCTAGAGAAGACTTAAACGACGAGAATAATACTTATATGTAAAGGGTTTTTAAACAAGAAGTTTGTTTTCTAAAACCAATATAAAACAAAAAACTTAGATTGAAATGATTTAAATTTTTATTGTGTTATGAAGGGAAAAGTTCGACAATTATGAATGAAAAATGATTTCTGGCAAATGTCCATTCACCATGACCACACTGACATATGTCGATTCTTTCCCTAAAGTTTTTAATCACTTTTTGACGGTCTTATTTTGTTTTTTTTTTTTGTTTTTAAAGAGAAGTAGCACTTCAGGCAACAATGCCTATTTCGCCAAGTACCGTGCTAGATTCTTTACGAAAGGGATAGAGAAGAGATAAGACAGGCGGTGAAAGTAGAAGGATAGTTTTGGAAATTAACTGCCGTATAAAGACAGCACCGTAACCATGCCTTTATCACTAACCCGGCCCACCGATAGTAAATTTTTATTTGTAGTGAAAAAACCAAGGTCTTTGTTGGGAATCGAACCCACAACCCCCGTCTTAACAAAGGGGCAACTTTGTTAATCACATCACGGATTTTGGATTTTAAGGCTCAAATTGATTCGATGATTGGCTCCAGTGGTGTTAAATCACACGATCTGGCTGGCCACTTAACTGTTAATTGTCGTGAAATTATGCGATCGGGAATAAATTTGCAATAAATTGATCATTTCATTGGGTGTGTCAATAATAGGGCCAAAATTAAGTTGTTAGCTTCTCGCGATAGCGTGATCCATTATTCATTACCGCATTTCCACCCTTATCTTGAAAAAACGGCCCGATCTCGCAACCAGAATACATAGCGCACCACATAGTGACACGTTGAGCATGCAAAGGCTTCACAACATTCCCTCGAGGATTATCAGAAGAACAAAAGCGGCAATTTTGGTTGTTGACATACCCTGACAAGGCTTCGTCTGAAAAAATGATTTTTGCAGAAAAACCAGCCGGTTGTTTTGGAATGAATGGAGCGAACGTTTGGTCGGCTTCAATTCCTGCACGAGATAAACTTTGTAAGGCTTCAACGTCAAATCTTTACGGAAAATTTGCCATGTTGTAGTTTTGGATAACCCCAATTGTTGAGAACGTCGAGAAATTGACAAATTTGGATCTGTTTCAACACTGTGACTCACAGCTGCAGTGTTTTCAGTTGAACGACCCAGTCGCACTCGCGTTAGTGTATCGAGCCTGGCGACTGAAATTTGAAGAACAAATTCTTAATAGCGTTCTTAAAAGGATGATTATGTTGACCGAAAATATCACGAATTTTACGAACCACCAATTCATAGTCGATTTTAATTATTTTACAGCGATTTTCTTGCGAAATTTAATTCACTGCAACAATTGCCAATGCAACAATTGAACAACAGACTTCTTGTTGAAAAATCCGATAGCTGCACCATACGGTGATCGGTTTAAATAGCGATCATGTATAGGATACATGGAAACTATTAGGTATTATCTATGTCAATACCAAGTTGCGCGCAAGCCACTTCAACATTTCGCGGAACACAACTGTGCTCATTATTTTTTTTTTTAAAGAGAAGTAGCACTTCAGTCAACAATGCCTATTTAGTCAAGTACCGTGCTACATTCTTTTAGGAAAGGGATAGAGAAGATATAAAACAGATGGTGAAAGTAGAAGGATAGTCGGAAATTAACTGCCGTATAAAGACAGCAACAGCGACCAGTGACTATGCCTTCATCGCTGAGCAGCTCCACCGACAGTCAATTTTTATTTTTGTAGTGAAAAAAAATCAAGGTCTTCGTTGGGAATCGAGCCCACAACCCCCATACTGACAAGCTATTACATTACCTACTATCTTACAGGGGTACCTAATTATGATTATTTTAGATAAGTTCGTTGAAAACTATAGAATGTTTTGTATAGAGGTAAGGAATTTTGAAATAAAATAAAACAGAGATGAATTTTTTAAATTGACTTGAAGTTTACTTTATTTGAAAATCTATCAATGTAAAATTGCTGGTAGATGTCAATTCAGGGGTACGAAGTGCGAAACTATGTGGTTATAAACGTTTCCTTTAATAGATATGTGACATGTTGCGGCGTCTTGTTGAAACCACAGCTACTGCACAACATGCTTGTTCAATTAATAAATAGCAACTGTAATTATGGCTCTAGAGCGGCAACTATTGATCATTCCATCCTTACTTCAGGATTATCAGCACTCCAAGAGCGACAATTTTGTTAACAAACAAAATTCGCTTATGAAATCAAGATCGGGTATTTCGAATAGGACCATGATTTTCAATATAAATCCGCACATTTGGAAGCGTTGTTCAGGCGGCAGTACATTGTTGAGACTAATCAGCAACTGACAAAATAGCCGCCAGTTAGAAGACATTCTATACCTCTATAAAAAAACATCCATTCCTTAGTACTTTTGTTGTTTCCAACAAGATAATTCATTTAAAGGTGTGTTTTGTATATACAGTGAACGGCAGGTGATTGTGAAATTTAAGCTTCCAATATAAGCATCTCTTATCTATTTTTCTGTAATTTTTTAATAAAGTTTATGGTACCAGTAAAAAAATTTATAAAATTATTAAGATATTTTGAAGAATTTATAACAAGAAAATTATATTTGGAAAATTTCCTTGCAATCGATTGGCTGAATTATCACTTTCAATTTTCTTAACACATCTGCTTAAAAAATGAAATACTTAAAGCCCTCTTACAAGAAGTGGATTTGTCACAAAAATGGCTAAGAAGCTATTCTTATTCTCTATAAGTAGGTGAAAGTAATTTCCTTGCAGCAGAAGGAATTGCTTAAGATCTCAGTTTATTGTCTTGAAATTAAAAACGAACATTTTTATTAATTTATTTTTCATTACCACAAATCGCAGTATAGAATATTTCACTCACTGGCATTTTGCTAATCATTAACATTTTCAAAATTCGCCCTGTTAAATGTTCAAATTCTAGGTTCCAATAGGCCAACAATTACATGATTTGAAAGAACAATTTGAATATCTAGTTGCATTTCAAGAAATTATTTTTTTATTTAACCGTAAAATGGGGCTTTAATGTTTAATGAATGTTTTTTTTGTTCTCCCCCTCCTTCTAAACGTTCTCATACTTTATTTTAACAATTCATTGAAAAGGGGCAGGGGCGTAAATGCACAGAGAAACATTGAGGACTCATGACTTTTACTTGTTTTCATTTCTGTAAAGTGGTTTTGTTTTTAATTTTTTGCGGCTTTATTTGTCGATAGTGATTCCACATGAAAAGTGTCAAACGCCGCTGAACATATTATTGTGATGTTGTTTATTGTTGTTGGTGTTATTGCAATAAATTGTGTTGTTGAGTCTCTTTTTATTATTATATTTTGTTGCGCTCTATACACCGCCAAGACATGACATTTAATGTCTATCTCGTATCTCTTTTTATGTTTGTTTTTTTTTTTTTGGTTTTTGTAGGCCTGATTAAATTCTTTGTTAGAAATACAAGAATTTTGTTGTTGAAATTTTTGCTTTTTTTGTTTACAGGTACATATTTATTTAACAAAATAAAACTAAAACATAAAGTATACCTACATACACCATACATACATATACATATGTATATATATATATATATATATATATATTATATGGGCGTTTATATAAAAGTGTAGTCAAAATTTGTTTGATTTCTATTGAAAAAAACAAATAAAGAAACAAAACTTTTGATTTGTGTTATTTAAAAGTTTATCATATGCGCGCTTGTGTATCTCCCTGTTGTTGTGCTTCATTTTAAGTTGTAAGATTTTTCTTTATATTTACTAAACTTTTTAATGATTGATAGTTAAATATTTGATCTTTAAATAATGGGGTCATTATTCAAATACAAATGTAAGAAATTTTTAAACGGAAAATTATTTTTTAAATTTTTATTCAAAGTTAAAGGAATTAAATCGTTTTTTTATCTGAAAATTTTTTTAAAAATATTTTTATTTTCTTTTTACTTAAGTCACCTAAGAGTTAATCGAATAAAAAGTATTTCTAAATATAATCCATTATTTCTGCCTCTTTTTAAGTTGACTACATTCTATATACTATAAATCTAAAGAAGCACCTACTAGAAAGATGTTAAAAAAAACAAATCTCAATTAAATGTACAAAACATTAAAACATAAAAGCAATAATGAACTAACTCCATTATCAAACATTATTAAAATAATCGACAAATATAGGGTTTTTTAACAAAAAGTTTGTTTTCTAAAACAAAATAAAACAAACAATTTAGATTAAGATAATTCAAATTGTTATTGTATTAAGAAGAGAAAAGTTCGGCAATTATGATTAAAAAATTGTATAGGGTCCGCCAAATAATTTTTTTTTGTTTTAAATGCTGTAAACAAAACTACACAGCTTCAGCTGTGTGGCACATAGCGCCTTTCTGTTGAAACCAAATGTTGCCAACATCCTCCTTTTCAATTTTTGTGAACAAAAATTCGTTCAACATGGCCCGATAACGATCGCCATTGACTGCAACGGCCACTCCTGAAAAATGGTCCCATTATGCCTCCGGACCAAAATCCGCACCAAACAGTGACTCGTTTTGGGTGCGTCGGCTTTACAATGTACGCGTGCGGGTTTTCTGTGCCCCAAATGTGCCAATTTTTCAAAATCGGCATCTTCTGTAAGTCGATTGCAAGCCCACTTATCGAAGCGTTGTTCAAGCGTATACACAACCATATTCGTTTAGCGGAGGGATAAAACTAATTATCTGTCAAATCAAACATGAGCTAAATATTACCATTCACGTTCCCTCCCCTACCCGGGGGGCACATTTATCGCTCTTTATAGAATACTTGACTGTCTAGACCTGTGCTGCTGGAGTACAAGGGAGCCCAGTCCACTGAAATCAGCAGGGGTACAATTGGAAGCTCCACGTTATTTCCATGGGAATCAGTGAGCCCCAGAGTTCCGCTATTTGTCTCTTTAGGCATTTAGCTGTGTTCTGGCTGATTATTGAGGTTGGCCCTTCGGGAGTATCGTGGTGGTTGTGCCTTTGCGGCCCAATACAGGTATTGTTTTATGGTGGCCAGGATCATCTCACCTTTAATTACACCCACTGGTGAATGATCCAAATCCAGTGAGCATGCTAGTCATGTGTTCTGGACAGGAGTTGAATAGTCTACAGCTCTTCAGTAAGGAGTAGTGGTTTGCAGCCCTGCTCTGGAACCGCCTAAATTGCAAGTAGGAAGGAACTGTTGCTAGAATTAGTCTTCGGCCTCCTAGGGCATGAGTGGCGCTGCTTTTCACTCACAGTCGTTTGACCACCATCTGATTAAGGCCCAAGGAAAGGTGCAGATGCAAATCTTATCACGAAATGTTACCATTCACGAAATTGGCACTAGTTGAAAAAAAAATTACGTTAGTTTGCGGACCACGACCACGCTGACAACTGCCGATTCTTTCGTAAAAGTTTTTAATCACCTTTTGGCAGAATGGCGGTCCTATTTCGTTAATCACATCACGGATTTTGAGTTTTAAGGCTGAAATCGAATCGAATGGCTCCGTATAGACTTTGTGCTTAACGTAGCTCCACAAGAAATAATTCTGTGGTATTAAATCACTCGATCTGGCTGGCCACTTAAGTGCTGATTGTCGTGAAATTATGCGATCGAAAAAATTTGGTTTGTAATAAATTAATAGTTTCGTCGTGACATGTCACACCGTCCTGTTGAAACCACATGTCAGTGATATTCGAGGGGTCAATAATAGGGCAAAATTGAATTGTCAGCATCTCGCGATACCGTCTACCATTGCGTTTTCAGCAACATCTTCGACCACATAGCGCGCCATGCAGTGACACGTTGAGCATGCAAGGGATTCTCAGTAATCGCTCTAACATTTTTAAAAGCCCAAAAAGCGGCAATTTTGCTTGTTGATGTACCCTGACAAGTGAAAGTGGACTTTGTCTAAAAAACTTAATTTTCAGAAAAAATTGTGCGAATCTACGGTGATTTGAATGGTCCCTCGGCTTTAATTCCTGCACTAATTGAACCTTGGAAGGCTTCAAAGTTAAATCCTTACGCAAAATTCGCCATGTGGTGGTTTTGGAGAGCCCACAAATTTGTAAAGGAATTGACAAATTTGGGTCTGCTTCAACACTGTGGCTCGCGACTGCGATGTTTTCAGTTGAACGACCCAGTCGAACATTTATATTGACTATTTGAGCATTTTATATGGAGCCTATCGACCAAATTTAACGACCAAATTCTTATAAGTTGTCTCAGAAGGATGATTATGTTGTCCGAAAATATCACGAATTTTATGAAATGTAACTTTAACAGAATGACCATTTTCATACCGAATTTTAATTATACTACTAATACGTCAAAAAGAAAACTAAATGTTAAAACTATCATGTTGTTAATGTTGTCACAATTGAAAAACAAACTTCTTGTTGAAAAACACGATACCCTACAATTTAAAAAAAAAAATCGTAAGAAATTAAAAAACGAAAATAAGCGAAAAAAACACAGAACATAAATTCTGAATACAATGAAGCCCCTGGAAAAAGCAATGTAACAAGCAATAATAACAACAACAACAAAGTACACTAAAAATCAGTACAAGGTTTTTTTATTTCCTTTTTCTAACTAAAATCAAATCATCAAAGTGAAGAGAAACGACACTAAAACCATTTATGTAGAAGAATTTAGCTAAGAAACTGAAACTATAAACAAAATATGAGTGGAAAACAAGTGAGTCAATGGGTTTTGAAGTTGATGTTTGAAAATAAAATTAAATATCAATTTAACTGCTTAAAAAAGATCAACAGAAAAATAATATTAAGGTGACCAGCTGGATTATTTATGACATTCAAATTGCATTGTGACTTCTGCAGACTAAACAAACAAAACAGATTCAATAGCAATTTTATTATAGATTTCTCTAGGGCAACAAATTTTAACGACCATACACAATAAAATTCGAAACCGATTAAAAATATTAAAATAGGGAGATGCTTAGTTACATATAATCAGAAATAATATTGCCATTTTCTGACAACGACTGGCAGTTAGGACGGAAAATGGCAATATTATATCATTAACTGGCGGAGGGAAAATAAACAACATAATAATCAGAAATGTTTAAAGGTCTTAAAAATCCCTTAATAAAAAATTTCAAAAATTATAAAATATTATTATTAGATCTATCCTTTTTAATAAAAGAAACCAACAAAAACTTTGTCAGTTAGATTTTTCGAAAATTTTTGTTATAGGGTGTGTTAGCAATAGTTATTTCAAAGAAAAAAATGGAAAGGAAACAGCTAGCGAGATTCATATTTTCAGACTTACAGACCCCCTTAAAATTGTATAAATAATTTGTGATTTCTCATGGTTTAAATATTAAAAAACTGCCAAGAGCAAAAGTTAAATACAAATTTAAATGACTCTCAATGGGTTAAAATTTTGTTTACATAAAAGTAAAGGAAGTGGAACATGTAACTTAAGAAGCTTATAATACACCTATTACCACATTCCACCACAATATATTTAAAACTATTATAAAAACTTGAGAGATGTGACTTCGGATAACCTTGGGTGCCAATACAGGACCATTTATTAACTTGATGCTATCGGCCGCAGTAAGGCACGTAACTCCATCCTACTGAAACTATATCATGTAACGCCATTTAATGGGTTTGAAAATATGGACAAAATATAATGTTGCCTATCGCCAGACGACTTAAATATTTGGAGTCATGGCACTTAACTAAATCTGTTCCATTAAAACAATGTTTTTTGACGTAATTTTTATCTAAATACTTTTCATGTGTATGAAAAATCTGATAAAATCTGTTCTTTAAAATTTTTAATTAAATTTCTTTTTTTTTATAAAAAAAAACATTTCCTCTCTAAATAGTTCTTAGTTCAACAAAATTAATTTAAATGGCAAACCATATTCCATTAACGGGTTAATTGAAAATTAAATTTTACAAATGCTAAAAATTAAGTGATAACAGCTGTTGTCAGCTGACTTTTGGAATATTATTTTTTTTAAGAAAAATTATAATAAAACAAGAATTTTATTTTTATTTGTTATGAGGTTTGACATAGTGTGAACACATGTAAACACCTTCTGCAACACTTAAAATACTTCTTCAAGCGTTAGCTAATAAAATCACAAGCAAAGTTCCTTAATTCATCTATTAAGCTGGTCAGCAGAGAAAATAAAGTAGACGCCAATGACTTTTCACATGAAAGCAGAAAGCAGACTCAAATAAAAAGATAATTTAAAATCAAAGGCGTTAACATGACTAAGAAAAATTTGAAAAGCAACAACAAATACAACCAAGACTTTGCCTTAATCGATTCGCTGAATGTATGTACGTATGTATGTATGTATCATTTTGCTTTTATTCAGTTTAAGAGTTAATGGCTTTTGGAATCTTACAAAACTAAAAAATAAATAAAAAAAGAAAATATATAAAAAATAAAGTGGCCAGACAACAACTTAAAAAACGAGTAAAAATATAAAACTAAAACTGCATTTTTATGGTTAAAGGCAGCTGCCGCTGTAACAGCAATAGCAGCTCCTTCAACTTTGACAATAAAAGAAAAACTACCGGTTGCAAGACTCAAGACTGCCTTAGTCAAATGCAACAACTTCACAATATACATACAAGAATTGTTCTTTATAAATATATTTTAGTATAGAAAAGAAGGTGGAAAATCATGTTTTTTGTTTTTTTTTTTTGCCAGTTAAACAATAATTATAGTCTTTAATAATGGCTTTCCATTTAATTCGTAATGAAACCGTTAATTTATGCAAGGAGGAGGTCTAAAAGTGTAATTTGTTCACAAAGAAATTTTAAAAAGCTTTAAACACAAAATATGTAAGAGTGTTAAGCTGTAAGCACAGTCACTTTTTTAATATGATTTTCATTATTTTTTCTTTCCTTTGCAATTCCGCAAGTAGAGAAGATGTCTACAAAATAAATTTATTTTAGAACTAAAATGTGTATGAGTTGAAGGAAATTTTCGAAAAAAATGTTCAATTCACAACCTATTGTAAATTGTATGTTGTGTCAAATACAAAATAAAAATATTAACACGCCACCATATCTTATAATCATAGCAGCTGTTCTAGACGAAGCTCATTCTGGACATCTAATTTTTAGACATCATTTTGAAAGCATTTCTAGCGGTTTATCACGAATAATTAATATTGGAATTCTAGGCATCAATTATTGCTGCTTTGTCAGCATATAGCTTTGAAAGGCACTAGATAAAGAGGTGTTACGTCATAATCATAGCAGCTGTTCTAGACGACGCGCATTCTGGACATCCAATTTTTAGACATCAGTTTCAAAGCATTTCTAGCGATTTATCACGAATAATGAATGTGGGAATTCTAGGCATCAGTTATTGCTACTTTGTCAGCATATAACATTGAAAGGCACTAGATAAAGAGGTGTCACGTCACAATCATAGCAGCAGTTCTATACAAAGCTCATTGTGGACATCCAATTTTTAGACATCATTTTCAAAGCAATTTTAGCGGTTTATCACGAATAGCCAATGTTGGAATTCTAGACATCAATTATTGCCGATTTGTCAGCATATAAGATTGAAAGGCGCTAGATAAAGAGGTGTCACGTCATAATCATAGCAGCTGTTCTAGACGACGCGCATTCTGGACATCCAATTTTTAGACATCAGTTTCAAAGCATTTCTAGCGGTTTATCACGAATAATTAATATTGGAATTCTAGGCATCAATTATTGCTGCTTTGTCAGCATATAACATTGAAAGGCACTAGATAAAGAGGTGTCACGTCACAATCATAGCAGCAGTTCTAGACAAAGCTCATTCTGGACATCCAATTTTTAGACATCATTTTCAAAGCATTTCTAGCGATTTATCACGAATAATGAATGTTGGAATTCTAGGCATCAATTATTGCTGCTTTGTCAGCATATAACATTGAAAGGCAATAATCAAGTGATGTTACTTCTGATAACCTTGGGTGCCTATGCAGGCCCATTTCTTGTAATCGACTTATCGCCGAATTTTTATTTTACTAACCCAATGCTATCGGAATCAGTATGACACGCTACTTCGTCCTATTGAAACCACATCTATTCGCATTAACGTTAAAGATCATTTGAAACAACAAATAATTCATTATAGTGCGCTAACAATTTCTATGGACTATAACACAAGCTCTGCCTTATTTTTTTCAAGAAGGCCAGTATTTTTTTAAATGAGCAATCGAGTGTGTAGGGTCACTGGTGGATTGGAATCACTTGCTATGTAGCAGTTTTTCTTTATCAACAAAACCGTTGAACTTCATGGCTAAACGAATAATTTATGATAGAATTGAGGAGTGATTTTCTAAAAAAATCTAGATAATTTGATGATTTGGTAGCGCTAGCGCATTATAGCAGTTCGCTAGGCAGTTAATGCTTTTGTAAGCTTTATCGGGCTTTATAAAACACCCGCAACACTATCTAGATTGTAATAATTTTGTTAAAGTACCATAATTTTCTAAACTCTTCGCATTTTTATAAAACCTTATGCTTTTCATATAAAATTTTCTCATCATACGAGGGTAATTTTACAATATTAGTTCTGTGTTTATGTGGAATTCTACTTGCAAAATTATCATTGAAAAGCTTATGAAATGAAACATTTAGAAAACATTTTAAAACTATTTATTTATCAAAAGTCTGTTAGAACTTTTTAATTCTTTTTTTACAATACTTCACTTAACTGGCACTCAACTAGATAGATATGCATACTTGCTTTTTGTTATGTTTTATGTTATCTTTGTTAAATAAACATAAAACATCATTTTTATAGAAACATTTTTGTTTCTTTCTTTTGGTGTTATTGTTGTTGTTGTTGTTATTTATTTCTCTATAACATTGAAAATCAATTAATTTGCTGTCTATCATATGAGTGCTTTTGAAAACATTGATAACAGCATTATTTAAAATTGATAGCATTCGCTTACAAGTATTTATTTAAAATTGAAGTGGTTGAAGTGTTGGTATACGAAACTATCATTTATTTGCATTTTTGTAATTAAAAAATACTTTTCATTCTATTAGTTTTTCAAACAAAAAAATCTAGTTTTTGTTTTATTTTGTTTTGTTTGCTTATTTTCTTATCTTTTTGTAGAAACACGTTGACAAAGAATTTTTGTATTTTCGTTAAATAAAAATTTCCGTCAATGAACCCTTATTTGAGTTATTGTGGCAAAGACAAACAATAACAAAAAATAATAATAGGGGAGTTTTCTTTTGTAATATTATTAAGAAACCCTTTCTTACAAAGAACTTCCGGAAAAAAATATTAAAAATATATTTTATTAATACAATCAAAGAATCCGATTATATATTTTACTTCTGTTTTTCAAGAGCCTCTTCTCGTCAAATACTTTCGTATACATACGTTCTATATACATGTAAGTAATAAAATTGTATTTACCTGAAAAAGTAATAATATAGTGAAAAAAAAACAATTAAATTACTTTTAAAACTTAAACTTATTCCACTCTAAAATAAGCCTTTAAAGACTTAAGTGTTAAGAATTGATCATAAAAGATGAAGTTTGTCCAGCTGTATGCCAGCAGAGTATTTTCACGATATTATTTAAACAAGATTCTAATTGCGATACCATAAAGAAAGATAAGAAATTTTAATTATGATATAAGAAAACTACCAAGTGCTACCCACTAGCCGATTGAATGTAGCAAAGGCTTTTTCAACAAGAAGTTTGTTTTCTAAAACAAAATGAAACAAAAAAATTAGATTAAGATGATTCAAACTTTTTATTGTATTACGAAGAGAAAAGTTCGGCAATTATGAATGGAAAATTATATTTTTATTTGGATGCGGTTTTACGTCGACCCTCGTCGAAGGATATATGCACCCGTCGGAAAATATACGCACATATTGAAAAATTATATCTTGCAAATGTCCACCACACTACCACGCTGACGGATGTCGATTCCTTCATCAAAGTTTTTAATCACTTTTTGGAAATATGCCGGTACTATTTCGTTAATTACATCACGGACTTTAAGTTTTAAGGCTGAAATAGATTCGATTAGCTCGGTATAGACATTGTCCTTAACATAGCCCCACAAAAATAATCCAGTGGTGTTAAATCACACGATCTGGCTGGCACTTAATTGCTGATTGTCGTGAAATTATGCGATTGCAAAATTTGGTTTGAAACCAAACGATCGTTTTATTGGCTACGTGACATGTATCACTGTCCTGCTGAAACCACATGTCAGCGACACCCACATCGTCAATAATAGGGCAAAATTGAGTTGCTCGCACCGCGAAAGCGTAATCCATTGACTATTAACGCATTTCGAATCTCCGGACCATATAGCGCACCACACAGTGACACCTTGAACATGCAAAGGCTTCTCAATAATCGTTCTAGAATTATCCGAAGACCAAATACGGCAATTTTGCTTGTTGACATGCCAAGTGCAAATGGTTGTTCCAGAATGAATTGAATCTTGAATCTACGGCGATGTAAATGGTCGATTGGCTTCATTTCCTGCAACAGTTGAACCTTGTAAGGCTTCAAAGACAAATCCCTATGGAAAACTTGCCATATGCTGGTTTTGGATAACCCCAACTGTTGAGAACGTCAAGAAATTGAAAAATTAGGATCTGCTTCAACAATGTGGCACACGTCTGCGATGTTTTCAGTTGAATAACCCAATCGAACACGCATTAGTGTTCGCACACTTTGTATCGAGCTTGCCAACTTAAATTCAACTTCCAAACTCTTAATAGCGGTCTCAGAATAACGATTATATTGTCCGAAAATATCATGAATTTTACGAAGTGTAATTTTAACAGAACCACCATTTTCATAGTGGATTTTAATTATTTTAATGCGATTTTCATGCGAAATTGAATTCATGGTAATAATTGCTAATGCAACTACTATGAAAAAAAATAAATCTCAAAACTATCATATTGTTGGTGTAGCCACAATTTAAAAACAAACTTCTTGTTGAAAACCCCGTTACGAGCATCACCTTGTTTAATATTGATTTACTTACAAAACTTTGTCTTTTTATATTTTAATTTGAGAATTTTTAATTTTTCAAAAAAGATGCCCTTTTAAGGGTTCCATACACAAAATGCAAAAACCTAACCCTATTTTTCGCTGCACTAGCTGTGAATCTGTCACTCTATAACATCCCTCTATTTGTGAAACCGTAACTTATAAGTCATTGAAATTTGAAAACTGTTTTACTATAGCAGCTATATCAAAAACTACCTCAAATTAAATAGTGTGCCGAAAGTTAGATGATATTCCTAAAAATGTTCTTATGTTTAAGCTGTGATAAGTAGTTTAAACAGATACAATTTGCACAGTGTCAGTAAAACTAAGTGTTAATATATAAAAAAATAAACTTTTATTTAAAGGGTGTCCCAGTAGTGTAGTTTTTTTAAGGTGTATGTTCTTGTTTTTGAAACGCCATACATAGGAACTTTAAGTTTAAGTATTCTTATTCTCACCATAAAGTCCAGTAGAAAAAGTTCAAAGGAAAACTAAGATGTATATAAATGGTGTTTCTATAGTGACATGATTTTCAGCGTATGTAGAAAAATAACCACTATTAAACTAAGTGCAAACAATAAATTTTGAAAACTCTTTTTCTTTGTTCACACAGAAATTTCTAACACATTAAAAAAAGCCCCACACATTTCGTATATAAAATACCTTCAACGCATACATTCAAATCAACACTGATCAAATCAACAAAACCTCAATTAACAACAAACCTTTTTTTATAACTTTTTGCCTTTACCGCTGGTGCCGCTAGCGGGCTTGAGTGGCGTACTAAAATGCTGTGCGAAATACATATACAAAAAAGAAAACAAAATGTGTAATAAACATTCCAAAACACGTAACTTCTAAGAATTATTTTTATTGCCATGCCAAAAACGCAAAACAAAAAAAGTTAAAACCGAGTCTTATCTTAAAAACCGGAGATCTAAATTAAAAAAAGAAACAGCTGAAACCAACTAATGTGTAGTTGGTTATCTCATTAAAAGTCGCTTTAATTTTATAAAAACTTAACTAGGAAAATAGTCAGTCATCATCATCATCATACACACACAACAACTACATTATTTATTTAAAAAAAAATGTTATTTCTTTTAGATATTAGAAATAAAAGAAGAGCAAAAAGGAGGTTATAAAACTGACAGTTAATTTAGAGCGAAAATTTATGGGACAATATTTCATGTGCGTGCACGCAAGCGTGTTAATTTTGAAGCTTTTATGAAATCATCTTAAATAAAAATTCAGAAAATACAGCAGAAAATGACATCACCTTTCCCTAATTTAAGATTTGATAATAATAAATCCTCACCCTTAGTTCAGCTTCTAAATGATTGGTATGGCCGGCTAAGTTGGGTAAGGCGGTCATATTATAACCTAAACCCTGGCAAGCGGTAACTGTTATAACTTGACATTGTAATCCATTTGATGTGTGTGGCAGCAATCCACTAGAAGAGGATGCCGTAATTAATCCTTGTGCTGTGCAGGTGTAGAATGTAAGAGCCACTAGGGCTCTTACCAAATAACTTAAGTTTGCCATATAAACAATTTTTGTAGAAATTGGTAAAAGATTTCTTTGAACTAAAGAAATACTAGCAGCTGTTTTTCCAATAAGTTTTATTGTTTCGTTTTTTTTTTTTTTTTTGGAATTTATAATTTTTTTTATTTTTTATTTATTTGTTCTGCACAAATTTTTACTTTGAAGATCATCTTCAATATTATTAACTTCTTAAATGATTTTCTTTTTATTTATTTTTTCTTTTGATTTTTTTATTGTTGTATAAAAGTATAATTAAACACATTAACCCTAAGATCTTTTTATTTGCCTTTAAGATGTTTTATTTCATAGATAAACAATCAAATATCACTTTGAACTCGACATACGAGCATCTTTTTTTTTTGTTTTTTTTTTTTTGCTTAATTTGTGTTTATTCCCAGTAAAAATAATTTTTCTTCATCAAATGTAATGTAAAAATGAAAACATCAAAGATATTTTTTGTATACATCCTCATTATCAATCTCGTTTATTATTTTCTTTGATGGCTTTTTTTATTTTTTGTTTTGTTAGATCTTTGAAAACTATCACTTTTATCGCATTCTATAAAATCCCTTAAGCATATTATCATTTGATTGTAAATGATCTTTTGTTTCCAGGTAGTCGGTTAACACAAGTCATACCATCATGTACGTTTATAAATTATAATAAACACGCACTTAAATGCCATTGACTACAAAAAATTTATACCGTATTGATATTTTTTTATAGTTTATAAAAGCAGCCATAAAATATTTATAAATTGAAATTCTCGCTAAAATTCAATTGCGCGGACGTTTTCACTGCGTGTTTACGTTGTGAACACTTTGAGTTTTACTGGCAAACTGTTGTGGTTGGCTGATGTGCTTGTTGGTTTTTAATTTAGTTGTGTTATGTTTTATTAAATGGTAGTTGTTTGATCAAACCAAATTTTTAGTTTGTTCACACAAATTAAGCATTTGCCAGAATGAAGCATAGTCACGTTAGGTGCTTTAAAGCACCCTACATTCTATAGCAATGGGTTATTGGTAATTGCTTATAGTCTACTAACTTGTTGTGGCCGATGTTCTTTGGGTTTAATTTTAGGACTTTCCCTAACACTATATAATTTATTGTAAGTATGGTCCTCTACTGTAAACTCATGCTAAACAATATTTTATAAACGAAAGATTAATTTCATAGAAAACATGTTAAAAATTTAAAAAGAATCCTTAACTGTTAGATACAGTCCATCAAATTTATGATCAAAGAAAATTTATATTGTTACTTCTTTTCCTTCTAATTAACGTTTTGTTATATTAAGTTCTTTTATTGCAAAATTTACTTTCAATACACAGAAAGATAAGCATGATGCTAACTTAACCACGGTAACGCTTTATTATTTTGTTGCCTATTCTCAACGAGGTTTTAACTTGGATTAATTCGTTTGCCCAGCAAGTGGTTGCTATATAACTGGTTCAAGTGGTTCTCGTTTATACAAGCATATTCCACGTTACCATCACTCTATATCCTTGTTATTATTATCATTCAGTCTAGGCATCTGCTTGACTGGGTTGTTTTTTTTTTTGGTCTGTATTAGTGTTTTTATTTTTTGCTATTCAAATTATTTCGTAGAATTTATAACAAGCATGTTGTCTTGTGGGTATAAGATTTTTAATATAACTACGCAGTTATGCACAATAGGTCATTTCGTTTCCTTTTTACTAATAATTATTTTCAGGTAGAATTATTAAATTTTATTCTAAACAAAATAAAAGAATTATTATTAACACGGCCAATAATTTAATAGAGAGAATTTTAACAATTAGTGACAAAGAATTCCATAGAAAGAACAAAGAAAAGATTAGAAATATTTTAACTGAGAACAATTTTCCAATACGATTAACTAATAGGTTAATTAATCAATTTAATAATAGGAGGAAAAGAGTTATAAGTAGTGGAACGGAACCGAAAATATATAAATCGATAACTTATATACCGGTCTTGTCTGAAAGAATAGAGAATTCAAAAATTTATGATACAAATAAATACAAAATGGCATATAAGAATACAAATACATTAAATAGGTTGTTTAGTAAAACTAAGGATAAAATTCAAAAATTAAATATGTCCAATGTAGTGTACAAAATTCCTTGTTACGGTAATGATAAGGAGGATTGTAATAAGGTTTATGTAGGCACAACAAAAAATAAATTGAAAACTAGAATCGCAGGATATAGGTCAGACCAGAAATACAGGAATAATATTAGTTTACAAAAAACAGTATTATCTTCGCGTTGCTCTAAAGTTAATCACTATCCTAATTTTGAAAATGTTTCAATTTTAAATTTAGAAAATAATTATAAACGTCGTTATATGTTAGAAATGTTACAAATAATTAAAGTACCATTAACCAAAAGAATAAATTTTAAAGCAGATACGGAGAATGTTGCACAAAATTATAGACATTTAGTGCATAAAATTATAAAACAAAACTCTGTATCTGCATAATATTAATAATTAATACTTTAATTTTTGTAACGTTCGGTCATTAAATTTATGTTTTAAAATATATGTGTAAAATACTATTGTTTTGTAAATGTGTTATGTATTTTCAAAATTGTTTTTCATTTAAAAAATTTGTTAATATTGAAAATTTGTTTGTCTGTATGTTAAACAAAAAATTTTTTCAATTTGTCGTTTTTTATTGTTTTTGTTTGTTTTGTTTTTTTGAAAAAATTTTTTGATTATTTTGAATTTGTTAATCAAAAAATTTTTTCAATTTGTTTGTTCATTATTATTTTTGTTTTTCCTGATGATGCCAACCAACGGTGTGGCGAAATATCGAAAATATAATAAAAAATAAAGTTTTTTAAAAAATTTTTTATTAAATAAGACCTAGTGTTTAAAATTAATTACTAAAAAATAATTATTTTCTTTTAAAACTTAAAAAAATCATTTTGATATGTTAAATAATAAATAATTTTTAGTGTGCAATATGAAGAAGATAAGTTTAAGAAAATTTACTATAATTAATGGCTTACAATAAGGTACAGTAAATCCGTCAATTTAATTTTAATTATTTTTTCTTGACCTCCTTACAAAAATGGAAAAAAATATTGTCTTTGTTGATGTCATTGTTATACATCATGCGAATGATGGCAGGGGAAAAATAACGAAATTTTACAGGAATATTATATGCTGTATCAAAATTAGCATATATCTATTTTATTTCGCCCTTCTGTTGGAAAACGTAATAGCAATATAAAAAATTAATGGAAAACATTTGCTGTAAAATCGATGGATAATACCAACATTTCAAATAAAGGAATGGTAACATATTTATTAATAAACATGAACAAATTTTATTAATAAATATATTACATTTACTAAATATATATTAAAAAATACTAAATATACTAAAGTATGTTTAAATATAATCAATATTTGATTAAAATATTTTAAAATATACTAAAATATATCAAAATATACTTAAATAAACTAAAATATGTAATATATACCAAAATATACAAAAGTATATGAAAATACCCGCAAATATATTAAGTTAAAATAAAATAAAATATACTTAAACATATTAAAATATAGTAAAAATATATCAAACTATATTAAAATATACTAAAAATATACTGAAATATATTAAAATATACTAAAATATATTTAATTATACTAAAGTATATCAAAAAAATATTAAAATATATTTAAATAAACTAAAACATATAAATATATACTAAATATAATATATTACAATATTTTAAAATATACTTAATATAATATATATACTAAATATATAAATTAAAGTAAAATATATTATATATACTAAATATACAAAATATTTTAAAATATAGAAAACTACATTAAAATATACCAAACTACATTAAAATATATTAAATTGTACTAAAGTATACCAAAAAATTCTAAAATATACTTAAATAAACTAAAATATATTAAAATATAATCAAATACATTTAAACAAACTAAAATATACTAAGATATATTAAAATATACTAAAATATAATAAAATTGATTAAATTTAAAGATAAAGTGCAAAGTATATACCAAACAATAATACCGAGAGCCCGATTATGGAACTGCGTGCAACTTTGATATGTAACCTTTACTGTTTGTTTATTCATAGTTTAAGCATAAGACATTTCTACTAGTGCAGTAGTAGTAGTAGTAGTAGTAGTAATAGTAGTAGTAGTTGTAGTAGTAGTAGTAGTAGCAGTGTGTAATTGATACCACTATATAACGTTTTTACATAAATAAAAAATAGCAGCTTTATAAAAGCTCTACTTTTTACTACAGATTATATCTGTAGGCTGATCAGAAATCGACTATACCTAAGAATTATTTTTTATCAAACTTCACCCAGTTTCATTTTTATGATCATTATCATACTAATTTCACATACTCTATTCTTTTGAACACTCCTTATTGCGATGGGTTTTTCTTGCATTTTTGTTCACTATCTGATATGACTAAAGTGCTAAAATTGTAGAATAATATTGCAGTTGTTCCTGTCGTTGCTTTTGTTCTTTTATTTTTTATTATTATTTTTTGTTTCTTCTTTTTTCTTCATTTCACTTTATGAGTATGTCCCCTCAGCATTTATACACCATTTGATTATGAATGCGCACTCTCATCATAATTGCCGGCATAAGTTCTGTGAAGTGGAGAGTTGTTGTTTTTGCTGGCATTCGTTTCTGTTTCGTTGCCAATATACGGTTGTAGTTACATGCCTATGACGATACTCCATAAAAGCCGGTCTTTGGAATAATTTTATTATTTGTTTGTTTGTTTGTTTGTTTGTTGTTGTTGCTTTGGTTGCTATGGAGTTTCGATGAATGTTTTTGTAGTTTTTGTTGGGTTTGGTGTCGAACTGTTTATATGTATTAAGTTGTGCATCGACTACGAGTACGTATTAAACTTCCAACGTTCCGTATACGATACGTTATGAATTAGCTACGGAAGACAAAAAAAATTGATATAAACAGAAGAAGAAGAAGACAGGCATTGAAGAGAATGCAAACATTGCTGTTTAAATATTTTTTAATACTTTGAAGATGCACAGATTTTAAAGGCTGGTTTCTTATAGTCAACAATTTTTGTTTAAGGAAATAAAAATAGAGACAAAATTGTTATCTATCGGATTTTTCCCCGGGTCGTTCAACTGAAGACATCGAGGTCGTGAGCCACAGTATTGAAGCAGATCCAAATTTTTCAAATCCTCGACGTTCTAAACAATTTGGGTTATCCAAAACCACCACATGGCAAATTTTTCGCAAGTATTTGTCCTTGAAGCCTTACAAGGTTCAACTGGTGCAGGAATTGAAGCCGAAGACTATTCACATCGCCGTAGATTCATTCAGGAACAACCGAAGCCTTTTATCTCTTTTCAGGGTTTATCCCCAAGCAAAATTGCCGCATTTGGGATTCTGAAAATCCTAAAACAATTATTGAGCAGCCTTTGCATGAAGGTGTAATTGGGCCGCTTTTTTTGAAGCAGGGTACAAAGTTCATCACTTCTTCTTCCTTATCCTGGAACGAGCTCTTAATTTGCAGTGCCGGACTGCTAGGTCGCACAGCTTTGAACAACCTTTGTGCAATATACGGATATAATCCTTCCAATCGAGCATTTTACCCCTCGAGAAATTGTGCACTGCTGGCTTATATCAGGTTTTTCACCAAGAAGTTCTTCAATTGTGTCAACATCACCAAAATAATAGTTTGGACATTTAGTTTTTCGACGTATTCCTAGTAGATGCATTAGCAATTGTTGGCATATTCCACTGCGTCGTTCAACTGAAAACATCACAGCCGTGAGCCACAGTGCAGAGCCAAATTTGTCAATTCCTCGACGTTTTTAAAAATTGGGGTTATCCAAAACCACCACGCACCGAATTCGCGTAAGGATTTAATTTTGAAGCCTTACAAGGTTCAACTGGTGCAGGAATTGAAGCCGGCCAACCATTCACATAGTTCAGGGAAAACCAGCTCGTTTTTTTGAGAAAATGTTTTTCAAGCGAATCCCATTTAAACTGCTCTGAAAAACGTAGAGCGATTATTGAGGAGCCTTTGCATGATCAACGTGTCGTTGTGTGGTGCGCTATGTGGTCGGGAGGCGTGATGGGGCCATATTTTTCGAAGATGAGCCTGGTAATGCGGTAACCGTCAATGGATCACACTATCGCGAGATGCTAACAACACAATTTAGGTCTTTTATTGACTACGTGGATATCGCTAACATGTGGCTTCAACAGGACGGTGCCACATGTCACACAGCTAATGAAACAATTAATTTATTGCAAACCAAATTTCCTGATCGCATAATTTCTCGACATCAGCAGTTAAAAGGCCAGGCAGACCATGTGATTGAACGCAACTGGATTATTTTTTGTGAGATTATTTTTTGTGTACGGAGCTAATCGAATCGGCTTCAGCTTTAAAACTCAAAAGCCGTGATGTGATTAACGAAATAGGACAGCCAATTTGACAAAAAATGATAAAAAGCTATGATGAAAGAATCGACACCTATCAGCGTAGCCGTGGTGGACTTTTGCCAGATATCATTTCTTATTCATAATTACCGAATTTTTTTCTTCGCAATATAACAAAAATTTGAATCATCTTAATTCAAAAATTTTCTTTTATATTGTTTTAGAAAACAAACTTTTTGTTTGAAAAACCTTTTAATATAGTTTAGCTAGTGACCGAAATAGGCAAATTATTTAGCTTAAATTTTATTGCAATTTGTAGAAGTGCAAATAAGGGAAAAAATTGATTAATTGAGTCAAAATTATTAAACAAAAAACTTGTTCTTTTCTCTTTTATAAGGAGAAGTAGCATTTCAAGCAACAATGCCTATTTAGTCAAGTACCATGCTACATTCTTTAGTAAAGGTATAGAGAAGAGATGAAACAGGTGGTGAAAGTAAAATGATAGTCGGAAATTAACTGTCGTATAGAGACAGCACAGCGGCCAGTGACCATGCCTTCCTCACTGAGTAGCCCCACCGATAGTCAATTTTTATTTTTGTAGTAAAAAAAAACTAAGGTCTTTGTTGGGAATCGAACCCACAACCCCCAGACTGATAAGCTAGTACACTACCTACTAGCCTACAGGGGCATCTTAAGTTTCAATAAAATATTTATTTTTAAATATAAGAAACAGAATTAAAACAATTTAAGTTTTTGTTTGTAAAATACAAATTTGATCCGGTAGAGATTTCAGTTTGGTTAAATTTTGCGTCCAATATTCACCTCGAAAATGGGAAAGGAATTATCGGTGTCTATTTGAGCCGTGCAAACCTCTTTTTATAATGTTGTATATATTTTCCCCGCCAGTAAATAAAATACGGTTGTCATTTCCCGTCTTATCTGGCTGTTGTTCTCTTGAACAATTACTAAATACACCGCGGCTTGATAATGATGTCTTCACATCGAAAGCGCTCGCCTTCAACTTCAAGAGAACAACAGCCAAATAAAACGGGAAATGACAACCGTATCTCTTTTTATAAATTTACAATTAGAAGTAAAAGCCACAATTTTCATAATTTTGATTAAAAATTAGCTGAAAAAAATAGCAGAAATTGTTAAAATTGGTATCCAAAATCTTAAATAAAAACGGAACTAACGTCTTAAATTTTTCAGAACTTTTGATATTCAAATGCAAATAATTCATCAAGCATTAGGTTCGAAAATCTTTTTAAGGCATTATTCTAATAAAAAAGTAATTTAAATGTTGAATTCAATAATTTTCTCTAACTACTGGAAATTGAACAAATTCATTTAAGGATCTGTTCTATAGCCAATCGTTGATGATTGAACTTTTTTTTCACTATGAATTTTTTTAGGTTTAAGGGTCCCCTGTGTCGGTTTTGCAGTTTTTATTACATTTTTTTTTATCTACACTCGTTTTAATTTTCCTATTGCCTGCATTCGGTAAATACAGCAATTCAATGCAACAACGGCAGTAAGGAAGGGCTGCTTTTTTAAAAACAACAAAACAAAAACAGCAACATTTTGCTCGTCTTCTGCTTCTATGAATGTTTAAATGTTGCGTCTCTTCTGCTTCTTTGATGCAATAAAGCACCTTAATATTTTTTTTTGTTTCTTAATTTTTTGTATTAATTTCGATTTGTATTTTACTGCATCGCTTAAGATCATCTTTAATATCATCGATGTGAAACATCATTGGCGCTACGTTTTAAATTTCTTTTTTTTTTTGTTTTTGGTTTTGTTGGTGTATAGTCAGTGTATACACATTTATAATCTTGTATAATCCATTTTTTAGTTTCTCATCTTTTTGCATTTTGAAGGCAGATGGATGGATGGATGGATGCCTGTTTGTGATCTGTAGTATTTATTTTGTTTGGTTAATATCGGAACGTTTTGTTTTTTTTTTGGGTTTTAAGTGAGTTTTTGTGTATTTTTTTGTTTAAAGCATTTTTCTGTGATTTTATTTATGT
Source organism: Trichopoda pennipes (assembly GCA_030448955.1). Lineage (NCBI taxonomy): Eukaryota > Metazoa > Arthropoda > Insecta > Diptera > Tachinidae > Trichopoda > Trichopoda pennipes. The sequence goes on from JASKUP010000023.1 coordinate 3,862,945, forward strand.
TAAAACTTTTAGCGTATCGATATTGATGAGGATGAATTCTTTGTTTAATGAGGAATAAGTAGTCATTTAATTTTTATTTGGGTATCGCTAGAAGTTTCTTTTGTGTGCACAAAAATTTTAAATCAAGACATTCATTGATCGCCTGTGGTCACTACCGGAATTCACTCGATTTTCAACGTCTACTGAAATAAACTTCTAAATAGTCAGCATGAAAGAATTTGTAAAAGAAGAAGTACAAATAAGCATCGTTGCTCAATTGTGCTGAGTCCAACTGTGAATTTTTCAAAACAAAGTCGAAATTTCTGTAGATCATGTGAGACCATTTTCAGACGACAATTTATAATGCATAAATTTCATGGATCAGTCAAATAGATGATATAAAAACAGAATATAACCTGTGGCTACTGGCATAAAAATTACTCAATACAATTTTTGTGGAGAAATTTTATTTTTGTCATAAAATTTAAATTTTTGGGGACGCTTCCGGGAAATACGATTGTTGGTTAATCAGTTTTCAAAAAAATAAAATTTAAATTTCAATAGAAAACATGCTTTATTTACGTTTACTTTCAGTACCATAAAACTGGCTTTTGCTATCCATAACATAAATGTATTTTAAAAACTTTTCCTAAGCATTTACAACATAGTATACGAGAATTAATACACTTCCACCTTAAAAGCGAAAACTTATATGTTTTTAAAAACATTTAATAGCCGTCATTAACTTTTGATGCATTTTTAAGATTTCGTTTTAAACAACAAGTAAAAAATGCCACAAAGTAAAACGCCATTAAGTAAACAGCCAATTTAACTATAGTTTAAAATTAATTACACATAATTTAAACTATTAAAGAAAAAAATACATATAATCTCTACCTATCGCCTATCGGCACTGTATGTAATAAGGTTAACATCAGCGCCTGGCCGTTTGTCCTTAATCTGACGATGGTCTTACCGCTGGATGTAGGAAGAATGGCCAGCCGCACCCTTAGACTCTTACACGTTTTAGTCAGAGAGAGTTGAAGAGTATCCAATTCCTTGTCCTGTTGCCTGCATTAACATCCTTCGAAATTTTTTCAAAAGCAAACGATTCAACCAATAATAAATTGAACAGCGGCGTAGCATTGAGGGCAGCTGATTCCTATCGTACTAGTGTGTGTTTAAGCGTATAAAGTCACTGATGTCTCTTTCAGTTTGGGGCTCTTGCTAGTTAAGTCCACTAGAGCCGCCTTTTACCCTCGAAAGCATATATCAAGATGGTCACGCGATTTATCAAGACTACGTGCCACCGGGAGAGCCCCCCACGTAATCGGCAATGCGTGATAAAATTTACGTCGGTACCTAGCCGTGTAAGCGATAACTCGACGGTGGATCAAACCACTTGGGCGATATGTAGCGTGCACCCACGCCGTAGAAAGCCGAAGATATATTTTTATGCAACAGTTCATTCCCAGTTGCAACTTCGGAAGAGCTAGAGACTATCCAACTCCTGGTCCAGAACATATGACAAGCGTGCTTACTAGATTCAGATCATTCACCCTTTGTTCTCAGTAGAGGTGAAATGATCCCGGCCCCTTTAATCATTTCATGAGGGCCACGAAACCACAACCACCAGGATGCTGCCAAAGGGGCAACCTTAATAATCAGTCAAAAAACAGCTAAAAGGCTAACTCTGAGACTCTGGGAAATAACGTAAAATTGTCCAGTGGAAATAACGTGGAATTGTCCAGTTAATCCCTTGCTAGTTTTTAGGGGACTGGGCTCCATTTTACCCCCGGTGACACATGTAATGACGGTAAAACTCCGTCAAGACATATAATGTGCTCCGGGGGGAAACTAATCGGCAATCTTGGTTTGACGGCTAACAGCTATTTGTTGGTGGCCAATTAACAGGGTAATTTCGTGATATCCGATTTAAGTGATTTTATAGCTCACTGTTTGACCTGAGACTCCATTGTATAGAAAAAAAAGAGCAACATTATTACTTAATAGTACACTGCTAACTCTTAAATTCTCTCTATTAATGCTTTTGAAGCTATTTAGGAGAATTCAATTTCTGGACACTAAAAAGTGTCATATGGCTTTCTGGCAAATACGATAACTCTTGCTAGTTACCGAAATACTATTGATATGTAAAAATTGCTTGCTAGCGATGCCAAAGAAATAGTCAGTAAAGTAACGGAAAGATTGTAAACAGAACGACAACTCCATTTATTAACGTGACCATTCCACAATACTGAGTTTCATTGTCGACCAAATATTTGTGCAAAGATTCAATATAAATTAAAATTCTAAATAGCCTGCAAAAATTGGCAACAAATCGCAAGCAAGCAGCTGTCAATTGTCAAATCAGTATTGCCAATTCGGAGATGTAAACGTCTTAACAAAAACACTCTTTACTTAAAAGTATTGCGTACAAGTACTTTGACATGACCAGGGAACAAACAAGACTAACCAACCAACCAACCAACCAACCATCCATACGTTTTACACTGTTTTATTCCACAAATTTAGGAATGGAGATATTTTCATCATATTTAAATAGTATCTACCTGTAAGCAAGTAATCTGCGGAGCATACAGACAGAGGCATAAACTTTGCTCTGACTAAACAAACAAACAAAACAAAAAAAGTAAACATGCAATTGCCTTAAACCATGAACAAACATTTTAAAAACTCAAGAGACTATAAAATTTCTTTAACAAACAAACAAACGGCTGACGTCTGGTAGATAGATGGATGGATGGATGGATGGACGGTTGGAAGTTGGATGAATGTATGATTTTCAAAGCGAAAAAGCCGCCATATCAAAAAAAGAAGACGAATAAAAATATTATTAAAGCCACAAAAAACACTTGTATTCTCTCATGTTTGAAATTAAAAATTTAATAAAAACATTTAAAAAAAATAATATTAAACAAAAGTTCTGTTATTCGTATATCTATTTAATCTGACTTAAGCACACAGTGGTCATTCATACCGTTGGGAAATTCAATAGCTGAACGGTTGTTTAGAAAAAAAAAGAAAACAATTTAGAGAATTACACCATTTACAGTTGTTCATGAATATGCATACATATGCATAAATGTCATTTTAAATAGGATTCTTTCTTCTGTAAAATCTAAAGAGATCACAATGTCTTTGTCCATGTTAAATTTCTTACGAATGAACTGAGCAACATCTTTAGAAATAAAAAACCTTAAAACACACTATAGAGACAGAAAATAAAGAGCATAATATTTACAAAATTTTGTATCCATTTTTAAGCATAATAGAAAAAAATTAGACACTAGCCGAATGTAATGCAGCACTTTTTGGATCGCTACATCCAGAAACAAACTCAATCGCGCCAAGTACAACGTTGCTTTGTACTCAGCTTTAACTCGTCAGAGTTGTGTCTTTAACTGTAGTGTAATCTGATTAAATAAAACGTATTTACAAAAGTAAATAGCCAACTTCATTAGCTAACGCGCTGGCTTGCTTCATAAAATTTTTCACACTTAGATTTTTGAACAATGAAGTTTTTCCAGAAATTTTTGGTTTGAAGTGCAGAAACAAACTGGGAAGCAAAATGGCATTGCTTGATTCGACATGAGAACATTTTTGGCATTTATTGTTCAGACATTCAAACAAAATTTTTTCACAATTTCAAATAACACACAAGCAACTATAATAATGAAAATTATTTAATTAATTAAAAGCGAAAAGTAAGGATTTCAATGCACGCTGAAATCGGCTGCAGCTTTTAGGGAAAATAATTAGAGGTCTTTCATATAGAAGAATTCAAATCGAATGTCCACAAACACTACTCCCTCTTTTCTCCTCCCCATAACCTAATTTCTTAGTTCTGGTACAATGCATTGCATGAGTAGGGGTCATTCCCTGAGTGCTGGTCCGTACAAAAACAAAAAAAAAGTACCATTACATAAATCTGTTCAAAGATGATGTAGTTGTGATGTAGTCGCTGATGTAGTTGTGGCTTTGGATTTGGGTTGTATACATTATAAACTTCATGCATTTAACCATGTTCCCTTTATTAGTCGTCACATATATTTGTTCTTATTTTCTTATAACACTGGATTTAGCAACGAATGCAGTTTTTTTCAATATTTCTTCTCCACATTCTGTTTCAGTATCACACTGATTGTTGTGTGGGAAGCCTGAATGCGAAGCGCCTTGAGTGTTATTTTACTATTTTTAATTTTTGAAAATACAAATCGCTTTATTTTTTTTATTAATAAATATAAATGCATAATAATTTTTAACCGCCTTGCGTTCTCGTGTTTTTTTTTTTTTTTTTTCTTTTAAGGAAAAAGAAAAATTTTGAATTTTTTTTTTTTTTTTGACAGAAAACAGAAGTAGTTGTCAAAATTTACATCATAAAATATCTTTTGGCAACGTGGTATTAAGTCTTCTAGACATACTGTCACAAAATGGAATTTATAACTTGATTTATATCCATATTACATAAATATATGTTTATAAATTTTTTTAGGAAAGGGTGTAGCAGTAGTTTTAAAACGTTGGAAATGATGTATAAAAACAAAAAAATGGTTGCCGTATGTACACAGACACACATGACAAAAGGTAAATTTAAGACAACCACTGCAAACTATAGAATATTGATTTCATAGATCAATGATAGGTGGCGTTGTTTGATTTTGCCCGTTGGCGAAATTAAAAAAAAAAAAAAATACAATAAACCGTTGTTGTCAAGAAAAATTATATTTCGCGCATTTTTTAATGGCGGCTCCAGTTGTTTGAAGTCCATTTGGTGATTTCCGTTTTATTTATAAACACTTTATGTTGAAAGACATGTGCGCTGGCTTGAAAGGGAGTAAACATTTATGCTTTTAGAGAAAAACAATAAAAATAAATAACATTTTTTATTTACTAAATAAGAATTTAGCACAAGTAAATGATTTATCAAATTTAACTTTTTAATGAAACTGATATGATATTTAGATCATTAGACCTTTGTAAGGCATTTTGTAAATGTATTGTTCAAGATCAAGGAAGAAAAGAAAATGCAGACGAAACCTATTTTTTATTAAAAAATAATTTTTTATTCTATCAGCGGTAGATATTATTCCTTTAATAAAGGGTTTTTCAACAAGAAGAGTGTTGCCTAAATAAAATAAAAAAAATTTCGATTAAGATGATTCAAATTTGTATTGTATTGCGAAGAGAAAAGTTTGGCAATTATGAATGGAAAATAATATCTGGCAAATCACTATCACGCTGGCAGATGTAGACTCTTTCATCAAAGTTTTTAATCACTTTTTGCCAAAATGGCGGTTCTATTTTGTTAAGCACATCACAGATTTTGAGTTTTAAGGCTGAAATCGATTCAATCGGCTCCGCATAGACTTTGTCTTTCACATACCCCCACAAAAAAAAAACGATCTGGCTGGCCTCTTAACTGCTGATTGCCGTAAAATTTGCAATAAAGTGATCGTTTCATTGGCATTGGTGACATGTGGTACCGTCCTATTGAAACCACATGTCAGCGATATCCACATTGTCAATAATAGACCAAAATTAAGTTGTTAGCATCTCGCGATAGTGTGATCGATTGAACGCTACCAAATTGCTTCGAGAGACTAATAAACCAGATGAAGCTTCGATCAGACAAATGGAAAAGCTTAACGAAAATGAAAGCTGTGCATTAGTTGGGACTAGTAGTGAAAAAGGAAAAAGTTTTAGCGAGTTTAGCAGTATTTTCCAGAGAAGCTAGTTAATAATAGTATCTAAGAGTTTGCAAAATGGACTATCATACTCAAAATTCCGGTACAGTCTTGCGTGGAAAGAATAAGATTATAAAAATAAAATTTATATCTTCTAGAGTTTTGTGTTGCCCAATTTTGAAAGAAAACAATATTTTTTTAATGAAAATTACCACCTGTTGGATAAACCATAGGTTTTTAAATTAGCATCTCTTCGATATTCTTCTTCACTTGATGGAGTAAAAGTTCTTCCATCTTTATCTAAATCTCCGTCGTCCTTACGCCACTGGTTTCTTAACACATCAAATGATGACCATATTTTATTTAAACACCTTCTACGTCCATTGTTTCCTTTTTTTATATTTTTTGCTTTTTGGAAAAGAAAATGAGCAATAATGAAACGCTTTAAGCTGTGGTTTTGTTTGTTTTTTCTTTTTTTTCATTTTTTTCATTTCCATTTCTTTACAACTTCTTAGTTTTTGTATTTCATTGTGTAATATTTTCCGCACATGAATACAAATCATTTATTGCATTTAAAGGCCGGGGAGTTCCTTTTGTTGCAAATGTTGGTGTTTTTATTTTCATACCACTGAGTTTCAAGAGATCTTTATCACCGCATACACACATTGAGGAGTTTTTGTACCGCCAAAGTCCAATTTATATTTCAGTGACTGAGCAATAAAACATGGTTGCCATAACGAGTTTTAAAAATAAATTTAGGTTTATAAAATAAAAAAAACACGGTATACAATAATATTTTGTAAAAATTGATTTAGCAATCGAAAAGTGATAAGAAAATAATAACTTCAAAAATACCCTACAATACAAGCTTAAGCAAATAATTTACATATAAGCCAACAATTTTCAAAAGTAGAATACTTTTCTTAAAAATGAAAACAAGCCAAATAATTCTTCCGTGTGTAAATATTAAAGCCCTTTTTATGGTTCAAACGAAAATCCCAAACTACTAAAATGACCAGCCTTGAAAAATTGAATTTACTTTTGCAACTATTTTAATAATTTGTATTTGTACCCGCCTATTTCGTCAAAAATCACTTTTTTAAGGAACACCTTAATAACTTTAATATCATTTTTAGTACCTTTTGTTGCAGCGGCTACATTTATACTGTGGGTCTGTTAAATAAAACCACGTCAAAATCATGACTTGTATGGGTACACCATATCATTGTAAATCTTGTTATTTCATCTGATATCTTTTATTTCAGAATTCTTTTGATTGCAGTGAAAGATAAAGCTGTGTGCGTAAAAAGTAAATCTTCTATAGGACATGCTTTAATTTTGATTTGATATACAGTGTAAATTTGAATGTTTATAAGGCGTCAATAAGATAATGAAACATGGCATACAACTTAATTGTGTTCTCTGATTAAATCAAAATATTTATGCCTCAAAACCGTAATTTCAATTGCGCAACACTTATATCACCAAGAACGCATCCCTTTGTGATCGATTAGTCCGTTAGCAGCATAGTTCGTATGTGGAAAAAACTCCCTGCAAAAGTGTTTTCTGTTAAAGATACAAATTGAATGTCTTCAAACACTACTCCCTAAAATGTCGAAATATCGAAAATAGAAAACGACTTTAAGCTTGTGAAAAGCCTATTTCTGGTATAATGCTTAAGTCCAAAACAATCACCATAATAATAAAATACCTTTTAACGACACCATTAGACGCATAAGGGTACTGAATCAGACTAAAACTGAAATGACACAGAAAAAATATATAAACAGTTGCAATCAAATTTGACGCGGAATGACATAAAATCATACCCAGTTAAAAAAAAGAAAAAAAAATTATTTAAGAACACCAATAGAAGAGTAACTTAATGTATTTTAATTTTAAGTAATTTCTTATAGAATTTTATGAAAATCTAATTTCGGTAAAAATCTGCTGAAAATTCAGAAAATTATTGTTTATTGACTAAATGAGAATTTTATCTAATCAAGCAACAAAACAAAAAATGTAGAATTAAAAACAAACATACATACATATAACGAAATAGAGTAAATAACAACAGGATAAAATATTTTATTCTTTTCCTTTAATATTAAACAAAGCACAGATCGACGGCAATTGTAGTTAGAAATAGCTTCGAGTGATATATAAATATTCTTTTGGAAGATGATTTTTAAAAGTTTTGCTTGCATAAAGTCTAGATGGATCTCTATCTCTACCTCATCTTTACATGTGCTTGAGGGGGTAAAAGGCGGCACCAGTCACTTGGGATAGCAGGTTCACATTGGTACCTCAGGAACCAGTTGCTCGCAGCTACACCCCTCGGGGGCACATAAATATGGTCTTTATAGAACTTCGACTATCTAGACACAGTGCAACTAGGGAAAAACGGATCCCAGTCCCCTGAAGACAGGCAGGGAGTCAACTGGAAACTCCACTTTATTTCCACGGGGATCAGTGTGCCCCAGAGTTCATTATTTGTCTCTTTAGACATTTAATAGTTCTCTGGCTGATCATTGAGGTTGGCCCCTATATGGGAGTAACGTGGTGGTGCGGCAGACAGGTCAGTTTTAATGGTGGCCGGGTTCATTTCACCTTTAATAACACCTACCTGGTGAAATGTGTTCTGGACAGGAGTTGGAAAGTCTCCAACTCTTAAGCAAGGAGTGATGATTTGCAGCCCTGCTCTGGAATCATTGAAGTTGCAACTAGAAAGTTCTGTTGCATAGAATTATGGCTTTGGCTTCCTAGGACGAGCATGACGTTCCAAATTATGCAGTGGCTTGATCCACCATCTGATTAAGGCTTCATGGCCAGGTGCGGATGTAAATCAAATCACATCAATGTCCGCAGCTACACCTCCCCGGGGGCACATTTATCGGTTTTTATAGATTACTTGACTATCTAGACCTGTGCTGCTGGGGGTATAAGGGAGCCCAGTCCATTGAAGACAAGCAGGGAGTCAGCTGGAAGCTCCACGTTATTTCCACGGAAATCAGTAAGTCCCAGAGTTGCCGCTAATTTTCTCTTTCGCCTTTTAGCTGTTTCTCTGACTGATTATTGAGGTTGGTCCTTCGGGAGTATTGTGGTGGTTGTGGTTTTGCAGCCTCAAGATTGAACTGATTATGGTGGCTAGGATCATCGCGCCTTTAATCACACCTACGGCTGAATGATCCAGATCCAGTGAGCATGCTAGTCATGTGCTTTGGACAGGAGTTGGATAGTCTCCAGCTCTTCAGAAAGGAGTAGTGGCTTGCAACCCTGCTTTGAAACCGCTAAAATTGCAACTAGGAAAGACCTGTTGCTAGAATTAGTCTGCTCTAAAGCATGTATGCGTTTTAAGGCGCGGGTGTATATTCTTCCCACATCCAGTGGTGGTTAGTGATTAGGGCCAAACGTAAACCTTATCACATACAACTTTCAATTGAATTTAAAATATATGATCCTAAGATAATCATAAATGAACCGTAAACCCAAAACTTATATGCTTTAAAGAATCGTTAGCAAATCTATAGTTAAACACTTTCAAAACGCAACATATCAAACATCTTTTATTTTTAAGAAATTTTAGAGATTTTAAATATAATTTTGATACGGCAACACGGATTTGAGTCGGCTAAAAGTCAAGCAACAGGATGATGACCATAACGATTACAATATGGAGAATTGTAGTTTCCACTTTTGTCGGTACGTGTGGCACTCGATGTCGTCATGGTTTTTGTAGTTGTTGCTTAAAGGGTCTCTTCTCTTGTTCTTCCTTTATATATAAGAAAATGTGTGTAGCGAATTTTGAAATTGCAGCCTTTAGCTGACAGCATGAATGATAGCGTCAAAGGCTAAGCTAATCAAATTTGACCATCATCATCATCATCGTTATTATTATTATTATCGTCATTGGTATTGTATTGTTGCAATATCTGATGTTGTGGCTTGGTATGGCAAGGTTTCCTGCAGTGTAAAAAAAACAAACTGCTGGAAATGAAAAGACAATAATGCTCCAAAAAGATGAGTTGCGATTTTATTACATTTGTGGTTTTTGCTATTATTATTTGTTTTTGTTTTTGTTTTTTAAAAACTTTTTTTATACAATTTCTTTCTTTATGCACTATTACATGGTTTCTTGTGATCGTGGCTTGTGTTTTTGTTACTTTTTCTGCAAAAAAATATTGAAATTTTGACCTGTCTCTTAAGAGCTTTGATCTACATACGAATCTGTTGAAGCTTTTTTCATTTATTTATTTTTTCTTTTCATTTCGCAGGTGGTCCTATAATTCTTATGCGAACATAAAAACTCAACATTTCAATGTTAAAACACTAAATATTGACAAGCTCATTTATAACTTTTATTATTTAGAGCTTTTAAATAATAAGCATAAATATATATAAAAAAATAATGAACAACATTTTACGAAATCGACAGCAATAACAATGTGACATAAATCAGACAGACTATGCCGACAAAAATAAACAAAATAAATTAAATTAAATACTCAAACAAGCTGACTGACTGCTACATAAAATTTTTAAAAGTCTCATAGATAATAGTGGTATGCTGTAGTCGACTTATATTGAAACCTACAAAAAATAAATTCATTTAAACTATTTCCTCAATTTACTCACATTTCTGAGGCTCTTCCTTTCGCACTCTTCCTTAATGAAATGCTATGAAATTTTCCGCAGACTTTAAGTTCGAATGACAATGCAATAATCAAAAACTTATTTTTCTATAGAGTCCGCCAAATAACTTTTTTTTAAATTTTATAAACAAAGCTACACAGCTTCGGCTGTGTGGAACGTAGCGCCGTCCTGTTGAAACCAAATGTCGCCAACATCCTCTTCTACAATTTTTGTGAACAAAAAATCCTTCAACATTACCCGATAACGATCGCCATTGACTGTAACGGTTACTCCTGAAAAATGGCCCAATTATGCCTCTGGGCCAAAATCCGCACCAAACAGTGATTCGTTTTGGATGCGTCGTCATTTCAATGTATGTGTGCGGTTTTTCTGTACCCCAAACGCGACAATTTTGCTTGTTTACATACCCACTAAGATCAATGAGCTTCATCGGAAAAGATGATTTTTTTTTTTACAAAATCGGCATCTTCTGTAAGTCGATCGCAGGCCCACTTAGCGAAGCATTGTTTAAGCGTATACACAACCATATTCGTTCAGCGGAAGGATAAAACTAATTATCTGTCAAATCAAACATGAGCTAGGTGAATAAAACGTTAGATAGTGGAATCTATATATAATGTAAAACCTTGTAAAGAGTGGGCAAATTTCAGGTTAGCAAATAAATTGGCTTGACACATACACACTTTTTTTTTAAACTTCAGTTTTATTGATTCCAATCCGAAGTAGAAATATGTGAATTAATAATAGAATATTATGTCGAGCAAATATTCACTTCTATCATGTTGGCAGACATTTATTCTTTCCACACATTTTTGAGTCACGTTTGGCAAAAAAGCTTCGCTTATCTTGTCCATACATTGCCGAATTTCATCTTTTCGGGCGTTAGTTGTTTGTGAATTGTTCACGCAAACCCAGTCTTCTAAATGGTCCCAGAGAAAACAACCAGTGGCATTAAATCACAAGAACGATCAATTAACATCGTCAAATTAAGAATCTACTCGATCGAAAAATATCTCATCCAATAACTGAATTGTTTAGGTGGCTGTGTGTTTTGTCGTGTCATTTTGCTGAAACCAGAGGTCACTGGTGTCAAGATAAGCCAATTTTGGCCATAAAAAAATTGTTATCAGGGTTTGGTAGCGCAGAGAGGTAATTTCCTTGACCAATTTTGGAAAAAAAAAATAACGTCCCATGACGCCGCTTGATCACAAGCCGAACCATATGTTCATTTTCTTTGGGTATAATAATTTTGTTGATTGTTGAAAAATCCGTTACTTTCGTACAGTTTTTCAAACAGCCAGTTCATTTCAGCTTCAATTCTTGAACAAGTTGAACTTTTATAGGCGTGAAGATGAACATTTTTATGCAAAATGTTGCTTAAAATTCCTTTAGTGATGCCCAATTATAGCGAACGTCGACGAGTTAATGTTCCAAGCTTATTTTTAACACTACTGTACAGCGGCTTGTAGCACTATGGCCACTACGAAAGAATATATATAATATATATATAGATATATTGGCAGCAATAATACCGTAAACCTCGAATGGAGTGATTAAATTACGTACAGTGATCTTAGCAAGAGCCTGATTACGAGGAAGAGCTGCTCTAATTTTAGAAAGTGATACAATTATTTTCATTCTTTTTCGTAGTAAGTTTTTACAATTAAAATTCTTTGTGAAGAGTGTAACGTTTCATTATAAAAATTTCGGTACTTTTTTCTAAATAAGTATTCAAGGATTCACAGCATTTAATGATTTGACAGACAAGTAACTTCCTAACCTCAAATTTTCCCACCCGAGTAATTTTTCTTAACACAATCTATAGTCAAGCAAATGAATCTTCAAGGTATAATTTTCAATTATATGTTCATGTGAGCGAACAGAGAAAAATGATAAAATCATAAATTTTTTATCGAAAAATATCAGTGCTTATCAGTTTTATGAAAAGTAAGGAAGGAAGGAAGCCTATTGTTATTATGTGTAAAACGGTTTTTGTTGTTCCAACTTTTCATACATTTATTTTCATTTTTAACGAAAGTGTCCAACAAATGATTAATAATTAACTATCATACAATGATAGCATGTTTAGCTACAAAATGGTAAGGGTCGTGTTTATTTGTAAACTTTTCATTAAGCGACAATTTAACGTGTTAGTTTGAACATCTCCAGGGTATTTGGACTTCAAAAATTAAGTTGTTTTAACTAGAAATAATAACTCGGAAAATTATTTCCGTAAAATTTTCTATAGAAAATTATTTCCGTAAAATATTCTCTAGAAAATTATTTCCGTAAAATATTCTATAGAAAATTATTTCCGTTAAATATTCGATAAAAATTATTTTCGTATTTCCGTAAAATATTCTACAGAAAATTATTTCCGTAAAATATTCTATAGAAAATTCTTTCCGTAAAATATTAGATAGAAAATTATTTCCGTAAAATATTCTATAGAAAATTATTTCCGTAAAATATTCTATAGAAAATTATTTCCGTAAAATATTCGATAGAAAATTATTTTCGTATTTCCGTAAAATATTCTATAGATAATTATTTCCGTAAAATATTCTATAGAGAATTATTTTCGTAAAATATTCTATAGAAAATTATTTCCGTAAAATATTCTATAGAAAATTATTTCCGTAAAATATTCTATAGAAAATTATATCCGTAAAATATTCTACAGAAAATTATTTCCGTAAAATATTCTATAGAAAATTAATTACGTAAAATATTCTATAGAAAATTATTTCCGTAAAATATTCGATAGAAAATTATTTCCGTAAAATTTTCAATAGAAAACTGTCGCAAACTGTCGAAAACTGTTGCTTAAAATTTTTTACGACGAAATTGTGATTGTTTATATTAGGTTATTTATTATCTTTCAACATTTGTGTAGAGATGTAGGGATGTTTTATCTTTCTATTCTGAAATTTATTACAGATATTTAAACATTTTTTACTTAACATTATTAATTCTCTACAATTTTCGTTCGGTTTTAAGTTCTTAAGTAGAGTACGTCAAACTAATAAACTTAAAAATATCTATAAGTACTTCGAGCAACTGGAGTACGCAGATTATAAAATGGCATAGAACATGAAATTTTTTATATTTTTAGTTTTATTTAATTTCATTTTGCATTCGTTGCCATTTAATACTGCTTCCAATCTATGGCTGTTTTGAACTCAGCCGACCAGAAAACTGGTTAATAGCAAATACATAATACAAACAAAATAAACATTTGCAAATAAAATATAAAAAAAGAAAACAAATAATAAAATGAAACAAAACACACGCTCACATTTATTCCAACTAAACCACCGAAGTCCTCATAACATTTAAAAACAAACATCCATTAAGAAAAATAAAAAATAATAAAGACAAACAGAACAACAACAAAGATTAAATACAACTATAATAAACTAATAAACAACAACATGAGGCATTTAAGAAGTCGATCCTCTAGGTTTCTCTTTGTTTTATAAGACCATCAAACAAGATAAAAATAATAGATCAAAAGCAGAAGAGCAAAAACAACATTGGAAGGCAGATGAAAAATATTGTCATCAATAGATTATTAAGTTAAAGTTAAGTGGATGTGGACATGGCAATTGCATTCTAAGCAACATCATCATCAACAATAACAACAGCAACAACTACATTAGCGACAACATAATATGTGCAACATCAAAAGGAGCCGATTTATGACTAGAGGAGGAAATGCAAAAATACATTTTTTTAGACTTCATTTCTTCTGGCAAGGTAAATTACCCATCATATGAAATGTAAGACACAGAAGATTATTAAAATTGATAATTCAGTCCAAAGAGCTCGATATTTTTGCATATGATACTAGAATAAAAATACAGAAAAGAGGAGAGCGAAGAAGAGTAAAGAAATAATAGCATAAAATTAAGGGTGCCAATAAAAAAGTAAATATGCACATCATTGCAAGATAGCGAACCTAGGCTGAACGGAAATCCCAATCTCTATAACATGAAATTCAGATAAGCACTATTTTAAATAAATAAATCAATTCCATATACATTAGCGTATTTCAGCTTCGATTTATTGGATATTCCAGCAAGACCTAGTTCTGTTTAACGATTCCCCAAAAACACAGGTTCAAACTTTCACTAAGGTTCTTTTTTTATGGATCAAGGTGCGATAAGATCTTGAATAACAAATGTATTATTTGGAATCATTTTTATGATATATTTTATGATATTCTCATAAAATATTTATTATTCCAAAATTTATCTGTGAAGAAAGCTATATAGCCACTTCACTACTGCTCAAGTAGCACGTTAGTGAATTTTACCAACATTTTGCATAGAAAACACAAGAGTCTTACATCTCAAGTCAAGTCGATTAAATAAGAATTATTTTCAACAGATAACAAAACTCAAAAAACCTTAATACTTTAATATTGTATGAGAATATTATAAAATATTTATGTTTAAAGGAATCTAGCACAATTAACCTATATTAACTGCACGTTGAGTTTCTCGTCAATATTTTTAAAATAATTTTTTTTATTTTCTTTATTTTTCATATTATTCAATAGAAATCCTTATGTGGAAAAAATTAAATAAAATTTAAATTCCTAATAACTTTCCAAGTTTTATTGTTTATTTGCTTTGTCTATTTGGTTGAATTTGATTCTGGCTTGCGATATAAGACTCTTATTACCAGGATATATTAGGCTATTTATGATAGCCGCAATTGTTATATAAAATCCATTATTATTAAAATATTTTTTTGCAAGTCATATAAGTATCTATTTCAAACACCCTATTAACAGATAAAATTGGTTGTAGTTTATGTAGTTGTTTTCCAATATAGTCTATAGAGAATTGTTTTGCAACATATTTTATAGAGAATTGTTTTGCAACATATTCTATAGAGAATTGTTTTGCAACATATTCTATGGAGAATTGTTTTGCAATATATTCTAAAAAAATTGTGTCTGCAAAATTTTCTATAGAAAACTATTTCCGCAAAATTTTCTATAGAAAACTATTTCCACAAAATTTTCTATAGAAAACTATTTTCGCAAAATTGTCTATAGAAAACTATTTCCGCAAAATTTTCTATAAAAAACTATTTCCGCAAAATTTTCTATAGAAAACTATTTCCACAAAATTTTCTATAGAAAACTATTTCCACAAAATTTTCTATAGAAAACTATTTCCACAAAATTTTCTATAGAAAACTATTTCCGCAAAATTTTCTATAGAAAACTATTTCCACAAAATTTTCTATAGAAAACTATTTCCACAAAATATTCTATAGAAAACTATTTCCACAAAATTTTCTATAGAAAACTATTTCCACAAAATTTTCTATAGAAAACTATTTCCACAAAATTTTCTATAGAAAACTATTTCCGCAAAATTTTCTATAGAAAACTATTTCCACAAAATTTTCTATAGAAAACTATTTCCGCAAAATTTTCTATAGAAAACTATTTCCGCAAAATTTTCTATAGAAAACTATTTCCGCAAAATTTTCTATAGAAAACTATTTCCACAAAATTTTCTATAGAAAACTATTTCCACAAAATTTTCTATAGAAAACTATTTCTGCAAAATTTTCTATAGAAAACTATTTCCGCAAAATTTTCTATAGAAAACTATTTCCACAAAATTTTCTATAAAAAACTATTTCCGCAAAATTTTCTATAGAAAACTATTTCCGCAAAATTTTCTATAGAAAACTATTTCCGCAAAATTTTCTATAGAAAACCATTTTCCGCAGAATTTTCTATAAAAAACTATTTCCGCAGAATTTTCTATAGAAAACTGTTTTCTGCAGAATTTTCAATAGAAAACTATTTCCGCAAAATTTTCTTTAGCAAACTATTTCCGCAAAATTTTATATAGAAAATTGTTTTCCGCAAAATTTTCTATAGAAAACTGTTTTCCGCAGAATTTTCTATAGAAAACTGTTTTCCCAAAATTTTCTATAGAAAAGTGTTTTCCGCAGATTTTCTATAGAAAACTGTTTTCCCAAAATTTTCTATAGAAAAGTGTTTTCCGCAGAATTTTCTATAGAAAAGTGTTTTCCGCAGAATTTTCTATAGAAAACTGTTTTCCCAAAATTTTCCATAGAAAAGTGTTTTCGCAAAATTTTCTTTTGAAAATTGTTTCAGAAAACCTTAGAAATTCAGAAAACTTTCGAAATTCAGAAAACTTTCGCAATTCTGTATAGAAAGCTGTTTCGAAATATTTTCTTTAAAAACTTGTTTTGCGTGCTTTGCAAATTTTTATAGAAAACTATTTCGGAAAATTTTCGAAGAAAAGCTATTTGGAAAAATTTTCAGGAGAAATTTTTTTCGCAAAACTCTGTAAAAACTATGTGCAAAATTCTTTTTGTTTTGTAAAATTATTTAAAGAATACTCTCTTCCATGTTTTCTTTAGACGATTTCTGCTAACATTTTACTTACAGATGAACTGTTAAATGTTTATTACGTCTCTCAATCTTTAATGTTTGTTTACAATTTTTGACATGATATTTTTTCCTGCCTAATGTCCTAATAACTTTAATCGTATACAAAAATTTTGATGGTATCTAAGTTAAAATAATATTTCGCTACTGAAAATTTCTAGACCTACTTCTACACAGATGCTTTAATTTGAAGCTATCAGAAACTGTAATTTTATACAGAAAACTTATTTATAATTTTTGCCTTTCGCTATTTTTTTAATTTTTTTAATTCTCGCTCTTATCATGAATCCTTACTTAATGCCATTTAATACTCTATTCCTTTATATGTTTCTCCTGTTAGCAAAAAAAAAACCAAACGATCAAAGTGTAGTTTCTGCCATTAAATATTTTCTTAAATAGAAATCATAAATTCTAATATATGTAAAATCTTTGTTATCTCATTAAAACTCGCTGATAATATGATTATAATAGAAAAAATAATACGCTCTTTTAGAAGATCATTTTTTTATCTTCAAATCTTTTTCAAAACGATTTAAGTAGTCATAATCCTATAATCCTCTTACAAATTATTCTTCTTTGTTATAGAACATAAATAATTATTTTAATTTTAAATTTAAAAATGTTCAATCATGATGGTAGTAGACAATTTTCCTTAATTTACCATCATGTCTGCATCCTAGTTGCCTGAAAGGCTTTTATGTCATACAAATATATTGAGTTGTGTTTGAAAAGTACTCGTCTAATTTACATCAAGATATATTCCATGAAAAATTATGATGATAAAATTGGAGCATAATAACGCAATAGCAGAAGTAACACTAACTATAGTTTTTAAAAGAGATAAGAATAGAATTATTATATTATTATGGCTTATTTTGCAGACAAATAAAACATAGCTCGTTGCTCAAGTCATCGACACGGTAAGGTATTATATGTATCTTAATAGTTGGCTCCGTGTAATTTTTATCTTTATATTTTGATCATTCTTTATTAATTTAAACGCGACAACGCGTTAGGGTTTGGTTATTTCCAAGTACTTTGCTCCTGTGCTTGGTAGATTTTTAGATTTTTTATAGATCTGTGCGGTAAGACTTTATAGCTTTAGACTTTTAATAGCCAACTTATCACAGGGAAAGCCCTGATTGTCTTTTAGCGATATTGAGGTGCTTTTCGACTGTTGATAATGTATTGGTAAAATACAGAAAATAATTACGGCCATTTTTCCACTTCCATTGTTTGTGTGACTCATAATTTTAAGATTTTCCTTACTAGGTCAGATATCCATTAGAGTTTTTAATCAAAAAATCTTACGATTTTAGAGAATGCCTTAATAAACTTTACTAATACTACGATTGCTAGTTATTACTTAGCAGGTATGCTATAAATTATATACAGGGTGTCCGCCGGAAAGGTTGGAACGGTCGGTTTTTGATTAAATGGAAGACAATGGATCTTATATTGATAAATGTTTCAATTAATGTCGGCAATTATGTATGGAATAGAATATAGATAAGTAAATGTCCGCCTCTGTTAGCCTCACAAATGCAAGCTCTTTTGAGCATATTTTTCATTACATTCTCACACATTTTACGCGGTTTTTCATTTATTTCTCCACGAATATTTTATTTGAGTTGCTCAAGCTTTTTTGGTTTCTTTGCAAAAACCTTGATTTTCAGATATCCCCACAAAAGGAAGGCCGAAGTAGTAACACCACCATTTCTTGAAATAACTTGTTGTGGAAAGAATAAACCGACTATACTCTTTATTTACATATCCTTTCAAATTAAAAAGGGCCTTGTCGCTCATTATGCTTTTTTCATGAAAATCGGGGATGTCATGGGCGAGCTTTAACATCCAATTGGCATAAGTATGTACGGTGGCGTAAATAGTCTTGTGGAAGAAGCGTCTGTACCAACTGAATCTTATATAGAAGCAAGTGCAAAACCCTGTGCCAAATTATGGCCAAAGTTTTTCTTTGAAGAACAAGCTCCTGCGCACGGCATCGAATTGAGGTTGATGGATTACTTTGAACACTTTCTTGAGCAGCAGTAATATTTCTAGCCGATCTTGCAGTACGTTATAGTACATGCTTGGGCCTTTCACCTGCAGACCCTCTTTCTTCGAAATCATTCACTACACCATTAATAGAGCGTTTTGTTGGCACGTTGTTTATCCCAAAAATTTCACGTAAGTAACTTCCTCATCGTCACAGTAATCGATGATTGATTTTGATAAAATGTTTTAACGATTAAAACATGTTGGTTTATTGAATATTTTTCCATAATAAATTTGCCACGTGTCTACTTAATGACTGCTAAATATGAACTGTCAAGACTAATGTTTACCGAAATAACGGCAAAATAAAGTAATATACCTTCCAGACGGACACCCGGTATGTATTTATAAAATAATATAGCTGTACAAAATATATTAAAGGTAAAATACACCCAACATTCTGCGTTTGCTTTGGCTTGTTGCGAATAATTTAAATACTCTTTCTATTTATTTGACTGTGTTGAATAGCTTGTGTTACTTTTTATCGGTATTAATGTCCACCATATTTTTTTATCGATAAATAAGAAGAAAATATATAAAATGGAATTTCGGATCTGCTAAACAAAACAACATATGGTTGGCAGCACTTGCCTTAACATCTATCAAATTTACTTTACTTTGGTGTTGAGGTTTTTGTCTCTGCTAAGAAACAATTCTTTCTTGTTAGAGATATTTATAAAAATAGTTGCCAGATTTCGCGATTTAAACGAAATTTTTTCTTCGAAAAAAATATTAAATATAAAAAATTGATATTATTACCTGAATAATTTACATCCTAATTTACTTAAAAAAAATTTATTTGATTTATTCGAGTGATAGCCGCTAAAATCTAGACTTTTTTGATGATTCACTGGGAGGTAAATTGCAATACAACTCTTATATATTTGAGATCAAAACTAAATGTTTGATAAATCTTACAGTTCTTTTTTATAAACAATTTCTTTCGTCACTATTTCTCTACAAAAACATATCATCAGTCATTATCTTTGTATAGAAAAATTGCATTAGTCGAATTTATAAAAGAATATATTTCAAATATAAGTAATTTTATTATTTGTGTAAAAAGAAAATTGAAAATTGATAGAAAACTTTAAATTTAAAAAATTCGAAAGTCAAAATAACCAATACCAATCACTTCCAACTCTTTTAACTGCATATTTATGTACCTTTGTATGTATGTAGTTGCAATATACATACATATATGTAAGTGCATATATTTGTAATTTAGGAATATGGATAAACATATCTATATATAGTAGAGTTTTTGACGGGGTTTTCAACAAGAAGTTTGTTTTTCAATTGTGGTAACACTACATTGACATTAAGTGTTTGACGTATTCGTAGAAGATGCATTGGCAATTGTTACAATAAATTCAATTTCACGCAAAAAGCGCATTAAAATAATTAAATTATACTATGAAAATGGTGGTCCTGTTAAAGTTACATTTAGTAAAATAAATGATATTTTCGGACAACATACTCGTCTTTCTGAGACCGCTATTAAGAGCTTGGTCGTTAAATTCGAGCTGATAGGCTCGATACAAAATATGCGAACACCAGCACGTGTTCGACCGGTTAGTTCAACTGAAGACATCACAGCCGTAAGCAGATCCAAATATGTCAATTCCTCAAAATTCTCAACAATTGGGGCTATCCAAAACCCAAACATAGCGAATTTTGCATAATGATTTGATTTACATTGCCGTAGATTTGCTCAATTCAATCAGGAACAACCGGCTGGTTTTTCTGCAAAAATAACTTTTTCGGATGAATTCCATTTATACTTGTCAGGGTATGTCAACAAGCAAAATTGCCGCATTTAGGCTTCTAAAAATTCTGCGATTACTGAGAAGTCTTTGCATGCTCAACGTGTTACTGTATGGTGTGTTATGTGGTCTGGAGGCGTGATTAGACCGTTTGTTTTTTTTTCTCGAAGATTAGGCTGGAAATGCGGTTACGGTCAATGGATCATGCTATCGCGAGATAGCATCGTTAAGTTTGAGTAAACAGGCTCGATATAAAATGTGTGAACACCAACGGGTGTTCAACCGGGTCATTCAACTGAAAATAATGCAACCGTTGTGCCGGTGTTGCACAACTTTTAAAAGTAGTAACGAATTAATTCTTAAAAGTAGTAAGCTACTTAATTGCACATTCCGTATTTAGTATAAAGCTAGAGTTTCTAATAATTTACGAAAATGGCTTACGTATTTTTTAAAAACGTTGCTTTTAGCGAGGAGCCTGATTTGAATATATTTGGATTTGAATACGAATTATTGAAGAAAAACCAGTAGATAGGTTGATTGTAATGGTGTTGAAATAGGCTACTAAAGTAAAAATTATGGTAGCAATCTTTTGAAAGCCAATTTGAATAGCCCCATGGTAAAATAGATCTCCTAATAGGATAATAATCCAAAAAGCACATCACTCATATTAAAGAGTGATGGACATAAATCCAATGGAAAACCCCTAAAATCAAATGGACAGCCGTATCTGAAAAATATAATATCTAGCAAATAATATCTAATCAAGGGTTGTTAGAAAAAAGTATGATCAAAAGTGAACATCGAACATCTATTATTATTGGCAACTATGCATGTGTATGATTTTGGAAATAATATCTTACAAAATAAAAGTTGGCCATACGAATTCTTTTTTGTGGCTGAAGTTTTGAGAGCAAAAATTGCACTGTATGAAGACTTTATTGGACTACTGTACATAGATACTGTACATAGATGGTTATACTCTGTTCAATATCAATTACAACAAGATTTTACTAGTATTTATCCAATGTATAGATTTGAACATACAATTTAATGTATGTACTACATACATATTTAAAGCTGTAATGACAAGAGATACATTTTACTGTAACTGTAATCACATTCAACAACCATTGCAACAACAATCAGCAATACCAACTGCTAAAAAAAGTGGAAGAATAAAATCACGCCACTTCTTCGTACTTTGAACCTATTGTAGAAAAAACACAAAATCAACAACAACAAATGATTTTGTTTCGTCTGATTGCTTTTGTTTATTTTTATTTATGTATGAAGTTACATATGTATGTATGTATGTAAATACATTTTTACATCCATATATAATATAAATAAATACCCACACGTATACATAGATACATGGATATATAAAAACATACACATATACATGCATACGCATATGTATACATGCATACATATAGGCATACATACAAACCTGCGTGCATACATATATACTTACCTACGCATATCTGTACATACATGCATAAAAACATACATCCATACATTGTATATATACATATGTATACATATATACGTATATACATAAATAAATACCTGCATCCAGAAGTATATACATATTACATATATACTTATATGTTGGACTCTTATTAAATAATTTCACTTGTTTATCATCTCTTTTTTTATACATATTATGCCCGTATAAATGTGTATGCGGTTAATTATTATACACACCACTACAGTGTAAAGTATATGAATACGTATGCATATACCCTACAGTATACTATTTGTGATGTTTAACGCCTTTACTGTTATGTGTTTCTCAAACGAAGGGGTTCTTTTGATTGCAAAAACCAGCACATTAATTTTTGTTTTTAGTTGTTACTAACTAGATATCTTCCCAAAGTCTGTTGTTTGCCAAATATGCGCTTAACATAACCCACGCAGCCGCATTTCGAAGCTCAGGATTTTTTCTGCACCAACCAGCTACTCACGATTATATGTGCCAGTTTTCTCTCTCTTCCGATTCCGTAATACCTATATCACCCATAGCAACCGGTGCAACACCATTTGCGAAAACGGATCTATGCGTAAGCATTTAACATTGCGTCTTACGGGCATTAAAATCGATTCTATTCGCATGACCCCATTCAGAGATCGCCGCGAGATCATGATTGAGCGTATCATTCATGTTCCACCTCTTGGAACTCTCCTCCAACTGGTTCCGTCTATTACCAAATGAATACGGTGCTATCACTTGTGAATTAAATTTGTTCAAGGCATTAATTGTTGCGGATTTAGCGGCTTAAACCAGATACTTTGCAAGGAATACTGGCGTTAATTGTTGCAGATTTATCAGCATAAACTAGTGACTTCAACAGGGCCCATGCGAAATAATTGAGAGGTGTCATATAGCACTGCCTTGAAAGCGATTTGAGAGGTCAATTTTTCGAAGTTTACGTATCGCTAAGTCGCTTTTGCGGTCGTCGTGTGGCACAACTTAATTTTTTAATATATAAGTTTAATGATGCACAACAACGTGTAAACTTCACCAAACGGCATATTTTTCGGGTTATAATGAAGTCTGTAGGATCTTTTGTTGCATGTTTTTACACAACTTTGTTTATTAACTAACCCGCTATCCCTAAAATAAGCTTTATCGTTTAACACAATTTTATTATAAATTGGATTGATGACTGATTTTTGAAGTAAATCTTCATAATGTGATAGCGCTGTTCAAGCATTAACCATGTCAGAGAGTTTGTTTGGCAGTTAACCCTCTTTTAAGTTCAAACGGGTTAAAAAAATATTTATAGGATCATATCTTCAATTATGCATATAACAGTATATAATATTTGGAATTTTATTCAATAACTTCATTTTTTCTTGAACATTCAGATTTTTTGTAGATTTTGCTGATTAAGGAAAAATTGACAGAATCTAAAGAAATTCAACGAAATGTATAATCATTGAGCTCGCTGCAAACTATTATAAACAACTCAATGTTTGAGCTTGAAAATTTTTAAATGTTATGTAGATATCGAGCATGTGCAAAAAAACTTTATAAAATTTTTAGGCAGCTCCATTAGGCACTTCATTTTCTAATTGCTAAAATATCCGTATTTTATTCTATCATGTCATTTATGATTGGGTAAATTTGAGGTTTGGAAGTAAATCGGCTTAAAGCACACACTCTTGTTTGACAGTTTCAGTTTTATTGATACCAATGTAAAGTAGAAATATGGAAATACGGTGTAGGCTCGGAACAAAATTGTCTTGTTTTGCTATACAGGGACAGAATCTAATCTGCTATTATGATATATAGTCGTATTTAGTAATTCTAATGCAGCTGGTAGACAACAATAATTTTAATTTGCCTAGTCGAGGCTCCGAGGGCTTTAACAACAAGAATTCGCTTCTTTTTTATAAAGGGTTTTTCAACATGATTTAGATTAAAATCATGCAAATTTTCTTTCATGGAAGTTTTTAATCACTTTTTGGCAAAATAGCGGTCCTATTTCATTAATCACATTACGGATTTTGAATTTGAAGGCTGAAATCGATTCGGCTCCGTATAGACTCTGTATTTAAAATAGCCCCGCAAACTAATCCAGTGGTGTTAAATCACACAATCTGGTAATTGTCGTGAAATTAAACGATCGGGAAATTTGATTTGCAGTAAATTGATCGCTTCATTGGCTGTTTGACATGTGGCACCGTTCTGTTGAAACCATATGTCAGTGTCGTCAATAATAGGCCAAAATTGAGTTATTAGCATCTCGCGATAGCGTAATCCACTGACCGTTACCGTATTTCCCGACCACATAGCGCATCATAAAGTGACACGTTGAGCATGCAATGGCTTCTCAATTATCGCTCTAGAATTTTCAGAGGCTCAAATGCGGCAATTTTCCTTTTTGACATGCTCTGACAAATGAAAATGGGCTTCGTCTGAAAATTATAATTTTGTTGTTCCTGAATAATTTAAGCGAATCTACGGCGATGTAAATGGTCAGTTGGCTTTAATTCCTGCGCCACTTGCACCCTATAAAGCTTCGAAGTTCAACATGAGGTGGTTTTGGGTATCAGCGACGTCGAGGAATTGACAGATTTGGATCTGCTTCAACATTTTGCTTCACGACTGCGATGTTTTCAGTTGAACGACATGTTTTATATTGAACCTGTGGACTCAGATTTAATGACCAAATTCTTAATAGCGGTCTCGAAAGGACGGTTATGTTGTCCGAAAATATCACGAATTTTACGAAATATAACTTTTTTTAATCCGATTTTCGTGCGAAATTAAATTCGTTGTAACATTTACTACAAATACGTCAAAAAGCTAAATGCCAAAACTATTTTGTTGGTGTTGCCACAATTGAAAAACAAACTTCTTGTTGAAAAACCCGATACCTGACAAGCTCAGTAGACATCTAAAATACCAAAACTGAGAAATAACAAATTTTAAAATCAAAATTTTCATAAAATCAAATAACAAAATCAATAACAAAATTTTGCCTGAAACTAATTTAAAAAAAGTGAAAAAATATTCTTAAATCGCTAAAAAAAATATGTAAAATACGGTGCATCCGAATGTTGTACTCGCCCTTGTTTTTTAAAAGAATTCATCTACAAAATTCTATTTTGTTCTTTCTTAAGTCTTTATATAAATAAATACATATCAGTATTTGTACGTACGCTTGCAGTTGTACAATGCAGAACACTAATGGAATGATTTCATTAGGATTCAATTTCATTCATTTACAACAAATAATTTTATTATACTCAAAATTAACCATTTTTGAGAAATGTTTTTATCTTAACAAAACAACGATTTCATCTTCAAGCGTCTGTATTCTACAGAATTCATTGCAAAGTCGAAATGTTAAGACAAATTTAAAAATTATACGCGTCTTTTGCGATGCGCTTCTCTTGTATGTAAAGGCTTTATATGAGCATATTTCGAAAGTATAAAATTAGTCCGCATACGTGAAATTCACGTCACTTTTAATTAAACGTTTTATTTTATATACTTGTTGCTGTAGCGACCTTCGTATCACTAACTCTCTAAATTTCAGTATCTGGCTATCATTATCCAATAAACAACAATATCTCTAAGAATAGAACCCTTTAATTTTAACTTTATGTCTTTATATCGACTACAGTTATACTCCTTCTATGAAAATTTATATTTCAAGACTCTACCGGTTCAAAGATAGACAGATGGACAGATACACAGGGTCACGCTTTGATATTGTGTGTAAGGAACCCTAAAATGAATGAAATGTAGTGAAACTAAAAAAAGTATGAAACTTAAGGACGTTTGTATAGAGATACAAAACTATCTAACAGAATAAAACAAAGATAAAGTTTTTAAATTGTGATGAAATTTACTTTAATCGAAATCTTCTGAATTATAATTTAAAAATGATTTCTGGCATATGATCGCCGCGACTGAATCGGACGTACTGTAATTAAGAAGTCTAATTTTCGAAGACTTTTACCAGCATTTGGATTTTCGGCGTAGATTAGCGTCTTCACATATTCCCATAGAAAACAATCTAGCAGTGTTAAATCACACGATCGTGGGTCCGAAATGTTAGCAAACAATTTCTGCAATAAATCAATTGTGACATGTTGGGCAGCCTTGTTGAAATCACAATTCCTATTGTTCAATTGAGGAACTAAAAATTTAGTAGTCAGTGCTTTATTGCGGCCACCATTGACTGTAACTTCCTGACCAGCATCGTTTTTAAAGAAGTACAGGACATTGATTCCACCACCCTGTAAAGCACACCTAATAAACAGTTTGTATGGTGTCTCAGCATGCACGAGGACTATCATTACTACAAATACGATAGTTTTATTTTTTGACGGATTCATTAAAACAAAAGTGAGCTTCATCGCTAAACAAAGTTCACTTATGAAAATCGAGATCAAGGGTAATCTTGGCTTGGGCCCAATTTGGAAGCGTTATTCAGGCGTCAGACTATGTTGAAATGCCAAACCTAACCAAAAATATGTTATTTGACAGTTGACAAAATGGCATCCAGTTAAAAAAAAGTGCTGCCAACATAAAATCTATACCACTAAAAAAAACACCCAAAATATGTATCTTCATACATTCTTAAACTAATCGAAAGTTCTTGCATGTAAAGGAATAACATTTTATAATTAAAAACATTTTGTAAAAAAATTTTATACATCCAAGAGAAGAATTGATTATTTTCAATTTTTCTCTAAAACAAAAATTGATACCAAATAATAAAAAAATAATTAATTATAAATAATAATAAAAATAAAATAGTGATAAGCACAATTTGATATTGGCTTAATAGCGTTGAAATAAAAGAAGCACAATAGGTTGTTGTTATTGTAATTTAGCTTATAAATAATTATTCAAATAGACTTAAATAAATAAATTGAAAACTTCACTTTCATTATAATTTATATACAAACATATACATATGCATATGCATATATTTATATGTATAAATATATAAGTTAAGTAATATATTTACTTATTAGCTACAAATGCATGTATATAGGTATGCATGTATGAATGTATGTATATTTAACTTAATGATTTACAATGATTTAAAATGATTTTCATCGTCCTTTTCAGTTCCCTAAAGCTCTACCACACATTCAAATATTTGCTTCAAACTGTCAAATTTCTTAAAATATTTAAATAAAATTAAAATTGTTTTGGGGTTCTCTAAACAAAAAAAAAGCTTGTAATTATTTTTAATTTAACAAATTGCACACTTACATTCATTTAAAGCAAAATTTTGGACATCTATCAGCCTCCTTATATTTATGTGTAGAGAAGATACCGAAGCAGACCGTTCACGTTATCGCTTCCTTTGTTTCTCAGCATTCTCTGGTATTATTTATAGTTTGCAATTATTTTATTTTAATTGAATTTCGTGCCTTCTTATCTATTTTATTGACTTTAGTGACTATAGAAAGGCAACTTAAAGCTGTGTGTCCTTCACCATAATCTTTGTCTTAGATTTTATATGTGTCTAACTAAAGTCAAATTTTTACTGTATACTTGCGCCTTGGCCTTCGGGCTGATCTTGCCATAAGAGCATTATAAACATGTGTGCTTTATTAAGCTTAAAGCTATGGCATTCATAGTCTCTAAGTACTGTCTTCTTCAATATTCACACGTGCCAAATGATACTTAAAGTTTCATTAGAGCAGCTATACGGCTTTAAGTAGCTCGCTGATATAGCAGTACACTCTACCGCGCGAATTTTAGCTCAGTTGTGAGCTTCGAAATTTACCCCGTTTGCCTTTAGCAAGATATTCTTATTCTTCTCTTTCGGAACACTACATTGGACAATAAAGACTGACGTTACTTTTCAGGCTTACTTCTTCACCTCTGTCGAAGCTTCCTTTTTGATTTTACAAACTAATAATTCATAAAATTCCCAGTAATAGGGAGATGTCCACCAGCGCAGAGCAGGTAAATATATATTAAAAATGGAGTCTAATCCATAATTCCAGAATTTTTTTAAAGAGAAGTAGCACTTCAGGCAACAATGCCTATGTAGTCAAGTACCGTGCTACATTCGTTAGGAAAGGGATAGAGAAGAGATGCGACAGTTGGTGAAAGTAGAAGGATAGTCGGAAATTAACTGCCGTATAAAGACAGCACAGCGACCAGTGACTATGCCTTCATCACTGAGCAGCCCCAGCGACAACCAATTTTTATTTATTTTATTTGTAGTGAAAAAATCCAAGGTCATGTCAGCTAGCACACTACCTACTAGCACCCCCGGGGGCACATATATGGTCTTAATGGAGAGCTACTATGTAGACCTGTGCAACTTAGGGAAAAAGGGAGCCCAGTCCCCTGAAGTCAGCAGGGGTACAATTGGAAACTCCACTTTATTTCCACGGGAATCAGTAAGCGGCAGAGTTCGTTATTTGTCTCTTTAGACATTTAACTGTTCTCTGACTGATTATTAAGGTTGGCTCGTATATGGGAGTATCGTGGTGGTTGTGGTTTCGCGGCCCCATATCAGTCTATGGTTCTATGATGGCCGGGTTAATTTCACCTTTAATAACACCTACCTGGTGAAATGTTCCCAGATCCAGTGAGCATGCTAGACATGTGTTCTGGATAGGAGTTGGAAAGTCACCAACTCTTAAGCAAGGAGTGATGATTTGCAGCCCTGCTCTGGAATCATCGAAGTTGCAACTAGAAAGTTCTGTTGCATAGAATTATAGCTTCGGCTTCCTAGGACGAGCATGACGTTCCAAATTATGCAGTGGTTTGATCCACCATCTGATTAAGACTTCATGGCCAGGCGCGGATGCCTACAGGGGCACCTAATTAATTTATCACCTGAATTAATTTATCCAGCTCTACCGTATAGTCATGATCAAGCTGAACTTCTGTTATACAGCTTCCTAGTAATCATGATCAAACTAAGATCCTGTTACAAGTAGCCACTACTGATTTCTAAGTTGAACTTCTGTTAGTATGGTATATATAATTCGTACGATTTAATTTATCCAGCTTTATGGTAGAGTCATAATCAAAGTATATGCCTCCTGTTAGTAGTCAAGATTTAATTTATCCAGTTTCCTGTAGAATTATTATCAAACTAAGACCCTGTTACCAGTATCCACTGCAAAGATGGATAAGCTGTACTTCTGTTAGTATAGCAAGACCTGCAAGCAGTTACCTAGAATTCGCATAATTTCATTTATTCAGGTTCATAGTACTCATGATCAAACTAAAACCATATTACCAGTATAAGCTGAACTTTTTTTTAGTATGACGAGACCTACCAACAGGCATCCACAATGCCCACAATTTAATTTTTCCAGCTTCCTGTAGAATCATGATGAAACTAAGAGCCTGTTGCCAGCAGCCACTACCAAGATGTATAAATTAAACTTCTGTTAGTATGACGAGACCTGTCATGGTGAGACCTGCCAGCCGACTGCAAAAAAAAGCAGACATACAAAAGATTTTAATTAGTAATTAACTAACTGCGAAAAATCGAAAGCATTAAGTTTTATCCTAAAAATAAGATTTCTTCATGAAATGCGTGTCCAATATTTTGTTTTCGTTAGCAAGAGTTATTGAATGAATGCCAAAAATAAATCAAAAACTGCAAATCCCAATAATTAAATACGGTCCGGATGGTATTCCGAGTGGCATACTTGTCAGTATGGGGGTTGTGGGTTCGATTCCCAACGAAGAAGGCTGCTCAGCGATGAAGGCATAGTCACTGGTCGCTGTGCT
Source organism: Trichopoda pennipes (assembly GCA_030448955.1). Lineage (NCBI taxonomy): Eukaryota > Metazoa > Arthropoda > Insecta > Diptera > Tachinidae > Trichopoda > Trichopoda pennipes. The sequence continues at coordinate 3,892,795 of JASKUP010000023.1, forward strand.
GTCTTTCATACGGCAGTTAATTTCCGACTATCCTTCTACTTTCACCACCTGTTTTATCCCTTCTTTATCCCTTTCCTAAAGAATGTAGCACGGTACTCGACTACATAGGCATTGTTGCCTGAAGTGAAACTTGTCTTTTAAAAAAAAAATTGTTATGGCGCTGACAAAACCTCTTACAATAATCTTCAACTTATCATTGAAATTTAGTTATTTTCCTAAAATATGGAAGAATTCTATTATTATTTTATTATTTAAATCTGGTTGTAGGAATAATATTAGCGAACTACAGAGAGGTATTGCTAAATTCAGCGCTATACCTAAACTTCTTTTCGAAAATTGTTACTGATCACCTTTCCTATCAAGTATCGTCTATATTGGTTCCTGCTCAGCATGATTTTAGAAGGGGTTGTTCAACCGTTACTAATCTTTTGGAGTTAACAACGCTAGTCAATTGGGGATTTAATCAACGTAAACAAACTGATGTTGTTTACAGTGACTTCAGTAAGGCATGCGATACGATTAACCACAAACTTTTGATAACGAAACTTGATCTTATGGGACTAACAAACAGTTTACTTATGTGGTTTAATTCATATCTTTTAAACAGAGTTCAAAAAGTTTATTTTAACACGCTTAGTTTCAAGGATATTATCGTTTCATCTGGTTTGCCGCAGGGTAGCCATCTGTATTCTTTAATGTTTACATTGTTTATTAATGATCTACCCAATGTCATTAAATACTCCAACGTTCTATTATATACAGACGACGTGAAGATATTTCGTACATATATTAGTCACGGTAATCCTATTCTCCTGCAAATGCATGTGTTTCTTCCGAGGATGCCATATAAACGTGCAACATATTTTAAGCGGCTGTGAACTTCAAAAACTGAATGTGGTTTCAGATCTTAGTAGTTTACCGGATACTAAATTATTTTACCGGATACTAAATTTTATACAGCATATAAAGCACGTACTCTTCTTAGATTTATAAAACGCTGGGCGAAGGAGCTTAGTGACCCATATGTCACAAAACATCTCTATACTTCTCTTGTCAGACCTGTTATGGAATAAGGCTCAATAATTTGGGATCCAATTTATAAGGTTTATAGTAATAGCATGGAATCGATGTAAAAGCAGTTTTTGTTATTTTATCTTCACGGTTTACAATGGAATCCCTTAAATCTACCATCTTACACTAGTAGACTTGCTGTAATGAAGCTGCCAACTTTAAAAAGCCGAAGAATAATGTTAAATGTCACGTTTCTTTTAAATGTAATAAAAGGAAATGTCTGTTCAGATCTTTTGATTGGCAATATTTCATTTAATCTTCCATTTTGTCCTATGCCCAATTTTAATCGAACTTGTAATTAAAGTATTCAGATCAAATTATGCTAACACTGATCCGTTTTTAAGAATTGGTACTGAATTTAATAAATTTTATAAGCATGTTAGTTTTTCTTTTGATGTTAATGTTATCTTATTTTATATTTAAAATAGCTAAATTTAAGTTTTATGTAATACTAGCGGACCCGGCGAACTTCGCCTCGCCCCAATTTTAGCCTTCAGACAAATACAATTCAAATAATGAAGACAAACAAAAGATACTGACGAAGAATGAAGAAACGGATGTAAATAATTAATCGTGTTGTCGCTATGAAACGAACCGAAAAAAATCCGTATAATCGAGCTCAAAACGTGTGATAAAAAAGAAGCCCGATAAATAAAAAACTTGGGAAAATAAAATATTAAGTTTTTTCACATTTTTCCGCAATTTTCATTGGAAAAGCCATTAAGGAATAATTCCGCACAAAATTGCATACAAAAAACTTATTTTCGATTTTTTTTGTACGACTATTCGGAATCAGTTCTACAATACACAAAACTCGTATAAATTGCAGCAAGAAAAATAGCACATTTACTATAGAAAATTACAATGCCAAAATGACACCTGTCAGATTACGCAATAATTGCACATAAAATTTCATACAAAAAATCAGTTTTCGATTTTTTGCGGAGATATTTTCCAATTTTTCTCATTTCGCATATTTCGCAATTTTCCACGACCTACACTAAGGACTTTCTATTTTTTTGATTTGGAAGGCCATTAAGGAATAATTTCACACAAAATTTCATATAGAAACTGGATTTTCGTTTTTCCAATATTCCAACTTTTCCGGAGGGATTTAACAAAATTTTCTTCCGTAAGGACCTTCTTCTCGAAAGTACAAACAACTGACAAAAAATTTTATAGAAATCGGACCAGCCGTTCTCATTTTATGAATTACTATACATTTCTTACACCATTTTTATATAAAGATGATTTTGCCATGCCCCTTCGCCCACAGACCGAAATTCAAAAATCAGACTTTACAGTGTCACCCGCCTTAATATTCTGAAGGCTCCCTAAAAATTTCATCAAAATCGGCCCAGCTGTTTTGGAGTCCATACGTTACATACATGCATACATACATACATACATACCACATACGCACATACATACATACATATATACATTCATACATGCATACATACATTCATACATACATCCATACATACATACATACATATGTACATACATACATACATACACACATACATACATACATCCTATTTTATATATGTAGATTATTACTTACTTTCTTCAATGTCTGTAGGAGTCTTGAATCCATAGACTAAATAAAAAATAGATAAAAAAATAGATAAATCAAAATTTTATGTTTTAAATAAAAAATATATTTAAAACTGTGAAAAGTTTCAAATATGTGGATCCTCAAGTTTTACATTTTAAAAACTTTATAAGAAAAACAAAATTATTTAAAATTAGTCATCTGTACATCAAAGCATATTTGTGGACACAAAACTGTACGGGTCTGTTTGCCTTTTAGTTTGTTGATTTTTCTACGTTAAAAAATTAAAAATAAATAAATTATTTTTCTGAAAAGATTCTTATTTTATAACTGATACAAAAAGCTGTTTATTTAATTGTTTTTATCTTATTTTATATTTTTGCTGTTTTTCACACATAATACGAGTTTTATAATCTTGTGTTCAGAAGAAACATCACAACCACAAGATTCCAAAGTCCATGGAATAAGATACTCACACAACTAGAAAGAAAAAAAAATGAGTGTCTCTTGCGGTGATCTCTGGTTCTTAAAAGATAATAAATAAATGGCAATTTCTTTCTAGTTTAAGTATTTTTCGTGTTTTCATTTTCCATTTCATAGGTTTTGAGAAATAACAAGTATCAGCTTCTGGAAATAAATTTTAAATATAAAACAAACAAACAAACAAACAAAAAAAACAAACTTGAGAAACCAGTTGCTGGCGGTGACGGTGGTGTAAAGCAGACTAGTGGAATTAAAATTAAGACTATAAACCACATTTGGGACTGGCCCTTTTTATATGAAAATGATGATGATCATGCTGCTGATAATAATGTTCAATTGAAACGTTACGAATGTGTAGATGTCACATTGGTTTTTTGTTCCAATTAAAATTACACAAAAAATTATAATTTTTTTTAAATTTATTGCTAAGAAAAAAAGTTGATCATTTGCTTATTCTGGGAATAACAACAATTTATCATTCAAAGAACACTGCTTACAAATTAGAAAGAACCTAAACACCAGATTAAATAAATGGTTTTTCAACAAGAAGTTTGTTACCTAAAATAAAATAAAACAAACAATTTTGATTAAGATGATTCAAATGTTGATTATATTACGAAGAGAAAAGTTCGACAATTATGAAGGAAAAATGATATCTGGCGAATGTCCACCACCACCAGGCTGACAAATGTCAATTCTTTCATCAAAGTTTTTAAACACTTTCTGGCTAAAATTTCTCAATTCCTCGAGGTTCTCAATAATTGGCGAATTTTGCGTAACTATTTTACTTCGAAGCCTTACAAAGTTGAACTGGTGCAGGAATTGAAGACGACCCACCATTTACATTGTCGTAGACTCGGCCAATTCATTCAGGCACAACTGGCTAATTTTTCTGAAAAAAACATTTTTTCAGACGAAGCCCATTTTCACTTGTCAGAGTATTTCAAAAAGCGAAATTGCCGCATTTGAGCTTCTGAAAATTCTAGAGCGATTATTGCATGCTCAACGTGTCACTGTATGGTGCGCTATATGGTTTGGAAGCATGAAGATGAGGGAGGAAATGCGGTAACGATCAATGGTTCCAATCTCGAGATGCTAACAAGTCAATTTGGTCTACTATTGACGGCGTGGATATCACTGATATGTGGTTTCAACATGACTGTGCCACATGTCATACAGCCAATAAAATGACAAATTTATTGCAAACCAAATTTTCCGCTCGCATGATGTCACGACAATCAGCAGTTAAGTGGCCAGCCAAATCTTTTGATTTGTGGGGTAATGTTAAGGACAGGGACTATACGCAGTCAATCGAATCGATTTCAGCTTTAAAACTCAAAACTCATGATTAACGTAATAGGACCGCCATTTTGCCAAAAAGTGATTAAAAACGTGGATGAAGGAATCGACATCTGTCAGCGTGGTCGTGGTGGACATTTACGAGATATCGTTTTCCCTTCATAATTGTCGAACTTTGCTCTTCGTAATACAATCAACATTTTAATCATCTTAATCAAAATTTTTGTTTTAGAAAACAAACTTCTTTTTAAGAAACCTTTTATTAATAAATATTTTTTATTACTTTTCTTTTTTTCAGCCCTTAAAACTACATATTCAAAAACTTTAAAACTTTTTGTTGCATTGGATACCGTAAACATTATTTGAATGGATGCCTCTATATCCGCTTAAATATCACCCAGTCTGAAATTTTATTCGCAACTTTTTACAGAGTTATTGCAATAAACAACAAGCAGATTTTTTGTCGAATTATGGAAATATAAACAAAAACATTGAAAATAGAAATCAAATTATTTCCAAATTGGCGTCTTAGTTCTAATCACTATCAAAAACATTCGATACTTTTATATAGTATTTCATAATCATTAAAATGTTAAAATTTTGTTTAATTTTTATAATAGAAATTATCAAAATTTATAATGAAATAAATAATTTTTATTATGTTTCATTTTGTTTTTTCCAATTATTCTCGAAAAGTTTCTCAGATAATTCTTTTGTAATAAAAATATAAAAAATACTTACTCAAACCCAAATTTATTTTATTACTTAAAAAAATTTTCTTTTCATTCATAAATTTTTACACAGAAAGAAAAATGCTGTTCTTATTTCAATTGATTTCTTAGAGGACAAAAGAAAATTTGGTTTCCCTAAAATTGTTCCAATACATCATACGCCACACAGTGGTTTGAAAGGGTTTTTTTCTCATAATTCGGTAGCTTATGAACCACTTAAGTTATCTAATGAAATTTCACATAGGCCAAGCAGAGGTATTTTCGACGATCGGCCCTCTAGGATAAAGGGGGCATCTGGGTATGCACCCAAATTTGAGTACCTCAGGCATACAATTTTTTTAAAATGTCATAAAAAGTTTATTTATTACTCAAATGTTAAGAATTTTTGAACTTAAGTAGACCTTGAAAATATCTACAAAAGTGGCGTGGTGTGTTTATATATGTTAGGATTATTATTTTAAGGATTTTTAGGATTTTCCCCAAAAAGGTGATATCTTGTTTTTGCTTATATAATTGATTTTTTAGACTATCTTAAAGACTACCTATAGCAAATGCGAATAAAAGTTAAATTGTGTCAAAAGTTATATGGTTCACCCTCCAGCTCTATCCAAACATAACCAATTTTGAAATAAAATATATGAATTACACCAAAATTTCTCATAAAGTTCCATCTCTTGGCTATAATTTCAAAAAGGATTTCACAGCCCCCTAGTCAACAAGGTTAGGGTGACCAGTTTTATAAAATAAAAAAAAATAATTTTTGGAACATTTATTCCCAGTTTAAGGAATTTATGTGTTAAAATAAAAGAAAATAAAATATTATTTCAACAGCTGATTGAAGACTCTTTTTTATATATTTCTTCAATATAGTCTGTTCAGATTTTGTGGCAATTCGAATTCAAGATTTTATTTTTCAAACAATCACTTCAAGGTTAAATTTACAGTTTTAAAGGTAAATGACATGTAAAAAATGCGATGTGTAAAAAAATGTCAATTAATTGTTAATCTTAAAGTGATAAGCTTTCTTTCGATACTATCTACTTGTATAAAGACCATATGCTTAAGTTCTAGGAGCTTCGCAAACTTCCCCATCTAATGAAGTTTTTCTCTTTTTTTTATGTAAACATGAAAAATGTATAGCTTCTCTCAGAAGTACATCAGCTTGGCCTCTGTGAAATTTCATTAGGATAACTGAAGCGAATCATAATTCGGTAGCTTCCAAAACAAAAGAAAAAACAAAAATATTTTCAAACCACTGTACGCCAATATAAAATAATACTCAAGTCGTTATGGAAATGAAAATATCAAATATGTGAACATTCAGATTGAATATCATATCCTTATGATATCCTTTCCAATATTTAGTTAATGGCAACTTTCCATATGCCATTTTTTTCCAAAATAATATTCGCAAAAAAAATTTCAATTCTTTAATTTTTGTTTACTCGCCAATAAATTTTACTTTGAACTCTCGAATTCGTTTTCATTGCGAATGAATACATTTCGTACCTTGGTATTAGTACCTTGGTTGTGTGCAGAAACACAACATTTGGATGTTACTATGTGGTGATTTTATTTGATCGTTTGCGTTTGTGATCGAAAAATGTAAAGGCAACCCAATATTTGATCCAACCAGCAAACATTTTGGGAAAATTTTCTATAGATATGACTTGCAGACCAATCCGATATAGGAAAACAACTCTGATGAAGAAAAATACCGCACTGATACACTGGTCTGCAAAAAAATGGTCTTTGAACATAAATATGTTGAGCACAGTGATCTCAACTCGCTACATTTAATAAATAAATAATAAATTATGGCAGTAGATTACGACAGATGTCGATTTTTTCATCAAAGTTTTTATCACTTTCTGCCAAAATGGCGGTTCTATTTTGTTAATCGCATCACGGATTTTGAGTCTTAAGGCTGAAGTCGATTCGATTTGCTCCGTATAGACTCCGTCCTTAACATAAGCCCACAAAAAATAATGCAGTGGTGTTACATCACACGGTCTGGCCACTTAACTGGCAATTATCGCGAAATTACGCGATCGGGAAATTTGATTTGCAATAAATTGATCGTTTCATTGGCTGTGTGAAATGTGGCACCGTTCTGTTAAAACCACATGTGAGTGATGTCCAAGTCGTCAATAATGAGTTGTTAGCATCTCGCGATAGCGTAACCGCATTTCCAGCCTCATCTTCGAAAAAAAAAACGACCCAATCACGCCTCCGACCGTATAGCACTCCACACAGTGATACGTTGAGCATGCAAATACTTCTCAATAAACAATTTTTTAGAAGCCCAAATTCGGCAATTTTACTTCGTCTGAAAAAATGATTTTTTTTAAAAAACAGCCGCTTGTTCCTTAATGAATTGAGCATATCTACGGCTTTAATTCCTGCACCAGTGGAACCTTGTAAAATTTCAACATCAAATCCTTACGCAAAATTTTCCATGTTTTGGTTTTGGATATACCCAATTGTTGGAAATGTCGAAGAATTAACAAATTTTGATCTGCTTCGACATTGTGGATCACGGCTGCTATGTTTTCAGTTGAACGACCCAATTGGTGTTCGCACATGTCGTATATTATGCCTGTCTATTCAGCTTTAATAGCCAGATTCTTATTAGCGGTCTCAGAAGGACGAAAATTGTCCGAAAATATCACGAATTTTACGAAATATAATTTTAATAGAATCACCATTTTCATAGTGGATTTTACTTTTTTTAATGCGATTTTCGTGCGAAATTGAATTCATTGTAACAATTGCCCATGCATCCATCTATTACGTTGTTAGTGTTGCCACAATTTTGTTGAAAACCCCGATACTTGACACGAATACAGCTGAATATCTAAACATAGTATTCCGTCTTGAACTCGTTTTCTGTACTTGAAGCGAACACGGCTGAGTACCTAAATAACGAGTGAACATATACATATGAGGCTAGGAAGTAAATTGGCTTAATGGGTTGTTTTCGTTCAGTTTTTCAAATAGCCAATTCATAAACATTCAACGCAAACAGTACCGTTCGACTTTAATTCTTTAACGAGTAGAACTTTATAAATGTAAAGATGAAGATCTTTATGTCAAATGTTGTGCAAAGTGCCTCTAATGAAACCCAATATTAACGAACGTCGACGAGTTGATGTTTCTGGCTTATTTTCAACATTGCGGTATAGCGGCTACGTATGCATCACTACGTCCACTCTTTTTTGGTCTATTATCAGCAATAATAACATGAGCCTCGAATTTAGCGATTAAATTGCACACAGCGGTCGTTGGAGGAAAACCTGCTCGAATTTTACAAAGTGATAAAGTGAAACTTTTACCAATTTGATAGAAAGTTTTCACAATTAAAATTCTTTGGTCAAGAGTGTAGCGTTTCATCCTTGAAAATTTCGTAAGATAAATGTCAAACATAACAGCTCAATTCTTGACATTCAATCATTTAACTGGCAATTACTTCCTCACCTCAAATTTTCCCACTCATTTCTTGAAGCTCATGCTACTGAGTTCCTAAATATAAGATTGAGTAACGAATTCATTTTAGGCATTTAACACCAACATTGCTGTGTCCAAATATAAAATTTATTTGGGCTCTAGATCACTATTTATTTAACTAAAACTCTTTTGTTTTATTAATTTACATTTGTAAGTAAGTATTATGCCAGTAGACATTATACTCCCACTATAGGAAACTAAAAGTTTTTTACTCAAATTCTTGTAGAAGAACACCGAAGGTTGTTCGAAATATTAAATAATAAAGTCGACAAATTTTACAATTGTGATTTAATAAAGCAAAAAAGAGTTTTATTTAAGTAAATAGTGACCTAGACCCCAAACAATTGGAAAATAAAAATTTTTATTCGTTAAGGACGCATAAATTAAAAATTAAACATATAAAATGAAGTTTTAAGTTCGTGACATGTTCTCCACACGAACACAGCTTGTGACTTGTTCTTGTTCTTTACTCTATCATTAATGTTAACTACAGGTACTTATTTCACAGCTTTATTGTTGTTATTGTTGATATTTCGCATAAATGTTCGCATTTCATCTCGTATATCATTAAAATTATGCAAAACTGTACTTCTTACAAGAGTTGTACAATTTACAACCTGTTGTAAGTGTGCTATGTCGTCGATTATTTCTATTTCTAATATTTACTACACACTCACTATATTTTTTTATATGTTTACTGAATGTCCTCCTGCCAACATTTCTGCACATATTTGAATAATTTTTATAATTTCTATTAAATTTTAATCTTTTTACTCGGTCCTTTAAATTATAACGATTTATTTTTCTTTTTTTCTCTCAATATTTCGCTTTCCTTTGGAAAGCTTCTTCAGGAAATTATTTTTTTATATTTTCAAAAACAAAAATTATAACAATTTGAAAAGAAAAAATTTTTGAAAAACATTTGACAAAACATATAAAATTATTTTCTTCATACATACAAACATACAAAAATTAAAATTTAAAATATTAAAACATACAAAAACAAGGAAACGGAAACTAAATAACAAATTCTTTCTTATGAAATAATTATAACAAATTATGTGTCTTTTGTATTAAGTACCTATAATTCTGCGCTAAATTGTCTGTGTCTGTTTTGAAATTTATTCTCCTTACATTCGGTACATTAACAATTTCTAACATTTCTAACATATAACTTCTCTTGTAGTTTTTTTCTATATCTAATACTGATGTTTCATCGAACTTTGGATAATGATTATATTTCTTACAATGTGAAGATAAGGATGTCTTCTGTGTTGAAATATTCCTATATTTTTGGTCACATCTATGACCAGCTAATCTTGTTTTAAGTTTATTTTAATATTTTAAATTTTAATTTTTGTATGTTTGTATGTATGAAGAAAATAATTTTATATGTTTTGTCAAATGTTTTTCAAAAATTTTTTCTTTTCAAATTGTTATAATTTTTGTTTTTGAAAATATAAAAAAATAATTTCCTGAAGAAGCTTTCCAAAGGAAAGCGAAATATTGAGAGAAAAAAAGAAAAAAAGAAAAATAAATCGTTATAATTTAAAGGACCGAGTAAAAAGATTAAAATTTAATAGAAATTATAAAAAAAGGTCGAATAAAACTGAAAATAATATCAAATAATTTTTATTTTAATTTAATTTTTAATTTTTTTATTTTTCCGCCTGATACTCAGCATACTTTACAAAAGGTTGTAAAATAAATAACTGCTTTTATTTTTCAAATTTTAAAGCATATAGAAATTTTAGAATATAAACTGCTTTGTTTGTATTTGATACAACATACAATTTACAATAGCATTTATTTGCAATAATGAACTTTTCTCATCGTTTATAAAAGAAAAAGTAGACATTTGGTTTGGATTTTGCTTTTTTTTAGTATTCATTTATTTCACTTATATATGAATTATAAAATTATAATAATAATAATAATAAGTGGTTATAAAGAATTCATGAATTTATATATGTACTTATATTAAATATACAATAAAAATAATAATGATAATAAATGTATATTCATTGTTTTTCAATAACAATAATATTGATGATACAATTTTAAACAATGCTTTATTTCTATATAATTCAGTTTAAGCCTAAAGTTCAACTTTGAAGCTTAGATGTCCATAATTGAATAAAAAATAAATTGCAATAAATTTTTTTTTTGTTTTTGCCTTAAACTACAGTTAAAAAAGAGTTTTTCTTTAATAAATATATACACTCTAAAAAAAAATTATTTAAAAATTTTGATATTAAAATCAGTGGTTTTCAATAAAGTATTATGATGCGCCTTTTATTTAATTTTTTTTTTGGGTTAATGATGATTTTTTATAATTCAGTTGTTTTCTTTTATGTAACTTGTGTTGACTTAAATCTAATAATAAAAATGTAGGCTTGATAGGTTGTGTTCACTACTACTGAAAGAAAGTAGTTTTGGCGATGACTCAGAAAAAAATATTAAACTTTGCCGTTTTTGACTTAATTCTTGTGATTATTAATGGGTTGATTGATAAGTTTAAATTACATTTATTTCATTTACACAAACAGTTTTATTGACTTGGTAATAATAAGCGAAGTATAAGTATAAAAAAAAAATTAAATATAAAAAAAACGGAAATTTATAAATTTACATTTGCGCTGTGGCAGGTTTGTAAGTTTTAGTGGTCGCCGCCGCTGCTGTTGATGTATTGCTATCAGTCAACGATGATTGTTCTATATTTGTACCCATTGAAGAATTTATAAAATTGATATATTGATGTAGTTTTAAGGCTGCAATAAGGGAGCTTAAATAGTCGTTGACATTTCCTTTTTGAACTTTGCGGATCTGTCTGGAGACGTTTGTATAGACGCGTCGGGAAATCTTATTCTTGAGTCGGCCAACAGTCTGGACGGTATGTAAGACTGGGTCCTCGCTGGCGGGAACTGGCACTAAAATTATATATAAGAAAAAATAATAATAAAAATTAAATTATTTATAAACCACCCCTACATTTGTTTGATTTTTTTATTTCATTCAATAATAAATAATGAGTATGAGATCTAAGATTAAGATGTGCTTTTGATATGTTTGATCGATCCTTACCATAAACTCATTTATTTGCCTATCTATTACATTGATAATTTCAGGATTTCTTTTAACATATTCAACAATTTCTTTTATTATTTTTAGGGACATAGACAGAAATACTGTAGAAGCTGCTACTAGGAATCTAGTTTCAAGTTCTAAATCAAGATCTACGCTTTCTTCAACTAAAATTTAAAGAAAAAAAATAAATAAATAGAAAGTAGTGGCATTAAACTATAATTGTAATTTCAAAATTATTTATTTAGTCTTACTGCCCAATGGAAAGTTAATTTAATTTTGCTCTTCGAAAGCAAAGAATAATGGAAACAATAAAATGTTTAAAATGCAAACAATTTAAACAACAATGCATAGATCATGAATTAATTTCAGTTTTATAGTGATACACTGTCTTGTTTCCTTAATTTGCTAGAATTCAAAATTTTAGAAAACTATAATTGGCAATTAAAAGTCTGATTTTAATTTTAATTATCTAACAAAAGCTTTAATAAATTTCGATAAATTCCTTTGAAATATTTTTATGTAAAAATAATTTACAACCACTTTTATGTAAAAGTCAACAAGGGGCGATTTGGATTCTGTACTAGATTGTAGGGGACCAAACTTGTAATTTTCAATTTAGTATTTTTTTGTTAAAACCTTAAAAACAAAAATTAATGTCAAAGCCAGATCTTCTCTAGGAGCACTCTCTCATTTATAATTTTTTGTGTAAAAATTCTGTGAAAATCCATTCTCTAATTACGTGTATTAAGTTTTTGTCAATTTTAATTATTTGTTGTAATATCGGTGATACGAATACAATTTCTGTGAAACTTTCAAGTATTACCTATAGATAGATAGAGAGTTATGACAGGCGAGCAACGAACACTGTAGAGAGATCAACATTGTTACTTTTTATCCTTTAGCTACATGGAATCCTTAAAAATGTTCCTTAACTTTTGCTAAGAAAATGTTTAAGACATCATAATGATTTCTTTCATTAATAAAAAAAAGCAGAAATAAAAAATAACACCATTGTTTTAAACGTTAAAAAAATATTAAGAAAACCTAAGATTTAAAACTAAAATATTTTTAAGTAAAATATTATTGTCATATTACCCCCTCCTCCCTCCATGCAGCCTAAAAGTAATAATATTCTACATATAAATGTTGATTCAAATAAGCGACTTTCAACAACAATAATTGAAATGAAAATGAATTTGTCTCTTCTATTTATTACGCACTTAATTTTGATAAGAAAGTGTTAAGTTTCTATGTATGTATTTATGTATGTGTGTATGTACGTATTTTTGTGTTTATTTACGTATTAATTTTCATAATTTCAATAAAAAACCGTAGCCGAAAAATTGACTTTTTTAAATGAAGAACCATTTCCATGAAAAATGTATGATTTGATGTGATTTAACTAGGAAATCAATTCAGAGATATATATTTCCGTTGTTAGTTGTGAAAATGGGTTTATAATGCGCCACATAAAAAAGCATGAACATAAAACAACAAATTTACGAATTTCATTAAATCGAAAACACTTACTGTCTGTATCTATTTTTTTCCCATTATGGCCATTTTGTACGGCAACATTTTTTTTAATATCTGAGAATAAAATATAAAAAATATTTGAAAAAAATTAAATAATCAAAAAAAATAACTGGCAAAACATACACGAAAGTCTGTGTAAATTGCACTTAATAACTGTGTGTTTAATGGCATAATCAAAAAAAAGGCTAAAAAAAATGTGCCAAAATTGTATTGAAAAAATATTTGGTCAACACAAACGTATTTAATCATTATTGAAAACCCAACAACATGACGCAAGTCTTAACTTTTTAAATTAAATGTCTGCATGAACGATTAAAAAATTACAAAAAAAATAAAAAAAAACAAGTCATGAAAATCGGAAAAATTTAAGTGTTCACTGGTTATAAAATATAGACTTTACTAATCTTATCAAAACAAAACAGGCAACAATAAATTCGAAATAAAAAATTATTAATTCCAGAAAAACTTTAAAACATAACGGCATAAGGCATATGTTTAAAAAATAACAGGAATCTGTAGATAGAATTTTGTGAGTCTGATTTTTTAAATCCTTGGTGTGATAAAAAAAATTTCCTATTTTTTGTTTGAAACATTGAATGAGATTAAGATTAACAGTGCTCCTTCCCTCTATTAAATATTTACAGCAGAAAAAATCTTTATTATTTTTCCATTCCATCCAACAACAAGCTCTTTGAGTTCTTTCAGTTGCCAAAGCTGCGTAACTTCTCAATAATTATCAACAACAAAACTAAATTTTACTTCTTAATGTCTAAAGAGCCTCACATTAAAGGCCAGCAAAATTCTATTTCTAAACATTTTTAATAAAAAATAAAATTCCCTTTTATTACATACTTGCTTAAAAATATTTTGAAAAATTTTCCACAATATCCAAACATCTTTCGTCTTATTTAAATAATTTTTCAAATTAAGTTTAAAATAAAATCACTAAATTGACTTTTTTTCAATTTCACCTACTTACCATTTTCTTCTTCCTCTTCTGACTCTGATTTGGGAAAATAGTATTCCAATAGACGTTCGGCCAAAGCTGTAGTTGTATCAACACCATTGACAGCCAAACTGCCATATTGTGTAGCTAAAACTTCATTTGCCTTTTGCCAGGCTAAATCTTTCAATGAGGCTGCCTTTTGTTGTCCTACAGCCTTGAATTTAACAACACGATCAATTGTGGGCTGCACAGCATCAATAACTTTATTTTTGGCTTGAGTATAAATTTCCTGTGGGGTATTCTTAATGATGGGTGCTGACACTTCCAATTTATCGATGCCCTTAACTAATGTTTGATCGACAAATTGAATTTTATCATCTAATTTGCTTACAATTGGAGCGGCGGTGGTAACGGCACGCGAAACACAATCTTCAGCGGCATTTAAAGCCCAGTTGAAAACACGATTTCTGCCTAAAAGATAAAAAACATAAAACAAAATTATTTAGCAAAATAAAATTTATAAAAATAAAATTTATATAAAAAATTTATTTATTTCGAAATGTTTTTAAAACAGAGAAAGTAACTGCTATAATTAAATGGATAGTTTGAAAAAACTTAACAGTTTGAAAAATAATCTTAATATCAGATTTTTCAACAAGATGTTTGGGGTTTCAATTGTGGCAACATCAACAGCATGACAGTTTTGACTAACAACTCAATTTTTGCCCATTATTGACGACATGATGTCACCATGTCACACATCCAAAGAAACGATCAATTTATTGCAAACCAAAGTTCCCGATCGATAATAATCACGACAGATCATGTGATTTAATACCACTGGATTATTTTTAGTGGGACTGCGTTAAGGACAGAGTCTATGCGGAGTTAATCGAATCGATTTCAGCCTTTAAGCTCAAAATCCGTAATATGATTAACAAAATCCAACAGCCATTGCCAAAAAAGTGATTGAAAACTTTGATGAAAGAATCGACATTTATCATTGTGGTCGTTTATCAGCGGTGGACACTTGCCAGATATCATTTGTCATTCATAATTGCCGTAATTCGTAATACAATAAAAATTTGTATTACGATTTTTTTTAAAGTTTGTTTTAGAAAACAAACTTCTTGTTGAAAAACTCTTTATAAATAATTACTTTAAATTGCTCCATACTACATAATACATTTTGTAGGGCATGCGAGAGTACACCCGTATTTACATGCCCACATACGAAAAAAAAATACAAAATAAATTCATTTTTAAAAAATGATATTCTCGTTTTTACTTTTTGTGTTGATTAAACATATTAATTTGGCAAGAAATCGAGGTTACTATGCCCATTTTTTCACACACATCACGTAGGTTTATATTTCTAATAGAGCTTTACTTGAGCCGCAAAATCTTTTATAAAGCAAATACAAATCTAAAAGTATTATTTTTGTGTATTTGTATGGATTTTTAACAGTTTAGGTAGTGAAGTTTTTGTGGTTGTGTTGTGTTGTGTTGTGTTCTTTAAAGAATTATTAGTGCTTGCGTAGTTTCCTTTAGCGTACTTTTTGGCGTTTGCGTTGTTTTCTTTATCGTATTTTCTAAAGTTCAGTACCTAAACTACTAAAGATCAAGACAAATGCATAAAAAGTTCACTAAAGTACATTAAAAAAAAGATAACTACGCTATTTTAGCGTTTGTGTTCATAAGCCAAGAATCGCTGTATACGTTTTATTGTTTGCGTACACATGAACAAACGTTAAAAAAATTTTGTGCATTTTGATCTCAAAAACTATAGTAGCGTACTTTAGTGTTTATTTTCAAACACATTAAAAATTTTATAAAACACTAGCTGACCCATTGGGAACGAATTTGTGAGATCGCAAAGCAGAACGGCAAACAAATAAGCTCGAAGCCCACCGCGACTGTTTTAACGGCGGCAGTAATCGAGACCATGTTACTTTTGGCCTTTCACCGTCATCCGCCAATGCACATTGGAGGCAGTTGGCGGCTGGCGATGAATTTATGGCGTGTGTGTATTTTTGAAGTATACAACGCTCAATATTAACGTAAATGCAATACCATATAATATCAAAACACAGCGCACAAAAAAATTAAATGCATTGAATGAATGAAAACACAAAAATTCCAGTCGTGTAGTTGCAGTGTAGTTGAATAACCTGAATATCGCATGCAGCGCCATCTGCCTGGCTGGTATTCACAAGCCAGTAAACCATCCAAGGTGGCAACCAAACGCATGCAAAAAAAATTTATTCAATGACATACAGACGTACAGTAAAATTATATACATAAAGAAGATTTGTATGGGAGGTACCACGCGTCTTTATCAAATCCCGCCTATATTTGCAGCAGAACTTAAAATATGTTCACTCAACCGAAATACCAAATCTGTTTAAATACTGTTAGCAGGAGCAGAAATATTAGATTCTTAATTTGTGGTTTGTATAGGAGGTACCACGCCTCCTTTTCCAATTGGACCGAATTGTAAATCTAAACCACCCGGGGGGCCATCCAAACGCTAACAAAAAATTTATGCAAATCGGTCCAGCCATTTAGGAGGAGTTCAGTCGCAACACACGTACAGTATTATATATATAAAGGTTGAACGATTTTCTTTTACAAATTCCTATTTGATATTTCGTTTAAATCGAACAGAATATACGGTTATTATAGCCTCAAACTTAATCTAAATGAAAATCTGATGTAAAGTTTTAAAATTGTACAATTGACGAAAATCTTGGTAGTCAAATTGGGTAAAGCGAAAATAAAGACTACAGTGTTTTATTAACTTATTCCTGCCTTTTACTAAATGTGTAGGACGGCCATCGAATAATTAAAAAACATTAAGTAAATTCAGATTAATATTAATTTAATTTTTTTATATATTGAACTTTACACAGCTTAATAATTTATATTATTGTACTTAATATTTCATCTGTGCTTTTAGCATCAAATAATACACTTCCGAGGGCAAATTGAATAACAAGTAGTCGTCCATGTATATTTACTAAACTTTATTCAAAGCGAGCTCAATATTTTATTTAAAGTTTTTTTTTTTAATTTTTCACTTTCTAAGCACATGAACTTTTATTTTAATTTTAATTGATAAAAATGTTTATTCAACAATTTTTCTATTTAATAATATGTTTTTCCATGTTTTTATTGGCTCGATAACAAAAAAAATTGTATCGGCAACAAAAGTAGAAAGGAAAATAGCATGGCGAAATTATGTACCAGGTGATAGCAGTGGCGAATACATTTATATGCGTCGTTTTTCGAAATGTCAAATTTACATAAAAAAAATAACGCAGATTTTTTATATATGCTAGAGTTTGATATTTATGGCGATAATGAATTAATGCTTAACCTGGTATATGATTTCGCCAAAAACAAGATCAGAAAAACATTATGCGGAATTTTCTTGCAAATTTATTTTTTGTCCGTGTTTTTTTTTAGAAGAAAACAGCTTTAAGCTTTGCAATACGATTGATTTTCTACTTAACAGTCCACTGTTTTGTAGTCCTACCCGCAACTTTCAGACTGTCAAACTTCCTGCTAACGGGTCCGCAATTAAACGTTTTCTTTTTTTTTCAACTAGTGCTTATTTCGTGAATGGTAACACTTCGCTCATGTTTAATTTGACAGATAATTAGTTTTATACTTCCGCTGAACACATATGGTTGTGTATATGCTTGAACAACGCTTCGCTAAGTGGGCCTGCGATCGACTTTCAGAAGATGCCGATTTTGTAAAAAAAATCATCTTTTCAGATGAAGCTCATTGATCTTGGCGGGTATGTAAACAAGCAAAATTGTCGCATTTGGGGCACAGAAAACCCGCACGCATACATTAAAAAGCCGACGCATCCAAAACGAGTCACTGTTTGGTGCGGATTTTGGTCCAGAGGCGTAATTGGGCCATTTTTCAGGAATAGCCGTTACACTCAATGGTGATCGTTATCGCGCCATGTTGAACGAATTTTTTTTCACAAAAAATTGTAGAGGAGGATATTGGCAACATTTGGTTTCAACAGGACAGCGCTACGTGCCACGTGTAGTTTTGTTTATAGCATTCAAAACAAACAAAAAACAGTTATTTGGCGGACCCTATATAAGAAAAAATTTATATGTAATAATAAAATAGAGACACAGGACTTTAAGTTAGCAGCACTAACTGGGGGCTAGATTGTCAGCTGTCAAGTGATTTATGTTTACTTTGACATTTCAAAATGAAAAGACTGACGCCTAAACAATGCTTCCGAATTGTGCAAATCAGAAGTGATTTTGGTACCGATATTTATAAGCGAATTTTGTTTATACATAAAACTTACTATTCATTTAATCTTTTAAAGAATATTGCCGCATTTAGTGATGATGATCCTCAAGTGTTTGTTGGGACACCATTACATTCCCATAACCTGACTGGTGTACTTTATGGGCTAGTGGGCGCGGCATATCACACAGCTCGTGCCACAATTAATTTATTGCAAGAAACGTTTGGTAACTGCATACTGCGATATAAGGTCGCTAGACTATTTTCTGTGGCGATATGTGTGAAGTCGCTTGACTACGCCGATAAGGCCGAAACGATTAACCACTTGGAGGACAACATTCGCCGCGTTAAAAAAAAATATCATCGTAAATAAGAGCTTTTATGCGAGAAGATTATATTTCGAATAGGGTAAGTTTCAAAAAAAATTATTTTTGTTTTTTTTTTCAATTTCAAAGTTTTGTACCTCTATAAAAACATCCTATATGTATTAGGTAGAACTTTTTTTCATATGATTATTAAATATCGAAAGAAAGATAATGGGATATTTGGTAAGAAATTGTTTGTTTTATTTATTTGTCTGCTTTAAAGATTGGAAATTTTTAGAAGTTTTAAAACAGAATATTACAACAGATTGTTTATAACTACAATACTATATGCATAGTTAACCCACTAAATTATTGAAAAAACATTGTTTTTTTTTTTTAATTAATAAATCGTTGCGAAATTTTTTTGGCAACGCATCTTCTCTGTTTACTTTTCATTATTTGCATTATAAAATATACAGAAGAAAAACGTGTCGTGTCATGACGCATTATATTTTATTTGCTGTATTGAAATAAGTAAAACAAATACCTAAACTATATAAATGTACATACGTACATACATATATATACTCGTATGATGTAATTGTAAATAGAAACTAGAAATTCTAAATTAAAGTACAAAGATCATAAAACAAATATTGTATAATTTTGTATGAAGTACAATAAAATATTTGAATAAATTTACGTCAGGTTTACGAACGACATAAAGCTGCTAATTAAATATAGCAAATAAAAATAAAAATAAAATAAAATGTACAATTTTATTATGCGAACCCATATTAATCAAAAGTATTAATGACTTTCGTTGTTTTTTTTTTTTTTGTTTTGTTTCTGTAAACATCTGAAAGTATTTGAATGTTATTGCGCAGCAATTTTAACTTTTTTTTGTTATACATTTAAACAATAATAATAAAAATAAAAATTATAATACAAATCAATTATTGTGTTTATAAGCAGAGTAGAATTTATGCAACAACAAGTATTCGCAACATTTTACTCGTTTTTATTATAGAAGTCTTATCAGTTAGGCAAAATAAGTTCTACTATTTTATTTTCTCTTTTATTGTTACTTTCTTAATAAAATTTATATTTCTAGAATTATTTTATTTTCTGTTTTAATAAAATTTATTATAAAGAAAAACGTAGAAAAGTTTTCACAGCAGTATGATTTTCTAAGATGTCACTAAAACGTTTATCACATTCAATTCGGATATTACATCAAACTGCTTTTTAATAATAAGTGTGATAATAATTTCTTTAAAGGCGAAATAAAAAACGAAAAGCTTGCAAGTTTCTTTGTAAACTAAAAAAAGCACTAAAGCTGTCCTGACACGGTCAAAATGCTTAACTATTAATTAGTATTAAAGCAGTATTTGTGAACACAATGCTGAATGAAAAACTGTTGTCTACATCGTGTTTTTTCTTTCAACGCATATAAATTCTTCATATTAAACGAAATATTTTAATCGATTGTCAAAAATTTCAGAGGAAAACTTTTCAATTTATTGACGTTTCTTACCAGTTTCATAATCAAAAAAACAGGCTACAAAAACAATGCCAAAACTATATATTGAATTATTTAAAAAAAAATATTTGGCCAACACAATCGTATTTAATATCTATTGAAAACCCAACAATATGACGCAAGTCCTAAATTTTTAAATTATGTAAAGAAAAACAAAAAAAAAAGAATTATAATAAAAAACAAGTTTAAAGTGTTCACTGCTTATAAAATAAACAATTTACTAATCCAAAGAAAAAAAAGGCAACAATGAATTCCCAATAAAAAATAATTAATTCCCGAACAACTTCAAAACATAAGAGCCTACGATATATTATATTTAAAAAATAACTAGAACCTGCAGATAGTACTTTGTGAGTCTAATTGTTTAAAAAATTCTTTGTGTGACAAAAAAAATTTACCATTTTTTGTTCGAAACGTTGAATGAGATTTAGATAAACAGCGCTCCATCTCTGCATTAAATATTTACAGTAGAAAAAATCGTTGTTATTTTTCCATTCCATCCAATAATAAGCCCTTTGAGTTGTTCAGTCATCTTAATAATCATCAGCAACAAGACTAAATTTTACCCAGTCCCAAAGCTCAGAGGAGCAACAATTGCATAACATAGTGACCATAATTTAAAAGAAGAACAATTTAAAATTTTATTCGAATACTTTAAAAATCACATTTTTAATTTTTATCTGGGTATGGTTTTACGTCGACCTTCGTCAAATTTTGTTTGTGAACAAACCGGTTTCGGCTATTTGCCATCTTCAGTGTCCTCTTCATGAATAAAAATTCCGCGTGAGTTTTCTCCCTTTCCCTTTTCTCCTATTATGAATAAATCTTTTCCCTTTTTTTCAACTGTGGGAAGAGAAAAAATACGGCGGGTTTTTTAAAGGCAACAAGGAGGCACTCCAAAAATTTTGGAAAAAAAAGAATTTTTTTATATTTTTCTTTTTATATTTTCCTTTATTTAATTAAAGTAAAAATAAAATTCTCCGATGAACGTTTGTAAATAAATAAAAAATCTCAAGTTACAAACAAAAAAAGAAAAATAAATAAACAAAACAGTTGGTTATAAAATTCAATAATGCCACTTTTTAATTATTTTTATTTTTATTATTTTTGTTCCCACGGAATTTGTGGTTGGAGGAATTTTTTCTCGAGAAAAGTAAATCCCGTGAGAAAGAAATTCCTAGGGAATACTCGTGATTGGGGTGTAAGTGTATGAATAAAGCAAACGGGGGCAACAAAACGATCTGTCATTGCTAAGAGTTATTCGACGTTACGTCGGCATTGTCACTATTTATTTGCGTTTCTATTTTCCTTTCTTTTTGAGAAGTATATATTAATTTAAGTACTTTGGAGTACATAAACAAATATAACATATACGTGGTGTTAGAATCTTTACCGAAGACCAAAAGAAGATGGTGGGATAAGACCTGTTAATCTTTCAAATAACTCACTGCGAGTTTACGCAACAGATTAAAGAGACGAGCGGAAAATACTCTCGTCTAGGTACCAGAATGATTAAATTATGATTTTAGGTTTTTTTTTGTTTTTTTTTTACAAAGTAGCACTTCAGGCAACAATGCCTATTTAGTCAAGTACCGTGCTACATTCTTTAGGAAGGGGATAGAGAAGAAATGAAACAGGTGGTGAAAGTAGGATAGTCGGAAAATTAACTGCTGTATAAAGACAGCACAGCGACCAGTGACTATGCCTTCATCGCTAAGCAGCCCCACCGACAGTCAATTTTTATTTTTGTAGTGAAAAAAACAGGGTCTTCGTTGGGAATCGAACCCCCAACCTGACAAGCTAGTACACTACCTACTAGCCTACAGGGGCACCTGATTTTAGGTTGTATAGGGTATGAGCCCTCTTTAGTTAAAAATTGGTTTCTTAATTATTTTTTACATTATTGTATTATTAATTTTTTTATGTACCTAATGTGACTTTTATTATGACTTTAAATGATTATTAAGTTATTTGTAGAAAACAGGTGGCAAAATTTTTCGTAGAACTGAAGACAAAAGAACATTAAAAACCAATAAAAAAGTAAATAAAATTTTATCGCAGCGGCATTATCGTTGAACGATAATTTAGTAAAAATTTGCATTAAATTATCGTTATCGTCGTCTATTGCGTTTCTAGCTGTACTGTACAGCAATACAAAATTTATCAATAAAGTTTTCTTTTTTTTTCTTTATTATTTTCGGATTGTTTTTAATTTCTACTTCAAATGCCAATTAAAAATATTGGTAATCTAAATATAATAACTGCAAAATAAAATTAAAAAATTCATTTACAGCACGTGTTTTCCAAATAAAACTGACTTGTAAACATAACCTCAATACCAATAGCGTAACAACTTTTTTCTCTTTGCTAATAAGAAGTAATTTTAATTATTTTTTATTATTTTTATGCCAAAACAACTAAACTGAGTAGTTATTGCTAAATGTTATTGTTAAATTATTTACAAAAAACTGCACCTGTGTTTTTTTTAAATTATTAAACAACTCAACACATACATATGTACATATGTATAATGAAGCATCACACGGCCAGTACCGCCTGCCTTCTTTATTTCAATAACTTTTATATTTTTAAACAATAAAAATATTTTCTCACATAATTTCGTATTTAAAAATTTCATGTCGTTTATATTTTTTTATTATTGCAAACTAATTGAAAACAATTAAATTTTATTAAAAATGTAAATTTAAAAAAAAAAAAGTGAAAGAGGTTAAGTTTCAATTAAGAAGCAAAAATGAAAACTTTATTGACTGGAATTTTCGTTTGCCTACAGATGATGAAATCTTAATTGGAAAATAATTGACAAGAGACACATAAGTGGCTTAAAGATTTTTAATTGATTTAAGGTTCAATAACTTAGCGCGTATAGTAGTCTGAAAGTGTGGTTGGTAAAGACAACAAGTCTGAGTTTAAAATGCTATTACTTTGATATTCAGGGATAACAATAAACAAAAAATATGAAAATTCATATGTATATATGTATGTATGTCGGTTGATCTTGACCATACAAGTTGTTTGAAACTTAAAAATTACAGAAAAATTTTATTATAATTCCATACACAAATTTTTCTTGGGTACATCAATAAAACCGTCATTGACTTTTGCCTCTTGTGTAAATTCCTGCTAGCTTCTTAAACAGAATATTATGAGTTCAATTTCTATCAGAATCTTCAGTATAAAGAAAAAATATCTGATATTGAGTTGTCTAAAAGGGGAAAAAATAAAAAACATAAGTCAAATGTCTGTCTCGATTAAAAACGAAAAAAAAAATTGGATATTGACGAAACAAAAGGAATGGTTGCGGTGTCTTTATATAAGAACAGCTAAACAACGATAGCGCAACAAGTAGCTTAACAAAGCCTTAATTATAGAGGAAAGTAGCATCCTCAAATAAGACCAGTTGATTGTGGTCCTGAGATCGCATCCTCAGGAAACAGAGAGAGAATTTTTACTCTCACAGAATATTAAACAGCCATCAACTGTTTGTATTTTTTGAACTAATGTTTCGTAACTTTTTTTAGCCGGGATATAGTTTAAAAACGACTGCTTAAATTTGACTGTAAAACATGTACAAGAACAAAAATGAAACTTGATTGTATAAAAGTCAGACGACAAAATTCTGATAAAATTTTAAATAAAGTGCATTCTATTTTGATCTGCCGAAGTATTCAAGATCAGCTATTGTGGCCACTCCCTATTTATGGCAAAATTAATTATATATATCGTCTGTGAATTGATTAAATCTGGGGAGTGTGTAGGCCACTCCAAAACATTGATAGTGTTATCGTTGAACCATTGTTTTGCAATTTTACTGGTGTATTTGGAGTCATTGTGTTGCTGGATTTCGTAGGAAGCTTACGTAAGCATAACTTGACCAAGGATTTTTCTATAAGGCGATGAATCCATAACGGTTTTAATATAATATATAGGACCTACACCTTGCTACGAGAAGCAACCTCATACCATAATACTTTGACCTCCATGTTTGATAGTTTTTGCTGTGAATTGTGGCTTGTATTCGCTGTTGGTGGACTACAGAAAACGCATATGAAACCCTTTTCACCAAAAAGAACAATTTTGTATTCGTAAATCCATAGCACATTTCTCCACTTTTCATGATTTAGCAAAAGTTATCCTTTTAGCAACATGCTTAGATGAAAGGAGCGGCAGTTTTTTAAGACTACAGGCATTGAGGGTGTTGTCTCGAAGTCTGCGGCGAAAAGTTTCCGCGCTTGCTGGCACATTCAATGTTTTTTTGAGTTCCATAGCTGTCATAAAGGGATTTGCTTTAGTCGTCCGTACTAACTGTTTTACTATTAAGGGTGACAAAACTCGCTACCTACTACGGGATTCAACTTTTTGCTCATATCTTAGGGCATTTATTATCATTTTATTGGAACAGCCCAGCAGTTCCCTTATTTAGAAATACGATTTACCCTCGGACGCAAATTTTTTTTATTAGTTTACGTTTTTCAGGGGAACAATGCTTTCCACGACCCATAACTATATAGTTTTTATAAAATTATTACACGATTTTATTAGAAAGTATATTAAAACAATTTTTATTACCTACCGTTTTTAATTTTTTTCACAAAATTTTGCAAAACAAATTTAAAAAAGCGTACTAGTGCTATTTTATTAACTGCACGAAATGATAAGTGTTAACAAAAGATCTTCATCGTTTATAACTGATTACCAATTACGAAATTTGATAGCAAATGCCCACACTCCAAGCATAAAAAATGTAACTGTGTTTTACACTAAAAAAAAATAAAAAAGTAAATAGGTGAAATTTTTACATCTTTCGAATCAAAATATTGCAATATTGACCGCAGCTGGTATACCACTGCTGTCAAATTTCCTTACTTGAAATCTACACTAAAAAAAATTCCTTTTTTTTAACTTTAAGTAAAAAAATTGCCTTTTCAAAGTTATCTGTTTTATGGAAAAACAGGGTTTATTTCATCACGTCATTAAATGTGTTTTGTTTATTTTTTTTTTATTTAATATTAAAAGTGAAGCTGTTTTATATAATTTTTACAAATATATAATATAATTATAACCATATTTACGTATGAAATTAAATCTAATTTTGATTGAAGTTAAGCGATTTCTAAAAAGTAAATTGATTTTTCAGATCAGATTTTCAGTAGTGAGAATTTTTAAAGAAGAGATTTGGGCAAAAAATATATTTTTTCTTCACTATTTAATTTACCAATAAAATTCTAAGGTTGGTTGGTGTGATTTGAACCATTAATTTTTCAATTTTAAACAGAAAATTATAGGTAATTTAAAAAATATACTATTTCAAGAAAAACACACTTTAAGTACAATTTTAATTTTTACAAAAAGTAATAGAAGAAGTAGGTGGGGTAATTTCTAGAAATAGATCAAATGACATAAAATACATAAAAACTAAAACTAATATTTTGTTGATGCATTTTGTTGATATTTTAATTTAAATTTATTTAGTTTGTATTAATAGCTCTATTATGTTTGTTTCCTAATTTTTTTAATTTGTTTGTGGTATTTAAAGAAAACTTAAACAATTTTGCAAATTTTTAACCCGTTTACTTAATTTGTGCTTTTTGTGATTTAGTTATATATACACATATGTACATACATGCATACATGTATAATTATAATTTAACTTCCTTTTATTTTATCATTTTTATTCAAAATAGTTTGGAAAAGTTGAAATGTTAATTTTGGGATCCTTTTTGTATTGGACACCCGTTAAATTCACTGTGTCTTAAATAAATGAAAATAATTTTAAAAAATATATAAAGAGGTAAGTTAACAGTAATAAAAACAGGTAAAACTTTCAAACGCTATTTAATTAAAATTTTGTAATTCTAAAACGAATTATTATGCGGCCTTGTTGACAAAAAACCTTTAACCTTTTACTTGACTTTCAAACCTTCTACTCCAGCAAAAATGATTCATACATAACTGTACAAGTTTAATACCTTAAAATAAAACATTATAAAAGGTACCTATTGTTTTCAAAGTTTATAGGTACCCATTACACAAATAAATAAAAAAGGAGAAATGCATAAAGACTGATGAACAGAGTGCAAGAAAAATAAAAAAACCATCGTTTAAAATCATCCAAAAACTGGATAGCTGTTAAACTAAGTTATTAGCTATTGTTGGCTGACACTACAGTGAAAAGTCATAAGAAACAGTTATTTAACAAAAACCATAAATAGAATTAAACTCAAGCAATCTAAAAGAGATTAGTTGTTGTAAAATATGAAACGGTTGTTTTTTTTCCTTTTTGTCAGACATTTCAAAAGTTCAACGAACCCTTTTTAAGGTTATAAGTAGGTAAGAATTTGTCTTAATTTTACTTAAGTAAAATTAAAAAACAATTTGACAAACTCTAAGCAGCCTTAGCCTACCTTTTACTTTGCCATAAACATCTTGAGATTTGTCCCAGGCGGCTCCTACAACGGGTAATTGTATAATGCGCTCCAAACACTCCAAATGGGGTAACAGATTTTGTGAATCTTTGGTTTCAACTAAAGCTAAATTACCATTTCCGGTGAAATTTTTATTTTCAAGATTGGCCATTTTAAATTTGTTAGGTTATTTAATTAATATCAAGCACTCTTCTCTACACTTTATATAGAAATAATTATAATAAATTATTTTGTTTGTTTTAAAATATCGTTTATATTTAAAAAAAAGTAATTATAGTTTTAATTAATTCTTGTAAAAACTGTTTTTTTTTTAAGTTACAAAAATAATGTTTTAATTTTTATATTAATCTGTGCACTATATCCTCCAATAACTTTTTATATGCTCTCTTAAGCGCGAACGTTTTACTTCTGACTTGTTGAGCTATAGGTTCCAATTATATTATATTGAAAATATGAAGACGTTTATAAAACTTATTGGCTTTTCGATTTGTATTTGTAGCTCTTTGAGCACAATTTCTGTACGATACGTTTTTTTTTTATTTGCGAGATCACAGAGAGCTCTTTTTGTATGTGTATACACACAAGTGTGTGTTTATTTGTATCTACTGTCTACTTCATTATTTCTCTTAATATTTTCATATGCCCTTGTTTTGTTGTTCTTGAGTAGATTATTATAATTTTGTATTACTCATTTAACGATGAGGGTGTGTGCATAGTGATAACAGTGATGGCAACTTTGTTACAATTTTGTTATTTTTTGGACACTTCATTTAAAACATTGAAAAACAGTTTAGTGTGAAAATAACCAAGTAAAACAACGTAAAAAGATATAACTATTAGTCAAGGCAAGCATACCTTGATGAGACCCAGCCCACAAAAGGAATCTTCTTCAGTTAAAAACTTTTATGAAGGCAAAACTTACAACCAATATGCAACTACTGAGAATCTATTTAACAAAGTGCTTCTACTATAAACACTCAACGGTTGTATTGATATTTAGAAAATGTCCATTGTTAAGCAAGGCAATTGTTGAGAAATTAAGGAATAGTGAAATGGTCACATTAGATAATTTATAATAATTTATATAATTAAAAGTGAAAGACTTTTCCTGTTTCTGTTCTGAAATGAAAGACATGTAAAAATTACAATATCCTTTAAATGCAAAGCGAAATAACACGCTTTAAGGAACTAGATTTTTTTTAACCTTAAAAATTTTAACACAATTTAAGCCGGAAAGCAAGAAATGTTATACAGGAAATCAAACAAGCTTTTAGACTAAGACAACCTGCTACAAGGAAGTTTCTTGATTTTGCTTTAAGAAAATTAGCTATAAGCAATTTTATTATTCGTGCTTGATTCCTTTAAATAAATATTTCGTGAAAATATCATGATATATTTATTTAAAGGAATCAAGCACGAATAATAAAATTGCTTAGATTGAAAATGATTCCAATGAATAAAATACTTATGAAAATTAGCTATTTAATTTTTCATAAATAATTTTATTTCCATTTTCAAATAACTTTTTTTTCAAAAATTTCTTTCACATCACTATCTTCATTAACTGGAAAACTACAGTTATGTCAGTTTTTGTGTTGTGTTGCTTATGCACGATGAACTAAACAGTTCTTTGTCGCTCCTAAAAATTCTAGTACTTTGAGTTGTGATTTTTTTGTATTTAGGGTGCGATACACAGAGCAAGTGTCAAAATATTCCCTCAAAGCAATGCGTTTTTGCTTGTCGCCCGTGCTATCTGCACCTTTTACCAGCAAACATTAATTTTACGAAACTAACGCGGTCAGTCTTTGTAAAGAAAGTTGAAAATATACATTTATTTCCTGAAAAGCCCAACTTCAATTGGCGCGCCGAAAGTAAAATTACATAGAGTTTAGCTGAAATGTCCTAACTAAATAAGAGCGCCCGCTTTGTTTTACACGGTTTGATTAATAAGAGATAATAGATTGAGGTTAGGAAGTTACTTTGTTTAACTTCAGTTTTATCCAAAGTAGAAATATGGGAATTAATTATGGAGTATGATTTCGGGCAAATATCCTGCACGTCGTCACATTATTGAGTGGTATCTTCAGGAAAAAAAGTAAAAAACAATTTTTTTTAAGAAAAGTATATAACAAATGTTTGTTTAATTGTTTATACAGTTTTCTTTGCTTTTTAATACGTATACACATTTTTTGTACTGAAGAAACCACCCAATGGTGTGGAGAAATATATTGAAAATAAAAATAAAATTTATTTAATTTTTACAAAAAGGCTTTGTGCTTCAAAAAAATTATTAATGTTATTTAAACTGTCAGTTAATTAAAATTATTTATTTAAACAAAAAGAAAAGTACTTTATGGGTCAGGATTTCGTACCTAGCAGTACTATAGTATTCGCTCTATTAATTTTCGAGTGCTGTATGTAATACGTTAGTTACTTTTAAGTGTATAATAATAGAAATATACAATTTCGTAATTAGATATAAAAATGTCATTTACCATCCCTATTAATGAGACATTATAATAATTTACAGCTCTCTAGCCACCATTATAACCTTTTAACAAGTTGATTAAGGCAGTTATAGAAATTGTCGTATGATTTAAAGCACTCGTGTTGGACAATGGACTCTGACTCCTACTAATCATTTTAAGAAACATCTAAACAAATATATAGAGTTTTTTAAATATATATTTACATACGATATATACATATGTATATGTATATATTTGTGTTTGTGTATAAACAAATATGAAACCTCTGCCTATTATTATGATAATATTTATTATTCTATAGAACTCAACAATTATTTTTGCCAGTCTTTTTTTTAAATTCATTGAAATTTCTCTTTCAATTCTCTTTAAAAAATGACTAAACTCTTGAAATTAAAATAATGAATACACGACTGTGTGTTTGTAGGATTGTGTCGAATTGCAGTACAATTTATACTGCAATTTGATTAGATTTTATTAAATTTTCGTGCTGTGTGTGGACTTTGATACCGGTATCAATTTGTATAATATTGTTTGTTTTATTTCTTTCTATTTATTATACTTTGCATTATTTAATGTTTATTCTTTTCTTATTTATTTTATTTAGTCAGTTTATGTTAAAATAGTGCTAATTAATCATTGGCAAACAAAAGCCAAAAAAAAAAAGTTATTTATGTATATATATAATATATACATACATACACACATACTTATTGTAATATATTTTGTATTTACATTTATTTGGTTAGATTGAAGTTGAATTCGAATTTTATTAAAAACCTCAACATATGACTAAATTAAATGCTGATTAATCTAGGGTAATTTGTGTAACGTACACGTACACAAATACTCACATATCGGGTTTAGAATTTCTGTTATTAATTATATAGTGTATTTAAATTCCCAGTTGAAAATAATACCGTGAAACTATTTAGTTTCTTAATTATATTTTAAAATTTATGTCTAAGTCAACCATCTCAACTGGCCATTTTTATTGGGTTTTTACTATTGAGCTTAATTAAATTCTTTAGCCTAACAGTAAATTAAATGTGAGATAACATTTGTCTGAATTACATACATACATACATATGTATGTCTGATTTCTTTATGTTTTGCAGTTGAAGTATTTATTTACAAGACAAACTTGTTTAATCTTAAATCGTTTTTAAAATAAGTTTTCTAAACCAGAGAGAAAAGCGTCCCGTCAAGGCTTTTGGTCAAATGGTTAAACGTCAAGAATTGAACAGTCATTCTTTGACATTTATTTAGTAAAAAGTTGGACAATTTTAAGCATAGAACTTCAGAATCTACTTCTAAGTTCAATATGAGTAAATTTAATTTTCACGGTATTGTTGCTGACAATAGACCAAAACAATACGTTTAAAGTGGACATAGTGATACAAGCATAGCCGCTGTACAGTAAACTGTTCAAAATGAGATTGGAATATCATCTCGTCTTTGCGCAGAATTTTGCATACAGATCATCATCATTACGTTTATAAGCTTCAACTCTTTAAAGAATTAACGTTGACCACCCATTGTTTGCGTCGAATGTTTGTGAATTAGCAGTCTGAAAAATTGAACGAACAAACTCAAATTTTTCAATTAAATGTTTATGTAAACAAACTTTGTAAACAAACAATCTTCTACAAACCATTAGATCGAATGTGATCGTATGGTGTGGTTTGTGATCAGGCGGTATCATTGGTCCGTAGTTTTCGAAAATGGACACAATTGGCTTAAGTTGATATCAGTGGCTTCTGCAAGACGGCGCCACAATACAGATATTGCATGAAAAATTAACAAGTCGAGTAATTTCTCGATTTAGCGGTGGCAATTGGCCGCCTCATTCTTATAATTTAACGCCGCTGAATTATTTTCTCTTTGGCCATTTGAACCAGCCAACGTTTTGAAAGGTCAAATTTCGAGCTGATTTGACGAGATAAGCGAAACTTTGATGCAAAATTACTTTAAAATTTTGTGAAAAGAGCAGATGTCTGCCGACGTGCAGGATATTTGCCCGAAATCATACTTCATTATTAGTTCCCATATTTCTACTTTACATAAAACTGAAGTTGAACAAAGTGTGTGTTTTAAGCCAATTTTCTTCCTAACCTTAAATTTGCCTTATCTATTATTAATCAATCCGTGCTAAACAAAGCGGGCGCTCTTATTTAGTTAGGGCATTCCAGCTAAACGCTATGTAATTTTGCTGTCGGCACGCCAATTGAAGTTGGGCTTTTCAGGAAATAAATGTAATTAATGTTTGTTGGCAAAAGGCGTAGATAGCACGGGCGGAAAGCAAAAACGCATTGCTTTGAGGAAATATTTGGACACTTGCTCTATATATCGCACCTTAAATACAAAAGGGTCACAACTCGAAATACTAAAATTTTTAGGAGCGACAAAAAACTGTTTAGTTCATCGTGCAGAAGCAACACACTTAACACAAAAATAGACATATTTTTGCAGTTAGAGAAGATAGTTTTGTGAAAGAAATTTTTGCAGTAGCTGAAAATGTGTAATTAATGAAAAAAATCAGTTTTGGAAAATTTTGAGTTGTGACCTTTTTGTATTTAGGGTGCGATATGTTTGTTTATTTGCAAAAGCAAAGGTCACTACTATAACGTATATCAAATTAAAAGCCTACTATTTCCTATCACAAATTTTTACGTCAGAGCACAAGATAAAACTCGTAAATTTGTGGAGATGATGTGGCCAGATTTTATGACAGGTCTTCCCGACTTGCTAACCTTTGAAAGAATTGTATTTCAGCCGGTGTTAAGAGCAGCATTGGGATGGGCTATCATGACAGGTACATACGAAAATATTGAAAACACACTGTCTATATATCTGCTGTACGCCACTTAAAACTACTCAATGGGTTTTGTGGAGAGGTGCTTTGATATCCGGCTCAATTTTCATTTCAAAGAAGACAAAGAGAATCAAATGAAAGTACGCAATTTTAGCGAATGTCGTTTAGCAGTAAAACTTTGTTTTAGTTGCTCAAAGAACTTTTTAATTATAAAGTTGTATATTATAATATATGAACAACATATCGATCAGAAGAGACTAGCCCCGTTGATAACATAGTTTCGAATAAAATAAAATACTTTTTTCTAGAAACATATTTTGATTTCCAGACTTTAAGCTCATCTATTGCACTAACAGTTAACAATTTGTAATAATCTTAGCAGACTGCAAATCATTGTTATATTTGGTAACAATTATTAATCACCAACAAATGTATACAAAAATGGACTCTGAACCAAACAAACCCTAGAAATTTAGTTTTTAAAGATAAAGATTAGAAACAGTTTTTATTTGACTAAATTCCTGCTATAGGGTATTTTTATGGAGGTAGAGAACTTTGAAATAGAATAAAACAAAAATGAATTTTAAATTGACATGTAAATTTTACTTTATGTGGAAGGTAAACTTTTGACTTGTCGCTCACAACCGACACAGCTGGCTTGAACGTAGTCTAATTTGGAATATCAAATTTTGCGGTGAATGTTGCCCTCCAAGTGATCAATCATTTCGGGCTTCACATATGCCCATAGAAAGTAGTTTAAAGGCATTTAATCGCACGATTTTGGAATCCATTCACAGGTCGGAAACGTGGAACTATGCGGTTACCAAAAGTTTTCTTCAACAAATCTATTGTAACACGAGCTGTGTGGCATGTTACCTTATTATGTCGAAACCAGAGTTCCTGTATATCTTAAACGAAAAAGTCAGTTCCGATCACCATTGTATATAACATTCTGTACAGCATCGTTTTTAAAGAAGCACAGGCAAAGTGCCACCAGCACATTAAGTATACCAAACAGTTTTGTGAATGCAACGACGTCTCAACATACACTTGAGCATTATTATCATCATTCCAAATACGGCAGTTTTATTTATTGGCGTATCCATTCAAGCAAAAGTGAGATTCATCGCTAAACAAATTTCGCCTACGTATATCAAGATCAATGGAAATTTTGTTTTGGGCCCTATTTGCACAATTTCGAAGCGTTGTTCCGGTTTCAGTCTATTCATGTTAAAATGATAAAACCAAAGTAAACATAAATCACTTGGCAGCTGACAAAATGGCTGCCAGTTGAAAAAGTGCCGGCAATCCAAAGTTCTATACCTATATAAAAACACTCTCTACAAATATATAAAAAAAGAAATAAATACAATTGGGGTATGTCAAGAATCTCTACGAACAGTTACAGCACCCGCTTAGAAACTATATAATTTACGAAAAGAACACTGAAGATGGCAAACAGCCGAAACCGGTTTGTTCACAAACCAAATTTGACGAGGGTCGACGGAAAACCGTACCCAAATAAAATTTTACCAAGTCTTTCAGAAATTGAGGCAAGATTTGGCTCCAATATTTTTCTCACAGTCGATATTAATTTTGAGCATTTATAATAATGAAGACTAAATTAAAAAACAACACGAATTTAAAAACAAAAATTGCATGTCCCTAGCGAAAAACCCTAATTTTACTTTCATTTCGAAATGATAGGAGTGTTGCTGATAGGAGTTTATTTTTTTCTTTATAGTTTTACGAGGAGTGTTTAAATTTATTGGAAAAGTTTATATATTTATTTGAAGCAGCCTTTTTTGATTCTGGTAGTATTTAGGTTTAGACCCGACAAACTAGTTAAAAAATAGAAATACCTGGCAAATTGGTTGGGGAAATATAACAACCTCTTGCAAATGATGTTCTAGTATTGAGTTCTAAATAAAAACATTTATCATCCGGAATTATTTCAAGCCAATCAAAGTTAATCGTGCCAAATTCACAGAGTTTTTGTTTTCATTGCAGGTGCACGTTGCATTTTAGGAAAAACTTTTTTACAAATATTTTTTATTTTCTTTATTCTTAATCGATTACTGTGCTTTTTTGAGTTTTGCTGTGTTGATTCAGTATAGTTCCTATTTAATGAATTTGTCTTGTGATATACAAAATTTGGCATAAAATCCACTGATGATCTATATGATCAATAGTGGTATGGCCACATTAATTTGCTTTCCCCATAGTAATACATTTTAATTTTATTTTTTAATGACCCTCGTTTTATTTATTTAAGCATTTTAAAGTGGAGTGTCTCGACAACTATATTGTGATAAATTTCATTTTTTAAAAATCAGCACAATTTCTTTTTTTTTTTAATTTTTGTACAGCTTATCAACGAAATTGCTTTAAATGTACAGTAAAATAACCTTTGGTCATTCGTCCAGATATTAAAGTTCTTGATTATAAATAGTTTATTTGACAAATAATGCTTTTATGAGTTTAATGCTGGCATGAGTTTAATAAGAAAGGCGTGTGATAAAAAAAAATCACATATTTAGAAGGGTAAAAGTGCATATTCAAAGGCGTTCTTTTGATATAATGCTTAGTAAATAGTATGATTATTATTACTATCATGTTATTGTTAAATCGGTAAATAATCAATTTCACTTCTAAATATGTAAAAACTGCATATTTATCAAGATTTTTATTAACGCTTCCGTTGTTTAAATTAAGTGCAGTCCAAAATAAAACACGACAGTAATTAATTTTTTTCTTTTGCCTGACTTTATTTAATCAGCTCGTATAAAATTAGAGGCATGCCATATGCAATTACGAATTCTATTTATATACGACTTAAAACGTCTATATTATTCTTTTATGAGGAGATCTGGCAGCTTATGGTAGCGTTAAAGCTAAGTGAATAGCATAGAAAATTCAAATTACTAGAAAATTTGTGTTGTTTCAAAATGTTATATAGCATAATCACCGTTACTATTTGTTAAGTTTTATCTTTTTTTTTTTTTTAATAACAACAAGTTTTAAGTTTATTTGCTAGAAAAAGATTTGCACCTAACAAGTTAATAATGCCGATTTAAAAGATGCATTTATTATAATAAATAAAATGAGTTGACACCTCATCGTTAACCACTACTTTTTCCCATCTTTCTGTAAGTATATTGATTCCGCACCAAAAGAACTTTTCCTGTTTTGAGGTAAAGAATGAATCAAAACAATTTCTGGTACCCTCTTCTGCAGCGAAGAGTAATTTAGTAAGGGCCTTCTGCATCGATCGAAAC
This sequence comes from Trichopoda pennipes, assembly GCA_030448955.1. Classification (NCBI taxonomy): domain Eukaryota; kingdom Metazoa; phylum Arthropoda; class Insecta; order Diptera; family Tachinidae; genus Trichopoda; species Trichopoda pennipes. The sequence continues at coordinate 3,928,167 of JASKUP010000023.1, forward strand.
AAATGTTAGTTACAAGAACCAAATTCTAGGCTATTAGGCGGATGAGAAAAAATTTCTTGTTTACTGTTTTCCAGATAATTTTTCGCCAGTCATGCAGCATGCAGCCGCTCATCTGGCCTAGTGTCTGGTCTAATATTCCGGTCGTTTTTCGTTGATTGCTTTCTTCAAACCAATTGCCTTCGGCACAAGTCCTTTGTGATCGCCTGACCTGATTTCAACAATTCATAATACAAAGCACTCTTCCGACCCCATTAATGCTTCAGCGTTGATTTGGCTGGTTGGTTGAACTTTACATATAACTTTTTTCGATTGTGGATATCGTAATGTATCCATTTTTCATCACCAGTAGCAATACAATGTATCATTTGCGACAAGCAAATTCGCCTTTGAACGTCTCTCGGCTTTAACTCATATCGCACCTAATTTTTTTGCTTTTGAATTAAGGGAAGGGAAATTGCTTTTCTATGACTTCCAATAATAATGCAAGTTGTTCTAACAATTCCTTATCTTCAAACTTTTTCGGCTGACTTTTGAATCGCACAAACTATCGTTCACAAGTTATATGAGTTGATGCACGTTACAGCTTCAGAGCGCATTGTTTCTGAAGCTTAGGCGGTCACCGAGGCAAATCAAATGTCAGGTGGTAGTGCTGACGAAGTCCATCCTTTTCGCCGGTAACATAACTATCATCTGCTATTAATTTGCCGCGTAGCTTACTTTCTGGTTAAGAGGACATTAAAAAATTTATTGGATTAAAAAGAATCTTATTTATTTAGTATAAACTTGTTTGGATTTGTTCCGCCAGTAAGTGAAGTACTGTTGTCATTTCTTTCGATGTAAACAGCCACCAATGACGATTTACACCAAGGGAAGGGACAATAGTATTTTATTTATTTATTTTAAAATAAAACTAAAGACGAATGTTTTAGAAAAATATACATATTTAAAGAAAAGGATAACGCTGAAGAAATTAGAAACTTTTATGAAAAGTTTATGGCACTAAAATTAAAAGTTATCTCATTATAAACTTTTCATTCAGAGAAGAAAGAATCTCAACACAGTGTAGTAAATTTTGACGCTTCTGGTATTACGCACTGGACGCCTTGCTACTCAAAGTGCATTTCTTTTTCCATTTTATATAAAAAAAAACATTTCTTTCAATTTACAATGAATTTATTATTTTGCTGTTCATTCTGACTGATTTGTATTCTTCATATCTCGTAGTTCATAAATGTTTATTTAGTTTCCATTTACATTTGATAAGAAAATATATGAGTGCAGTTGATCAATAATTTCTTATTAAATAATTTTTACAGTTTTATTTTTTATCCTATAAATTAATTAAATCAAAACTTCTTTAAGGAAAAAATAAAATAATTTTTATATAAATAATTTATTGTCAAGCACAAGGTCTTATCTATAAAAATTAAAAATTAAATAAATTTTACTTTTATTTTTAATATTTCGCCACCACATTATTGTGTATAAACAATTAAAAAAAATTAATTTTTTATATACTTTTATCTCCATGAAGGTTTAAATATAAACAAAATTTAAAAAATTAAATTTATTAAACACCTTTCTTTTTCTGAAGATGCCACCTAAAATTGTGGTGAAATAATATAAATAAAATAAAATTTATTCAATGTTTTAATATAAAGATCTTGTGCTTGAGGAAAAATTATTTATAAAATATTAAAAAGGTCAATAAACTATAATTAAAATATTTTTTTAACAAATTAATTTTTTAATTCTGAGCATATTTAAAATGAATATGTTTTAAATTGTGTTGTTAACATAAAACAAAAAAAACTAAAAATTAGACACTAGTAGAATTTAATGTAGTATTTTCTAGCTGACTACGTCAGTCAGTAGCCTTCTACCAACCATAGTTTTTAATGCTAATTCGAACTATAAGAATTTAAAAAATTTAATTTTAATTTTAAACAAGAAAAACGACAGACAAATTTTTTTCAAGTGGAGTATACAGACTTAATTGTACCTGCAAACAAACTTATACAGGACAAACTGCACAAACACGAAAAACAAGATTTACAGAACACTTACGCTCATACAAACGGAAAAGGGAAGACTCCAACTTTGCAGTAGACCTTGACACTCTCACGGACACGCACCAAAGGAAGTAGATGAATAATGCATGGCATTACTGCATTCTAGCAAATAGGAGCGAAGGCTAGACATTCTTGAAAACATGGAAAAGCTACAAAACAAGAACTTTTAACAGTGACATTTTAACAACCAGGTAAACATGACCTCAGACACAATTTTCACACTACTGAAACTACTCATACATTCTAACAAACGAACAACGTCCTGAGATGGGCACACTTACCTAGCAAAGAATAAAAGACGGAACTATTAAATTAGCCCTTCATAAAATGACAATTTACCTGCATGAATCGATATACCCTAATGAAGAAACGACCTGAACCCAACACTATTTTTGCTAACGACCTAATACTAACGCTCTGCTACTATCTAAAGGCCCAACTATATTATGAATATACTTAACTTAAGCTAATTTAAGCAACTGTGCAAATACCTAATAATCATATGTGGCTAACTATAATGTACTTAACAAAACTTTTCGTCAAATGTCATCTGCTTAAGCAATGTACGAAACTAATCGCACATTCCGTACGGAAACAGCTGATTTTGCATTGTGTTATAGATACATAAGTAAACAAATTCCAATGAAGGACGAAAGTGAAAAAATATTTTATGTGAATTTAATAGAAAACGTACAAAGAAGAAATTGTTTATATGAGAAAAGAGACGCATTTTATTATAACGACAATTCAAAGGAACAAGCAAAAGTGGTAATACCTTGGAGAATTCTAATTGCGTGGTCCATTTTCATTTCAAACACAGATGGAAGTTACTACGGGAACGTTTCTACAAGGAAATTAAGAGGATGGAAGTTCAATCAGGCAGTGGAATGGGCTATATTGAGGAATGGGCACTACTGCAGCTCTCTCGCACCCCGTCGGTATAAGCATTAACATTGAATATATTTTACTTTTTTACAATGTGAATTTTTTTTATTTTGTAGTACTCGTGATAATGATGAAGAACTAGACTCAAACTTGGAGTTTAATAACTTAAGGGCCTTTAAACATTTTAATTCCTTTTTCATTTATTTAACACACAATTTGTAAAAAAATTTAATTTTTTATTGTTTATAAATTCAGTGATGCACACGGTTGCATTTTATTAGTACTTTTGGCCCAAATAATACACACAGCGAAATATGTGTAAATTTTCTTCTGTAATTTGCTTAAAACTATTATAAAAAATTATAAATTTGTATAAGGATAGTTTGGGTATACAATTTATGATTATTAAACAACTTTTTGATAATAAATTTTATTTATTTAAAAAGAAATTATTTTTTGCAAAAGTGCGAATAAAACAAATTTGCAACTGTGCATAATAAATTCTATATTCATGTAAGTACATTATAGCCAGCTAAAAGTCTTCAAAGAATTGCTTAAGAATTTGACAGAATTTTCGTTCAATTTTTGACGTTAGCATAAGCCAGCTTAAGCATATTATAGTTGGGCCTTAAAACGCAGCTTGATAATGATGTCATCGTATCAAAAGCGTTCGCCTATCGCACCAAGTAAATAGCCAGTAACGACGATTTTCACCGGCAGAACAAATCAAAAACAACTTAATAGCAAAAAAATAATTATTTAAAAATTTTTTTAAGTTAATCTACGATAATTGTGCTAGATTTCTTTCATATATAAATATTATACAATAAATTTATGTTCTAAAGAAATCTAGCACAATTAACCTTGATTAATTTTATTTTATTTAAAATTTTCTTTTACAGAATAACTGATGGACTTGTAAATTAGTAAATTATAATACTAATTTTAACATTTATTTAAGTTCAAAGGAAGCTGATAAAGAGCTTAATTTTTAAGCTAACAAATATAATATATTTTATAAGTTTTAATTATGACAGATATTGTTTATCAAAAAAAATTGACGTTTAAAAAGAAAAATGTTTTTAATAACTTAATGGAATATTTTTGTTATCAGCACATGTCACCCACAAACCATAATATATGTATACACATACATATGGATGTATATACATATATTTAAGTTGGGTAAAATTTAATTAGAATATACATATGCCTGGCTATATACAGAATTTGCTATCCGTAAAGTTTTGGATGATTTCCTTGTTCTACTCAAATATTTTTGTTGCTGAATTATTTGCTTTCGTTTGGCTAGCAGCCAAATCTAGAGAATACATATTTTAGACTGCAAAATAAAACTAGCGAAATAAAACTCAAATCTCATATTTTTTGCCACAAATATACTCCAGAATAAGGGAAGTTTATTTTTATGATTTCTTCGCTTGATTAGAATGAAATAATGAAGTTCGCTAACGCTGAGATTATGTACAGATAAAATGAAAACAAAAATTAAATTTTGTCTCCAAAATAAATTTCTTAAAAAGATATTCGTTTTTTAAGTCACGTATATTTAAATAAATTTAAATATTTTTGCTCCATATATGTATGTATGTTAAGAACTTAAGGAACCTTTGTACTCTACCCAGACGATAGTGGTTGGATGTGTTAAGAAACATTTCGTTTTGATAAACCGTTTATAAATAATACAACATTTATGTATGTTTTTTGTTTATATTTTTTTTAGTTAATGTGGTGATAATAAAACGGCTTCTTAACCCTACATTGTAGACATAATCATCGGTTAACAATATAAACAAATAAAAATAAAAATAAATAAAAGTTCAAAGTACAAAATGTAATTGGCATTGCAATCAAATAAAATTATTTATTGAAAGAAACGAGACTGTTAGCACAATTATATTTAATAGTAAATCGGCCTGATTGTGGTTGACACATACATAAATACATACATACATACATTCATTCATACATATTTACAAACATAAAAATTTTAAGAAATTGTTTGTACATTGGATTAAGATGACTAAAATTGTTATTGTATTACAAAGTTCGGCAATTATGAATGAAGAATGATATCTGGCAAATACCCACCACCACCACCATGCTGACAGATGTCGATTCTTTCCATTAAAGTTTTAAATCACTTTTTGGCGAAATGGCTATCCTATTTTGTTAATCACATGATGGACGTTGTGCATTAAGGCTGCAATCGATCCAATTGGCTCCGTATAGACTCTGTCCTCTGCCCTACAAATAATAATCCAGTGGGGTTTTAACCAGATGACCTGGCTGACCACTTAACTGCTAATTATCGTAAAATTATGCGATCGTAAATTTGATTTGCAACAAATTGATCGTTTCATTGGCTGTGGGGCTTGTGATATCGTCCTGTTGAAGTTAGTTGTTAGCACCTCACAATAGCGTAATCCATTAACCGTTACCGTCATCTACGAAAAAAAACGGCCTAATCACGCCTCCAAACTACATAACACAGCATACAGTGACACATTGAGTATGCAAAGGCTTCTCAATAATCGCTCTAGGATTTTCAGAAACCCAAATGCGGCAATTTTGCTTGTTGACATATAAATGGGCTTCGTCTGAAAAAATGATCCTTTTCAAAAAAACTAGCCGATTGTTCCTGAATGAATATAGCGAATCTATGGCGATATGAATGGTCGTTTGGCTTCAATTCCTACGCCAGTTGAACCTTGTAAGGCTTCAAAATCAAATCCTTGCGCGAAATTCGCCATGTGGTGGTCTTGGTTAACCCAAATTGTTGGGAACGTCGAGGATTTGACAAATTTGGATCTGCTTCAACACTGCTGCTTACGGCTGCAATGTTTACAGTTGAACGACCCGGTCGAACATGCGTTGGTGTTTGCACATCTTGTATTGAGCCTCTCGACTCAAATTAAACGACCAAATTCTTAATAGCGGTCTCACAAGGACGATTATGTTGTACGAGAAAATATCAAAAATTTTTCGAAAAGTGACTTTAAAAAAACTACCATTTTTATGGTGGCTTTTTCTTTATTTTAAAGCGATTTTCGTGCAAAATTGAATTCGAATTGTAACAATTGCCAATGCATCTACTACGAATATGTCAAAACTATTACATTGTTGGTGTTGCCACAATTGAGAAACAAACTTCTTGTTAAAAAGCTCGATACTAGAAGGAAATTTTAAATAGTTGCTTTCTTCCACTTCTTGTCGTTTGTTGCTTTTGTTGTAGCTGTGGCTGCAGCCGCAATTGTACTTACACGATCTCTTTTTTTATTAAACAGCTGGTATTAATAAACGTCATAAACAATTATGTTGTTTATTCTTCCTCCGCCATCGATGAATTTACTTTGCATAAAAATGCCAGGTGGCTGGCATTCTGCTTACCTAAATAGATACGTACTTAACAACAGAACTACCTGTAGGCCAGCGCTGACTCACCAGTACAAACCACAACGTGGCATTCGCATCGAAAGCGCTCGCCTTTGACTTCAGGACAGACGGAAAATAACAATAGTCATAAACAATGTTCTCACAATTCAAAACAAAAATACAAATTTAAAGCAACTTATCCATCAACAAAAAACAACAAATAAATTCGTTACAATTTGCCGTGTTTCGATTGCTTACGCCACGAACAGTCCGAAATAGGTTTATTGTGACGCGTCTGCAGACAGATATTAATTGAAGGCCACAAAAATTTTTTAAATATTCATTTACAATAACGCTCTGTTTACAGTTATTTTAAAAGTACAGATAAGATTAGTAATGAACTAAATTTGTAAAAGTACTTTTCAAAAAAATACATTAAAGAGATTTTCCTCACCCCGTTTAGTCTAAATGTTAAGAAAAATGGTATTGAAATTTACAAATTTCGAGCAAGAATACCATTGAGAGTGGATTTAGATTTTTAGGCTAGAGAGCTATGTTCTCAACAAAGAGATTGGCCATTTAAGCGCGAAAATTTTTAATTTTTGTTATTCCAAAGTACTAACGCAAGGTGTTGCCAATTGCAAAATTTCCCTTTTTCGGTATTTTAAAATATCTTCTCAAGAATTAATATTCCATATATTAATTAAAATTCAGCTAGTACTCTTTGCACGACACACACACCCACAGAAAAAAAGTTTCGAAAATGAGTGTTTTCCATTATGAATCAATTACTAAAATTATTATGAATTAGTTATCCTAAAATCATTGCGGTAATAAGTCGACTGAAACTTAACATGCACGCAATATGTATTACTAAATTAATTAAAACGTATTACCTGGTTCATATATCTCAACTGATAGATTGATTATTTGTTTGAAAAAAGGACCAATAATTTAGTATTATATAAAAAAAGTATTCAAAAAAAAAATACATTTTTTTAAAAATATCTTTTTTATGTACAGGTCGGACTCCATTGTTTGCAAATACTCGCGAAATGCCGCTTCTTTCGTTTTAAAAAAATGAAATAACCTATATTACCGTTAAAAATAACCTATATTACCGTTCGTTTGAAGTGTGTATAGAGAAAATTTGCATTTATTTAGTAATTCCTGACTGACATAGCTAAATAATGGTGAATCTGTGATGTCCATTGTATTCATCACAATCTAGAATTATAAGTCGTTTTCGTTGCTTAGGACCTTTGGCTATAGTAACTAAAGGTGGACGCCCACGCAAAACTAACAAACAAAGAAGATGGCGCATGATTAAAAGGATCCATTCATATTGTTAAAGCCATTGCTATACAGGATTAATTGGATCAACACGCAAGAGAAATCCTTACCTTTCTCCAATAAATTGAAGTTTAACTTACAAGGTTCCGATGGATTAAGGTTAGTTTGAAGACCCTAGAGACAACTTATTAGTTATACAAAAGCCACTGTGAAGTATGGAAGAGGTAGGGCTTTAATTTGGGAGTATTTTTCTATGGCATGCTACTGGTTCACGGAATAAATGGAATAATGAGTCGTTTTGTTTATAAAAACACCCTTTCATAGGCAGAGCAAGAAATGCCCCTTAAGTGGAGGTACCAGCACAGATACGTAATGGGAGTAACGGCAGCACCTGGCCGCGAGGCCTTAATCTGATAATGATTTACCACTGGGTGTAGGGAAAGGCGTCCACCCACGCCCTGAGATACATACACATTAGGTGCACTCGAAAATTGCTACTAAGCACGTTAGCAGGGACGTGCCTCCACTCCTTGCTAAAAAGTTGGGGACTATCCAACTCCTAGTCCTGTTGCATGCGCAAGCTAGGATATTGGATGTTTATCCGATTAAACTAGAGCCACCACGTTGCTCCTCAAAGGGGCCTTAACAATAACCAGAACAAGGCCGTAGCCCTGCGGGCAACTGGTTCCCTGGTGCCAGTATTTGTATAATAAGTCACTGGTCGGTCTTCGAGAGTCCTATGTCTCTTTCAGTTTTGGGCTCCTGCTAGCCTAGGTGACTGTTGCTTAATTTTTCTCCCGAAACTACACGTCAAAATGGCGAAGAGATCCATCAAAACTGCGTGCCCCCAATGGGGAGCCCTAATAAAGCCCCTAGCTCGCATCTAAATATGTGAAAGAATGATTCTTTGCCAACAAAATAATTGTTATAAAGTGGCAGGCACTGTCGCCGGACTATAATTCTATATAAAATATTTGGAAAATTGTAGTTAATTGTAGTTAATTGATTCAATGCATCGACGATGTGCTGCAGTTTAAAAAAATAATGGATACTCCACTAATAGTACGCCCCTCAGAGATTCTTTTTACCACTTATCCAGTATTGGCTATGTGCTTCAGTGCCTTCACCTTTTACTGATTTTCTGTGATTTTTAATGTTTTCAATGAAAAATTAATGTTATTATTTTTTTTAATTTGCAACTTAGCCTAAAAAAAATTTTTAGTGAACAAAAAATTTTTATCTACTACAATTTAATTTCGATTTTTACCAATTTATCAAAAAGAAGCAGTTCGTGCTTATTTTGTCCGATGCTGTACATATGTATTGTGCTTCAAATAAAAAATAAAGTAAGTCATGAATTAAAAAGTAATAAGAAAACTAAAAAAGTAAATAGAAAAACGATAACACACAGTACCAAAATATTCTGTTTTTTTTTTTTTTTTAAAGAGAAGTAGCACTTCAGGCAACAATGCCTATTTAGTCAAGTACCGTGCTACATTCTTTAGGAAAGGGATAGAGAATAGATGAAACAGGTGGTGAAAGTAGAAAGATAGTCGGAAATTAACTGCGACCAGTGACTATGCCTTCATCGCTGAGCAGCCCCACCGACAGTCAATTTTTATTTTTGTAGTGAAAAAATCAAGGTCTTCGTTGGGAATCGAGCCCACAACCCCCATATTTACAAGCTAGTACACTACCTACTAGCCTACAGGGGCACCTAATTCGAATATGCATGACGAATTTCGTTCAACGCACTAATTGTGGGTGCTTTCATGTATCCAATGGTGTTTTATATTTGACAACGAATATTCACAACGAAGAATCCCCGTTCGTTCCACAAGTGTTGTAGTTAGTACCCTTAAACAACACTAAAATATTCTGGAGGGTTTCTGGTATTTTTCTAAAGACTATTAAGTTATTTTAAATAATGTCAGATCAGGAATAATAATTGCTTATTGCACTTAGAACCTTGAAATAGTAGTACACGCCGAGTTCTAGTTACTTCAAATTAGGTGAAGGTTATTTCAAAATTCACGCAACCGTTTACAATCCTTTTCCATAATGAATTGTTATTTAAAAGTACTAAATTTTAATTTGTATGCTTGTACGAATTCATACTCGCATTGGTTTTTGGTAATCGATATCGATATTTATACATTTTTATTTACATATGTATGTACATATCGCTGGCTTAACATGCAAAGGCTCTGAGTCCATATTTTAAAATTTTACAGGAGAGACAAAAAACAACCAAAGTTTTCTGTGCGTAATCATTTTTGAATTCTATAAACGCAATTTGTTTTGTATTTTTGTTTGTTTTCTATGTGCGTAAACGCAAAATCAAAATAATAAGCATTTGCCGAGATAAACGATTTTTTGGACTTAGTGCTTTTTCTATTGCTTAGCTTGTATTTTTTTATGGACTTGGGTCTTTTTCTTAGAGCTTGTCTTTCGTAGTGTTTCTTACTTACTACAATGAATTTTTTTTTCCACAAAGCAAATTCTTCAGCATGTCCACCTTCGGCTGCATTCCACAAAAAAACAGTAACTGTCTTGATTTTTAAAATTGTAAAAATGCTAAGTTATGCACCTGCAGCTTTGTGTGGTAATATAGGCTGCTAATATGGGACTAGGGTCGCTTGCGGGTCTACTGTAAAAATATATGTTTCCTCGTTTTTGTCTTTACTCTTTTCCTTTCTAACCTTTTTTTTTCTTCTCTTGGTGAAGTGCGTACTCTGCATAAGGGCTGTTACCGACTGAATAGCTTGCACATAATTCACATTGATATCTTTTTTGACATAAACAGGGCTAATTTTTTATCATCAAGTGTTTTATAAAATGCTGCTACTGAGAGTGACTTTTGCACGAATCATTTACATAAAAGTAATTTTGTGCGCCATTCTGGTAACAAATATTTTTATTTTGCATATCAGCAAGACAGTAATGCTATTCCATTGATGGAAGGGAATAAGTACCACCTGCTTCTGAATAATATTTTTTAGAAACTGTTATTGAAATTGAATACTTCTTCGACCAATTAAGCACAGCCTTTGCACCTACGTGCAACGTGTTCAAGAACAACTTTCTGCACACCACACTCGCAATTTTTTTGTTTTGTACCTTGAAATAATATTTAAAAGTCAGACTTCCTTTGGATACATTTGATACTTTTCTATTTTTGGGGTCTATTAATTGGAGCTGATTCAATAAAAGTTTAAACGTAAACTTTTATTTCTTCCCAACTCATTTTGCAAAGTTCTTTAAATATATGTTCTTTATCATCGTCATTTATCTCCGCACATTTTATGGCATCGAATTTTTTACATCTGCATCTATCGTTCATATTTCCTGACGTTTCTTAACTCCAAACATTCCCAGCCTTTACTTTTCCAAAATAACCTTTACCCTTTTCTCTACGAATTCTATTTTTGGCCGAAAACCAAGCTAAATTTTCAGCTTGGACTCTTTTTCGAGACTTTTAGTTGAATCAGTATGAATCATCGTTGTTACTATAAAGACCATATGGAACCAGACTTATGATTCCGTCGTCTAACTCAAATCCATAATGGCTTTCAATTGATTGAGTTCCAAAGTTGCTGTTTCCAGTAAATTCCAAGGTTCTCGTCTGATAAACTAATAATTTAACAATATTATATATTTTAATATATTTACCTTTTAAGCCTTATTAAATTAAGATTTTTATAAAAAATAATATTTTAAACTAGTTTCATTCATGTAGAGGTTTTGAAAAGAAAATTATACATAAATTGAAATAATTTTAACAATTAAGAAAATTAACACTGTTAAGTTATACTGTCGCTGCAATACTGACTTATTATAAAACAGTTATGTATTCGAATTTTTAATACATGCGTTGCAACAATTTGACAGACTGTACAAACTGCACTTCTTTTAGGGACTTTTTCTTTGATAAATTGTGATAAATTGGACTTGTCACTTTTGCTCATCACTACAAAACAACAACAAATCAGATTTTTTCTTTGTAATCAATGTATTTTTCTTATTGCATATTGCTGCTTTAAAATCTCAATTTCTGAAAAAAGTGGACTTAGAGCCTTTGCATGTTAAGCCAGCGATATTTTATTTTCTTACAAATTGTAACATCAAACGTGCCTGTTCATAAATGTATATGCATACATACATACATACTCGCATCTACGTATAGAGAAAGAGACAGCAAGAAAATAGTTGAACAGAAAAAGCTTTAATTTATTTCAAATGGACTTTGAGCATCTTATTTTTTGGTATGATTTAGTGGTTTAACTTAAGGCAATATTTTTTAACGATCGATAACAACAGAACCTGGTGACCATTTAATACACTTACTTATCTACATAGGTACGTACCTATTTACATATTTTAAAATCTAGACTTTTTATTTTTAAAATTTTAATTAATGCATTAATGATTTCTTATATGTGTGTATGTATAAGCGCTGTCTGTACTAAAGAGATATATTCATACATATACATTTATAAAAATCTAGATATTTGTATAAGTATAAACGTGTCAGATACTTTTTTTCATAAATTGATTTGTTACGCTCATTTGAATATTCTCTTTGTTACAAATATGAGTAGTAGAATTTAAGAGCTAAATGACTCTTACAATCTTTTTTTTTTTAAAGACTCTTTGAGCAGATTTTATACAAATTGAAACCAAAGAAGACCTACAGTTTACAATATAAAGTTTAACTATTTAATAAATTTTTCTAAAGAGATCTAAGATTTTATGATTATTATTATTATTATTAAAATAAATATTTTTTAATTGGCATCCCTCCTATATATATTATTTCAGTTGTATCTCTTAACAATAGTTACTCCCTACCGCTTGATATTTTCTGTAATTTCCAATTGAATGTACTCTTTATATAAAAAACATTTCGTCATTGCTGAGTACACATACTTAAATGCATACATACAAAAGTGTATACATGCACTATTTCTTTTTGAATTTTCTGTTGGACTTTGATCTTTATACGTGTGGTTTGGAAACTTGTTTTTCTGGTATAATTTTTGGTGACTGTTTCTTACCGGCAGGTAGTAGTTTATTTCTCTTTTTATTTATGCATTTTTTCGTTGCCGGTTGTCTATTTAAGAACTATAGGTATGCCTTTGTGTTTTAACATGTTTTCTTTATAACATAAACAAAAAAGTAATAATTTTTGATGTTTTTTTTTGTTTAGACACAGCCAGTGTATGTTCTTAAATGTTCCAAGTTGTCTTGTTTAATTCTTATCTGTCTGCATAGTTGTTGGATTCTCTCTACATCGATAAATAACCATAGACTGTCTGTATTTGGAATTGTGTAGGCCTGATGAATTTGCAATGGTGTTAACTAAAATAGCAAAAAAAAAAATAAATAAAACAGCAACGGATAAGCGATCGCACTGTAGGGGCACGTGTGAATTATTGATTTGAATTCAAAGGACTCAGTGCCACGGCCTTAATTTGGGTTATAAACAAAAATGTAAGTAATGAAGAGTCCGGCCTATCTATTACTTTTTCAAGACTTACAAAAAATAATTATAATGTAATTTTCTTACTCTGTATTTTTATTAATATAGTATTAAGTAAAAATACTATGATCGCAATAAACAAAGTTGTTTAGCAGCTTTACTTAATTCGCTCAAAAAATTTTGAAAATAGCCATACGATTTGGAAGCAAATTTCCGGTTTTTTTGTCATTTAAACAAAATATGAGCTTAGAACAAATTTTGGCATGTCATTCCTGTTCGTTTTTAATAAACATGTTGCCAGAAACATTATTGTTTATTCATTTGAGAAAAACTTATTTGTACTTATTTGAGAAAGTTGCGCACCAATCGATGAACGATAATAACAACAAAACCCTTCAAATAAAGCTAGTGTGGATTTTTACAAATATTGAACTGTATAAACTAAGAAATGCACAGCTTAAGTAATTTATAGGTTTCATCACTATCAAGCCTTAACACACTTGACTTGATAGTAGCATAAAAAGTAATGGATAGTTACCACATATTGAACAATTGCAGTATTTCAGATGCGGTAAATAGATGCGTCTGCTTGTTATAAAATAGAAGATCGCTAGTCATGATATCTAGTCCCATCAGCCCCATGCAAATAGTTATTAAAGGTGCGAACAAATGAAAATCAGCCGCTCTAAAATGAATACATTGATTAGACAGATGTGATGCAGATTCTCGTTAGCACCTGGCCTTTTTGGGCCTAATCTGACGGTGGTCTCACATCCACCAACGTGCATACACACCTTAAGTAGTAATTTTAATAGAACAGCAGGCAGGACCGTGACTCCGCTCATTGTTCGAGAACCGGAGACTATCTAAACTACTTTTCGCCCCTTGGCAATCGACCGGCTGTTACATGGGTAACAGCTCTTTGACTGGCATTCGGTTTTTTTTTAAACCACAGTTATTGGTCATACACTCTAAAAATTTGGTTCTTTTAATATTTGCTTAGTTATGCCCCGTTCTTTAAAATAAATCGAATTGTATGAACATTTTTTAATTTACTAGGTTACGTTTAAAACTTCGAAAGAAATATTGGTAAGTCGTTGGTTACGGTGGATTTGGATTTAATTTTTCTTTATATGTATAACATATAAAAACCTTTTAACCCCCCAAAAAAATTGTTAATTTTGTACTACATCGTAAAAGTACTATTTTTGTTAATTATGTATATTATCCTCCAAGTATGCCCTAGTTCGGACGTAGAAATATTAAAAATGTTTTTTTCTTTACTATAAAGGTAAGATATCTTATATAAGCCGTAAGGGTCAAAATGTGATGCTTTTTATGAAATTTTGTTGCGCTCATCTCACCTCACTTCACCTAACATTTGAGACTTGAAGCTCGCAAAATTAGGGATCAAGCGTATACAAATCGAAAAATCGCCCACTATACCAGCCCCATTAGCTGCGTATGTGTGTATAACGTAGTAAATACGTATTATTTTAATCACTAATGTTAAATTTACCACATGAGATTGTAAATAAAAGTTTGAGGTCTGTTTGTGGATACTTATGCACATATATTAAAAATTCTTTAACATACAACAATACGTCAGTTTTTGTTGTTAAATATTTCTCCTTTTATTCTTTCAGTGAGAAATTTGTCTTTTTTTTTATAAGACATGCCTTAGCAGACATGTCTTGACTTAAATTTCTTACATTAAAAAAAAATAAATAAATAATTTAAGAACTGAAAGAAAGAACTTAAAAGGTTCGTTTTTAAAATTATTTCTAGGAATATTTCGTTATGTAAAAAACGCAGTCGTATAACTCAAATTTTTAAATTCATAATCTAAGCTGATTTCGCAAAGAAAATGAAAGGAATTGAATCTTTTACATATAACGAGACGCTTTGCGTTAAACAAAACTAAGCAACAACTGTGGTTTCCTAGAGAAAATTATTTTTGCATTTTTCCTCTTTACAAGAAAAAAATTAAGTAAATTAAATGTCCTACAGAAAATTTGTCTACGTATATTTGTGTATCTTGTGTACATTTTGTATGGAAAATGTATCGAAATATGCATGAGGAGAGGTTTTCTATATAAAATGCGTGAGGAAGGATTTTTTTTTTTTTTTTTTTGTAAAGAGAAGTATAGCACTTCAGGCAACAATGCCTATTTAGTCAAGTTCCGTGCTACAATCTTTAGGAAAGGGATAAGAAAGAGATGAAACAGGTAGTGAAAGTAGAAGGATAGTCGGAAATTAACTGCCGTATAAGAGAAAGCACAGTGACTAGTGACTATGCCTTCATCGCCGAGCAGCCCCACCGACAGTCAATTTTTATTTTTGTAGTGAAAAAAACCAAGGTCTTCGTTGGGAATCGAACCCACAACCGCCACACTGACAAGCTAGTACACTACCTACACTACAGGGGCACCTGCATGAGGAGAGATTTTTCTATAGCAAATTTATCAAATTGCATGAGGAGAGATTTTTCTATAGCAAATTTATCGAAATACATATGATAATTGCTATGGAAATTTGATCGATATAAATAAGTGGTATTTTCTGTAGAAAATTTATCGGTAGATGTAAGAGATTTATCGTTATATTTTTTAAGAAAAAATTATCGATATATGAAGTGAGATTTTCTATAGAAAGCTTGTCGACAGATTAAGTGACATTTTCTATAGAAAATTAATCGATAGACATAAGAAAATTTTTCTATAAAAAATTTATTGATTGACATAAGAGGCATTTTTTTATAGAAAACTTAACGGCATCTGTATTCCGTGATATTTTCTACGGAAAACTTATCAATATCCATAAGTGACATATTCTATAGAAAATAAATCGATAGACATAAGAGACATGTATATAAAAAATTATGGATAACAATTTTTATCTAAAAAATTTATCGATAAACACATGTAAGCAATATTTTCTATAGAATATTTATTTATATATGTATGTATAAAGTGAGGTTTTCTATCGAAAGCTTGTCGATTTTTTTTATAAAAATTTAACGATATACAAACACAAGCGACATTTTCTATAGAAAATATATAGTTAAAAATAAATGGAATTTTTGCAGAAAATTTATCGATATATATGAAATTGTTATATATAGATATACAACTTTGAATAACAAGTTCTTAAAGCCATATTCATTGTTAGCCATTGTCATGCGTGATAAGATTTACGTCAGTACCTAGCTGTATAAGCCATAATCCGACAGTAGATCAAACCACTGTGGATGATATGTAGCGTCACCCTCGCCCTAGGAAGCCGTCGGATATCTCTATCCTCTAGCCACTCCTCAACCTCAATAATCAGTCAGAGCACAGCTAAAAGGCTTAAAGGCGAAAAAGCTGAATTGTGGGTCTTATTGATTCCCGTGGAAATAACGTGGAGTTGTTCACCATTTTCATGCCTGATAAGATTTACGTCAGTACCTAGCTGTGTAAGCCATAACCTGATGGTGGATCATACCACTGTGGATGAATTGTAGTGTCACCCACGCTCCAGGAAGCATTCAGATATATCTATCCTCCAGTCACTCTTGGTTGCAACTCCAAGAGCTCGGAGCAGGCCGCAGCCCTCAATTCTTGCTGAAGAGTTGGAAACTATCCAACTCCCGGTCCATAACACATGCAAGCTTAAT
This sequence comes from Trichopoda pennipes, assembly GCA_030448955.1. Lineage (NCBI taxonomy): Eukaryota > Metazoa > Arthropoda > Insecta > Diptera > Tachinidae > Trichopoda > Trichopoda pennipes. Next base: position 3,944,950 of record JASKUP010000023.1, read on the forward strand.
AAAATTTCAAAACACAACCACAAGCATGCTCACTAAACCAGGACCATTCACTGTATTCATTGCGAATGATCCAACGCACACAACTCAAACGAGGGCCCCAAAAAACCACAACTACCATGATGCTCCCGAAGGGCCAAACTCAATAATCAATCAGAGAACAGCTAAAAGTCTGAAAGGCGAAAAAGCTGAATTCTGGGGCTTTACTGATTCCCGTAGAAATAAAGTAGAATTGTCCAGCTGACTTCTGAGAGCCTTTTAGGGGCTCCTTTTTACCCCCAGTGGCACATGTAATGACGGTGAGATTCCGTCAAAACATATCAATGTGCCTCCGGTGGGGGGGGGGGGGGGGGGGGGTAGTCATTGTCATAGCAGCCATAACAGTACAACTTTTGTAAAAATTTCAATATTTAACTGACTGAAGATTGATGATAGAAGGAAGGAAGCCAACACAACTAGCGATGAGAATGGGAGGCACCATGCAGCAAAAGAAATAGAAGAACAAATTGGCCGCAAATTAAATAGCTATAAAGTTGATTTTGTGGCAATATAAAACGGTTATCATGTTCTGGGCATTTGCTATTTGAACATATTGAATCCACACGAGCTAAGGTTTAGAAAATCTTTATTAATGTTCTTTTATTAAATAAACGAGAAAATGCAATTATTTGTTTTAAAAACACATTCAAAATTTTAGACAGGCTGTGCAAAAAATTGTTTAATACATTTGAATATAGAAGCCAAATAATTTGATAACCTTTCTGTGATTGTGCACGAATTTTAGCAAGAAACTTGAACAACAAGCAATAACTAAATACGTTGCTATCGTATAAATAAATATAGTTCTTTTTGCAAGAAATCTTTTTTAAAAATGTTCTTTTAAATTCCTTATCAAGCTAATATTCCTGCATATTAATTTTTTAAATAATTTTATTTATTAAAAGAAAAGGTCAAAGCGGGTTTAAACAACGAAACATGCACTGCCATTAGTTACACATCAAGACAAGAAGATTTTATTATAAAAAAATTAAATTCTTTAGTATAAAACGTTTATTAAAAAAAAGTATTTCAATATCAAATATTTCAACAAATCAAATAAATTATATAACAAAGAAATTTAAAGTTTCTAGAAGAAATTTGTTCTTAAATTTCATTTGAAGCGTTTGAAAACGCTGTATTTTAACAAATAAATTGACATCCGAAAATAAAAGGTTATAATTCAAAAAATTTAAAATTTGTATTTATTCCATTTTTATAAAATTAAAATTTAAATTGAATTTAAGTATCATATTATAAAGTGCAGTTTTTGTCTAGACGTTTTATATTTATTTATAACAAGGATTGATGTTAAATATCAAAGTATTATTTATTCATAATAATCATATTCAAAATAACATTTTGCAACAACAACATGCTATTATTTACGTTACATTACTTTTTTTATAGGCTCGTCATTCAAACTTATCTCAGTGCAGCGAAAAAAAGGAGGTTTCAGTCAGGGGTATGAACTGTCATTCCATTTTAAGCGCAAATTAATTAATTTTCGCTTCACATATAACAAAATTTTAAAGGCGTAAATTTTTAAACACAAATTTGGCTGTTATTTTCTTATACTTCACTTCACATTGACGGGAGTAGTATGTCTAAACCATGAATTGGAAATAACCGTCCTTTTAGGTGTCAAAAGATATTCAAACATTAAAGTGTTTGTGGCAAAAAATTATTCCGTAACACGAGTATTTACTTTTACCTGACTCAAAACTTTCAAATGAATGCAAGTCTTGCGTGATAAGAATTACATCTGCACCTAGCCGTGTGGACCAATATCAGATTGTGGATCATTACCACTGTGGATGAAACGTAGTGTCATCCTCGCCCTAGAAGGCCTTCGGATACTTATATCCTCCGGTCACTCCTAGTTGCAACTTCAAAAGCCCGGAGCAGGCCGCAGCCTTTACTCCTTGCTGAAGAGTTGGAGACTATCCAACTCCTGGTCCAGAAGCTTAATATAATTAAGAACACACGGCATTCATACTCACTAAACCTGGACCATTCATTGTGTTAATTGTGAATGATCGGACCCACAAACTCAAACGAGGGCCTCATAACACACATACCACGATACTCCTGAAGGGCCAACCTCAATATTCAGTCAGAGAACAGCTAAATGCCTAAAAAGACAAATAGCGAAACTCTGGGGCTTTACTGATTCCCGTGGAAATATAGTGGATTGTGCAGTTGGCTCCTGCTAGCCTTTTAGGGGACTGGGCTCCCTTTTACCCCCGCAAGACACAAGTCTAGATGGTTGTGTGATCCATAAAGGCTTATAAATGTGCCCCCAGAGAGGAATGCAAGTCTTAACTACGTGATAAGATTTACATCTGCGCCTGGCTATGGAGCCTTAATCAGATGATGGTCCATAAATAGGATCGTCCTAGGAAGCCAAAGACTAATTCTAGCAACAGATCTTTCCTAGTTGCAACTTTAATGATTCCAGAGCAGGGCCGCAAATCATCACTCCTTGCTGAAGAGTTTGAGACTATCCAACTTCTGTCCAGAACACATGTCTAGCATGCTCACTGGACTGGATCATTCACATATGGTGTCATTAACGGTGAAATGATCCTGGCCACCATATTAAACAACAAACCTGATATGGAGCCGCAAAACCACAACCACCACGATACTCCCATATAGGGGCCAACCTCAATAATCAGCCAGAGAACAGTTAAATGTCTAAAGAGACAAATAACGGAACCTTGGGGCTTACTGATTCCCGTGGAAATAACGTGGAGCTTCCAGTTGTACCCCTGCTGACTTCAGGGGGCTGGGCTCCCTTTTTCCCCCAGTTGCACAGGTCTATATAGTTACTCTCCGCAATGACCATAAATGTGCCCCAGGTGGCTATGCAAGTCTTAAATAAATTAAGGCGAATCAACTACCAGGAGGTTGTCATGGCGAAATCATGTACCAGGTGATAGCAATAGTAAATTCATTAATGTTCGCCGTTACACGAAATTTATAATTTCACACATTTTTAATAGAGGATGGGCAACTTTTAGGCAAGGAAATAAATTGCCTGTCAAATGATTAAATGTCTAGAATTGAGCTGTCATTCTTTGACGTTTATTTAAATATATTTGAAAATTGCAAGCGTAAGCATGGATCGTAACACCCTTGAGCAAAGAATTTTAATTGTGAAAATCAAAACAGTTAAAATTTCACTGAAACGCTTCATAGAATTTAAGCAGCTTTTCCTAGCGGTTCGGTTCCTTCCGAAACCGATGTGTGTAATTTAATCGCTTAACTCGAGGCGCACAGTATTGTTGCTGACAATACGCTCGTAGTAGCGGTAGTGTTGCAAACAGTAAAATTTTTAGAATGACTAAAGAATATCAATACGTTGAAATTTTAAAACATTTGCTGACAATAGACCAACATAATACGATCAAACATAGCAGCAAAGTGTTGAGAATGAGCCTGGAACATTAACGGATCGTCGTTCGCCACAATTGGGCTTCACTAAAGTTACTTTGCGCTACATTTTGCATAGAGATTATCATCTTCACACTTGCAAAGTTTTACACGTTCGTAAATTAAATCCAACCGACCACTGCTTACACCGAACGTTCGTAAATTGGCTGTTCAAAGCATTAAAGGAAAACAACGCAGTTTTCAACAAAATCATTGTTAGTAGTGATGAGATTTATTTTCAATTTGATAATTTTGTTAACAAGCAAAACTGTCCCATATGGGGCTTACAAATCCATAAAAGTCCTCGTAAAACCATAGTATCTAAAGGAAGTCACCGTATGATGCGGTTTATGGTCAGGCGGTAACATCAGCTCGTATTTTTTCGAAAATGAGCATGTAAACGCCGTCATCGTGATTTATTTGTATTACCAAACCATAATAACCAACTTTGTGTGACCACAATTGGCCAATGTTAACATTAATGACCTTTGCTTTCACCACGACGGCGCCACAAGCTGCACTGCCTACCAAATAATTTAGTTATTGCTGAATTATTTTTTCTGGTGTTATTTGAAAAACCTGGCTTACGTGAACACCCCACAAATAGTTAATGTTAAATTCGGCGCTGCGTTGACGAGATAAGTTACAAAATGTGCTTCAAAATTTTAATGAAAAGAGCGAACGCCTGCCGATGTACTAGAAGTGGACTTTTGCTCGACCTCTTATTCCACCATTAATCTCTGCTTTCCATTGGTAGCAATAAAACTGAACTGAAAACAATGCGTGTGTTTAAAGCTGTTTCCTAACCTCAAATTCTCCCAACCATTATATAAAGAGAACAAGCTGTTAACTAATCAAATATAAGATCAATCTAAACGTTTAAAATCGCTTACAAACAATTAAATGTGATTTTTTATGCAAATAAAATATTAGAAATATTGGCAATAAGAAAAAAAAACTAAAGTGAAACATTGTAAGTTAATAACTACTACAACAACATTTTAATAGATTCAACCCTTCTCATTTATATCGATTAATAAATATTCTTCTTATTTATCATGGACGTGGGAGCCAACATATGGTAGCTGACCTGAAAAAAATAATTTCAATTAAGAAAGTATGTGTACCTCAATTATAATTTCTATTGTATTTATTTTTCATTATAAAGGGGTTTTCAACAAAATGTTTGTTTTCTAAAACGAAATAAAACAAAAAATTTAGATTAAGATTGATCAAATTTTTATTGTATTACAAAGAGAAAAGTTCGGTAATAGTGAATGAAAAATGATATCTGGCAAATCACTATCACGCTGGCAGATGTCGATTGTTTCATCAAAGTTTTAAATCACTTTTTGATGTAATTTCATTAATCACATCACGGATTTTGAGTTTTACGACTAAAATCGATTCGATTGGGTCCGTATAACTTTATCCTTAACATAGCCCGAGAAAAAATAATCCAATGGTGTTAAATCACACGATCTGGCTGGCCACTTAAATGCTGATTTTCGTAAAATTATGAGATCGGGAAATTTGGTTTGCAATAAATTGATCGTTTCATTGGCTGTGTGACATGTGGCACCGCCCTGTTGAAACTACATGCCAGTGATATCCACGTCGTCGATAATAGGCAAAAATTGTTACCATCTCGCGATAGCTTGATTCATTGACCGTTATCGTATTTCCAGCCTCATCTTCGAAAAAGAAAACGAACCAATCACGCCACCAGGCCACAAAGCGCACCATACAGTGACACGTTGAGCATGCAAAAGCTTCTTGATAATCGTTCTAGGATTTTCAGAAGCCAGACATACCCTGATAAGAAAAAATGGGCTTCGTCTGAAAAAGCGAATTTTTTCAAAAAAACCAGCCCGTTGTTCTTCAATAATTGAGCGAATCCACATCGATGTGAATGGTTGGTCGGCTTCAATTCCTGCACCAGTTGAATCTTGTAAGGCTTCAAAGGTTAATCCCAACTTTTTAGAACGTCGAGGAGTTGACAAGTTTGGATCTGCTTTAACATTGTGGCTCACGGCTGCCATGTTTTCAACGAATACGTGTTGGTATTCGCACATTTTGTATCGAGCCTGTCGACTTAAATTTAACGTTGTCTGGATTTTACGAAATGCAGCTTTAACAGAACCACTATTTTCATAATGGATCTTAATTATTTTAATGCGATTCTCGTCCGAATTGCTAATTGCCAATGCAACCGCTGCGAATACGTCAAAAAACTAAATGACAAAACTATCATGTTGTTGGTGTTGCCACAAGTGAAAAAAAAAACTTCTTGCTGAAAACCCCGATATTATGCTTTTTAAAAGAAAAACAATTTTACAATTTTTAGTTGCAAAGTATTACTTAAGCCGTTTGGATTCATTGAAATTAATTCGTTAAAATAATTGTATTAACTTTTTTTGGAAATGGATAAGTCGGAAAAATATTTAAATTTATTATCAATCAATAATCCAGTGTTCTGTTGCTATTGCTTTTGGACCAGCATTTTAGTTATGAAAATGTTGTTTATGTCCCTATTAACAGCAACGAAACGATATAAGAAAAAGGTATAATAATAGTTACAGGATTTTAAAATTTCCCCCATAAATAATTTTTTTATAAATCTCGCAACCACTCAACTTTGAGGTAGACTTTAAGTTTCTTTTTGAATTAATTTTGATAATTAATTAAATTAACTAAATCTCATATATTTAATATTAAAGAACTAATTGAACAAAAATAATTTTATATTTTTCACAAGTGGAGAAAGTAAAACGGTTTAGTGGTGAAGCTAGTGATTGCCCGATTAATCGATTAATTATTAAATGAAAATTATATATAAAATATATAAAAATATAAAATTCTAAAATAATAATAATGATAATTATGTTATTAAACAAAATAAAACAACAATTATAGAAATAAAAACGAGTTCAGAAAATTGCCCCAAATAAAGCAACTTATTTCAACGATTTACTTTCGATTGATTGTTAGATGTGTCAGCAGACTTACCATAAAACTGTTCTTTAAAACGTATATTAAATATAATTTTTAGTTTTTATATTAAACTGTACATAATACATTTCTCCTATTCACCTATTGACATCGCAAACGTCACAAGTATCGACAACTTTCATTACAATTTCAGATTCGTGAGTGTCAACATACGTGTCAATTTACGTCATTTCTTGTTGATTAAAATAGTCTGTTTATCGTGAAAAATTAAATAAAAATATTTCAAATGTAAAAATTATAATAAAATTAAAGTGAAAAACTTTTAAAGCCTCAAAACTTTCATGGAAGAAAGGATTTTTGTGGAATTTTGTGAAATTTTGTGAAATTTATTAATCACTTTTACTTAGAAAGCATATCAGCAAGATTATTCACAAATGGTTAAATTTTTCGATAATCGACAACACTATTGCCTATAACCAACAATTTCCCCTTGTTTTCACCGATTCATTATTTTGCTTACAGCATGAACATTTGAGGTTAGAAAAAAAATTGGCTTCAAAATTGACACCAGCGCCAAATTCAATCTTTCAGAGCGTCAGTTGTTTGTGGCAATCAATTAATATCGCCAAATTTCTCATGCAATACCTGAATTGCTTGGATAGCTGTATGGCTTGTGGCGCCGTCGTGCTGAAACTAACGATCGCACATGTCAGCATTAGCAATTGTGGCCACTTAAAACTTGTTTTCATGTTTTGGAAGCGCAAAGAATTCACGGTGACGTCGCTTTCTTGCTCACTGCCACTGTAATATAATGGTGTTTCAAGGTATTATTTGTGTATTCTTCTTTGTTTACCGCCTAATTGAAAATAAGCCTCATCACTGAAGATCGTGTTATTAAAAAATTCTTCATAATGGCGCAGTTTTTCAAACAGCCAATTCACAAAACAATGTACGGCTGGCCTTAATTCTTAAGCGAGTTAAAATTTATAACTTTATGCAAAATGTTGAGCAAATTGCCTCTAGTAATGCCCAATTTTTGCAAACGTCAACGTATTGATATTCTTTAACTTGACAAAACAATTAATGCATATTTATGGTGTTGCTTTCATGTGCAATTCTTTGAGTTGAGTCCCAAATCCACGAGCTATTATTACATTACTCCGTTTAACACTCATTTGTAAAACCCATCTAAAATCTAAAAGTTTTGAAAGCTATAAAGGCCCAATCCCAAAAGAAGCTCATATCAAATATTTTTACAGAGTCACCCTTTAGTTTGCTTCCTTCAGCTTACGAATATTAACTACACGAGTTTTTAGATGTTTTTATTAGTTTCTTGACGCATTCGTAGTAGACGCATTGGCAATTGTTACAATCAATTCAATTTCGCACGAAAATCTCATAAAAATAATTAAAATCCACTATGAAAATTGTGGTTCTGTTAAAGTAACATTTCGTAAAATTCGTGATATTTTTGGGCAAAATAATCATCTTTCTTCTGAGGCCGCTATTAAGGATTTTTTTTATTAAATTATTGTCGACAGGCTCTATACAAATTGTGCGAACAGCAAGATTTGACTTTGAAGCTTTACAAGGTTCAACTGATGCAGAAATTGAAGCCGACCGATCATTCACACCGCCGTAGATTTGCTTAATTCATTCAGAAACAACCGGCTAGTTTTTCTGAAAAGCAACCATTTTTAGACGATGCCCATTTTCAGTTGTCAGAGTATGCCAAGAAGCAAAATTGCCGCATTTGGGCTTCTGAAAATCCTAGAGAGATTATTGAGAAACTTTTGCATGCTCAACGTGTCACTGTAAGGTGGGCTATGTGATCTGGAGGCGTGATTCGAGGATGAGGCGGGAATTGCGGTAACGATAACTAAATTTTGCCTATTATTGACGACGTGGATATCACTGACATGTGGTTTTTACAGGACGGTGCCACATGTCACATAGACAATTTATTGCAAACCAAACGAAATAGGAACGCCATTTTGCCAAAAAGTTATTAAAACCTTTGATGAAAGAATCGACATCCTGTCAGCGCGTCGTGGTGGACATTGGCCAGATATCATTTTTCATTCATAATTGCCGAACATTTCACTTCGTAATACAATAAATACAAATAAATTTTAATCATCTTAATCTAAATTTTTTTGTTTTCTGTATTTTGTTTTAGAAAAACCAACTTCTTGTTGAAAAAGCCTTTATTTTTATTATATTGTTTACATTTATTTCATTATTCTTAAATAACTGAGTTATTGTTATTATTCTGTATTCTTAGTCTTTTATTAACCCTGAAGATTTGGCTCTTAGCAAAACAACCGAAATTGTAATTAATGACCCTGAAGTAGAGCGTGTAAGACGGTGAGTATTAAAACTTATTATTAAATTGAAAAAATATTAAAATGTCAAGTTTATTGTTCTAGTGCTCATCGTAATGATCTTGAGAATATCGTGCCGTATCTGTTGATTGCCTTGGCATATATAGCAGCGGGACCCAAGCCTTTAGTTGCACGTTTACTATTTCGTTTTTATGCCTTGTCGCGCATCCTACACACAATTGTTTATGCATTTCGTCCAGTGCCCCAGCCAACAAGAGCGATAACATTCTTTTGTGCCTTTGGAATAACAATCTTTATGGCTTTTTATGTTATGATTAAAACTATTGTATATATTTAAACATTTAATTGACGTATGTGTTACAATACATATTTTTTTAAAACAAGTAAGTGGACTACCCGCTAAATGTATGGATGTCTTTCTGTTTTAATAAAGCAAAAATCTATCAATAGTGTGATGATGCTTTTCAATTTTAAACAAAGTACAGATTTAACAACAACCAATATTTTTAATAAATAAACGACAGTATATCCACATATTTACATAACGGAACGCAAGTAACATTTCTTTCGCGCTCATAAATATTCAGGAGCAAAAAAGCTTATGTACGTGTTGGATGGGGTGGGTAAATTTGAGGTTAAAAAGTAAATCGGCTTAAAACACACACACACACACACACTTTTTTGACAACTTTAGTTTCATTAATACCAATGTAAAGTATAAAAATGGGAATTAATAATGGAATATAGTGTCGGACAAATGTCCAGCTCTATCGCGCCGGCAAACATTCGCTCTTTTCATAAAACTTTGAAGCGTCGAATTTCATGTTTCAGAAAGTCAATTTTTATTATCTTCTTCATATAAGCCCGGTCTTTGAAATTTTCCCAGAGAAAATTATCTAACGGCGTTAAATCATAAGCACGAGGCGTTCAACAGACATCGCAACCAGAAATCTCGCAACCAGAAAATTTCTCATTCAATAACTGAATTGTTTGGGTGGCTTTATGGCTTGTGGCGACTTATTACTGAAACTAAAAGTTATTAATGGCCACAAAAAATTGGTTATCATGGTTTCGTAGCGCAGAAAATTCACAAAGACAGCGTTCTTTACTCATTTTCGAAAAAATATGGGCCGATGATGCCACCTGACCGCATACAATCACTTTCTTGGATGTAATGATTTTTTAAGGAGTGCGTGAACTTTGTGAGCCCCAATTGTTTTTGTTTACGTAACCGCCTACTTGAAAAAGAGCCTCATCACTGAAGATGATTTTCTTTCAGTATTTCAAACAGCCAAGTCGTAAATGTTTGACGCAAATAATAATCAGTCGACTTTAATTCTTGAGTGTGTCTAACTTTATAAGCCTGGAGATGGAGATGCAAAATGTTGCGCAAAGTGTCTCTAGTAATGTCCATTTGTTGCTAATGTCGACGAGTTGATGCTCCATTCTCATACTCAACACTTTGCTGTACGGAGGCTATGTTTACATCACTACAGCCACTACGAACATATTGTTTGGGTCTGTTATCAGCAACAATTCCGTAAGCGTCAAATTTACCGATTAAATTCGCATAGTGGTCTCAGAACGAACCTGATTATGAAGTGATACAGTGAAATTTTCACTATTTTGATAGTTAATTTTCACAACTAAAACTCTTTGCTTAAGAGTGTAACGTTAAGCGTGCAGTGTTACTGGGGATAAAAGACGGTACCACTCTCCTAGGCTAACAGTAGCCTGATACTGGAATTAAATACTTGATGTGCGACTAGTGACTTGCTTAACTTACCAAACGGGAACCAGTAGCCCACAGGGCTACGGCCCTGTACTTATTATTGGTGAAACACTTCGGGGAGTGACGTGGTGGCTGTAGTTGAAACGCAAAAACCACGGGAAGATATGGTATTTTTCCTATCCAAAATGCTGTTGCATTGCACTTCAAAGTCAAATCCTTTCGCAAAATTCGCCATGTGGTGGTTTTGGGTAACGCCAGTTGTTGGATTTGTCTCAACACTGTGGCTCGCGGCTGCGATGTTTTCAGTTGAACGATCCGGTCGAATACGCGTTGGTATCCGCGCATTTGGTATCGACTAAAATTTAACGACCAAATACTTAATAGCGGTCTTAAGAAGGATGATTATGTTGTCCGAAAATATCATGTATTTTACGAAACGTAAATTTAACAGAACCACCATTTTCATAGTGGATTTTAATTATTTTAATCCGATTTTTGTGCGAAATTGAATTCATTATAAAAAATGTCAATGCATCTACTACGACTACGTCAAAAAACTAAATGTCAAAACTATCATGTTCTTGATGTTGCCACAATTTAAAAACAAACTTCCTGTTGAAAACCCCGATATGTATGTTTTATGTGCAAAAAATTTATTCGACAAAAAATTATTGTTTACAAACTGCAAAAATAAGTTTTAGTTAAACATTTAACAAAACTAATTATTATTAACCGGTTCTTCAAAACGAAAATAAAAGAAGAAATAGACAAAGTTTAAAAAAACTCAATCCACAACGATCCTAAACATTGATTAATCTTAGCTTAAAGCACAAAGCTTAAATGCACACAAATTTTTGCCAATGTGGAGAATTATTTTTGCAATAAGTGTAAAAGAGACAAGTAATACGCAAAATTAAATAAAGTCAGACTACGAATAATTTTTAGCATTGACTGCATAAATACAAGTCGGTTATTAATCTTTACTTAGAGCACAACGCTTTAACGCACACAGCTATTTGCCAGCGTAAAAAAATATTTTTGCAATTTCTATATTATATAAAATAATTTATATATAATTATGAGTTTAACATCATCAACAACATTGGAACCATTAGGTGGACATAGATTAATGGATATGGCAGCAGCGTCATCTACAACTTCTAATAAATTAAACTATTTTTCTATGTTGAACCTTGATAATCCCGTTTTTTGTTGTTTTTTGTTTTGGACAAGTGTTTTAGTAATAAAAATGCTTCTCATGTCACTGTTGACTGCACTGCAACGCTTTCGCCATAAAGTAATTTTTTAGTGATTTTAAATAAATTTTTGTTTAAAAAAAAAAACAAATAAATGCTAAAGGTTAAGAAAGATGATTTTATAATTAAAATTTTAATTTGCCAATTAAAATTTCTTTATCAAATTTGTTATTAAATTTATTTGCTTAAATATTAAGACAGAAAAAAGACAAAAATTTTAACTTTATTATGCCTGCCAAAAACATAAAATGCCCTTATTAAGTGTTATCCAACCGTGCTACGTAAAGATCTTTATCTTCTGACGTTATATTTTAAAATTTGTTTTAGGGAAGCAATTGATTGTAATTTATTGAGCTGAAAGTTTGGAATGGAATACAAGATCAACATAATCCGTTAGCCTCACAAATGCGAGCCCTTTTGAGCACATTTTTCATTACATTCTCACACATTTCACGCGGTATTTCATTAATCTCATCACGAATATTTTGTTTGTGTTGCTCAAGCGTTTCTGGTTTATTTGCAAAAACCTTAAAGAAGTCCGGAGCAGTCAAATGAGGTGACCGTGGAGGCCAATCAACATCACCATTTTTTTAAATAGCTTGTTGTAGAAAGAGGTCTCGCAGTAATTCCATTGCAATCCTGACTGTATACGATGTGGCACCGTCTTGATAATAACACATGTTAATCAAGCCCAAAGCATGCAGTTGTGGCGTTAGAAAGTTTTCAATCATTTCACAATATCGCTCCCCATTCACAGTTATCATTACGCCGTTCTTATTTTCAAAGAATTAAGTTCCAATGATGTCTCCTGGCCAAATTGCACACCAGACTGTTACTTTTAATGGATGTGAAGGTGACTATTGAATAATTTGAGGGTTTCTCCTTCTCTAGAACCGACTATGCTTTTAATTCACATAGCCATTCAAATAAAAAAGTGGGTCTCGTCACTCATTATGATTTCTTCATGAAAATCGGGGTTGTCATGGGCGAGCTATGATATCCTATTGGGGTATATACAGCGGCGTAAATGGTCTTGTGGAAGAAACTCTTGTGTCAACTGAATCTTATATGGAAGCAAATGTAAATCCTCGTGCAAAATTGTGGCCAAGGTTCTTCTTTAAAGACCAAGTTCCTAAGCACGGCATCGAATTGAGGTTGATGGATTGTTTTGAACACTTTCTTGTGTTGCAGTAATGTTTTCAGTCGATTTAGCAATACGTTCATGCTTGGGCCTATAACCCTGCAGGGTCCTCTTTCTTCGAAATCATTCACTACACTGTAAATAGTGCATTTTGTTGGCACGTTGTTTCTCGTAAAAATTACACGTAACTTTCTCACTGTCGTAGTAATCGATGCTTGATTTTGATAAAATGTTTTAATGAGTAAAACACGTTGGCTTATCGAACACTTCTTCATAATTAATTTGCCACGTGTCTACTTTACGACCGCCAAATATGAACTCTTAAGACATATGCTTACCAAAATGGCGGCAAAACAAATGGATATACCTTCTCGGCGGACACCCTGTATATACTTATACACAAACATAAAAACATTTAATACACAACCCAGTTCTTTAGTCGTTGCACGTATAAGTTTAAAAGAAATACTTATCTAGAACAGCCTGACAGCTCTCTTCATATTTAAAGGATGCAATTTTAGCTCGGCTATATATAGAAATATCAATATTAATAAATGTAAGTACAGTTACAATATACAAAAAGCAATTTTGACATTGACATGACATCCAATGCATTCACAACTGAAGTAGATTTTTAAAAAGTGAAATCCTTTTGAGCGAAATAGCTCAACGTTATTGTATTAGCCTAAAATCCAAAAATATTCTAAAAAATTACAATTACAATATTTTTTATGAATTTAATTAAATTAATATAAATTCATTATTATTTAAATAACTGCTTCTTAGATTTTTCCTAACCAAGAGGACCTATTTTTTAACAATATAGAAGTTCAATTTAATGATCCTCATGTGGAAAGAGTAAGAAGGTAAGGAAAGTACTTAAAGAAATATAAAATTGTAATAATCGTCTTTTTTTGTAGAGCGCATCGCAATGATATGGAAAATATCCTACCTTATTTTACCATGGCATTAATTTATATATGCACCAATCCTTCACCAACCTTAGCCTGTAACCTATTTCGTGTAGCTTCCGTTGGTCGCATTTTACACACCTTGGTGTATGCGTTCTATCCGGTGCCACAGCCTTCACGAATTGTGGCTTGGTTATTAATGTTTCTAATTACTTTGTATATGGCTTGTGACGTCGGTTTGCAAATGATAAAATACATATAAATTTTCTTTAAGTTTTTATCGGTTTATATTTACTTTTGTATGATTTGGGTTGAAATAAGTTTAATTTCTTTAAAACTACTAATAATAAAGTAAAAATATACAAAAAATTAAGCTTTTTTCAATTTTTACTATATATCAGCAAACCGAATTTTTTAAATAAATTAATATCAGAAATGGTGACTTTGGTAAAAGTACATTAACTTGGCCTTTGTTACGGAATAGATTATTTATATGTTAAAACCCTGCTCTCTCATACACCTTTTATGTGCTTCGATTAAATCGCCACATTCAGATTCACCCTTTTCGACAATGCTTAGAAAGAAGTGAAAAACGTTAGTTAGGCATTTCTCCTAATTCGTTAAAATAATTCTTTCATAGAACTCACCACTTATCCCTCACTTGCTTGGTCTCCGGACAGGCACAGCAGGCTTTGCACTTAGGTTTAGCTGCTGGTTGGCCAGTTTCTGTAATTGTGGGCGCCGCAGCCTGTGCAACTTCTTTCACTGGAGCATTTCCCATAGTTCTGTTTGTTCTAAAGTATTAAACAATTACTTAACAATATTTAATTACTTTTTTCAGTACACATTTTTGATAAATTTCTTACTTATTATTTGATTTTGTTTACTTATTTCGCAGTTATTATGCTATTTCTATGAGGACTAATCGTTTACCTAATAGTAGTCAAAATATATTTTGGATTTAACTTTAATCACTTTTCAACACTAAAATGTCATACGACTAAAACACCTGATAAGAGTTACCGCTGACCAATATAAATTATCAAAGTACCCTTTTTTAACTACTATTTTTAAAATATCGGTGTAGCAGTATTTACACTTATTTTTCGTTTGGAAAAATAAATTTTAGAAACAAGATTATATACAAAAGTAAATACATACATTGAAACATACATCAAAAAATCATTTACCTTTGTTTCAAAACGTGAATTTGTAATTAGTTTTCTGATAATTTATCATTTATGTTATTTAGAGTGAAAAATAGGTTTTATAATTAAAAACAATTCATCTTATTAAAATGAAATCACAATAGTTATAAATTATAATCTACAATGTTTTCTCTTGTTATCCTCTTTTTATTTTTATATTATGAAAAATATAAAATAACAATATCGATTTTATTATTGCTCAATTAGAATATGTTGCCAATCTACAAGAGAAGGCGAATTCATGGCGGGTAGTTAATTATTTTTGACAAGTAGGTTTTATAACCTACTTTATACAAACAAATTTTCAATAATTTCATTAAATTCGCCATGATCTAAAGCGAAATTATAAAGGGCATAAAGAAGCTGAATATTTAAAGCTGAAAATTTAATTTAAAATATGTTACAAGTTGTTTTATTGTTTGTTTGCTTTTGTGTTAAATTAAGTTAAATGTAGCTTAATTTTACTCCTGGCAAAAGGAATTTTTAGTACGTTTTATTAATTCGTATTTCTTTCAATAATTTAATTGATTGATTGGCCATAATGCATATTGATGCATCGTTAATTTTCACCCAGTTTCTATTATTTTGAATATTCTTTTGAAATTTGTTACTTTCACAAAATAAGCATTTATGTTCACAGTTTAAACCTTGTAAAGAATGAGTAAAATATGTAATAATTGAGAAAATGACTTTTCCAAATAGTCAAAAACAGGTGAAAGTAAATGAACGCTTATAAGTGAAAATTTACAACAAAAATAAGGTAAAGCGTAATTTATCTATATGATAATTGACCAGAATATTTTATTAAGAGGCTTTTTAATATTTACCATATTTTGTTTAAATATCTCAAATATTTGAAATTTGGAAAATATGAAGTTTTAATTCAAAAAATATAAATACATTTTCTATTTCGCTTTCTAAACACAATAACAGATTTTTATTTTCACTTTTCCTTGTATTTCAAATTTACACAATTTATATTTGAACATATTAAAACTAAGAAATGGCCAAAGCGACTACTATCAAAGAAGCTATAACTAAATGGGAAGAACGAACCCAACAAGATTCTACTAAAGCAAAAGATATTGGTTTGCAATTACAGCTTCCGCCTATAGAAAAAATGGACGGTGCTCTAGGAACATTGGTGGAGTGTCAGAAATTAAGTCTATCGACAAATATGATTGAAAAAATAGCAGGAATTGGAAACCTTAAAAATTTGAAGATACTGTGTCTAGCAAGGAACAATATAAAGGCATTAACGGGCATAGTAAGATACGATCTATATTTAATATAAAAAATAATTAATGAATTTTATATTAGGAGCCTTTGGCCGACACACTGGAAGAATTATGGGTTAGTTATAATATAATAGAAAAGCTTAAACCTATTGAAGTTATGAAGGCCTTAAAAGTATTTTATATATCTAATAATTCTGTCAAGGACTGGGCTGAATTTAATAAAATGAGTATACCACCAAAACTTGAAGAAATTACTTTCTTGGGTAATGTTTTGAATGAAAATATGGATGAGAGCGTTTATCGCAGTGAAGCTATACGACGTTTGCCCAATTTAAAGAAATTAGATGGAGATCCAGTTATAAGAGGAGATTAAAGAATGATTTAAATAAAAAAAATACTTTTATTATATAAACGTTTACTTTTTAACAAGTTTTCATACTTTCAACAATGAGTGAAGATGGAGTTGATGTGTTTGGTGCAGCTTCTGTACTTGTGGAATTTACTTCATCTTGTGCTTTAAGTTTTTGCAACATATTGTAGGATATCAAATCGACTTTAAGGTGCTGCACATTAATGGCACTACCATCCCAATTTAAAAGTGACGCAAATTTGGCAGGGTCACAAAGATTCAAGAGTTCTAAAGGTACAAAGTCAGTGGTTTAGAGTAGCAAATTATGAGAACATAACACTTACGCATTCCACCACTTTTATATTCTCCCATCTCCTTTTCTAGGGTTATTTTAATAGCATTTTGTCGCGCCACGTGCTGATTACAGCGGTTTTTACTAATCGATTGCTTAAGGGCAATTTGTTCTAATTCTTCATCGAATCTTTTTAAATATAAATCAATTAGATTTTCAAACTCATAAGGTGTTAGAGGTTTCGTTCGCCCTTCTTCAATGTGGCCAAGGAACCAACTTAACTTTTCACCCATTAAATTTGATTTAATCGCATGTCCAAGTCTTTGTTTATGCTTGTTGTTTTGTCGGCGTGCCTTTCTACTAAGGGCCTTTGTTTTACGACTGTTTGGATGTTTACATTTTTCTAGTACTTTTCGTAAATTTGTCTATTGGAAGAAAGTTTTATTTCTATGTTTGAAATCATAAATTTTTTAAATACCATTTCGTCAAATTTCTTTAGCGTGTTCTGTGACATAGAAATTAATTATCTATGTTCTGTGATTCTTGTTTTAGTAAAAACAAAACAATTTGACAGTTTATAATTTCATTGGCACATAAAATTTTAACGGCGTTGTTACATGCAGTCGCATCGTTCAAGGTCAAAACAAATTCATGTTCCAGCTGATAGAAGTGGGGAATTCATTCATTCTTTCTTTTCGCTTTAAGTGTCATTCAAAGGTATTTTAATACGTGTGAGTCCACAGCACAACTACGCTACAGCATCAAAAACAACAGGGAATTTGTTATATTAAAAGCTAGGTATGTTTAAAATATTGTATTCAATTAAAAGATGACGTCTCTAGCTTCTCCAATTGTGGCAGATATTGTTATGGAGAAATTGTTAGCAAAAAGGACTTCCGATGGGCTCTCCAGCTTCTCCAATTGTGGCCAATTTTGTTATGATAATATTATTAAAAAATTATATGTTGAACCAAAAATTATGACAAAATATGTTGATGATTTGTTTTTTATTATATCTGAATCTGCAATTAATGAAATGTTAGAAACATTATATGAATTTGAGACTTCAATAAAATGTACAGCTTAAAGGGAATATGATGCTAAACTTCCATATTTAGACACCTTAATAATAAGAAAAAAATAAACTGGTTTTATATTATTTTATATTGTAAACATTATTTTTGGCTATGAAAAATTAAAATATGTATTTGATTTTAATAAAATTTGCTAACACTTTTTTATTTAATTATTTTTAAGAAAGTTTAAAACAGAACCATAGATAAAAATCTATGAACAGAACAATGATGAATATTTGTCAAACGAAATATAACCAGATAATGGTAAAAACGCTTTTGAGTTTACGTGGAATGAATTTGCTTGAACGGAGCGAATTATATATTAACCATAGATAATTAATATATTAACTGATTATGAGGACAGTGTATAAAATCGTGCCGTTATATGTCAAAATGAATAAACAAATATTAAGAACCAGAAAAAAACATTTCACACATTAATAATGATTCTCTCATTCTCTTCTACACAATACTCTTAACATACATGTATACACAGAGTATCTTAAGCATAATTAATAATATTTAAAAATGAAATGAGTACATTAAAATTTTTATAATATATTTAGTTGCTTGCGTTTTCTTAACTTCAGCGAACACGTTTTATATTTAATATATTGGCGATAGTGAAATAATCAATTGTTGATGAATTAATTAATAAACGACTTTAATTATTTTATAAAAATATATAGATATTAAAAATATCAATATAATGAATGCTTATATAGTAAGAAATGGAGTCAGATTGAAAAAGTACTTACCACGTCAACTTGGCAGTAATATATTGAAAAACGTAATAAAGATATTGTTTTCTACACCTACCTAAAAAATCAAAATAATAAAATAAATTTCCTATTACATAATTGTGCAAAATATCTTCAAATTGAATGGAGTACAAAAAGTTGTGAATAAAATAATAAAATTTGACAATTTATTATTGTCAATATTCTTCATTCTTTAATCAAACTTTGTTGCGAAAAAGGTGATCTTTTTTGTTATGCTCTCTCCTCTCTCTCTCTTCTGTTGAAAACAGATAAGTGTTTTTTAAAATAAATAAACTTGATTGATGATTGCTTAGCTTGTTGTTGTTTTATTTTTCTGTATAAAAATATGAAGAAAATCATAACTATGCAAAATTATTGGAAAAATGTTTTTCGGCAATCCGTATCAATATAAAATAGTAAAGTAATTTAAAAACAAAGAGACGTTGAAAGAAATCTTCATATTGAATGCAAAATTAACAACCCTCTTATAATTCTAGTAATGCATACATATATGTGTAAGTAAGTTTTGGTCTTGTTGTGAAAACATAATGATTACCGGTAAAAATAGTTACATATATATACATATTATAAAAATTGAGTTTTTGAGAACTTTTCCGTAAAGGTTGGCATCACAATATCAGCACAAGATTTTAATTTGCACTTTAGTTTTACCGGAAATAAGGAAACTTCCTTAACAAAAGAAACACAAGGCTTATTCATTAATGTCTGCTTTAGAAGAGCGAAAAATAGTTATTATAATAGCTAAAAAAATAAAATTCAACGAGAAGTTGGAATCACAATGGATAGAAGCAAATCAAACGTCATCGACAAATTTAGGCGATACAAAAAAGACAACAAAATAATAGAAAGGATCGCTTGGATTTTGCACAAGGGCACATATCAAGAGAATTTTAGTTTTGGAGCACAGTAAAATGTATATCACATGTTGCGTTGGTTTTTCCTATCAACGCTTATAGATTCTTTAAACGGATGAAAGGAAATTAATTTTGATTGCCGACAGTCGTTACGTGTGGCGTTAACATAATGAAGAATTTTTGTACAAAGAAGAAAACAGTGAAGCATGGAGGCTTAGCACTGATAGTATGAGGCTACATCTCAGCCTCAGGTATCGGAAACCTTTACTTTGTAGAAGGTATCATAGACAAGAAGTATCTTGACATTTAAAAAACTAATGTTAAGGAAAGTGCGCGCAAGTTGGACATATTACTGATAGTTAAGAACAGGTTGCTTTACAACGGTCGTAAGATCATCAAAACTCCTGCACAAAGTACTTATAGAGTGCTAATGAGACGAACTTGGACGTCGTATGCAAAATAGTTTGCTCAGTATTAAAAACCAGCGTTAAGCCGCATTACAGAAGGAATGGAGTCAAACACCGCCTGATGTGTACAAAAAATTAGTGGAATCTATTCCAAGAAGATTAAAAGCTGTAGGAAATGAAAAAGTATATGCAACCAAATATTAATTAATATGTAAAGAATTGAAATTAAAGACTTGTCGACTGCCAGTATATTCACAGTTTTAAGGTTTTATTTCTAAATTCTTAATTCACAGATCACGCACTTCTTCCTTTAATTTTTTAATATTTTTGCTGAATTTTTGGGATTGTTTACACATTTTCGTGATATTTATTTATAAATTAGTGATTCTCAGAACTTAAATAGTTCATTTAAATTTTTGTAATTTTAAATCAATGTTATCGTTTATCGAAAAATTTTAATTTTGCTGAAAAAAAAACACAATTTATTTGATTTGCCAGCGAAATTCTTTTGATAAAAATTTTTTATTCGAATCAAATGGTCATATTAAAAACACAGTATTTCACTTTCTATTTCTCATTGTCACATAAAAATATTTTAATACAATTGAATTTCAATTTACATATATTTAAGACTTTCTTCACTGGCCAATTTCGTGCTTTACACTTGACTTCCTGCTTAGAAAAGGTAGTTTCATTTAAACTTAGTGATATTGGCGAAGGTATACGAGAAGTTGCTGTAAAAGAGTGGTGAGTAAAACCCAATAGTCAAATATATAACTAAGTGACATAATTTATTTAATTCAAAGGTTTGTGAAAGTAGGAGATACCGTACAACAATTTGATAATTTGTGTGAAGTGCAGTCGGATAAGGCGTCTGTAACTATTACCAGTCGCTATGACGGTAAAATTTTAAAGTTACATCGGAATGTCGATGACATGGCTCTGGTCGGTGAAGCTTTGCTCGATTTTGAAGTTGAAGATGAAGAAGATGATTCTGAGAGTTCTGATTCAGATTCTGAAAAGGAAGAAGATAAAACGCCTGTCGAGAAGGTCGAAAGTGATGTAGCTGCAACAATAAATGAAGCGGCTGATGAGGAAGTAAAGCGCAACATAACTTTGGCTACACCTGCAGTTCGTCGCATAGCAAAGGAAAACAAAGTGGATTTAAGTAAAGTAATACCGACGGGAAAAAATAATCGTGTTTTAAAGGGTGATGTTTTGGAATATTTGGGTCTCGTTCCACCCGGTACAAATGTTCCGCATCCAACAATTGCTGCTAATGCTGCCAGAGATGCTGCCGGATTTGATAAGTTAGTTTCTTCAGTACCTGCTGATCGTGTAGAGCCCTTAAAGGGTGTACATAAAATGATGCTTAAATCTATGTCGGAATGTTTGGTAGGTTTTAAAATTTAATAGGAATGAAAACAATTTATAATCTTTGCTATTTATTTTCCTTTAGAAAATTCCTCATTTTGCTTATAGCGATGAAATTGATATGACCAATTTAATCGGCTTTCGGGACCAGTTAAAGGAGGTAGCCAAAGAAAATGGTATTGCAAACTTAACTTTTATGCCCTTCTTTATAAAGGCTGCCTCCATTGCTTTGTCCAAATATCCGATTTTAAACAGCTCTTTAGATTTGGAAAATGAGTCGATAATATATAAGGGCACCCACAACATTAGTGTAGCCATTGACACTCCCCAAGGTTTGGTGGTGCCTAATGTCAAGAATGTCCAAAATAAAAATATTATTGAAATTGCCCGAGATCTTAATAATATAATTGAAAGAGGAAGAAAAGGTGTCTTGACACTACAAGATTTCGCTGATGGAACATTCACTCTATCTAACATTGGTCCTATTGGAGGCACTTATACTCATCCCTGCATATTGGCACCTCAAGTGTCTATTGGAGCTATGGGACGTACCAAGGTAGCTTTATCTATTTTTAAGCATCATATCTATAAGCATTCATGCGTTATGATTTCTTTCTAGGCCGTTCCTCGTTTTAATGAAAAGGATGAAATTGTAAAAGCCTATATTATGAATGTTAGTTGGTGTGCCGATCATCGTGTCATTGATGGTGTCACTATGGCTAGCTTTTCGAATGTTTGGAAAAAATATTTGGAAAATCCCGCTCTGTTCTTAGTCAACTGATTTATAAAATATTCTCCATTTCTAATTTAATATCAAAATGATAATTCCTTTGAAGAGATTGGACCTAAACATTGTTAAAGGCTGTAATGCTGCATTTATTTTGATTTTTTAAATTTTTTTATTTTCAAATATAATATAGCTTTGGAATTATTTAGTTTTTAATGAAGCAACTCTGTAACTGTTTAATGTGCATTTATTATCATTATTCAGCCTTATTAATAGATCACTTAATCCATAATGTATGTAAAGTAAAACGGCTGAATAAAATTATTTTTAAGTCGGTTACAGTTAGATGCTTATTTTGATAAATAATAAATAAATCTATTTTAATAAAGCGTAATACCATTACTGGTTATTTTGCCATATTAATAAAAAAAAGTAGTCCAGTTAAATAGAGATTATAAATTTGAGGTTAGGAAGTAAAATTTGTCTGCCAAATTATTAAATACCAAGAACTGAGCTGTTATCCTTTGATATTTATTTCAAAATATTGGGATATTTTAAGCAACCAACGTTACTCTCTAGAGCAAACCTTGTGCAAACCTTGTGCAAATTGCTATCGAAATGGTGAAAATTTCATTGTATCACTTCGTAAAATTCTAACAGCTTTTTCTTGTAAATTTGATACTATTTTTGTTTGTTGCTAATAAAAAACAAATAAAATACGACCACAGTGGTCGTAGTGATGCATATGTAGCCGGTGTACCGCAAAGTATTGAAAATGATTGTCGAACATTAACTTGTTGATCTTCAAAACAAATGCTCATCACTACAGATGCTTTGCGAAACATTTTGCACAACAGCATGATTCACAAACTTGCTTCAGAGAGCGAAACACGAGATTCAAATTGTCGTGGAAACAGGCTATTATTGTTTTGGAGGAAAACACATGATACAAGTGTGGTTCGAGTGGTGACATAATTTCGATAAATCAAACGGAAGTCTCTCTCCCATTGTTCAAAACGTTCTCACGATAAAATACTAGGACAAATGCAATAATTCACAATTATATTAAAGATAAAGAGTAGTTTGGACATCTATATTTCTACTTTAATATTGTTATCAAAAGAAAGTGTGTGTTTGAACACAAGACAACAAAATTCTTCATTGAAATTCCAGGAAATAAAATAAAAAACAAAAGAACAAACACACACAGCCAAATAGGCGCCTACACTGAAGAACGATAACATAAACTGTATGTGATGTTGAAGTAGAATTTTCTTGCATATATGAGAGCAGCTCAAAAATGAATATATAAGTTCCATCTGTTGGGCGATAGGATAGTGAAAGAGTAAACGCCATCGAGCAAAGATGTAAAGAAAATATCTCAGCTTTTAGGCGTTAAGTGGTAAAGTCTTTTTGTGTGTATATAGGTGAATAACTCATATAATTTAATTTAAAAACTCTCAATTAAGTGTTGTGTATAATTAAAGGGGTTTTCAACAAGAAGTTTGTTTTCTAAAACAACAAATTTAGATTAAGATGATTTCAATTTTTATTGTATTACGAAGAGAAAAGTTTGGCAATTATGAATGAAAAATGATATTTAGCAAATGTCCACCACAACCACGCTGACAGATGTCGATTCTTTCATCAAAGTTTTTAAACACTTTTTGGCAAAGTGGCATTCGTATTTCGTTAATCACATTACGGATTTTGAGTTTTATGGCTGCAATCGATTCGATTGGCTTCGCATAGACTCTGTCCTTAACATAGCCCCATCAAAAATAATCTGGCTGGCCACTTAAAAGAACCACCATTGTGGATTTTAATTATTTTAATGTGATTTTCGTGCGAAATTGAATTCATGGTAACAACTGCCAGTGCATCTACCACGAATACGTCAAAAAACTAAATGTCAAAACTATCATGTTGTTGGTGTTGTTACAATTGAAAAATCCAATATTTTGCAATAAAAGAACTCAATACAACGAAGCGTTTATTAAGAGAATAAACGCAAAACCATTTTTAATTTTTGCTTTAATTTTTATTTGCATTTTGTGGTTTTTCATGCGTTTATTAAAGATACATAAGCCAACCATTTTTAAAAAATAAAACAAAATCATGGTATAATTTTCTGTTAAAACTTTAATACTTTAAACAAAATTGTTATTTATTTATTTATTTTATAATTCTTGTTTAGAGAAGCAGCAGAGCCTCGGGTGTCAGAATTTAAAATAAAAAGTTTTTATAAAAACTGTTATTAGTTCTGCATTATAGAAAGTTCTTTACTTAAAGCTTTCATTCATAAACAAAATGCCTAAAAGCGTTTTGATAGCCAAATATTAATGTATTACTTTCTAAAGCCTGCGTAAAGTATACAATGGCACGTGTTATAAACAAAACAAGAATGAAATGTTTGTAAACAACCCGGCTGGAAAAAGCCGGAAATCAAAACAAAACTTGCGCATTTTCAACATTTGAAATCCAACAAGTGTTTGATGACTTCCATATCTAAAATTTTACACCAAAAAGCTAATTGAGAGTAAGCTTTAAGAAAAGTCGCCTAAACTTTAAAGTTTTGGAAAATATGGAAATTTTTTACAAGTCATCTAAGCTAAACAAGGAAAAACTTTAGCAGTTGCAGTTAAGACTTAAAAGTGATAAGACGTTTAAACGGAAAAGTAAGAAACACTAAAAGTGTTTTTGTACAAATGGCTTGAATTAAAAAAAATATATATATCAGGGTGTTCATAACACATACTTAACATACACATTCACACAAGCATTCAAATAACAAAAACATACATATAAATTTAAGAAAAATAATTTATAAATATAAATATTTGTTTAATTAAAAACACAATAATTAAATTGTTTATACAAAGAAGTTATAAAAAGTCAAGAAAATTATTTTTTGTATTTAATTAAAACAAGTTGGGCGATAAAACCACAAAAATGTAAGAAATTGCAAAGTTTTTAATTTTCTGGTAAGTTATAAAAAATATATTAAATAAAAATGAAATTTGATTTATTTTTCTTTAAATTAAAACAAGTTCTTTTTGTAAATGTGTAAAGTGTGAAAAAAAAAAAGTTCTTAAATTTTTCTGTGTGTGTATACTTTAGAGGAATTTTTCTAGTTGTCGTTGTCTCAATTTTAACGATTTTTCCAGTGACCTTGTTGTGTTGTATTTTTCATCACACAATACATACTTTTATGTAAACGTACGGATCACACGAACACTCGTAATTCTGTGTTTTATTTTTTTATATATAAAGAATGGGTATTTGATTGTAAATTTGTATGTGTGGCAGACTATAGATTGTGACAAAATACAATATAATAACGAAATAACAATAAACACACACACGCACACATACACTAAGTTTTACAAATACAAAATGTTTAATTTTTTTTGTCCTCTCAAATATTCACTGCATTTGACTTACTAACGGCTTTTAAGTGTTAAATGAACTAATACCGTTACTCCAGTTCGCTTAAAATCTGTTCGCATTAAACTTTTGAATGCTTCGGTTGAAAAGATGGAAATATAAAATAAAAGCGAAGGAAAGGGCTTTTCAACAAGAAGTTTGTTTTCGAACACAAAATTTGGATTAAGATCTTTCAATTATTTATTTTACTACGATGAGAAAAGTTCGACAATTATGAATGAATGAAGAAAGAATATTTGGCAAATGTCCACCACTACCACGCTGACAGATGTCAATTCTTTCATCAAAGGTTTTAATCACTTTTTGGCAAAATGGCGGTCCTGTTTCGTTAATCACATCATGGATTTTAAGTTTTAAGGCTCAAATCGATTTAATTGGCTTCGTATAGGATCTGCCCTTAACATAGATAATCCAATGGTGTCAAATCACACGATTTGGCTGGCCACTTA
Source organism: Trichopoda pennipes (assembly GCA_030448955.1). Taxonomy (NCBI): domain Eukaryota; kingdom Metazoa; phylum Arthropoda; class Insecta; order Diptera; family Tachinidae; genus Trichopoda; species Trichopoda pennipes. The sequence goes on from JASKUP010000023.1 coordinate 3,970,961, forward strand.
ACTCCTGATTGTTGTGAAATTATGCGATCAGAAAATTTGCTTTGCAAAAATTTGATCGTTTTATTGGCTGTGTGCCACGTGGCACCGCTCTGTTGAAACCACATGTCACTGATATCCGCTTTGTCAACTATAGGCCAAAATTGATATGTTAGCACCTCGCGATAACGTGATCCATTGACTGTTACCACATTTTCAGCCTCATCTTCGAAAAAAAAACAGAATAATAACGCCTCCAGACCACATAGTGCACCATACAGTGACACGTTGAGCATGCAAAGGCTTCTCAATAATCGCTCTAGGATTTTTAGACCCCAAAAGCGGCAATTCAGCTTGCTAACATACCCTCATGACAAGTAAAAATGGGCTTCATCTGAAAAAAAGATTTTTTCAGAAAAAACAGCCGGTTGTTGCTGAATGAATTTAACAAATCCACGGCGATAATTTCTGCATCACGTAAAAAAACTAAATGTCAAAATTATGATGTTGTTGGTATTGCAACAATTAAAAAACAGTAGGTGATCTTAAAAAAATCTTTTACTGCCTCTGAGTTTCTCCGGAACAGTTTGTAACGCGGGACATCAGTACTTTCCTGGCCTAAGGTGACATCTGCAGCTGGCCACGGGCCTTAATCAGATGGTGGATCATTACCACTGTGGATAAAATGTAGCGTCCTCCTCGCCCTAGAAGGCCTTCGGATACGTATGTCCTCCGGTCACTCCTAGTTGCAACTTCAAAAGCCCGAAGCAGGCCGCAGTCTTCACTCCTTGCTGAAGACTTGGAGACTATCCAACTCCTGGTCCAGAACGCATGAAGCTTAATATAATTAAGAACACGACGACATTCATACTCACTGCACCTGGACCATTCATTGTGTTCATTGTGAATGATCCGACCCACAAACTCAAACGAGGACCTCGAACCACACAACCACAACGATACTTCCGAAGGGCCAACCTCAGTAATCAGTCAAAGAAGAGCTAAATGCCTAAAGAGACAAATAGCGGAACTCTGGGGCTTTACTCTTTCCCGTGGAAATATAGTAGATTTTCCAGTTGGCTCCTTCTAGCCTTGTAGGGGACTGGGTTCCCTTTTACCCCCGAAAAACACAAGTCTAGATGGTTGTGTGATCCATAAAGACTTATAATGTGCCCCCGGGGGGGAATTAACGAGGTGATATGATATATCATAGTTTAGGAAATTTTGGGAGGCATATACAAGTTTTAGGAATTTACAATTTTTTTAAAAACATTTTGAAAAACCGGCATTAAAAATTATTGTTGAGTTTTTGTGGCAGCTAAATTTATTGTTAATTCTTTAACATTTTTTATTGTCAATATTGTGTAATGAAATTTTTTGTAGTTTATAGAAAAGAATATATTAAGATTGATAAATGCATATCCTACAATTCGTAAAAAAGTTTGCAAAATATCCAAAAAGAAAGAAATTCCAATTGCATGGTGACTCGTTGGAGTCGTTAAACTAGATTTTAGTTTGGCTCAAATTTACTTTTTCAAAAAAAATGGCCTATTTCTGAAGGGTTTGGCTAGTGATTTCAGAAAAACTTGAATTTATATTTTTACATGACAATTTGTAGTACAAATGGCAACATTAAGATATTACACTTTTTCTAATTATCAGCATAAAATAGATGCATTTTCGCTTAAAGCATTATAAAAATGCTTTAAGTTTCAAATACTCATATAAAGCCTGCTAGCAAGCCTGAATCCAATTTTAAATAAAAACCAAATAAATATGGTTAGATATAGGTCGGTATCTTATCATCTTCTAACCTTTTACTTTCATTCTTTATAACGAAATAATGGTTGACGAATGCTTTCGCATATTAGTCTTACGTTGGTACAAGAATTTCACCTGGCGCATTATAATACCAATGGCCCCAAATTGCTTCTATTAATCATTATCACTTGATCTAAAATCTAATGAAAGTAGAACAGGTGCTTATTTTATGATTTCATGAACAAAATACTCAGGTATTTTGAGCCTATTTCAAGGACTCAACTTTGTACAGTTAATTGTACCGGCCCACAACAACACTCGATGAAAAGAATACGTAAAAATTATGAATTTCTAATTTACATAAGAACTCCACCATCAATATGTCTGCATATATAAGATAAAGATGTGATAGAGATTCACGTTAGCACCTGACCGTCTGGCCCAAATCTGAAGGTGGTCTTACCACTGGGTGCTTTGGAAATATGCTTGCCCGCGCCCTAAGATACATACACGCCTTAGTAGTAATTTTAAAAAGAACGGCAGCAAGGCCGCGCCCCCACTTCTTGCTTGATAGTTGGAGGCTATCCAACGTCTCTATTGGAAGCTTTCAAAGCAATCGATTTAAATCACAGCCACCAAGTAACTCCCCGAGAGTTTTTACCAATAACCAGCAATAGATCCGTAGCTAGTTGGATGTTACACTTCGCATTCGGTAATGCCTCTATTGGAGGCTTTCAAAGCAACCGATTTAAATCACAGCCACTACGTGACTCCCTGAGAGGCTTCACCAATAGCCAGAAACAAATCCGAGGGTAGCAGATTACCATGAAACCGGCGTGTGTTTAAAAAGTCGCTGGATTATTTCTCTTCCAGTTTGGGGCTTTTGGCAGCCCAAACAGCTGGTGCCCCGAAAGCAGATGTCAAGATCTTGACTGCATGCCTTCGGGGGAAATATATAAGCTGTAGTAAAAGCTACAATTAAGTTGCACTCCCAGCATGAAGAACAAGTTCTTTCTATAACTTTAATATTCGCTATCGGATGTTTAGTTTTGACTTTTCAACACATATTGCTCTGAGTATAAGAAAGTTTGCTGTCAATTAAAACACAAACTGTTGCGTTTGCCCTTTAATAAAAGTTTTGTTTGCTGAGTTCACACAAAACCTTAAAGTTTTAAATTATATTACACGATTTATTAAGACGAGCTATTAATTTTGTACACACAAAAATACCCGATGGTAACTTTACCACGTTAACGCCTAAGAGTTGCTGCGAAATAAGCTTTAAGTCTTTACTCGACAAAGTTTTCACTTAAACTGCCTTATTACTGCCTTCACTTGACAACATTCACACTTAAGCTGCTTTATTACCCAACAAAGCAGGCTATATATGTTCTGTTTGAAGTGAATCTAGCATTCTTTCAAAATCTTTACTTCACCATCTTTACTTCAACATATATTTGTTCTTATTATTATTCAGTGTAGGTGTTTGTTTGGTTGTGTGTCTGTTAGTTGTTTTTATTTTCTGATTGCTAAATTTAGTTCGTGGAATTTGACTGAAGCACGATGTTGTTGTTGTTGTTTTGTGTTTATAAGATTTCTTAGCAGCTTCTTTATTTGTAAACAGATACAATAGGTCGTTTAACTTTACTTTTTTTAGTGATAATTAACTTTTTATAATCTAAAAATGTAGGAAAATTTACTTTTTATACATTTCGGGACCTTGGCGTTAGTTACAACAACAAAACAGTATATTAACTTTATGCGAAATGAAATAAATAAAATATTCATGTTTTAATGCATATTCCATACATATATGCAAACAAACATACATACATACATACATACATACATTTAACACGCAGTGTTTTACTTGTGCAAAGATATTTAATGAGAATGTAGGAGCAGCGCTCTTTTTAACTCTCACTGTTACCTTGTGCAGACACAAAAAATATCCCCACCAGGGAATGTGTTAATGTTGTATTATCTTCTTTATTTGATATTTTGGTTTTATACGTTGGAGAGTATGTGTGGAGTGGAATATTGTTAGGATTTATTGTATCTAGTAGGAGGGTGATGTTTGAGCGTGCGACAATTCGTTTTCGTTTTCTTTTGGTTTTTGTTTTTTTTTTTAGACACATGTATTATTGTATGTATTGAGTTGTGTACGTTTTTTAAGTTCTTATCACAATTGCGAGGTTATGTTGGAGGCCATTTTATTGTGAGCAACAGTTTTTGTATTTGCTTTATGGGGTGATAATAATAGCTGATTTGGAAATTTAAATATTTTTTTTTTTTTATATATATTAAACATTTTACAAACAACTGAACATTTTTGTCAACTTCTAACCATGAATAGTACATTTTGAAGGTGTAAAAGAATGTTTTTAATATATGAAACATGTGTCCGAAATTGGTTGAGAAATCAAGAGAATAGAAGAACGCATAAGGGGTAAGTAATAGTTGCACATATTTATTAAATATTGAAGAATATGATAACTTTTTTTATTATTTGACGGATTTTTTATAAGAAAAAAAAAGACTAATTGTAGAAAGGAAAAAGATATTATTTTTGTATTATTAATTTCATTTATTTAATTTTGTTTCGTTTGCATTTTTATCTCTGCAAAATTCTTCTCAAGGCGAATTCATTATAGATAATAGCATTAAGCTTTAAAAGAAATTCGCTCTTGCAAAATTCGGTTTTGTTATCAAACAAATAGGTTTGTCGTATTCGTAGTAGATGCATCGGCAATTGTTACAATGAATTCAATTTCGCATGAAAATTGCATTAAAATTTACTATGAAAATTCTGGCTATTAAGAATTTGGTCGTTAAATTTAAGTCGACAGGCTCGATGCAAAATATGCGAACACCAATGCTTGTTCGACCAGGTCATTCAACTAAAAACATCGCAGCCGTGAGCTACAGTGTTGAAGCAGATTTATATTTGGATTTGACTTTGAAGCCTTACAAGGTTCAACTGGTGCAGCAATTGAAGCCGACCGACCATTCACATCGCCGTAGATTCGTTCAATTAATTCACGAACAACCGGCTGGTTTTTTAAAAAAAAATATTTTTTCAGACAAAGTCCATTATCACTTGTCAGGATATGCCGACAAGCGAAATTGGCGAATTTGGACTTCTGAAAATCTAAGACCGATTATTGAGAAGCCCTTGCATGCTCAACGTGTCTGGAGGCGTGATTAGGCCGTTTCTTTTCAAAGATGAGGCTGGAAATGTGGTAACGGTCAATGGATCACGCTATCGCGAGATGCTAATAACTCAATTTTGGCCTATATAATTGACGACGTAGATATCGCTGACATGTGGTTTCAACAGGACGGTGCTATATGTCGTATAGCCAATGAAACGATCAATTTATTTCTAAACAAATTTCCCGATCGCTTAATTTCTCGACAGCCAGCAGTTAAGTGGCCAGCCAGATCATGTGATTTAACACCACGGGATTGTCTTTTGTGGGGCTATGTTAAGGACAGAGTCTATAAGGAGTCAATCGAATCGATTTCAGCCTTAAAACTCAAATTCCGTGATGTGATTAATGAAAGAGGGCTGCCATTTTGGGTATTTAAAAACTTTGATGAAAGAATCGACATCTGTCTGCGTGTTCGTGGTGGACATTTGCCAGATATAATTTTTCATCCATAATCGTATTCGTAATATAACAAAATTTAAATCATCTTAATCTAAAAATTTTGTTTTATTTTGTTTTAGAAAACAAAATTCTTGTTGAAAAACCCTTTACCTGTTATCGCTCCACATTTATTATCCATTAGATCTAAAAAAGTTTAAGTACAAAACTAAGTTTTTCTTAAATTGGGTATTTGTCATCAAAATTGGAACAAAAAATTCCGTTTGGGGATTTTAATAGGGAAATTATTAAATACTTTAACGACATTTCAGAAATTTGGTTTTGACATTTTGGCCGCAAATCTGCAATAATAATAATAGGTATTTTTAATTTTTAATTATTTTATCTACGAGTTTTTTAGTGCTACAATAAATGATAAGATTTTTAAGCATAGTTAAAGCAATAAAGTTTCGATTTATGATACTTGGTTTAGTATTTTTAGGTCTATACTTTCAACTATGTCACAGTGAAATATATAAATAACTTGCTTCAAGCAAATGTTTAGATTCAAACAAAAAATATTTTGGGCAAAATATGTGTATAGTAAATTTGGTGTTAACTCTACTTTGGTTATCTACTTCTCGTAGATAACAAATTTTTGCGTAAAAAGTTTGTTTTTTGCAATTAGAGCAAATAAAAAATAAAATGAGAATCATTGTACACTTTCAAAATAATGCTATTTATTGCGAAGAACCACTTGAACCACTTTTAGAAATTGTTTAAATTTTTAATTACGGCTTATGAACTTATAAATTGATTTAGGCAATGAGAAGAAAAATTTGAAAATCAAACTTTTTGTTTTGGGCTTTCAGCTTTACTTAAGACACTCGTTCTTTATTAATGAAAACATCGCTTTTGCATAAGTTAGTGTTAGACCAGCCCAAAAATTGTACTTCTCGCTCCAAACTGATTCTATTAATCATTAGCTGTTGAGTTAAAAACCAATGAAAGTATGACAGAAGCTTTTTCATTATTCCACGTGCAAAATACTCAAGCATTTTGAGCCTGCTTTAAGCACTCTAATGTATTGAAACAAAATGTGCCAGCTCACAACGATATTCAATGAAGTGCACTGAAGCAGTTTCAAATAGAAGGAATATGTAAAAAATATGAATAGTTAACACACATAAGAGCTCACTCAACCAGCAATACATTAGGTATAGTAAAAAAAAACAAACTGTTACGTTTGTTCCTTTAATAAAAGTTTGGTTTATTGAGTTATTTTATTGCAATATAAATTCATACAATACTTAAAAATTTTAAATTATTTTACACGATTTATTAGGATGCCCTTTTAATTTTTACACACGAAAATACCCGATGGTAACTTTACCACTTTAACGCCTAAAAGCGGTTATGTTAATTTTAAAACTTCACTTAACAAAGTTTATACTTAAACTGCCTTATTACTGTTGACAACGTTTACACTTAAACTGCTTTATTGGCCAACAGAGAAAGCTTATATTTTCAATTTAAAGTGATTCAAGCATTCACTTGAAATCTTTACTTGAATGTTATCACATATAGCTGTTGCTATCGTTATTCCGTGTAGTAAAGTAAATTGCAATATATTGTTACAAAAATAAGGCTGACAACGACTAACAAATTGATTAATCACAAATTCAAGTGTTTAGAGCCCTTAAGCTGTATCTGTGGATGCCACTTTAAATGTGTTTTCTATGATTTGTTCTTGTAGAAACTTTGAGTTATGAGTGTTAATCAAAGTAAAAGAAAGTTTTCGTTTTTTCTTTATTTTTCTATAGCTTCTGTATAGAGTTTATGTAAAAGCATATTTTTAAATAAAATTTATCCAATTGCTTACACTTTATCTGCATTTTTTTTTGCTGGCCCAACGTTTATCACAGGATGCACGAAAAGTGGCTTTAGCATTTTTATTGGTTCTATATAAAGCCGTTAAGGAAACGAATAAAAATATATATATTTTAACATAAAAAAACAATAAATATGTGCTTTTTAAAGTAAATCCATAAAGATAAATTTTATTGAGGCAAGCAGCGAAGTAAAAGAAAACAGTAACGTAGAAATAAAATTTTGAAAATATAAGAGAAGGGTATTTGCAATGTTTCTTTAATGTGTTCATAGAAAAGTTCAAGGTGCATACGTTTCTTTCAAAGAGGTCAACAGAGGTGAATGTTTATAGGTTTTATTCTTTTTAGTAAAACATAGTTTTTGTTTGTTTTTGTGTTTGCAATCTAGACCACAAAGTGAATGTGCGACCCTGACTAAAGTAAAAAATCATATTCACAATGCACGCAAACATTAACACAAAAATGGTTTTAAAACCGTCAATGATGGAAATAACTTACTGTTTCCCTTTTCAACGTACAAACAGTTTTCAATATAAATGACGTTTATTCAAGAAAATCCGTTTGGATTTTATTCTGCATTTACTCTTGTTGCTGGTGCAGTTTACACCACATATTTGCATAAACTGTTAAGTATAAATAAATAAATGGTGTTTGAAAAAAAGAAGCAGTTTGATTATAATAAAATAAATAGATATCTAAAAAATAAAAAAAAGTTCAAAGTGTTATGAACATCATGTACATGTATATGGCGTAATAAAAAATTAATTATATTCAATAATATTTTACTCCACTATAAATATGTGTCCGCTTTTTTAAATGATTGTGGATAAACTAAAAAGATATTAGGACGTTGGAATAAAATGTAAACTAAGCCCTTCATAAAATTTAATATTCATACGGTGATTGCATAAATAATATTAATGCCGATCCAAATTGATATAGTTTTGCTTAATATATTACATTCCACGATAAATAGCCCACATTGTCTTTCCAAGTACGAACACACTATTCATAAATATTACAAAATATGGCAAGCTTTCTTATTATAAAGGGGTTTTCAATAAGAAGTTTGTTTTCTTAAACAAAATAAAACAAAAGATTTGGATTAAGATGAAAATTTTTATTGTATTACGAGGCGGAAAGTTCTGCAATTGTGAATGAAAAATGATATCTAGCAAATGTCCTCCACGGCCACGCTGACAAAGGTCGATTCTTTCATCAAAAATGCTAAAATGAAGATCCTATTTCGTTAATCACTTCACGGCTGCGTATAGACTCTGTCCTTAACAAAGCCCCACAAAAAGTAATCCAGTGGTGTTAAATCACACGTTCTGGCTGGCCACTTAACTGCTGATTGTCGTGAAATTATGCGATCAGGAAATTTGTTTTGCAATAAATTGATGGTTTTATTGGCTGTGTGACCATTCTGTTAAAACCACATGTCAGTGATAACTACCTCGTCCACGTCAATAATAGGTCACGCGATAGGGTGATCAATTGATCGTTACCGCATTTCCAGCCTAATCTTGAAAAAAACGGTCCAATCACGCCTCTAGACCACACAACGCACCATACAGTGACACGTTAAACATGCAAAGGCTTCTCAATCAATAATCGCTCTAGGATTTGCTGAAGACCAAATGCGGAAATTTTGCTTGTTGAAATATTCTGACAAATAAAAATGGGCTGCGTTTGAAAATATGATTTTTTCAGCAAAACCAGCCGGTTGTTCCTGGATGAATTGAACGAATCTATGGCGATGTGAATGGTCGGTCGGCTACAATTCCTGCATCAGTTAAATCTTGTAAGACTTCAAAGTAAAATACTTACGCAAAATTCGCTATGTAATGTTTTTGGATAAACGCAATTGTTAAAAGCGTCGAGGAATTGACAAACTGTGGCTCACGGCCACATGTTTTTAGTTAAACGACCCGGTCGAATACGCGTCGGTATTCGCACATTTTGTATCGAGAAAATAAAAAAAAAAATAAAAAAAATTTAAGTATTGCTTATAAAATTTAGATTTTAAATATTAAAAAGAGAAATAATTCAATTTCTTTTGACACACTTCTGGCCTAAAGAAAATCTGAATCTACTGTAAGCAAAACTTCTATTAAGAATTTAGCGACTGATCGTTGTATTACAATTTTGTGTGAGAAGATAAGCAAAACTCCTTTACTAATTTACGCATTTTAAAATTGCCAAACAAATTCGTATAAAATATAAATAAATAAACTATTTAAAAATATTCATTTAAATAAACAATTATTTACAAAAAATTGTAACAAATTGGAAGATAAGCAGGGAGAGAATAAAATAATATTTTGAAAATATATGTTTATCTACCAAGGATATTCTTGTGGCTAAACATATATATATATATATATATATATATATATATATATATATATATATATATATATATATATATATATGCTTATAATTAATTAACGAAGCTTTAAAAAATAATACTTATTGTTATTTTTAAATCTTTATTTTTCTGACAAATAAAAAGATTAAACATTTCTTATAACAAAACAAGGGCAAACTTGTAGATGACGACTTCTTGGTGGTTGTTCTTTCTTGCTGTAAAGTAAACTATGTAAACTATGACTGTTTATGATTTATTTAAAACAAAAATAATTCAAATGAAAATACAAATGCTAATTGATTTCTTTATATAACAATGAATCACACACTCAGCTAACGAATCGTGTCAGTTCATTTAAACGTAATTAAATAAATTAAAAAATGGGGTGCTTTGTATTAAAAGCGGTGACGTATGAGTCATATCAAGATTCCTTGAAGAAAACTTTAAAATTTTATTGTTTTAAAAAATAAAAACTGATAAAAAAAATAACTCTTTGATTTTAAATAATCCGATGTATCAAAAAATGCAAACTAAATCCAATACACACTTGTAACTTATCTTAAGATGGATGTGTATTCATTGGATACAAAATATCTTTAGTTTTAAAATTCTACAGGATGTCCGCCGAGAAGGTATACTACTTTATTTTGCCGCTATTTTGGTAAACATTAGTCTTGACAGTTCATATTTGGCAGTCGTGAAGCAGACATGTGGCAAATTTATTATGGAAAAATATTCGAACAACAATTTGTTTCCCAAAAGATTTAATTAACACAGAGATTCTTCCAGAAGACCATTTTTGCCGCCAATAGGATGTTACGATTTTCATTAAAAATCATAATGAGTGACGAGGCACATTTTCAATTGAATGGATTTGTGAATAAACAGAATAATCGTTTCTGGGGAATGGGAAACCCTCAAATTATTTAACAGTCACCTTTGTATCCATGAAAGGGTGTGCAATTTGATTAGGAGGAGTCATTAGGCCTTACTTCTTTGTAAATGAAAATGGCGTAACGGTAACTATAATGGGGAGCGATATCGTGAAATGATTGAAAACTTTTTAACGCCACAACTGCACACTTTTGGCTTGAGTAACATGTGATATTAACAACACGGTGCCACATAGCATACAGCCAGGATTACTATGGAATTACTGCGAAACTGCTTTTCTCAACAAGTTATTTCAAGAAATGGTGATGTTGATTGGCCTCCCTGATTCGCCTGATCCGGATTTCTTTTTGTGGGGATATCTGAAAAGCTAGTTTAATGTAAACAAACCAGAAATGCTTGAGCAACTCACACAAAATATTCGTGATAAAATTAATGAAATACCGCCTGAAATGTGTGGAAATGTAATGAAAAATATGCTCAAAACGGCTTGCAGTTGTGAGGTTAACAGAGGCGAACATTTATCTGATATTGCATTGCGTACACAATTGCCGACATTAAATAAAACATTAATCAATATAAGATCCATTCTCTTTCATTTAATCAAAAATTATAAACAAACAAAAAATTTTCGAGAATTAATAAATTGTGATACAATTTACATATGTATTCACAAATAGGCGCTGATTCTCTTGCCGAGATGTGTGGGCTTTAAATTTTAATTTATTTTTTCATTTAAAAGGCTCTTTTTCAAATTATCGAACAGGATTCTTAACAATTTGCCATATTTATCTTCAAGAAACTTTAAACAAAAGGTGCAAACATCAGCATTTCCAACTAAAATATGTTAAAGTGGCATATATGTTTTGGCAGAAAAGCGCCATCAGTTCCACTTCTCTATAAAAAGAAAATTCCTTAACTAGACTATAGTGTTTCCACCGGATTACCTCTGGTTTATCTATTAGAATTTAATTAATTTCTTACAAACTTCCTAATTCAATCAACATGCTTTAAAATCAAAAATTGAAATTGGAAAAAATCTAAAATATTTAAGTTTGAGGTCCTGCTGTATAATTTTGGTATTCGGTTTATCTATATCTAAACTTTATTCCACTCTTATTATACCTTTCGGTAAAAACCGTGGTTACTTGCTGTTTATTTGGTACGATGGGCGAGCGCTGTAGATGCGATGATATCATTATCAAACCACGTTTCAGATAGTAGTTAGTATTGGGTGTGTTAGTACAAATAGTGTTGGGCTTAGGTAGTTTTTTTCATTAGGGTGGTAACTATTCAATTAGGTCAATTGCTTGTTACTCGCCATTTTAAGCGGGGTGAATTTAATATTTTTGTCTCTTAGATAAGTGTGTCCGTTTGAGGATGTTTTTCGTTTGTTAGAGTGTATGAGCAGTTTCAGGGATGTGAAAATTGTGTCTAAAGTCGTGTTTACCTCATCGTTTATGATATTACTATTGAAACTGTTTTGTTTTCAAGAATGTCTACTCTTCGTTCTTTTATGCTAGGATGTAGTAATACCATACATTGCCTTGATGAGTATCCGTGACTGTCAAGGTGTAATGCAAAGTTGGGGTCTTCTCTTTTTCGTTTGTACGAGCGTATGTTTTCTGTCAATCTAGTTTTTAGTGTTGTTCCAGTTTGTTCTATATAAGTATGTTTACAGATACAAGTAAGTCTGTATACTCCGCTGGAACTAAATTTGTCAGCTGTTTCTGTCCATATCTTGAGATTATGTCACAGTGTTGCTGGATTTTAAGGCTGTGAAAAAGGTTAGTTATTCTCGCATTGTGTTACGAGATTATCTTATGTAATGTCAATAACCTGTATACTTATTTTTGGTCCTGTGTGAGTAAAAGTCTGTCGTTGTGTTTTCTCTCTCTCTCTCTCTCTTTATTATTGTTTCTATTGTTGTATTGTCTAAGCCGTTTGTTGATAGTAGCGGGATTGCAGCCGTTGTTTTTAGGTATGGTGTAAATTGTATCGAGTTCTTTATTGAACTTATCTGGAGTAAGTGGGATTATTTTAATTCTATATATCATATTTCCAAAAGCTGCTAGTTTTATTGAGTACGATGTTTCGAGTTAATATTTTTACTCTGTTGATTGATAACAATTCTCTTTCAATCAATTTAATAGTAAACTTATGTATTTAGAGTTACTTAATGAAATTTGTGTAAAATCAGCTTTTCCTAAATTAGAGAAACAAAGCTATCGCAGAGTTTCTTGTACAAAGCAAATTTTCTTCGAATTTTTAATACTCGCTTGCAATTTTGAATACACCACTTAGATTTTTTTTGATGGCGAATATTGGCAGCATTAATGTCATCATAAGTTTCTTTATATATATCGCTTATTTGATCCTCGATGTTAATCGAAATGCATGTGATGTCTGTAGCGATAGAGTTGCAATTATCTCTCTATTTGTGAACTACCCAGACTCAAATTTTAATAATAAATTTATAACAAACCGAACCTGATTAGAAAACATTTGACAATTCGCATTTTATACTCTGCTAACAAAAATATTTGTAGATATTAGATATTTGGGTTAAATTTAAAATCTTCTGATAATTTTTATAGTTTTTTTAAACGATCTTTTTTATATACTTTTTTCTTCTCGATATTTCGTTTTCCTTTGGAAAGCTTCTTCAGGCAAAAATTTTTATTTTTGAAAACAAAAAATTATTATCATATTGAAAAAATTTTTTCAAAACATTTGACAAAAACATATAAAATATTTTTTTTTTAAATCACCCCACTTTAATAGAAAAGCGCTACAACGACAATAGCGTTTAATATAAAATTGTGTCAAATATGTTAGTGTTAGTTTTGGTCACCCATTTTTTTCTTAGGACGATGACTTAAGCAAGTGAACAATTTTTACTCAATTTAATTAGAAAAAAAACAACAACAACAATAAAATATTAAATTAAAAAATTCTTGCTGCTGTTCATCACAAGGAATGGAAAACATACAGTTTGCATGTCAGCCAATTCGATAAGAATCGAGAGACTAATGGCAAGCGATAATTGTACATTACACTATTATTATAAAATAAAAAATAATAACAAAAACAAGACATACTGCTCTCAATCACACTCATACATATTTTTCTTACTGAATTGTAAATTCTTGTTAGTAGAAGAAAGTAAATAAAAGAAAATGAAAGAAAAAAAATGAAAAAATGAATAACAATATAAATTTGTATTTGAAGGGAATTTAAGTACAAGTATTCTATGTTCACAGACATTTTTCAAGATATGAATGAATTTTTAAGTGTTTTATTAAAATAATAATAATGTAGATAAATTCTACATTCATACACTGCCATTGACACGTACACATGACAACAAATACGTAATAACGTCATTTGCGTATATAAAGAATCTACTTCTATCGCTTGCTATTCTTAAAGGAATTTCTTTATAAAGTACAAGTTTTATAAAGGAATTTTATTCATTTTTATTTTTTCATTCTCTTAACTTTAAAAAGAAAATTAAGGGAAATTGTACTGGTGCTGGTACAACTTACAGGAATGTACCAAAACATTTTTGTACCCCTTCCAAAACAAAAAGTATGCTAAAAGTAAGCTGAGTTAAGAAACAAATTTCAATTATATGTATATAAAAAATAATTCGGGAATTTTTTAAAAAAATATAGTATTTTTAATTTAGTTGGTACAATTTGTAATTTTTATTTCTCATCACTGGTACTTATTCTCTTTATGAATCGTTTTTTCTATATACCAGCTACCATACACACATACAAATATCTTCTTTAAAAATATATATATATATATGTATATATATATATATATAAAAGTGTAAGTGCGTATAGAAGTGTATGTATGTAGATGAATGTGAAAAATAGCGTAAAAATATGAATGAATAAGAAAGAACTTCTTCAAGTTATTTTAAGGAGAATTTTGTTGGTTAAGTCACTTTGTTATTGGCATTTTTATCCTTCTTCATTCATATTTCTTTTACCACTTTTTGTTGTTTTTGATTAAATGTACTTGAAGCATTCTTTAAAAATTTCTTTTCTTTTTTGCATTAATTTTTATATTTTTTGTTGTTGTGTTGTTTCGCCTCGAAAGTCGTTAGTTTCATTGCAAGGATGATGCTTTTTAAAGTTGGAAAATATAAATGTCCCGCACATTAATAGAAATTTATTACAATTTTTAGTTACAGCAAATGAAATATTTTTTTTTAAGTTTTTAAAATTTATTTTTTAGTAATTAATTTTAAGCACTAGGTCTTATTTAATAAAAAATTTTTTAAAAAAACTTTATTTTGTATTATATTTTCGATATTTCGCCACACCGTTGGTAAGTAAGCGTTGGACTCCAGGCACCTCACAAGCTAAAAATTAATCATACTTTTTATCACTTTAGAAAGTGCAGTACAAATTGATATTGGGCGGTAATTTTCAGGGTTGATATCCTCACTCTCACGCATGCATGCGAATGCATCATTCAATACGGCAATAGTATTTCATTTACTGGCGGAGGAAAAATAAACAACATAATATCAAATTAAGCTTTTAAGAAGGAAATAATATCAAGTTAAGCTTATAGGAAGAAAAGGCACTATATACACAAGTATTTTCCCCCGGGGGCATATGATAGTCTTTATGGATCCTACAACTGCCATCTAAACTGGTGTCTTGGGGGATAAAAGGGAGCCCAGTCCCCTTCAAGGCGAGTAGGAGCCAACTGGAAAATCCACTATATTTCAGTAAAGCCCCAGAGTTCCGCTATTTGTATCTTTAGGCATTTAGCTGTCCTCTGACTGATTATTGAGGTAGGCCCTTCAGGAGTATCGTGGTGGCTGTGTGTTTTGAGGCCCTCGTTTGAGTTTGTGGAATGAACACAATGAATGGTCCAGGTCCAGTGAGTATGAATGCCGTCGTGTTCTTAATTATATTAAGCTTCATGCGTTCTGCACCAGGAGTTGAATAGTCTCCAACTCTTCAGCAAGGAGTGAAGGCTGCGGCCTGCTTTTGAAGTTGCAACTAGGAGTGACCGAAGGATATACGTATCCGAAGGCCTTCTAGGACGAGGATGACGCTACGTTTCATCCACAGTGGTAATAATCCACCATCTAATTAGGGCCCACGGCCAGGTGCAGATGTAAATCTTATCACGTCATATACACCAGTATAATTAATATTTGCAATTTATTTAGCAACAGATTTTTAAAGTTGAAAATTTTATAAAACATTTGGCTCTCAATTAACATTAAGACTTTATGCTGGGTTTCAAAAATATTTCATAAACATTTTTATGACTATTTTTTTGCGGACACAAACAAATTTTTATTTTATGTTCATTTCTTTTGTTAGTGCTAAAGAATTCTTTATCGAATTTTTTGTATGAATGCAAAGAAGAAAAAAATTTCGCAAATATATTTTCTTTAATCTGAAATATTGAAAAAAAAAAATTTTTTTTCAAGCCTTAATTTTCATTTATGTTCTTTTTTTTCAATTCTGTTTTATAAAACGATACATAATTGTACATAGAAAATAGAATTGATGACTATTTATCTTTTATATTTTTGCTCAAATTTCTTGGCTGCAGCAAAACGACACGACAGCACAATATCCTTTGATGTCATTTTGAAAAGAATGAGAAAAAAACGAGAAATAAGCAGGTGAAGGAAGGAGCTGCCACATTCTATTTTTTAGCAGAAGTTTTTTTTAAAATAGAAACTTATAAAAGTTCTACTTAATCCAAATCCAAATAACTTAATACTAGAAACTAAAACTTTATTTTCATTTGAAGTCTTGAGTTGCCTGTAATGTATTTTTCTTTTTTTATATTAAATCATTTTATATAACATTATTTAGGTTAATAGTATTCAATTCCTTTAAAATAAAAAGGTTCAACACATAACCCAATTGTTTGTACAGAAATATATGTCTATCGGTATGTTTGGTTTGTCACAGCTATTCATCTTTATAATCGCAGTTGGAAAAGACTTAACATTTTCACAGAAAGTGCATTTCATAAAAAAATAAAAGGGTGTGTCAAAAGTAATGCGTTATTTTCAAAAATAGTTTTTGATCTATTATACGTAGATACGTCAAACTTGCACAGTATATAATAAACTGAAAATTATAATTTCATATAAAGGGTGTGCCGATAGTAATATAGATTTAAAAAAAGATTGAATAGATTTGAAACTTAAATTTAAAAAAAACAGTATCACTAAAAGAACACGTTCAAACAATAAAAGAATAAACCAAAATATAAAGTGTGTTCCTATAATAACATGATTGTAAATTATATGTCTTTGGTTACTTAGTCATAGTAGGTAGATATTAACATTTATATAGACCCTGCTCTGTTCACTATAAGTAAAATGTGAACAGTAATTTAAAAATTAAGAGGCGTTTTGCAGAGGTCGTGATTTTGACAGTTATGTACAAATTTTTTAAGCCATTATAGATAGGCGCTTCAGAATTTTTAAAAATTATGTGTTGAGTATCTCGAAACTTAATTTACAATTATGGGGACCTCAGAGTATAAATTTACGCAGAATGTAAGCTGCAAAAGAAGGTATAAAAAATTAAACTTAAGAGGTGTCATAATAGTAAAATTATTTTCATAAAATTAATTTATTATAAATTTACCTGAAAAAGGTTTTACTGTAATAAGTTTAAATATTAAAATAAAACCACACAGTTATTCACATGATAGTTTTAACATTTAGTTTTTCAACGAATTCGTAGTTGATGCATTATCAATTGCTACAATGAATTTCATTTCGCACGAAAATCGCATTAAAATAATTAAAATCCGCTATAAAAATGGTGGTTTCGAACAATATAATATTCCTTCTGAGATTGCTTTTAAGAATTTGGTCGTTAAATTTTAGTCGACAGGCTTAATACAAAATGTACGAACACCAACGCCTTCGACAGGGTCATTCAGCTAAAAATATCGCAGTCGTAAGCCACGGTGTTGAAGCAAATACAAATTTGGATTCGACTTTGAATCCTTACAAGTTTCTACTAGGGTAGGAATTAAAGCCTACCGACTATTCACATCGCCGCAGATTCGCTGAACTCATTCAGGAACATGTGGCTGTTTTTTACTGAAAAAATTATTTTTTCAGAAGAAGCCTATTTTGAGTTGTCAGGGTATGTCAAGAGAAAAAATTGCCGCGTTTGGAATTCTTAAAATTCTAGAGAGTATTGAAAAGCCTTTGCATGCTCAACGTGTCCTTGTATGGTGCTCTATGTAGTCTGAAGGCTAGATTGTGCCATTTTTATTCGAAGATCAGGCTGGAAATGCGGTAACAGCCAATGGAAACCCCTGTCGCCTATTATTGACGACGTGGTTATCACTGACGTATGACTTAAACAGGGCGGTGCAACATATCACAGAGATAATGAAACGATTAATTTATTGCAAACCAAAATTCCCGATCGCCAAATTTCACGACAATCAGCAGTTAAGTATGATTTAACAATACTAAATTATTTTTTGTGGGATTATGTTAAGGGCAGCCAATCGAATCGATTTCAGCCTTAAAACTCAAAGTCCGTGATGTGATTAACGAAATAGAATCGCCATTTTGCCAAAAAGTGATTAAAAACTTTGATGAAAGAATGGACATATGTAAATGTGGTTGTGATGGACATTTGCCAGATATCATTTTCATTCATAATTATCTTCCTAATACAATAAGAATTTAAATCATCTTAATATAAATTTTTTTGCTTTAAAAAATAAACTTCTTGTTGATAAACCGTATAAGTAAGTCGTACTTGCAGTTAGAAGATTTATTTAACTTTTTCTTTTATATATTTTCAAACAAAATGAACAAACAGTCAACAGTTTGTTTAGCAATCCAGCCACAAGATAAATAGTAAGGGAAAATCACCTCGTCAAAAAAGCAAAACAAATCAATTCTTATTTTTTTTATAGGACACATGACATCATCTTGACCCACTACATAAATAATATTTGTCTATTTGTTTGTATTTACTGTTAAAAGTTAGAATATTTCAAATGTGTGTAGTCATACAGTTTTATTGTTTTTGTATTGACTAATTTTTCCAAGCAGAATTTATTTAAGTGTAGTAAAATTGTAACTAACCAACTCCCTCCAATTATAGTTGTGGCCTTAGATATGTGCGTACAGTTTGTGTGGATTTTTGTTTTGTTATATTTTTTCAGAACTATACATCTTGTTTCTATTCTCAATAACTCATTTGTCTTATTTTTTTTTTTAACAGCATTTAAAATAAGAAATTTGCCTGTAAAAAATTTGTATAAAATTGATTTCTTTTTCTCGTTTTTTAATTTTTAAACATTAAATTGGAAAATAAAATATTTTTGGTTTTAGGTAGATTAAACATTTTTTCAATTTATTTGTTAAATATTTAATTATTATTGAACTAATAATTCGTGCACTAGGGCGCTGCAGTTACCATTCAAAGTAGTTTTTTTTTGCAGGTTTTGATTTTTTTCAATATTTAATACGAAGGCAGTGCCCCATAACGAGATTCCATAGCATCAAGAAGCGAACTATAAAGAAATGGTTTGCAGGCTGGCCTTACATAAATATGAACAATTTTAAAGGAAAGAGACCAAACAAGAATAAGAAAATAAAAATAAACAATTTTATGGAATTCATTTTAATTTCATCATGTTATTTTTTGTGCTAGATTCCTTAAAAAAATAATATTTGAAATTTATTACTGCGGGGAAGAGCATATCCATATGGACATTTTACTACTGCTCATATAGCTCATCAGTGGATTTTACTTCAAATTTTGTATAGAAAATTCAAGAGTCTTATATCTCAAGCCAAATTGATTAAATGAGTGTGTTAATTGAACCAACATAGAAAGAATATAACAAAACTCCAAAGCACTTGTATACAAAAACTCAGCAAAGATCTCGAAAATAAAAAAACACGTAAGGGTTTCCTTTGGAAGCTATTCATGACCTAATGAAATGGATTTATTATGTTTTGTGGAACTCATGTGTAACTCAGAATCGCAGAAAATTTTAGTTGAGTATTTTAAGTAATAAGTAAGATCTTCTCGATTTTATAATGTCCATCTTTAACCACTCCTTTTTTCCATCTTTCTGGTAGCATATGAATTCCGCCCCAAAAGAACTGCTGCGGTTTTGATGTAAAAAATTAATCAAGTTAATTTCTAATAACCTATTTTGAAGTGAAGCATATTCCAGCAAGGACTTTATGCATCGATCGAAACAAATGCTAGTCAGAAGAGCCATGGTCTGTGATATAAGATGGGTGAGCTAATGTTTCCTATAAACTGTTTTTAAAATAGTTTTTGACCAATCTTACAACCTGTGTTCGAGCGTTGTCATGAAGGAAGATGGCCTCCTGTCTGTTCGAATATTTCGGTCGTTTTCGTTAATTTTTCTCCTCACTCGAATCAATTGTCTTCGGTACAGATACCCTGTGATAGTCTGAAGCAATATCAACAGCTCATAATACAAAATAACCACCAAATAAAAAACATTATCCTGGTGTTATGGATATTCGCCTTCGGCGTTGATTTGGCTAGTTGGCCGGGATTTTTTGCGCTTGAGGTTATGTATGCATTTTCATCAGCAGTAACAATACGATCCATTTTCATTTTTTTAGCATTCAAACATAATTTCCGATATGCAAAATTATCTTTCAACGTTTCTTGACTTCAGTTCATATGGCACCCAATTTTCTTGATTTCGAATGAATGGCTTGTTATGTGACTCCCAATGATAATGCAAGTTCTTCTTGCATTTGATAACACACTTCGTCGAATAAGCTTCCAATTCCCCATATTCAAACTTTTTCGGCAAAGCAAGCTTCTCCTTCTTGTCTTCCGTGTCGAAATTACCACTTTTGAATCGTGCAAACCATCGCCGTTTATAAGTTTTTTGAACGACAATCGATAGCTATCTTCAGTAAGAAGCCTATCAGACTAACTCGAAAAATATCTTTTTACACTTTGGCGTCTAAATACTTAATTATAATTATATATGCTTACCCTAAAATACACTATTTGTTATTATTAACACAAAATATATGTGACAGTTATTCCGTATGCTGTCCAAATCGACATTATTAATTTGTATACACAATATGTTAAATATGTATAATATAATTTTATTTATTTGGAAATAATTTTAAAAATCACGAAGAATTATCTAGGCTAGACTTTCAGTTAAATCTGAAAAAAGTTTTCTCTTTAGTAAAAAAATATGCACAAACAAATGTGCATATGTCATATGTCGCTTTCTCCATCTAATGTTATTAAAAGGCTCAGCAGTTGATTTTTTATATATATACATATCTTTCGGTTAAATTAATCCCCCTTTACTTGAGTTGTGTTATTACAAATTTCGACATCCTTCTGGCTTGCTGTTTAGAATACTTTCATTCTACTTGCGCAGAGCTTCCTTATATGTTTAAATCTAGTTTCATTTCAGTCATCGTTGACATATTAGGAAAAAAACATCCTTGGACGTAAGCTATTCCAACATGGATTAAGATGATTTGCTTAAAATGTTTACTTGAATATTACTGTTGGCAGAAGAATAAAATGCACTATTGCTTTCTTAAAATATTTTTTATTTCCTGATTATTGAAACAGAACTCATGTTAAAAGGAAACTTTTGTTGTTGTTTAACCATAAAAACTAAATTATTTTCGGATTTACGACCGATCATTTTAAAATCATCATAAAACTATTTATGAGCAAGAAAATATACATAAATGGAAATAAGTTTTTAATAAAATAAAAATTATTAAATTATTAACGTATGAGTAATATAGATATAAAACAATTATAAATTACTTATACGTTAGGATGTACGAATGTGCATTTAATTATATTTAGAATTTATTAATAATAAAAATAAAATAATACCCAAACAAGCAAAACCAAATTGCGTTAATAAAATTTCTTAAATGCTTTTAATAGTAACATATCACCGACACCATAAATTAATTTTATTTCACGTTCATTTCGTGAGTAGTGAATGTGAAAATAATTGATTGTACTGAATTTAACTTAAAAGTAATTTGCAGCATTAAAAGAAGGTTTAATGTTACTTGCCGTCTATTTTACGTAACTTGATTTTATTCTAGAATTTTGTTTTACTTAAAATT
This sequence comes from Trichopoda pennipes, assembly GCA_030448955.1. Lineage (NCBI taxonomy): Eukaryota > Metazoa > Arthropoda > Insecta > Diptera > Tachinidae > Trichopoda > Trichopoda pennipes. The sequence continues at coordinate 3,992,597 of JASKUP010000023.1, forward strand.
CTTTTAATAAATCAAATATTCATTAAGCGAGCTAAATTGCTGAAAAATTTATTTAATAGCAAAATATAATTAAATAAAGATATTTTCCATTAAGCGATTTTGTGTAATAATTTAATGTTTAAATTTAATTAATATGTGTTGAATGTTTCTTATAGAGGTATAGTTGCTTTTATTGAGGTATAAATGTGCAACAATTTTTCAACTGGCCGCCACTTTGTCAGCCGTCAAGAGATTTATGTTAAGTTTTGATTGACATTTCGATATTAAATAACTGTGACCTGAACAACGCTATCAAATTGTGCAAATTAGGGCCAAAACGAGATTACCCTTGATCCTAATTTTCATAAGCGATTTTTTTTTAGCGATAAAGTTCTTTTTTATTTTCATGAATACGACCATAAAGTAAAATAGCGTATTTAGAGTCAGGTAGTTGAGTATTACAAGTACCTGTTGAGACATGAATATATCTTGAAGAACTGACCTTTTGGTATGCTTTTAGGATGGTGGAATCATTGTCCTGTACTTCTTAATAAACGACATAATAGTCAATGGTGATTGCTAGAGACTACTGGCTTTTTTGTTTTTCAGTCGAATAAAAATGATGTGCAGGAGCCGTGGTTTCAATAAGACTGGAAACATATCACACAGCTCATGACACAATTGATTTATTGAAGAAAACGTTTAGTAATCGCATAGTTTTACGTCTCGGTCCCGTAAGTTGACCTCCCAGATCGCGCGATCTAATGTCGCTAGACTATTTTTTGTAAGAATATGTGAAGTTACCAAACTACGCCAGAAACGGGTAAAAACTTGGACAACATTTGATGTGTTATTGCCGATATACGGCCACAAATGTTGGAAAACGTCATCAAAAATTGAACCTTTACATCAGGCTACGTCCGAGCCAGCCTTCTAATCATATACCAAAAGTTATATTTAAGGCTTAATGCCATAAAATTAGCTATCAAATGAAGAAAATTTTATGGCAATTCCTCTTTATTTTATTCCCTTTCAATGTTCTATACCTCTATAAAAATAAACTTTATTTGTCAAATACTTAGAAAATAAATAATATTAAATTAAGTTACATAAATTTCTTTAAGTATTTGCTGCTGCTTGTCTCAATTTAATATCTATTTCCGAAAATTTCTACAATTCATGTGAAGTAAACTGAACACTTTTTTTATTAATTTCGAATATTTAGAATTTCCTAAAATCAAATAGTCAATATGAAATTTGTTTTATTGACGGCACATTATTTATCGCAGTTTTTATTAAACTTATTTCATAATTCGTATTATTTTCGGAAAATCGAGAATAACTTAAAAGTGTCATAAGATTAAAAACAATTGCCTTAAATAAGAGCAATAGTTGATTTTTTCTAAAGGGCTTTCGGATAAAATAAACTTGAACTCTAAATTTAAAGTATCAAAAAACTGAAAATTTGGATAAAGTAGATATTTTGATAAGTCTGTTCTATTTATTTATATTTGAAAGAAGTTTACAAAATAGCAGTTTCTATACAGTAAGAATTCCATTTTGATTTGAATCCATTTTGTGGAACAATAAGGCACCTTAAAAAATTTTCTCATCTCTATGATTGTGCGTTTGAATGATTTCTACATATAAATTAATAACAGTTCGTTAAATATAAGTTAGTTTTGGAGAATTGACAATAAGTCACATTCGCTCAAATTATTCAATGTAAAAACTCGTAAATTCCGCACAGCCGCAGTTGGATTGCTAGACAAAGATATCTGAAATTTGCCGTAAAATTTATTAAGAACTTATTAAACGTTTTTTTTTCACTGCCAGAAACAAGACGAATTTGTAAAATATTTTTTTTTAATATATATAAAATATTTATTGTATCTTCATAATAATATGATGTATCAACAAGTATTCAAATCTTAAATCTATATATAATTATTAAGCCCGACCAGTGGCAGACATAAATTTAGTGGCAGCCATTACAATAATATTACAACAAATCCTTATAAATCATAAAATATTTTTTGCAATATACTTCATTTGTAGCGTTGTTGATTAAAGCCTGGTTGTCCATGTTTTTTATGCAGATGTGACCTCTATAGTTCAAAATATTTCGAGCAAGGAGATTAGGATGACATTTGAGTTAAATTAGTTAAATATTTGCCTGCGTATTGAGCAATTTCTGTTGTATATTTCAATCACGACGTATATTTAAATGTCTCATGTATCAAGGAGCCAATGTTATCAATCGTAGTATTTTGTTTTCTCGGGGTTGAATTTTGTCCACAATTGAAGCTGAAGCTACGCTCCATAGTTGAATTCCATAGCACCATATTGGTTTGAAAAGCGACTTGTACAGTAGAAGTTTACAGTCCAGAATAAGAGTTGAGTTTCTGCCGATTAGCCAATATATTTAAAATATTGATTTTTATATGGATTAGCTTTGCATCAATGTGGTGTTTCCATGTAAGCTTGAATTATGTATTATTTAAACATTTTCGTAATTTTTTATATATGTTTTTTATTAAAGTTGAATCTTAAGACTAAAGTTAAAATAATTTCTTAATTCTAACTTAAGGTGAGCAACGACAGTCTTTTATGCTGACGTTGCTATCTGGCAAGATGTGGGCACAAACATAAAGTGTAACTTTAAACTTATATGTACTTTTTCCTACACTTAGCCAGCCGATATTATTGGTGAGGTAGTTTGTATGTAACTCCTGCGATCAAGGCCAAGATATTTCATGTGCAAATGGTGACGAATAATTTTAGGAATAATTAAATTCTTGATACGAATAGCGGGGCAAGTTTCCTTTCATAAAGTAAAAGTTATGTGGACACACATTTGCTCGTTTACTTTTATTCTCCATAAGTTTAAGCACAATTCCAGATGCATAATATGTTCTTGCAGATCCTGAGATACCACGCGGGTCTATATTGATAAGGTCTCTAAATAAAAAATAAAGATATTGTCATTCTTAGGTCATGTGCATTTAACATGTGTGTAGTTTGCTGACGCATCCAAAAGAACCTCAAACTGAGAAATTACGCAAGAAAATACATTTTTTCTTTAGATGGCAGGAAACATTTTATATAAAACAGAAAAAAACTAAAGAAAAATATTGTTTCTATAAACAGGAGTTGTGGACAATAACGGTGCGATTGACGTCAGTAATCATATTGATTGGCATAAAGTTTGATTTATTTGCTACAAAAGTTTTACACATAAACTGTCAAATATTTGAAAACGGTGCACAACGTTTATATTTAAATTATAAAACAAAAATAAATTTGAAGAAATAAATCTTTTATGCAAAGGGTATCAAGAGTTAAATAAGAAGTTGTACAAATTTTAGACAAAGTAAAATCCTTAATTTTTTATTTTTGTTATTAAAGACACTTTTCTGTTTTTTTAAAAAAGAAAAAAGAAACGAACTTCACTTTCTTACCAAATAATTCTTCTGGAGAGACATCCTGTTAAGGTAGTGACTTCGAAAGTAGCCGATCTTATCTATTGCTAATCGTATGACGCAAACTTTCACAAACTAGATGAGCATAGAGGGATTGCTAGGAATGCCTAGCTGAAATTTCGTTGAGAAAAAGTTCAACTTAGTACAGAGTTTTTTTTGTGCTGGCATTAATTTATATACTACACACAGAAATATTATGGTTATCTATTTTGAACGTAGCGCACTTCTTTTGTTTGTAAATACGGAGGTATTTATTTAATTCTTACTCATGTCATATATGTGTATGGATCTAGCTGTAGCATCATGGAGGTTTTAGTCTCGTTTTTTTTATATAGAAAACTTAATGCAGCGCTCTTATCCCGCCGGGGGTATATTATAAGTCTTTATGGATCAAACAACAATATAGACTTGTGCCTTGCGGGGGTAAAAGGGAGCCCAGTCCCCTAACAGGCTAACAGGAGCCAACTGGACAATCCACTATATTTCCACGGAAATCAGTAAAGCCCCAGAGTTTCGCTATTTGTCTCTTTAGGCATTTAGCTGTCCTCTGACTGATTATTGAGGTAGGCCCTTCGGGAGAATCGTGGTGGCTGTTTGTTTCGAGGCCCTCGTTTGAGTTTGTGAGTCGGATCATTCACAATGAACACAATGAATGGTCCAGATCCAGTGAGTATGAATTGCGTCGTATTCTTAATTATATTAAGCTTCATGCGTTTTGGACCAGGGGCTGGATAGTCTCCAACTCTTCAGCAAGGAGTGAAGCCTGCGGCCTGCTCCGGGCTTTAGAAGTTGCAACTAGGAGTGACCGGAGGATATACGTATCCGAAGGCCTTCTGGGGTGAGGATGACGCTACATTTCATCCACAGAGGTAATGATGCACCATCTGATATTGGCCCACACGGCTAGGTCCAAATGTATTTCTTATCACGCAGCGCCCTTATCAGTATTATCTTTCGCAATTGTTTTTTTATCTTTTCAAGATTTTAGTGAGGTTCCAGCTGCTTTTTTCATTTATTCGCCTCTTAAACAACTCAAATTTCACATTTACTCTGCAACAATTGTTATTTATTTTATTTTGCGCTAAGAAGAATTGAGCTCATGACCTTTTTTTAACAATAATAACCCACCCAACCCAACTGTCATTTTTCCTTTTATTCTTTTTACACTCTCTTCGTACTGATTGATGAATGGAAACAATTTTGGAGCCCACTAAACATGTTGTTAAAAATTCATTCCAAAATCTTTCGGACCATCTACAAAAGCTTTCGAGGTTGTATATACTTCCGTCTCGAAGAAAAACACATGAATGTGAACGTGTAACGTAATTTCTGAGAAATTTTTTTATTACATTTTCAAAAAAAAAAATTCAGAAAAAATTCTATATAAATTTTTTTTTTAATTTCTGCCAAAATAACAGGTAAAGCTCAGATTTTCTAAATTTGTATCTTAAGATTAATTCTTCTGCATTATAACCAGCCTAAAACTTTTAATTTTAATAACACAACGATTAAATTAAAATTTTCCAGCGTTTCGACAATTTTTTGTTGATGTTTTTTTAAGTAAAAAATTCAACCGGGCAACTCTTTTAAGTATCTGATAGAAACTTAAATATCCGGTGAAGTTTTGCAATATTTTCGTATTAATTCTTACACCAGAAATTCTAGCAAAAACAAAACAAAAATGTTTAGTCCAATTTAATGTAAATTTCGAATTTAAAATTAATTTTATAATTTGTTTTAAACCATGTTATCATACTATTTGTTATTATTTGTAACATTTACAAAAAGGAAAGTTGTATTTTTCGAAATGTTGTTTTAAGCTCATATCAACAAAATAATCTTAATTCCTTTAGTAAATACTCATAAAGAAAAATAACACAAAACAACATGTTGTCTAGCAGAACTTTGATTTTCAATAACTTATGGTTGTTTAGGTACTAATTCAAACAAAAAGTTTACTAATAAACAACCACTAATACATTTAAATTTTAACAAATAATTAACAAAAAAATAGTGGGCTACGCTGGAAAAAATATTATTTAATTGGAAAATAATAATTATTGTTTTTCCGCATTTTAATATTTATTTACAATTGATTCTTAAAATTTAATCGCTATTTTGTTTTTGCGATTCATATATGTATAACATATTGATAAGAAACATAGAAGGATATCTCAGTTTGTTATTATACAGAATTTTTTTTTAAATGTAAGTAGACCGAATGAATATTTCTGAGAAGTTTTTGCTATAGAATTTCCTAATTGTCACAAAAGTATGTAAAAAGATAATAAAACAATTGCATTTGTGTATGATATCAATTGTTAAAAATAATATAAATAGTGTTCTTTCAAACTGATAGGATACATGAAATAGTTTATTGCCAAATGAACCACCTTAATAAATACAGTGGAGATTGTAGACTGGCAAATTATCTTTTTTGAACTGGTGCATCAATAACACAACTAAATTATATAAATTTACTGAAAAATCAATCATTAATTTACGCAGTGCAAAATTGCCACATGGAGTGTAAATAATTCACAACAGACCCTACAGATACTTAAGATGAAATCAATTTTATTTTTACAAAAATGAAGTCGATGTTCGAGTAACGAATAATAATGTTTTGTTGGAAATTATTTTAAAAATGGGCCTCTCGGTTATTTCCTCTAAGTACATGTAAAGTCGCTGATAAACCGGCAAAATTCGATGCTTTAAAAACCAGCCCTATTAATGTTATTAGTATAGCATATGGCCAGCAGTACTGTTCGCCAAGTGCAACCCCGGCGGTCATATGCCTAAAAGCATTTTTTTTTTTTGTCATGTACTAATCTTTTTTTTTGTGGCTTAAAACACTTAAAGCCACTGCTTGCTACATCATGCTGTAAAAATTGTAGCACATATTTTAAATAAATTTACTTTCTTTAGTCTGACTCACAGTAATAAATTCTGTGTAAATAAAATAATATAATACACAAAACAAAATCTGGGGAACGGGTAAAAATATAAAAACCATTCTAGACTGAATTGGTTGAAAGCAAGAGAAAAAAACGGATAGAGAAAACAGCAAAAGAAAACAAATATAAAAATTCATGAAAAGGTAAAAATATTTAAAAGCCTTTTGTATTATCTTTTTGTTTCGTTAGTTCATTGTACAACGGTATAACAGTTTTATTAACTACCACATAAATAAATAAATACCTATACATATCTATATAGTGAAATTAATCTGCTAGCATGCAGAAATTCTAAAAATAGAAAGAACAATTATGTGATAACTAGGGTTGCCAGATCTTTTTTTTAACTAGTCATATATTTTCCCCAAAAGACAATAAAAAAGAGTTTTCTGTCTTTCGTTTCTTTTTTATAAAATAAAAATAATAGAAAACATAAGATGGCATTCATGTACCTAAATATATTTTGTTTTTTCAATTAACAAAAGAAAATTTTTGCTGTAGTGTCTGAATTGTATTCAGAATAATAAGCTTCTCTGTTGTAAAATGGATAGGCTGCCTACATATTTATTTATTTATTATTTTTTTTTTCATAAAACATATTGTTACGTTTATACGTTTTAAAAACGTTTTGTTGTTACTGAGTTCTTTTTAGCAACAAAAAATTACACCAGATTGTAAAGTTTTTAAATTAATAACAAGTTTTTTTACTTTAACTACACACAAAGTAAGTTTTGTATGTTGGCGCTACAGAACAATTTACTAAAGATGCAAGTGTTAAGTTCACGAGGTTAATGTTTTATCCAACTGACTATCCACTCAGACGCTGCCTTTTATATTTTTCGGCTAGAGGTCTAGAAAAATTAAGAATTTTCTACTTCCTTTGTATCACATTTTTTTGTTGTTAGGTTATTCATTCAATGTATGCGCCTATACTATTGGTCTGTGTGTAAATTTGTTTTTGTTTTTATGCTGTTAAAGTTTCTTCCTGGAGTTTATCTTAAGATAGTTGTTGTTGTCTTGTGTGCAAAAGTTTTCTTAGCAAACTACGCAGTAATTATTTTCTTTCAAAACTTAAACAAGACGCATCCGTAACAATATTTGCATGAAGTATTTTAATATTTTTGTTATTCCAATCATTTTAAAATATTATTAATCCAACCTAATACGTTTCTAAAGAAAACGAAAGTAAAATATTTTAAATGCTGTATATCATTTACGGTTTGTATTTTATTTTTTTTAATTTCGGATGCTAAAACTGAAATAAATTTCTATTTCAGTTTCACTTCTTGCTCCAAATTTTACCCTATAGCGCCGCTCTATAAAGTGACTAGAAAAATGTAAAAATATTCACAAATTTTACGGAAGTAAAATTATTTTTATTCACCGATATTGTTTATTGCAAGTAAATTATATTTTCATTGTAGTTTCGTTTCGTTTCGTTGCTTACTGAACTTGTTGACATTTTTTTTTTAAATTCTGGATAAACTAAAGTTTTCTATCCAATAATAAAATGATCAAATAGTTCAGATCTAAACATCAACAAGTTTTCTGGGCCGGATGGGGTTCCAGAACTAATCTTGAAACAGGGTTTTTCGACACTAGTGCATTCACTAGCAACATTTTTCAATATGATGTGTCTGGCTGGTGTATTTCAAAAGTGTTGAAAAGTTGTTAAGGTAACGCCGGTCTCCAAAAAGGGTGAGGCTAACAACCCTGAAAATTACCGCCCAATTGCAATTTGTTCTGCACTTTCTAAGGTGATCGAAAATATGATTAATTTTCATCTTGTGAGGTACTTTAGCGATCGACAGTATGGTTTCTCTTCATAGATGATATGGGGGCTCTTTATAGATGACATAAAGACAATGATGCAAATCCATACATAAATTCAAAAAAATAAGGTGGTGACTCTAGATATTTCCAAAGCGTTTAATAGAGTGTGGCATGAAGCACTTCTATCAAAACTTGCTGCAAGTTCAAATTAATTCAGGTGTATCGCAAGGCTGTGTTCTTTCTCCTACCCTATTTCTTATTTTTCTATATGAACTTCTTTGTCAAAGTTTCAACCCTATACACTCTTTCGCAGATGATGCAGAACTAAGCACATTTTTCAGGTTTCTAAAGCAGCTTTCAAGTGCCTCGATTTTCTAAAGTGTTGTAAAATATACTTCACTCCTACAATTTATAACACCTATTTCCGTCCCAAAATGGAGTACAAGTCTCACCTAGGGGCAGGTGCCAAAAGTTTATTTTGGAATTGCTCGACTGGATAAAAGAGAGGGCCAATCGGCTCATTGGGGACAGTAGGGTATCCAACTCTATTCTTTAGAGCATCGACGCAATGTGGGTTGCATTTTACTGTTTTATGGTTACTAAAATGGTAAGTGCTCTACTAAAATTAAGGAAATTGTTCCCGTTACCGTGTTTAACACGCTTTTCGTTGAGAGTCCATCCATTTGTGGTTGATTGCCTTATCAATTGCACTGCGCATTACAGGGAAAATTCGTGTTTTTTTTTGCAGAACAGTTTGTATGTGGAATAAACTACCTCTAGAAGTCTTTTTGTCTCTTTCAATGTAGGAAAATTCCACAAACAACACTCCCTTTTTCCTCTGTCCCATAATCAAATTTTCTGTTCTAATACAATGCATTAAATAAGTAGGGATCATCCCCTGAGTACTGGTCCAAAAAAAAGCACAACTTTTGATTAGATACTTTTTTTTTATAAAAACAATTGCAAATCTGAAAAACATCAGCTTTGAATCATTAATATTTGAGAGCGATTTTAGTGGGTAAATAAAGTAAACAAATAACGCACACTTAATTAAAAATTTACAGTGAATAAAACCCAAGCTTTATTTATGTAATCATAATCATGATTACAAAGTGTTCACACTGCCCCCAATGCATGCTTATACCGCCAGATAATAAACCACACAATTTTACTACATAAATCGTTAAGAAAGGACTAAAAATTCCAAAAAGTAACAAAAGGACAAAATGATCAGTAATTTTAGTACAATATAAGCTTAGACCAAAAATAAACAGAAATTTTTTTGGTGCAAAAAATGGATCCAAAATGTTTTTTTATTTACTATAATGTTTTTAAAGGCTTTAGTTTATAAATCTTTTTAAACATGATTTTACCTTTTTTTCGTGACTTAAAACGAGAAGCTATGTTTTTGCCAAAATTATTTAGTAAATATTTAATTATAATTAAACTAACGATAAATTTACAAGTGTGTTTGTTAAGTCCCACCAGTGCTAGAGAACAACTAATTTTGCATAAAGGCGGTTTCAATGTTATTATTTATAATACATTTCATCTGGCAACTAGGTGCTGTTAGCATTTGAAACATCACACTAGTGCTCATGTTGTTTAATATTTATTCGAGTGTATGTATGCATGTGTCCGCGTCTAAGTATATACTTTATTGGTATATTTGTACACGTTTTTTTTTGTTTTTTTGTTCGCAAACAGCAACAGACACCTAGTCAGATAAATTGCCTTTTATGCTGTTGAAATATACATTGTAAACATTTCACAGAGCAATGCACTTGACGATGGCTATAGTTTCGTAGTATACAACAGCGACTTTACAACAGATTCGTCAAATCGGTTACTAATTGACAATAAAGGATGTAAATTAGTTTTTATACATTGTCCCTAAAATCTTGTTTAGATAAGAATTTGATGTAAATCTAGTTAATAAACGGAAGTTAAACTAGTTAATGAAAGGAAGTTTAAGTAGATTTGACAGTCAGTATTTGTAAATGGCACATATGAAAAAATTTCTTATATGAAGTTTGACATTAAGAAACAAACTTTAACTAGTTAATGAAATTATCTTATAACTAAACTTGCACACAAAACCAATTTGATTTTAAAATTGAAATTGAAATGACATTTTTTATAAGTGTAAATGCGGTGTAAGTTATTTTAGAATTGCTTATTTTGCTTAATAAATAATTCAAATAATAAATTTTATAAAATTTTTATAACCAAAATTTTCGTCTGCTTTTTACGATAATTATCACTAAGGTGAAAGGGTCGTTAATAAAGTAACCAGCTGCTTATCATTTATTCGTTTTATAAAAGATTTTAAAACGTATTTTTAAAATAAAAGTCTGTTTAATAAACGACAAATAAATATATATATAAAGGGTGTTTTTTATAGAGGCTATACCTCTTCGAACTTTGAAATGAAATAATTAATTTGAAATGAATGATTAATTTTTTAAATTGACTTGAAATTTACTTTATTCGTATAATAATCTTCGTTTATTTTAATTTAAATATGACTTCTGGCATATTACTGCCAACGGTGGGCTCAGACATAGTCTCATTTGGAGGTCTAATTTTCGATGACTTTTTCCAACATTTGTGGGCCTATATCGGTAATAATCTGAAGAATGTTGTCCTCCAAGTGGTCAATCATTTCGGACTTTACGCCAAATAGCGAATTCACACTAGCGAATTCACATATCCCCATAGAAAATAGTCTAGCGGCTTGAAGGCCAATTTACGGATGGGAATGTGAAACTATGCGGTTATAAAATGTTTCCTTCAATAAGTCGATTGCCTTGTTAAAACTCTAGCACATCATTATTGCTCAATTAATGAACAAAAAATTAGTAGTCATGGCTCTATGGCGGTCACCATAGACTGTAACCTTCTGACCGGCATCGTTTTTAAAGAAATACGGATCAATGATTTTTCGGGATGTAGCGGTACACATGAGAATTATCATTACTAAAAATATGACAGTTTTATTTATTGACAAATCCATACAAATAAAAGTGAGCTTTATCGCTAATCAAAATTCGCTTATGAAAATTGGGGCAACGGTAATGCGTGATAAGATTTACATTAGTACCTAGCTGTGTAAGCCATAACCTGATAGTGGATCAAACCACTTGAATGATATGTAGCGTCACCCTTGCCCAAGGAAGCCGTCGGATATCTTTATCCTTTAGTCACTCCTAGTTGCAACTTCGAAAGCTTGGGGTAGGCCGCCACCCCGACTCCTTGCTGAAAAGTTGGAGACTATCCAACTCCTGGTCCAGAACGCATCACAAGCATACTCACTGGATCCGGATCATTTACCCTGTGTTCTTGGTCGAAAGTGAGATGATCCTGGCCCCGTAATCATTTCATGAGGACCGCAAAACCGCAACCACCATGATGCTCCCAAAGGGCCAACCTTAATAATCAGTCAGAAAACAGCTAAAAAGCTGAACTCTAGGGCATACTGTTTTCCGTGAAAATAAGGTGGAGTTGACAAGTTGGATCCGCTTGCCTTTAGGGGACTGGACTCCCTTTTCCCTCCTAAGACACATGTAATGATGGTGAATTTCATCAAAAAATATCAATGTGCCCCCGGAACAGGCGGACAGCGATAATGCGCGATAAGAATTACATCTGTGCTTGGCCGTAAGCCTTAATCAGATGGTGGTCAAATCACTGTGGAATAAAAAACAACGTCATTCTCGCCTTAGGAAGCCGAAGACTAATTTTAACAACAGGTCATTCCTAATTGCAATTTCAGCGGTTACGAAGCAGAGTCGCAAACCACTACTCCTTGCTAGAGAGTTGGAGATTACCCAACTCCTGGTCCAGAACACATGACTAGCATGCTCACTGGATCCTGACCATTCAACCGTTGTTCTCAGTAAAGGTGCGATCATCCTTGCCACGAAACATACAGCCACCACGATACTCCCGAAGGGCCAACTTCAATAATCAGTCAGAGAAACAGCTAAAAGGCTAAAGAGACAATTAGCGGAACTCTGGGGCTTACTGATTCCCGTCGAAATAACCAGTAAGCGGACAGCGGTAATTACGTGATAAGATTTACATCTGCGCCTGGCTATGGAGCTTTAATCAGATGGTGGTCATACCACTGGGAATGAAAAGCAAGCGTCATTCACGCCCTAGGAAGCCGAAGACTAATTCTAGCAACAGGTCTTTCCAAGTTGCAACTTTAGTGATTCTAGAGCAGGGCTGCAAACCATCACTCCTTGCTGAAGAGCTGAAGACCATCCAACTCCTGTCCAGAACACATGTCTATTATGCTCACTGGATCTAGGAACATTCCACCAGGAATTATTATTAAAGGTGAAATGAACCTGGCCACCATATAAAATTGAGCTGTCTGTTATAAGGCCGCGAAACCACAACCACCACTATACTCCCGAAGGGTTAACCTCAATAATCAGTCAGAGAAACAGCTAAATGCCTAAAGAGACAAATAGCGGAAACTCTGCGGGCTACTGATTCCCGTGGAAATAACGTGGAGTTCCAAGTTGACCCCTGCTGCCTTCAGGGGACTGGAGTCCCTTTTTTCCCCCAGTTGCACAGATCTAGGTAGTCGAGCGTTCTATAAAGACCATAAATGTGCCCCCGGGGGGTACGGACAGCGGTAATCTAGCTCTGGTCTCAAATTGGACAATTTTAAAGCATTGTGCAGGCGTCAGTTTTGGCGCCACTTGACAGCTGGCAAAATGGTCGCCAGTTAAAAAATTGTTGCCAACTTAAAATTCTATACATCTATAAAATAACATCCGATAGAATTTCATTAGCTGAAGGTGTTTTAATTTTTGACATCTACGTTGTAGACAGATAGAGAATTAGTTTACAATCATTAATAGATCGGTACACAGCTGAATAATGCAGAATAATGGTTACATCGTCGTCTTGCCACAAAAGAAAGATAAAACAAAATAACGAAAATTAATTAAGTTTCGAAAGAAAACATCAGCTTTAAGCCAGAGCCTGAGCAACCATTCCAGTTACTATTAAATGAGCACAATAAAAACAATAATATAATTTAAAATAAATAAAATTTTGTTTCTTTTGGTAGCATTATGACATGTAATGATCTCTTGTGTCATTTCTTATTTTTATAAATATTAATGAATAAATTAATTTCTTGTGATTAAATATGAATTGACATTCCTCCTATACGTAGAAGCCATGTAATTAAAAAATTGAATCCTTACATGACGTAAAAACAAACAAGTGGCTTTAATAAATTATTTGTCACGTCAAGTTACATAATATATAAACCCTTTAGTTGAAAATTAATATATAAATAACTTCCTTCTTCTCTAATTGCTTGTTTCACGTCAAATTCTTGCATTCAATGCAAATCTAATGAAAACAGGAAATTTCATACTTTCCAAGGTAAAAAATAAAACAAAAAAAAGTTTTAAAAGCACTTATTTACTCAAACGTCATTATCATTATCATCATTGTCATGTTCATTCACCACTAGTTTAGCGTTAGAGATCGTTTGTTTGTTCTAAATTAATTTTGTTATATGTATTTATGTCTGTGTGTCAAATGAATGTTTTTGTTACAAGGTCATTCAAATTAAATGCAACTCATTTCTTCATCTTCAATCTTTCTGCATCACTCGCAACACTATCTGATTATATTTATATGTATTAGTGATTTGCATGTTTGGAATGTATTGCTGCTCACTTCGTTCATTTACATAGATGTGTTTTACGGCTTCATTTAAATAACAACAACATCAAAACGCTGCAGCATTTTAATTAAATAAAATTCAGTGATTTTAAGTTTTCATAGTTCAAATAATTTTTCTCCCAGGGTATTCTTTTATTTTATGCTTTATTTGTTTGTTCATATAATTCCCATTTCCTTCACTTTTAAATTTGTTTTTTCTTTTGTAGAGTATATAACTACAGAGTTTTTCAACAAGAAATTTGTTTTCTAAAACAAAAGATTTTGACTAAGATGATTCAAATTGTTTTTGAAATGAAAAATGGCATCTAACAAATATTCACCACGACCACGTTGACAGGTGTCGAATCATTCATCAAAGTTTTTTATCACTTTTTGGCAAAATGGCGATCCCATTTCGTTAATAACATTTTGAGTTTTATGGCTGAAATCGATTCGATTGCTTCCATATGGTCTCTGTCCTTAACATAGTCCCACAAAAAACAATCCAGTGGTGTTAAATCACACGATCTGGCTGGCGACTGAAGTGCTGATTGTCGTGAAATTATGCGATCGCAAAATTTTGTTTGCAATTAGCTGTGCGACATGTGGCACCGTTCTGTTTAAACCACATGTCAGTGATATCCATGTTGTCAATAATAGGCCAAAATTGAATTGTAAGTATCTCGCGATAGCGTGATCAGCTGATCGTTACCAGCCTCTTAAAAAAAGGCCCAATCACGCGACCAGACCACATAGCGCACCATACAGCGACACGTTGAGTATGCAAAGGCTACTTAATAATCGATCTAGGATTTTCAGAAGTCAAAATGCGGCAATTTGTTGTTCACATACCCTGATAAGTGAAAATAGAGCTCGTCTGAAAATAATGATTTTTTCAAAAAATCAGCTGATTGTTCCTCAATGAATTGAGCGAATGTATGGCGATTAGAATGGTCGGTCGGCTTCAATTCCTGTACCAGGTTGAACCGTATAAGACTTGAAGTCAAATCGTTGAGAACGTCGTGGAATTGACAAATTTGGATCTACTTCAACACTATGGTTGAGGACTGCGATGTTTTTTAGTTGAACGACCCGGTCGAACACGCATTGATGTTCGCATATTTTGTATCGAGCCTGTCGACTAAAATTTAACGACCAAATTATTAATTGCAGTCGCAGAAGGACGATTACGTTGTCCGAAAATATCAGTGGATTTTATTTATTTTAATGTGATTTTCATCTACTACCAACACGTCAAAAAACTAAATGTCAAAACTATCGTGTTTTTGGTTTTGCCACAATTGACAAACAAAGTTCTTGTTGAAAAACCCAATATTTGTTTCTTTAATTTTATTTTGCATATTATTTTCGTTCTTTTTATTGAAGAAACACCTTATCTTAAATTTTATGTAAAGTATTCGAGAAAAAGGAGACAAGTTTTATTCGAAAATAGTGTTAATTTTTTTAATACTTCTGAAATTTTAATCTTTTTATTTAGTATTATTTTTTAAACAATTTTTAATGCAATAATTTATGCTGAAGACATGATTTTTATCAAATATTTGCGTGATATTTTAACTAAAAAAATATAAATAGTGAATATTTCAAAATCTTTTAAATCTATGTAAGGGGTGCAGGCGCAGCATCAGTCTTTAACTCTAAAATCACTATGCCCCTGCCTGGTCTTTTGTTGTATCAAAAATGTATTTGTTCATATTAAAGCAAACGAAAATATAAACTCTCATACATATTTACTTGATAATAACAAAAAGTATTTTAAAACTTATTTTAAGCTTAATTGCTTGTT
Organism: Trichopoda pennipes; assembly: GCA_030448955.1. Classification (NCBI taxonomy): domain Eukaryota; kingdom Metazoa; phylum Arthropoda; class Insecta; order Diptera; family Tachinidae; genus Trichopoda; species Trichopoda pennipes. The sequence goes on from JASKUP010000023.1 coordinate 4,008,292, forward strand.
AAGTTGTTTCGACAGAGTTCTCTTTGAAATATGAGAAAACTCAATACAAAGCAGAAAGGATATAAATTGTGCATTGAAAGAAAAAAATACAAAAATGTTTATGAAACAAAACGAACTGTTTGGCGTAAATCAATGTATATCTTATTATAACTTTTTAACTCTCTTGTTTTAAGTGCTCGTTAACTCATTAGGGAAAAATAGCCATTAGTAAAAAAATTGTATATAAGAGAAAGATTAATTGCTAATTAAAAGCATCACAGCAAGATGCTTTTAATTACCTAATTGAAGTTGGAAGATGGGCTGGGTATTTGAAAGCCGAAGGTTACGAAATATATGCTTTAAACATTTTTTTATCATAGTCTTATGAAATTTATGAAAAAAAATAAAATAAGTTCGTAAAAATAATTGTTTAAAGAGCAACTAACCTAAAGGATTTTTAGATTTAAGAAATAAAAAAAAAACTCGAATTAATATTAACATTAGTGACATTAAATAATTTTATTTGTAATCATTTTTAAGTTAATTTACATAAAATTGTGCTTGATTCCCTAAATACAGGATCTCCTTCGAGGAGGTATATACTTTGTTTGATTATAATTTTTGATTAAATAAAAGAGAATGGATGTTATATGGATAAGTGTTTAACTTAATGTCAGCAATAATAAATGTCTGCCTCTGTTAGCCTCACATTTGCGAGCCCTTTTGAGCACATTTTTCATTATGTTCTCACAAATTTCTCGCGGTATTTCATTAATTTTATCACGAATATTTTGTTTGAGTTGCTCAAGCGTTTCTGGTTTGTTTGCATAAACCTTTCTTTCAAGATATCCCCACAAATAGCAGTCCGGAGCAGCCAAATAAGGCGATCGTGGAGGCCAATCAACATAGCCATTTCTTCAAATAACTTGTTGTGGAAAGAGGTCGCACAGTAATTCCATTGTAATCCTGGCTGTGTGCGATGTGGCGCCGTCTTGTTGATACCACATGTTAATCAAATCCAAAGCATGCAGTGGTGGGGTTAAAAAGTTTTAAAAGTTTAATCTAGACATATCTTTTTATCTCGCTATAAACAAATGGTTAAATGTCTTGCCTAAAGATTTAGGCTTTTTTTTCTTCACCACCATTTTTTTATTACCAAAAAATTTTTATATATTCTTTAATTAATTTCCGACTATCCTTCTGCTTTCACCACCTGTTTCATCTTTTATATTCTATTCTGAAGTGCTACTTCTCTTTAAAAAAAAATTGTTTATATTTTTCGATAGTTAATAAGTTGTGACAATGAAGATGTAGAAGAAACAATTTATATGCAACAGACAATAATTACTTGATGAATTATATAGTTTTAATACGAAAGATTTTTTAGACAAATAATTTGATCAATATATTTTTTTTTTTTTAATCCAGGACAATAGGCTTTTAGTTAAAAGAAACTTGATAATTTAAGATAAATAGTTTCAAATACTTTATATGGGAAGCAGTAGACAAACGTCCAAGTTTAAGTTTAAATTTATCTCTATTGTACTATTACACTGGTCCCTCTAAAAAGAGTTTATTCAAAATTTAAAAATTTTTAGTTAAATTAAATAACTATTTTTTTAAAGCTGCTTTTATAAAAAGAAAAGAGATATGGCAAAAGAGTTTATAAAATTGTGTAAGATTTTTATGGTGGGTAGATCTGACCACTGTATATCGATTTCTTGCACAAAAAGTAATTTGAAAACATTCGAGGAACCAGTGTCATATGTTGCATACGCTAAAGCTAAAGTTTGAATTTTAAATTTTCTTTAATATCCTAAACTGGTAGTTTCTTCGTTTGAAAAGTTGATAACCTTTTTACAACCCAAAGCTTATTTCATCATTTCATCAATTTCATTATTGCGAAGAAGCGAACAAAAATTTTTATGATGATTAATGACGAGAACATTGACAAACATTTCATTATGTATGGACGTCAACTAAGCAACTTGAAAGTAATTGAGTATTTTAATGGCTAAATAGTGCTTTCACTGCTAATGTAGTAATTTAAAAAATAGTGCTTAGAGTTACATTTTTGCCGATTTCTTTAGAAATGAATGATACGCTCAATCACAATCTCGCGGCGATCTTCGAATGGGGACGTACGAATAGAGTTGATTTTAATGCCCGTAAGACGCAATGTTGCCTGCTTACGCATAGATCTGTGTTTGGAAATGGTGCTGCACCTGTTACTATGTGTAACAGAGCTATTACGGAATGGCAAGCTCTTGATGTTCTTAGCATGAATATTCAGTGTGATGTTCAATGGACTAAACATATTTCTCAAATTTTTAAAAAGCTTTGAAGTGCTTTGGTTTTCTAAAACGGTGTCAGAGATCTTCACTCCATCCGATCTTCGTACTATATATACCATCTATATCCGTTCGGAAATGGAAATGTATGGGCCGGCGCCCCAAAGTCTGTTTTGGAGTTGCTCGACCGCGTACCAGGAGAGGGCCAAGAGATTGATTAGGTACGGTAGGGTGTCCAACTATTGATTCCCTAGAGCATCGACGCAATGCAGGTTGTATATCACTGTTTTATCGTTATTATAATGGTAAGTGATCTAACCGAAATTAGGGAACTCGTACTTTTTTGTGTTTAACTCGACTTTCTGTGAGAGCTCATCCATTTATGGTCGATTGGCCAGTGAATCGCACTACTCATTACAGAGAAAATTCGTTTTTTTTAGCAGAACAGTTCATATGTGAAATTAACTGCCTCCAGAGGCCTTTCCTATCACTTTCAATGTAGGAAAATTCAAGTCGAATGTCCACAAACTTTACACCCTCCTTCATCCTTCCCATAACCTAATTTCCTAGTTCTGGTACAATGCATTGCACGAGTAGGGGTCATCCCTTGAGTACTGGTCCCAATGCCAAAAAAATTTTTTTTCTTTAAAAATAAACACAACAATTTATTAATTAAAAAATTTAATTTAATGCAATTTAATTAAAATTATTCAATTGCTTATAAAAAATATTTATTAATTAAATTAAACTTGTTTAAATTGAAGAATTTAAATTAGCGTTTAAAGAGTATAAAATATTTTATTTATTTTATATTTTTGTTTATATATAACAATACTTTAATTAACTGGAATCTTTGCGGTGAATAGAACCAAAATATTTAATTTTTTTTATAATTAAGATTTATTCATGTGTAACACACGTGTCAATCTTTTGTATGCTCTTAGTTAATAAAAATCCATGCTCGTAACTCAGAATTAAATATTCGCATACTCGTAGCTGTGAGCTAACTAGCACGTTTAAAACAAAATAGCCAGCAATCAAACAAACCGACCATTCATCCGTACAATGTATTCCATAGAGAGAAAAAATAGAAATAAAATAAAACCACCTTAAATGTGTGTGTAAAAGTTGTGTGTGTACAATTTTCTTTGAATTAATTAAGGATATTCACTTACCTCGAATTTTTTTTTATTATTTTGATTTGATTACATTATGCTGCAGGAATAACATCTTTTAAATAAAAATAAAATGTGGATGTATATACCTAATAAAAATATACTCTTAAGGGGTGCGATATAATTGACGCATGATTGATTGAGCATAAAAATACCTTCCACTTATTTTCTTGCTTACAGCATTTCTATCTGCTCAACAGCTTCTTTTGCAAAATGATGTGTTTTTGGCTATTTAAAATTAGAACGCCAAAAATTAACCATTTTTATTATTTTAGGTGGATTTATTACGAACAAAATAGGTTATACTTAATAAAAATGTGTTCAAAATTGCCGATTTTATTTATCGTTTTTTGATTTATGTTGAAATATATCAATGTGTACACTCTATTATTCGCTACATTTAACATTACCATTTTGATAATTTCGTTTTTTGTTGCAGAACAGTATTTTTTATATTCTGTAAGGAACTGTTATTCAAGGGTCGTATAATTCAATGTACTACTTATGGATAGTTAAGCTAATATAAAGTTAATTTTGCTATGCTGGACCGTTATAATTGGCAATACCAATACTGTTGCGTTAATATTATTTGCAAGTAACACCCAGTACTGGTTCTTGCTTCACTATACAAAATAAAATATACATAAATTCATATGTACTTGCGTACTCGTATGTTCGCTTCCTCCTATTAATTTTCAATAAAATCAATAGAATTTGTACACGTTGCATGTTTGACTAGCTGTCTGTAAAATTGATTGAAATATGTTGTACAACATGCATGCATGCAGAACCATGATTTTATGAAAGATGTGGCATCAATGTAAATTTGCGGTTATATGAATAAAGGATGCGTTTATATCCTTTGCTGCAGGTGGACAGAGAAGTCATATGTTTGCCATGCCGTTTGTTTATTTTAAATACAATTTTCATTTTCGACTTCATAATATGTATGATTATAAATATGTAGACAGTCATGTTCAAAAAGTTATTAATCGATTAAAAACTCACATGATTTATTGAAGTGAGAAGTAATTAATTGTAATTAAAACAAAATGCTAAAGTTTTTTTTTTTTGCCATAAGTAACATAAATTTTTTATAAGTTCCTTTTCAGCCACATGTCCAGTTATGACGTTATAGAATTCATCTTTAAGTAATTTTTCAATATGTAATGCTTCTCGTTGGTCATTTGCGAATTTATTTCATATTATACTTCACAAATTATTGCAAAATGTATGTTGTATCAAATACTCCTGTAGGCTAGTAAGTAGTTTGCTAGCTTACATGACTGGGGGTTGTGGGTTCGATTTCCAACAAAGACCTTCGCTTTTTTTCACTACGAATAAAAATTGGTTGCCGATATGGCTGCTCAGTGATGAAGGCATAGTCACTGGTCACTGAGCTGCCTTATACGACAGTTAATTTTCGAAACTATACTTCTACTTTCACCACCTGTCTCATCTCTTCTCTATCCCTTTCCTAAAGAATGTAGCACGTTACTTGACTAAATAGGCATTGTTGCCTGAAGTGCTACTTCTCTTTAAACAAAAATACAACTTGCTTTTCTTTCTACGATATTTAGCAAACATAAAAAATATGGTTATGTTAGCAAATCTTAAGTAGAAATTACTATCAACGTTTGCACAACTATTGTAGAACCCGATAACTTGGGAATGGTACAACTGCATTGAGACTGGAACTTACTCATTAAACAGTTAAATGTGTTGCCAGCAATAAAAGAATTTTATTTTACTTATAATTACATATAATTTCCGTCCAATTACTTGACGAATTTACCCATTTTAGATAGAATTTTATGCTATTTGAAAATTATTTGAAGTACAAACTTTCTCACATCTGATTCAATTCTTTATAGTATTTGTTTTCAATTAATAAAATAAAATTCAATGTTCACAACATAAAAGTTATGTTTTGACAAATGCTGCATAAAACAAAGAGAGAGAATTTTCAATTGAGAAATTATTTTCTTCGAACCCAATTAAAAATTGTTTAAAATTTATGCAGCTTCATTTCTCCAAAGCGCTTGAAGTTTGATCGTACTTGTACAGCACTCACTGTTCATATTGTTACGGATGTGTCTTGCTTAAGTTTTAAAAGAAAATAATTAAGCAATAAAGTGAACTACTGGGTATATTGTTTACTGACTGCGTGGCTTCCTAAGAAAACTTATGCATAACAACAAAATTTTTAATTACAAACTGCGTAGAAATTTTATACACGCAAGCAACAACAATTTGATATGCTGTTTTCTAACTGCATGGCATGCACAATCTAAAATTTTTGTTTACTAACTGCGTAGAAATTTTATACGCGCAAGACAACAACAAACATGTGTGCTGTTTACCATCTGCGTAGTTTTCTAAGAAACCTTTTCTACACGAGACAGCAACAAATATCTTCAAATAAATTCCAAGAAGAAACTTTATTAGTTAAAAAACAATAACAAAAATACACACAGACATAAAGCACCTATACATTAAATAAACAACATACAACAACAAAACGTGATACAAAGGGAGTAGAAGATTCTTAAATTTTCTAGACTTTTAATGGACACGTATAAAAGGGCAGCGTCTGAGTGGATAGCCAGTCAGTGTAAATAAAACAATGTGAAGTAAAGACGTGCATCTTTAATAAATTGTTCTGTAATGTCGGCTTTGTTTAGTTAAAGTAAATAAAATTGTTATTAATTTAAAAACTTTAAAAACTAGTGTTATTTATTTTGTAACATAGAACGAGAGCATTAATACAAATTTTAGCTTATCTAAATGATTTGTAGAGGCAGACTGTGGGCCAAGGTGAACTTGATAATTAAATTTAACATTAATTTAGCATCTCAGCTCCATCATGCAAACGTATAATTAAAGCTATTTCGTTTTTATCTCCATTGTATTTCAAAATTTCATGTAAGGATGACAGAAATCTAAGAAATAAGTTTTCGTAACCTGATTTGCCAAGTAATTATAAAAAATTATGGCTGTAGCACCCAGCGTTATACGTTATAGGGGCATATCTACTAAACTTAACTTTAATTACTCACATCAAACTTTTTTTTATGCCGTCACAAATATCATACTAATAGTAAAATATTTTAAAGAAATTTTGCTCTTTAAAATATATTCGACTGCAATGCAAAGAAGAGTCGCATCTAAGCTACGATATGGATTTCTAAAACGTATTAGTTTATCTGCAGTCATAGAACACACCAGTAATAATGCGATTATGATATAAGAAAAAAATGCTTAAGTTAATTATTGCAGCAAAGTTTATTGAGCTGAATATAATACTTTTGACCTTGAGATATTGTTTAGTTAATAATCTCTACTTAAGCTACCTTTCTTTACCGTCACTCATGACGGTTACTTAAACTTTTACATAAATAGATTTAAATAATACAAGTTTGACACAAAATAGATTAACATTCACACAAATGACCTTAAGAGTTAATTGCTTTCGTAAATGTTACTACCCTTTACACATTATCTCTATAAATAATGCAGTTAATACATATTGTGTAATAATGACATATAACAGTAAGTTATTTTCCCTTAATGGCATAGAGGTTTAAAATATGCTATAAGCAATTTTCTATTCAGGAAGAAAGAAGCTAAACTGCAACGTATTGTAGAAAAGCAATACAATACAAATAAGACACACTTTTTCTTAGCATCTTAATATATAATTGCAGAACGAAAAATATATAGAAATGCAATGTTTAAAACTAAAACTAGGAAATTCAATGTAATAATAAAATGAATTATCGCAAAAAATTTGATTTCGAAACATACACAGGGTTATGGAGTATTGTGCTGAAATATCAATTTTCTATCTTTAATGTTTCAAAAGATGCATTTAATTTCTAATTTTTAGTATTTATACTTGTTGTTGGAGCACTTTTTTAACAAGCAGTTGGTTTTTCAATTGTGGCAACACCAACGTATTTGTAGTTGGCAACTGTTATAATGAATTCAGTTTTGTCCGAAAATCGCATCCACTATTGGAATGGTGGTTCTGTTAAAGTTACATTTCGTAAAATTCGTGATATTTTCAAGCAACATAATCTTCCTTCTGTAGGTGATCCCAAATTATGCTTATTTTTGCGATATTCCTCTTATTTACGGAGATACAGCCATTTTAAGTTTTTAGTTAAATTTTCATATAAAAATCGCTATTAAGATTTGCTCTTTAAATTTGAGTCGACAGATTCGATATACAATGTGCGTGCTCAACAACTCGGATTATCCAAAACCACCACATGGCGAATTTTGCGTAAGAATTTTACTTTGAAACCTTACAAGGTTCAAGTGTTGCAGAAATTGAAACCTACCGACGATTCGCATCGCCATAGATTTAGCAACAACCGGCTGGTTTTTTAAAAAAATCATTTGTTCAGACGAAGCCCATTTTCACTTGTCAGGGTATGTCAACAAGCAAAATTGCCGCATTTGGATTTCTGAAAATCCTAGAACGGTTATTGCCTTGCATGCTTAATGTGTCACGGTGTGGTCTGAATTGTGATTGGGCGGTTTTTTCAAAGACGAAGCTGGAAATGTGTCAATGATTCACGCTATTGCAAGATGCTAACAACTCAATTTTGGCCTATTATTGACGTCGTGGATATTACTGACATGTGCTTTCAACAGGACGGTGCCACATGCCACACAGTCAATGAAACGATCAATTTATTGCAAACCAAATTTTCCGATCGCCTAATTTCACTATAATCAGCAGTTAAGTGGCCAGCCAGATCATGTGACTTAACACCTCTGGATTATTTTTTGTGGGGCTATGTTAAGGTCAGTATTAAAAACCGCCATTTTGACTAACAACTTTGATCAAAGAATCGACAACTGTCAGCGAGGTCGTGGTGGACATTATTCATTCATAATTGCCGAACTTTTCTTTTCGTAATACAATAAAAAATTGAATTATCTTAATCTAAATTTTTTGTTTTATTTTGTTTTAGAAAATAAACTTCTTGTTGAAAAACCCTTTAAAAGCACACATACCATATAACTTTCAAGTGTTTAGTTATAGCAGTTTAAAAGACAAGACCATAAAAATAATATTGGCAATGAGGGCACCCTTTAATTTTTTTATACTTGTAATTGTGGACATTAGAGATAGGCCATTAATACCAAAATATCATCACATAAGAACACACCCTTTAATTTTCATTCTATGCTTGTTGTTTTAGGAGACAGAAGAACACGTTGTGTTATTTTTCAAGTTATTGACTATAGCGGCTGGAATGATAGGGGCATATAAATCACGTTTTAACTTTAACTTTGTATTTTTATTACTTTTTCTGTTACACTACGGTTCAATAGAGTAAAAAATATCCACATTTTATGCGGACACCCAAAAATTTTTGATATTATGTAATCTTTTTAATCACCAGTTATAATGTTTTTTTTTTAAATTCATCAGCCACACTTTTTCGAAAAACAATTTCGTCAGTCATAATTTTTTTATAAAAAGTCATCAGACATAATTTTTCGAAAAAAAATTTCATCAGTCATTATTCTTTAAAAAAAAAATTTTGCAGTAATTTTTTTTTTAAATTATCTGTCATAATTTTTCTAAAAAAAAAGTTCATCAGTTATAAGTATGTAAAATATAATATATATATATATATATATATATATATATATATATATATATATATATATATAAATTTATTATTTCAATTTTATCAGTCACAATTTTTCTATAAAAACTACGTCAGTCGTAATTTTACTAAAAAAAAAAATCGAAATCATTATTCATCTAAAAAATATTTCATCAGTCATAATTTTTCCATTAAATTAAATTTTTCACTTCATTATCATTTTATAAAAAATTTCATCAATCAATTCATAACCTTTTCCCTTTTTAAAATCCGTAAAAATAAATATAAATTTTTAGAAATTCTTAAATATTTTCCATATAGATATCACTACGCTCTCATTTTCTCTGCCTGAGTTTTCCAATTTAACTCCAACTATCGTTATATTTTCTTTGCTTCATGTTATTTCTCTTACTTTTCCATTCTATTTGGATTCTATTAAGATAATTTAAGAAATTGTTTGAATATGTTACTTAAATAAGTAAGTGACACTGACGTGCACAGTATGTCACTAAAAGGCAAAAAGTATTCTTGTTTCTTTAAGTAAATAAAAATCATTTAATTAATACCCCAAGGAGTTAGACACTTTCAAAAATTGTTGTAAGAAATTGACTCCCAATGAGTTAAGCTAAACCAAACGTAAAAGTACAATATGTGACTTCAGTTTAAAAGACGACGCCCAAGCAATTACTTTAACAAAATTAAGCTTTTAGTATTAATTCGTCTTTTAGTAACCACTTTTACTTTTGCTTCATTGTACTTTTAGCTAAATCGTAAACAAAACGGCAATCATGAATTGATAATTCATGTTGAAATTTTCAACAACTATACAACAGCTTTTCTTTCTGTATGAAAACTAAAAAGAATAATCAAAATTTAATAATAAAAGAAATTAAAGCAAAATTTACTACAAACCAAGAAAAGTAATTCATCAATTATGGCTGAACAACAGAAGCTTTCGTTATGTCCACGTTTAGTTGATTATTTGGCAATTGTGGGTGCACGAACTACACCACCTGTACACAAGGGATTACAAGGAAACAAGACACCACCTGTTCAGGTAAGTATTGTACAAATTTAAAATCAAAAATAAAAAGTATTGATTCAAAATTGGATACACATTTCTACGTATTATTTAATATGGCATAACGTTTAATGTTACTCCCACATTAAATTGGATTCAACAGAAATATATTTTTTATATATACATACCTACATACATGCATACATACATACATGCATACATACATACATACATACACATGTATGTATCTAAAGCAAACGGCAAATAATATCTTAATAAAAAAAAAAAAACAAATTTATTTGTTGGTTCCAGATGTTGGTATTAACATTAAACTCGTCTGTTTTATAGATACCCGAACTTTTAAGACGCTATCCACCTTCGGATCATACTGATTTTCCGTTACCTCTTGATATGGTGTATTTTTGTCAGCCCGAGGGTTGCACGAGTGTTGGTCCCCGGCGAACAGGTTCAGCTATAAGGGATATGACATCATTTGTGTTTGCCTTGACGGACAAGGATTCGGGCAAAACACGTTATGGTATCTGTGTTAACTTTTACAGACCGGTAGAGAAACATACGCCCACTGTTCAAAAAACTCAAGCGCATAGTACAACCCCTACGGCACAAAGTACAAGAGGACGTAGAAGTTCAGCATTTCGACGAGAGTCATGGCGTAAGAGTATGGAAAGAAGTTCGGACTCGGCATTTAGTAGGCAAGTTGAGAGGTTAAGGTTATAAATATTGCTGCAAGCTTTTTTTTATTTATTCTTAAGTTACTTTGATATTTTATTTTTCTTTATTTGTTTTGTTTTGTTTTCGTTAAGCAAAAACGCTTATAAAGTACAATCGATATAATTTCTTTAATAGTTACGGCCTTCTAACTTCTTCTAGCGACTACAGAAGTAACGTCGCACCAAGTGATTCTGATCGTGAAATGACTTCTCGAAGAGATTCAGACACTCAACACCATGGAATGCATCATGGCCATAATATGCAACAGGTGCCCAAATTGGGCTTAACAGCACCATCCGCCGACTCTGAGTCGGGTGGCAGTCATTCACCATCACCGAGAGCGTCTAGAAAACGTACAAAACTAAGAAATCAATGTTTAACTTCATTGTGCATTATTTCACATCATCCATTTTTTACAACGTTTCGGGAATGTTTGTTCATTTTGAAAAAGCTTATAGATGCCTGTAATGAATCCTCATCGCCCAAAAGAGTGGGTGCATCACAAAAAACTAATCGCGATAATGTATGGACGGTATTGACGGGTCATGCTAGTGAAGCATCTTCTTCAATTGTTTTGCATGATGTTAAGGAAATTGAAACCTGGATATTGAGATTGTTATCAACACCGGTACCTGTGCCAGGATCAACAAGAGTTGAGGTACTTGTATATTGAAATATTTAAATTTAAATAGAAAATTAAAAAACTTAACCTTTTTCTTTTGTTAGGTGGAGGTACTTTCTCCCACAGTTCATGAACCTTTATTATTTGCTTTGCCCGATCATACTAGATTTTCTTTAGTGGATTTTCCTTTACATTTGCCCTTAGAACTGTTGGGTGTTGAGACATGTTTAAAGGTATGGACTTTAATCATGTTGGAGAATAAGGTGTTGTTTCAATCTCGTGATTATAATGCACTCTCCATGTCGGTAATGGCTTTTGTTACCATGCTTTATCCATTGGAATATATGTTTCCGGTAATACCGTTATTGCCAACATGTTTGAGTTGTGCTGAACAATTGTTGTTGGCCCCCACACCATTTGTTATTGGTGTGCCGGCCACATTTCTTATATATAAAAAGAATTTCCGGTAGGTGATCAGTTTGTTTACGTTATGAAAGTGAAAAGTGTTTTAAATATTTTAAGTGATAAATTGCAGACTCCCTGATGATATTTGGGTAGTGGATTTGGATTCAACAAAATTAACTCCTCCTACAGGCGGCTATGATGAAATACCACCACTACCGGAACCTGAAGGCACGGTATTGAAAAATCATTTGAAACAGGTAATTCTTAATATATTTTCTCACAGATGTTTCTAAAGTTTTGTTAATTTAATAATAATCTCAAAAAATTTTTTTCTAATTAAAACTCATAATTACTGGCAAAATTTGTTTTTATTTTAATAAGAAATTTTGAAGTTTCAAAACTAACACAAACTAACTGTAAATTCCAAACATGAATGTTCTAAACATGCATGTTGAAACCAAAAGAAATACTTAAGCTTTCAATGTAACAACTCGAACTTTCTCACTTTCGATTAAAGCATTTCATTTAATCCTTTTTAAATAAAAGATTTTTTTTCAGTATTTTGTACAGTTTTTAATAAAAGCACTTGGTTTTTTTTTCGAAATATTGAAATATTTTAAACAATTTTTTGTTTTCTTAATTCTCTTCTGTAAAATGTTTTATTGTATCTTGTACTTATTTATAAACTAACATGAACTTTCTTTCTACTATAATCGTTAACTGCAAAAAACATCGTCATTATCAATCAACAAAAAACCAAAAACAAAAAAAAATAAAACAATAAAACGCTTTCTCGTTCATCTCTTAAAATCAAATAAAAAACACAGGCTATGCAACTTATGGATGAAGCTGGACTTGGTGTAAATATTTAATTTCATTTTCTTTGTAATTTTTATTTTATTGTTTTTTCGTTGCATTTTAGTTTTATCACTTATACTTTAGTGGCCATTTAATTTTCGTTTAGATTTATTTGCATGATTTTCTATTTAGCACTTTTAACTTCTGATATGTATGTGACAAATCAATTACTTTCACATTCTTTTTGTTTTATAACTGTTAATTTCCCTACGCTTTTCAATATCTTATATATTTTTACTCAGCACAAAGCTCTCTCAAATGAGAGAGTTTTAACAATTAGAAATTTCACTCTATCACTTTGCAAATTTTTAGTATCTTTTCTTTATAATCGGGGTCCTTCTAAGACCACTAATAGATAAAAAAATCAAATCGTAGTGATACACATTGCGCAACAATTTGCATAAAGATCTTCATTTTCACGTTTATAACGTTGAAATCATTCAAGAATTATAGTCGACCGCCCACTGTTTGCGTCGAACGTTTGTGAAACGTTTGGTTGTTTGAAAAACTAAACGAAAACGCATTTTTTTCACAAAGTCATCTTTAGTGTTAAGGCTTATTTTCACTCAGGCTGTTAGTCAAACAAACAAATTTATAGCAGATGGGGCGCACAAAATCCAACAATAATCCTCGAAATACCATTATATCAAAAGAAAATTAGCCCCTACCAAACCATTATAACTAATATTTGGTGACAAATACTGTCTAATGTTGATTTCAGTGACCTTTAGCTTCAGCAAGTCGACGCCACAAGCCACACATTTACCCAAACAATTCAGTTATTGCGTGAGAAATTTTCGGCTCGTGGAATTTCTCAATTTGGTGATGTTAATTGACCGCCTAACTCTTGTGACTTAACGACGCTGGATTATTTTCTCTAGAGATATTTGAAAGAAATTGACCCTCTAAAAGATGAAATCTGGCGCTGTAAATAGAGCGGAAGTCCACCGACTTGCTAGAGGTGGACATTTGCTCGATATCATATTCCATTAATGCCATATGTCTGCTTTATATTATTATTAATAAAACTCAACTTGTGAAATAAGTGTGTGTCAAAAGCCAATTTACTTCATAATATCATTCTGAGCTCAAACAAGTCGCAATAGATTTTTTCATTAATTCCGCACGAAAATCGCATTACAATAATTAAATTCCACCATTAATTTTATGGTTCTGTTAATTGACATTTCGTAAAATTCGTGATTTTTTCGAACAACATAATCATTCTTCTGAGACCGCTATTAAGAATTTAGTCGTTTAATTTAAGTCGACAAGCTCAATATAAAATGTACGAACACCAATGCGTGTTGAAGTAGATCCAAATTTGTTAATTCCAAATTGTTAATTCAACAATTTGTTAATTCAACAATTAGGGTTATCCAAAACCGCCACATGGCGAATTTTGCGTAAGGATTTGACATTGAAGCCCTAGAAGGTTCAACCGGTGCAGGAATTGAAACCGATCGATCATTCAAATCGCCGTAGATTCGTTCAATTCATTCAGGAACAACCGACGAAGTCTATTTTCACTTATCAGGGCATGTCAGCAAGCAAAATTGTCGGATTTGGGCTTCTGAAAATTTTAGAGTGATTATTGGGAAGCCTTTGAATGCTCAACATGTCACTGTATAGTGCAGTATGTAGTGTGAAAACGTGATTGGGCCATTTTCTTTTCGAAGATGACGCTAGAAATACAGTAACGGTTAATGGCTCACGCCATCGCGAGATACTAACAACTCAATTTTGGCCTATTATTGACGACGTGTGGTTTCAACAGGACGGTGCCACATATCACACAGCCAATGAATCGATCAATTTATGGCAAACCAAATTTTCCGGCCGCATAATTAATAAACGATTAAAATTTACCGCCATTTTGGCATCAACTTGGTAAACCTGATAAAGAAATAAAGATCTTACAGTTGAGAGATTTAAGTTAATAAATATAGAGCTGTTTTTATTATTACAAAATATGAGTGATGAGAATAAATACTGATGACGTATTGAGCTTTTTTAAGTCTACGTTAGTGTTAGAAAACTAATTAAGCTGTTAGAATTATTATTATTAATTTTAATTACATTATTTATGAAGTAGCTTTTATCTTTAAATTAAGCTTATTATCGCCAGTTTTTTTTAACTTTTAAAGTTTTTTTCATTTTAATTTTTATACAACACAATTATATTTATAACAGTCACCAAATACACAAACCATTTTGTTGTAATTTCCAAATACATCATAACAAATAATTCTTAACAAAAATCATTATATCATACACTACGCTACATTCAAAGAAAACTGTTGTATAAACACATATCATACTCAAAATTGGAAAACATCTGCAAGATAACAACACAAAAATCATTGCTGCATTTACAAAAGGATTTTTATGTATTTAAGTCAATGTTTAAATATCATTTCTCTTGATTCTGATATTCAAGAGTTGGTGAAAAATGCAAAAGCTCTGTAGGTTTTGTAAACGCAGTGACGATCTTTACATACACAAAATAATAATATAAAATCCTATTAAATTATTAAAACCAAATTATTTCAACTCAACACAGGCTTTAAGTTCAATGACTGCCTCAACTCAAGCAATATCAACACAACAACTTATGCCATCGGTGAGGGACAGTCTAACAGAACCCGCTTTATTGGGGTAAGTTAAATGCTAAAATGAAAACACGAAAATAAAGACAATAATACGAAAACCAAACTTCAGCTAATAAATATAATTTGATTTTAGTGTTTCTCAGGCCCGTTTGCCCTTACAATCACCTTCACAGTCGGCCTATACAAGTCAAAGAAATTCGGTATCTACACAAGGTGCCTTATCAAGGCAACCTAGTCCTATGAATTCACCTGCATTGAATCCTTTTGTTTATGGCACCGATGTGGATTCAGTTGATGTGGCCACCAGAGTAGCCATGGTGAGTTGTGTTTTTTTTATTTTGAAACAGAAGTGAATAAATAAAAAATTTATTTTAATATTTAGGTGCGCTTTTTTAATTCCCAAAATACTTTGGCCAACTTTGCTGAACATACACGCACGCTACGCTTATATCCTCGCCCTGTGGTGGCCTTTCAAATTAATAGCTTTTTACGTTCACGACCTCGCGCTTCATTGTTTCTTAATCAGTTTGCCAAAACTCAAGCTGTGGAATTTTTAGCTGAATGGTCCTTAACACCCACAAACGTAGCTTTCCTTAGAGTACAAACTGGTGTAATGGATCCTCTGCAAGTTGGCGATAAGCCCAAATGGTTTGCTCATAGTTTAACACCTATAAGATTTTCTGTATGGGATGATGGCAGTTCTCTTAATGGTGCATTACGTTCCCTTAAACAGCATGAATGTGCTGCTACCGATGAGAGTGGTTCAGATTCAGAGGGAGCCGATAGCTCTAGTTCTTCATATTCCTCTCTAAGTGATTTTGTCTCAGAAATGGTGTCATCGGATCTTTCGCCTAGTCTTCATGATGTTTTTGGCTCACACAATCGTCCACATAATGTTCCTCAAACGTTGTCTTCAAATTTAGATCCAGCTTTGGTGTATCATCCTCCCAGCAAACTGCAATATCCAGAGGGTATGGTAGAACAAATGTCTTCCAAAGAGGATGAAGATGATCGACCTGAATCACCTATATCATCTGCCTCATCTAGTCGTTCAGATTTGTCATCGCCTAGTTTTAATCGAGATTCGGAATTTGATTTTCCAGCCAAACCTTTTGAACTCGCAGCACCAGTGGCACAAAGATTAGACGCTGCCATTAAGGCGGCCAGCTTGGAACAGGAATCAGAAAGTAATTCAAACATAACAATTACTGCACCTCAGGCGCATCAGAAAATTCAAAGGGAGCACGAAACAAGAAATGTGATAGAAAAGAAAATTCCGGTAAGTTGAGGGCTACACAAAATTATTCTACTATTCTAATTGTTATCTAATTTTCTCCAAACCCTTAGCCTCCCATAACACCCGTTAAACAACCTAGTGTCACTAACATTTTGGCACGTACTGGCAGCTCTGGTTCTAGTTCCAGTAGTCCTGGACGTCAATCGTCACAGTCATCTTTATTTGAAAATATTGCATCACACGCTAAGGATTTAGTAAGGGAAACAACTCGACAAAGTAGCCAGGATGGCATATTTGCTCAAATGGATAAGGTGAGTCATTTTGAACGTAAACCAAATGAATGTCAACTAATAATAAATGTTGTGTTGATGTTTTTTATATGTTTTTTGTTTTGAGCAAATTTGATTTTATATTCATTATTTAAAAAGGGTTTTCCAATAAGAGCGAGTGCCATATGCATTATTACATATGGGTTGAGGTATTGGGGTTGCATGATAAGATTTACATCTGTACCTAGCCGAGTAAGCAATAACCAGATGATGGATCAAGAGCTCGGAGCAGGCCAACGCCCTGAATACTAGTAGGTAGTGTACTAGCTTGTCAGTATGGGGGTTATGGGTTCAAATCCCAACGAAAATCTTCGGTTTTTTTTCACTACAAAAATAAAAATTGACTGTCAGTGGGGCTGCTGAGCGGTGAAGGCATAGTCACTAGTCGCTGTGCGGCAGTTAATTTCCGACTATCCTTCTACTTTCACCACCTGTTTCATCTGTTCTCTATCTCTTTCCTAAAGAATGTAGCACGGCACTTGACTAAATAGGCATTGCTGCATGACGTGCTACTTTTCTTTAAAAACATAATGTTGTTGAAGCGCAAGGTGGCGGAAGTTGGAGCAGTATTATTAATTGCTTTGTAGCTTAGCTGTGTATGGTTTGGCAGCTTGATTTTTATCAAAATTTGGCGAGTTCAAATTGTTTGATCATGGTGTTCAAACCCACCATCTTTGGGTGAGATATCCACAAGCTCTTAGTGTTAATGCAAAATGTCTGTTGTGGCATTCGTAGTGCCAAATATAGCACAGTTTTCCTGGAATCACTTTTGGTTCAAGTCACTGCCATTGAATTTTTAGCGCTTTTACTTATCTGTAGTAGTCGCCATTGATATTGACTACTTTAATGAACTTCAGAAATTAAAAATCATTACAATGCATCCGCAGATTATTTACTGCATTCTTAAATGATTATACCTCACGATTAAAGCTTGCATTGTTACATATTTTGCAATGCTGATTAAACGTGTTGCGAATATGGTGGCTTGGCATCACTGGTTGAATAATAAGCAACAGGTCACCATACACCCGCTCTTATTGAAAAACACTATGCTTTCGAAATTCCTCTTTAAGCATAAATAGTCTATTACAATTAAAAATGTTTAAAACTCGAATTAATCCTTTTAAATCAACTTGAAAACAAATTCCCAGCAATCTTTGGATGAAGATATTGATGATAAAATGCTTCATACTTTTGAAAAGGTTTGTAAATATGTGATGGTGAACGGTTAACGTCCAGATTAATATTTATCAAACATTGGCAGCTTAAGCCTTTTTAATTATAATTAATCACTGTAGTAAATATTTAATCGTTGACTTTTCTTTAAGATTCGGCCAAACAAAACTGTTACTGCAATTTTGTGTTTCTTTTCGCAACCTAAAATTTTATAATCGATTATGGAAAAATAACTTTTAAACAACTTTAGGAACAAATCTAGTTTATCGTAGGTGCGGCAAAAACAGAAAAAAAGTATTAAAAATAATTAAAAAAGTTGGTAGTTGCTTATATTTTCCAAGTTTTTAACTATTGAACTTTTCATAGAAAATTGCAAACGTATTAAGTCAATATTCGAATTGCTTTACAGGTTTTAAAAATATTTAAAGGAGCTGTTCATATTTTTTAACGTTCGTTAACCTACTGAGAGCCAACGCATTAAAAAAAATTGCTTATATCTATGTCTATATTTAGGACATTCTGCTCGATAGCATTCTGGCTTCTCTGTTTAAAGATTTCCAGCGCTTTTGAAGCAAGGTGCTATCTATTGTATAACTAATAACAACTTCGGTTTTTAAATATTTTCTGCATACTATACTTGTATACATACATATCAAAATGCCATTACTTTTTGAACATTTCACTTTAATTTTTAAAAGACATAAAAATAAAAAAAGTCATAATGACTCTTAATAGGTTAAAAAATGTAACACCTCTTAAAAGATATTTTTAAAAATCTTCACATAATAACAATTTATATTCAATTTATACATTCATAAACAAATTTCTTACAGCTATTTATGAAAAGTTAAGAAGCCTATAAGTTGAGTAATATGGGGGTCTGTCAATTTGTTTACGTTACGATTTTCTTATTTTTTAAATTTTTTATACTTTTCTTGTGATTAGAGGTAGCCTTGGTAAACTAGATTTAGGCTTTCCTTTTGTAACTTAAATAATTATACAAAATTTATTACTATTTATTAAGCTTGACTATGCCTTAATTTTTGTGTATAATTTAAAATATTCATTTTTTTCTAATTAAAAAAGGAACATGTGATTGCTTTTTAAATTTGTTAAATCTATAATTAGATCTTAATTCACTTATTTTCACCACAGCTGAACACGGTTATAACGAACAGTGGTTTTATTGAAAGTTATGTTACCTTTATAATGAACACAATGTTATACACTTATTGTAATTATAAATAACTTCAAAAAAATACGTCAGCAGAATAAAAATTTCATTCTTGTCATTTAGTTTCTTGTGTCATATAAAACCCCAGAATTTTTAAAAATCAAGAGAAATAGAACATTTTTTATATAAATATACTGCTTCGTTGATATAGTCGTCATGATGAGCTTATATAACAATTTCGAAAATTCGTTATAGCCGTGTTTGATTGCACTTTAAAATTCAATTTTTGAGGTTGTTATAAGAATTATTTGGTATCAAGAAATGATCGTTATGAATAGAATATAATGAAACACCCCCCATAAAGCTTAAAAATTTTGTATTTTTGAAAAGAAAATATAGTTAACTGCTTACTAGACCACTATCCATCTCTGAGACTTCAGGAGTATATTTACTTATCAAGCAGCTGTAGCTGTAATTGATTTAATTTTTTTTGTGACACCCTCATCATTTATCAATTGCGTCGAACCTGTTTCGCTGCTTGTGATGATTTGAAAAACCGTTCTGTTTAGGTTTTGTTACTTGGTAGCAAATTCCGGATCCCAAAATATATAATTTTTTAGTATAAATGCAGGATTAAATGGTCGTTGACGAAATTTTATTACCCACATTCATATGTAGGTTTAATGACACTTTTTATTAAAACATTCTCAACACTATCAGAATCGTCTCACTTCTGTCAATTATTTATCCCATGTCCGTTCTAGTCCTATTAAATAAATTGTCCGCTATATCCAGAGCTCCGACATCCATCTCTTATGGCAAGTTGGTCGACAGCGAATTTTAGCCTACGTGAATTATAAAACTTTATATTTTGCCAAAATCTGGCCATCTGAAAAGAATAAGAAGCATGATTAAAGTGATCATATTATGTTTAAATTATATGGTTACAACAACATAAATATATATTGTTGTTTTTGTAACTATACTGTTCCGAAGCCTAGCGATAAAACTGTTAAATATCACCTTAATTACGCTTAAAATATAAATATATTATAATATGATATGAAAACATTTTTTAAATTTATTTTGAAATATTTTTGCATAATTTTACATTATTTCAATAATTTTTAAAATTTTATCGATTTAAATCTTTTTTGATTACATTAACATATTATGTTTGTGTTTATAATAATATATTACGGTTATAAATACCAATTATTTTGGAGTAAAAATAAAAATTTAGATTAGTTTAGAACCGTAGTTACAATTATTTAGTTCCAATAATTGACCCAAAGCTAGCAAAAACTATTTTTTCTAGACTAAAGTATTAAATACAGTAACTATAGTTAGTTTACTACAATAATGTATCGCTATAGAAAACATAATATAGTAACCATAACACAGCTATATTGTTGCTTTGCATATAACACGTGAAATTTCTATTTAAAATTTTTTTATTTAAGGCTGAACATGACTGCAATGAGAAGGATAAGGAAATTACTGAAAAGGTTAAATCTTATTTACTTCCGTTATAGAGAAATGTAATAAAAGAAAATTAATGCAGGCATAACTTCATACAGCATATTTGTCAATTTCCATTACGGAACATCATTTCAATGCGTTGCAGTAAATTGTTTTAATAAATATGTTTGTAATATTTTGTTGGCTTAACATTACATCTTGTATTTTCTGATGTTACGCTAATGTCATTGATCCAAAAAATAGCGTTAGTTAAAACATGACGAGTTTTTGGCCGTAAAATGTGAAATTTAAAATTTCATATAAAGTTTCAAAACTAGGTTTGAATAATAAATAGTCTGGCAACATAGAAGGAACTTTTATTACATGCAGTAGCCTACCTTAAGGTATAAGAATTTTGACAACAGCCGTGACATTGAAAACTATAATTATTATTAATTGCTTCTGAATAAATTGAGCGAATTTATGGCGATGTGAATGGTCGTTAGATTCAATTCCACCACCATTTAAACCTTGTAAGGCTTAATAGTCAAATCCTTACGCAATATTCGCCATGTGGTGGTTTTCGATAACCCCAATTGTTGAGAACGTCGAGGAATTGACAAATTTGCACACTAAGGCTGTGATGTTTTCGTTTGAACGACCCGGTCGAATACGCGTTGGTGTTCGCACATTTTGTATCGAGCCTATCGACTCAAATCAAACGACCACATTCTAAATAGCGGTCTCGCAAGGACGATTATGTTGTCCGAAAATAATACTAATTTTACAAAATCTAACTTTAAAAGAACCGCCATTTTCACAGTGCATTTTAATTATTTTAATACAAGTTTCGTGCGAAATTGTATTCATTGTAATAATTACCAATGCATCTACTATAAATATGTCAAAAAACTAACTGTTAAAAAATCTGATAGTTTAAAATCTCAAAACATAAAAAACCTAAACGAGCTAAAAGTTCAAAGAAGTTAAATCGAATATTAATCTAAGCACTCTGTTCCGATTTGCGATTATCATTATTTTTGTTGCCTTTAAAAATATAACATTGGTTAAATTAAGGGCAGCTCTATTATTATTTGTTTCCAGCAACATTTTGCTCTTAATTAGCAAGCATCAAAATTATATCCGTATTTTGCACAGCATAAACCGAATACACTTCAGCAACTTTTTTATTTATTCTCAACAGGCGCCTTTGACAGCATTTCATATGAAATGCAAACCACCAGTTGCGGGTTGTATTACTTAAAATAAACTTGCCAAACTTATGTTTTTCAGTTTTCTAAGAAATTATAATTCTTTAATTCATAGCCATAAGATAGTTAAGATATGATAGTTAAGATAAAAGTGAAAGTATTTTTTTAACAATTCTAAAATCGGCTTGATTTTTAATAGAAATTCAGAATTTAATTTTTTTTTAGCACAATCAATTAATCTTATTAATTATTCTTATTCTTTATCCTAATAGCTTGTGATTTATTTTGTAGCTAAAAGTTTGCAATAGAAAATGAACTAAACTTTTCTTTAAGAGTAGAAAAACTAAAATTGCAATATCTCTCACAGCTTACCCTACATGCGAAGAAGGCTGCCGGAGAAGCTTCCAAGCAGGCTTTGGAGGTATCAAAGCAAGCGGCTGGTGTTAGTAAAAATACTTTTGAAGACTTGAGTTATGTGGGCAAATCAACTTTGGGTGACATAACGAAAAAGGCCAAAGAAGAAGCCAGCAAAAAGGGTCTTCTCAAGTTAGATGAAAAGGCCGAAACAGAAAATTCCATGGCAGGCAATCAATTGGCTACGCAAAAGCAAATGCAAAATAGTAGTGCCAGCTCAGGAAATTTCTTTTCTAATATAGGAACTGATTTTAATGGTTTGGCCTCCTCGACTTCAACCATGTTTTCGGGCATGTTTGGCAAAAGTGAGTTCAATTAGTAAAAAAAAAAAAACTGAAATAAAAATTGATTATTTATATTTTTCACTTTTAATATGTAGAAAATCAACAAAAACAACAACCACCTTCTTCAGCACAACAAACTATGGGACCTAAATCAAAATCTGGTATAGGTTTTGATCCTTTTCCGGGCCGTAAAGGGTTAGTCGAACGTACACCTTTAATAAAACATGCCGGTCCGCATAAAACGCAGGAGGAAATAACGCGCCAACAAAATCAAGAACGCTCCCATAGTAATGCTGAAAATCAAACGTTTCTGAAGGATATGACAAATCAGGTATTGGCGGGAGAAGGTATAGGATGGTTAAAAATGAATCGCTTCAAGAAACTAATGGAAGATGAATCGTATCGTACCTTGGTATTGAGTAAACTCAATAAAACTTTAGATAAGAAAATAGCTCCCGATGATCACATTGACGACATGGTAGAACTGTTTAAAAATAAAACAATTTAAATTGTATTTAATTTTCAATTTCTTTATTGAAGTGTATTAGCAAACCGGTATGGAAGGGCATGCTGAAATGTTTACAGGCTATTACATCGGGCCTGGAGGTAACATTTTCTAATTTTGGTTTGGGTGGCACAGCCTCCGTTTTTCAAATGATGGAAATCGCTCATACCCATTACTGGAGCAAAGAAATTACTGATGCTAGTGATATGTCTTCTAGTTTGCTATCCAGTCATGCCACCAGTCCAATGGGTAGTCGTGAAAACTTACGTTCGCCCTCTAGTCCAAATGGTTCACATTCAGGGTTGGCTAGTGAATGGGCTTCACCGCAAGAATCTCGTAAAAGCTCTACACATACCGATAGATCGGGACCAACACAAGTTGCTGGCAATGCAAATCCTACCCGACGTCTATCAACCGCCGACAGTCAAGACGGACAAACTACAACCGAAATGTTTAAGGATATGTTGGCTCAGAAAAGAACAGCTTTCTTAAGCAAATTAACATCGTTCGATTCAGACGTAAGTTTCAGAAAAAATATTTTCGATATTTTCCAGTTTACCTACATGTACATATTAAAAGCTTTTACCGCAATGTATCGCTAAAGCAACCAGCTAAAACTACTTATTTTGAATAAAACACAGTGGACTTCAATGATGATGTAACCTTACGGCACTAAAATCTTATAAAGCATTCTGAGCATTTCATCTGTAATGTAAATAATGTTACGAATTTCAAACTGAAGCACCTCCTGTGAATTTTTTGATAGAAATTTTGATGTCCTCCTTTCGGGGGATCTCGATAAAAGTATGGGGAAACATCCTACTATATTTTATTCATGATTTTAAAGAAGAAACAGTGGTTAGCTGCAAAATAGATCGCAAAAGTTACTTTGGCCTTCCAAACGAGCATAGTATGCTCCAGACCAAATTATCGAAAATAAACATGGCGGCCAATTGGGTTTGATTTTTTTAGAATTTTCGGAACGTGTATTCCTTTTATAATCGACACAAGCGTTATTCAAATTTAAAATGTGTTTACACAGCATTTCTCCCCACAAGTATGCAGTCTTGGTGGACACTTTTTCTACCTTGCCTTGAGCTTCTAGGTTAAAAGGCGGCGCGGGTTGTCTAGGGTAACTAGTCCAACCAGTAACTTGACAACGTACCACGCGAATTAGTAGCCCAC
This sequence comes from Trichopoda pennipes, assembly GCA_030448955.1. Lineage (NCBI taxonomy): Eukaryota > Metazoa > Arthropoda > Insecta > Diptera > Tachinidae > Trichopoda > Trichopoda pennipes. The sequence continues at coordinate 4,032,593 of JASKUP010000023.1, forward strand.
ATTGTTACAACCCTATACTGGTTATTGATGAGGCCCTTCCGGTGGCTGTGGTTTAACCCAAACTACGGTAACGTGCGCATTTTTTCCTATCCGATGTGCTGTTGCATTGCAACAAAATGTCGCTTGTTGTTGCAAGGCTACAGAAATTTATAGTTTAGATAATATCCAGATCTCAAGCAAGGAGTAGGGACACAGCTTTGCTTGCTGTGCTTATGTCTAAACCGCTAGGTACTAATGTTAATCTGTATCACAGTCGGTTTAAGCAGAATTTAATTAACTCCACAAATGCTGCACATCTTGAATTCAAAATTAGCACTCTTGTAGTTGCGGAAAAAATTATTGGCATGAAATTATAAGACCGATAGGCTTAGCAGCGTGGGCATACTGATACAAAATTTAGAGATTAATTTGAAGGACATACTTGAGGCAAGCATTGCAAGGAGGTTACTATATTCGATTACACTCAGACCAGATAACTAAACAAATTTATCGTGCTTAAACAGAAGACTCTTATGGCTTTTATTTCCGTCAAGGTTCAACAAAGAACATGCCAAAAAATGTGAGAGATATTTTGTCGACAATAATAACTAAGATGATAATGAAATGATCTTTTCCAATTTTGACTTGACTTGCGGGATATGCGTCATGGGCATTTCAATTTATGTTAGTTTCTCTACTGACTGTCTACAGAGGAGTTGATAGATCTGAATCTTTCCATTAGAAGAAGAAACAATAAGTTCCAGTTACACTTTTCTTTAGTGTCTAGCAATCTTCCTCTACCTTTTCCACCTGAGGGAACAAAGGGTAACAAAAATGTCAGAAAAGAACTCTGGCAGGAGCTTATTCCACATACGAACTGTTCTGCTAACAAAAGAATTCTCTCTGTAATACATAGTGAGATTCACTGGCCAGTCGACTACAAATGGATGCGCTCTCAACGAAAATCGAGACAAACGCAAAAACGTGCGAGTTTCGGGAACAAGTTCCCTAATTTCGTTAGAGCAGTTACTGGTGCCCCTGTAGGCTAGTAGATAGTGTACTAGCTTGTCAGTCTATAAGCAACTTGTCTCCTTTCCGGCTGATCCTTCATTAAATAATCGGGTCAAATCTAAAAATTCAGTAATTAGGAATCTATGCCTAAAATTTCATTTAATTAGGTTGTCTCATTTGCAAAAACAAAAACAAAAAAAAATATACTATTTCTAAAATATATTAGAGAATTTTATTTATTTAAATTATTTTTTTAAGCAATCTAGCAATTAAATAAAAAAAAGGTAATATATTTACTTTAATTAACCCCCATCAATAGTCCACTGTGTTCATAAATTAATGTTGTGTCTAAGTGTCTATCCAGCCCTCTTATGCCATCATAACCTGTGTTAGACTACTTAATTTATATTTTAGCCTTAAAACCATATGAGACTTATTTTAATTATTTTAATTTTGTTTGTCATATGTAGAATCAAAGTTCATTTTATTAACATTTCATACAAACAGAACACATTCAGTTCATTTGTGTTTTTGTGTAAATTTCCCATTCATCAATAAAATAGCCCAAATATGTTTAACATCGAATGCTTTTAAGTTTACTATGGACCAGCTTAATTAATATATATTAAATAAATTAAATCATATAGTAAAAATAGCTATTTAACGTAATTAGTACGTTAATTAATAACAAAATGCTAAAATTTATAATTTTAAACATGAAAATAATTAATTACATGTTGTAGCACGTGCTAAACGCTTAAATTATGTAAAAACATAAAGTTAAAAATACTTAAACACATAAATCAAACAAAAGTATTTAGACAAAAGTATTGTTTGTTGTATTGTATATTTCTACTAACATACTACTACTACTACTAATTACCCCTACTACTACTGCCACTACTACTACTACTACCACTACCACTACTACTAAAATTCTTAGCCTGCTGGTTCTACAGGTGCTTTATCGGTTGTTAGTGATCTACTACCTGTTAGTAGTTTGAATGTTCGTATGCCATCCAGTTGTCGTTCTACTGTTTCCGATACTGAATATGAAAATGTAAGTAAAATTGTTCAAACAGAAATGAAAAGAAAAACCCAACAAAAATAAAACCATAATAAAGGAATTCATAACTCATCTATCTCTTCATTTTAATACTCGTCTGAGTAAATTTACTTATTAATAATGTTTGTAAAAAGAATCCTTTAGCAACTCTTTTTGTATGTGTGTGAGGAGTTTTTTTTTCTCTAATCTAGACCTTATTTTATTTTTTGTTTTTTTGTGCGAACTGAAATTTTGTTTCAATTCCACTTTTTTTTATTTATTTTATTAATAATTTTATAAATAAATAAATAATTTTAGACATCGACCTCTAACAACTCCAAACGCAGTTCGGGCAATATGTGGTCAGGGAAGTCTACACTTAGCGCTGGTTTTCGCTACACAGGTGGACATTTAATTAATACTTCTTCATCGCCTTCGCCCGATAGTCCTCGCGTTTATTTGTTTGAGGGATTATTGGGTAAAGATCGTTCAAGTCTTTGGAATCAAATGCAATTTTGGGAAGATGCTTTTTTGGACGCTGTGAGTCAGGAGAGAGATATGATTGGTATGGATCAGGTAAGTTAAATTTCGTTAATTTCGTTTTTAAAAAAAATTACTGAATATTTTTTCATGACCAAAATATTGGCTATTTATGTTCAAAAATTGTAAACTTACACATTTTTCCATAGTATTTAAAAACATTTGCTTAGATTTTTAATAAAAGAACTTACCTTTTGTTTTAGACATAAACAAATATCTTAAGTGTTTTTAAAATTACAGTTGCCAGTAATAAAAGTAATATCGGTAAATTTTTAATAACTACTGGAATCTAAATTGCATTACCATTACAATTTTACTACTGCAATATTTTCAGTAACCAGTAGAAAGTTTACAATCACTGCATTTGTATTTTAAAAAAATTTGAAGTTAAGAAGCAAATTGTCTACCAAAAATTATAAATGTCAAAAATTGAGATGTCGTTCTCTAAAATTTATTTCGTAGTTATTAAGTAAGTTGGGAAATTTTAAGTCCGCAATGTTCCATTCTTTAACAAAAAATGTTAAATGTGAAAAAAAATTTCTAGTAGTTTTTCTTCATAATCTGAGACCATCGTGTGTTAATGGCTTAATTCGAGGCTCACGATATTATTGCTCACAACAGATCAATACAATACGCTCGAAGTGACTGTAGCCGCTATACAGCAAAATGCTAAGAATGAGCCTGGAATTAAAAAAACTGAATGAAAACAACGTATTAAAAAAAAAAAAACATCATCAGTAGTGAGACTCACTTTCATTAAGTTTCTTATGGGGCTCAAAAAATCTAAGAATAGTAGTCGGTTTGTGGTCAGCTGTCATCATCGGAACGTATTTTTTTAAATGAGCAAGTAAACGCCATCACCATGAATTTTCTACGCTGCCAAACCATGATAACAAATTTTGCTTGGCCATAATTAGCTAATATTGACATCAGTGTCAATAGGTTTCAGCAAGATGGCGCCACGAGCCATACAGCCACCCAAATAATTTAGTTATTCCATGAGAAATTTTAGAGCTAACTGGAAGCGTCTTTCTAGCTATTTAACGCTACTGAAAAATTTACTCTGGGCCCGTTTGAAAGACCGGGTTTACGTAAATAGCCCGCAAACGCCTAACCCTTTAAAAAATGTGAATTCAGCACTGCATTGTCGAGATAAGCGAAGTTTTATTTTAATATGTGTTTCAAAATTTTGTGAAAAGAACGAACATCTGCCGACTTGCTAGAGGTGAACATTTTCCCGACATCATATTCCATCAATGCCCATATATCTGCCTTAAATTGATATCAGTAAAACTGAAGTGGTCAAAAAGTGTGTTTCTTAATAATCTTATAATCTTAAATTTGTCCACCCTGTAATTTCTGGTCTCAAAGAAGCCATACTGGATTTTATTCAAAAGAGATAAATAATTAAACGTCCTTAATTAATAAAAATAGCACAATTGAATGGAATTAGGAATTATTAAATGCAAGCTGTCCTTAAATTTTTCCCATTGTAGAACGAACTTTTTCATAGTTCATTAGGTTTGTTCTATTTTACAGACAATAAAATATGAGTGTCCGATTTCTACTTCACGCTCGTGTGACCAAAACTCGAGTTGTCAAAAAGGAGTGAGTTTTCATATTTACTTCCTAACCTCCTTACTATTTATAGGGGACAAGAAAAATAAATCGTTGAGAGGGCATTCATTTTTTTTAAAGAAGTAGCACTTCAGGCAACAATGCTTATTTAGTCAAATACCGTGCTACATTCTTTTTTAGGAAAGGGATAGTGAAGGTGGTGAAAGTAGAAGTATAGTTACGGAAATTAATTATGCCTTCATCACTGAGCAGCCCCACCGACAGTCAATTTTTATTTGTAGTGAAAAAAAACAAGGTCTTTGTTGGGAATCGAACCCCCCACAACCCCCAGTCATGTAAGCTCCACACTACCTACTAACCTACAGGGGCATCTTTATGGTTGATTGGCCAGTGATTCGCACTACGCATTATAGGGAAAATTCGTTTTTTAGCAGAGCAGTTGGTATGTGGAATAAGATCCCTCCGGAGGTCTTTCCTGTCACTTTCAATCTGGGAAAATTCAAACTGAATGTCCACATACACTACTCCCACTTTCCTCCTTCCCGTAACCTAATTGTCTAGTTCTGGCACAATGCATTGCATGTGTAGGGGTCATGCCCTGAGTGCTGGTCCGAAAAAAAAATATTTTAGTGAATTTAATGACAGAACTGTTCTTGCAATTATCTTATTTCCTTCCAATTGCTCAATAAAGCTTGCATGCAGTAAACAGCTGGATGATTTAATACTTGTAAAACTGTTCATATAAATTTTATATGCAGTAAAAAGTATAAATTTTCCATTGTGGATTTGAAGAAAGTCTAATACTTAACATAAAAAACAGTGTGTGTAAATGATATTTCCATTATATTAATAAATCGACAGTTTTTTAATGCAAATAAAATTTCAGTAAAATTTACGTATAGCAGATTTGTTTTTGTTTAGTAAAAATTTAATAATGATAATGCAAACTTACTTAGTGTCGATAAAAATGCCCATCTATAGAAATCATAGACAACTAGATATAACAATCCTAGCAAAAATGTAGATTTGGGAAGAACACAATAACCAATCAGGTATTAAGCCCAAATTTGTAACAGTAGACGAAAAAAAGTAACCACAGTCATTATGATTTGGAAGCTAGGTTTTCCCTAGTTACTAAAATGGACTTTGCCTATCGTTGGTTCCAGCAGGATAGAGCAACCAATGCTTTAATAGCGGCAGTAGAGAATATTTTGAAAAAAAAATTTTCAGGTCGAGTAATCTTATGCTTTTGAGACTTGCATCGGCAAGAACTAAAGATATAACGATAATACACCCCCGGGGGCACATGATAGTCTTTTTGGAACCTAATATTCCATTTAGACTATTGTCTTGCGGGGTGAAAGGGAGCCCAGTCCCCTCAAAGGCTAGTAGGAGTCACCTGGACAATCCACATATTTCCACGGGAATCAGTACGCCCCAGAGTTCACTATTTGTCTCTTGAGACAATTAGCTGTTCTCTGACTGGTTATTGAGGTTGGCCCCTATATGGGAGTATCGTGGTGGTTGTGGTTTCGAGACCATCGTGAAAGTTTGTGGGTCGGATCATTCAAAATGAAAACAATGAATGGTTCAGCTCCAGTGAGTATGAATGCCGTCGTGTTCTTAATTATATTAAGCTTCATGCGTTCTGGACCAGGAGTTGGAAAGTCTCTAACTCTTTAGCAAGGAGTGAAGGCTGCGGCCTGCTTCGGGCTTTCGAAATTGCTAGTAGGAGTGACCGGAGGATATACGTATTCGATGGCCTCCTAGGGCGTGAATGACGTTTGCAAATCATTCAAGTGGTTTGACCACCATCTGATTATGACTACCTAGTCGGAGATGTAAATCAAATCACATCATAACGATAACAGACCCCATTTATATGTCTTGACGAAATCTCATCGTCATTACAGCAGAGCTAAAGGCTAGCAGGGAGCAAGAGTACAACTCCACGTTATTTCCACGGAAATCAGTAAGCCCCAGAGTCCAGCTTTTTGGCTTTTTAGCCTTTTAGCAGTTTTCTGACTTATTATTGAGTTTGGTCTTTCGGAAGCATCATGGTAGTTGTGGTTTCGTAGGCCCTCATGAATTTTAAGTAAGGGGCCAGGATCATCTCACCTCTACTGAGAACAAAAGGTGAATGATCCGGATCCAGTGAGCTGTAATACGTTCTGATCCAGGAGTTGGATAGTCTCCAACTCTTTAGCAAGGCTGTTGTCGGCCCTGCTTCTGAAATTGCAACTAGGAATGACCTGTTGAGTATAATTATGTCTTCGGCTTCCTAGGACGGGGGTGCTCGCAACATATGATCCAAGTGCTTTGATCCACCGTTTGGTTATGGCTTACACAGCTAGTTACCGACTCAAATCTTATCACGCATAACGATAACAAACTTTTTATCTTAGGAATTTTTGAAATCTCTGGTTAGCCAAACAAAAACTTTAAACATTGCGAGCCTTAAAAGCTAACAAGAAAAAATAAATCAGAAATTTGTAGACAGTTTTGTAAGGGCTAAATAAAAATTCCTTAGAAAAAAGTCAAAGGTTGTGGTCATTTGACAAAATAAATCTTATCAACTATAATTATGTTTTCAATTAAACTTTTGTAAAATGTGAACTCAGTTTACGTTTCTAAAAAATAGAAACCATTTCACATTATGGCACTACTTTTGCGATACAAGTATGAATAAAAACACATATTAGAAAATATTGGTCACTATTTGAGATCTGGTTTTCGAATCTTCATATGCGTTTACTGCTAGTTAATACACTTTGGTAAATAATATAAAACTGGTCTCTTAGCTGCCTGCACTTTTTCTTTTGCTATCTTTTCTATAATCTCTTAATTAAAATGATTAATTTGATTTTTTTTTGGTCTTTAAAACTCGTTAGGCAGAGATTATTAAAACTTCGAAACAATTAAAATATGAAAGCTGTTCTCAAAAGCTTTTGCATTCAAAAATTTTTATATTTCACCCACATAATTTAATTTCCGAAAACATTTTTACTGATGCAAGCTTCTGAGAGGGTCTTCAAATAACTAATTATATTTTTATGTAAATATTTACAACAGGGACCCATTGAAATGATGGAACGTTATAAATCACTTAGTGAATCGGAACGTAAACGTTTGGAACATGACGAAGATCGCCTACTCTCAACAATGTTGTACAATCTGACAGCTATTTTGGTGATGTTGAATGTAAATAAAGAGGAAATACGCAGGAAAATAAGAAGATTGCTGGGCAAATCTCATATTGGACTAGTGTATGCCCAAGAAGTGCACAATGTGGTGGATCAAATCAACAATTTGGTAGGCTTTTGGTTTTGTTTTCTGTTTGTTTGATGTTGTTAAAAGCAAAAGAAAGCATCAATATGACATTTATTTAACAATAAACTTCATTAATTTTTCAAAAGAATGGCAATGATATTGATTTGAAACCACTCGGTTCGAGGCTTTTACATCGCCAAAGTTTTACTGTGCATCAGGGTGTAGATGCTTCGGGGCCATTACGTTTTATGGAAGTACGCGATGATGGCTTAGTGTTGCGTTCAGTTGATGGTACAATTGTGGAACGATGGTGGTATGAACGTTTAGTGAATATGACTTATTCACCAAAAACAAAATTGCTTTGCCTCTGGCGTCGCAATGGTGGGCAAACACAATTGCACAAGTATTACACCAGAAAGGTAGATAGACTATTCAAAATTCTTTATTAAAAAATTTTTTCTTATAAATTAAATATTTTAGTGCAAAGAACTTTATAATTGTATTAAAGAAGCCATGGAGCGTAGTGGAACACCCACAAATGTACCCGAGTTGGGTGGGGAATTTCCAGTACAAGATATGAATACAGGTGAAGGTGGTTTGTTACAAGTGTGCCTTGAAGGTGTTGGTTTGTTATTTGCCAACAGCAAGGTAAGTAATTTTAAATCAATTTCCGCTTCATGTCCTTAAAATATCCTTAAAAAAAATCTTAAAAACATAAACATAATAAATTCCTTTCCATAACGCTTTTCCCCTTTTTATATAAAAATCAATCTTTTCGATATTAAATATTATTTCGAAATAATATTAATTTTTATACAATACAAAACAAAAAGAAATTAAATTAAATAAAAATATTTATTAATTTTGTACTTATGAACGTTCGTACGTCTTCAATGGGAAGGTGATTTATTTTTCTTTTATTTCCTTTAAATTGTATTTTTAAATTATTCTTAAGTTTTATTTGTTTTTTAATTAAAAAAAAAACCTTGTACAAAAATATTACGTGGTATTTAACAATATTTTTCATTAATTAATTTTAATTTTTATTTGTGTTTAACTAACTAAATCATAAAAATAGAAAAAAGTAAAAAGAAAAAATAATTTTAGAATCAATAACATCATTTAATTGTTATCCAACATTTTCTGTGTTAAGAAAAAGTTTTTTATATTTTTTTTTTCTAAAAGAAAATAAATTAATGAAAGCAAGGACCTTCTCAAATTTTTATTTTGATAATTATTGCTGTTCTTTTTTTATTATTTTATTAAACAAATTTTGATCGTTGAATTTAACTCAATTTAGTCTCATTCACTTTTATTAATTTAACACATCACTTTTTATTTTATATACGAGGGTTGATTTAACGCCGCTTTGTTAAAGTTGTATAAAAACACTTTGAACTATGTAGTTGATTTAGTTCAAAGGACATCATAACTGTGCAGTTGTAAATATGAAAGATACTTTGTTAAATAAGCTTGGCGAATTTAATTTATTTTGCTCATGACTTAAAATTGTTATCAAATCTGGGATTCTAAGCTCAGAGCTTTAAAAAGATAACCGCGATGGTTTGGAAATATTATAAATTGATATGAAAACTTAATCAACTTTATAAACACGTTCAGTTCACAAGCATACACACACACACATCCAATTAAGGGGTTTTATTGTACATTCTAAATTTATTTAAAAAATGAAATTATTTTGTAAGCTTTGTGGGCCTGATTATTTTGAACTTGGTAGCTCCATATATTTTATTTATATATAATTCTCCTTATCAAAATAACAAAAGCTTAAATAGTTCATTTTTGGCTTGATGATATAGTTTTCTCATATCTACAAGTACAGAACTTACCATGCAACTTTTAAACTGGTTTAGCTCAGAGGATATTTGCGAGGTATTAGAAAAATTGAAGGTTGGCAGAGAAGCAGTGTATTATATAAAACATAATAACTTGGCCTACGAATGGCAGACGCTTTTACACTTCTACATAGTGTTAGTCGATAATAAATATCAAAATTAACTTATTTGAAAACTTCTCAGCTAAGAAACCTCGCTATTTATTTAAAGAAGTCTTCTTTGCTTCACAAAAAACATTTTTATTGGCAGCAGTGAGCGTTTTTTTACCTTACATACCCCTCGTAAAAAATTAGAGGATGGAAAAAGTTACATAACATACGAACACCAATTAGGGTTCAATCGGGTCGACGTTCTCAAAAATTGGGGTTATACAAAACCACTCTTTGGCAAATATTGCGTAAGCATTTGACTTTGAAGCTTTATAAGTTTCAAATGGTGCAGGAATTGAAGTCGACCAAACATTGACATTGCCTTAGATTCGCTGATTTCATTTGGGAACAGACGAAGCCCATTTCACTTGTCAGGGTATGTCAACAACCAATATTACCCCGCTTGGGGTTCTAAAAATCCTATAACCAATCGTGTTATTTATTATTATTTTTCGTGGGGCTATGTAAAGGATAGAGCCTGTGCGGAGCCAATCGAATCGATTAAAACTCAAAATCCGTGATGTAATTAACGAAATAAGACCGCCATTTTGCCAAAAGTGATTAAAGACTTTGATGAAAGAATCGACATCAGTCAGCGTGCTCTTGGAAGACATTTGCCAGATATCATCTGTCATTCATAATTGCCGAATTTTTCTCTTCATAATACAATAAAAATTTGAATCATTTTAATCTAAATCTTTTGTTTTATTTTGGTTTAGAAAACAAACTTCTTGTTTAAAACCCCTTTGTAAGGCATAACAATATCAAACATGCTCAGTGATGTTTTAAAATTTTGTGAATTGAAAGATTTTATGTATTTCTTTAATGCTTTCGCGGGCAAGTTGAGTATTAGAAAATTAAGATAAAACTACATTTACCACAAGCAACCTCAACTTTAGTTTTCAGATGGAAAAAGCGTACTAGCTTGTCAGTATGGGGGTTGTGGGTTCGATTTCCAACGAAGACCTTGGTTTTTTTCCACTACAAAAATAAAAATTGACTGTCGGTGGGGCAGCTCAGTGATTAAGGCATTGTCACTAGTCACTGAGCTGTCATATACGACAGTTAATTTCTGCTTTCACCACCTGTTTCATCTCTTCTCTATCGCTTTTCCTAAAGATTGTAGCACGGTACTTGACTAAATAGGCATTGTTGCCTGAAGTGCTACTTCTCTTTATAAAAAAAAATAAAACATCGACTAAAACGTAAAAATATCCTCCTAAGTTGAGTTATTATTGCCACGACAATAAGTGATAAGAAATGATGTATAGAATGTTTTTATAAAGGTATAGATAGAACTTTGAAATGGAGTAAAACAAAGATGATGTTTTCTTAATTGACATTAAATTTACTTTATGAAAAAGATAATCTTCTAGGATTATAATTTAAATATGACTTCTGTCATATGATTGCAAACTCTGGCTCAGACGTAGTCTAATCTGGAGGTGCAATTTTCTATGATTTTTTGTAGCGTTTATGGCCAAATATTATTAATAACGCGGTGCATGTTGTCTTCCAAGTGGCCACTCCTTTCGGGCTTATCTGCGTAGATTAGCGACTTCACATATCCCACAGAAAATAGTCTAGCGGCCTTAAACCGCATGATCTTGGAGGCCAAAACACGGGACCGAAGCGTAAAACTATGCGGTTAGCAAACGCTTTCTTTGCAAAATCAATAGTGGCACGGGCTTTGTAACATATTTCATCGTCTCGCTGAAACAACAGCTCCTGCACATTATGCTTGCTCAATTGATGAACAAAATAGTTAGAATTCGTTGATTTCAGGCGTCAGTCTGTTCATGTTGAAGTGCCAAATCAAACTAAATATAAATCACTAAAAAACTAAAGAAGTGTTTTTAAATTAAGGTTTTTATGTTTGAGTTTGAATTTTTGTTGCAGATGGCTGATTTATTTCAATTAATTTTGACAACCAATACATTAGCGAATTTGGCTACAAGAAGTTATATGATCTCCTTCCTTTTTGGTGAATTATGTGAACATAGGTCATCAAAAATGGCTTAATGACTTGAATCATTAAATTCTAAATATTTTTATTTATTTATTTATCATTAATTGTCTACGGAAGTTAACATCCTTGCAGACATTTTAGTTAAAATACAATATAAATTATACAATACAATGCAATAATAAATACTGGCTTTACATACAACATAAAAATTTGCTTAAATTTAACATACATACAATAAAAAATTTTTTGTAAAAAAAATATACATAAATGCAAACACCTAGTTAGTTGTTCAGGTAAACTAGTAAGTTATTCCTTATTACGCTTACTGACAAATTGAAATCTACGAAATTATAATATTTATTAAAATCTGCACAAATTCTCCTAAAAAAGGTCCGCGTTAGCATAATTGGCTCGAAAAAATTCCACTGCTAAAGGTATAAAATGTCGTGTAGGGCGTTGCGGTATATTTAGAGTAATCCTGTTAATAAGTGAATGAGTAGAACGTCACCAATTATCACACCAAAAATGAACGAAATATTAAGTGCTGTTCTACGTCTCCTTAGAGTTAGTAGCTTCATAAGAGAAAGTCTAGCTGAATAGGCAGGTAAGTCCAATGGGTTAAAGTTCAAAACACGGAGGCAAAAAGCAGGAACTGTTTTTGAACAGATTCGAGAACATCTGAGTATTTTCTATATATAGGGTCCCCAATGACGGATCCATACTTTAGAATAGGCCTGACAAGGGACATATAAAGGCGTTTGATAACGTATGGATCATCAAACTCTTTAGCCCAACGCTTTACAAATCCAAGTGCACCTCTAGCTTTGTTTGCTGTCAAATTGATATGTACAATAAATTGAGTTTGGAGTCAATTGGCAATCCAAGATCTAGTATTTTGTCAACTTCCTCCAAATGATGGTCAACGATGTAGTAGCATGCAGTTATCGGTTTCTTTCTAGCAAAGCACATATGGTGTTGCTGGTCAGTTACTTGACAATAACTAAGAAAAACTTTTACATCGTCAGCATACATCAAAATATTGGATGATTGAATCACATCAGGCAAGTCATTAATAAATAGCAAAAAAAGAAGCGGCCCAAGGTGGCTTCCCTGTGATACTCCAGATAGAACCTTTATGAATCTAGAGGAAGCGTTATTAAAACGGACAATTTGTTTCCTATTTGTTAGGTAAGAGTAAATCCATTTGACAGTTAAATCAGCAAAACCTATTAATTCCAATTTTTTCTTTAGGAAGATATGATTGATTTTATCAAATCAGTATATATAACGTCAGTTTGTTGTTTTTTTTAAAATCCACGATGTATAATTGTTTAGTAAGGATATAATATCTAAAGACCTTTACATTTGCTAAAAGGTTGAGGACAAGGTCTGACATTGGATTGTTTGGTTTTTGTTATTAAAAGCTCAACTTTTAATTTAAACTTATTACCACTTTCCCTAGTGTCTTTTGCCGCAAATCCCTTTAAAAGAAATAAAATATCTACGCGAAGTCTTGTTCTTAATCTGGTACTTCTTTTTACCAATAAAAAATAATTACTAAATAGTAAAAAAAAACTATTTTCTTTAAATTACTTTTAAATACCTTATTATGGCTAATGTCATCCACCTGCCAAAGGCTGTATGTTTCTCGTCTATAGCAAGGTTTCTTGTTAAAATTCACGTTTTTTTAATATTACGTTCTCTCGTCTGGATCGATGTTTAAAATTTTTCTTGCATTATTTGGTTAAAAGCAGTCGTGGCAGATAATCGTATCTATTTTGTATTTTATAAATTCACTATCCTTTGGGCTATTTCATTTTTTTTTATCATATTCGTCTTTTGGTTTTTTAGCTGTATATCTTCGTTTTCATGCAATATTTGGTGAAAATAATAATTTTGCATCGCTCTTAAAACTGAGATTGTTTTAAATGTTTCATGTGTGGCTGCCTTATCTATACTGAGAAAAAGATTTAGGGTATTAAAACCATGTTCTAATTTTTTGCACGTGGATAAAATGTATAAAGGAAATCAAAACATAAAATATCGTAATGCAAGGAAGACAGTGGTGCACTTTTAAAAATCGGTTTTTTTTTTTTTTGTTAGATTTAGTAAAAAGTTGTAACAATTTAATTATTTTATTTATGAGCTGAATCAACTTAACCATTTCAAGACACAAAATTGTTCTTACATAGGTATGGCAACATTACGCTTGGTGCACTGAGTAACTTGTTTAAAAATTTCAAAGCTTTGGTTGAGCGGCATTTAAATTATTAAAAATCAGCTTTCGTACAATGATAATTTTTACTTGACTTTATTTTCTTAACACATTTATTTCTCAACTAAATCACATTTAAAAATACAATTATATAATAAAATTAACATTAACATTAAAGTATATACTGCATAAAACTCAATTAATTATTCATACACTTAAGTATATCTTACATATGCATATACATACATACATATATACTTTATTCGTATATAAGTTTTTATAAGTTTTATTTTATTTAAAACATTTAAAAATCTCTACATATAAAAATATCACAATGACAAAACACCATCCTCAATTTCTTTGTAACAAAAATACATTAAATTAAAATACTAAAAAAAAATATAACATAAAAAAATATGCTGCTAGTGAATGTACTGAATGCTAAACCGAAAAATTTTAAATAAATGCATAATTTTAACATTCTATTATTTTATTTCAATTCAATTCTTTTTCAACATTTAATTGTTTTAAACAAAACTTTTTTTCAATTAAAAAAAATATATGAAATACATATTGAGAAACAGCCAAACATTATTATATAATCACATTATTATAAAAAATTTTTTTAGCTTTTTTTCTTAACTGTAAAATTGTGTAAAATTAATAAAACGAATATTAAGTAGACTTTTCCTAATAATAAAATCATCTACTTTATCTTTTTTAAAAAGTTTGTTTTTGTATTTATTTTTTTATTAAATATAAAAATATATATAAAAAAGTGTACGTGATGAGTGGTATTGATAATATATTTTAACTTTTTACAAAAAAGTACTTATTTAACTCTTTATTTCAACTTAATTTTTTTTTAAATACAATTTGGTTTACTTTGACTTTTGTAAATATTTATTAAGAAACTTGTTCTTTACTTTGAAATATTTTTTGTATACTGGGTGATTTTCTGCACGTTTTAGTTCTATCATAGGAAAAGCTAAACAATTATTAGTAAGAAAATTTATATACATTTAGAGTTATCAGTGTTGCAGTTCAGCTAAAAGAAGGTTATTTTTCTTTAAGGAGATTTTTGGCAAAAAACTTTTATAGACCTATTTGCTTATGGAATTATGGTCACCAGTGAACAAAAGCGCCTCAAGGAACTACATTTATTGACTTTCCCTTGATTCATTCCTCTGATGTCAAGTTTTTTTGCAAGTATGGCAAGCTCGTCAAACTTAGCACTTACCTTTGTTTAACTCTAACCGGGGTTTCCTGAAATTATGCTAAATTTCAAAGCCATTTCGGTTAGGCCCCTTTCAGATTAGGCAACTTTAATTGCGCAAGTCTTGTGTTTGCGGGTGTGACAGAAAAGGTCGGTTTGAAGGGGAAAGACCGACCTTTCCTTACCTAATAAAGTTGCCTAATCTGAAAGGGGCTTCAGTTCTGCATATCTCGGTTTAAGTTTATTATCGAATCGTGTTGACAGATCTTATATTTTATACTTGTACAGATTAATAAAAATATATTCTCTTAAAAAAAATCCGCCATCTTTTTGAGCGTTAATTTATAATAGAATTACAGCTAATAAATAAGGACAAGAAAAAACAAACAATTGTGCCCAAGCCTGTCTAAATTATATCAGAGAGGGTGCTGAAATTTCTGTAGCGTAAATGGCAGAGGAATACATGCTCTTATGTATAGCAGAGACAAAACTAGAGAAGATTTTTATCTCATTATAGCAAAGAAGAAGAAATTATGCCTTTGGAATGTGTTACAAATTTACAGAATTCAGTAACTGCATTCACTATGTCATATAGTAGCATTCTAGACATTTAAAAAAAGCGTTCATTTGTGCAGAAAATCACATTTGGTTTACTAGACGGACTAACACGGCGCAGATTAAAAAAGGATTTATTATTTCGTCGCACGAAGACTAAAAGTGAAAGGCAAGAACAAGCTGATTCTTCTGGCAGAATTTATGTTTCATCTTACGCCAGAGCATATAATTTCATGTCTTTTCATCCAATAAATGTGACTGTTGTCACATAGAATTGCAATAATGAAATAATATCTGATGGCCTTAAGGTGCCAACATAACACTTCAACGTATTTTTCCATACGTCTTTAGGTTCAGTTACCTTTAGTTGATTAATAAAGTACAATTTACAACAGTGCGCTTTCAGTTCGCAGTGCATTTCTTATCCAGATCTATTCAAATCCCAAAATAGGATTTGCTTTGAGAATAAATATCTAGAGAAAATATTTTACATTTAAATATGAAACTTTAAGAATATTTACACTTGTATTTTGAACCAATCAAAAAGAAAAAATAAAGAAAAAATTAATACTGAAGATATACAATATGGACCAAAACTAGGGTATGAGACGTGGCCGTTCAAATATTATTAAAAACCATTTATTAAATATTTCAACGATTTAAATCTAAAGATTTTGAACATTTTCTAATATTGCACAAGAAATCATAAACTTAGAAATTATTGATTATTTTCTAAACACCAAATTTATGACATTGAAGAACTAAACAGAAGAAAAATCACTCTATATTGCAAAAGAGGAAAAGATTCTTTTAACTTTTTTCGTATTTGTTATTAGTTTCTATTGACAAACATTTAATTTAGTTTCTAATTTTTAAAAACACAAAATATTTTTTTTAATTATAATTTTTATTCGATAAAAAAAAGCTGTTTTATTAAGGCAGCTGTTTTATTTTAAAATAATAAATTGAAAAATAATCAAATAAAACAATTTTAAATGGGTATCTTTTGAGATGGTCCTTGTTGTACATTCACTGATTTTAAATTTTCTTTTAAATTGTGTTTGATTTTTATATATATATTTTTTTTAATTTTTAAAAAAAATTATTTAAGCTTTTTATTACAGAAAAAATTAAAATTACTTTTAATTCCATTTAGAGTTTAATAAAAATTGAAAAATATTTCATATAAAATACGAGGACTGTACAATAACTACTTGATTTATAAAAAAAGGCTTCTTATTTTGAAGATCTTCTAAAGCACTAAAATAGGTTAAAGGAATAAATTTCAAATATTAACCAAAGTAGTTAACCAATTACCAATGGATGTTAAAGATTCTTAATTGACTTGCTAAAAAAAAGCAATATTTTCAACAAAAGCATTTTTGTTTTGCCGCTTATCAATAAAAATTTTACAGCATTCATCCTTTAATACTTATTTTGTGATCCGGAATTTTACTGAACCACTCTTATTTCATTATGATGATTTTGAGTGCAATCTCTTACACAGCAGTTTTGTTACTCCTATCAGAAGTACATTTTTCGTGGTATTTACACTAGCTAAAGGATCAAGTAGTGTTGTAAACGCTTTCGTATTTATATATTTGAAAAGAAAAATTTTAATCTTTAGCGTAAAAAAATATTTTTTATTATCTAATTTTTAATATGTTTTTTTCATTTTATTTCTTTTTTATTACTTTTTATAATTTTTTGACCCAAACTAAAATAAACTTTTCCAAAATAATAAAACGCGCAACACCACCAAAATAAATTTTATATAATTTTTTTACAAACATGTGGCTTTTATAACAAATTTGAAATTATATAAAAAAAATCATATAATTAATATTTTCTACGATTCGTCTTTTTCTCTTCCATCATGATCTACTCAAATCTTCATAATAATTAAAAATATTAAAAAAAAAATAAAACCAAAAAAAAAAACTTCCTGTATCAAAATTTTGTACATTTGCGTCAATGAAATCTTCTTAATCATCATTACAAATAAACGAAACGAAATAAAGGACTTCGAGGTATTATTCATTAATATTTTGTTATAACAAAAATAAAAAAATCTAGTTAATTTTTATTTAAATTTAAGCAAATCTTTTTTTATTTTAACAATCAGAAAAGAACTCTTTACGAACAAACTTCTCAAACTATAAAATTTGAATCAACACATTATTTATATAATCAGTAGTTGATATTTTTAGTTGATTAACAAAGCATTCAAAATTAACAAACTTTTTAATTGTTCTTTGAAATCATTTAAATTTGAATAAAAAATTAAGTTTTCCATTCGTTTTAAGTTACGTTGAAAGCTGGCTTTTTAATTATGAAAAACTATAAACACAAATAATAAAAAAAACACAACAACGAAATTGTTTCTATTAGTTAATTGTTACTACTTCTTGTATTTAAATATTTTAATTTATGACAGCAAGCAAATTTGCCAAATTCTTTTTTAGTTCTTGTTAGAAGTCACAGTCATATATTTTTTTGGTTGTAATTTTTTACGTTATATTTTGAAAATTTTATGTTAAAAATTATACATGACTTTGCAGAAACAAGTACAGCAATTAATAATTTCAAGTCAAATAAATATTTAACCACTCACCACCCACCACTACACAATCAATCGTCATCATTCGAAAATTAATTTATAATTTATTAATAAGATTTTAATTTTATTAACAATAATTTCTTACTCTTATTTTTTTTCTTTGTTCCTTAAGTTCAATTCAATTCATGTTGTTATTACTCTGCGTGTATATATTTATCATATATTTTGTTTATCAAATCAATCAATCAATCAAGAATAGTAAAAAAGAAATATTTTGAACTGATAATAAATTTTATTTAATAAAAAACAATGAAGACCCCAGAACTCGTTCTAAAGTAAATTTATTTTAATTAAGTTAACAAAAGTTTTGCACCAATTCAAGTTTTATTTTCATTTTTCTCATAAAAATTTAATGCAAATTGTAATAGATTCAATTATTTATTTAACTAAAAAATCCTTTTTTTTAATGAATTAATTTTTTATTTTTTGAAATTAATAATTTTTAATTAATATAATTAATACCATTACTTATTTAATTAAAAATTTTGTGTTCCTTATTTAATTAAATATATAATTAAGGCAAATAAAAATTTGTTTAAAATTCAATCCTAAAGCAATTAAAATTTTTAATCGGTGCAAAACTTTGTTCTGTATAAAGATTAAAAAGCGATTTAACGTTAGGTTTGCTTAAAAAACGAAACCAGTTCATGATTAATTTGGAATTTGTATAAATACTTTACCCTAGGCTAAGGTTGCCCATTGTATGAATACTTTTAAAATCTCGTTTTAAACTGTTATAATAATGATAATAGAATTTCCTATACTTAAGATGATATTTAAAGTTACGATATACTGCGGCCAGTGCAATAAGACTTTTGCTGTTTAAATATTTAGCACCTAGGCCTGTTGCTTTTGTAGCCTTGCCACTCATAAGTTAAATTAATCAAATTTTATTTGATTTGTACAAAAGTTTTTTGCCTAGTTACCACTATTATCATTAAACTGGTGATTAAGTAAAAAAATAAATAAACTGGCTGTACCAGCTTAAAAGCTATAGTACTATACTATAATGGCCCCCCAGGGGCACATTTATAGTCTTTGTGGAGAGTAACTATTTAGACCTGCGAAAAAGGGGGAAAAAGGGGCCCAGTCCCCTGAAGTCAGCAGGGGTACAACTGGAAGCTCCACGTTATTTGTCTCTTTAGACATTTAACTGTTCTCTGGCTGATTATTAAGGTGGCCTACTATACGGGAGTATCGTGGTGGTTGTGCTTTCGGGGCCCCATAACAGACAGGTTAGTTTTTATATGGTGGCCGGGTTCATTTCACCTTTAATAACATGTACCTGGTGAAATGTTTCCAGATGCAGTGAGCATGCTAGACATGTGTTCTGGACAGGAGTTGGATAGTCTCCAACCTTTCAGCAAGGAGTGATGATTTGCAGCCCTGCTCTGAAATCATTAAAGTTGCAACTAGGAAAAACCTGTTGCAAGAATTAGTTTTCGGCTTCCTAGGACGAGCATGACGTTTCTATTTATGCATAGTGGTTCGACCACCATCTGATTAAGGCTCCATAGCCAGGCGCAAATGTAAATCAAATCACGTAGTACTAAACTATAGTATAGTTCTATCTACTCTTTATAAGGAATTTAAAATAATTCCTAAATAGCAGAGTAGCGAAGTGTTCACTCACTGTTCATACATGTATAAATATGTACATTTCATTTTTTAGCCGCTTCTTCTCATACATGTGTGAGAGACTGAAAAATATTTTGCGTTTTCTCATTTATGAATGCGACGATTTATTTTTTTCTTTCTATTCATAAATGAAAAAATGAGAAACACACAACTGTTCATTTTTGAATATGTACAATTTTGATAATTTTTCATAAATGAAAAGATCGTAAAAATATGTGCGTTAAGCATTCGCGTACATAAACGCACATATTTGATAATGCGCAATTGTCGGCGTATGTAGGAAAAAAAATGTTTTTTTTTTATTTCTTTTAGAATATATTGCAATATTGTATTTTGTGTTAATATGTACCCATGTGTTTTTACTACATTTTACGGTAAACTGCGATCGTAGGTAGAAAATTTTTTCACATTCATTTATGAGAAATTTTATAAAATTTCAACGTTCATAAATGAACATGTACATTTATGAAAAAGAACATTAATGAGAAGTAGCTGATTTATCATTTATCACATATGAATAAGAATAATAATTCTTGTTGTGCGTATTCATGTATGAACATAAGCAGAACATTTTTTCTTGTTCGTTTATGCGCGTGAAAAACAAATATAAAATTTTAGATTTCTCATTTATGAAAAATATCATGAAAGTTGATTTTTGAATGTTCATAAATGAAAAATTCTGAACCCTGCTAAAAAGACATTAATGTCTTATTGTGGCACACAAAATCTAGGGAAACATACACTAATATCATGCATTTTAGCATCTTAACAAGAAGCTATCATCTTTTATTATAGTGATGCTACTAAAGACATCATAGGAGTAACAATTTTAGTAGAATGTTGGCCACTCTGCTAAGTTAACAAAAAATGTGATAACTTTTATCATGCTCACGCCACTAGCACTTGTTGAGCTTTTTAACAACTTTTAGTTACTTCTAAGATGGGATTTCTAATAAAATAATGGTTTTTGTTGTAAACAACAAACCTATACGTCTAAGAGTATTGACTAGATAAATATAGCAGACCTAATCTTATCTTACTTCTGATGATAGTTGAATGCCCTGAATAGTATTGTTCTATGCCACGCTCTCCTTTGACTAGACTATTTCTAAAATATTGACAACCAAATGCCAAAAATGTATGTCATTCGAAATAAGCGTTTAAAATTGATAGATTTTTTTTAAAATATTTTGTACTCTCCCATTGTCCAGTGGCGTGAAATGAAAAATATAACACTTTATGACACAATTATAAATTGTAATTTCCAGCAGCGTAGCTAAAAGTTGTTTTTTATTTTTTTATATAAGGACATCATATAATTTACACCCTGTCCTAGTATGAAAAATTATTTTTGAAACTGTGACCAGATTTCAGAAATAATGCTTAACAAAAAAATAAAAAGCAAGAACACTGCTTGAAAATTATGTCTTTACATCGAAAGCGCTCGCCGTTATACTAAACAAACTGTCAAAAACGACAGAAAGGATGACAATAGCAAGCGAGAAAAACTGATGCTTTTATCCCTCTGGCAATATATGAACTTTAATATTTTTTGCTCTGAGTTTTTACCTTTTCATGTCTGGCAACATAACACAAATATTTATAAAATGTGCGTAAATATTTGTGCGTAAATATTTGTCTTATTTTTTTTTTAAATAAAAAAAAAATATTGATTTTAAAACTTTTCGGAAATATGTTTTTAATTGTAAAAGATAAAAATTTTTATTTCAAAAAATTTTTAGAAAATTCTTTATGAAGTTTTTCAATTTTAAAAAGTGTACTCTATCCTATGCACTCAGTAAATATTAAGAAACAATTTTTTTCACGGTCACTGTCAACTAAAGCTAAAGTCCTCAAAATAATTTACTTATTTCAAAACGTAAAACGCAAAAGTACAGCTGGGATATTTTAAAATATCATTTTCTTTACTCAAAGAGTAACACGTGCTATTCCTATAGGTGGGTAAGCCCAAAATTTGTAACAAAAATAACACGCAGCGAATATCAATTATTTTAATAAACTTCTCGTAAAAGCAAAACTTGAATAGATAAACAATTTTTAAGGATCTCAAGGCGAATTATTTTTTAAAGTGTTATGCGTTACAAAGACTGAGCCTGCGCGATCAACTGATTGAAAAGAGAATTTTGAGAACGTTAAAAGAGAACTTGCAAAGTTGCATTTAAAAATACCAAAACTTTTAGAACTTGGCTACAACTGTCGGGTTTTTCAACAAGAAGTTTGCTTTCCAACATCATAGTTTTAAGATTTAGTTTTTTGAGGTGTTCGCAGGAGATGCATTGGCAATTGTTGCAATGAATTCAATTTCGCACAAAAATCGAAAATCCACTATGAAAATGATGGTTCTATTAAAGTTACATTTCGTAAAATTCGTAATATTTTCGAAAAATATAATCATCCTTCTGAGATCGCTATTAAAAATTTGGTCGTTAAATTTGAGTCGATAGGCTTGATCGTTCGGGTCGTTCAACTGAAACAGATCCAAATTTGTCAATTCCTTAAGGTTCTCAACAATTGGGCTTATCGAAAACCACCACATGGCAAATTTTATGTGAGGATTTGATTTTGAAGCCTTACAAGATTCAACTGTTAAATGAATTGAAGCTGACCGACCATTCACAGTGCCGTAGAATCGCTTAATTCATTCATGAACAATCGGCTAGTTTTTATGCAAAAATAATTTTTTCACACAAAGCCCACATGGGCTTCTAAAAATCCTAGAGTAATTATTAAGAAGCCTTTGCATGCTCAACGTGGCACTGCACGGTGCACTATGTGGTCTGGAGGCGTGAGTGGGCCAGCCAGATCGTGTGATTTAACATCACTGGATTAATTTTTGTAGGTGATGTTAAGGACAGAGCTAATCAAATCGATTTCAGCCTTAAGACTCAAACTCCATGATGTGATTAACGAAATAGGACCGCTATTTTTTCAAAAGGTGAACATTTGTCAGATATATTTTTTCATTCATAATTTTTCAATCGTAATACAATAAAAATTTGAATCCTCCTAATTAAAATTTTTATTTTATATTGTTTTAGAAAACAAAGTTCTTGTTGAAAATCCTTTATATTAGAGATATTTAAAAAATATTAAAAAAAAAGTCAGTTAACTATAATTATTTGTTTATAACGTCAAATATTTAAAAAAAATGCATTGAGCAGTACATTTTTAATGATATTGTAAGTTATATCATATTACGAGTAAAATTTTACTGACTAATGAAGTAATTATAACAATAATGTGCTTTTATCGTTCACTTTCTGATTTAACATTTTCAACTTATTGGTATAAATTTACTATTAATATGAACTTGTTATTGCAATTTTGAATAGTTCATTCAAATCATTAGAGGCACAGAAATTTGATTCGATTCTGCTGCTGTATTATTAATTATAATTTACTTGAATTTTTCTTTTACATCATCATCATATTTTGAAAAGATTAAAAAATCTAAGATTTCATTTGATATATACATTTTAACACATTAAAACAATTTTACACAAAATTAAATCTTTCAAAACTAAATCTTTAGTAGAAAAACAAATACTAAGACATTTCAAAAAGACTATTTTTCTTTTTAAATATTTTAAGTTCTGCTTGTGTAGTTGAGTTTAGCTGTCTAGTATCTAACAAAACCAAAACTAAAAATATAAAACAAAATATATACTTAAATGAATAAAAATGATGTAGAATGTAGTTAATAAAAAATACAACAAAAAAAAAACAATAATATTTTAAAAGGTATCGTAAAGAATTTAGTCAAATAAATTCTTATAAATATATTTTACAAATTGCCTATAGAAAACAGAAAAGTATTGAAACGAAAAAGAGAAATAAAAAAAAGCATGATGTTAATGAAATACGTTGGCAAAATTTTAAAAAATAATTCATATATACATACGTATGGTCTTAAATGCGTATCATATTAGAAATTAAGTCCCGCTTGCAAAATTTTAAATTGAAATTTTATTTTTCCCACAAGAATAAAATTATTTCCCTTTTAAAAATCTAGTGGCTGATTGAATTTTTGAATTTGCTTTACAATCATTTATTTTCCCAAATAATATCTCTTGGAGATTTCATTTTATTTATTTTTAAAATAAATATACATTCAACATATTTTTGTTGTTGTTGTTGTTATAAATAAAAAAAAACCTTACATTTTTTTTTTAAATTAAATAACAAAAAATAAATAATTTCGAAACTAAATCTTTTGTGTTAATAAAATTCCTTTGATTTTTCCTATTAATTAAGACCATCTCACAAGTGCTAATTAGAAGTTTAAATAAACAGATATAAGAAATACCTTTAAAAGGACAATCACAGTTTGCTAAATTTCTTTTGAAAAAAAAAATAATAAATAAAGAAGTATTTTTATTGATTTGCCTGCTTTGTATTTTTAATATTTTTCATTATTATTTTTTCTCTAGAAATTGAATTATTAAATCTAATTTTCTTAGTTTTATTAGTTTTTCAAGATTTATATTATATTTTTTATATCCACAACCGCTTTTTTCAATTAAATCAATTAATTAATCTATCAGTTAAAAAACATAAAATAGAATTATTAAAAGCATCTTCAGCTGCACATACTCGTATTTAAAAAACCAACGCTTTTCCGCAATTCACTTATTGGAAAGCTTTTTTGCTTTTTTCTTTTATTTTGTTTTTCCTTATTGTTTTACTTTCTCTACCCATTTTTTTTAAAGTATTCAATGTCATAAATATTTTTGAAATTGTTAATTGTTTTTCGATTTGAGAATTTTTTTAAAAATCATTAAAACGCTTTAAATGTTGCCGTTTATACATTAAATTTTCTTTAAAAGAAATTTGGCTTTGTTTTGTTTAGTTTAGCATGCAGCTTTTAGTTATTTAACGAATTTTATCACATTTTATATACATACATAATTTATAAAATTAAAAGTCAATTGTTTTGAAAATATTTTTTAAGTTCTAAGGATTTATTTGTAAAAACTTTTAACATTTAAAATTTTCATTTAAAATAAACTTTTAACATTTTTGCAGTTTTTTGTTCGTTTGGATCATATTCGAAAGTGTTTTACACAAAAAGGAGGAATCTTCGTCTTAGAGGAATATAGTAAGTATAAAGAAAAATAATTTCAATATCTAATTTTGTGAATTAGCCTTTGCAGGCTTTTGATTTTATAATAAATTGTTTAAGTAAAATTTGCACCGAACTCACGTCCAAAAAGTTCGCTTAGTAGCACACCACCTCAGTTTAATTCATATCTTTACTTTTTGTAAATCTTTATTTGTTGTAGTTGCTGTAATGCCGAGCATACTGTAAAATTGAATTATGTGTGGTGGTGGGTTAGGAAGTAAATTGCATGCCAAATAATTAAGTGTGAAGCAATAAGCTGTCATTATTTGACATTTATTTATTAAAAAGTTGAAATACTTTAAATGTGAAACGTACTTTTGAACAAAGAATTTTAATTCGAAAAATTGGCAATCAAAATGATGAAAATTTCAATGTAACATCTCGCAAAATTCGGACAGCTTTTCCTCATAACTAGGCTCCATCTGACATAGCTGTAGTGTAGTGGAACCACCCTAATGTAAATACCTAACACAACAAACTAAAAAGTTTAAATCAAATTTCTCAAGTGCAATGCACTAGCAATGCACTTATGTTTGTTGTTGTTATACTTTACATACATGCAAATGATGAATGGCCTTCAACGGGCATTTAAATAGCGTGTGTGTGTCGTTCGGTGAGTTTCAGGTGACACATTTATTTTGTGGAAAGAAATCCCAAAATGAATGCAATATGAACCAGGTCACATTTCACTTTTCATAATAACACTAGTAATATTTATAATAACATTTGTATATAAATAATATTAATAAATTAAGTTCTAGACTAATGATAATCTTCTCACAGTCGCGATATAAACGGCTGAAATTGAGGGAAGAAAAACAATCTTTGTTCATTCATCCTAGCTCCCAGTTGAGCTGGATTTAACTGCTCCAAGCTGAGCACAGATAATTGAACCTAAATAAAAAGATTAATGAACAAAAAAGTACAAACCTTTTTTATTTAAAACAAATTAAAATAAAATAAAAACGCTTTTATTACAGTAGGTAATTTGATCATTAAATTGAAGGCTTACGATATTTTTGTTAACAATAAGCCAAAACAATATGCTCGTTGTGGCGATAGTGATGAAATCGCAGTCACTATGCAGCAAAGTGTTGAGAATGACCCTGGAACATCAACTCCTCATTTCGCATAACGATCCTCATCAGCATGCGTATAAGGTTCAACACGTTCAGGAATTCAAGTCAGTTGATCATTTTTGGGTGTCACATATTTGTGAATTGGCTGTTTGAAAAGCATTTTTTCAATAAAAGCGGCTTTAGCGATAAAGCGTTACGTAAACAAAAAAAATTGGTTCTTAGAAAATCTACAAACAGTCTGCGAAATACGATTAGATCCAGAGAAAGTGACCGTATGGTGTGGTTTGCAGTCAGACGGCATCATCGATCCATATTTTTTTTCTAAAATTAGCAAGAAAGCACTGGCACTGTGATTTCACTGCGCTACTAAACCATGATAAACAATTTGTTTGTGGCCACAATTAACTAATGTTGATCTTTGGTTTCAGGAAGACGGTGCCACGAGCCACATAGTCACTTAAACAATTCAGTTATTATATGTCAATTGGCCGTCTCGTTATTGTGATTCAAGACTGCTAATTATTTTTTCTGTAACCATTTCAAAGGCCAGATTTACGTCTTTCTTTAAGATGAAACTTGGCGCTGCAATGCCGAAATAAGTTAAGCTTTGTAAATCTACTTCAGGTGAATGTACCAGAAGAGAACATTCCTATTCCGTTTTTACGTTCCATATTTGTACTTTACATTGGCAGCAATAAAACTGAAGTTGTCAGCAAAAGTATACATTTTAAGACAATTTACTTCCTATCCCTAAATTTACATATCCTTTATTTATTGTTGTAGTGGTTACACCAATAGGGTCTCATGAGTATACAATGCTGAACAATTTGCATTGAATTTTACTTTGAATACAAAAATAATTCAAGGTCTTCGGAAATGATAAATAAGTTAGTGTATGGAAACAAGCAGAACGGTTCGCAAACGTTTCATGCAAAATCATAAATACTTTTTTAAATTCTTTAAACATGGCCAAAATTAAAATAAATAATTTTTGAATTACAAAGAGCGTAAGCGAAATAACACGCTTCTTAATTATTCTTAATTTGTTTGCTCTGATTTACCAAAATGTATTTCGTTTCTGCCCCATTGTGCTTTATGTTGAGAGATGAAATTAAAACGGGACACGATCGAATTATTATTAATATTATTTACTATATAAATAATTCCTTTTTATTTTTTAAATAATTTTTTTTTATAAATAATAATTAATCTTAGTAGCGGTCTAAATAAATTTAACACTATATTTTTTTCAATATTTCGCTTTTATAAATTATAATATAAATTATAACAACTGTATTATAAAGTATATTATAAATTATAACAATTGTTATAATTTTTGTTTTTATAAAAATAATTTCCTGAAGAAGCTTTCCACAGCAAAGTGAAATATTGAAAAAATATAGTGTTAAATTTATTTAAAAAAGACCGCTACTAAGATTAATAATTATTTATTTAAAAAAAGAGTTCGAATAAAATTAATAATCAAATTTTTTTTTAATATTTTAGATCCTAAAACTCGCCAACTCATACAACGAAAATATAAATCCACTATGGTAAGTTTTTTGTTTTCACAAATTTAAAATGTTACACTTGAATTTAAAATCAAAAAAAAGTTTCAGTTTTGTGCACGTTTTAACATGCTCATTTTTTAAATATAAAGTTAAATCATTTAACCACTAATTTTTGTTAAAAAGTTTTAAAAAATTTTACAGAAAAAAAATTAATTTGTTTTAAATTTTCAATTTATGTGTATATAAAAAATCTTTAAATTTTATTTTATATCTTTTTATGTGTGTGTATGTGTGCTACTCTCTAAACCTTTACTGTCTGTGTGTTATTATTTGACAAAAAATAAAAACAAAAAAAACAAAATAAAATCTTTGCAATAAAACAACACTCTCTACACTAATACTTCATCCATATCATAACTACACTGTAAAAACAAAAAATCAAATCAATGAACAACACTTCACATGGTTTTGAAAATGCTATTAAATTGCATTGTGTGCAATAGGCTTCAGAGGCAGCCTTTAGTTTACATCGCATGTTCAGCATTAAATTTGCCAAAAGGCTACTGCAACATCCAGAATTTCATGGCAGAAAGGACTCAAATCATAATATACGAAACTCACAAAAATTTGAGGGAAAGGCGTTTGTAAATACGAGTACAAGTTCATCAAATGACAATGATTAAGCGTATTACAATCATAACCAAGTTATTTAAAGTTATTTAATTAGCATAAAAAATACTTAAAACACTAATTGACTTAAAACACTTATTGTAATTAGTTTTATTGTTTTTTAAATAAAATGTAAAAAAAATATTTTGTAGATACCAAAAAAAAAACAAATTAAAATTAAGCATGATTTTTTAAAATTTTATTCTTTTTATATTTATTATCACCATTATTTTAATTTTAAATCATGTTCATCTTAGTTTAGTAATTTATATAAAAAAGTAAAAGTTTTTGAACTTTTTGTTTTTTTCCAATAAAAAGGATTTGTGGTCAAATAGTTTTTTATTTTATTTTGTATTTTTATAACATTTAAAACAATTTTTTTTTTAAATATAAAACTTTCAAAACTTAAAATTAAATTCTATTTTTTTGACCAAATATTAAGGCCGATCAAATCTGTTATTCGGTTTTGTGTGTCTTCTCTTATATTGCGGCTGGTCAAGATCAAAATCAAAAGAAAAATCCGGTGGTTATAACACCACAAATACAAGATATTCATGCTCAACAAAAACAGCAACATGCTCAACATCATCAGCAGCAGCAGCAGCAAGTCCAACAACAACAACAATCAGCTCATTCAATTGTCAGCTCTACTACTCATGCTGCTAAAACATCACACTTACCCTCACAGCAACAAACTAACCAAAGACATCAGACTATTACAATTCGTCATACTCAGCCAATGCTGAAACCAACCATAACTACATCCACTGTACAGCCACAATCGAAGTTAGTGCATACAAATGCTAAAACTCATACTACGGCTACCATGGCAACTTCGCAGTCAGCAATGCAGCAGCAGCAAGCGATTCCCCAACAAAATCAGCAATCTCAGCAGCCGAGAACTAAGTCTCCCATACAGCAACCTCCATCTCCACATGCAGCCTTGGGGGCTCGCTCCAGTACAGGTAGTCAATCAGGTCCCCTGCCACAGTTGCCACCTCGCATACCCTCACAAGCTTCAACCGAAAGTTTGGTGACATCACCTACTGCTTCAACAGGATCACAGGGGCGTTCTAGAGGGCCACCGCCTGGACCACCACCTGCCATACCACCACGTACTGGTACTATAGCCAGAAGTGGTTCGGTACAACAGCCAATGCTAACACAACAGCGAATATTTAAACGTCAAATCTCAGCCAGCTCAACACCACCTCAGTATACACCACAACCACCGCCAGCTTTTGTTATACCCAAACGTCATATACCAATATCTAGGGCATCATCTGTAGCCACCACAAGTCTTACTGCTGCAAACAATGCGCACATGCATCACAATACCTCAACTACAATAACAGCTGGTACAACTACCACCGGCACCTTAACCTACAACATCCAAAACAAACGTCCCTCTTATGGCAGTGTAAGCTTTAATTCATCACAATCTTCTTCATCAGCCAATTCCAATGCCGGTAGCAGCACAACATCTCCACAAACACATCGCAAACACTGACGAAGGAGTTCTTTCTTCAAATTTAGCAGAAGCGATACTAAAAATGATCACAATAGTGGCGGCGGTGGTGGGGGCAAATCTGGTGATGAACCCTATTCAAGAGAAGTATGCCGCACAATGTGTATACCTTGGCTTTAAAAGTTATTTCAGACAACATAAGAAAAACAAAACGCGCTATCAAACAAACTAATTTTGCTTGTTTATAGAGTTCAAATGTTTAAATTACAATATATTAAACAAAAACAAAAGCAAAACAAAAACAATCATGGGTATCTACTTATTAAAAAGATCATTGCTTAAAATTCTACTCTCTAACGGCAACATTATTAAACAAGCCATACACACACACACACATTTTCACAATAACATAAATAAATATATTTTTTCCAAGAAACATTTTTTTAAAAAATTCAGTAACTCCCTCATTTCAAACTATAGAAAAGTTTACTATTTAATAAATAGTTAACACTTCTTTATAATAGGTCTGCTCAGAAACTTTTCTAGTTGAAAGTAGTAACGAGAGAGTAGGCAAAAACTTTTACAATGTAACACCCCCTAAACATGCTAGGAAGTAAATTGTCCTAGCATTCAAAATGATATACATTTTGATACAGGAGGTACTTGGCTGCAGAATTAATAGTATTTTTTTTTAAGTATTCGTAAACTAAAGCACCAAATAACAAAATTATTATATCTTAAATTTTAAGAAATTTATTTAAGTTGTATTAAATGTTTATTTTAAAAGAAATATTGTTACATCAATATTTAAAATAATTTAAAATAGAGGCACACATACGAGTGTCGGTATGACAACACTTATACCGCCATCTTAAAGTCAGAATTGTAGCGGAAAAAGTAAATTTTCACTTAATGCGTCATACCTTTACTTTAGTTGTCTTAAACTTCTTTGTTGTGTTCACAAAGCATGACCTATGGCCGTGTGATCACCTCGATAAATTTTCGAAAAACGTTTAAGCAATAAAATAGGATTTATTTTTGTAATCTATTTGATAACAAACACAAACACACATATATTTTCTGCAATCTTAAGAAAAACTTCGTCAAAGATTTTTCTAAAAACAGAATTTCGTTTAGTTGAGTATACAAAACAGCTGTTTGATTGACTGCTTGGTTATAAAAAATGTTCTAGCAAAATTTTCTCTTTGGGTGTGATCTCTCATTGTTCGTTTTTCGAGTACATAAACATTTTCGAGTAACAATTAGTAAAACTTCTTCAGGCTCAACTATAATATCCATAAGCTGGCTTAAGCTAATGTCAAAAATTGAACGAAAAGTCTGTCAAATACTTAAGCAAATACTATTGCTATTTCCTGTCCTATCTGGATGGTTTGAAGTAAAACGCTAGCGCTTTCGATGCGAATGCATTATTCTCAAGCCAACGTTGTGGTTTGTACTGGTGAGTCAGTGTTGCCGTTCAGGCAGTTCTGAGAATGATGCATTCGCATCGAAAGCGCTCGCCTTTGACTTTGACTTTAAACCAGCCAGATAGGACAGAAAATAGCAATAGTATTTCATTTACTAGCGGAGAAAAAATAAACAGCTTAAGCATATCTTTGAAAACTTTTAGGTGGCTATAATATACTTAGATGAATATAAAAATTATTATGCACAGTTGCACATTTTTTTTATTCGTACTTTTGCAAAAAAAAAATAATTTCTTTGCAAATAAATGAAATTTATTAACAAAAAATAATAATAATCATATTTTGTATACTTAATACCATCCTTATACAAATTTATAATTTTTTTAATAGTTTTAAGAAAATACCGAAAGAAAAATTACACATATTTCGCTGTTTGTATTATTTGGGCCAAAAGTTTTAAAAAAATATATAAACAATAAAAAATTAAATTTTGTTGCAAATTATATGTTAAAAAATGGTTATTAAACTCCAAGATTAAGTCTGTTTTTTCAACGTTACTACAAGTAACGAGTACTACAAAATAAAAACTCACATTGTAAAAAATAAAAAAATATTCGATATAAATGCTTATACCGGCGGGGTGTGAGAGAGCTTTTCAAAAACACCATTGGCTGCTGTAGTGCCCATTCCTCAATATAGCCCATTCCACTACCTGATGGAGCTTTATCCTCTTCATTTCCTTGCTGAAACATTCCCGTAGTAACTTCCAACTTCTATCTGTATTTGCATTCTGCAACTTTAATATGCGTTAATACATATCAGTATGAAAATGAAAAACGCAAACTTATCACTTTTACTGCATTTTTCTCCTACTCCTTATCATGCTCGTTAATAAAACGCCTCGCTTTTGTCATATAATCAAGTTTTTTTTCTACGTTTTCTATTAAATTCATATAAAATATTTTATCGCTTTCGTCCTCCGTTGGAATTTATTTACTACTGTATCTGTAAAACAATGCAAACTCAGCTGTTTCCGTACGGAAGGTGCGATCAGTTTCGTACTTTGCTTAAGCAAATCACATTTGACGAAACTTGACGAAAAGTTTTGTTAAGTACGTTATAATTAGCCACATATGATTATTAGTTATTTGCACAGTTGCTTAAGTTGGCTTAAGCCAACATATACATAATATAGTTAGATAGTTGGGCCTTTAGTTACTGAACTTCTTAGTACTGAACATTTATTTTTAAAGGTAGTGGTGTGTTTACAACAAATACAATATTGCATTGCATTGATAGTATGACTTTTAGTTGCTGCTTTACAGTTGAAAATGTCACAAAATAAAAAGAAATAGGATGAAATAGCTTGTAAATCGTAAACAAACAACAATGGACTTGTAAGTCGTAAACAGTTTTGACTTTTAAAATAGTTTTTTAAGAGCAACACTAAATGGCTTGTTGATGGTAAAGCTACTGCCAATGGCCATTTAATTGATTCTACAGCTTAACTTGTAAAAGAATCTTTCCAACTGCAAGGCAATAATAAAGAGCCGTGTTAATGTTTGCAATAACAGCAAGTTAACATAAACCAGCTGGACGGAAAAGACTTCTACTTAAGTAAATATAATTTATGTTTAGTAATAAATATAAATATAATACTAATGTCCAGAAATCAAAATTTAGTTGTATTGGTGAGAACGAGAAAGTTACAATGACAGAAAAGTTGACAAATTTGAAAGAGAAACAAGTACATTATGGTATTAGTAAGATAATAGCTGTGTTCCAGTACTTTTTGGATAAAGTTTGGGCAAATGAGAGTAATGAAAAAATACTCTCATTAGAGACTAAAGGCCGTGTCAGATAAAACTTTTTTGCTTTGCGTGACATTTGAAACTTTAAAGCAAAAGCGTAAATCAAGTGGTGTATGTCACAATAAACTTCGACAATACTCATGAATTTTTTGTTTACGCCCACACACAAATACACAAACACAAATAATAAAAGCCAGCGCACAAAAAGTTGAATGTTGGTTAACTTTTAGCTTTGCGCTGCGTCAAAAGTGCTTTATGTGGCAACTTTCATACATTTACGTACTTTTAACTCAAATGTCAAAGCGCAACTCTGACACAACGCAAAGCAAAAGTTTTATCTGACACGGCCTTAAAACGTTTAAAAGTACGGGAACACTAAAAACCAAATTTTTAGCCCGAAATAAAATGTCAAAATTGTTTACTGGTTTTATGTCCATGGAAATATGTACATATGTAGTTATCTATGCATGTACACATATATATCTCATTAGTATGTTTTTTATACATAGATATATAAGTACATGCAGACATAAATAAAAAATTCAAGCATTTACTTACATTTTTCAACATTCTTCAATAAAAAGTTTTATTTCAACTCTAAAGAAAACTTGTTTGCTGACAATTTTTATTGTTTATTTTATGCAACAGCTGATTGATTAACAATCTTACCAAATCAGCCCGAAAAAAATGTGCCGGCTGTTTTGGGCAGAAAGAAGAAGAATATTATTTGGGTAAATTTAGGAATCCGCGGGCTCCCAAAGTAGAGTACGGGAACAAACCTAATAATATGTTTGTCCTAAAATAAGAACAATGAAATAATGGGATATCAAAATATAATAATGAAAGTACAAAATGAAAATGGAGAAATATTTTTAATCGAATATTTATTAAAAAAAATGCTTTTAAAAACAAAAGTATAGAAATTTTAATATGGCCCAGTGTTGAGTTGCACACGATTTTAAGCTGCGTTAACTTTATTAAATAATAACATCTGAACAATTAGCGTTTCAGCTATCGGTTTCAGGATTTAAAGCCTTAAAAACATTTTGTTTAGTTCTGTCTTAGCAGAGTAGTCAGATCAATATGAAATATTACGTGCACATGTAACTTAAAATATCAGCATTTAAATTTACTCTCACATCCCTTACTTTATCATTTAAATTTTGGCAACCGTGAACCGTTTTGTATTAAGTTATTTGGATTAATTAGTTAGTTAATTGAAATAATATCATCAGAACAATTAGCGTTTCAGCCATTTTTAAATCCTAAGTTAGTGCGGTTTTATCACCCAAATTTGGCAACTTTAACAACATTTTGTTTGCGTTCTCTCTTAGAGGAATAACCTGATCAGCATAAAATATTATGAGCACAAATAATAAAATAACACATTTAAGTTTACTCTCACAAACCTTATTATTTGAACTTTTATTTTCTTTATTTCATTTGAGAGTAAATCATTATAGCGTTTTTAGCTTTTATTTATGGATTTTGTTTTGAAATAACTTCTAAATTAGCAATAATTGCTGAAACTGTTAAAAACTGAACTGTTTAACTGTTGTATATCAGTTATCTTTACATTTCATCTGTGAGTCTTTAAAGAGTTCTATATATCGAATAACAAAACTTAAAGTTCATTATCTAATGGCCAATAATTTTTGTTCTTGCTCTGCTGTTGCAATAACAAAATACAATAAAAAATAAATACAAAAACAAAGCCTTTAAGTCGTAAAGCAGTACTATTTTAAGATTTTTATGCCCGCTATCATGCGCTTGTTACAACACTATATGCACATCGTCTTTTCATATCTTTTTTTGTTTATTTAACCTACGATTCTTTATAGCGATTAAAATAAAATATTTATATTTACATAATTTTTTCTTAGAATAATCACAACTTTGTCCTGAAAGCTTTAATATAACATAGATTTAATTGAGTAAACTTAAACTATGAATCGTAATTGGAAAAATGATTAAAATATATTCGTGTAAATAGATACATATACATACATATATATGTATGTATATATGTATGCACGTATGAATAAATGTTGTATAATGTTTTGATGTTATTTCCTATTAAATAATTACTAAATAATTAATCATACAATACAAATTTAATAATTATTAATAAATTATTATGAATTATTATATGAAAATAAACTGCAATAAATATTTACATTTATAACAAAAACTTAATAAGTGAATAAAATTTAGTAAATATGTGGACACAAAAAATATACTTAAGAATATACTTACATGTATTAGAAATAAATAAAATAAAAAACAATGGAAATTGAAGGCAATCTAGGTAGGGAATACATATTTGTATAAATAAGATGGACTAAAATTATATTCACCAAAATGTTAAACTATTAACAAGAGTATTTGTACTAAATTAAAAAAAAAAAAAAAAAAACACAAAATAAAATCAATGTTTAAAAAAAATATATAATTGTAAACTGCACAATTTTACGGAATGGATTAGAGGAGTTTTTTTTTTATTGGACTTTTATATACTTTTACAATATTTAGTTTAATTTTCTTTATTTTAATTGAAGAGCCTGCTTTCATTAACTGTGTTTAATCCAGAGTAGCGAAGTATTCACTCACTGTTCATACATGTATGAATATGTACATGTCATTTTTTAGCCGCTTCTTCTCATACATGTGTGAGAGACTACAAATTATTTTGTGTTTTCTCATTTGTGAATGCGACGATTTATTTTTTTCTTTCTATCCATAAGTTAAAAAATGAGAAACACACAAGTGTTCATTTTTGAATATTTACAATTTTAATAATTTTTCATAAATGAAAAGGTCGTAGAAATATGTGCGTTAAGCATTCGCGTACATGCAGAAAAAAAATGTTTTTTTTTTTTTCTTTTAGAATGAATATATTGCAATATTGTATTTTGAGTTAATATGTACCCATGTGTTTTTACTACATTTTACGGTAAACTGGGATCGTAGGTAGAAAATTTTTTCACGTTCATTTATGAGAAATTTTATAAAATTTCAATGTTCATAAATGAACATGTACATTTATGAAAAATAACATTAATGAGAAGTAGCTAATTAATCATTTATCACATATGAATAAGACTAATAATTCTGGTTGTTCGCATTCATGTATGAAAATAACCAGAACATTTTTTGTTGTTCGTTTATGAGTGTGAAAAATAAATATAAAATTTTAGTTTTCTCATTTATGAAAAATATCATGAATGTTGATTTTTGAATGTTTATAAATGAAAAATTCTGAACCCGTGTTCACAAACATAAAAACATAACCGTATTATTTTAACTTCAATGCCTACCGTATATCCGCCTGCCCGTATGTCACATCCCTCTATGTTTGCAACTTTAATTAAATTTTAGCAAAAAATTTAGTAGCTTTAGTAGCTAAAACAGTAACTGCTTATAAGGTGTTTCGAAAGTGGCATAATATTCATAAAAATTTTGATAGTTTTTTAACTGTGATAGGCACGCATGTGAAATTTTTATGCTGTCAGTAAAACTAGATGTGCTGTTCTACTAAGTAAAAAATTCTACTAAATGAAAAATTTTAAATAAAAGGGTGTGCCAATAGTGGCGAGATTTGACTTATTTAGCCTTATATTTTAAATGTAAAAACTAAACATTTTAATTAAGTGTTAAGTATGCACGTTGTAGAAAAAAGTAATAAAAATTAAAATCAAGGGTGTTCCTGTAGCAACTTAATTTGTATATATTTATATGGATTTAGTTTGGAACTGTAATAGGCAAACGTTTAGAATTTACATAGAATATGTATAAAAATTCGTTTTTAAAAATAAGTTTGAATAATAAAATTAAAAGCTGTTTCCATAGAGATCATACTGTTGACCATTATAGGCATACGCTTGACATTTGCACAGAGTGTGTATTGTCGTGTCTCCTACAGGAATAAATTAAAAAAAAATTAAAACAAACTTTAATGAAGAGTGTCCCGATAGTAATGTAATTTTTATATATCGCCTTATTTCTATATCAAAGTAGGCTGAGACTATAAACTGATACACAGCAGGTATGTCCGCTATGATAAGTTGAAAAATATTATTCGTAACTGAGTCCAACTTGCACTTGGTGGATTTATTTTTAATTACTTTTCACAATCGCCTAATAATTTTAACTAGAAAATCCGATTTTTTCTTTTTTGTCGTTTTAGCGATTTATAAAACAAAAATGTTCTTAGGAGTTTTTAGACATGCTTAATCGTTTTATAATTTTTCGTAAAAGTATAAAAATAGCCTGCAGTGTTACTCGAAAAAAATGCTTTCGCAACACAGTGCATAAACCATACAACTACAAAGGATTTTCTTTTTAAATAGTATACGCCTCTGATTATACCGGTATCCTACCTCCCGGGGAAACATTTATCAGTCTTTATGGATTACTCAACCATCTAGACTTGTGCTGCTAAGGGAGCTCAGTCCCCTGAAGGCAAGCAGAGTGTCAACTCGAAGCGCACGTTATTTCCACGGAAATCAGTAAGCCCCAGAGTTCCGCTAATTGTCTCTTTAGCCTTTTAGCTGTTCTCTGACTAATTATTGAAGTTGGCCTTTCGGGAGTATCGTGGTAAATTTGATTTAGTGGGCCAGGATCATCTCGCCTTTAATAACACCAACGGGAAAATGATCCCGATCCAGTGAGCACGCTAGTCATGTGTTCTGGACCAGGAGTTGAATAGTCTCCAGCTCTTCAGCAAGGAGTAGTAGTTTGCAACCCTGTTTTAGAACCGCTGAAATTGCAACTAGGAATGACCTGTTGCTAGAATTAGTCCTCGGCGTCCTATGGCGTGAATGACGTTGCTTTTCATTCCCAGTGATTTTACCACCATCTGGTTAGGGCTTACGGCCAGGTGCAGATGTAAATCTTATCACGAAATGTACTGGTTTCACTGTTACGTTCGGAACGCACATATATTTTAATAGTGAGGTTCGGCTAAAAAGAACTTTGAACTCAATATTTTTGAGTTTCTATTTTACTATTTTGTATTAAACTACGAGTTTTCCCGTTTAAATATAGATGAGGTACGTTTGTCAAACATAGTTAATAACAAGTTCAGGGTAGAGATCTATCCGTGTTATATTTTTAGTACTGCTTATGATATTCTAAAAAAATGCTGTTATTCGCTTGATAACAGAAGAAATAGAGGTCTATCCGTGTTATATTTTTAGTACTATTTCTGATATTCTAAAACAATGCTGTTATTCGTTTGATAACAGAAGCGAGTAATCATGGTCACAAGTTTTTCTAAAGGCAGGTTTAATTAATAAACTAATCATCATTTCATTAATACTTGTAGATACGTTGCGATAATAACAGCCCTTATTATTAAATTAAAGAAATGTAATGTGAACTCATCATTGATGATTCACTCAGATAACCTAAAATATTATTAAACATTTTCCGATGTAGAGTTGAGTTGAGTTGAATAAATAAGGAAATGATTTTTGGAACTAAAAGATTTCCACCGATACACAGTTGAGCTTCTCAATTCATTTCAGTGACAATATTTATTCTTTACATCAATTTATTTTTATTTATATTTATTTTTATATAATTATGAAATTTGGTTTGTAATTGAATAATTTATGAAGCAATTAATTAATTAACATTTTGATGTGATTTGTTATTTTTTCTCCTAACTCACAACATGTCATTCTGATGTTGAAAAGTTTTGAATATAGAAAATAACAAGTGGAAAATAAATCATTTTTTTTTAATTTTTTTTAATAATAACAAAAAACTGAAAACAAATCATAATTCCTGTTTCTATTGTGTATTTTTTATATTTATTTTATCATGTTAAATAACAATAACAATGTTATGCTTTCATTAAATGTTGTAAAATGTTGTAAAATAAAACAGAAAACAAATTGTGTTTTCAGATTTAAAGAAATTAAAAAAAGAGAAATAATTTGTAATAATAATAGCAGTAATATTTTTTTTATGTTATTATGTTATAGTAATTTAAAGAAGAAACTTACAAAAAAAAGAAAAATACAAACTAAAAACATACAACAATCAGGAATAAAAAACACTAACTTGTTAAAAATTATTTTTTATTGTTCTGATTTTTTTTAACTAAAAGTGAGTAAAAATTTATTTTCTATTTTTGAATTTAAAAAAGATTCTACAATTTAACAGTTTCTTGTAGCTTTTAAAGGAACTTGTGTTGAAGTATCCCATTTTGTTTTATTATAGAAACAACAAATAAGAATATAATTTTCTTTTTAAGAAGTTTGAAGCTAAATTTCTACTTTCTTTATTGATTATCAGATTACCAATAGCTTTACCCCATTTCAGAAAAATAATATAGAGCATCAGCTTTTGCAGATCAAATCGTTGATATAAGCGATTTGCTTAGATATAATAATTGGTATTTTTTATAGAGGTATAGAACTTTGAAATGGAATAAAACAAAGATTCTTTTTTGAATTTAAATGAAAGTCGAAAGACAATCTTCTGGTATTATAAATGTGCTGTCCCGGGGGGAAAGAAAACTCAATAGTTCATTAGTTTGTGGTTTATAATGTTTAATTCAATTTATTTCAATTTTTATTTATTAATTCCTTTAAATTTTTACACAAATATTTCTTTAACTAAAGTACATAAACTCTACGTTTACAATATCCAAAGTTCTGTTTCCACACACACGCGACTTGCACTCTAGACGGTCATACAAACTCTGTTTCTACTTACGTCGTGTTGCCTAAGTCGATGTACAGTCGTTAAACTTTAATGTCGCTCTCTCTCTCTCTGTCTCTGTTTGCATGTTCATTAATTATGTCTCCGTTTATCCTCGTCCGTTTAACCCTATATTGCCTATGTTGTCCCTTATGTCCGTTCCTACATAAATGAGTATGATTTTTGGCATATGACCGGCACTGGTGGCTCAGATGTGGAGGATTAGTTTTCGACCATATCGACAATAACGCAGACAAAATGTTCCTCGAATAGTTTTGTTTCGGTCTTGTCGGCGTAGATTAATGACTTCACATATCCCCGCAAAAAATAGTCTAGCGGCGTTTAATCGCACTATATTGGAGGTCAATTCACGGGTCCGAAACGTAAAACAATGCGGTTACCACACACTTCCTTCAATAAATAATTTCTGGCACGATATGTGTGACATGTTGTGCCGTGTTGTTGAAACCACAGCTCCTGCACATAATGGCTCTATAGCGATTATCATTGACTATTAGGTTCTAACCAGTATTGATTTTAAAGAAGTACGAACCAATAATTCTATCATTTTACAGAGCACAGCAAACAATCAGTTTTTCTTGATGCAACGTTGTCTCAACATTCACTTAAGGAAACTTATTACTCCAAATACGACAGTTTTAACATTTAACAAAAGTGAGCTTCATTATTAAACAAAATTTGCTTTCGAAAATCGAAATCAACGGCAATATTGTTTTGCACCCAATTTTTACAGAATTTGGAAGCGTTGTTCATTTTTAAATGCCAAACCAAACTAAACATTAGTCAATTGATAGCTGACAAAATGGCTGCAGTTAAAACAGTGTTGTCAGCTTAAAGTTCTATACCTCTATGAAAACACCCTGTAATTATACCTTGCTTGTCCTTTATTTTTTTATGCTGTCAACATGCGGTTTATTTATGTTTTTTTTTTTGTTTTTCTTTCTGCAAAACAAGAAAGATTTTTTTTTATTTCAACAAAAGTGAACTTTATCGCTAAAATTTTAAACAATTTGGAAGCGTTTTTTAAGCGCCAGCCTATTCATATTGAAATGCCAAGCTAAACTAAACATAAACCAGATAAAAAAGTGGGCGCCAGTGTTGTCAACTTATAGTAGGCAAGCGATACTTAATG
Source organism: Trichopoda pennipes (assembly GCA_030448955.1). Taxonomy (NCBI): domain Eukaryota; kingdom Metazoa; phylum Arthropoda; class Insecta; order Diptera; family Tachinidae; genus Trichopoda; species Trichopoda pennipes. The sequence continues at coordinate 4,073,206 of JASKUP010000023.1, forward strand.
CTTGCTTGTCCATCATATTTTAATGCTGCCAACGTGCGTTTCTTTTTTGTATGTTAACTTTTTTAAGGTTTTAGTCAAATTACACAAATTTTTGTATTGGAAGATAGACTGAAGAAGGCCACATCCCTGCCTAGAAACGTTTCAAAAATTGTTTTCAAACTTCTTTGAATCTTCAATTGAGCTAACAATAAGTGTATGATTCTTAAATCTAACTATTTTACTTTTTAAGACCAAGCAGTTTTAGCCAAAATCTAGTGTTGCATAGTTGTTACTAATATTTTTTACAGTTTTTGAATGCTCGCCCAAGGAATCGATATCTCTTCATTTCTTAGTCGTTTATAACTACGGTCGTTTAAGATGTTGTGAGCTAGTGGGTTTGGATATATTTCTAACTTTGCTTAAACGCTGTCTCATCAGCAAATGTCCATGTGTAGACGAAAACACTATCTGACATGTCAAACACTTACAGCAAATACCCCCTTGAGGGACGCCGGCATCAATTTTTTGGGGGCAATCTCAGGAAATCCCCTTTTTTATATGAATATAAATTCATATAAAAAAATAGCTCTCTAACAGATTGTACAGGTTTTTGAGAATATTTGGCTTAAGCCTTGATCCCATATTCTATCAAAGGCTTGATAAACGTCGATGAAATTTCAAATTGTATCATCAAAATAAATTTATGAACAAACAATTTTTATATTCCTAAAAGCTCAAATAGTTATTTATTTTTTTAAATTATTTTAACTAACAAATACTTTTACTTAAAAACTGTTGTTCTTTTGGCTTACATTTTTAATTCAATTCTGCTGCTTACAACTATTAAAATTCGCTAATAAATTGCAAAGCATATTTTGAGGATGAATTGAGTGTTGCTTTTATACAACAAAATTAGTGAAAATGTATGCATTTGATGATTAATGATTGTAGTTCTTAAAAGTTGACAAATTTAAAATATTTTTAAGAGAGACTGGTATCAAATTGTATATTTTTGGTCCTGCATAACGAATTATTTGTTTTGTAAGTTCTGAACGACACCTTATAAAACTGAGTTGTCCAGACTGCCTTGTTATTCTTAAAGCTGCCGACATGTTGTTCACAAACTGGATAGTATTAGAACCAACATTTCTTCAACATTTTAAACATTTGTATTAACAATAGAGTCCTCTTACCGGAAGAACAGACTTTACATAATTTTTATAGGAATCCAATGTTCTACACCGCAATGGAAGACTTAATACAATTTTTAAAGATTTGCTATGTACAGCTTGAAGAGCTCAGCTTGTTCTGAATCCATAAATCATTGGTAAGTATGCAAGATGTGAATAAATTAAAGACAGATAAAGTATTAGTTTAGTATTAACAATTAACTTGTTCTTAAATTTCCGCAGAGTTCCAAGTTCACGTGATAATTTAGCCTTTACATGTGCATCATGATGATCCCATAAGAGATTATGATTAAAAAAATACTTTCCGCTTCATTTATTATTTGTTCCATCAATATGAAAATGCATTCTATCATCGTTTTATTAAAGCTAATTTATTAAATCTTAAGAACTCGTTAAGATTTAAACGAATAATTTTAATCGAATAAAATTTAATCGAATAAATTTTTACTATGTAAATACATTTTGGGAGAACTTCGACGTATCTAAAAGTCGATTAATCGATTGCTCAAAAATTATTTGATATGGCGATAATAAAATTTATTGTTGAAATTGAAAAGCTTCTTTATTTAATTGTAGATTTTTTCAGAGAAAAAGCTTATTTCAGTTTGATATTTTATTTTTCAAAATTGCGAAGAATAGTATTAGGGCATTTTAATTTTTGAATTAAGATGTGCGTGCTAAGCGAATATCGATGAACTAATAAAAATAAATAAAAAATTTCTGCTTTGTATCCATCAACCATTGCAAATATTGTCGAGAACATTCCCCACTGCTTGCTCCGGCCCATAACCCATTTTAAAACCATATTGTTGTGAGAACATGATATTGTAAAAAAGTAAACGAAACTGCCTACTCTGCAGTTTACAAACTGAAATCTTATACACACAAGACAACAACAATATGCTTACAAGAAATTCTATCTAATAAGATAAACAACAGAAACAAAAATAACTAACATAGAACAAAAAAAAAACACACAGCCAAGCAGGCGCCTAAACTGAATGATAATAAAAACAACAACATAGGGTAATGTTAAAGTAGAATATTCTTAAGTGCGCAAGAGCCACTTAAAACAATTATATAACACCACTTGCTGGAAAAATGAATTAACTCAAGTTGAGTCATCAGTGAGTAAGAGCAATGAAGTTATCATTGTGTTTATTTTGTGTGTATTGAAAGTATGTAAATCACTTAACTTAATTCAAAACTCTAAAGTAGTGTGTTATTATTTTCGAATAAAAGAATTCAAAATAGCAAAACGTTTGTTTATTAAAAGGAATAAATGTAGCTATATTATTATCTAGCAAATAACTGAAAATTTAATCAAATATTATATTCTCAAGCATCTTGCTGACAATGCATAAAATAGAAATGGGTCTTAAATCATGTATTCTCTTTGTACCGGGATACTTTGAAATTGTAATTATTTTATGTATTTTTAAGACAGGGTAATTATTTTCTCTAACAGCAATCTAATACAACTTCTTTTCGCACCAATAACATTTTCGAAATAATATTGATATTGCGTGGGCTTTTATTTGCTTTTAAGTTATTTAAAGCAACATCAACGTGACTGCCTTCAATTTCATTTATACCAAAACAAGTGGGAACGCGGTAGTTTTCCAAACATGTTAAGTTTGTTTCAATATTCACTGGAATATTAGCTCGCTTTTAACACATAAAAATATGTATTAAAAGCCGTGACTTTCTTATAATCCGATGATATTTATACATTTTGATTACTTAATAAATTCTTAGGAGATTTTGCCTTTTTAACAAGTTGCTTGTTTATGAATTGCCAAGTTTTTCTTGCATTTCAATAAATTATGTTGTAGTTTCTGGGTAAAAGAATTAATTCAAGTTGACTCATCAGTGAGTACAGACAACAAAGTTACCAACGTGTTTGTTTTGTGTGTATTGAATTTAAATAAATCATTTAACTTAATTTAAAACTCTAAAGTACTGTGTTATTCATTAAGTTATAATTACAAACTTTAATCACTTCACATATTCTCTTAAGATGTTCTTGTATTGTTTGCTTTCAGCAATTTATTTTTATGTTATTAAAGAATTCAGCTATTCACAAATACACGGACTAATTTTATTTCTGATGTTCATATATTTTGTAGTTGTATAGTAACTATTTAATAATGCTACTGCTTAAGTATTCACGAAGTTCTCACTAAATGAAAATTTTTAATCTGCAATTATTTTTACCAAAATGCTGATTTTCAGGAAGCTGTGTTAACTGAAGCTCTTAAAGTCTAATAACTTGAAAAAGCTGGTTTATATTTTTATTATTTTTTTAAATGATAGTTTTAAACTATTAAACTACTAATAACTAATATTTTTAAAAATACATACCGTAAGTCATAGTTATTTAAAATCAGTTATTAATGAGTCATAATAGAGCTTATAACAGTTTATTAACTACATTAACATTATTATTGAACTACAATTAAACTATTGTTTACCATTCGTTTTATTCAATCTATAGCAAAAAAATATATGTAAGCAAATGTTTTCTCTTTTAGTTGTTAATTAGCATATAATTTGAACTTTTATTGAGTCAATATTCTGTTTTATGCCTCAATTTATTTTACTGTTCACACATACAAAAATTGAGTTTGCTCAATAACTATTTGACAGGTGAACAACAACATTGTTTTTATATTAGTTGCGAAAATTTGTGTTTTTTTGTGAAAATTGTTGCTTGAAACTTGTAAATAAATATAAATAACTGCAAAAATGGAATCAAATGCTATGTTAAAGAAGTTGTAGTTGGTGCTATCAACTTTGGATTCAAAAGTGGCTTTCTTTAAAAAGCGAAAGCAAAAGAATCTCCTGATTCTGCAAAGCTTAAGTAAACAACAGCTACTGCTTTTTCTTGCAATACAAGAAAACTCAAATCGAAGTTTGTTATGGAAGTTGGTAATAGCCTTTTTACACTGAGCCACATCTGCGTGAAACGCATGAGAGATGTTGACGGTGTGAAACAGTCGTTTACATTGTTGACATCTAACATCTAACATCAATCAAAAATGACATTTCAGTATTCAACAAATTAAAAAAGCACGCAAAATTATTAAGAAAAAATAAGAAATAAATAAAAAATGGATTTAGAAAAAACTTTAATTATTGGATTAAATACTGTTTTGCAAAATCAAAACGAATTGTTAATGCAGCTGTTGCCAATTATAGATGCTATACTGGAGGAAGATAATGAAGAGGAATTGGTTCACACTACTATGTCTTTGCCTAGAAGAGTTTGGATGTTTGTAAGATAGTTATGAAAGACAGTTTGTAAGGTATTTAAAATAATTGGAATTTTTTTAAGAACCGCTACGGCAACTTTTGGGAGAAAGATGTCCCGGATAATGATGCTAAATTCTTCAAAGAAAGTTTTCGAGTTGGCCAAGAACCTTTTTCTTTATTAGTTGAAAAACTAGGACAATTGAGAAAACAGCACACAAATTTTAGGGAAGCTATATGTTTGGAAAAGCGGATAGCAATAGCTTTATACACCCTTGGATCCTCAGGCGAATACAGAACTATTGGAAGACTTTTTGGTGTTTCAACAAGTAGTGTTTGCAATATATTGCATGAATTTTGCATAGCTGTTATTGAAGAGCTTTCTGAATAGTATCTTAATCCGAAATTCCTTACAGAATCAAAAATTGAAGAGTGCATAAAAGGTTTTGAAGAAATAGGTTTCCCACAATGTTTGGGTGCGATTGGTAAGCAGATATATAATTTTTATATACATAAGTAACTAATTTTTGAAAGCTTTAAAAGATGGGTGCCACATTGAAGTTAAACCATCAGCAGCAGAAGCTGTGGACCATTATAATTATAAGGGTTGGTACTCTGTGGTATTATTCGCATTGGTTGATTTCCGGTAATATTTCCTAAAACTGTTACCTTTAAACACTTATAACTATGTTCTTATTATTTTCTTAGTTATAGATTTTTATATGTGAATGTAGGTTGTCCTGGACGATGCAACGATTCCCAAATTTATAGCAAATCTCAATTAAGCACTATGTTGGCATCATCAAACTTGCTAAAAGAAAAAAAGAAACAAATTTGCGAAACACAGGTTCCAGTTGTGGTTATTGGGAATTCAGCTTTTAAATTTTCACCTACCCTAATGAAACCGTACCCATTTTCAACTACAGCTTCTTTGGAACAACAAACATTTAATTATAATTTGTCCAAAGCCAGGCGTGTAGTGGAAAATGCTTTTGGTCACTTGAAGGCAAGGTTCAGGCGTATTAGCAAGGGCCTAGACAATCAACAAAAGTTTAATAGCAGAATTATTATGTGCTATTGTATTTTACACAATTTTTTAAATCAACACAACTGCGAAATAAATGAAACCTGGACACTTAATCAAAATTCTTCTCTACAGCAACCAGAAAGCATTAATATATCTGCTGATAACTACGTACCAGCAGAAAACATCAGAAGAGCTATCAGCAAATTTTTGTGCGAAAGGGTTTCTTCTTCAATATAAATAAAAACAACAACTTTTAATTAATTCAATAATTTATTGTATTTTCTATTTCTTTTCTTTCAAAATTTCTAAAAGCTGGAATTGAAAGCTCGCATTTTGAGCTGAAATAGCGTCCAGCCTTTTCACTATTTCTTCCAGCTGGACCGTCCTCTGTTGCTGGTGCTCTCTTTGCATTTCCATGCGCTCTTGAGCCAGCCGCACAAGCTCCGAATTTGTGTCCCTCTTCGTTTTTCTTTTCTTCGGATGCTGGTACTCCTCATCACAGTAACTACTGCATGAAGCATTGGGGTCCAATTCGCTTGACAGAGTTGAAATGTCTAAAAAAAGCATTTACATACATATGTACATATATATTTCAACCATTAAACTGTAAATTTATTAATTTTAACTTACTTGTGCTTTCATGCATTAATGCCTCAATGTTGTGCACCTTGAAGGCCCCCAAAATACCATGCACTTTATTATAGTGCACCCAGGTCGATGGTGCACCGCCTGTTGGCCCAATTCTGCTCTTTTCCTGTCTGAGGAAATACAAAACAGTCAGAATTACTACAAGTAAACACAAAGCAATGATTTTACTTACTTGTATTTGCGGGTCAGGTTATCCACTTTCGTACGAATATCTGCCCAAGTGCCAGGAAATCCGATCTGCTGCATAGATGCAGCGATTTCCTGGTACACATGAGAATTTTTTCGGGAGCCCCTCAATTCTTCAATTTTCTCCTCCCACAAATCCAAAAGATTATTCTCATATTCGTGCGTTCACACGATTCGCTGGCTGGTGTTCTTTTTCACTTAAAAGTCAATAAATAAATGTTTAAAATGTAATATTAAAAAAATATATATAAAACAATAAAAAAAGGAACTTACATGTTGCGCTCATAATGGTAGAAATATTTTGTTTACTTTTTTCAAAACAATTGTCATTTTATCAGTGATGCCACATGAATAATTTGCCACTTTTTTAGTGATGACACTAAAATAATCGAAAGATATTGAAAGGAACGAAATGAAAAAGTATCATCTTGTAAAGATGATGTATTTCTTATGGTAAGATGTTAACATCTTATTAAATTGATGGTAGATGTTAGATGTGGCTCAGTGTAAAAAGGCTATAAGTGAGCAAGCAACAATTTTTCTAAAATCAATTACATTTTCCGTTTACAGAATCGGCACTCTACATTCTGGGAAGTGAATTGCAATTGTAACGGTGACCACTTTTTCAAGATGCATTTTCGCATGACCCGAGCCAGTTTCGACGTGCTGTGTGGCATGTTGAAACGCTTAAATAAAATGGACACAAAGTGGCGAAGTGCAATTACTCTTGAAAAGCGCATTGCCATTGCTTTATTTACTCTCAGTTCATCTGGCGAATACCGAGTGGTTTCTGAGCTGTTTGGCTTTAGCAAATCAACACTCTGCAAAATGTTGCTGGAATTTTGGGAGGAAGTATTGCAAGCATTGTCCACACAATACATTAAAAAATTGCCCCCCACGCAAGAAACTGTAAAAGAATGTTTTGAAGGATTCCGAAATCTTGGTTTTCCACCATGTGTAGGGGCTGTCGGTAAGTTTGAATTTTTTTTTAAAGCATGCACATAAGAATGTTGCTTAGTCAAAGTACATTGTATTCATAAAGAGAATTCGCAAAAGTTATTATAAATAGCAAAACTTATATTTTCAGATGGTTGTCATGTCGAAATAAAAACAAATGAACACGATGCCACTGACTTCTATAATTATAAGTGGTGGCATTCTATGGTACTTTTGGCTCTTGTGGATTACAGGTAAGAAATACTTATTCACATATGTATATTGTATTTGAATGCAGCTTGTCAATACTTCCATATTAACGTAGATACCGGTTTTTGTACATAAACATTGGTGCACCCGGACGCTGCAATGACTCCCAAATTTTCAATCATCATCTCGCTAAAAAAAAACATACTGCATGACAGCGAAATACTAAAAGGCAATATGAAGAAAATAAGTGGTATTCAAATGCCAGTTTGCATTTTGGGAGATTCCGCATTCAAATTTTCAACGACTCTAATGAAACCGTATCCCTTTTCAATTGCCTTGTCTTAAAAACAAAAGTTATTTAACTACCGGCTATCGAAATGTAGAAGAGTGGTGGAGAAAGCTTTTGGTCATTTAACAGCACGTTTCCGTCGTATTGGCAAGGGGATTGACAACAGAGTAGGGAACGCTCCACAAATTATTCGAGCTTGCTGCGTTTTGCATAACTTCCTCAATGAAAGAAATGATAGCTTAAAGGAAGTGTGGATAAAAAATCTACAAGATTCGGAGAGTTGCCGAGAAAGTCCATCATATAACGTTACGAGTGGTGATAACGCAGCAGCCCCTGAAACCATTAGACAAGCCCTATGTTCATATTTTAGTAAGTAGTAACAACATATTTTTATAACACATTTTAATTAAAAAATTATTATTTATTTTTATTTTAATTCTTCTTTTCAAAATAATTTGCAATTTTTACCAGAGCTTCAGCTTTTTTTCTTTCAATTTCTATTAACTCCTTGTCCGCCTCCTGGCTTATTTTTAAATAATTAGAAATTTCAGTAGAAACTTCATCAAATTTCTCTAAAATTGTTTGTTTCAAAACAATTCTTTTTTTTTTTTGAGGTTCGCTAGCTGATGTGAAGCTCGGCCCAGATGATGGAGAACACGGCGATAGAGGCGATGATGGGGCAGATAATGGTACAGCTGGCGGTGTGTTTGGTGACGAATTTGACTCTGTATAAGTAAAGTAAAAGATACCAATTAATGAGACATAATAATTAATGAGACATAATAATAACAGTTACCACTAATTAAAACAAACAACATTGGTGATATATTCTCATGTGGGTTGTAACTGCTCTGACTGATTTGAATGTCCATGAGTTTTCTACTAATTTGCATTTGAAATCACTTATTAAATATATTTTATTATTAAAACGAACAGTTAAATGATCAACTTTAAACTATTTAATTTATCTACATGTTTCCGATTTAAGCAATAAAAATACATTTTTTTGTTTTTTAGTAATTATTTTTGTTTTATTATATTTTGCTAACTGGTTTTTATTTTAATAAGAAATAAGTTTTAAATAATTATTTCTATATTATTATATTATAAAAAATAAATTGTTTTAACTAATTAACGCTAAACAATTAATGTTGTTTAAAGTTCAGAATTTATTCAGATTAAATATTTAGTTTATATTTTAAATGTTAAGATCAATTGTCTGCTTTAAGTTGCTTTGAAAATATGAACTTGTGCTCGAATTATCTGAATATGTTTATAATTGTTTATTTTTCTTGTACTTCATACATGCTTTATATGTTGCTTTTTTTTGTTTTTGTGTTGTTCTATTGGTTAAAAGTATATGTACTTCTTAGTATTTTTCTGCAAAATTAATTATTTGGCACTTAATAAAAATTTAAATTTTATATTAAATAAAATTTTTTATTCTGTCTATTTGCCTGTTGAAATGGTGGTTCTGAATAACACACTGAATAAACTTATTATATCAATCCGTTAATAAAGTAATCAATATTTATATAAAGAATAATCAGTAATTGAAACGAAAAAAAATGTAGGGTGTCCTCCCGGAAGGTATACTACTTTGTTTTGCCGCCATTTTGGTAAACATTAGTCTTGACAGTTCATTTTTAGCAACCGTGATATAGACATGTGACAAATTTATTATGAAAAAATATTCAACAAACCATTGTGTTTTGATCATTAAAACATTTTATCAAAATCAATCATCGATTACTGTGACGATGAGAAAGAAACGTGAAAATTTTGGGGGAAACAACATGCCAACAAAATGCACTTAATACCGTGTAGTGAATGATTTCGAAGAAAGAGGGTTTGTAGGTGCTTCTGCTCAAGAAAGGGTTCAAAACAATCCATCAACCTAAATTCGACCCCAAAGAACAACTTTGGCCATAATTTTGCACAAGGATTTGCCTTTTTTTGCATATAAAATTCAGTGACGAGGCACATTTTCATTTGTATGGATATGTGAATAAACTGAATAGTCGGTTCTGGGGAATGGCAAACCCTCAAACTATTCAACAGTCACTTTTTCATCCATTAAAAGTGGACCTTACTTCTTTGAAAATTAACACGGCGTAACGGTAATTGTGAATGGGGAGCGATATCGTGATATGATTGATTAATACAGCCACAATTGCAATGGAATTACTGCGAGACCTCTTTTCACATCAAGTTTTTTTAAGAAATGGTGATGTTGAATGGCCTCCACGGTCAACTGATTTGACAGCTCCTGACTTCTTTTTGTGGTGATATCTGAAAAGTAAGGTTTATGCAAGCAAACTAGGGACACTTGAGCAACTCAAACTAAATATTCGTGATGAAATTTATGAAACGTGTGAGAAAGTAATGGCAAATGTGCTCAAAAGGGCACGCATTTGTGAGGTTAACAGAGGCGAACATTTATCTGATATTGTATTCTATACATAATTTCCGACATTAAATAAAACATTTATCAATATAAGATCCATTGTCTTTCATTTAATTAAAAATTATAAACAAACAAAGTAGTATACATTCCTGGCATAAATATTTTGTCCTTAAAAAAATATTTATAAAATATTAAAAAGGTCTATTATTTGCTATAACTATTGATAATACTTCACAAAATTTTTAGCAAAATAATGCCTGAAATCGACTGGTCAAGGAAGCTTTAAGTTCTTTTCGACAAGCTAAACATGCCTATTATATTTAAAAAAATTGTTTTGATCAACTACGAAGTAGACAAAAAATAATCATTAAACAAAAACTAAAATGAAATAGCAATAATTCGATTTATCTAAACTCTCTGAATATTCTTTTATTGTAAACTTTAGAGCAAAATTCTTCAAATACGATTCTGCCTAACTTCTCATTACTACTGCTTACTGTAAAAAATTGCGTTAATATAAAAAAATTCATTTTGTTGCACAGCGTAAATACAGTTTATTGCACGGCAAACTGAAATTTATGTAAAAAGAAATTAACATTATTCGAGTTTTAATTAATTATATCTAGTAAAGGCTGCAAAATGAATTCTCAAATCTTCCCTTGTTTATGTAAAATAATGAAATATTTTTTTGCTTTTTCCATATCTTAAAGTTATTAAAATACTCTTTTCTCTTTCTCTGTTAAATTTATTGCAACTCTAGATCTTCAAATGTAAGAGAAAAGGAATATAACAATTGTAATTATAAAATATGAAAAGTGTATAATGGAATTCATTTAATAATAATGTTCTCTTTTTTTTTTAAAAAGTATGAAATTCATTAAACAATAAAAATTAAGAAATGTGATGAATGTATACAGTTTGATTGAAAAAAAAACAAGCCTGCCGACTTCTGGTCGTCACAACAGGTATTAAGAGCATAACTGCATACAGTATTTATTGGTGACCCTTAAGGTCGTGTCAGATACGACTTTGTTGCTTTGCGTGACATTTGAAACTTTAAAGACAAAGCGTAAATCAAAAGGTGTATGTCACAATGAAAAATTTGACAGCACTCATAAATGTTTGTTTACATACAAAAAATGTACACATTTGAAATTGTAGAAGTGTTTCTTTTAATTAAATCATTGAAGTGATTTGGAATTGTACAAGTGTTTCGTTTAAGTAAAACATTGAAGTGATTTGGAATTTTAGAAGTGTCTGTTTTGTGTAAAAAAATTCAACTGATTTCGAATTGTAGCGCAAAGCATACAAAAAGTTGAATGTTGGTTAACTTTTCGCTTTGCTTTGCATCAAAAGTTGTTTATGTGGCACCTTTCATGTAACTACGTGCATTTTAACTAAAATGTCAAAGCGAAACTCTGAAGCAAAGCAAAGCAAAAGTTGTATCTGACACGGCCTTTAAAGGCAGGTATTCAGATTAAACAATATCAGTCCTTAATTTAAAACAGAATTTCCGAGGACGTCAATCCAATTATTGTTAGCAACAGTTTGAGTGGAGGCAACCTGGACAAAGAGTTTAAAAAATGCTTATAATTGAAGAAGATTGTTAACTTCATTTCTAAAATAGGGCACAAGAGTTTGATGGATTGGAAAATATTTTTAAATTTCTGTGTTTTCGAGTTGTAATTTAACAAAATCAATAAATTTTTTCACTAACCCAATATATATTTTTGTTTGTTTGTTGAGTGGCATTGATAAGGCATTTTTGTTAATATTTTTATATTAAAATAGTTAAAAGTAAACAGCCATAAAAATCTATTTTTAAAAGAATTTTTAGCTACACACCTCTGCCCTCATTGAGATACGTGTATTTTGATCTTTAAATATTTATTTAGGTGATTTCACTTTTCGTATTTCTATCAAAAACTGTAAGAACACTCGCATGATTTTTATACAAAAAAAACGAAATAAAGAAAATTCCCCTTTTGGGGAATCTAGCACGCAGTGAAAGTTGAATAAAATTTAAATAAACAAAATTAAAAGTTCTTAAGCTGTTAGCTCAGTTGGCGAATGTGAATTTATTAATGATATCTGTGATATCTTAGTTTTATAACATATTTTTCTATTCGGTATGGAACTATGTTTTTTATAACACAAACCGAAACAGTTATAATTAACGAGGTAAAGGCAGTCATTTCGACCATACGTGAAAAAAATATGCAATAAATTGATTTCTATTAAAAACTTGGTTCAAGTGCAAAATTTGTTTTGTTATTATTATCAATATTGATATTTTGGTGAACAAATATGATTTCGTTGCACTGCGCTTTTTTGAAAACGCAAGTAAAAAGACTTTAAAAAGCTTTACAAATAATTCAAGGTTGAAATACTCGTGCAGACAAACAGCTATCAAATTTATTATTATTAAAGGTGTCCACGTAAAACTATGAAATATTGAATATATCATTATAATGTCTATCACATATAACATATGCAGGCAAACGCATGTAAAGGTATAGTAATACCACCAAAAAAAACATATTGCACTTAAATACAGTTAAACGCTGTCATCGTCATCGCCATTTTCAATGAAGCCATGAACTAAATGCAGACATAAAGAGTTTTTTTGGACAAAATAAACAAACATATTGCACAATTTCTGTTTAATATTTAAAAAAAATCAACCTTAAAGTTATTCAATTGGACACAACAATAACTTTTTTAAGTTTGTAAATTTGCTTACAATTACATGTTCAGCATTCTAATTTACTGGAAAGGAAATATTTATGATTGCACACTGAGTTTTAAATATAAATATATTTTTTATTTATTTCTAATGTATTGAAATTTCTAGATTGACTCCATTATTACGAAACTGTTTTTAGAACAAAAAAAGGTTTGTTGCTTAATTCTTTTATATTATACAAAATGAGAGCAGACAACAAAAGCAAGTGTCTTGCTTAAGTCTTTCAAAATTAAGGGAAACATTAATAGACATTTTTAATATAATTAATGACGTGCCTAATTTTTCAATTAAATAAAATAAGTTATAACTTAAAATCTTAAATATTTGGCTATTTTATGGTTAAGAATTTTTTTTTAATTTTTATAATCAACAGTAAATGGAATCTTTAAATAATATTTATTTTTTAAAGTTGTTAAATTTAAAAGTGTAACTAGTTTACTTGTTACTTGTTCTAATTTGTGTTTATTGTGTAATTATTTAAAACCCATATTTTTCTCCATTTACATGTCATTGATTCATTAGTAATTTTAATATTTATACTAAGTTGTATTTAATATATATATATCGTATTTTTCTTGTTACTAACAGTAGTGTCAATATTGCTACTTTAACTTTAGTTATTTGTTCATCTACCTCAACAGGCAGTATTATATATGTAGGCAATTTAGTTAGGTGTAAACAACTAAATAAATATTTAGCTAAATAAATAAATAAAATAAATTACTCATGAATATGTAGCACAAAAAAAATCTATATCCGTAAAATACATTTTGTTACGAAAATAACATTTAACACCCTAAACATAATAACAAAGTTAAAAGCGAATGCCAATTGCTTGTAGTAAATATGGGTGAATATATACAAAAGTTCTTGCACCTAACAAACGTTTTATTTAATCGACTCTAAATAAAATTTTTAATTAATTTTATAAACTATTTAAGACGGCAAATAAATCTAAATAAATAAATAAAATGTAATCAACTGTGCTTTTCTGCCACTAACATATGTATGTAGAGTAGCTGTGTTAGCTACATTGTCAAAGCTAACTTTGTTTTACTTAACAGAAGATCCCAAGCATAAATCCCAATAGTATTAAGAAAAAAAATCAAAAGTAGTATTAGCATATTTACGCATATCAAATAAGATGCCACATATTTTCATTTTTAAACAATTTAGACGTTTTAATGGGTCAATTAATAGCAATTAGAGTTGTGAGTGGTATGGCAATGTGAAAAAAAATACTAAGCAAAGAAGTTGTGGGTGTATAAAAGTGATTGATTTTAACAGAGTTGTTATCATAATTAAACAGTAGTGAAAAAATTAAATAGTATCAAAAAAATATATTTAGTTTTAAAATTAACAGAACCGAGTAGGAAAATAAAAAGCGTCATAATATAGCCGTTAATTATAAATTACTTTTAAAAGGTCATTAAATAGAAGCAGCATCAAAAATACCCGGAGTTTTGATTTAATACCAAAATTAATTGAATACGCCAGTATATTATAATGACAGCCAAAAACTTAAACTGACTATAGCGTAAAAAAAGAAAATCATCTACCAAACATCCATGGAGCGTTAGCTGGAAAGTAATGTAATGATATAACAGCAAATGGAAATCGTCACTTAGTTGGTTAATGAGGCTGGTTGGTAAACAGAAGAAATCGTTAGTTCAAATGCCCCTGGAAGCCGGAAATCTTAAATCAAATATTAGATAGCTTGAGTCCTACTAAATTCACAAAATAATGTGCCATAGTTAGCCGCGTAAATTTGAAAAAATAAATTTTTAATTGTCCTTGCAATCAAAACAGCCTTTTTGCTTGGAAGCTAACATATGTAACTTTGTATTACAGACAATATTGACCACTTAATTAAGTTTAAATTTTATGAGTCTTCTTATTATAAATTATAATGATATAGAATAAAACAATCTATTAATTGATATGAAATTTATTTTATTCGAAAGATAATCTTCTGACATTATAATTTAAATATAACTTTTGGCACATATCTACAGTGGCTGGTAGTCTAATCTCGTAGTAGAACTCTGGCGGTGCAATCTTTAAGGATTTTTTTCAATACTTGTGATAGTACGTCGGCAATAACGCGGCGACCTTTGTCCTGCAAGTAAACAATCACCGTATTAAATAGTCTAGCGGCCTTACATCGCACAATCTTGGAGGTCATGAGTATGAAACGTGAATCCATGCTGTTGCCAAACGTTTCCTTCAGTAAATTAATTTTGAGATAAGCAATATGGCATAGTACGCCATCTTGTTGAAGCCACAGCTCCTTCACATCATGGTTGTTTAATTGATGAACGAAAATTTCAGTAATCATAGCTGTACCGTGGTCACCATTGTCTGTACAGAACGTATACAGAACGGTTACAGTCTCGTTTTTAAACAAATACGGACCAATGATTTTACTAGCTTATAAAGCATATCAAACAGTCTATTTTTCTAAATGTAATGGTGTCTCATATATACTTGAGAATTACTATCACTCCAAATATGGCAGTTTTATTTATTGACGTATCCATTCAAACAAAAGAGAGCTTCATAGCTAAACGAAATTCGCTTATGAAAATTGGGATTAATGGCAACATTGTTTTGGACCATATTTGCGCAATTCGGAAACGTTCTTCAGGTGTAAATCTATTCATGTTAAAGTGGCAAACCGAAATAAACAACTTATGTGTTAAACTTCTATCAAAAACATCGTTTAAAAAAATTGTAGCTAAGAACGCAGTAGTATTCTTAATAGAAAATTATTGCATTATTTTTGAATGTAGGCAAATAGGATTATCTACGAAATTCTTTTTCAAGCTAGAATAAATATTATAATAAAGATTAGATGTGTTAATTAGTAATTAATATAGATGCATATTGATTGGGTGCACTATTATGCAAAAAGAATCAATATCAAACTAGAACGTGTAAAATATCTGTTACAAATTTTACAGTCCTGTTTCCATAATGAGTTATTAAAAACCAAAACTGCTATCACTTTCGTAGTTAAAATAAAAATAAATATTTATACATGTTTCATAATGAGCAATAAATTATAATAAATTATTTAAAATTTTTTATTTTCTATACATTTATTTAAACAGCATTTGAACTGTATGACACCTGCAGAGGTGTTTGTTTTTACTTTAGTATTTCTTTTTAATTTAATTATATAATGGCCATAGCCTGCTGTTGATGAAATTATTTACAGCAAGTAAAATACCATTATCGTTAACTCAAGTCTTAAATATATTTCCAACGATACTGGGCTTTTTTTGCATAATGGATCACATCAAAAGTACCTTTTAACAAAGCTGACTATTTATCGAACCCTCATTTAGAGGCATTTTGTCAATTACAAATTAATTTTGAATATTTTTGATTGATTTGGAAAGTTGCACAACTATTATTAGTAGATATAGAAAAAATTTTACTCGTTTATTCAAAAAAAGGCTGAATTCTATTTTTGATATTTACTTATTTTTTACATTTACGTATTTTTTATATAGACTTTAATAATTAAAATAAAAAATATTCGTCAATAAACAAATAGCAAAAAAATAAACAGTCAAAGTACACTGGAAAATTATTTTCATGCTTATAAAATAATTAGCTGCCTCAGATCTAACGTAATAGTAATTATTTTTCTCCAGAAGATTCTGTTTCAGTTGCAGTATGTACTGACAGCCGCTGTTATCTTCCAGATCATCTTTATCTTCATCATTGTTTAACCTGTATTCCTCTTTCTCCCCATAATACGCACTAATTGATTCATTAGTTTTTGATTGACGTTACAAGTTATAAACAAATCAAATTAGTTTTATTACTAAGATAATATATATGTCCACAAAAATCTATTCACTATCGCTACGATAAAAAACTACGAATTTAATTTTGAAATTGATCAGTTTTCGAAACAAAAACATTTTTGGACTATTTAGGCCTTACACTATTCATCGAGCATCGTTGTTGGTTTAAAACGGATAACTATTATAAATTAATTGCACTAAAGGTACCTAGTTTTGCAAATATTTAAAAATCTATAGTAAAAAGATTTATTTTAATTCATTAAGCTATTTAATTTTTAATACGCAATTCGCTAAAAGCTAATATCATTTATTATACAATTAAATTAAAATTAAATTAATGATAATGACATCTTAATATCTTGGTGAATTAATTTTACCGACAAGTATTAAAAAAAAGAAAAAAAAATAAATAAACAACAACCCCCTCTTTGCATGCATTATGGATCAAGTGCTGTTTAAATAAAACTAGACAATATAAAAAATCCAAAAATTTATTATTATTTACTACTCATTATGACACAATTATAAATATTTATTATTTCAGCTAGAAAAATACGAGAAGTAGCAGTTGTTTCCTAATAATTCTTTATGAAAAATGTAGCCATGATAATTTAAAAAAAAAATTCTTTAGATGTAAAAAGAATAGTTTTAAAATTAAAATAAAAATCTAAAATTCAAACGGGCTCTTAATATGAAACAAATAAAACATTAAAATTAAAATAAAACTGAAAATTAGCACAAAAACCGAATTTTATTACAATTGACAATACAATAATTACTTCATTAAGAAATATATGTTAAGTACCTTAATTAAAACTTAAATACTTACAAAATTCATCACTTATAGCTTTAATCAATTAAATATTTTGTAAAAAAAAAGAAATTCATTCGTAATAAATATGACAACAATATTTGTATGTAAAAAATGTTTTATAAAGGATATAGGTTGGCAACAAAACTTTTTTAAACTGGCTGCCATTTCTACAGCTATTAGGTGATTCATAATTAGTTTGGTTTGGTATTTTAACATATTCTTAAATTGTAATAAATTGGTCACAAAGCGAAATTTCTATGCTATAGAGCCATAATTACTGGCTTTTTCGGAGCTGTGGTTTTAACAACATATCACACAGCTCATGCCACAATTGAATAATTGATGGAAACGTTTGATAACCGCATAGTTTGATGTTTTGCATACGTATATTGGCTTCCAAGATACGTGATCAGATTTACATCTGCGCCTAGCAGTTAGCCTTAATCAGATGGTGGTCATACCACTGGGAATGAAAAGCAACGTCATTCACGCCCTAGGAAGCCGAAGAATAATTCCAGCAACAGATCTTTCCTAGTTGCAACTTTGATGATTCCAGAGCAGGGCTGCAAACCACCACTTCTTGCTGAAGATCTGGAGACCATCCAACTCCTGTCCAGAATACATGTCTAGCTTGCTCACTGGATCTGGATCATTCACCTGTGGGTGTTATTATTGGCGAGATGATCCTGGCCACCATATAAAACTGACCTGTCTGTTATGGGGCCGCGAAACCACAACCACCACGATACTCCCATATAGGGGCCAACCTCAATAATCACCCAGAGAACAGCTAAATGTCTAAAGAGACAAATAGTGGAACTCTGCGAGCTCACGGATTCCCGTGGAAATAACGTGAAGTTTCCAGTTGTGCCCCTGCTGACTTCAGGAGACTGGATTCCCTTATACCCCCAGTTGCACAGGTCTAGATAGTAAAAGTATTCTACAAAGACCGATAAATGTGCCCCCGGGGGGGAAGATACGTCCCATTAAACGTCGCTAGGCTATCCTGTGGTGATATATGAAGTCACTAGTATGCGATTGACCACTTGGAAGAAAATATTTGCCGATTTATTGCCGATATACGGCCAAAAATGATTGAATTAAACTTACATATTTGAGTACACTTCATACAGCCGTATTTAAATTATAGTACTAGAAGATTATATTTCGTATAAAGTAAATTTCTATCTTATATCTCTGCAAAAACACTTTTCACTTGACTTTAACGTAATTATTTTTTTTTCACTCTCTTTTAAATTACGCTTAGTTATTATAAATTATACGGGTCATTTTACATTTGTAATGAATTGATCCTTTTATCTTCATTTTGGGGTTTTTTTGCATTCATTTTCAAAAAGCTGATGCTTAGAAAAATCGCTGGTTTTGGAAAGCCCCCTCTATAAACAGACTACACAAAAAAAGTTTACTTTTTCTAATTGACTTGCTGATTATTCACTTAATTATATGAGAAGAAACAATGCAGATTCAGGATTCAGTTTTATTTATTTCATGGTAATGTTGCCAGTTAAATAAAATTGTAAATAAAATAAAAAGCAAAAAATATAATATTTTTTTAAATTAGAAAATATGAGATATGCGTTAAAATTAGTTTTGTTTTATACTCCAGTGTTACCATATTTCTGCTACAATTGTCAAATTACAATTACATAGTTAGTTGAATGTAAAATTTGTTATTAATGATCAATTAAATAGCAGCGATCATTTGCACTTTTTTATTTTTTTTTGTGTCATGTTATTGTTGGTGTTATTATACATTTGAATAAAATTCTCCTTTGAAGCAAATGGTTAATGTGGATTCGATTATTAATCCTTTTCGCTCATTGCGTTAGAAATTATAAGGACGAGAAAAATATACAAAAATATATAAAAGAAATTAAACCGAAGGAATTATGTTTTTATTAACAATAGTATGAACAAAAATAAGAGATGTTTACCGTTTAGATGTTTTATTAAGAAAGAATTTTTACGTTTAATCACAATACCACGACGGCTATCAGTCTTCAACAGTTTGTTCTATTCTCTGTCGTTTCACATGGCATTAGATTACAAAAAATTGTTACAATAACATATATGTTATAATAATATATATAATTATAATGTGCAAAAGGAAATAAAAATATAGAAATATAAATATAAAAAACATACAAATATCGTAACAAATACAATTTTATTTCACTATTTTTCGATTACATAATAGAAAATGAGGCAATAAAAAAATGGATTGAACTTCTTAAAGTTTCTTCCTATTAAGTATACGTAATTCACTAATGTCTTCAATAAGGTAGAAAATACACTTGGATACTTATGAAGTTTATGATAGTTCAGAATATTAACATTAATAAAACAAACACTAACACATGCTTTAGCAAAACGAGCAACACATTTAAAGCAATCAATAAGGGGCTTTTTTTCTTCTCAAACAAACAAAGAAATCTTCGTTATCAACTTTTATCTTAAATTAAATGGTCAATAACCCAAAGCTTGAAGCGAATAGAAGTATCACGTTGTGCAAACATAAGGTTTTCATCAAGAAGTTTGTTTTCTATACCAAAATAAAATGAAAATGTTGCGAAGAAAAAAGTTCGCTAATTATGAATAAAAAATTATATCTAGCAAATGTCCACCATGACCAGGCTGGCAGATGTTGACTCTTTCATCAAAGTTTTTAATCACTTTTTGACAAAATGGCGACCTCTTTTCGTTAATCAAATTACGAATTTTGAATTTTAATGCTGAAATTGATTTGATTGGCTCCGCGTAGACTCTTTCCTTAACAAAGCCCCATAAAAATTATCCAGCGGTGGAATATCACACGATCTGGTTGACCACTTAACTGCTGATTGTTGTTAAATTATACAATCAGGAAATTTAGTTACCAATAAATTTATTGCTTCATTAGTTGTGTAATATGTGGCGCCGTCCTGTAGATACCACATGTCAGTGATATCCACGTCGTTAATAATAGGCCAAAATTGAGTTACCATCTCGCAATAGCTTGATTCATTGACCCATATCATATTTTCAGCCTCATCGTCGAAAAAAACGGCCACATCAAACCTCCAGCCCACCTAGCAGACAATTCAGTGATATGTTGAACATATTAAGGCTTCTTAATAATCGCTCTAGGATTTTCAGAAAGCCAAATGCGGCAATTTTGCTTGTTATATACCCTGAAAAGTGAAAAAGAGCTTTATCTGAAAAAATGTTTTTTTCAGAAAAACCAATGGATTATTCCTAAATAAATTGAGCGAATCTACGGCGATGTCGTACATCGGCTCTAATTTCTACACCAGTTAAACCTTGTAGGGCTTCAAAATCATTACGTAAACTTTGCCATGTGGTAGCTTCGGATAACCCCAATTGTTTGGATCTGCTTCAACTCTGTTGCTCACGGCTGCGATGTTTTAAGTTGAACCACCCGGTCGAACACGCGTTGGTGTTCGCACATTTTGTATCAAGCCTGTTGACTCAAATTTAATAGCGGTCTCAGAAGGATGATTATATTGTCCGAAAATATCCCGAATTTTACGAAATGTTACTTTAACAGAACCTGTATTTCCATATTGAATTTTAATTATTTTAATGTGATTTTCGTGCGAAATTGAATTCGTTGTAACAATTGCCAGTACATCTACTATGAATACGTCAAAAAACTAAATATCAAAACTGTCACTTTTTTGAAAAACAAACTTCTTGTAGAAGAACCCGATACCTCAGAAAAATATGCGAAATATTAAATATAAATATCAAAACATATAAAAAATTATTTAAAATTTTAAAAGACCTTAAGTGGTCAATCGCTTTTTTCTAACAGGCTTTATAAACAACAACAACAAAAAGTGAATAAATGGGTGTTTTTTTATCTTTCAGCAATATTTTTTAGTGTTTACTAATTTTACAAAATAGAAATCAGCTAAAAAATTTAAATTATTTTCTCATCAGTTAAGATGACCTTAACAGTTAAATAAAAAAAAACAAATTTACCAGATTTTGATACACATTCGAACAAACTTTACTTAGAATGTTTTACTTCTTTGTTTTGTCTTGAGAAAGATTAATTTAAACTAAATATTGCAAAAATATGTTTAATTTATTTCTTTGACTAATTTATTATAAAAAAAGCAATAAAAGTATTTTAGCAAGAAGAGTGAATTAAAAACTAGTTTTTAGTTATGAAACTTTTACTGCTGCCTTTGTTTTTTTTGAGTGTTTTAATACAAGAGTATTGTGTTAAACAAATCAAGGACATTTCCTTATTGTAGATATTTTGTTATAAAATAAACTAGCTAATTATTTTATTACCCACAAAGAAACTAGAATTAAATTAAACTTAAGAAAAAAGTTATTTTAAAATTTTAATATAGCAAAAAACAAGAAAAATTAAACAAGGAATTTGTAGCGTTCTATTAGAAAATAATGAATTCTATATTTGTTAACTTCTTCTTATTACAATAAAATTAAATAAGTGAAATGCCTAAGCCAACTAATTAGCTTATTTCTTGGTAGTTAAAAGATTTTATGCATGAAGTGTATTTTTTAACGACTCTTGAATCATATGGCCGGTGCCATATTGTTCTAAAACAATAATTAAATTTTTTCCTTTTTTCAATTATAAATTAAATATTACTTTTTATTGTTGTAAACAAATGTTTTGACAAAGTATAAGTGTAGTGTTTACCTATTCAATGTGATTTTTTTAGAAATATAACAGGCGAGTTGCTCGTAATATGGCATTGCAATCAACCTAAAAATCTCTAGATAAAAAATGTAAATTAATTGAAAAATGAGCAGGAGGAATATTTATATTTAACCCAGTAATGTTATGGATTCTGCTTACAGAAAAATTATATTTCTAGGATAGTGTCATGGAAATAATAATAATTTAAAATCAATGTTCTTTATCTCCCATATTTTTTATCGTTTAAATACGCCAAAATTATTAAAAATTGATAGAACTGCTTGCGATATAAAAAATATTTTCTTAAAAGTGAGATGAGTATTTTTTTCAATCAATAAAAGTGTAATTTAAATTACATCCTTCTTTTTTATTACCTTGTTATCCTTTTTTTGTTTCATATTTTCTTTTGAAAAATAAATTCTTTTTCAATTTTATAAAAAAATGCTTTAAATTTCAAGCAAAATTGTTTTGGCTATCGTGGCACAATAATTCACCAAGTACGTAAAGTGCTACATATTTTTTAAGTGTAATTTAACACCTAATATCATGTTTAGACGGCAAAGTGAACCACTTGTTTCGCTCTTTGAACCACAATATCGAAACGTGGTGTTCACACGACTTTTTTCTGGTCTCGTTTTGACGTTTAATTATTGTAACTATTACATGCACACACATAAATATTTCGCAGAAATTTTAATTGCTTAAAATGGATAAAAAAAGGTAAGTTAGTTACTAAAAAATATATTTTATATATTTATTTTTAAATATTCTAAATATTTTAACTTTGCACGCATTCTGCGGCACATCCCAACACTTTTTATTATTTCCATTTTTATATGGATGTTTATTTTGAACTTTTTGTTTTGATAAGCAAATGATAATTGCTTTTAAAATTAAAGAAAACAGTATTTTATCGTGGTTCACAATAAGATTCAAAATGAACCTACAAGATTCACTCACTTATTTTTGTATGACGAACCACTTTGTTTCAACCTAGATTTGGTCTCGAACTGCGAATGGGAAAGTGAAACTCGATATTTGCTGCTCATATGAAAATAGTAAAAATCATTGAAGTTTAAAAACAAAAAAACTAACTGATGAACTGTTCTCACTTCATGAAGTATATTGCCTTTATGCATATGCTGCATTGAATATGTTGGTTATAAATAACAACTCTAACTCGCTTATTGCCAATCGTTAGATTTCTTTAAAAACAAGTTATACCGTTATTCGGTTGAATGTTTTCTCCGTCAAATAGCAACAGCAAAAATTATTGAACTGAACGCTAAAAAAAACACTTTTAATTAACAGAAACTTCTATTTTTGCCATTAACTAATTGTTCTTTCTTAAAAACAATATTGCACTTTTTATTTTTATATTAAATTTGCTGTTCTATATTTTATTGAAATTAACAGTTTATTTATTATAAAGGCCGGGGCAAGTAAATTGAAATACAAGTTTTCTTTTGAACGTTGTTATAATCAGTACGTTTTCGTCAACGCAAAGTACGAAAGTTGGGCAACTTTTGACGTGCGTTGAATAATTTGACAGCTATCATTTGTTTCTTCTCCTTCTATGTTTTGTTGTGTGTTAATAAAATAATTTTGATGCTAAAAAATAAAACACAATAAAATAAAATAAATTAATTAAATAATTAATTAATAATTATAGAAGCTATGCAAATGTATTTTTGCCTGTATGACAAAAGCAAGCAGGTATAAACTTTGAAAGGAAAAATCTTTGGCTGCTGTAGCCGCTGCAATAGGCTACACAATTTTTCTCACTGTCGTAGAGCCCATATTAAACGCTAATGAAAACAACTGATTAATGCCTCCATGGGCCAAGTACCTTTAAAAATGGAAAAAGTAATTGACTGAAAAATATAATAAAGCATAAGAAAAAGTCTGCACTTTGCAGTTATTAAAGATCTATTAGAGTTCTTAGTAAGATTTTCCTTCCTATCGAATACATCTTTTTCCATTCTTACAGTTTTCCTAAATTGTTGAGGATCTTTTAAAATTCACAAAAAATCCATTTTTATCTCGGTCTTAATAAAGCCGCCTGATCCAAAATGTTTGATCTCCATCCATTACATCAAGACACTCCCGAGTTTCATAAAGTAACAGTATAATTCAACACAACTCTACAATATCGTCTATTTCTATTTCAAATGCGGACCTTAACAAAAGCATGGGTCAAAAAATTACTCATTGTATCAACCTCATTTATCTTTACTCTATTTTCAGTTGAATACGTTAAAGCATAACGTATGACGGCCTTAACGATCAATAACTTCCTATTTTTATAGCACCTATTTACCTTTAAAGTCGGCCTTATTTTATGCAAAAAATTAAATTGTCTCATCTAGGGCAGGGAACGTAAATAAACAAAACGAAACGTTTGCCTTATTTAATAGTGCTCCTTAGCCTACCCCCCGGAGGCACATATATATGGTCTTTGGAGATAGCAACAACTTAAACCTGTGCAACTGGGGGAAAAAGGGAGCCCAGTCCCAGTGAAGTCAGCAGGGGTACAACTGAAAACTCCATTTTATTTCCACGGGAATCACTGACCCGCAGAGTTCCGTTATTTGTCTCTTTAGACACTTATCTGTTCTCTGGCTGATTATTGAGGTTGGCCCTTTATGGGAGTATCGTGGTGGTTGTGGTTTGCGGCCTCATATCAGTCTATGGTTCTATGGTGGCCGGGTTCATTTCACCTTTAATAACACCTACTTGGTGAAATGTTCCCAGATCCAGTGAGCTTGCTTGATATGTGTTCTGGACAGGAGTTGGAGTCTCCAACTCTTAAGCAAGTAGTGTTGATTTGCAGCCCTGCTCTGGAATCATCAAAGTTGCAACTTGAAAGTTCTGTTGAATAGAATTATAGCTTCGGCTTCCTAGGACAAACATGACGTTCCAAATTATGCAGTGGTTTGATCCACCATCTGATTAAGGCTTCATGGCCAGGCGCAGATGTAAATCTAATCACACAGTGCTCCTTAGCCTAACAGTTAATACATAACTCTGTTATTTTACTAGAATTTGTTACCAGTAAATGAGAAGAAAATGTTTTAGGGGAAGACGTTTCTTAAAGTTTACAGATTGATTTTTTCGATATATTATATAATTCATAAGTACTTGAAAATAAACACTTATTTCTTGTAATTATTTTCTCTTTTTCATTGCAGAAGTATTTGTGTTAGTTTTAATCATAAACAAAACAATTATAAAACTTTTGAAAAAGTTTACGTGTTTGAATCAAACATTTGCAAAACGTTTTCTTTACAATCATAAAATAAAATACACATAATGGAACTTTTTACGTACTTTTTTTAACTGCCAAAAAATTACATATGTAAAATGTCATATCTAATTGACCTACATTTGTACCTTTTTTTCTTAGAATGGAAAAAGCAAATGGGCGAAACATGGTGCCATTTAGGTAAGACGGACACGTCAAAAATTTATTTATGTACCAGCAAAGCTATTTGGGCAAATTAACTAATGAGCATTTTTTAAATGTCTATAGAAAAACCAATCAAACAATGAAGTTAAGTGATTTGCCAAGTAAAGTATCCAATTAGCACAAAAAAAATATACATAACATGAACCTAACTTTAAGAAGTCTTACAATACCCACCAACACATTTTACCTTTTCAATTAAATGTAAATAAAACTAATTCTTATCATAGATGGAATTTCAATATTCTGATTTTGTGAAAGCTTTATAGCGGAAACGTGACAAAAAAGAACAAATAAGATTTTATCAATACAAAATTAGCACTTAAAATATTTTTTTTAATTTATCTGTTAAGTAAAACTTTTTTACTTTTAGATTACTGCAAGATACGTTAAACTAAACAGATAAAAATTAAAATAGTATTTTAGTACCATTTACATTAACTGCGGAACGAATAAAAAATGGAAGTGAAATATTAGGGGTGTGACATAATTTTAACGCAGTTAATTTTAGTTTTTCAACCGCAGCAGACAGACTTATAAAATTTACGTAGAGTTTGTACAACAACATACAGGTCATAATTTTTACGAATTTTACCTTATCGTTATAGGAAAATACCTTCAATTTTTAATAACAAATAAGAAAATATTTAAGTTAAAAAATAAAAGTTTTTCGGTACATTATACAAATTAAATATATCGGATTCTAATTCGTGCTTAGCGATTGTTTTTTGGTTTTTGAACAATTTTTTTTTGAAAAAACTGTTTAACAGAAGAACACCTTGTCATTATACCCAGGCTAAATTTAAATGCTAAATTTTCTTTTAATTTATTATGGCAAATTTTATTTTTGCAACCCTATGGAATAATTAAGAAAATTATAACTGTAGATTTTATGATTGTTTAAAGAAACAAAAACTTCTGAAATGATCTTTAAATGTTTCAGCCTCATGCAACTTTAACCCAGTGCAATTCAGTCATTATCATTATTCGCTTATCATCATTCCACGCGTTAAAAATATTTTTTTTTTATATTTTCTTAACTAACTAACTAACTCACAAATTTCATAACATTTTCTTAAATACTAAAGTGACTTATCATTACTTCTTTCTAATTCTTACAACTAAGATGTATCTTATCAGTAACTTAACTTATATCAACATGTGCCTTTATACTAATTACTTTCTTACTTTCTTTTCTATCATCAACTTACAAAGAAAATATCTTTAACTTTTTATCTTAAACAAACAAGTATGCTTCTTACCGTCACTAAAAGAAAATATGTATGTTTATTTGTTACTTATTATCTAATTTATTCGATACGCATAAGTAGTCCTTAAGGCAGACCTTAATTCGCATGATTTAATGATTGTTAAGCGATATATAATTATAAATATACCATTCTTAACTAATTAATTTAGAAAAATACACTAGAAACTGTTAAGCAGCATGAAAAGTTTTCACTTTTTTGTTATTAAATAAATGTTTAATACATTAAGTCGCATCTAGGGATTTCCTTAAGTCATTCCCGAGTGTCATCTTTACTCCCAATATATTTGTTTTTTGGTTTTTTTTTTTGAAGAGAAGGAGCACTTCAAGCAACAATGCCTATTTAGTCACAACCGTGCTATATTCTTTAGGAAAGATATAGAGGAGAGATGAGGAAGGTAGTGAAAGTGGAAGGATGGTTACATAACCTTAATGCTCTTATTTTTTGTAGTGAAAACTACCACTTTTAGTTTGGTAGGCTAAGTACACTATCTACTAGCCTACCGGGGCAGCTTTCATTTTTATAAGGCCCATGTTATCGGAAATTAACTGTCGCACAGCATAGCGACCAGTGACCATGTCTTCATCACTGAGCAGCCCCACCGACAGTTAATTTTTATTTTTGTAGTGGTTATGGTATCATAATTTCCATTAGTTAACTATGATATGAAATTTTCTATTTCTGTTGCTCAATAGAGTTCATATCACAAAACTGCCATATAGGAACAATAAAAAGTATGCCACTTTCGGACATCGTTGAAAGTCTTGTTAGAACTATTGTAGCATGTTATCATTTAAAGTATAAGTTTGGGTAAGATTTTATGTGGCTATGCGCAACTGCAGTGTTCTTTTTTCTCTATACACATACTGAAACCGGTATGTTTACAAACCGAATTAGACGCGTGCGTGCTTTGGGTAAAAGCTATTATCATTTTTCAACTTAAGCAATCTACAAACTGTAAGCCTCCCACCCAATGTTACAATATTAAATTTTTTTTTTTGGAAAAAATAATTTCGTTGTATAAATTTTGCTTAACTCGACAGCTGTAACCTTTATGGTGCAATATTCTGCGCACTGCTTATACTGGCACTTTCGCAGCTAACCGGTACGAAGAAAATTCATAAAGTTTGTAGTTTCCTAAATTCTCTTGACAATGCTGGTTACGTTATTCGTCTTCTCTTAACCAAATTTTGTATTTCTGTACAGAATTTTATTTTGTGTGTACATCTCTAAATAACTTTTCATTCATCTTTATTTACATTTTTTTGGTTTCTGACCATTTTTTTTAAACTAAACATTGCAAGAGTTCTTAAAAAATTTATAAAATTAAATTTGCCAGCATTCAATCTTTCATACTAAAAAATAATTATATAATGGGTAATTTTTACAGAGGTATATAACTTTGAAATGAAACAAAACAAAAATGAATTTTTTGAATTGCCCTTAAATTTACTTTATTCGAAAGTAGATTTTCTGGTAATATAATTTAAATATGACATCTGGCTTATGACTGCTACGTCTGGCTCTGAGGGAGTCAGCCAACCAATTTTTTGTGACTTTTTACAACATTATTGGCCGTATATCGGCAATAACGTTGCGAATGTAATCTGTAATAAAGTCAATCCTTTTTCACTTATCGGCATTAAGGAGGGGATTTCACATCTACACAGATAATAGTCTAGCAGCGTTAAAACACACGATATTAAAGGCCAATTGATGGTTTCGAAACGCAAAACTCTGCCGTTAATAAACTTTTCCTTCAATTAACCAATTGTAGCACGAACTGTGTGACATGTTATGCCATTTAGTTGATGTACAGTTTCTGTACATCATGGTTGTTCAATTGATGAACGTAAAAGTCCGAAATCAAAGCTCTATAGTGGTCACAATTGTCTGTAACTTTCTGAGCAGCATCAGTTTTAAAGAAGTAAAGCCCAAGCCCAAGTCAGTTTTTCTAGATGTAGCAGTGTGTCAACATACACTTGAGGATTATCAATTTTCCAAAAATGGTAGTTTTGTTTATTGACGTGTACATTCAAACAAACGTGAGTGTTATACTCTTATGAAAACCGGAATCAACGGCAATCTTATTTTGAACGCAATTTGCACAGCGTTGTTCAGGCGCCAGTCCATTCATATTCAAATGCCAAACGCAACTAAAAATAGTTCATCTCATAGCTGAAAAAATTGCCGCCAAAAAAGTATTTCCATCTTTAACGTTTACATAAAAAACATCCGATATATATATACATCCGATATATATATATATATACATGCCAACGTACATACGATGTATGTAAATATATTCTATAGATGTATTTATTGAACTTTAGTGTAGATTGACTAACTAATTACCTGTACAGTCTCTCCTAAATCATACCAATCTCAAGTAAAGCTTAAACTTTTCTCTGAATGAAATATTGATGTTTTCTCATAATCTATTTTATAATCAAAAATAAGTGAGCAAATAATTTTTGGAATAAAATATCATGGAGTGTATGAATATTTTTATTCGACTCTGTTCCTATAATAAATAGGAAATTAGTTTTATTCTTAAGAGACATAAAAGATAAAAAAATATTCTTTGGCATAAGAAAGTATGAATTTAAACACGTGCTTCCATTTTTAATAATTGAAGCCAAAGAACGTAATGAAAGATAAACAAGAACCGAAAAGAGTTTAAATATTATTTTTAAATAAAAGCCGATAATGTGTACAAAAAAATGCGGAAAATATCTTTTATTGTTTTGAATGGATTTGAATGGCACGATCATTTAGAATATTCTTTATTATTGTTTGTTTTTATCTGTTAAAATATTAAAATGTTGAATTTAAAACAGTTTAAGAGATGTCAGATTACATCACCAAAAAAAAAAAAAGAAATAGTGATGATTAATGAACTTGATTTCTGTTTTTTTTTTAATAATGACAAACTTGACTCAAACCATTTTTAACAAGGAAAATAAAAATATAAATTTAATTAAATATGCATAACAAAAACTGCATTCACTTATTAAAAATATGGATAGTAAATTAAATGAAAAAGTATGATGTAAGAAATGCAACATTCAAAACCTTTTAACAAAGTAAAACACACGTACTTAAAATGTTAAGTTTATGCAGTTTGAAGAAAAAAAAAAGGTCTACAAGGAAAGTGATAGCGTTGACAGAGTCATAAACAGCGCTGTTTACAGCAACCACAAACGGGAACACATAATTAACTAAGTAACTGAAGAAAAAAAGAACCAATTTGGCAGCTTGCTACACACAAACCTGGTTCACTGACTGCTCCACTGACACACTTTGTTTTTTATTTTATTTTGTTTTATTTTATTTTTGCGCAGCAATAGTAAAATAATACTTTACAACAACTTGCACTTTCAAAGAGGGTAATTAAGTTGTTTTTCGCTTGCATTTTTTTAGTTTTTCTATGAAAGAAAATATTGAAAACTATTTTGTTTGATTATGTTGGCAATGCATTTCTTGGATTTGCAATGAAAATGAAGAGAAAAACACTATAAACAGCAGCAATAACAAGTTGCTAAAGTAAAATATTAAGGCCATTCAGAGGAAATTGTGATTGCGTATTGAATGTTTACTGCAAGAGAGCTTTATTTCAAAAATATTTGTAACATTTAAATTCTGTTTAAACATTTTGGAGGACAGTATACGTTTGAATATAAAGTCATATTTTTAAGAAGGTTTATCACCGAAGAAATTTTCAAGATGCTGAAGTCTTGCAGCAAAGAATGGATGTGCATTTCTGAATGAAAATAACTGGCACAGGTTCAAATTTATGAATCAGATATAAAACATAATCGACTATGTTTGTGCGAAGGTATTCTTAAGTAGCTTGGATTTCTTTTAAATAAATTAATACGAAAAATTGGTGACAAAAGCTTTACAATAATGAAAAGATCTATTTTTTGAAAAGTTCTTTTAATTAAAGGCCAGAAACGTTTGAGAAAGTCATCGAAAATTAGAGCTGCAGATAAGACCACAGCCGAGCTATCCTATGGCAGAAATCATATTTAAGTTATAATGCCGAAGAATTTACTTTCAAATGAAGTAATTTGCGAAATTTATCTTTCTTTAATTTTATTTCTATATCTCTATAAAAAATACCCTTTTGTATAAACAAAGATAAAATGTTCGGTGAATAATTTTAAAATAAGAGCACATTAAATGCTTCTAAGTATTTCCTCCTACACAAATAATAAGAAATACATTGAAAATTCCATTCAAATGGGATGAGGGGCGCCCCTAATAAACACTCAGGTGCTAATGCTTTCATTTATTTTATTTCAACAACACACAAATTATACAGAATTCTCACCAAAGAGTATATTTTCTTAGAGACGAAAAACCACTTGCCAAAAAATCTTAATCTATTGTAACGAAAGTATGATTTGAAATATTTTACATTAGAGCGGGCAAGCAGTCTATTATACTCTACACCAGTGATGGGCGAACTACGGCACGCGGGCCACATCCGACCCGCGAGAGGTTTCAATCCGGCCCGCCGAGCGTTTTTCAAAAAAAAATTAATCACCTATTAAAAAATTATGCCCAAAAAATAAATTTCCATTATGATTTAAAAAAGATATAAATTGACAATTTTAGCAAAAAAAATTCGATGTTTTCATATTATATTGTGTACAAACTGTGTAGTTCACAAGACAACAACAGCTTTCTTATACAATATTCCAAGAAGAAACTTAAAAAGCATGAAACAAAAACAACTAATATAGACCTATTGTATTGTGTCCAAACTGCGTAGTTTTCTAGGAAATATTATACACACAAGAGAACAACAACTTTCTGATGCAATATTCCAAGAAGAAACATAAACATCATAAAACACTAACAACTAATATAGAAAACTGAACGTATAACATAACAACAACTATTATATGTGAGATCTAGAAGATTCTTAAATATTCGAGACAACATGCGCAACAAATATAAAAGGGCCAGCGATGGGTTAATCAGCAATCAGTGAAACCGTAAATCTCGTGGCGTAAAGAATAAATTGTGAAGTAAAATTATAAAGTTGCCAACGTATACTATTATTTGTGTAATTAAAATAGTAAAGTTTATTTTAAATATAAGTGCAATAGTAAAAAAGTCTAAGTTTTTTACCCCCCCATAAATGTCAATCGAAAATAGAAAGAGAAAAATTGATTCGGAATGTCGAGTAATTCAAGAAGAGTGGACATGAAAGTACTTCTTTATGGAATATAACCAAAAACCTATTTATCTTATCTGCCAAGAACCGGTAGCTGTACTAAAAGATTATAATCTCGCTAGGCACTTTAATTCAAAACATCTTGGGTCGAAGTACTATAAAGTGACAGATGAAGACAAGAAAGTTCATTCAGAGGAATTGAAAAGAAAAATATCTAGTCAGCAAATGTTTTTTAAAAATCAAAGTGTCCAGCGATCCTCTACGTTAGCTGGTCACATTGTTGCCTATAAAATAGCATAAAGTAACAAACCGTTTTCTGAAGGAGCATTTATTAACGATGTGTTAATTAGCATTGGAAAAGTGTTATCCCCAGAAAAGGTAAAAGATTTCGAATCTAAAGGGCTGTCACGTAGAACGGTCACAAAAAGACTTGAAGCGATTTCTTCTAATTTAACCTTTCATCTCGATGGACGTCTTAAAAAGTTAAAGTATTTTTTAGTCACTATGGACGAGAGTGTTGACAGGAGTGATACAGCCCAACTTCTAATTTTTATCAGAGGATTCGATGAAAACTTTGCAACAACCGAAGAACATGCTTGTTTGAGATCTTTCAAAGGAAAGACGACAGGAAAAATAATTTATGATGAATTTAGAGAGTAGATGGAATCTCTTAATGTCCCAATTTCCAAATTAATTAATTTAACAACTGATGGAGCACCTAACATGGTGGGAAAAAATACGGGATTTGCAGGAGTTTATAAAAGTCAGAATCCTGAAAGCGAAACAATTTATTTACATTGTA
This sequence comes from Trichopoda pennipes, assembly GCA_030448955.1. Classification (NCBI taxonomy): domain Eukaryota; kingdom Metazoa; phylum Arthropoda; class Insecta; order Diptera; family Tachinidae; genus Trichopoda; species Trichopoda pennipes. Next base: position 4,106,131 of record JASKUP010000023.1, read on the forward strand.
TAATCCACCAAGATGTTCTTTGCAAGGCTGCCTTAGATATTAAACACGTACTTAATATTATTTTAAAATTAATTAATACCATTCGAGCCCGTGGTTTGTTACATCGACAATTTTAAGAGTTTTTATCGGAAGTTGATGCAGAATTTTCAGATGTACTTTATTACACAAAGATCAGGTGGCTGAGTTGTGGGCATGCCTTCTCGAGAGTTTGGAGTCTTCTCGAAGAAATTAAAGTTTTTCTAAAAACCAAAACTGAAATTTGGGATGAGTGGGAAATATTGGAGGATAAGAATTGGTGCATCGAGTTTGCTTCTTTCACGGATTTACTCGAGCACTATAATAAACTGAACAAGAAGTTACAGGGAAGAAATCAATTTATAGATGAAACTTGGGGCAGTTTGAGGTCTTTTAAAACTCAATTGTTTATATTTTCTAAATGTTTGGGAAAAAATGATTTGACTCATTTCCCAAGACGTTAATTCTTTGAGGCTTGTGAGTGAAGAGAAGTTAAAAGTCTTTTCACAATCTTTATTAAAACTGTATTCAGAATTTAAGGCCAGATTTGCGGACTTTAAAAAAATCCAACCATGTTTAAATATTTTTTTAAATGCTTTTTAATGAGTTATTTATTCATCGGAATCATTTTCAATCTAAGCAATTTTGTTATTCGTGCTTGATTCCTTTAAATAAATATTTCATGATATTCTCACGAAATATATATTACAAAAATTTTTATTAAAAAATAAACATTTATTCCAATAAAAATAAAAAATATATTTGAAATGTATTACTGCTCACATAGCTCATCAGTGAATTTTACCCCAATATTGTATAGAAAAGTTTAAAAGTCTTATATCCAAAGCCAAATTTATAAAAGTGTTCATAACATTGTTATTAGCTGTTGGCTTTTAAATATTTTAAAAATACAATATATTGATTAATGAGTTTTGCGTGAAATGAAAGGAGCAGATACTATAAAATAATATTGTAATTAAAAATTATATGGAAGAAAATTTGTTTGGCATTTTAAGTGCGACAAAATCGTATTGTTTTTAAAATAAACACGAAAATTTGTTCCAAACAAATTTAATAACTTTATTTTATTTATTTATTTTATTTTTTAAATATGCAATAGTCATGATTATTCATTAAATACATTTAACGTAAATTATTACTAAAATATAAAACAAATAATTACTGTTGCAAATAAAAGAAAAAAACTAGCTTTTTTAGTTAATTTAGAAACGTGCGAGTTTAAAACCCATAATTATGATATCAAACACAATGCTCTTACATAAATGGTAACAAAGAATAAAAAATATTAAAACAAGTTAACCACAATATAGAAAATATTGCTACTAAAAGAAATAATAAAATGAATTCCTGTATATTAATGCAAAATATAAAGTAGAGGACAATTCTTAATTTTAAAAAGTATTTCTTCATAAAATATTGAAAAATAATTTATTAGTTCACAAAAAAAAATTATTAATAAAATAAATAATATAATTTGATATGGATAAGTATTCAATATTTATTTTTTTGTTTTATTGAAACCTTTGTTTAATATATTTTAAAAATTTTACCACATCCTTCTATTCAAGATTTTGTGGCATTTGTTGAAATCTTAATTATCCAAAAAGCCTTTAACTCCCAATTGTAGTTTTATTAAACTTTAGAACATTTTTTTGCAATATGCGAACTTTATATTTTCTCTATATAAAATATTTAATTAAAACTTTTTCTATATCCATTTCTATTTAACACAGTGATGGATAATTTCTTATTGATTTTGGACTATTGTAACAATTATTAGAATTTTTTAATAAAAATTACTTTACTCTCCAATATCAATTAAATTTGCAATATGAAATTTACATTATTTACATCATTAAAACTAATTGCTTTATATAATATTTTTTAATAGAAACCTGCCGATTGGTTTTTTCATAAAAATTTTTCGATTTAAAAATTAATTTTCGCAATATTCGAATACAGAAAAAAGCTAATACTTTCTATACCCAAATGCACTCGGTTAAAAAGAACGATTTTTAGTATAAACCCAAATTTATTATAAACAATTTTACAAAAACTATTCGCTTTTTGTGGTTTCAAAGCTCTATTCGTAGTTCTAAATAAAAATTGTTGCTTGGAATTTTCTGACACTGATAATAAAATAAATAAAATGGCTTTTTCTAATGAAAAATTAAAAAAATTATTTAATTTTAGTTTTTAAGTTATTTGAAAATTGTTTATGTTTTTCTTATAATAAATTACTCGATTATAGTCTTAACATAATTATAGTTTCAAATGCATTTTTAATTTCGATTTATTTTCAAGAAAAATATTTTTTTTTGTATCTTATTATTTTAAAAATATACTCGATAAAACTATATTTTTTGGATAACATTTTCTAAACATTTCTAAAAAATAATAGTATTTTATAATTTTTAATATTTAATCCAGTTTTTAAAATTTTTCAAGAGATATTTTATTTCCAAAAAATTTTTTAGTAGTTAATTATTAAGCACTAGGTCATTATTTAATAAAAAATCATCCTGATGATGCCAACCTATGGTTTGGCGATATAGTAAAAAATAATAAAAAAAAAAGTTTTTTAAAACTATTTTAAAAAATTTTTTATTAAATAATGACCTACTGCTTAATAATTAACTACTAAAAAATATTAAAAAGGTCAAATAACTATAATTATTATTTCGAAAAAATTATTAATTCCATTAAAAAAATAATTAATAAACGAAAAAAATAATAGTTTATTCGATTAACATATTAACGATAACATTATTCGAATCAGCGAGTTTTTTTAATTTTGCAATCATATATCATCTTGTATGCATTGATATTTATATATACTTATATTGCCATATACCTCAACTGGTACAATTTCTTACAATGTTTTAAAGAGAAATGAAGATTACGAAATAATACTCGAATAATCTCCATTTATATGCTTACTCGATTATTAATCATTATTATTATTTTTTTTTTGTTGTGTCGATTATCTTAGAAAATGAATTACAATATATAAAGAGATGCGAGATGATATTCGATTAAACCCCAATTATATACGAGTATTTACTCGATTATTTTTGTTGGTTATCCAGCATAGGAAAATATTTTATTGTTAAAATAAAGTTATCGCTTAAATTGTTCAACCTTCCGCATTATCTATTACAACTACAAGAATAAATAATAAAAAATATTAAAAAAAATAAAAGAAAATCTACTTGAAGCCATTCTCTTTTCCACTACACAAACGGGCGCTGTCGAACATGTGTTTACCACAAATAAAAACTCTTCTAATACGAGTATTTTCTGCCATAATTTGGGCCGGTATTTATAAAATTAAATCATAAACAAAACCATAGAGAGGAGGCTTGTATGGTGTAGCAATGAAATGGAATCCAAAAAATAAAAAAAAAAATTGTGCTAAAATGTTACAAATACATATTCGTACAACTAATGCTGCAATTTACCCACTTACTATCACAACCTGTTGCATTAATAGTAATAATGCAACAAATAAAAAGAAAAAACTTGAAATTTTTAATATTCTGCTATCATGTCAGTTAGACCAGAGAAATAAGAGTCAGACGACGTTGTAGTCTAAGTAACCAACTAATGAAATGATGTTACAATAGACAAACAGTTGGAGATTTTGAAGAAGAAAATAAAAAAAAACATATACAGTAGGCGATCATTGCCACAACAGGCAGGTAATTATTCGTTTGCAATAAACAAACAACGTGCAAAAGGTCTCCTCTTTGGGTATTAAAACAGCAGATCACTTTAAATATGCCGGTCATAAAAAAATACTCATAAAGTACTCACTCGTATCACATTTGTTTTTTGTTTTCTTTGTTTTTTTTTTTTTTTTTTTTTTGTAAGTGCTTGCAACATTCTTTAGAAATAAAACTTGTTTGAGATGTTTTACCAAAATTCATTTAGACTTTTCTTTCTGTCTACTTTACGTCTACATTTATTACGTTTTGATTCAGCTTTTACTGCTGGTGTTTATTTTTTTGTTGCTTTTATCCGCTGTGGCATGTTTATTTAAAGGTGTTGAAGTTATGATTAACTAATACTTGTAGCATGACAGTAACTTTTTAATCTCTCTTATCATTCATGGAATAAATAAGTGCAATAATTTATGAAAATTTGATACAATCATAGTACGTGAGTTTTCGAATTTACGTTGGGAATATTTTTTACTTAAAATGTTTACTGTATAATAAAAACAATTGAAATGAAATATTGAAATTAAAGGGTTTCCCTATATAAGGCCTAATTTTGACGTTCTATATTTTTTTATAGTTTGAATTTTAAAAGGTAGAAACTTCAAAATTTCATAATAAAAAAAGAAAAAATTAAAAATTAAAGCGGGACTCAGGAATGGTACAAAATTGTCATGGCTATTGAACTAGTACTTGGCCCATAAATTGCTTCCTTTATATATATCCCATGATTTTTATAATCATTTTTCTTTGTCCTTTAAGAGCACGGCAGACGCTATAAGATTGCTGCACAGTTGATTTTACAATGAAAAATCTACTCGAGTGACTTCAAGGTATTGTGTGTCAAATATTGTCATGTTCGCGTAATAATGATATTATTATATTTATTCCTTTTAATAAACGTTTTCATATTTTTAGCTCTGTTATTCCAAAATAATAATACAGTACTTTAGAGTTTTAAATTAAGTTAAACGATTTATTTACTTTCAATACACACAAAATAAACACGATGGTAACTTTGTTGTCTTTACTCACTGATGAGTCAACTTGAATTAATTCTTTTACCCAGAAACTACAACTTATATAATTGTTTTAAGCTGTTCTCATATATATAAAAATATTGTACTGTTATTATTGTTTATCACTTTGTTGTGTGTTAGCTGTTTTTGTTTTCTGTTATATTTCTTATTTGGTCAAATTTCTTATAATCATGTTGTTGTTTCTTGTGCGCATAAATTTTTTTAGGAAACTAGGCAGTTTGTAAAATGCACAGTGGGTCGGTTCTTTTATTTTTTTACTGAAAATTATTTTCTCTTCTAACCTAATAAATAATCTTCATAACAATATGAATAAATATACGGGTTTAAGTACATGTTTGACATCAAACCCGAGACATCAAGTAGTAAAAATCGGGTCGCAGTAATAAGTGTTTTAAGATGAAAGGATGCGTAATTTTGTAGGAGAGCATGTTTAGTAAGTCACAGAATGTGATTGCAAATTTAGTCAGAAGGAGTGAGAAACGAAACATATAAATATAACAAATATAACATACAACTTTTTCTGCTGGTGTTCACAATCGAAAGAAACCCCACGTTTATGAATATGTTAAACACATCGGTATCGCCCATTTTGTGAGAACAAGTTAAGTTCTCCATGATACAAAAATCATTTATATTGGCAAATGGCGAGTCTAATTCAAGCACAAAATGATATAAAAGTGGTGTGTAAGACTGCATAGATTTTAAAAATTTAATTTTTATTTGAGGGTGTATGCTTTACCCACTGCTATACAATGGCATCTTGACTTTTGTTTGAAATTCCAAAAATCAATAGAGAATATTGTCTCAATGACGTGTACAGTAATAGAAATTTTTAAACTAGAATTTAATAACTCAATTGTCGTTATTTATTTGAATTTAAAATTTGGATCTTTTGTAACTTATCTCTTCTCAGATAAATACTGCATCGCTAAAATAAAACGCCCATTGAATGGAAAAAACTGAAACGCAATTAATTATGTTAAAAATTATTGTGATTGATTTAAAGTAGATAAAATTGAGTTTGACTGAAGTAAATTAATAAATATTCTTCCAGAATATTTCAAAGTCACTTTTCCAATTTTTCCTTTTTTCCTTCCTGCCTTACTTCTTTTTCGGGTGATTTAAAACATGTTCAAGTTGTTTTTTCAATAATATTTATTTCGTTTTATATATTTAAATACATTTTTTTATTTTTTTCAAATTATAAAAATCAATATAACAAATTTAACAAAAAAAGAACATTTAGACACATACTCAATATGTTTATATAACTTATGCAAATATTCTTGAAATCATGTGCTAAAAATCAATTTAGCTGAACATTTCAAAATTCAACCAGTCTTAGCAGCACTGTTATGACTTATCTTATTTAAGTACGAATTAAAAAGCAAAAAATATTTAAATGCATAATCATCAACAAAGACAAATAATAAGAATTAACAACAATAACAAGATAAATACAACAAATAATGCCAATATTTACTTTAAAAATTTACACAGTTTTCAAATAAAAAAATGGCAAAATAAAAAGGAATAAAACAAAATTTGCAAAATATTTTTAACAATTTTGGGCAAACAAAAGTTAGAAGCCATCGGCCGTGCTTTTGCATGTAGCCACTTCTGTAAATAAAACAAAAAAACTTCTTAAGCACAATTGTAACTGAGGATGTTTCCTTGTGTAAAAAAAGTTTAGAATGATGTTTATCGAATTAATTAAATTAGTGGACATAAAATTTTACGTTTTAAAATTGAAGTTCTTGAGATCTTTTCATTACTATTTAAATTTATTTCTAATAATAGTAGTGATAAAAATATATATCTGCTTCCCAAAGTTCATCTAACAGTTCTTATTACTTACAGCAAATCAATAATATTTTCGAATTGTCTCATTTTTTCTGAAAATTTCTAAATGATAAGACTGTCATTTAGAAATGTACTACTATACATTAGGGTTTAGTAGGGACAAACCATTTTATTATTAGTTAATGATAATGATTTTTTTTTCTTAATGAAACTCTTTCATTGAACGGCATTACCAAGATCGAAAATAATGATAATGCTTAAAAACCCTTAACATTACCTATCATTCAATGTTAATGAAATTGATTAATTAATTAATTACTTTAATTAATTACTCAAATATTTGCTTAGCTATTCTACAATAGTTACACATAGATTATAATAGTTTATTTTAACTTTCGACAGGAATGAATTTTATTGTGAAAATTAAGGTTATCTTGCGATTTGGTTTAAAGAAACAATATTTTACATATTGTAGCTAAAAATCAACAAATTATCGGATGGGTAACAAAGTTATAATAGAAATCAATCAATATATAACAGAAAAGCTGAGGTTATGGATATTTTTAAAGACATTATGCGAAACAATGTAAATTTCACAAGAAACATTTCCTAATAATTTATCTTCATGTTTGGGAATTTCCTTTTTTAAGGAGTAAAATAAGGTAAGGGCTAAAGGTAGTTAAGTACTGTGTAATATGTAAACCCATAACATTTTTATACAGTGCAAGCGTTAACTCATAGTAACTGAGTTATTGGTATGGTATGGCCTTACAAGAAGGTTGACTACTTACCGGGCTGTGCCAAAGTTTTGAGAAACTCCGACGGGGCTCAAACAGCTATTCCGTTTCATAATGCTAATTCAGACTGCATATAATTATCTACTGAGTGATAGGCGATATTGTGATCTTAAATACCGAGAATTCATAGTGGTCAATGTAGAGAAAGGATAATATAGGTTTTGAGTTATACGATTGCCTATGCTTACAATGTCGATGGCTCTTAGGACTGTTTTCGAATTTTCGTAAAAAGAAGTGATTTGCTTTATATCTTCCCTAGGCCGTGGGATATGAGCTTCCCATATATGCTCTGCTCGAAAAACAAAAATAATAAGATCAAGTGAACTTAACTTTTTGTCCAAAATAACCTAAAATTGAGAAAGTGTATTCAATGCTGCAAAATTTCAAAAACCGATCTTTGGAACGCCATAAGAAATATGGATTACTTGTGCCAAAAATTGTTTCCCTCATCCTAAGTATTTATCTTTCATGAAATAAATCAAAGCACGTTTCCTTATCGGTTTATTAAACTACCTTAAACAGATCATTTGCGCTGAATAGTTCTACTATGTTTCTCAGAAAATAATCTACTGTCTAAATATTAATAAGAAGCACTAAGATGAAGCTGTGGATAGAATACTGAATGGCTAACATTCATGAAGTGTGCCGCCTTAAATTCTGTTTTTACTGGTAAACGATTTTTATTCCTGAATATGTCGTCATATTTAATTTCATTAGCCCAAGTGAAGATAATCTACTTGCATATGATGTAGTGGTTCAGATGAGTCTTAAAGAGCATTTGATTTTCCAACAAGCAGAAGAAGAATTATTTTTGTATTTTTCTTAATAAATTTTTAGTATTGTCATTCTTAATGTGGATTAAGTAAAAATATCTAAAACCATTTAAGAGAAAGAGCAATCTTTTTTAGTTTGTGGGACATTTAAAATTGCTTTTGATCAAGAGTGGCAAATTGATTTATTTTAAAAATCACAGAATTATTATGTTATTTTACTCCATCTAGACTTTTAACATAAAAAATGCAAATTAAGTTTCTTTAGAGCTGTAATGCTGATTTAAAAAAAAAATCTTTACACGTTCATACACTTACGTTCTTAAAATATTAAAATGTTTGTACGTTTGCTGACGTGTACCTGCAGACACAATTTATGCAAAACAGATATTAAGACTCACCACTTATTCATACTATAATTATAGCAAATTTGTCAGACTGTAAATAAAAAAGTGATCAACAATAAAAAAACATGTAAAGGAAATTTTTATCAAGGTATAGACCTTTGAAATGTAATAAAGCAAAGATGAATTTTAAAATGAATTTTTATTCGAAAGATAATCTTCTGGTACTATAATTTTAATATGACCGCCATGGCTGGCTTAAACGTAGTTTTATATGGAGGTCTAATTTTCGATGACTTTTTCCGACATTCGTGGCTATATATCGGCAACAACGCGGCAAATATTGTCCTCCAAATGGTTAATCATTTGGGGCTTATCAGCGAAGACTAGCGAGTTCACATATTCCCACAGAACATGGAGGCGGTCTTGAAAGCCAATTCCGAAACGTGAAACTATGCGGTAATCCAACATTTTCTTCAATAAATCAATTGTGGCACGAGCTGTGTGACTTGTTGAAACCACAGTTCTTGGCTCTATTGAATTTAAAGTTTTCATCACCATTTTTTTAAAGAAAAACGGACCAATAATTTCACCAGCCCATAAATCACACCAAACAGTCAGTTATTTTGGATGTAACGTTGCCTCAAGATGCACTCAGGATTATCAATACTTGAAAATCATCAATTTTGTTTATTGGCATATCCAATCAAACAAAATGATATCCAATACTGAATATAATTCGCTTATACAAATCGGTATCAACGGCAATCATGTTTTGGGCTCAAGGCGATATTCAGGCGTTTAGAAGTTTAGCCAATTTAAATTTTGTATACCCTTACAAACAACGCCCTATATTTACTTTATGTTTATTCGAATATGCTTATTACAGCAAGAAAATAGAATTTTATCCTATTATTCTATAAACACGAATCTGAAAGCGTGTTTTACGCATAAAAAAGTTCGAGCCAGTTATATACTATAAATTTTTTGCAAAAAAGTTAAGCAAATAGGTAGGTAGCTATTATTCAAGAAACAATATATGAACATATCTCTATGTACCCAAAATGAAAACATTATCCAAATTATTGTTTTCCAATCCGTCTCCACTTTCTCAATATTCACCGATAATTTTTATAACACCGTTAAAGATTTAATATGCTCACCTTCTTTAGTGATCAATTGCAGATATAGGAAAAACCTTGTGAAATATTTTTATGACTCCCCCATCAATTTTTTAAATGCGAGAAAAAAGTGCTTACATAACAGTAAATATCCTGCTTTTCTTAACTATTGACCACAACTCATCGAATGATTTCCATGAAAGTATGGTTACAAAATAGATGAATCTTTTATAGTCATTTCTGAGAATCAGGTTAAGGGATTCGAATTGTATTTTCAATCGTAAGCTTGGCAGAATTTGGCTTTTAAAAAAATATCTACAGCTTTGAGATTAATTGTGTCAATAAGTTTAAGAAAAGCACAAGATTATACAACTCGCATATTGATGTCTATCATTTGGGGCTAAGAATCTCGTATTAAAAACCTAAACTTAATTTGGACTTGTAGCTCATAAAGTAAATTATTTCAGGGATTCCAGGGTTTGTGAAACATCAACTGCTAAACAAACAAACAAACAAAAGTTCAAATTTATAATTTTTTTTTTAAATCACAATTTTATCAATTTTTTCGACAAATTGTCGTTTTTTAACAAAATCAAAATTTTAAGTAAAACTTCGTTTCTTTAGGGATATTTCTCTTTTTTCGAAATTTTTTCTTTTAATAAAAGTTTGATCATTTTTGAAGTGAAAACAAACTTTTAATATTTTATTATTTTTCATTGATAATAATTACAGCTATTTGACCTTTTTAAAATACTAAAAATATTTTTCATTGATATTTTATTTAATTTCAAAATTTATTCAAAAAGAATAATTAAGAATTAAATTTAACTTATCGTTAAATAATTTAATGTTATTAACAGAAATTGTTACTCTAACATAACATCTGTACGGAAAGTAAACAACAAATATTTATTAAAAAAAATAAAAAATACTTTAACAAATTGCTAAATATAAAATAAGAAACGCAAAAATCATGTTAACGCCAGTAAAGATATTAAGCGAAAACAGTCCACCAATTGACGGAGGTTCGTCACCATTAAATTCTTCAAATCATTTAAGCTTTAAATTCCATAATAAACAATAAAATTTGGTTTAGTGTTGAAAAAAATTGACTCTAATACTTATAAAGAATCAGGTATATCTATGTGTTATCTAATAGATCAAAACAATAACAAAAAGCTTTAGTTAAAAGTTTAGAGCCAAAATCACAATAATGTTTTCTGTTTAATATTTTGTTTAATGTTGTTATTTTTATTTTTTTTTTTTTGTGCTTTTGTATTTTGAGAATATGTCATTGTGTTTGTTGGTTAAAAGGTAACATCGAGCAACAACTTAACATCGAGCAACGACTTAATTTTGAATATGGTGCTTTGAATTTTTGATCGTGTTTACTTTATTTGATTTGTGTTTTTTTTTTATATAATTATTATATTAGCGCGACTCTTAACAGAATTTTAATTTAATTTTCTTTATTTTTAGTTGTTGTAGCTGATGTAGTTGTCTTTTTTCATAAGCTTCTACCGTTTCTAGCTAAGTTACAGACATTTGCAGTATTTAGTTCGAATTGAAATTCGCTTCTTAGCGGTTGTAGCGGCTCGGAAAACGGTAAAAAAAGAAAATAAAAGTGAAGCAAAGGTTTTGGTCTATTTTAAAGATTTGAAATTTATTGCAAAAAAATAAAATATATTAAAATTTAGATGTTACCAAAGTCAATATTTTTCAAGTATTTCAAGTTTTAAAAGTAACAAAATTTTAAATTTTAATAAACTTTATTTGTGTGATATTATAGTGATACTAATAAAAAAAATTAAAAATAATAATAAATAATTGTGTTCTTGACATATAGATTAATTAAACGTATGATAACTGCTAAATGTTCTTGACACTAACTTTAGTTATACTGCACGTTGACAATTAAGAAAAACAAAAAATACATAAAGTTTTTTGAATATAACTTTTTGTAGTTTTGTAAAAATTTGATTGATTTAAAATAGTGTTCTTAAAAAAACACAAATTTTAGCATGATGTGTTAAAATAGTTTAAAAAAACTTATAATTTTTGATTTGCATTAAAAAATTAAAAAAACCAAGAAATGTAAATTTCTGGAACCTATATTTTATTAAAAGAAAAAGGTTATTACTCTACTAAAAGAATAATGATTTTCTTTTAATTTACTTAATTAAAAAAAAGAAATTGCGAAATCTTTTTACAAAAAAAAAAAATGTTGATTTAAATTATTTAAGCCGCTTTGTTGTTATTTAAAAACTTTTTGTGAATTCTATAAAAAAAAGACTGTTTAAGCTATATTTTTGTTTCAATTTCTAATTTTACATGACAGGCAAACGTTAAAAGTCAAAACTACAACTCTGAATTTTAATCTCAGCTTTAAAAAATTTATTAAAAGTAATGAAATAGTTCATTTAAAAAAAATTTATTATTTTTATGACAATTCGTTGGACCAGAAATTTATGATATAAGAACTGCAGTGCTTAACGTGAATAAAAGTAGAGCAAAAGTCCAAAAGTCAGTGTGTCAATGTGCTTAAATTTGTATTATACCTTACCATCTACTTATTCATGGACACTTAACAGTTCGAGAATTAGCTTTCCATAAAAAACTGGCAAGTGCAAGTTATACTAACAAAAAACGTGAGCCTGGCTTTAACGATTCAAAATATAATCTACATACATAATATTGTATAATGTTTGTCAAATCCCAGTATCTATGGAAATACCTTTTAATTTTGAAATTATTATCTCACCATTATTTTTATAACGGACACTTTTCCACACTATCTGCATAAATTCTAAAAGTCTGGCTACTACCAACCAAAACCGTATACTTTTAAATTAAAATAACTATTTGAGCACCCTTTACATTTATTTTTTAACATCATGTGCATAACTTCTAAAAGTCTGCCGACTACAGTTGAAAAACTAAAGCCATATACAGTTAAATCACGTCTCTATAGGAACATCCTTTATATTTTAATTATATTTTAAATTTTTATCCTTGCCCTTATAGTGAGTATAAAAATACCTAAGCTTAAATTTCATAACTATTGTGATTAAAAAATAAGGCTACATGTCGTTTCGTCGGTATTAGGAAAACTTTTATTTCAAATTTTTTAGTATGTGTACTTGTTTTACGTACACTTTGCAAATTTAATGTTCTAAAAATAAAAATATTTTAATGAATATAACGTTACTTAGAGAACTCCCTTTAATTTTTAATATTTTCTTATTTATAACAGTTGTAGAGAAAATTCTAGGAGTCTACCTATCATAGTCCCAAGCGGTAGTAGGCGGACACAGCAGGATAGTTAAATAGTCGGATAGACGGACAGACATTGTAGTGAAAACGGTAGGGTACGAAATCGTAAAAAGTTGCTAGAACGTGAAATTACCCCGGGGACACATAAATATGGTATTTATAGAATTCCACTATCTAGACACAGTGCAACTGGGGCAAAAGGAAGCCCAGTCCCCTGAAGACAGGCAGGGAGTCAACTGAAAACTCCACTTTACTTCCACGGGGATCAGTGTGCCCCAGAGTTTATTATTTGTCTCTTTAGACATTTAATAGTTCTCTGGCTGATCATTGAGGTTGGCCCCTATATGGGAGTAACGTGGTGGTTGTGGTTTCGCGGCCCCATGACAGATAGGTCAGTTTTAATGGTGGCCGGGTTCATTTCACCTTTAATAACACCTACCTGGTGAAATGTTCCCAGATCCAGTGAGCATGCTAGACATGTGTTCTGGACAGGAGTTGGAAAGTCTCCAACATTTGGTGCTATTCTTATAATTGTTTTTATTTTGTTTTTGTTTTAAACGCTACAAAGTATAAATTTAAAAGAAAGCAAACGTTTCGTGTTGTTTTGTTTCGTTAATTAAGAAATATAATTAAAAATTAATTATTTTGTTTAAGCTTTGATGCTTGTGTTTATAGATTAGTTCTATTACCACAATTAATTAAACAAATATTGTAAATGTGACTTACTATATCGTCAGGGAACCTCCCTCAGCTAAGCTTTACCAATAATCGATTTAAAAATAACATTTGGATTATTAGCACGTTGAAGGACAAACTAACAGAAAGCACTTATTTAAAAAAGAATAACTTATAACAATAAAAATTTTAATCATCTTAACCAAAATTTTTTGTTTTATTTTGAAAAAATCCTTTAGAATAAAAACACATTAAATGAAATGCGATTGAGAAACGGCAACAGATTTTCAGTCATTCTCACTTTTTGGCAATATTTTGCTTTATTGCATTTCACATCTGGTGCCTATTCCTCCGCCACTTATTTCTGTTCATGTCAGCTTTATAACCTGAACAATTGTTAAAGATTTTCGAAAAAAACCTTCGGACGAACGTTCCCATAGCATAAATAAATTTCCAACATGCTTAAGTGGAACAATTTAATTATATTATTAATAAACTGTGTTACGTACAATAATCAAGACGCAAAATTTTATTGATTTCCAATGAGATTCACCAATGCTACTCGCCAATGTCATTTTAAAACATCATCACTTTTAGCTCGCAATATCACATTAACAAGTCTTGGGTGCTCTGCGTTTTCCAGCTTTACATAGGTCCCTTGCTTAAGATACTGTTATTTTTAAAACGTTCTCTCACATAAAATGACAGAGTTAATAGCAGTTATAGACGCTTTGTGAGTAAAGAAATACATTAAAACATCCGCAATCTTGCGCTATTTAGTACAGGCCATGCATGGCCTGCAAATATCATTAAAACATATTTTTCCTTCTTTCATGTAAACGGTTAGGGACTTCAGCAAATGTATCTAAGTTCAGTTACAGACTTACAAAGTCATCAACATGAATATGTTTTAGTCGTTCATTTAAAAAAAAAATTCATTGCACACATGTTCTATTTTTTAAGGCAAAACAGCATATCAATTTATATCGTTTAACTAAATATTTCTGTCGCTGATCACTACCTAAAAAATTATCATACCATAGACTTATTTTAATAACCTCGAATGAAATTTGCAAGTGGTTTTTCTAATATTTTTATGTATTTCTTACGCAATAGTGCTAGTGGTTGCCAAGTTGCTGCTATATTTCAAATAAAATTTAAAAAAAACTACAGCTTATTTAGTCGGAATGGTTGCCTCCAGTTTCTAGAATTTAATTTTTTATTCATGCTTTAAATCAAACACCTGCAAGCTAAACTGTTTTTAAACTATTTAAGTTTAAATTTCTTGTATCAATACAGCTTCTATCCCCGAAATTAAACGCACAGCATTTGAACTTGAGTTTAAGAAAGCACAATGCTTAGCAGACTAGAACCGATAAAGATAAGATAGAAATTAATATGTAAAATATAAATATAAATTGTTTTTGCAAACAAAAGTCGCAGGTCATTTACAAGAAATGTTTGACATTGACTAATTTTTTGCAACACACCGACAGAAAACAATTCGCCAAGTAAACCAAAATTGGCAAAAAAAGAAAGAAAACCAAATAACGAAAACAAAAAATAAATTTTTAAAGTATTTCCCGTCATAAAAATTCAAACTAATCAAAAATAGTTATGGACATTTTTATTTTTTATAGAATTTTAATGTTACACTGTAACCAAAAATAAAGTATACGCGTATAAAGTATTCGTTTGCAAATTTAAACGGAGTTAAAATTAACAGGGCTACATGGTAGAGCATGGATCATATTAAAATCAGCATTCATGTTATTTAAACTATATTTAAGGAGTTATTAAAGTTTATGAAAGAAATAAAAATTATATTTTAATTTACAAGAGTTAAAAAAACAATTTTTAGTGCAATAATTTTTATAAAAAGTTAATTATTTCCAGCAAAAAATAAAAGAAAAAATTAATATAAAATTAAAAAATCGAAATGTTTAATAAATAATTCATGAAGTGATTGAAAAAACGAGATTCTTAAGAATAAAAGTTTTAAGGCAAATGAAAAATCAATAAATAAACAAACGAAATAATAAATAAATAAACAATGAAGTTGGCAACATTATTGATTGTATTATGGGCTGTAAGCTGTCACTTTAATCTTGGATACAGTTTAAATAATGCAGCAGCCCAAACGGCAACTTGTGCATTAAAAGACAACTGCAATACACAGGAAAGTTTTATAAGTGTTGCCACTGGGGCAAATGATCAGACTTCCAGCAGCAAACTAGAAAAGAAAATTGCTTCTTTGTTTGAAGATAAAGTAAATTATAGTTTGCAATTATTTGCTGAAGAAACCATAGTCGAATACAATGCTTTGGATAGAAATCTTAGCAACATTGCTGCCAATTTTACTTTAAAACCAATTCAATATAAAACTCAATTACAAAATGATGATCATGATGATAATGATGGCAATGATATAGAAGAAAGTGAAAGGGGTAAGTTAAAAAAAACACAACAACAACAAAATAAACAAATAAAAATTCCAGTAAAATATTGTTTTTTAAATAGGTAACCTTCAAATATTTGTACGCATGTGTGTATAACATGGCATAGTAACTGCTACTATTCGTGTATGATAAATGTTCAGTTGTTTGCTTTTTTTGTTTGATTTGTAGTCTTGCCAAATGATTTAAAAACTGTTTAATCATTAATTTACTTTTATGTGGTTTTATTGGCAAATAAACGAAGAAAAAATACCAAAAATCTTTAATTGTATAAAATAAACCAGCCTTTACTTTAAAAAAAAATAACAAAAATAACTAAAACAAAAACACTCATGTAATCCAAAGCCATAGACCAAAATCCATCGAAATAAATTATTTAAATCAATTTAACAACCTAAATTTGTAATTGATATATGAAGTACTTCAATAATGCTTTAAGCTCAATTGCAATATAATCAACTGTGACTTAATTTTGATTCCTGATTTCTATTCAGTTCACATAAAATTTCACCATCGATTTGTTGTCTTCAAAACTGAGTATTTAGTCATTATATTTATTTTATTTTTAAATACATATTTACCAACTTGTTGTTTATGTTTTTAGTTTTAACAGAATTTCAAATATATTTTAAACATTATGGCTGGGGTTGTGTCTATTTTCGTTTATAAAACAAATTAAAAATTTGTCAGGTGTCGTAATTTCTATCTTGATGTATGTCAGTTGTTAGTAATACTCGTAAAAGCTAAAATACCACAAAAAAAAACAACTGTTGCCCATATAGTTAACATATTGTAAAAATAACTTAGCACACAAATATAACAATTTTAAAGTAGCGCCCAAAAATCCACAAGCAATTAAAAAAATTTTAAATAATAAAACGACTTAGAATAAGTATTTTGTTTAAAAATAATAATAATAATTTTTTTTAATTATTTGTTAACGAGCCAAAATAAGTCACCGGTAACATAAAGAAAAGTGCGTTTTTTAAAAATTTTCAAATTATTATTTTTAACCCGCGATTTATAGACGTTTAAATTGGGAGAAATTTATCAATTCGTTTGTATTTTTTATAAATGTATTTGTGTAAACACAACATATTTCATAATTTTAAAAACATTAGTTTAATATAGAATTTTAACACAATTAGTAGCACTATAACTCCCAATAGCTGAAAGAAATAAAGAAACTAAATTTAAATATAACAAAGAGTGCCCCTTCAGGTGACGTAATGTGACGTTTGTGGTTGCATCTTTTGCACAAATATAATCACACCAACATAACACTCTTGAATATCACCCAGAACGTGCACTTCTATTAATGTTCATTATAACAGCAAATTGAAGTAGCTAAAATTACAAATAAAAGGTTGTCGCTATAGATGCCACAATTCAATTCATATGGCCATTACCTTTAAATCGTTATAAGCGTGAAATTTATTATTTACACATAGTCAGCTATGCGTGATGAGATTTACGTCGGTACCTAGCTGTGTAAGGTATAACCCGATGGGGGATCAAACCACTCAGGTTATATGTATGCAGCGTACATGCACGCCCTAGGAAGCCGAAGACATAATTCTATCCAACAGATTATTCCTAGTTAGAATTTCAGAAGTTTCAGAGCTGGGCCGCCAACCCCCAGTCTTTGCTGAAGAATTGGAGACTATCCAACTTCTGGTCCAGAACACATGACAAGCATGCCCACTGGATCCTGGCTCCTTAAACATTTCATGAGGGCCGCAAAACCACAACCTCCACGATGCTCTCGAAGGGCCAACCCCAATAATCAGTCAGAGAACAGCTAAAAGGATAAAAGCCAAAAAGCTGAACTTTGGCGCTTACTGATTCCCGTACAAATAACGTGGAGTTGTCAATTGGCTCCCTGCTAGCCGTTAGGCGACTGAGCTCCCTTTTGCTCCCAGTGACACATGTAATGACAGTGAGATTCCATCAAGACATATAAATGTGTTCCCGGCGGGGAACATAGTCAGCTATAATAACAGTTATTAAATTTAAAATTGGAAATTAAAGAGTATATAATTAAAGAGTATAATAGATGGCAAAATTTGATTTGTATAGCATTAACTTTTCAGCCATTAAAAATATGACAGTTAAAATTTACACAAAGCCAGTTATAACAAAATAAATTTAAGATTAAATATTATAGGATGTCGCAATAGGTGATATTAATTGATTTATTTGCCCTTATCCTTTAAACTATTATACATACAAATTAACCAGAACGTGTATTGTTAAGTTCACTTTAACAACAATTATAAAATTTAGTATAAAAAATTGAAGGGTGCTTCCATATATCTTATTGGTACAAATATGTTTTTTAAGTTTTAAAAAGAAACTAATTATCAGTAAAAAAAAGTAAACGAAACGTCCTACTGTGCATTTTACAAACTGCGTAGTTTTTAAAGAAATAGTATACACACACGACAACACCAGCACCTGTAGGCTAGTAGGTAGTGTACTAGCTTATCAGTATGGGGGTTGTGGGTGCGATTCCCAACGAAGCCCTTGGTTTTTTTCACTACAAAAATAAAAATTTACTGTCGGTGGGGCTGCTCAGCGATGAAGGCATAGTCACTGGTCGCTGTGCTGTCTTATATACGGCAGTTAATTTCCGACTATCTTTCTACTTTCATCACCTGTTTCATCTCTTCTCTATCCCTTTCCTAAAGAAAGGGTACTTGACTAAATAGGCATTGTTGCCTGAAGTGCTCCTTCTCTTTAACAAAAAAAAAAAAAAAACACGCTTATAAGAAATTCTACGAAATAAGATAAATAACAAAAAAAAACAACTAATACAGAATAATAACGAACCACAATATGGAGTGATGTTAAAATAGAATATTCTTGTATATGCGAGAACCGCTTAAAACAGCAATATAAGCACTACTTGCTAGACAAATGAATTAATTGAAGTTAAGACATCAGTGAGTAAAGACAGCAAAGTTACCATCGTGTTAATTTTGTATGTATTGAAAGCAAATAAATCGTTTAATTTCATTTAAAACTCTTAGATGATGTGTTATTATTTTGTAATAAAAGAACTCAATATAACAAAGACTTTGTTAAAAATAATAAACATGACAATATGCTATTTTCGCGCGAAGCGTTATAGTAGGCTTTCGAAATGTAAATAGTGTATGTATTTCTATGAATAATTTATATCCAACTTACGTTTATTCTAGTTCTTAATTAAAACTATTTGCAAACATTTTGTTAGTTTTTGAAGATAAAAAGGAAAATTTAACACTGACAACTAATAAAGATAAGAAGGAAGAACGTTTTAGGTATGTGCATTTCCTCCACTCAACTTAATACTGATTACTTCTAATTTATTATTCGTTGGTGAAATAGCCAAGGTGTTTAAAAAATGCTGCATTATTTTTACTTTAAAAATGCACACAAAAATTTTTAAATAACTTTGTTTTTATTTGTAAATTTAATTTTTTTACAATTTTATTTCCTCTGGCATCAAAGAATTATTTTTGCTTTTCTTTCAGTGTACTGTGAGATTAAATCTATCATCATATTAGTGAATAATAACACATTTTTTTTGTTTAAATCACACGCAAAATAGTTGAGATAACTGAACTTTTTATAAATTTGTATCGATTAATTATATAAAATGTCTTCAAAGCCTCTTATTTTGATTAACTAAAACAATACCAAACAACATTGTAATCTACACTTAACCATACTAAGGTTTAAGGTGTAGCTTCTACTGCCCCAAACGGTTTTATTGTTATTTTTGTTTAGAAAACGATTTAATCGTTTTAATATACAGAAGCCTCTTTAGTCATTGCATCCCCTGTAGTAATAGGTACGTCACTTTACTAACTGATGTACTATTTACAGTAATTCTCCACTTCTAATCAAAACTCCCAAATGTTTTAACTACTTTTTTCCATTTATTTTTAGTGTTAAAAAGTATTTTTATCTAAGAAACAATTCAACATTTTTAATTAACAGCAGCGGCTTAAAATAGATATTTATCTAAAATAACAGTATTGTGGTCATTTAATTTTATGTTAAAATTGTGCTTCATCTTGTTCAACTTCTGATTAAAATGCAAATCAGGTTTTTTGTTCCTTAAAATTTCAGCAACAAACAGTTTGGAGACAAATTCTTAACAATAAAAACATATATTTTATTAAAAATAACAAATGTTGTTTAGTAAAATATACGTATGGGTGTGTATTTGTTTAATTGTTTGCAATTTTAACATTAAAAAAAAAGTTTTATATTGGCAAAAAATTAGTTTATCTAAGAAGCAATTCAAGATCTTTCATTAACAACATCAGCTTTATGATGTACAATCGCACAGTGGTTTGAAAACGTTTTTTTTAATAATTCGATAGCTCATGAGCCACTTAAGATATTCTATTCATTTTTCAGTTTTACACAAAATGTGTTTATACACATTTTTAATTTTTACATAAAAAAAAAGAGAATAATTTCATTAGAAGGTGAGGTTTGCGAAGCTCCTACAACTTAGGTATATGGTCTTTATACAAGTAGATAGTAACAGCGAAAAGCTTATGACTTCTAGATTAACAGTTTATTAAAAACTTTTTACGCGTCGCATTTTTTAGATGTCATTTATCTTTAAAACTGTAAACTTCAAAGAATCATTCTATATTTTATTTTAAAATATAGAATTTGAATAGCCATAAAATCTAAACGACTCGAGATTCTAACAAAATTTTGGAGTAATTTATACAAAAGAGTCTTTAATCAGTTGGTAAAACAAAATTTAATTTTTTTTTTTATTTTAATACATAAATTCCTTAAACGGGAAAAAAATGTTAAAAAAAAATTTTTTTTAGAAAACTGGTCACCCTGGCCTAGTTAGCTACGGGGCTGTAAAATCCATTTTGCACCTTTCGTAATCTGTTTACTTTTTCTTTGTTTCCATTAAATTGGTAGTGTTAAGCTGCTATCTAGTTAATAACATCGACGACAAATTACAATAAAATATTTCGATTAAATAAAATTTAGCAGGTTTCCTTTTTTATATTTTTTTATTTATTTTTTATTATAAAATAACAAAAAAATATCAACATTTGTTATGTAAATATTTATCTAAAACAACAGTATTGTGGTCATTTAATTTTCTGTATCTTTTAGTCAAACTTGTGCTTCATCTTACTCAACTTCTAATTAAATTGCAAATCAGGTTTTTTGTTCTTCAAAATTAAAACAACAAACAGTTTGGAAATAAATTTTTAGCAATAAAAAATTTATTTTATTAAAAATAAAAAATTTTGTTTAGTAAAATATACTGATGTATGTGTGTGAGTGTGTGTGTGTGTGTCTGTTTTTTATACTTTTAACATTAAAACAAAAATTTTTATACGGACTTGTCGAAAAATTTGCATTTCATTTTTTAACTATTGCGATTAAAAACTAGTGTTCGAATAAGTTATTCTCAAACAGTGTTAAAAACTCTAAGTAGATGTTATAATCTACAAAACTATTTATCTGCTCGAATTCCTTCCCCAAACGAAAATTAAATAATCAAAAATTTTACTTTATTTTTGTAAAGTTAATATTAAAATTTTTAGTTATGAGAGAGAGTGTCGTTTTAATTTCTTTTACTCAGAAAGCAACAACAAATGTTTGTTTATGATGATTCATAGAGAGAGCAGCATTTGAGTAAAATAGTTAAGTTGTGTACAGATTTCCTCTAACCAAAGTTATACTGATTCACTATGATTGGTTAAATTTATGAAGGACGCTGACAACGGATTTGGAAATCCAGAAAATCATATATTGCATGCGGAAAGTGTATAATTTTTTCATGTTTTCTTCAAAAATTAACACAAAAATTATTGAAATAATTATAAATAAATATATTTTAGAATCTAAGTCGGATTATTAATTATTATTTGATTCTAAAATAAATATATGTACAAATATATATATATATATATATATATATATATATATATATATATATATATACATAAATTTTCAATTGGCTTTGCAATTTTTGTTTTGTAATTCAAAAAAAAATTGTTTCACTTGCGTTCTCAAATTACCCGATAACTAACATTTTCTTGTTTTGTAATCATAATCTGACTACTAATATTTATCTGACTACTATAATTATACATAAAAATATGTTAAATTTATTTTTGTGCAGATGCGTGATATGATTAACGTCTGCACCTGGCCGAGAAGCCACTGGGTGTAGGAAAATGCGTTCACTTTTGCCTTAAAACGCCCCCACTGCTTGCTGAAGAGTTGGAGACGATCCAGCTCCTAGCCCTGTTGCATACGCTAGGTAGGACATTGGATGTTAACTTTTTTGATTAACATCTCTTCGGAATTTTCTTAAAAGCCCGATTAAACCACAGTCACCACGTTGCTCCAAGACGGGCTTCACCAATAACTAGAACAGGGTCATTGCCCTGCGAGCAACTAGTTCCCGTGGTATTAGTGTTTATGTAGTAGGTTACTGGTCGGACTTCGAGAGTCCCATGTCTCTTCCAGTTTCGGGCTCCTGCTAGTCCAGGCGACTGGTGTCGCCTTTTACCTCCGAAGGCAGATGTCATGATGGGGAAGAAATCCATCAAGGCAGCGTGCAATCAGGGAGGGTTATTTTTGTGCAGTAAAACTATTTTATAAATAATTTTTTTAAATAAAAGGTCATTATATAAAATATAATAAAATTTTTTTTTAAATTTCAATATCTTACCACACATTTATGTGACATCTTTAGAAAAAAATAATTGTTTATTTATTTCTCTTCAATGATTATTAAAAAAATTGTTTTTTCTTTTCCTGAAGAAGTCACCCAACAGTGCGGCGATATTGAAAATAAATTTTAGTTAATTTTTAAATAAAAATCTTGTGCTTAAAAAAATTAGTTATAAAATAATTTTACTGCACGAAAATAAATTTAACATATTTTTATATAAAGACTATATTATTTCTATCTATCTATTATCATTTTAGTCTTTTTTTTTCTTTATGTGTATAATAACTGCAAAACTTTTATAATCTTGTGCTCTAGAAGCAAACAAAATAACAGTCCATAGTTCTGATTTATCAACGTTATAACACCAACTTTTTTCCATATGCTACTGGATTTTAAGAAAGCACATTATTATTACTACTTACATTCCTCTTAAGCCCACTGTGGATAATAAAAATATTTTAAAATTTAACTTATACATGCACCGAAAAATTAGAGATTTTATACCGTTGAAATATTTGTTGAATTAAACAAAACCACGTCAATGACAAAAAGAAAATATTTAATTTTTATGTTTAATCAGCAATTATTTTCAACATATTCCAATAAATAAAAGAAACATTAGTTCAAGACCTATTTATTTCGTTTATTTATTTAGAAAATATATTCAAAATTAAAAACAGCTAGTAAAACAAAAATAATAAAAAAAATTATATTTAATGATATTAAAGCTTTGTTACTGCACATAAAGAGTCATCTTAAGTTTTACACGAGTATTTAATAAAATTAATGAAAGCTACATTAAAATAAACGAAATATAAAAATTTTGACGGTTATTTGCCTATGACTTTTTATTGACGCTCAATTAAAATTTGATAAATAAAGCAGAGTAATAAATTGTACTAAAAATAGTCACGCAAAGATGATTTCCACTCATGGTTTTGGTTTATTCATTCATATTCAAATTAACAACAAAAAATAACATATTCATGATTTTTGTGCATTTAAATTTAAATATATTATTACGAAAGTATTATATATACCTTTATACCTCTGACACAAACTAAAAACTACTCTATACTACTTACAATTACAGAAAAGTTCTACAAGAATTGTTTTTATTAATTGCTGTTGCAACATTGTTTTGATTGTTTTAAATACTTACATAAAACGTGGATAAAGCAAAAAAAGGTGCCATATCTTTGCATATCAGAACAATTTAGACGTTTTTACCCGCCTACAAAGTGGTATGGAAATATTAAACAAAACAACAGGGTAATAAAAAACAACGAATATTGTGAAATCAAATAAATGAATTTCTTGTATATGTTGTTGTACAATGAATAAATTATATTTTTTAACTTCAGTTCTACTAGTATCAAAATTAAAAGAATTTTTAATTGCTTTTTAATAAAAAAAGCTTATGTTTTTTAGTAATTAATTTTAAGCACTAGGTCAATTTTTTTTTTTGATGATGCCAACCAACGGTGTGGCGAAATATCGATAAAATAATAAAAAACAGTGCTTAAAATTAATTACTAAAAAATATTAAAAAAGGTAAAAAATTATAACTATTATAAAAAAGCTTATGTTTCAACAAAATGCTATAACATATTAAGATATCAAAATTTAAGCTACTAAGTCTAGCTTAAAAAGAAACATGAAAAGTATATCATACCCAAAAAATATTCTTTCTAAATTCGGATGAATTCACACAACAGTCTAATTTCTGTAGTGTGAAATACAATTGTTATATACTAGTGGCATGCAACTTAAACTTTTAATGACATGTCTAGCCGCTAAGTAGGAGCAACTTCTTTTCCTCTCTCAAACTGTTGTTTTTTCTAAAGATTTAAAGCCAATAGCTTGCTTTCTTCCATTCTAACTGACTTTTGTATTATGCACTTTCTTATGTTTATCAGAAATGTATTTCTAAAATTGCTATTAATTAATATTTTCTAATTTTTTTCACAGATAAGCAGGCAACAACACAGTAACTATAACGGGTAGCAGTATTGCTCTATTTTACCTTGATTTCAGAGAAATTTACACAAGACGAGAAGAAGTAGACGTAGACATAATTTAGCCTATTATTGGTAAATTATGAACTATTTGAAATTCCATAATTTCAGTTGTTTATTGTTGTTTTTTCTGTTTTTTATTATATATAAACGAGTTTTAATAACTATCTGTTCAGTTACACTGTTCTGCAAAAACCATTCCTCTTCTAAAAACAGGAAAAAAGTAGGAAATTTATGACGTGTTTCACAGTTTTGTTTCTGTCGCGTAAAGTGCCTGACATATAAGATGGGCAAATTTGAGGCTATAAAGTAAACTGGCTTAAGACACACAATAAGTTTTAAAATCTTAAATTCTAAAAAAAAAGTTACATTAGTCCCGACCATGTCAGAACTAACCTTTTGGGTAAAAAAAAATTGACATTAAAAAAAAAAACAAATATTTTTAAGATATGTCATCTGTAGCATTGAGGATTAAAGCTGCGGTATCCCTCTTTTTTAATCGGATATGTCCACTATAATCCAAGATATTGCGAGCAAGGGGTTTAGGATGGTCTTCAAGCTTCATTAAGTATTTGCCTGCATATTTGATGATTTCTGTAGTCACCAGCGGTATGTCTAAATCACAATGTATGTTTGAATTTCTAATGTACCATGGAGCGGAAGTTATTAACCGTAAAATTTGATTCTGTCCACGTTGAATTCTATCCACATTTGAAGCTGAGGCAGTGTCCCAAAGTTGGATTCCGTAAGACCATATTGATTTCAAAATACTCTTGTAAATTAGAAGTTTACCATCTAGGCTAAGTTTCGAGTTCCTGCCAATGAGCCAATGTAATTGTGTTAGCTTAAGTTTCATTTGTGTTAGCTTTGAGTCAATATGATGTTTCCATGTAAGGCGACGATCAAGATGTATACCAAGATATCTCACATAACTCTGGTAAGGAACAATGTGATTATCGATCCGAACGGGTGAACAATTATCTCGTCGAAGGGTGAAGGTCACATGAATGCACTTTTGAACGTTCACTTTAATTCTCCATAATTTTAACTACAACTCCAACTGAGTTATATGTTGCTGAAGATTTATGAAGGCTTGATAGGAGTTTTTGTGCGAACTTAGACACGCTGTATCATCAGCAAAAGTGAAAGTGAAAAGTGTATTTTTCCTGTAGGCCTACTATCCGAGAAGGTTCAGGAAAGCCGTACAAAGACTCCTTAGACGAATTGCGACGAACGAAGTTATTATGCACCGAAAGATGGTAACATCTGATCCCATGATTTCACATTTGACGCCTTCATTTAGCCAGAAAGCGCATTGTGTTATAAGAGACGAAGTTAAGGCTCTTTTAGAATAATAAATTAAAAATAGATTTAAAATAAATAATAAATTAAAAATTAAAAAAAAAATCATTTAAATTTTTCTGCTAGTTATGGCTTTTTACATTGCAGGTAGCCGTCGACACTTCTCTTACTTTCTTTATTTTGATTACTTTTGTGTATTACTATATAAATAAAATTAAATTTGTGATGAAATCACTACATTTTTTGGCAAATGTATTTTTTTCCTCACCCCCATACAAAAATCCCCGCACACTGGGGGTATGCAATAACTGAAATGTTTAGGTGGCTTGTGGCGTCGTCTTGTTGAAACCAAAGGTCACTGATGTCAACATAAACCAACAGTGGGCCCAAAAAAAAAACCTTATCATGGTTTGTTGGCACTGAGAATCTACGATGAGGGCGTTTCCTTACTTATTTTCGAAAAACTACGGACTGATGATGCCACCTGGTCACAAACTGCACCATACGTTCAATTTCTATGAATGTAATGGATTTCGTGGGCCCCATTTGCGACAATTTTGTTTGTTTACATAACCGCCTAATTGTTTTCCAAACAGCCAATTCACAATTTTTGATCGGGTTTAATTCTTGATGGGGGTGAAAGTTATAAGCATGAATATAAAGATCTGTATGCAAAATTTTGCACAAAGTATCTCCAGCAAGTTGATGTTCCAAGTCCATTTTCAGCATTTTGTGATACAGCGACTATATTTACATCACTACGGCTGCAAGGAGTATCGTGTTTTCGTCTATTGTCAGTAACAATATCGTAAGCCTCATTGTGAGGAAAAGCTGGTCGAATTTTATGAATTGATACAGTGAAACTCAAAATTTAATAATTTTTCACATTTAAATTCTTTGCTCAAAACTATAAGGTTCTATGAAAAAAATTTCCCAACTTTTTACTAAATAAATGTCAAAGTATAACTGCTCAATTCTTGACAAATAATCATTTGATAAACAATTTGTTGCCCAACATCAGATTTGCCCACCTAATATATAACTCCTTTAACAACGCAGTTATAATATTATCAAAAAAAATATTTATTCAGCATCAAAACTGCTGTTTTTTTCTAATTCTTAATTTACCAAACCGAAAGTCATAATAAATAAGAATTAAAAAAGTATTTTCTTTAAAAGATGGCAATAAATATCCGCTATTTAATTATCAAATTTGAAAGGGCTGAACGTTCAAATCGTTGGCTTTAAGCTGTATATTTTATTTGCAAAGCAAAACTATATTTAAATCTCATTATATTTACATTGTATGTGTTTCGTTTGGAAATAACATTCAAATAATAAAAAAAAAAATAATTATGTGAAACAATGATAAGAATCTTGATATTTTCTTTACCCCATTAACTACCCAAAATATTACTGTAATTAAAGAATTTTTTTCAAAGCCGTTTATTATAATTTACCATATTATTTTTTACCCTTAATTATGAAATTTAATCATTTATTACTTTTGATTTTTTATTTTTAAAATTTGATCACACTATTTTAAATAAATTAGACTGTAAAATATAATGCTGTTCAAATCTATAAATAAGGAATTCAAATATAGACGATTACTTTAGCTGGGACAACAAAAACAAGTGATGACGTA
The DNA here is from genome assembly GCA_030448955.1 of Trichopoda pennipes. Taxonomy (NCBI): domain Eukaryota; kingdom Metazoa; phylum Arthropoda; class Insecta; order Diptera; family Tachinidae; genus Trichopoda; species Trichopoda pennipes. The sequence goes on from JASKUP010000023.1 coordinate 4,133,854, forward strand.
CTACATTAATATAATTTTTACAAACATCCAGAATTAAAAATAATTTCCTGAAATATATTTAAAAGTCATGACAGCGTTGAGTCGTTGGAATTCTAGGCCTATGCCAAACTGAGAAATACTCCATTTGTCAATTTTTATGCACAAACTGGGACGTGACATTATTTTGTAATAAGTAGTTAAATCAGTAAAACTACCTCAGATTTAGAATAATTATTAAATTGACAATTGTTGACTGAATTTAAGCTGACAAATAAGACTCTCTAAACAAAAGAATATATTTTTAAAAATTTCTATGTCCAGCAAACAGTTATTGTTATTTCTTTCTATTTTATATAATATTATTTCAGTTAATATTTTAAGCAATATAAATTAAAATAGTAGCTTATTTTTTCCACTTGGACCAGTACTCAAGGGTTGTACCAGAACTTGGAAAATAGGTTATGCGGGGGAGAAAAGAGAGAGTAGTGTTTGTGGACATTCGATTTAAATTTTCGCACATGGAAAGTAACAGCAAAGACCTCTGGAGGAAGTTTATTCCACATGCGAACTGTTCTGATAAAAAACGAATTTTTCGTATAATGCGTAGTGCGATTCACTAACCAATCGGCCACAAATGAATGCACTCTCAAAGAAAATCGAGTCAAACGCAAAAAAGTACGAGTTTTAGGAACAAATTGCCCAATTTCGTTATAGCATTTACCATTGTAGTAACGATAAAACAGTGAAATACAAGCTACATTACGTCGATTCTCTAGGGAATCAATAGAGTTGGATAGGCTACCGTCCCCAATTAACCTCTTGGCCCTCTCCTGTACACGGTCGAGCAACTCCAAAATAGACTTTGGGGCGCCGGCCCATACATGATGGTATAAATAGTACGAAGATCGGCTACCCCCCCGGGGGCACATTATCGGTCTTTGTGGAGAGTAACTATTTAGACCTATGCAACTGGGGGAAAAAGGGAGCCCAGTCGCCTGAAGTCAGCAGGGGTACAGCTGGAAGCTCCACGTTATTTCCACGGGAATCAGTAAGCCCCAGAGTTCCGTTATTTGTCTCTTTAGACATTTAACTGTTCTCTGGCTGATTATTGAGATTGGCCCCTATATGGGAGTATCGTGGAGGTTGTGGTTTCGCGGCCCCATAACAGACAGGTCAGTTTTTATATGGAGGCCGGGTTCATTTCACCTTGAATAACAGCTACCTGGTGAAATGTTCCCAGATCCATGAGCATGCTAGACATGTGTTCTGGACAGGAGTTGGATAGTTTCCAACTCTTCAGCAAGGAGTGATGATTTTCAGCCCTGTTCAGGAATCATTAAAGTTGCAACTAGGAAAAATTTGTTGCTAGAATTAGTCTTCGGCTTCCTAGGACGACGTTCCTATTTATGCAAAGTGGTTCGACCACCATCTGATTAAGGCTCCATGGCCAGGCGCAGATGTAAATCTTATCACGTAGTACGAAGATCGAATGAAGTGAAGCATCTCTCACACCGTTTTAGAAAACCGAGCACTTAAAGGCTTCTTTAGAAACCTAAAAAATGTATTTAGTCCATCGAACATCACACTGAACTTTCATGCCAAGAACATCAACAGCTTTCGATTCCGTAATACCTATATCACCAATAGCAACATATGCAGCACCATTTCCGAACAAATATCTATACGTAAGCATGCAACATTGCGTCTTACGGGCATTAAAATCGACTCTATTCGCACGATCCTATATGGAGATCGCCGCGAGATCATGATTGAGCGTATCATTCATACTTCTCCAACTGGTTCGGTTTATTACCAAATGAATACGAATGCAAGATGGTGCTGTCATCTGCGAAAGAGTGTATAGGATTGAAAGTTTGACAAAGAAGGTCTTTTAGAATAATAAAAAATATGGTAGGAGAAAAAACGAAACTCCTTAATTAATCTCGAACTCGTCTAATGGAATCCCACCTATAACAATTCGTATAGTGCTTATTAACTTATAATAGATATGTTATGAAAGTCAGATTTGACAACTCTATATATATCTTAAAAAGAAAAACTAAAGATGTTGTTGCTGTGTCTGCGACAAACTGCGACAAATAGATCTGAATAAGTTCGTACTTTCACTACTAACAAAGTGTGGTGTGTGTGTGTGTGTGTGTGAATAAAATAAAAAGAGATAAAAACGTGTGCAAGGATGTTAGATATAACGATATCTCGGCAAACGTAATGATTTCTTGCCAAATGTGATGATTTCTAAACAAACATCGGTGCGACTTCTTGGCGATTTTTGTTTGTTTTGCTATTATTATGTAAACCATAAAATTGAATGACAGTTTTATAATCTAGAGTTTTCACTTTTACTTCATACTACAATATTACATCAAAATGAATGATTCATAAACACATGTATCAGAGATGGTAAAGTTTGCACTATTTTATTGTTTTACAATTTAAAGCTGAAAATTAAAATAATTCATAAATGTCTCATTTGAAAAATTTTATAAATTTTCACCTTTAATATTATTGTCAATGGTTTTGGATCAGCATTGGTATTACTCTAATTTATTAAAAAAAGGTAAACATAAATATTGCAAAGTTTTATCCTACTAAATACTTCATATTTAGAAAGTGCGCTTCAAATATAACAACATAGTAGCAATATAACAATATAACAATTTTTTATGAGGTAGCCCACCAGCCATAAAAAATTGGTTGTTATAGTTTGGTAGTGCAGAGACGATTCCTTACTGATTAAAAGAAATACGTGGCAATGATGCCACCTGACCACAAATACGGTCACTTTCTTTGAATGTAATGGTTTTTCGACGATTGTTTTGAGATTTTCAGAGTTCCATTAAATGAAAATGAGCCCCATCACTAAAGATGATTTGATCTTGAAAGATTGGTTGTTTCGACGGCAGCCTTTAGTTCTTGAACAAATTGAACTTTATAAGCGTAAAAATAAAAATCTTAATGCAAAACGTCACGTAAAGTACCTTTAATGATGTACTTTACGCGACATTGCGAACTTCTAGTCTCAATCTCACCACTTTGCTGTACTACAGCCACTACGATGATATTGTTTTTGGTTTATGTTCAGCAGCAAGACAGCTAGCCTCAAATTTAGCGATTAAATTACGCAAAGGAGTCTGATTACGAGGAAAAGCTGCTCGAATTTTACAAAGTGATACAGTAAAATTTTTTCCACTTTGATCGTAAAGTTTTAGAATTCAAAGTCTTTGCTAGAGAGTATAACGTTCCAAGTTTAAAATTTCGCAACTTTTTACTACTTAAATGTCAAAGTCTGATAGGACAATTCTTAAAATTTATACATTTGACAGACAATTTACTTCCTAACTTTAAAATTTTCCATCTGTTATATGAGTATAATAGCACATACACGGCTTTTGTTTATTTTCAAGAAAATTTAAGTCACATATTTATATCGTATAAAAATGAACAAGATGGTAAGAATGATGTGTTAAATTAAATTAAATTATAATAATAGAATAATTTTATATCTCAATTTTTAGTATTAAGTAGATCTCAATAATTAATTAATTAATATTATTATTTATTACTTTAAGCTAACGTTATACGTTTTTTTTTGTTTCATTAATAACATATTATTTTGAATTAAATAAAAAAAATACTTTTTACAATTTTCGAGATTTTTAAACTGGATTTTTGCAAATTCGGTGATAAAAAAGATAAAAGCATGCTCGTTGAAGAAAATATCAGAGTTCAAATCCCAGCAGTCCCAGGTAGAAAGAAACATATTATTGTTTGTTATACATAATTTATGAACTGTTAAAAAAAATGTTAATAAATAATTAATATCGGCAATAACATATGGAATACAATATTAGTTAAATGTCCGCCTCTGTTAACCTCACAAAGGCGAGCCCTTTGAAGCATATTTTTCAATAGGTATATTTTGTTTGATTTTCTCAAGCGTTTGTAATTTGTTTGCATTAACCTTGCTTTTCAGATATCCCCACAAAAAGAAGCCCGGAGCAGTCAAATCAGGCGACCGTGGAGCCAAAGTAATTTTTTAAAGACCAAGCTCCTGAGCACGGTGTGGATTGAGGTTGATGGATTGTTTTGAATACTTTCTTGAGCAACAGTAATATTTTCGGCCGATCTTGCAGTATGTTATAGTCCATGCCTGGACCTAGACGATAAATTGTCTGTTTTGTTGGCACATTTTTTCCAAAAATTTCACGTAACTTTCTCATCGTCACAGCAATCGATGATTGATTTTGATAAAATGTTTTAACGATTAAAAGTCGTTGGCTTATCGAATATTTTACCATAATAAATTTGCCATGTGTTTACTTCACGACTGCCAAATATTAACTGTCAAAAGTAATGTTTACCAAAATGGCGGCAAAACAAAGTAGTATACCTTTTCGGGGGACACCCTGTACTTTTGTAATAGTTCGACCAATAACCTGTTTTAGTTTTGATTCGGAACTCTCAACATTTCTCCACACTAGGGATCCCACAAAAGCCCCCCCCGGGGGCACATTATAAGTCTATATCGATTGTGTCTTGCGGAGAGCCCAGTCCCCTTAGGCTAGTAGGAGCCAACTGGACAATCCACTATATTTTCACGGGAATCAGTAAAGCCCCAGAGTTCCGCTAATTGTCTCTTTAGACTTTTAGCTGTTCTCTGACTGATTATTGAGGTAGGCCCTTCGGGAGTATCGTGGAGGCTGTATGTTTCGAGGCCCTCGTTTGAGTTTGTGGGTCGGATCATTCACAATGCACACAATGAATGGTCCAGGTCCAGTGAGTATGAATGCCGTAGTGTTCTTTATTATATTAAGCTTCATGCGTTCGAGACCAGGAGTTGGACCATCTACAACTCTTCAGCAAGGAATGAAGGCTACGGCCTACTCCGGCCTTTTGAAGTTGCACCTTGGAGTGACCGGAGGATATACGTATTCGAAGACCTTCTTACCCCCACAGTGGTAATGATCCACCATCTGATTAAGGCCCACGGCCAGGTGCAGATGTAAATCTTATTACTTTATTCCACAAAAATCATACTAAACGGTTCCTATACTCACTTCGGTCCGATAATTTTCCTGAGTTCCCTCAATTTTTTTAAAGTAATTTAGTTTTCGTAAAGACGTCCTTTTGAAAACATTTTTGGAAAAATTATTGATTTTTTTGGCTAACAGTGCTGGTTATTTAGAATTATAATGGAAAAAGTAAGTAAGAAAAATGTGTAGGGCATGATAAAGTTTGTAAAAAATAGCGATAATTAAACACTGTCCTATCTTACAGATACAGAACTGCCACTTTGTTTCGGTAATTTTGAAAAATTTTACATGTTTTAAAGAAAAATTTGGAAGTCATTTTGAAATGTTATATAATCCTCTTGCATCTGACAGCTAAGTCATTGCTAAATTATTAAACGTACTTTTAAAATATTTTTTTAAGTAAAAAAATATTTTTTTTTAATAATTTCATTATAACTAAACCTTAATCTTAAACAATATTACAGTCAAAGCTTCTGTTTCATCTAGCTCACCATGTTTAAACGTGTGTACATGTTAAATGCAAAATTTAAAGATTTTATAATAAAGAAAATAAAATCTAAAATACGTTTGTGGCATATCAAATTAGATCAGATTATCTTGAATAATATTAAAAAGGAACAAATAAGACATGTATTTTTTATGCGGTGTAGTTTAAAAAATACCTGCTGTGAATTAGAATTTTCTTTTTAATATTGAATATTATTTATACATTACTACACTATAGTGATACTATTTTTAATAAATAAGTGAGAACTTGTAAAAAAAATTGTGTTCGTGCTTACTGTACGTTTATAGACGTAAGGAACTATAAAAATAATCTCTGAAAAAATTAACAATAATTATGCAAATAGCAAATTTAAATTAAGAAGGATACAAAATAATAATTGAAAAGATAATAAGTTAATAAATTTATTTTACACAAGACAAAAACGTAGGTTTACGTATAAGAGTGGAATTAAAAAAAACAGAAAAAATTCAATTTGGAAACTTTTATTAAAAAAATTTTATGTAAATAAAGGTAAACTTTAAGCCTTCCAAGATAATGTGTTTGTACCAAAAAGTCTTTTGAACACATTTTTCATTACATTCTCACACATTTTACGCGGTGTTGCATTAATTTCATCACTAACATTTTGTTTGGGTTGCTCAAACGTTTCTGGTTTGTTTGTATTAAACCAGCTTTGCAGATATCCCTACAAAAAGAAACCCGGAACAGTCAAATCAAGCGGCCTTGAAGGCCAATCAACATCACCATTTCTTGAAATAACTTGTTGTGGAAAGAGGTCTTGTAGTAATTCCACTGTAATCCTGGCTTTAGGCGATATGGAACCGCCTTATTGATACCACATGTTAATCAAGTCCAAAGCACACAGTTGTGGCGTTAGAAAGTTTTCAATCATATTAGGATATCGCTCCCCATTCACAGCTACCGTTACGCCGTTTTCATTTTCAAAGAAATAAGGTCCAATGATTACTTCTGACCAAAATGCTCATCAGACTATCACTTTTAGTGGATGCAAAGGTGACTGTCCATTTTCCAGAACCGACTTTTCTGTTTATTAACATATCCATTCAAATCGGGGTTGCCATGGTTGAGCGGTAACATCATAATGGCATATAAACGGTGGGGTAAATGGAAGACGCTCTTGTGTTAACTGAATCTTATATGGAAACAAATACAAATCCTTGTGCAAAATTGTGGCCAAAGTTCACCAAGCTGTTGAGCACGGCGTCGAATTGAGGTTGATCGATTGTTTTGAACACTTTCTTGAGCAGCAGTAATTTTTTTTGCCGATCTTACAGTATGTTGTGGTCTCCCAAAAATTTCACTTAATTTTCTCATCGTCACAGTAATCGATGATTGATTTTGATAAAATGTTTTAACGATTAAAACACGTTGGCTACCAAGTGGCTTCTTCACGACTGCCAAATATGAACTGTGAATACTAATGTTACCAAAATGGCGGCAAAATAAAGTAGTATATCTTCCTGGCCTTAAAGAAACATATTAGTCCACATATATAAATTTGTATAAAACCAAAGTAATAGTTGTATATTATTTTACTTTTGTTAAATGTGCAGTGTGGGCAACGACTGTAATTTATTGCCCCTGTATAAGCAACGACTTTTTGATGAGTCTGTGAATAGCTTCCACTTACTAGAAATGTCCAATTACAGCAAAATATTTGAGGAAATTAGAAATTTTAATTTTTTCTCTTACTTAGTTTCTTGCTTTTAGACCAGAATTTAAAATATGAGAAGCAGCCTTTGACAGTTCAAGATCACTAACAAGGTCGTTTAATCTTAGCTGAATAGCTTTGTGCTTTCAACTTACATCCAAATTCACTATTACTACTGTCAGGCATTGGTTTATCCTGAGAAGCATCAGCCGATACCCTGTACTTATGTACGTTAAAGGAGTCGTAGCATAGGAAATTTAAGCACAATTTTATAAAGTAAATGCAAGTAGAAGTTTCAAAATCAAGCCATTTTATTTAAGAGATTTTAAATTCCCTTTTCAAAAGTTCAAATTATTTTCCACACCCTCATTATTATTAGCTAATACCATACAGTCATGAAAATATGTTTATTGATTTATTATTTAATTTTCATGTACAACAATCATTGATACAAGTTCTGCTAGAAATGTTTGTTTATATTACACCATAAATATCTCAATAAAATTGTGTTATACTTGTGAATATTTTTTACGTTTTGTTTATTTTCAAATACAAAATGATGTTTATTATGCTAGTGATTAATAGCCAATATAAAGACACCTTTAAATGTGTGTGTGTGCAAAATGTACCCATCAAAGTAAAAGCTTATGACGCTTATACACAAGAGTAATATTTATTCCACACAACTTTTGTTCTTTCCAAAACACACGAGAATAATTATTCTAGCACAAAATTGTATACGTACATATACACAGCTTTGTGTGTTAGTGTTTTTTTATTTATTTCATGTTGGTTTTTCGTTCGTTGTATATTGTAAATTACGGAACCTTCTTAGCGAAATATGGCTGGATTAAGTGATGATAAATTGGCGACAGGGAAATCTTTAAAGAAATTGCCGAAAATAGTAAATTATTTACACCGTATTTAAGCTCAGCTTATTTTATGTCCATACTTCAAAGAAGTTTGTTTCTAATTTTATTTTCTGTAAAACATAAAAATATTATAACAAAAATTTTAATTCAATAGCAATAAAATCTCAATCATTTAATTTTCATGTGATTTATTCATGTTACAGGTATAAAGGTAAAAAAGATAAAAATAAATAGCATAAAATCTATTTTTGTCTACTTTTGAATTCATATTCATATTTACACTACGATAGCCAACTGAAGGCAAAATCGCTCTGCAAAAAAGAAAACACAAGACCTGTGTTTTCATAAGTGCATGTGTATTACTTTTGTTCTGCTAATGCCGAAATTGCCAACAAGCTGTCATGTTAGACCAACACAACTACTCTCGTGTAAATAGGCTCTATTGGAACAAAGTCAAATAAAGAGTTCGAAAAAGTTTTGTTTGTGCAACAAATCAGCTAGAGAGTGTAGTACAAGAGCTAATTATTTTTTTATATGATTTTTTGGATTTAATATTTGATAATGGATATTTTAAAGTAAAATATAAAGTTAGCGTCAGCTATTCTAAGAAGTAGAAGGGACATTTTTGTAAATTATTAATAAATAAAACAATCAGCACTGCTTCTTTTCATTTCTTCTTTCTTCAGTATAGTACCCCCCGGGGGCACATTAATGGTCTTTATAGTACGTAACAGCTATCTAGACCTGTGCAACTGGGGGAAAAAGGGAGCCCAGTCCACTGAAGATAGGCAGGGTGTCAACTGGAAGCTCCACTTTATTTCCACGGGGATCAGTGAGCCCCAGAGTTCATTATTTGTCTCTTTAGACATTTAATAGTTCTCTGGCTGACCATTGAGGTTGGCCCCTATATGGGAGTAACGTGGTGGTTGTGTTCTGGACAGGAGTTGGAAAGTCTCCAACTCTTTAGCAAGGTGTGATGATTTGCAGCCCTGCTCTGGAATCATTAAAGTTGCAACTAGAAGGTTTCTGTTGCATATAATTATAGCTTCGGCTTTCTAGGACGAGCATGACGTTCCAAATCATGCAGTAGTTAGATCCACCATCTGATAAAGGCTACATAGCCAGGTGCGGATGTAAATCAAATCACACAGTTCTTCAGTATAGTATGAATGAATTAAAATTGCATTCGTGACTATACCAAGGGTTTACAGAAAAAAGGAAACAAAATTTATAACGATTTATAAAAAAAACAGCAACGGAAAAAGCTTTAGGTTCGGTGCGGTCGTCGCTTAACAAAATCAATATGATATGAGCTGTTCTTCGTATTCAAATTTCTTAAATTTGTTGGTTGGCTAAATAGACGATAACATGATAAATAATTATATTATGTTGGTATCTAATTATTAAAAAAAAATTTGTAAATAATTTTCTTTCTGAACAAATTTGCACGTTAAAATTTACTTAAACCTAAATTGATTATAATTTATTTATTTGTGAAAATTTTGTTAATAAAAAATCCATTTAAAATCTATTAAAATTTATTTAGCTATCTTTAAATATATGCTCTTGACCGAATCTCGCATATGTTACTATTTGTTATTTAATTACATTTTAATAATTTAACGCATCTTATATACGTAAACTTTAAACAAAACCAATAAAAAATATTGCAAACATTATGAATATAAGATTACAGAAAACAATTTCAAGACATTAGGTTTGACCCAGTTTAATCAATGTCATTACATACATAAGTATGTATCTATGTACTTATATAGCAAAGTTTAACTGTAATTAAAATTGATTTATGGACTTAATTTTTATTTAATTTTATTAAACAAATAAATTATTTATTATTGTAATTTTTTAATAAAAGTGTTTTTAATTCATTAATTCATTTCAGAGTATATCTACTACATTGGCCAGAAATTTATAGATTTAGCACAACCTTTTGAGGCTTCACGAAATCCTACAGCTTCGAAATTATGCCGCTTCCATACACAACAATATTTAGAAGGTTTGAAAAACTTCGATTTGTGGGCTTTGAAAAGTAAGTTGCAAAGTTAAATTGTAAAACTTTATTTTTTATTCTATTTTCAGTTTTATTCAACCTTTTTTTATTTTTATTATATATGTATTCATCTTTTAAATGGTCTCTTTTAAAATTAAATTTTAACCATTTATTTTTTCGATATTTCGCTTTCCTGTGGAAAGCTTCTTCTTTAAATAAAAAAGATAAAAAAAATTTCCTGAAGAAGGAAAGCGAAATATCGAAAAAATAAATCGTTAAAATTTAATTTCAAAAGAGACCATTTAAAAGATTAATACATATTTAATGTAAATTAAATATGCTAAAATGGTGTATTCGACTATGCTGAGGTTCACAATTCCTTTGTTGTATTCTTGTAAGATAGCTCTTATTTGTAAAGAATTCAATTAATAAATTGTTTATTTTTTTGTATGCTCTTCTTAAGTTAGGTGAGCTATGAAAAATTAGTGCCACAAGTTAAGACAACTGCAAACAATGACTGCACATTTTTCCGCTTCATTGCATCAGCAATTTCTCAAAAGTAATCCTTTCTTTTATAGCCATTAGAAGCCAAATCAAGACAAACTCTGGAAGACATTTAGTTTGCCAATAAGCTATTTTTCAACTCACCTCTCATTTAATAATTTTTATTAGAAAAAAGTTTCCACTTCTAAATTAAACCAAAAAAGTGTCGCCACTTTAAAATGTTACCACAGAAATGTGGTGCCATCTGCTATTGTTTGTTTAGAAAAATTGCGATTAAAAATTCTGTTTTCTATCGAAAGTTTGGGAATATTCACCCCTATTCTACGTTTCGCTTAAGTCTCCGCATTCAGTTCCGTTGCGATCGAAAATTGGTATTCTAAAGAAAAACGGAATTGAAAGAAAAAGAAGAAGACAACAATGTTTACAAAATTAATAGCATCACTGTGGAATGTGGAAATGAAATAGCAAAATAAGCAAGTTTGTTATCATTTTCATAAACAAATGTAAAATTTAATACAAAAAGTTGTATGTACGAATATTTTGGTAATCGAATTTTGCAAAATTCTCCATCAACATTTGATAATGGAAATTCTTATTTAGCAAAATATTTAAAAGGGGTTTGTAAAGCGGCTAAATACTTTTTTTACTTGGGCTTTTACAGAATGGAAAAAAAACTAAATTCCAAATGTCATTTTTATTCGAATAATATAATGCAGTTTAGCAGCAAAAAACTACTTTGTACTTTTTGCAGCTGGGCAAAAATATAGGAAACCATCTCCTCGATATAGCCTGCATTTGTAAGGTCGTTAATCTGACAAGTGTGTTTATGAAAAATGTTAATGTAGTTATGAGCAATCTTAAACTATCTGCAATGTAAAAATAAATCAAAGAATATTAAATTTAAAAATAAATGAATGAGACTTAAAAACATAACAAATGTAAATAAATTTACACAAATTTACAAAACAAAAATCACACAAAGTATGTGGCAAGAGAAAAACCATTATAGTTTGCCTTAAATAAATATTTGCTAAAAATATAAGAATATTTGTTAAAAGTAAAGAAACTGGTATTCGATTGCTAAATATACGCATATATTTCAAAATCATAGCAACCTAGTTCAAAAAATATTATTTATTTTTCTTTTTAATTTGCAACACTTTTTTGGTTTAAACGATTTTTAAATCGATGCAATTTATATTTGAAAAACATTAATGTTGATTGTAAAGTTGCAAAGCCAAGAATTGCAAATGTTATGCAACTATTGTACAGGCAATTTGTCACTTCATTTAACTTCTTCAATTATTCGTACATAAGTGAAGAAATGTAAATTTGCAAAATTATTATTAAGGCACTATATTTGTGTAATAAATTAATGTATCTATAATGAATGAAAGAATAACTCAGTATACAATTAGTAACTTACTCGCGGCTATTGTGTAGGGATTTGTCGATTCTAAATTTGATGTGTGTTAATTTAATGTTTTATAAATTAACTCATTCATCTTATTACACGAATTTAGAAATAACCAGAAAAATGTCACTGTAAATTGAAAGATGATTATCAAATGATAGAAAAGGGACTGACAAATAACTCTTTGAAAAGAATAACGGGTAAGGCACCATTTTATTAAGAAAAAAAATCGACTAAATCTAATGAAAAATTAAAAGTTTTGCATCTCGGTGCCTTAATTTATGACTCTAATATAAACATAGCATTCAAGACTTAAATTCAAATAGTTCAGCTGGTAGTGTGTAAAATGTTATTGTAATTAGTACAGTTATTTGGGCTCATTTACTGATTCGTTTGTGTTACCTGCAAAGTAAAAAAAGAAAAAGAGAAAAAAATCAAAATATAAAAGACGATTTAGTTTTAGAATAGTTCGTGTAAGCCCCCCATTATGAATTTGATCGATAAACGTGTCTTTAACGAGGTTTTGACGATATTTGGGAAAGTTAAAAAACTGATTTTCTTTAATAAACTTCAGTATTCATTTCTTTTTCTCCTGTTCAGTGATTTTTAATGCCGTTTTATTCCATTTTAAAAGATATTATTATTTTATCATCATCAGAAGAATCTTAATCACAATAATAGTTAAAAACATATTGTATTAAACTTTCTTCGAACCTGTTTTTATAGAGGTATAGAACTTCGAAATGAAATAAAACAAATTGAACTCAAATTTACTCTATTCGAAAGATAATCTTTTCGCATTGTAATTTAAATATGACTTGAAGCATATAACCGCCACAGCTGCCTCAAACTTAGTCTAATCTGGAGGTCTAATTTTCTGAGTTATTCTCAACATTTGTGGCGGTATATCGGCAATAAGTGTTCAATCGTTTCGGGCTTACCGGCATTGACTAGCGATTTAAAATATCGCCACAGAAACTAGTTTGCGGCATTGAATCGCAATTTATGGATACGAAACATGAATCTAAGCGATTACCAAACGTTTTCTTCATAAATTCCATTGTGGTATAATCTGTACGATGTTGCAACGTTTTGTTAAAACTACAACTCCTATATGATGAACGAAAAAGTCAGAAAACATGGACCTATAGCGGTGACCAACATCGGTTTTGAAGAAGTAGGGGCCAATAACTTCAATAGCCCAGAAAACATACCAAACAGTCAGTTTTTCTCGATGTAATGGTGTCTCTACATGCACTTGCGAATTATTGTCAATCTAAATATGGAAATTTTGTTAATTGACGTACTTATTCAAAAATAAGTGGGCTTTATCGTTAAATAAAATTCGCATATGAAAATTGGGATTAAAGGCAGGCAGTCTTTGTTTTGGGTTCAACTTGCAAATTTTGAAAGCGCTTTTCAAGCGTCATGGTGAAATGCTAAATCAAACTAAACATAAATGACTTGACAGCTGGCAAAATGGTGGCTATTTAAAAATTTGTTGACAACTTAAAATGCTATACCTCTATAAAAAACACACGATATAACATTTTTTACACCTAAAACTCTTAATTAAAAATTTCTTTAAGAATTTATTCTTTAAAAGTTTATTATTAAATATAAATTTTATATTCGCTTACCACTCATATTAATTTAAATCTTTTTTTTAACATTTAAAAAGAATTTTTTTTAAATTATATTTATTACTTAAATCATGTTTATTGCTTATTATTATATTCGACGGAGAATAAAACAAAATTTTTCTAAATAATCTTTGTTAGATAACTTTTAGATTTTTAATTAAAAATAAAGAACTAATAAATAAATATAACAAATAGAGATATCTTTGTACAATGTTATGATCACATTGTCATAATGGTGAATTGTCATTTCCATCTAAAACTTTACTGGTCTTGTGTCAAATATAGTGAATATCACATTTTTTAAGCCTCGAAATAATAATATTTTTATACTCAAATTTTCTTCCATACCTATAGGAATTATAAAATAATATGTTACTTTGGAAGTTTCACTACACAATGGGGCTTAGCAATATATCATACTTATACATATTATACTTATACATCACACAAAAGATATGGTTGTTCTAGAGTTGCATGATAAAAATTTCTTCTCTATAAAAATAGTATTATTAAATAAATTTAGTCACTTTAATAATAACTTGTGATTAAAATTTAACAATAACATAGTTGGCAGGCATAAAAACTGTAACATTATGGTTGAGTATATTTATATTTCTCTTTTCTTTTTTCTTCGGGCTCTAGGTCAATATTGTTTATTTAAATAAAACTCTTTTCTGTTTTATTAAATGATAATTCATAAACATTGTTTTTACTTTTATTCAATATTTCGAATACCTTCCTTGTCCTTCATCAGGAACTAAAAATATACAAATAAACAAAGTTAAAAACAAATTGAACAATTAACAATTCATACAGAAAAACAAAAATATAAAACACTAAACAATGCATTACTTTGAGTAAAGTTGTCAATCCCTTTGAGGGTGTCTTATGTTTACTAAAAGGTCTTTTGTTTATATTTTGTTATCATATGTCTATACGAATGCGCGCAATTTTCCGTGTCTCTCTTAAAATTCATTTTCTTGTTCTCTGGAGTATTTATTATATGTAGCATTTCCAATATGTATCTCTTTTTATAATTGTTTTCTAGTTGTAATATTTTAGCTTTCTCTAAGTCGGGGGAGTGTTTGCTCACTGTACAGTGGGCTGCTAACGCTATTTTTTGTTCACTTGTTCCTTTTCCTGTTATATAATCGGATTTGTGTGCAGCCAACCTTGTTTTTAATTTAGACTTGGTCGTACCACACATTTTTTCACATATGATAGACCCGTCACCGTTGCAAGGTATATTATATATAACATTGGATTTATCTAATTCGTCAATTTTTGTTTTAGTGTTACAAAACAACATTTTTAACGTATAGTCGGCTCTAAGTGCAATATTAAATTTTCGTTTGTCATAAATGCTCGACTGTATGATTCTATCCGAAAAGCCTAGGACATATGACAAAGATTTATATATTTTATCCTGTTTTTCTACTAATGGTTTCTCTAAATCTTTTTTAGCATTTTCTATAATATTTGTTGCCATCGTATATTTGACCTAGAGCCCGAAGAAAAGAGAAATATAAATATACATTCCTTAAAGGTAGAATAAAATAAATAAAAATATGGTTGAGTTTAATAATACAATTATCACTGAAGTCCTCCACACAATTTTTTCTGTTTCTATTCTAACATCGTTTATATATTTTAATAAACTTGCTTGCTGCAAACTTGATATCAGATATTAACCATTAAAAGCACAATTTAAAATATTTAACAGGTAAAACTCTCATTTACTGTTTTGCTCTAGAGAATGTACAAATACAAGTATAAAGTTCAGTTTGTCTGAATATCAACATTTTTTTAGCATAAATATTTTATAATGAAATCTAATCTGAAAATGTTTCAACGACTTAAAGAAGACCTTTTAACAATCAAAGTCAATTACAATCGATTAAATTTGTTCATTTTCAAAAAAGTGTTGATCTTTGAAAAATTCCTTCAGTATAAACATTTTGAAGGTTGTGTGACGAACTTTACCCACATTGAGTTGTTTTTGCTACTTTCAACGTCTCTCATTATACAAACAAACTGCATGTGGAAATAACTTAACAACAACAAAAAAAGTTTTAGAATATACAAGAGTTTTAAAATGAGATTTTTGTCCAATGCAAACGGTTGTCTACTTTAAAGCCATGACTGTATAAAATACAAAATACAAAAAGCAAGTTCTACTACAACAAGTTCTACAGTAGTCCAACCTCTGCTAGTTGCATGCAATGGCAACAACTTTTAGTTACTTTGAAAACTTGACATACATGAGACTGCAGTCTGTCTCTCTATCTGTCTGCCTTAGTCATGCAACATTTTTCTTGACCCGTAAATTAATTCTAACATTGACAATAGTTCACATAATCAAACATACAACAACAAAAAATAAACATTTTTAAAAAACCAAAAGTTGCTATTGCCAATTTTGGTGGGACAGAACAAATTCAGTATGAATATTTTGTATAAGAATTTGCTTGCAATTAATCAAGTTTGCTTTTTTTAAACTTGATTCTTAAAACCACATTTGTGCACTAACTGAAAGTTATTTGATATTGGCTAGGTTTTGCTTTTTTTTTAAATCTTAAGATCACTGTTCAGAAATAACTTGTATCTCTGTGTGTACGCATGTGTATGTGTCAACTCAACCATAACTTTAAGTAGCAAATGCTTGAAGATTTAAATTTGTTCTTTAAGAAAAACAAAAAAAACAAAAAAAAACTTGTTAAATTGTTTTTGCTACGATACTTTTTTTTGTAATAATTATGTGCTTAAATCATGAAATTATATTTGTGTACATAGAATTTATAAACCTCATGAACAAGGTCATCTTGAGACAGAATTTAATGTTTGATATTATATTTTTATTCCAAAAAAAGTTATAATTTTTTTTTGTTGTTGTCTTTTTAATTTCGCTACAAGGCTGTTTTTTGATTTTTAGAATCGTTAAAAACTTTATATACAGCTAGCTTGACGCCGTATACTTTAGTAATTCCGAAAACTTATCCGAAAAATTATCCCTTGTGTTTTCTACACAATCAATAATTATTTTTAGTAAGGCGTAACCATCGCCCGCTTTTATTGGAAAATGTTAAATGTTAAGTTAAGAGAGTATCCTTAATTGCTTTTGTATGCCCCCTCGGCCAAAATACCCGTTAAGTTTCGATAAGATGCTATAAGTTTTGTAGCTTGTGTGAGTATTGTACGATTGAATGAACTTAAATGTAACCATAAGTCGTCAAACTAAAAGTATTGATCAGGGTTCCTAATTTTGAAAGCCTCGATTAAAATGCCTATAAGTTCTAAGCGTTTGCACTGTTAAAGGAAAAAAAGTTTTTACATCAATTAAAAGTTTTATTTGTTTTTAAAATAAAATTTTATGAACTCAATTATTTATTTAATTAGAAAAATGTTTTCTTCTTTTTCACTTACTATTTTTTCATAACTATTTTGGGGAGTAAACATTATTATAATTCAGTATTCGATAGAAGTCAAAGTGTAAGCGCACATTTTTTCAATCGCTATAATAATGGCGAATGTTGTGCCTAAAAAAGCTGATAAACTTCTTTCATTTGAAGAAAAAGGGCAGCTGATAGGTTACGGTCAACACGCACTAACTTAAAAACTATTAAACCGTAGTTTACGCGATACAAAAGTGGTGAAAGATAAGGAAAGACCTGGTCAGCCAGAGATGCAAAATTGGAAGCATTACTCGACGAAGATTATTGTTAAATGCAAGAAAAACTTGCATTACGATTGGGCATCACACAAACACAAGCCAAATTTAAAAGCATTGAGATTGATTCAAAAGCAATGTGAAATAAAGCTAAAAGACGTTATAAGGCGATTTTGCATAACGAAAATTATGCTTTTTTGCAACAAAAAGAAGTAATTTTTGCATTACATTACGATAACCCCAACTGCTAAAAATTATATCTAAGGTCAAGATAATGCACTGTATTTGATGAGATTAGAAGGGTGTTTTGTGTTATGTGCTGTTGAAATCGGGTCAGATGACTACAAAGGTCTTTTACCGGAAGCAATTGCTTCGTTTAAAGAGACTAATCAACGAAAAACAGCAAGAATATTCGGCCAGACATAAGATAGTAATCTTCTATCATGACCATAATCATAATATTGCAAGGCCGCTCAGAAACTATTTGATCACCTGACTTATAGCCCAGACCTTGTCTCTTTTGAGCACCATTTGTTTCGATCAATGTAGAACGTCCTTACTGGAATACGCTTCACTTTAAATTATTATGTATCAGAAGTTGGCTTCATTCATTCTTTACCTTAACATCTGAGCATTTTTTTTTTGGCACGGAATCCATATGCTACTGTAAAGATGGAGAAAAGCAGTGGCTAACGATGGACAATATTTTGAATAATGTAATAACTAATTTTATTATTATAATAAATACAACTTTCAAGCAAAACACCATAATTATTAAGTTTATACTTATTATTTTAAATAATTAAATTTTTTTTTAATTTTTTTTTAAATTAATTCAATTTAACAATATATTTCAATATTTCGGTTTCCTTTGGAAAGGTTCTTCAGGAAATTAATTTTTATAAAAACAAAATTTGTTAATAATTTGAGCTAGATTCTTTTAAAAAATAAAAATTTTATGATATTCATTCTGAAATGTATTACTACGGGATAAAGCATATCTATAGGACCCTTTCACAAATGCTTATATAGCTCACCAGTGGAAATTACTCCAAATTCTCTATAGAAAATTAAAGAGTCTTATCTCTCAAGCTAAATCGATTAAATGAGAGTTTTTATAGAACCAACACCGGAAAAAGACAACAAAACTTAAAAACACTTATATAGGGTCCGCCATCTAACGTTTTTTTTTTCAACTAGTGCTTATTTCGTGAATGGTAACACTTAGTTCATGTTTGATTTGACAGATAATTAGTTTTATCCTTCCGCTGAACGAATATGGTTGTGTATACGCTTGAACAACGCTTTGCTAAGTGGGTCTGCGATCGACTTATAGAAGATGCCGATTTTGAAGAAAAAAGTCATCTTTTCAGATGAAGCTCATTGATCTTGGTGGGTATGTAAACAAGCAAAATTGTCGAATTTGAGGCACAGAAAACCCGCACGCATACATTGAAAAGCTGACGCACCCAAAACGAGTTACTGTTTGGTGGTTTCAACAGGACGGTGCTACGTGCCATACAGCCGAAGTTTTGTTAATAAAATTAAAAAAAAAGTTATATGGCGGACCCTATACAAAAACACAGCAAACGGGGTTAAAGAAATAACTAAATCAAATAAAAATTAATTTAAATTTCTATGCTTTATTTCAATTTGAAATAATCAATTTTGCTGTATACAGCTATTTGCTGTAAAAAGACACAAACGCAACAGATAATTATGTCTATAGTACAACTATTCAAGTAAGTTGGAAGAAATGAGCTTTTACTCCTCGATATTTATGTTTTCTTGCTAATACCTAACTGCGTCAATCACAGCTATTGGGTGAGCCCAAGTAAACATAATTAATTAAAGCAAATTTTAATTGATTATCGTGAAAAAATTTAATAAAAACAGTTAAAGAAAGTAAACGACTGAAGAAATCATTTACGTAGAAAGGCCTACCTGGACAAGATTAACACACTGTCAGACTACTTTTAATTTCTCATGAAACACAAAGTTTTTTTTCGTTTCCTGATGGCTAGAAATAATTTAAGAAACTTTACATAAGCTGCATCGAATTTAAAGAAGAAATATTTCGTATAACAAAGTCAATTAAATGGAATAGATTTAAATTAATTAATTTTTTTTGTTTTTGCCAAAAAGATTTGACATTCATGTGTGAAATTTAACATTCACATACACAGTTTATTACAAACATCTAAAAAAAATATATATCGAAATAAGAAAAACGTTAAAAGCCAAAAACCTTAAGCTATAATAAAACAAAGAGGTTTTATTTTTTTTTTAAAGTTTAACATCAAATCCAAAAAACTGTTACAAGAGTTTTGTTGTTGTCTTTTAAAATGTTATTAATTAACACTTAACGCTTTA
This sequence comes from Trichopoda pennipes, assembly GCA_030448955.1. NCBI lineage: Eukaryota > Metazoa > Arthropoda > Insecta > Diptera > Tachinidae > Trichopoda > Trichopoda pennipes. The sequence continues at coordinate 4,153,551 of JASKUP010000023.1, forward strand.
AAGCAAATTAAATGAACCACCAGCCAAACCAAACAGCTATGAGGTATTTTAAAGACGGGGAAAATGCGGAATTTTCTATGGCTGCTAAAGATGGTGATGATAGCAACCTTGACATTGCCATTGCAGCATTTAAATTTTAGTTTATTTTTATTTTATATTTGTATTCGGTTACATCTGAATGGCATTTGTTGGTTTAATAGAAAACTGTTCAAAGTAAATGTCGTCAACAATAACAACTGGCTAAAAAAAGGAGGAAACACTAAAATACACCTAATAAATAAAAAGCTTATAAAATATTTTTATTGAAGATAATTTAATAACAATTGAATGCTAAATTTTCTACGTTGTTGTTTTAAAACAGGTTGGTTGCTTAAGTCTTTAACACAAATGCCAGCATACTACAGCTAAACAAAAAGACTGAGGAAACAAACTATTCCCTTAAATTTATTTTCTTTCTTCCTAAAACTCATACGAATACAATGAAAAAATTGTATTGATGTACATATGTTGTATAAAACAATTTTCATATTTTTATTTAATGCATATTTTTACTTCTCCCTAAATAAAATTTTATTTTGTATTATATTTTTTATCTCTCTGTTTCAGTGCACGACTCTACTGGTAAACTTACTTCAGGTATACTTAACGGCAATATAAATCAACCAGGTGATTTTGATCAATGTATGGGAATAAATTATCTACTGAAAACTAATAGTCGTGCTAGCAAAACTGGGAAAAAGGCTGGAGCTAATGATGCTGCTAGCGATAATGCTGATGCCGCTGAGACTGCAAGTATTAATGATGAAATCAAGGGACAGTATTGTTTAGCATATGCACAGCCGGTATTGCCACACAAATCGAAACGTTTACAAAAATTTTTCAAACTAATACAATCACATGAACCGTTTCATAGCGAATTTGATGATGTAAGTTTTGCAATAATTTAGTCGATATATGCAAATTTATATTTTAATTTATTCCTTTTTGTTACATTGTTGCAAAAATAATTATGGTGATAAATTAAAATCTTCAATTAATTACCCCTATAAAGTTACATTGTTATGTATTAAGTATTATTTGTTAAATAGCTATCACATCATTAGCTTCGTAACTATAAAAAAAATTTTTAGCATTACAAAATACTTGTCAGTGTTATTTCTAAAATTAGCCGCAACATACTGAAACAAAACAACTGATCTGTGAAGTGCAATTTTGAAGTCCATGTGACTTGGTGACAGAAAATATTTATTTGCAATAAAATCTATTTTATCTTAAAGCACAGAAATCTTCTAGTTTGGTAGATGTTATCAGTTATTAATAACAGGAAACTATGTCACTATTGATCCAAATATCTAATATAAACGGCAACTAATCAAAAGCAACTAATTGCGCGGAATAGCAATATTTCGTCCCATGGAAAGAGCTTTTTAAAAAAGTGTCTACTTGTCTGCTTCGATGCGTTTACACTATTGACATGCCATATATATTATAAACTCATCTTGGCTCCAAGTTTGAGATCTTTAATTTTCTTACTTTATATGATAATAGTTAGTTATCAGTGCACGTAAGTAATAAAAAATAATCTAGAGCATATCACTTTTAAGCACAGTGAAATGAAATGCGTTGTAAAATTCATGCAACGATTAGTTTGCTGCCATCATTGAAGAAACGTCTGGCAACCCTTAAAAACGCAATATTAAAAGGCCAACTATTCCGTTGCATAAATATGAAAGAGCACGAATTTTCGTTGTTGATGAAATATTTTACATTATGACTTTTGTAGCAAAAGAAATTCGCCACCGAGAAAATAAGAGACATACGAGAAAATGCATCCACAATGTATGATTGTTCGCTTCGTGTTTTGTGATAGAAATTTAAAGAAATATGAGTATTAAGTATTAAAATAAAATTTTAAAAATGTAGAAAATCTTTATCAAGAATTTTTTAATTTCTTTCTTTTTTGTAGCTACAATACGTTGAAATGAATAGTATTAGAAAAACAACAGCATTTCCAATTTCCATCACAACAATTTTAGCAAAGAGCAATAAAGCCTAGAGAGCAGGGACTACCTATGTTGTGTGAATTTTAAAAACAGTTGTATTTGCATACAATAATAATAGTACGCTGCAGGAATAATAATAGTACGTTGCACGAATAATAATAGTACGTTGCATGTACGTTATACGTATGTTTTATGAACAACACCGGTTAAGATGCGTCCACGTATTCTTTATGTAGTGAACGTTACACGAAGGGTCTTTAAACTCTAAAAAAAGATATGGCGATGTCCAAGAAGTAATTTTTGTTGCACCGACCTTAACTCTTCCTCACAGATTAATATCGGATTGCCTATGGCAGGGTCTTTTTGCTTCGCTGATCAATCATACTGTTATTACTTTAATAAATATTTTATTGTACTCAGTTCTTTCTTTGCAAAATAATAATACACAACACTTTAGAGTTTTCAAAAATACACTATAATAACTTTACCACTTTAACACTTACAGAACTAACTTTATTCCAACAGTGCTTATATGGTGCTTATATAGTCTGTTTAGAGCGGTTCTACTTCAAAACCATCACATATTGTAAGTGCCCCTATAGGCTAGTAGGTAGTGTACTAGCTTGTAAATATGGGGGTGTGGGTTCGATTCCCAACGAAGACCTTGGTTTTTTTCACCACAAAAATAAAAATTGACTGTCGGTGGGGCTGCTCAGTGATGAAGGCATAGTCACTGGTCGCTGTGCTGTCTTTATACGGCAGTTAATTTCCGACTATCCTTCTACTTTCACCACCTGTTTCATCTATTCTCTATCCCTTTCCTACAGAATATAGCATGGTACTTAACTAAACTAACTAAATAGGCATTGTTGCCTGAAGTGCTACTTCTCTTAAAAAAAAAAAAAAAAAAAAGCTGTATGTTTTTGTTCTAATAATTGTTTTTGTTTTCTGTTTGTTTATTTTATCTCCTGGAATTTTAATGAAGCATTCCTTTTGTTATCGTGTGCGCATAGGAGTTCTTAGAAACTACGTAGTTTGTAAAAAGATACAATAGGTCATTTAGTTTATTTTTTAATGATTTTTTTTCTTTTAAACTTAACGAAAGTATCTTTATAACAATATCGATGTGAAAGAAGTAAATTTAATATAATTTAATTATGTTTGAGTGTTAATTGTTTAAAATATTTTAGTTTTCGCTTTAACTCTAATAAAATAAATTATTTCACCCAAAAATTCACATAATTTTATGGAAACGATATTCGTTTAGCACATTATTATTCCTAGTATTTGCGATTTATAGGTATTTTTAATAATCGGAAAATATGATATCTGTTTTAAAAACTCTGATAGTCTAAACAGATTGTTTTTATCTGTGATAGATTTTTTGTCTGATTATCAAAGCTTTTATGGAATTTAATGTTTGTATGGTCGATTTGTATTTTTTTCTTTTTTTGTAACAAAAACTTTGTGAGTTAATCTTGCAATTATATAAAAAACCTTTCTGGAGAAGATACAATTTCTTTCCTAGCTATGATCTAACCCTCCCCAGACAGACAAATTTACGCCAATGATTTCATTAAGTAAATAAATTTAATAATTATTTAATTATTTAGGTGATTTGTTAAAAAACAACAACAAAATATGTATTTTAATTACAAACAAAAGTTCATTCATAAAATAATTTAATTGTTTTTTTTTAATTGGTTGTTGTAATTGATATATTGTTTATTTAACAGCATTTCGCTAACAAATCTCTTATTTAATTAACGTGAAACATTTTAATGCAGTTAATTAACAAGATGATCTAGAGATATATAAGTATTACAAGCAGTGTTGCCGTTTTGAATTAAACAAAATTTAAGTATATATTTGTGTATGCATTTCTTTTTTGCTTTATTTTATTTATTAACGTATGTAAGTATGTTAAACATTACAATGTGCGGGTTAAAGCTTATTAAAAGTGCATGCTAAATTAATTGGTCTTGGTTATAAAAATCTAAAAAAACTTTTGATTTTTTAAAAAGACAATAAAAAGTAAACTGAGTTCTGCTGTAAAAACTACATGTAATTTATAATACTTTTCCTATAAATTACTTTCCTATCAAATATATTTTTCACTTTTTGTAATATAGAACGCTTAGCTAACAAAGGTCATAGGTTAGTTTTCTATAATAAAATAATAAATTAAATATTTCTTTCAGCAACACTGTTTAATTATTTAATTATTGCTTTATTTCATTAAGAAATATAAAAATTAAAATATTCAAAGCTAAGTAAACAATTATTAACTGAATAAATATAAACGTGATCTAACTAAAGTTGGTAGCAAAATAGTAATTTGATACAATTCAGTTGTACAACAACATAAAGAACTGTATCATTGAACGATGCTATTAAATTTTTCAAACTTTTTCAATGTTTTATTATAAAAATTATACAAATTAAGAGTTTTACTATAAAAATTATTCAAACAAAATAAAAAAAATTATGTTTTTTACAGAGGTATAGAACTTTAAAATGGAATAAAATATGAATGGAATAAAAGATGAATTTTGTTAATTTTAATTAAATTTACTTTATTCGAAAAATAATCTTCTAACATATGACAATCACGCCTCGTTCAGACGCAGTCTAATATGGTAGTTCTATTTTCAATGACTTTTTCCAAAATTTATAACCGTATATCAGTAATAATGTGACGAATTTTGTCCTGAAAGTAGACAAGCGTTATTAACTTGGGTGCCCCTGTAGGCTAGTAGGTAGTGTACTAGCTTGTCAGTATAGGAGTTGTGGGTTCGATTCCCAACGAAAACCTTGGTTTTTCTTCACTACAAAAATAAAAATTGATTGTCGGATGAAGGCATAGTCGCTGTGCTGTCTTTATGCGGCAGTTAATTTCCGACTATCCCTCTACTTTCACCACCTGTTTCATCTCTTCTGTGGGGCTGCTCAGTGATAAGGGAATGATCACTGGTCGCTGTGCTGTCTTATATGATAGTAAATCTTTCTACTTTCACCACCTGTCTCATATCTTCTATATCCCTTTCCTAAAGAATGTAGCACGGTACTTGACTAAATAGGCATTGTTGCCTGAAGTGCTACTTCTCTTTAAACAACAAAAAAAAAAAAAAACTTATCGGCGTAAAAGAGCGACTCGCATATCTCTAGTCTAGCGGCGTTTAATCTCACGATCTTGGAGAATTATTTATGGGTTCGATAATTGAAACTGTGCATTGCCGTCAGTAAATCAATTGCGACACGAGCTGTGTGACTCGTTGCGCCATCTCGTTGAAACCAAAGCTCTTGCACATCATGGTTGTTTAATTGATTAACGTAAATATCAGTAATTGTGACTCTATAGCGGTCACCATTGACTGTAACTTTCTGACCAGCTTCATATAGGCTAACTAGTCCACTAGCCTATAAAGCACACAAAATAGGATGTAATGGTGTCTCATCATACACTAAGGGACTATGTTCACTCCAAATATGGCAGTTTTTTTTTAATGACTTGAAGTTCTTAACCTGTATAAAAAACACCCAATATAATGAAGAATTAAAAGTTTTATCAACTATTTCATTATTTTCTTATTAATTTGTCTAAACGTTTACAATTGAACAACAAGTCGTAATTACTACGTGTTTTATTAATTTATTTTCTTTATATATGCATAACAATATAATAATTAAAGAAAAAAAAAGTTGGAACGTGCATAGAGAAGATAAATCGCTTTTAGAGTCATCGACCTTAAAGTCTACATTAAAACACTATTGTTTGATATTTAGGAATAGATAAATTAATGTAGTTTCCAGAAACTAAATTTAAAAGGAAAAAACTTAACCACTTAAACCTTTTTTGCAGTCGAACCGATTGTTAAGTAACAAATGTTTCGTTATATAAGATGAGTTCTTTAAAAGTTTTAAATGGGATGAAACAAATAAGTAACACAAAGTTAAAAACCGCAGCCGAGAAAAGACAATTATATCGGGTGTTATTGATGGAGGTATAGAAATTTAAATAGGCTATGCTTGTTTAACTGGCGGCCATTTCCTCAGCTGTTAAGTGATTTGCGTTTATTTTAGTTTGACATTTCAATAGGCTGACTTCTGAAGAACGCCTCCAAATTATGCAAATCCACATTTGATCCACATTTTCATAAGCGAAATTTGTTGCGCGATGAAGATCACTTTTGTTTGAGTGAATACGTCAATAAACAAAACTGCCGCATTTAAAGTTATAACACTTCTCAAGTATATGATAAGACATCTTTACATCCAAGAAAACTGACTATTTAGCACGTTTTATTGGCTGCTAAAATCGTTGGTCAATACAACATTATCAGTCTTTATGGATCACACAACCATCTAGACTTGTGTCTTGCGGAGGTAAAAGGGAGCCCAGTCCCCTTAGGCTAGCAAGGAGCCAACTGGAAAATCCACTATATTTCCACGGGAATCAGTAAGCCCCAGAGTTCTGCTAACTGTCTCTTTTAGTTGTTCTCTAACTGATTATTGCGGTAGGCCCTTCGGGAGTATCGTGGTGGCTGTGTGTTTCGAGGCCCTCGTTTGAGTTTGCGGGTTGGATCATTCACAATGAACACAATGAATGGTCCAGGTCCAGTGAGCATGATTGCGGTTGTGTTCTTAAATTTTATTAAGCTTTATGCGTTCTGGACCAGGAGTTGGGTAGTCTCCAAGTCTTCAGCAAGGAGTGGGGGCGGCCTACTCTGAGCTCTTGAAGTTGCAACTAGGAGTTACTGGAGGATATACCTATCTGAAGGCTTCCTAGGGCGAGGATGACGCTACATTTCATCCACAGTGGTAGAATCCACCGTCTGGATATGGCTTACACAACTAGGTACAGATGTAAATCTTATCACGCATGCCCTTGACAAATACCTTATTTATTTATTTGGTTAATTCTTCAGGCACTTCAATAGTTTTCTACATCACTTAAGATATTTTTGCTGTCATAAAAATATGTGAATATCCTTCACGTTTAAATGGAAAAGCTTTTAGTTCTGTAACTATTTTTATATTTGAGTTATTATTTTACCAGGCGATGTATACAATTTTGCATCCAATAGTCAAAAATCGATTATTTCGTCAATTTTGCAATAGGGGGGTTGATATTGTTGGAATAAAGCAGTAAGTAATTTTTTTTTTTCAAGTTGTGTATTGATTTTCATTTTGTTTTGGTAATTTGGAAAAATGTCAAATAAATTTCAAAGTTAAAATAACATTGAAAACAGCATTTTTATCAATATACAAAATACATTTTCTAAAGCCGAAAATCCAATATAGTTTGATATTTTATAGTTTGTGATACCGTTTAATCATTATAAAATGAAAATTTTGTTATAATTTTTTCACTAATATATTCATATTTAAAATACATTTATAAATACATACATAGATACATACGTAAGCTACAATCAATCGAGACAAACCTGTAGTTAACACAATAACAAATTTTTTTTTTCAATATTTATAACTTAAAGTTCAACACACTTATTCCAAAATTTAACACTATTAATCAACTTTAATAATGATTTTAGTGATGATAAAGCATTTTTTGTCATGAGAAAATATGAGCATGTTATAAAAAATAAATTTAAATCAATCCTTAAAATAAAGCGCTTAATCAATAAATGTGGTATATTAAAATGCTTCTCAAATAAATTAAGTACTCTTTAAATATTAATTTAAAACAACTTAAAAAATATAACAGAAAAATACATGTTGTTTGTTTTAAACACAGTGCAATATTTCATGCTATCTATCAGCTGAAAGATTATGATAAATTAAACTGGTTTACTAAGCGAAAGATCATTAATTGCATTTAAATTATTATTTTTCATCATTATTTGAAAGTAGCGAAAGTATGGCTGCTAAAAATCTTGTTACGTTTAATTTACTAGTTGGATCCTTGTAAAAGCTAAACAAAACACCACCATTATCACTTTTATGTAGACAAAATTTGTAAACTACTGTTTGATGTTTTTCTTAATACTGACGTACTGCTTCTAACTGCAATTTCTACTTTATGGCGAGTTAAATCGTCTAGCTTCTTTTGATATTAAAAAGTCCGGCAACTTGTTTATAAGTTTCTTTTATGATTTAGCTGTTTTAAGAGCTCTACAATTTCCTTAGGCAAAACGAGAGTTTTAGTTTTGAAATATTTCTACTGGCCGGTAGTTTTCGAGAAAATATTTAAGACTTGTTAACTTCTTGCCAATAGACTTAAGATTACAGAAAATTCACTACTACCTTTTGCTATTTTATAATTGCAGTTTTAATTGCAAGTGATCCTCTCTTTACCTCAAAAATTAACACATTTTCAAAAACTTCTCTTCTGGTAAAATCATATATAAAATTATTTATATTTTAAAAAATATTTACAAGAATATTCTGAAAATCAAAGGATTTCAAATAACTTGTGATTTTAAAATCACCACTATTATTTGTTGGTAGTCTGAAAACCGCAAAAGTTGTAATTCTTCGGCAGGATTTTAACTCTTCGAAAATACAAGAAAACATCTGATGTTTTACTTAGATTTGATAACATTTTTTGTGTCCCCTTAGGCTAAACAGAAAAATCCACTATATTTCCACGGGAATCAGTAAATCCCTAGAGTTCCGCTATTTGTCCCTTTAAGCATTTAGCTGTTCTCTCACTGATTATTGAGGCCCTTCGCAAGTATTGTGGTGGCTGTGTGTTTCGAGGCCCTCGTTTGAGTTTGTGGATCGGATCATTGAATATGGGTCAAATCAATGAACACAATAAATGGTTTAGGTCCAGAGAGTATGAATGCTGTCGTGTTCTTAATTATATTAAGCTTCATGCGTTCTGGACCAGGAGTTGGATAGTCTCCAATTCTTCAGCAAGGAGTGAAGGCTGCGGCCTACTCCGGGCTTTTGAAGTTGCAACTGGGAGTGACAGGAGGATATACGCATCGGAAGGCCTTCTAGGGCGAGGATGACGCTACATTTCATCCACAGTGGTAATGATCCACCATCTGATTAAGGCCCACGGCCAGGTGCAGGTGTAAATCTTATCACGTCATGTATAAGTTAGTGTTTTGGACAAAAGCTATTAACCGAAAGTAAACAAAAATTCAATACACACAAAATAATCATTAGGACAACTTTGTTGTCTTAACTCACTGATCACTGATGAATTGATTAAATTTCCCACCAAACATTGCTTATATAGTTGTTTTAAGCGGTTCTTGTACATTAGAGAATATTTTACTTTAACATTACCCCATATTGTTGTTTTTGTTATCATTCAGTTTATGCGCTTGTTAGGCTGCATGTTTTGTTTTGTTCTGTGTTACTTGTTTTTGTTTTCAGTTTTTAACTTCTTTGGTAGAATTTCTCATAAGCATGTGTTGTTGTCTTGTGTGTACAAGATTTCCTAGAAAGCTGCAGTTTGTTAAATGCACAGTGGGTCGTTTACTTTTCTTTTACTGTTAATTATTTTCTTTTAAAACTTAATAAATCATCTTCGTAACAATATCATTTTACAGGTTGAATAAAAAGAGCCTTTCAGATGATATTGATCTACCACCTGTTCTATGTTATCGTTAGCAGTCTTGGTGCTGCTCTATAAATTTTATTAAAAATATCTAACTGAGAGCTATTCGTATTTGTCTTTTAATAAAAAAGTATTTTATGATGAAATTTGTATAATTTTTTAAATTAGACCGCAAAGAATTATAAATTCACAAGACAGTGAAGAAGTTGCAAGAGTTCTCACCGAGACTGCCACTGTTCACTGGCAACTGGCTGCTTAAACGTAAATGCAAAATTAAATTACAAATTAAATAACATAATTTCTTGCATATAAAGTGTCTTTAATTTTTTCATTACTTTTTAAATTTTTTGGCGGAAAACTGCCCGTTTCATTATGAAAATCATTTATTTATTTAATTAATTGAAAAGTTATTGAAAAAAATAACGATTCTAAATCGGCAGCCATTTAAATGATTGTTTTATAATCACAAATCACATCTTTCTTGTAATATCAAATCACTTTCACAAAATGTGATTCTCAATACACATGTCTAATAAAATGTTTTTTCTTAATTTTTTACACACGAATAACTTTACATTTTAAATGGAAATTATTTAAGTTTTTAAAAAAGCTTTTGTCTTTCATTTGTATTGCAGCCTGGTCATCGTGTACCACGTTACTCATTGGTCAACTGGGGAATTTGTGTGCCAGCGTCATGTACCAACAAAGATGTAGAATATAGTGTAAAAGAAATTTTAAGGAATATGACAGCATCGACAGGCATTTCATTTAAAGTACGTGTGGAACCACAAATGTGTCAATTTAAAGATAATAAACCTTGGGATTGCAACACCACGTGGGCAGTGTAAGTTTACAGCAACCGAATAACAATAATGTTAAATAACTTTACACATTTTATTATTATTTTTTTGTCCTTAATCTCTTTGATTCTAGGCGCTTCTTTTTAACCATCATATCCATAACGATTCTATCAACAATTTATCATCGTTGTACCAAAAAAAAGTATTCGAGTAAGTTGGATAAAACAAGTTCTTAGAACGAACCGTTGTTATTTATGATTTTAAATTATATTAAACTATTTCATGTTACTTTTAACCCGCTTAGATCCATGGTTATGTACATTCTCTTTGGATAAAAATCTTGGTTGGTTATTCAGTACCTCCTCATCGCAGGATGATATACAAGTGGTACATGGTTTAAGATTATTAAATGCCATAATGTTGCTGTTCTCTCATAAATCAATGGCCATGTTCTTCAATCCCTACAACAATCGTACTGAAATGTCAGAGGTAAGAAATTTAAAAAATTATTTCGATCTTGAAACGTAATACCTACAATTAATACATTTACATAATTAAGGAAGACACAAAAAATAGAAGCAAGAAAACTAAAAGGCCATTTTGTTTCTTGGACCCCTTATGTCTTTAAAACATTATTACGTTTTTCTTTATTTAAAGCGTACGACCCGTCACTTTTTTTTCTTGCCTTTATTTTGCTCTTCGCTATCTTTTCCTGTGATTTATGTATTTTTAAAAGAGCAGTAGCACTTCAGGCAACAATGCCTATTTAGTCAAGTAACGTGCTACATTCTTTAGGAAAGGGATATAGAAAATATGAGACAGGTGGTGAAAGTAGAAGATTAACTATCATATAAGACAGCACAGCGACCAGTGATCATTCCCTCATCACTGAGCAGCCCCACCGACTGTCAATTTTAATTTTTATAGTGAAAAAAACAGCCAAGATTTTTGTTGGGAATCGAACACACAACAACCCCCAAAGTGATAAGCTAGTACACTTCTTACTAGCCTAGAGGGGTGATCTTGTCCCTCTTGTGACCTGACCTGGTTGTTCACATTGAGATGGAAATTTTTTACAAAACTATAAAGCTATAAAACCCTAAATTTATGAATCGTAAAAACATGATTTGCTTTTCTCATTTTTGTAGAGCAATGAAAATTTAGTTATTTGTAGGACAATCTAGCTGTATTATCTTTCTTTGATTTCAATAGAGTGGATGGACAGTGGGTGAAGCATTTCTGTTTAAGACACATTACTGAAGCATTTATTTAGGTATGACATTTTAGCGTTACTTACGCTTACAGTCCTGATTTAATGGGTGGGCAAATTTGATGTTAAAAAGTAAATTGTCTTTCATAAAATAAAATGTTAAGAATTGAGCTGTCATTCTTTGGCACTTATTTAGCAAAAAGTTGGGAAATTGTAACCACACAACGTTACAATCTTAAGTAAAGAACTTTTATTGTGAAAATTTACTATCAAACCGGCGAAATTTGAGCAGTTTTTCTTCGCAATTAGACTCCTTCTGAGATCACTGTCTCAGTGTATTGTTGCTGACAATATATCAAAACAATACGCTCTTAGTGGCCATAGTGATGCAAACATCGCCTATATTACAGCGAAAGAGCCTGAAACATCAATTCGTTGACACTCAATTGAGCATCACTATGGGCTTTTTTGCGCAACTTTTTACATAAAAGATCTCTACGCTTATAAAGATTAATTTTTTTCGAGAACGTTTGCTAATTGGCTATTTGAAAAGCTGAATGAAAGCAAGACATTTTCAATAGCTCCCAAAAAATCATTACATCCAAAGAAAGCGACCATATGGTGAGGTTTATGATCAGCCATCATCGGCCTATAGTTTTACAAAAATGAGCAAGAAAACGTCTTCATCGTGAATGCTGTGCGCTACCAAACCATAATAACCAATTTTTTGTGGCCACAACTGGCTAGTGTTGACATCAGCCACCCAAACATTTAGTTATTGTATAAGAAATTTTGCTTAATTTTTCGATTTGGCGAGATCAATTGGTCGCGTCGTTGTTGAAAGACAGGACACGTGAAAAACCCACCAACAACGGACGCTCTGAAAGGTGAAATTCTACGCTGCATTGGCGGTATAACCGTAGCTTCGTTGCAAAATGTGCTTAAAAGTTTTGTAAAAAGAACGGTCATCTGCCGAAGTACTTATTGTTAAACATTTACCCGACGTCATTTCCAAAATTTTGCTTAACATTGGTATTAATAAAACTGAAGTTGTCACAAAAAAAGTGTCGCCTTTAAGCCAATTTTACCTAACCTAACCTCAAGAAGAAGATTTAAGATTATTTAAACAATTTTCTTTTCATTCATTCCACTATTTCTATTCACTACACTAAATGGTTTTTTTTTATTTTAACTTCTTACATATAAAATTTTCTGTGTTATTTCTAACAAAATGCCCGTCTAATAAAGATTTATTGTTTAATTGAAATCGTCAGGATTAAAGGCTTATCCGATGTTCAGTAACAATATAGTTAAGTTTTATTTTTTCTTTTAAATGCAATATAAAACACTAACTCTTTATAATTTTATGGACAACACTGTTACGTAGCATGCAGTTAACCACAACTTCTCTGTTCGCCTTAATAGTCATAGGGATTGTAACTGCAATTTCCATTTATAGGTGAGTTAAAACGTTTAGATTTTTCTATTGCAGAAAGAAATGGTAGCTTGTTTTACTAGTTTATTTGATACTTGGTATTTACGTCCACGGGGTTATGAAACAATCAAAATAATTTTGCATCAACAGGTAGGAGAAATTAATTGGATTATTTATAAAAAGTGTTTTTTGTATTTAAGTAGCAATTGTGTAAAGGTGTTTAACCTTCTAATCTACGCCCTATAGTGTGTTTAATACAAATATGTATCAACTGCTATCTTTGCAGAAAACAATAATTTCATAGTTTTAGTTCACAATTTTTTTTTTTTTTATTTCCTAAAACACTATTTTTTCTTTTACTTTGGTGTGCCGAAGTTAAATAAATTGCAGCAATAATAATAATAAATATTTAATTAATATTACAGAGTTTAGGACGTTCTTGGACTGTTATTGGCCGTGCAGCTTCTTTATATACTGACCCTTTTTTACTATTCAGTGGCATGTTAACTGCTTATTCATTTTTTGGACGTTTAAACAAAGGTCAATCAATTCGTTTGAAAAATGAATACATTAGCCGCTTAATACGGTAAGTAAAGACTGTGGTGCCTTCAGTGAGTATTTTAATTGGCTTTTTTGTGTTTTGTTACAATAAAATTTTATCTATTTAATTAAAAAAACGAATACTTTTTTGTAAAGACCATTAAATTTTCTACTTTAAATAAATATAATTGAATACTTTTTTGGTTAATGCAGGCATTAACACTTCCTCATCTTTGTTGTGTCAGTATAAAAAACAACACAATTAATTAACTTGTTAGTACTTGTGTTAGTGAATGTTAATGTTACTTCTTCCTGCTATGAAATAAAATAGCGATTTTCAGTCATTTTTAAAATTATAATTATTATATTTATTATGATAAAACAAACTATTATTGATTATTATAAAGTTATACTCTTGTTACTTCCTTTCCGTCTTTACTGGCTGTTTGTTTGGTGTGAACGGCGAGCGCTTTCGATGTGATAACATCATTCTCAAGCCGTGTTCTTAACTGTACTGGTGAGTCAGCGTTCGAGTTTATGTAGTTCTTTCATTAAAGTAGAATGCTCGCCACCTGACATTTAATACGAGGCTAAATTTTAAGATTATCTAGGTCCGTGTGTCCGTCTAAGTTGTCATTTGGTACCACGGCAACCAGTTGCGCCATCCTGGTTATTGCGTAAGGAGCAACTTGGTGGCTGTGTTTAGTCGGCCAAAAGAGCCAGTTGGATAGTCTACAACTTTTCAGCAAGGAGGTGGCACAAGCCTGCTACCATGCACTCGAAAATTGATATGTCTTAGGGCGCGAATTAAGTATATTTATTGTGCTTTGATTAAAAAAAACACAAAGTTCTTTATTTATCAATCTTTCTTTATTCACTTATTTAATTATTTGCTTTGACTGGAGAAAACAGACTGACTTATCCTAATTACAACTTCTTCTTATATACTAAAATTATTGTATTATTTGTTAAGTTTATTGAATATTGCATTTGTTTGGGAACGGAAATGCCTATTTGACAATATTTATTGCAAATGCTTTTCTAGGGAAAAGTTAGTAGATTTGGGACGGTTGCAATTCTCAGAATTGCGACCGAAAATTATAATTTGTTATATTTCTGCATTTAGTGCTTTAATTTATTAATGAGGTTAATTCCTTTATATTAAATTTGGTTGGTTGCAATTCTTGGAATTGCGACCGAAAAATAATTAAAAGATTTTACATTTATTTTGTATTAATTATATTGTTAATAACTATTACGGTTGCAATTCTTGGAATTGCGACCGAAAAATAGTTTTGATTTATGGATTTAATCGTAATATTCTTAAACAAATCGGAAATGGGTTTAATATTACACTTTGTCTTTAATTATATCTGCAATAAATTTATCTATAGGGTCGTTCCTAATGTACGTGTTTGTGTTTGTATATGTAACTTCTCCCTCCTTTAGCTTAGAATTCTCCTGAATTCTTCTATTTAGTATTACTTTAATATATCTTTCCTTTATAATTACAAAAATTAAGATAATAATTATTATTATTGCTAATAGGAAATTAAATCCATAGGATACATTGCTATGATATTTTAGTGCTTTAATATTTACAAAGTTATTGTTGTTTTCTTCTTGAATTTCTTGAAATGATATTTTATGTGAAAATTTTTTTTTTTACTATATGTGTATTTTCAATTACATGTGTTTCTGTTTGGTTTTCAATTATATTTGAAAAATAATAATCTTTTAGTCTAACTGAACAATTGTTGAAATTTATTATATAATTTCCGTTTAAATTAATTTTCTCAAAATTACAATTTTGGTTTATACTAATATTTATTGCATTCTTAACTATAATTGTATCTATGTCCAATTGTATAATTTCTAAATCTTTATTCTTTATTAGTTGACAATTGTTTTTTATTACACAGTGATTACTTAATTTAAAATTTTTTTTTTTTAATCCTTATTTTCTACGAATTTGTATGTTTTATTTTCTAAAATAATATTTTGCTCTATTACAGAGTCTATTTCGTCATTGTGATCATTCGGTAGTGGAACAATATATCTTAGCTTAACAGTTATGAATGTTTTTGGTATTTTCAATCCAAAAATTAAACATGAATTATTAAAGAATGATGTTCCTATTTGAATATATTTTAGCTTATTATAATCTATAGCATATATTTCTATTTCCTTATAAGTTAAAATGCTTGGATGTACCATACCGTATTTCGCGGAAATTACATTATCCTGTAAGTGTTCTATTCTATTTTTAATTAATTGTATGTTTGTCAATTGTTCTAAATATACATTTTTCTCATTGTCGGTTTCTGCAACTTTATTGATAGTATTTAATTCTGCCTCTATTATTTGTCTGTCGTTTTTAACAATAAATTTTAAATGGTCTATAGTTTTATTAAAGTACTCGTTTATTAAAATTTGTTGGTTGTTATTTTCTTTAATTTCGTCCATACTAAAAAGATGTTTCTGAATGTTTTGTCTGTTTTCGTCATCCATAGTTCCGAATAACAATTTCGAAACACTACCTATTCCGTTAATTAATCCTCTTCTCTGTCTGTTCTGTTTTGGTATCAAAGTAGTCAATTTATTTCTAGCATCCAGTAATTCTAATTGAAGTAAATGTTTATTCTTTATTTTCATTAAACTTATGTTGTCCGTCATTTGGTTTAAAATATTCTCTATCTCGTGTAAGTTTACTATATGTAGTATTATATCTGATTCCTTAACTATGTCTACGTTTCTCATGTAAATGTCTATAAATCCGGCCTGTTCCGTAAGTCGTCTTGTAGTCAGTTCTCCGTCATTTAGTGGTGTCCATGTTATCATTAGTAGGAAGATGATCGTTATCTGTAAATTTTAGAGGTCGTTTAATATTGCAAGGATGTATTCCTTCTAATTTGTTCCTTCTATATTTCGGTTGTTCCTTATGTCTCAGAGCTTTGTAATTTTTTATAAACCCTTCTTCTCTTGTTTCCCTATAATCTTCTCTTTTTAAGTTAAGCTTGTCAATTTTCTTTTTCTTACATTCCTCTAAATTTTTCCTGATTTTTCCTAAATCTATATGCCCGTCTTGTGCTTCTTTCGGTGTGTATTTTATGCTTGAGTGAAACCTGTCATTGTAATTTCTTATTGCTCGTTGAATTAATTGTGGTATCGGTAAATTCTTGTTGGTTTGATATAAGATCCTAAATTTTTCAGTTATAGTGTTGTGGAGTCTTTCTATATCTGAATTTCCTGTATGGCTGTTTGGTTTTGTTAGATGCAATTCTATCCCTTGTTCTAGTAGGAATTCTTTTATCCTTAGTGTTTTGAATTCATTGTCTGCTATGATTTTATTCGGTTTTCCGATTCTTGTAATATGTTCTTCCAGTTTTTCTATTATGGTTAAATGATTTCGGTCGTTTAGTGCATAAGCAGTTCCAAATTTGGTAAACTTGTCTATTGTTGTTAAAAAGTGATGGCCTTTAATTACATATGTATCTATATGTATAATTTGGTTCTTGTCTGAGGGGGTCTCGGTAAACTGAAATTTAGTTTTAATTGGATGTCTATCATACTTCACCTGTTTACAAAGGTCACATTGATTTATTACTACTTGAACTAACTCCATAAGTTTTGGAAAGTATATCTTATTTTTAATATTATTATAGGTTTCGTTGATTCCCGAATGTATGCTTTCTCTTACGTGATACAAAGATATTTGTTTCACTGCTTCCACTTCAGTTTCGATGTCTTGTGCTCTAATTGTACATTTGACAAACTTAATTTGGCTATTATTTGAAAACATACTTATGAGTTTTTCCTGTACTATATTGTATTTACGCTCAGATAGTTCTGAATATATGCCTATCTTTCCTTTCGTGATATAATTCCTAAATATATCACCCATTGTATCAAAATCACATTATAATAAATTATTCTCTTCCATGTAATATCTTTATTTCCTCTGTTTTATTATTGGTCAGTATTATTTGAGTTTGGTATTTGTTAACTATTTCTTCTTTTATGTAAAAATGATCCAAAAGATTTTCATCCGCAGAATGGATGGTGACCATTGACACATTATCCTCTTCAACGTTGTGTATTAGATTAAGGTTGAGTTCGGTTTCATTCAAATTATTTTCGTCCGTTTCATTTTCAAGTCTGCTTAGAAAGTCTGCCACTCTATTGTCTTTCCCTTTTATATACTCAATTTCAAAGTCGTATTCTCCTAGCTTGAGTAACCACCTTTGATGTCTAGGGGACATATCTTTGCCTTTATATTTTGAATGTAAATATTTAATGGGCTGATGATCCGTTAAAATTCTAAATTTTCTACCGTAAAGATATGGTCTTAAATAATTGATGCTCCATATTATTGCTAAAAACTCTTTATCCGTTGCTGAATAATTCTTCTCATGGTTGTTTAGTGTTCTGGATGCAAAACATATCGGATGTCCTTCTTGTGATAGGACAGCACCGATTGCATAATTAGACGCATCCGTTGTTAAGGTAAATGTTTTTTCAAAATTTGGATACCTAAGAATTGGATGTGATGTTATCAGAACTTTTAATTTTTCAAATGCTTCTATATACAATGGATCTTTAACATTTATCTTTACACCTTTCTTCAAATATTTTGTTATTGGTTGTGCCACTTTGGCGTAATCTTTGACGAATTTCCTGTAGTAGCCTGTAAGTCCTAAGAAGCTTTTTATCTGTTTTTCTGTCTTTGGAATATCTACTGCTTGAATTACTTTAATCTTGTCTGGATTTGGCCTGAGTCCGTCACTTGTTAAAATGTGTCCTAAAAACTCTGTCTCTTTTTTCATAAAATTGCACTTGTCGATCTGTATTTTTAAATTAGCTTGTTCTAGAGTTCTGAAAATGTCTGTGATAGATCTAATATGTTCCTGAAGAGATGTACTAAAAATAAGGATATCGTCCAAGTAAACGACACACGTTTTGTTAATGAAATCGCGTAGTACATCATTCATTAGTCTTTGAAAAGTTGCGGGTGCATTTTTCAACCCGAATGGCATCCTTATAAATTCGTATAATCCGTGGGGTGTTACAAAAGCGGTTTTTTCCCTTTCTTCTTTCTTTATCAAAATTTGATGGTATCCCTTCGCGAGGTCTAATGTTGTAAAGTATTGTGCCCTTCCTAATTTATCTAAGATGGAATCTATATTTGGTAAAGGAAACTTGTCGTCAATTGTCACTTCGTTGAGCTTTCGATAGTCAACGACGATCCTATACTTTCTTTCTCCTGAATTGTCTATTTTCTTTGGAACTACTATTAAGGGGCTTGAATACCTTGAACAACTTTTTCTTATTATTCCCTGCTCTTCCATTTCTTGTATTTGTTTCCTTACTTCCGCTTCATGTTGTGGAGGGTACCGATATAATTTAGAGTTTATTTGTTCATTTGTTACCGTTCTAATTTCGTGTTTTACTTGCATGGTGCTTGTTAGTTGATCACCGTCTTTAAAAAATAATGTTTTAAATTTACGCAAGACTTTTATTAGCTCATTATATTCCTCTTTATTTAAGTGGTCTAATTGTAGTCGATTATTATCAAGGTCTGATACTTCCAATGTACAAACTCTCACATTTTTGTACGGATTTATCAAAAAATTAGTTTTCTTATCATTAAAGGATATATGACCTTCTACTAAATCTATTATTGTTTTAAAACAACTCATCAAATCGGTTCCAATGATAAAATCATAATTTCTTCCTTTCAATTGAGTCATTTTCCATTTAATTTTTGCATCCTTCTCTACATTAAATTCTAAGGGTGCGTTTGTCAACGCTTCAAATTTTATAATATCTTTCTGATTTATTGTACTAAAGTGTAATGGTTTTTTTAATAGTTTTTTCTCAAATTCCTTCATATTTTGGTTAATTAAACTTATATTAGCTCCTGTATCTATCAGTGCCTTGTATTCCCTATTATTTATTGTTATTATTATGATGGGTAAGTAGTCTGATGGCGTTCTGTAAAAAAACTGATCCTGGCTTTGTCGGGATTGGGCCATGTTACTACAACATGGGTCTGGTTCCGAGTGTCCTGCCATTTGACCATATTCTTCTCTTTGACTGTTACCTTCAAAGAATCCGTTTCGTTCTTGCCTAGGTTTCATCAAGCGATATTGGCTGACGTCGATTCTAGGTTTTCCTAACTGGGCGGTTCTTTGATCGTTAGTATTTATTCCATTCACTTGCCTATTATGTTGAATATCATCTATTTCCATAGGTTCATCCTGACTTTGCCTGGCCTGATTCCAACGATTTTGGTTGGAATTTTGTCCACGGTGTCCTACTTGTGCGAACCTTTGGAATTTTCCTGAATTATTGTTCTGGACTCTATGGTGTCCAGAATTAAAATTCCTATAGTTATGTCTGTTCTTATTGTTATTAAAATTGTTATTATTGTTAAAATTGTTATTGTAATTACTAGGGCGATTATTAAAATTGTTCTGATTTCTATTGTAATTATTATTTGTATTATTATTATATTTGTCCATTCTAAATTTTCTATACTCCGGTCGTATGCAACTGTCTTCGTATCGTCGTCTTGTCATAATCTCCAAGATGTCACCTAAATCCTTCATATCATATATTTTGTCTAATAGAGTGCCCTGTGTCATCTCTTTAATGGTATTTACTAATACACTCTCTACGTTGCTTAAATCTATACAATGATCACCGCTATGGTATATTATTAACTCATCTGCTTTATATTTAATACTTTGCACTGCTATAGCTAACTCACTTACCGATCTTACAAATAAACTGCTTATTTTTCTATAGATTTGATGGGGTTCGGTGTCTGGTCTGTATCTTAGTTTGAGGAGTCTTTTTATCAGCTGCCAGTTGTCCACTTGTTGAACGTTGATGATGGTGTTCTTTGCCTCGCCTTGGATGTTTCTGTAAAATATGGCTTTGGTCGCCTCTCCTTTTATTGCATCATCCCTTATTGTTGAAAGGAGATATTCCACGTTACTCATAAATGAATTAATGGTCACCTGACCTTCTCCAGTAAACGTTGGTAGGTGTGATACATTTTTATAGATATGCTCTATCTGTTGTTGTAGTATCAAATTCGGGGCTGCATATTGTTGTTGATCTTGCTGCTGCTGTTGTTGTTGTTGTTGGAATTGTTCTTGTAATTCCATGTATGCACTTCGTAGTCGTTCTAATTGTGCATCTTTCCTGGCCAGTTCTTCGGCCACGTTTACGGCTGTTAGTTGAGTCGCTTCCTCCATCATTCTTCCTTGGTCAAAGACTTTCTGTCTCTTGGTATACAGTTTGAAAAAAGAAGAAACTGTCCTGGACTTCTATATCTGTGGTGTCTAGTTAAAACTATTCACTGCACTGGTTTTCTCTTTTCTGTGGTGAATTAATTATTCACTGCACTTTTTCTTTTTCTGGTGGTGAATTAATTATTCACTGCACTTTTTTCTTTTTCTGTGGTGAATTAATTATTCACTGCACTTTTTCTTTTTCTGTGGTGAATTAATTATTCACTGCACTTTTTGTCTAATAATTATATATTGGAGGGTCCCGTAGGATTCGCAATATATAAATTTATTATTTTTATTTATTCGTATCACTGGATCCCGTTCACTGACTTTGGGATCCTACCGACTGCGCCAATTAAGTATATTTATTGTGCTTTGATTAAAAAAAACACAAAGTTCTTTATTTATCAATCTTTCTTTATTCACTTATTTAATTATTTGCTTTGACTGGAGAAAACAGACTGACTTATCCTAATTACAACTTCTTCTTATATACTAAAATTATTGTATTATTTGTTAAGTTTATTGAATATTGCATTTGTTTGGGAACGGAAATGCCTATTTGACAATATTTATTTCAAATGCTTTTCTAGGGAAAAGTTAGTAGATTTTGGACGGTTGCAATTCTCAGAATTGCGACCGAAAATTATAATTTGTTATATTTCTGCATTTAGTGCTTTAATTTATTAATGAGGTTAATTCCTTTATATTAAATTTGGTTGGTTGCAATTCTTGGAATTGCGACCGAAAAATAATTAAAAGATTTTACATTTATTTTGTATTAATTATATTGTTAATAACTATTACGGTTGCAATTCTTGGAATTGCAACCGTAATTGGAATTTGATTTATGGATTTAATCGTAATATTCTTAAACAAATCGGAAATGGGTTTAATATTACACTTTGTCTTTAATTATATCTGCAATAAATTTATCTATAGGGTCGTTCCTAATGTACGTGTTTGTGTTTGTATATGTAACTCGCGTGTGGACGCTTTTTGCTACACCCAATTAACCCTGTTAAAGTGTAGTTGTTGCTACACGTTAACCTTTTCACATACATATAAGACAAAATCTACTTAAAAGCTAATTTTTGATGAACGTGATGAATGTAACAAAAATCATCCAATATTTAAATATTCAATGTTCTTCTGGTATTAAAATCTAATTCCTCCATCTGAACAAAAGGTCATTAAATTATTATTGCAGCCAACTTAACAAAAGGAATGATGCAAAAGTTCTTGTTTTTGTAGCTACTTTTAGGTGCAATTTTCAAAATTGAGTCCCAAATCAATGAGCTAGCTGAAAAATTTAGTATTATTTAATGGAAAATTTAGATATTTATGTAATGACTAGCGTGCCCGTGACTGCTTTGTAAGTCATTTGTGGCTTATTTTTATTCTGCAGCGTTCTTTTTTGTGTGCGCCAAAAAATTCAGTCATTCAAGAAAATTAATCAGAAAGAGCACCATTTTTTTCGTTTTTATGTTTTTTTATTAATTTTATCTTATTCACAATTCAATATTTTTGTGTGCTGATATAATACGTCTTATTCTATTGCAATGCTTTTACATATCGATTTTGGTTCGCGTTATAGACAAACAAAGCACGTGAACATGATACAAATAATTGACTGTGCGAAAAACTAGGATCATTGCAAAAGC
Source organism: Trichopoda pennipes (assembly GCA_030448955.1). Taxonomy (NCBI): domain Eukaryota; kingdom Metazoa; phylum Arthropoda; class Insecta; order Diptera; family Tachinidae; genus Trichopoda; species Trichopoda pennipes. Next base: position 4,176,044 of record JASKUP010000023.1, read on the forward strand.
AACGCGTATGGGGAACTGAAGCCGTTTAAAATCAAACGGCAAATCTGGAGGAATCATAGGAATGCGCGGTATCAACACATCCTCACCCTTATATTTTCCTTTTAAAATTTTTGCTTCAATCACATTTTTCATGACTCTATTTTTACTACTAAACGTATTCCATTGCAAAGTCGTAGCTGGCAGATATTTCTAAGCAAAATACACTACACTACTTTTCACTTGTAAGCAGTGAAGCGGCAGTCCGGGTAACTCAAGCGAATTTTAAAATTCGACTGGATAATTTACAACATCGTCTTGATTGGTAACAGAGTCAACAGATTTGTAGGTAAAAATTTCCCCTATTCGAAATTGTCACATTGATATCCGAACATTTCTCCCAACCAATCATGGTTTCTAAAGTTTTGTGCAATACCTGGAAATACGTTTGTAACCAATTCTTGTTTTGATTGTGCAAAGTGGCAAAAATTATCTGGAAGCGTAATCATTTTTGTGGTGGGGTCAATTGGAATTCCACCATTCCCAATATCTAACAATTGCTTTGAAAAACGTTTGGCTGATGGATCATTTTGCAATTGAACACGCAAATTACACACACACAAAATGCAAACAAAATAGGGAAAGCAAAATTCTCTATTTGTTTGCACATCCACTTGCTATGAACATGAGCATAATTCGATTTGTATTGCCGTCGCATTCTGTGCAAGCACACACACACACAGCAACGTACAAACGAAAACACACATTTCATTTGATACAAAACATTGTCAAAGTATTCAATAGAAAAAAAAATTTGATTTTTTGAAAAATTTGTCTTGTTTCCAACACGCACTGTAGGCGCACTGTTGTGTGTAAACGCACAGCGAACGACCATTACGAAGGTGCTGTGAAAATCCGACGGCGCATCTAGTCAAACACTGGCAACCAACGGACACCTATTTTGGGCTTAATTTTTATATATACAGATAGATAATAGAAATACTAAAAAAGTATTTTTTACTTTTCTACAGATTGATGAAAGTAGAAATAAAACAATTTTCTACAGCATTAAAGCTGAAAATATTTTAAATTGCAGCTAATTAATTTAAAGAAGTTTTCAGAAATGAATTTTAATTAAAATATAAAACCCAATTTTCTGATCGTTATTATAAATAAATTTAAAGAAAAGAAATTAACATCTTAATTTCAATTTATATTTGATAGGATTGTACCACCACTTGCTGCTCTTATATTATTCTGCACCTATATACTGCCCATGTGGGGTTCAGGCCCTCAATGGAACCTAGTTGTGGGACATCATGCAGACATATGCAAAAAGAATTGGTGGCGTAATCTTTTATTTATTCACAACTATTTCGGTTTTAGTGAAATGTGTCTAACTCATACACATCATTTGGGCATTGATACAGAATTATTTGCTGTTGCACCCATTATGATTTTAGGAATGTGGAAATGGCCACGCAAAGGTATGGCAGCCTTGCTGGCATTATGTTTTATTGGCACAGCTGCACGTTACTATACGACCGTAGTAAATGAGCTATCCAATTATATATACTTTGGAACAACGTAAGTAATACAACACTTGTATTAAAATGAAAGCTTGGCAAAATTCAATTTGTTTTTTTTTAGCATTCAAAGACTTTTCCGCACAGCTGATTATATGTATTCCTTTCCACCTATGCGTTCTACCGTTTATATAATGGGGATATTTTTAGGTTATGGCCTACGTCAGTTTCGTAAAATTCGTTTAACTAAAGTCCAACTGAGATTGGGTTGGTTCATAGCTAGTGTTTGTGTATTCGCTTCTCTATTGGGTCCCGCACCCATGGGAGATATCAGCTATATTTACAATGCTAAACATGCCGCTATTTATGCAGCATTTGCTCCAATAGCTTGGTGCATATTCTTTAGTTGGATAGTATTTGTTTCCCATAACGGTTATAAAAGTAAGTATTAGTTGAAGTAGACATATGTATGTTAACCTTGAATATGTATTAAAATTTTAAATATTTTTTTAGACCGATTCACGAATTTCTTTGCCTGGAGTGGTTTTCAAGTATCTACCAAATTATCATATGCCATATATTTAACACAATTTCCCATTTTCTTTTACAACGTAGGACGTCGTCGTCATATCAATCATTACTATAATTTTCTTTCCACAATTGTAGGTATCTTCAAACTAGCCGTAATACGAATCATGCTTTGTTAGACATTCGAAAAATTATTACACCAAATATTCATAAATATTTTTGTTTTGCTTCTAGCTTGATACGAATGAATACATCTGCATATTTTTAGCTTCAGTAACCTTAACTGTTCTGTTTGATGCTCCCTTTCAAAATATCAAGAAACTATTGATGAACCGCCCATCAACTCTTATAACCAAAGTTTCTTCAACAGACACATGCTCGAGTAAGAGTAGTAGCAATATTAAATTCTCTGGTGACCAGGCTTTCAAATCATCTGTGAAGCATTTGCACTCTGATTAAACATTTTGTTTCTTTGTACATATTGTATTTAGTAGTTATAATTTTATTTAAATATTTAAATTAGGATTAGGATTTTTCATGTAAATAAATGCAAAGCTAAAAGCAAAAAAAAAGTATTATACTTTAATCAAGTGCAAATTGAAAGCATATTTTAGGGCTGATTTTGTGTTTTTATACAATTTGCTATTTTCTGCCTAACATTTGCACAAATGCTGACTTCATTTATTTTATTTGCTTAAAATAAAACTAGAACATTTAAGTCACTTTTGTATTATTTCTATCATATGTAAATTAAGCCATAACTCTTCAACAAAACTTATAAAATATTTAAAATTTAATTTAAAGTAGATTAAACCAAGAAATTGTTATTAACATATTTAATATGTATATCGATGCTTATAATTTAAACTTGTTAAGTAATTAAAAATAAAAGAAAATATTAAATATTAAACATATTAGTTTAAATTATGTTAACTTTAATAAATTTACTAATTAAATAATAATAATAATTAAATTTAATTATTATTAAATTATTATTTAACCAACATAAAGTTTATTATTACAATAGGATTGATTGATAACGAGAGTTATCATTATAACTAACGAAAAGGTATAAATTCTATATGATTGTTCTATTATAGTGTTATTATTAATTAATTGCAAATTAACTGATAGAGATAGTGGTTGTTTGGTAAATCCAATACATTTGTTGGAATAAACTAGAAATCCTAAAGTCATTATCTCATTTCATTTTGCATTGGATAAATGTGATATCAGTTATTTTCGTAAGGGATCCAATTATAAAACACAATAATAAATCGTTCGTAATCAAAATGAAAACAAACGAAAAACAAAGAAAAAACTGAAAATAAAGCTCTTATAAAATACAATGTCGTTTTTCATTGATAGTTGCATAATACGTTTATTCACCTTTTTAATATTTTATTAATAATTTATTTAAGCACAAGATCTTTGTTTTAAAATTAAACAGATTTTATTTTATTTGTTTATACATTTTTCCTTTCCTGAAAATGCCACCCAAAATGGTGTGGTGAAATATTAAAAAGCAAAAAGAAAATTATTTTTATATAAAGACCTTGTGCTTAAAGAAATTAAATAATTTACCAGGTTAAGAGTATAGAAAAAAAGAAAAAAGAACACTAAGGATGGCACATGGCCGAAACCGGTATGTTTACAAACCAAATTTGACGCGAGATGACGTAAAATCATACTCAATTAAGGTTTAATTTCCTCACAACATAGAGAAAATTAGTATTTAATTTAGTAGGTATTTATTATTTGTTTATTTATTGGCTAGTTTATTAGCTAGTTAACAGCAAGATAATATCTTGTAAATTACAGTGCGAGTGATATTGTAAAATAGATTATTACAAAATAAAAACATAGGACAATTATCAATATTATGTAAAATGACAAAAATTAAGGTAAATAATAAAAAAAAGGTAATACAAATAAAAAATTGTGTTCAGTTAAAAAATCTAGACAGTTCCTTTTTAAGCGAATAAGCGTTGCCAAGTTTCTGAATATATAGCAAAAAAGTTCCAAAGACCGGTTATATAAATGAAGAACTGTTGTTGAGATAGCAGACTCTTGTATTTCCTCTAGATTAAATCTCTGTAAATTCCACGAAATATTTAAAATTCCACGAAATAAAACAAACAGACAGAAAACAAAAATCAACTAATACAGCACAAAAAAGAGCACAACCAAACAGGTGCCTACACTGAATAATGACTACAACTATATATGATTATGTTGAAGATATAGTGATAAAGTAACAGTCGTGTATTTTTGCGTGTATAAAGGCGAATAAGTAAAAAATTCCTGTAATTTAAAACTCTCATGTGTTATATATAATTATTTTGCAATAAAAGAATTCTAAACACAAACGGCTGTATGCATAAAAACTAAAAGCAGGTTTAACTGCCGTTGTTAAGCACAATTCCCTAAAGTTGTATTCAAAAAACGCTTTTACCTTAAAATACCTTTGTTAACTTTAAAATAGGAAAAACCTACTTTAAAACTACAATAAATTGACAGTTCAATTTTATTATTGAAAGTTCAAAAACAAAACAAATTGTGTTTACAATAAACTGAGCCGTTTATTTTAAAAGTGGCATAAGTTACTTTGTTATTGTCATCTTTTTTATTTTAAATTAGTTTATAAAACAATTTAATTTTTAGCCATTTCAACTAGTCTGTATTTAGTTTTCTTTCTGAAACGGATTTTTCTAATGATTGTGTTGAAATAAAATCTTTTTTCTCCATGTTGTGTACTGTGAAGGATTTTTTCGACAGGGGGCTATTACTATTTTCTCCTTTACATAAGTCACTGTGAGCAATAATATGCTTTTGAGTTGTGACATTCTTAGATATTTTATACAACACGAAGCAACTTCCTGAGAATAAAAAAATAACAAAATAATGCTAATTATGTGTAGTATATTAGATATCACTATAATATAATTCAGTAAACTGCACTATTCTTTCGAACTAATAAAAATAAGTCCAATAACAATACTTCACACACACTTATTAGATGTTTCCATTTGTTTCACATGAAGCTCCGTAATTAATTTCCTGAGTACAGCGACTTACGCCGCTTTCAAAATAAACATTTTTGTTATACCATATCACTATAATATAGTTCAGTAAACTGCACTATTCTTCTTTCGAACTAATAAAAATAAGTCCAATAACAATACATACTTCACACACACTTATTAGATGTTTCCACTTGTTTCACACGAAGCTCCGTAATTAATTTCCTGAGTACAGCGACAACACTCCTCTCAGACAAATCTCAATACTTCTCAATTTATTAATTTCAAATTTATTAAAAATGAAAAAAAACTGTTCAGTTGTGACTTATGTCACTTTCAATGTAAACGGCTCAATTGACAATTATACTTTGTTATTCCAAAAATTTTTAAAAATGTTTATTAAAACAAATTGTAGCATACAAATAATAATAAAAACTAAAACATGACATGCCATTCAATATAAAACATTTTTACATCTTTATTTTATATTTTAGTGCAGTTTTACACACTTCAACTTTTTTTGCTCAACTGTTGTTTTTTCCATTAGAAGGAAAGAGAAGGGATATAAAGCTTTCTCTTTCTTTCTAATGGAAAAAACAACAGTTGAGCAACAAAAGTTGAAGTGTGTAAAACCGCACTTACAAAAATATAATTATAATTAATTATTTTAAACAAAAGTTTTATTGATGTACATATGTATAATCAAAACAAAGCTCGTTATCCGAATAATTATCTTTTTAATACGAACAAATTCTTTGTAAGTTCTTCGTAAGCCTTGGAAAATAACCTTTTTTGCGTACTTTGCTTTTTATTAAAAAGATTAATAAAAAAACAAAAAAAACAATATGTTGATTTTGCTGAAAACAATAAAAACATTTTTATGGATCCAACTACCCGCACAAATAATATTCATTTTTATACATCATTAACTACAACAGTGGCATTGCCAGCATCAAAATACTAATTTTACTAAAGCATACATAAGCTACAGTACTGTTTATGAATACCATTATTTTAACAAACGTCTGTTAGCCTTACAGTGTTTGTTAACTAACGTGTACTTTAAAGCTCAAGTAAGCATTTTTTATGCATACAGCCGAAAATGTTTATTAAAGGAATAAACATAACAATACTATAAAAGCATAAGCTGGATTAAGTTAAAGCCAACTTTCTTTTTGTTGGCACGAAATGTAAAGACTTATGCGGAGTAAAAGGTTTCTTTACATTTTCTTTGTTGGGAGATTATAGCAGAAATTTTCATGCTTATTACTGATACCTACAAACACACACGCGATTATTTCGCTAAAACGTTCAAATAACACCAAACAGCAAAACTTACACAAAGCAAAGGTAGGACGTTAGCATGGAAATTAATTTTGAACATTCTGGCAATTTAAAAAATACTTCATTCACATGGAAATAATAACACAGTCAATCAACGAGTAGCAAATGGTAGAGCAAGGCATATATTTTGATAAAATTGCATATTACCTGTGTTGTAAATCTGAAAATGGAAAATCAAGAGTTATTGGATTGTCCTTATGAAAAGAGTCATCGTATTTTAAAACATCGTATGCAAGTTCATTTGGGAAAATGTCGACGTAATCACTTAAACGTTCCCAAAGTTACGTGTCCGTTCAACGTCACTCATGTGTTGAACAAACCAGAATTAGAAGTAAGTTTTTGCTTGAGAGAAAGAAAGTACAATTGTTAAACGCAGTTAAAAAAATAAGTTTGTAGCATGGACCAATAATTTTTTAATTATGATTCCTTAAAGGAAGATTGGGGCGTTCACAGATTACTAAAAAGTCAATCCGCCCTGTCCGTAAACGCAATTAAATGAACACTTAATGCAAACAATGCATAAGGGATTTAGATGATATCGTGAGAACAGTGATAAAAATTTTAGTATATGCATAAACGCATTTCTAGTACTATTTCAAAAATATATTTTTTTAGTAGTTAATTATAAAGCACTAGGTCAGTTAAATAAAAATTATTTTAAAAAACTTATTTTTTATTATTTTTTCGATATTTCGCCACCGTTGGTTGGCATCGGAAGGATATTTTGAAATGTCCTATTAGTAAACAACTTCTTTAAAGTTTGCTTTAAAAATGTAGTTTTTAAAAGTGTTGCCTAACATAATTTTATATACTTATTTCAGGTGCTGCTATCTACGAGATTTAAAAATGCATGAAATTAAAAAATTTATTATTACGAAAATTTTTCTGTGCTTCTAAAATCTTCATTAAACCGCTGGAACGAATATCTAAAATTTGTTGTTCTTTAATTTCTTTTCAGTTTCACGTAACAGTCTGTCCGGAACGTAAAACTTTTGAAAATTTTCGTAATGTTGAAGAATCCGCAACTAAACCTACTTTACCGCCACCAATGCCTGCTTATGAAAGTGAAGAAAATTGGGATGATGATAACACAACCTCATACAATCCTTCCGAGTATGTAGTTAAGGCACCAGTTTTACGCCATATACAGGGAGTTCCACCATCTGAACGTAAAAATTTTCGAAAACAGGAACGATTACGTTTATTGGGACTTGAAGATTAGTGTATTTATAAATTTATTTTTTTTTTCATTTCGTGTTATAAATTTCTTATTGAGGACGAATATGTATTTGTAAGTATATATGTATGTATAAAAAACGGTGATTTAGACGCATTTTTTGCAAAGAAAAATAATGACGTTTTAATTGTCCTTGAAAGAAGAATTTAATAATTTGCAAAATATGTAAGTATGCAGTCCATGAACAATTTTTGCTAATTGTTAAACTAGTAAAATTTCAAGATCATAAATCTGTTGATAGCGTAAAGAAACGCTCACGCAAGTTGTTATACTTAACGAATTCTTTATAGTTCTATGATATTGACAAAATATAAGGGTTAAAATTCCGAAATAAAACATTATTCCCGGTACATTATAAACATTTTAAACGGAAAGTCGAAATCATGGAAAAAAACATTCAGCTGACTGATACACATGCATCCCAAAGAAAAATGGACTTAAAATATGTTTGAAATATGTTTTTTTTTACACTAATGTACTATATATGCAAACAACACTCATCTTGGTTAAATGTTGTATATTACAATTACAATATTTTTCTAGTCTCTAGAATCCATATTACAATTTTCAAAAACAGCAAGAAAATACTTTTAATATGAAGTTTTTAACCGAAGCAAATTTAGAACTTTTGACAAAAATTAGCCTCAAAATAAACCTGAAGTTAGTATTCGGAATCTGGCGCAGGAGACTTTTTAAAAAGATATGTGCCTGGTGCTGGGTAAGATATCATAGGAGGTGGTGGAGCTTCCGGCATAACAGGATTGGTTTCTATATTATGGTCGTAGTAATCCTCAGAGTTACTACAATTGCTATAGTAAGGATCGCGGCCGCTATTGTACTGATTATTGTTTGAATTTCTACCATATCTACTGCTGTAAGCTGCTTCATCTCTATTAAAAGATCGCGAGTAATTAGATGTGCGTAATCCAGCGGGAGAACGATTTCGGTTAAATTTATTTATTGGAGAACGTGAACGTTCTCTATAGTGTAATGACGTTGAAGGTGATGTGGAAAGCCTATTTTTAGTCCCTGTCTCTTTATTACCGTCGCCACAAATTTCGCCCGAAGTTAAGCCGCAATTACTATCATCAGAACTTTCATCGCCATCACCTAAACGTTTACGTTCCTTTTTTATAAACAATTTACGTTCCGACCGATTAGCTCCATCTGGTTTTCTAATAATATTAGCCCTTTCTAAATGTAATTGTGGATTAAAATCATTTACATCAGTATCATCCCAATTCTCGTCACATTCTATGGGTGCATGTTTGGGACCCTCTTCCTCTTTTGGCTCTGGTGCATCATATTTATACTGAGTTATCAATTTGCGATCTGGGCAGTTTGTTGCATGATGCTTCATTTAAAAAGAATAGAGTTTATATATATAAAAGAAAAAGTAAATGATTTCTACTAAATTATACCGTAAATTCAGGTTCCGGTATTAAATGTGTGATATTAAATGGGCACTTTCTTAATTCCACATCGGGATAGTTAAGACGACATTTAAGAAGGTGGGATTGCAAGCGTTTTCTCAACATCCTATGTGTTTTGTTGTAAGGACACTCGACCATATCATCGTCGTTAAGAAACATATTTACTTTATTAAATAAGGACTGTTATTCAACTTTTTTAAAACTATAATCTCTATTATTTTTCTTAAACCTTCCTTTCCAATAAGTTTGTTTTGTTACAACAACTTTTCGCCAATTATATTTTATCGGCTATTTAATTGAAGTGCTGATTGATGTTGCCAGAACACCAAAAATATGTATTCAATAGAAGGTCAAAAGTAAAGAATATATCAAACCAATTAGCATTCAACATTAGTGCCAAATTCACCACTTTTCGCTGTGGCTCAAATGACTTCATATAAAAAATTTGCCAAAGATTTTTTACGTATAGAGTTTAACCACTGCCACCACCTGGTACATAATTTCGTGAAGATCGGCGAAATCATGACCCAGATGATAATAGTAGCAAATTCATTATTTTTGTCGTTGCCCGACAACTACATACGTAGTATATAGAATTTTGCATTTCCAGCAACGTTTATTTTTCCCTTTGTGATTTTATCATGATCGAAATTTGTTTACCGTTGTACAGGTTATTTTCACATTCAAGAATATATTTATTTTAGTCTTCATTTTGTTTATAATTGAATTCAATTATGCTTTGTTGTATAAAGGATTGTGAATGAAATTAGTTTTTCAGTCTTAAATTGAACACACTTTTAATGAATTTGTGCGTTAATTGTTGTAGTTTATGTTTAGTTTTATAAAAATCGACCAATTTGTTATTTATATTATTATTTCTTTTATTAAAATTAGATTTAATTTTAGAAGTAGTATAAGTATACCTTAGAAGTACAGAGTATTCTTGAATTTCAATCAGTTACTTTTATATACATTTACGATTTTTTCACAAACATAATGTATTTGTGTAGAATTATGTGTACTTGGAATAGATATATTTTAGCAATGTTCAACTTTATACCATAGATAATTAATCTTTATACCATGGCGAAATCATTTAGCAGGTAATACATATGATGAACTCATTAGTTTTCGCCGTAGACAGAAAAATTCAACTTCACCTAAAAACAAGTTTGCAGTTTTTTATGCATAAATACACTTTTTATGTATGTATTAAGCAAGGCGAATCTTTTAGCATGTGGTAGCGTTGGTTAGAAAAAGTTTGTATTTTTTTATATGGAATTTGTTATTCAGGCTAACGGTGAATATCAATTATATGATACCGTCTGATGAGTCATTTACCCATAGATTTGAAATTTAACAACAGCGCCGACTGACTGATGCATCTCACCAGCTTATTTTATTTTTTCAATATCGATAAATTTGTTACATTGATTTCGTTCCAAATTATTTTTTAAAGCGTTAGTTTTATACTTGATTGCCGATACCACCATAATGTATTCTTTCGAATCAGGCTTCGGTTACATAAAGTTGCTACACAATTTTAAAATAAAAGAGCATGCGTAGGCGTGTTAAAATACATATAGAACTTTATTAAATAAAAAACGAATCAAAATATGTTTACATTACATATATGTATGTAATACGTCTTCAATTTCATGTCTAATATTTGTATACGCTATCCTGTATCATTTCATTAAAGATTGTAAACGTTTGCGTTCGGCAAGGCGAAAGGCGCTACGTTGAGAAGGCGTCATACCTACAGGTAAACGAAGAACTTCGGCCTTTTCAATATAATCACTTGGATTGTAGCTAGGATGATCGGGTTGATCATCCCAACTTTCCGAAGACTCAACATATTCACCGCCCTGAATGTCCGGTAAACCGGAGGTGCCAAACGTGTTAATTAATGTTGTATTGTTACTACAGTAAGTGTAGTTAATAGATGAACTTAAACCAATAATAGGAGCATCTTGATGACGAAAATGTTCAAAAGTCTTGCGGTCCGCGCATGTAGATATATGCCACTATAAGTGTTAACATTGTTTTAGAGTTTTTATATATACATACATAATTGTAGCAACTAGTTACCTCCAATTCGGTCTCGCTAACGCGGTGAGTTACATTAAATGGACAAACTACCACAGATGCATTTGGATAAGAACGGCGGCAGCGCACCAGATGAACTTGGAAACGTTTGCGCAATATTAAATGGGATTTATTATATGGGCAAACTAACAAATCTGTTTCTGAACCAATAGCACTTGCAGGCTTTGCCATTTTAATAAGAACTATGGTAAGTAAAACGATAAATTTAATATTGCGTTCTGTCGTTATCTAATATTAAAATTAGAAAGAATTTGTAATAAAATTATTTGTTAACTGTAAATATAGAAAACTACAGTTCAAACCAAGGCGAATCGATACAGAATAAATTCGCCTCTTTTAAGATTCTAATAAGTGCTACCATATGTTTATTTTTTATGATATTAAAGATTCAAAATAATTATCTGTTGATGCTATGTTATATGATGTTGAATTTTAACTTTCTTGTGGTCATTTGTTTATGTAAACATGTCCACGCTTATATGGTGTTTCCACGGCACCTGCTTCGCTCTCTATTCTTGCTTCACACCCCAATCATAAGCGAATCAACCTGCTTCGCCATACAAAATTTTGAGAGCGAAGCTGGTAGATTCATATTGAAGCTAGTTGCGAAGCAAGTAAAAATCCTCTCTTCTCTAATTTTTATCGCACACAGACCACAGGCTTAGACCCACATTAACAATATTTCTGATTACCCACGAAAAATGTAGAGAAACAAGCGGACAAATCAAAATTGAATTATGAAAGAATTTTCTTACATTGGCTTTGTGTAACAACATAATCATTGTAGATATACATTATTTATGTGTTATAAAATTACAAGCATTAAAATTAAAAGTATTAATTCTGATAATTTAATCGTTAAAAGAGTATTGAACCTAACAGCATCATAAAAATCTAGAACTTTAAAAGCTGACATTCTATAAGAATACGTTGTAGTGGGAACATAAAAAATTATAAGTAATAATTTAAAATTCAAAACAGTATTTTTGAGACTGCTTCATAATTGGCAATACTGGCAGGCTAAAAGTGAAGTTAGCTGCAACCTCAACTTTTTTTTCTCTTTCTTTTGTAGTCTTCAAATTAAAGATGGTAGGTTTTTTTTTGTTAAAATTTTTAATCTTTAAAATTTTCAATCATCCTATTTGAAAATTATGAAAAAAACATTCGAAAATGCAAAGCTATTAAAAATGATTAATAGAAAGTGAAATGTTTTTCCCGTAATGTTGATGATGTTTAAGGAAGCTTAAAGAATTTTGTAAATGTTTTTTATTTTTAATCTTGCAGACGAAAGGTACTTCCAGTTTTGGTAAACGGCATAATAAGACGCACACTTTGTGCCGCCGCTGCGGTCGTTCTTCCTATCACATTCAGAAGTCCACTTGCGCTCAGTGCGGGTATCCAGCAGCCAAATTACGTTCATGTAAGTAACCTTTTAAATGCCTACTTATATGTAGGTATCACATTTTATTTTGATGAGTTTAGAAAAATTTAAATGAGTTGTACAGAAATATTTATTAGTTTTCGTTGAAAATTTATTTTCTTATATTTCTTTTCCAGATAATTGGTCCATTAAAGCTAAGAGGAGGAAGACTACTGGTACTGGCCGTATGCGTCATTTAAAGATTGTCAGACGTCGTTTCCGCAACGGTTTCCGAGAAGGAACACAAGCTAAACCTAAGAAGAGCGCCCAAGCTAAATAGATATCAAGTATGAAGTGCAGGTCTTAAAATATCTTTGAATTTGTTAATGTTGTCTTTCGATGTGAACAAAGTAAAGCGAAAAAAATAAAATATGTATTTATTTTACAAAAAGCTTGGAGAGAACATCAAGTTTTAACATTTGGTAGTATAGTTTAAGGATCAAATATTTCTGCATTTCATTTTACATAGCTGAGATTAATTCATCGCCTTTGCAAACTTAACAAATATATACTTATCTAAAAAAGTAAGGAGTAAATAAGGAAGTTATGATCACAAGGTTTAAAAGAAATCCAATAACAAGAAACTGGTCAATGTCGCCAAACTTCCGACTTGTGCTCACTGATAGGCTATTTCTACAACATCTTGTAATAACTTGTTCATACAACAGTGTTGAATAATTTCGCAAAGTATATGAATGTAAGCATTTGTTATTGGCATCTCTGAGGAGTAATGGCAATATTTTTAAAGGAAATTCAAAAACGTTTGATTTTGCATTTCCCTCGAACTTATGAATTCTGTTGACTATATTCTATTTAATGTGGGCAGAAGTTTTAATAATTTAACAGTTAACCGGCCTTGCTTTTAAAAACACAGGCTTTAATGGAGTTACGTACATAGTAAAACCAAATTTATTATTTATACTTTTCCTTTAATATATATAATATCGTACAGTATGAAATGAAATGGTCTGCACCTCTGAAGACTTCGTTCTAACGATTTTGGGAAAACACTTTAAAGCAAGAGAATGAATTCATTTATGTAAAGCAAAGAAATATTTGATTTTCAGGCACGCATTAAAAATAAAAAAATTGTTATCTACTGAAATACATTTCCTTAAGTTTACTCCGCCGGGCATTAGTTTATTTTTAATCGTGGACGTTAACTTTTAAGCCACACAAATGAATTTTTTGTTTGATAGTTCAAACGATTCTGCACTTTCAAATGCAACGCACTTTTCTTATTCCTTGTCAAATGTTTTTATATATTTCTGTTTTTTTCAGCTTATCACTAAAAAATTTCTTAAAGCCCACTTATTAAACTTTACAACAAATTTATTATAAATTTAGCTAAATATTTGGAGAAAGCCTGTTGCATTTCAAACTTTGCTAATATAGGTACGTTATTGCAGGTGTCTTTTTTTATTTCAAATACCACAGAAAAATCCACCTTTTCAACAATAATAAAAGTTTTATTGCGTTAAACAAAAAAACGGTTAAAAACCATAAAAATCCTAATTCTACTTACCTATCTAATTTTAGTCTCTGAACTGATTAATATTTTTAGAAACCGAGTAAGGGGTCCGTTCCTCTTACAATGCTAGCATGGAAGTAATTTTGTTTTCAGTAAGAGATGAGTTATAAGTTAATTTATTTGTAACTTATTTTTAAAGTGGAAACTTTTTTAGATAAAATAACTCAGTACATAGGATAAGGAATAAAAAGGAAATTAATATAGTGTATAATAACCTTTAAGACATAATTTGTAAAGTAGATATGTTATAAAAATATATAAATTTGACAATCTTTACTTTGGAAAGTTTATAATTTTAATAAAATGAGAAATATATAACAAATAATTTTTATTGACGTTTATAACTTTTTAAAAATATCTTTATCGATACTGATGTCGTCGATACTAGCAGCACCGACTATTGTGTACCGGGGCATATTTAGGAATAATTTTACGATTGCAGTAGCATAATTAACATTTTTACCGAATGAGTGTCTTTTCATTATGCAAGCCGATAGAATCTTTTCTAAAATTAAAAATCAGTAGTTAGTTAATTATTTAATAAGCTTAATTGAGTTGTTTACCTGTGTTATTTACTAATTTATAAGGACTAATGAAACTTCTAGCGTAATTTGTATTAAGATTCATGTTTTAGAAAAAGTAAATTTGATAAGGGCAAGCATCAGCAATATTTAACATGTTTTATCGATTTTTGGCTTCTTCTTCGGCTTTCATTGATTGCTTGCCCAAATAGAATTTTTTCTAATATTAAAAGTCAATTATTAGTGAATTGTTTAATATGTTCAATTTAGTTTTTTTTACCGTGACGGTGTTTATGTTATTTATTAATTCATAAACACCAGTGGATGGATCTCCTGGTATAAAGATAGGTTGGTTTGGCGGTGTAAAATTTAATCTTGGACATTTCCATAAATGGCGTTGTTGGTTAATTTAGCGGTATTGCATGCGTGAAGAGAATTTGTTGGTGGAAAAAATGTTTGCGCCTCGTTGTTCTTCATGTTATTGTTTTATTTTTCCATTTTCTTAAACAAAAAGCACTATATTTGTTAATTTCTTGCTGTTTCTATGTGCCAAAGTCTTAATGTCTGCTTAGGAATTAATAAAATGAAATTTTAAATTTTATTCAAATGTTTCTTTCTTGAATTTCAGTTTAAAACTAAAATTAAAAACAATTGTTATAAAATGTAATAAATTTCTTATGATATTATGATAAACAAAATATTTCATTAACAAGTATTAACAATAAAAATAGGGTTTTAATACATAAGTAAATAAATAGGGTTTTTATAAGTGTTAATACATATAATGCATGTGTAAGACTAAGTTATGCATATAACTCTTAGCAAAAAAATACATGTAAACCTTAGAATCAGATTTTTCATTTATCACTTTTATTAGTTTAGAAACAAAGGCGCTATGTGTTAATAAACTTCATACGATCGATAAAAATACAAATCGATCATGATATAATTTATTTCTAAAAAGAATTTACGGAAAAAATTATAAAGCATCAATTTTTTAATATTTAAAAAAATCATAATTTTTTTTAATATTTCAAAAACTAATTCGCTAACTAAAGCAGTTAGTAAAACTTTATAGTTTTCGGTTTTAAACCCGAATTCAAAAATGGTATATTTTTTGCCATAATTTGGTTTACATTTTTCATCTTGTACATGGCGTTTACATAACACATAAACAACAAAACATATACAATGGATGTACATAAAGCAAGTCCGAAATATTCCCCTCAAATTTCTAGCCTTGCGTTGTGCTTACGTTGCCGACGTCTCTCCTACAGACTGTCGGTGGTCTCTTCTATAGGCAAAGCTTATATATGATCTTTTCAATACTTACACAAACAAATTATAAATGTT
Organism: Trichopoda pennipes; assembly: GCA_030448955.1. Classification (NCBI taxonomy): domain Eukaryota; kingdom Metazoa; phylum Arthropoda; class Insecta; order Diptera; family Tachinidae; genus Trichopoda; species Trichopoda pennipes. The sequence continues at coordinate 4,192,045 of JASKUP010000023.1, forward strand.
ATGCAACTAAATTCAAGAGTAATTTTATAGTGCTAGGTGGCCTAAAAAAATCCCTTAAAAGGCGTAAACCGTCTCATATATTTTAGTTACAACCATGTTCTCTGTTTACTAGTTACGGTGCTGCCACTATACGCCGTTATTGATATTCACCAACTACGAAGTTTAACAAAAATTATAAAAAGCGCAAAAAGGAAATAAAGCTTAAAACGAAGAAAACGGCAAAAATTCTCAGCAAAAGCAAATATTTTGTCAAATAAACACAAATTGTGAAATCTGATATTTGTGAACAAAAGTTTTCCCATATATATTGACAAGAGCAATATATATATTGAAAAACCAATATTTAAAAAAGGAATACGTGTCGCACTGGAAAATTTAATATTTGTACATATACGAGTAGAAAAACGAATTGACGTGTAGGAACATACATATTTGCTTATAGTGTTGTTTAAAATTGTTGTTTTAGTAATTTTCAAACAAAAACGAAAATACATCGTCAACCTGGAGATTTAAAACGTAATTTGTGTGCTTAGTTGTTTAGATAGACCACTAATGCACTTATTCAATTAACGGAAATTAAACCGGTAAATATGCCTTTTTACGGACTCTACATTCCTCCAAAGGATGTTGGTTCATCGTCGACCAACAATGCAACCAACACAACAAATTCCAATGCTTCCGTTGACTCTGCAAATGGAGTTACTAAAGATCATAGCGAGACCGGTACGTTTTCCAGAAAGAATTTTCAATACATTTAATTTCTTAATATTTTTATTTAAAGGTTAGGATTCTTGTTGCTCTTGTTTATATTATTTTTTCCATTTTAATTCGCTTTTCTCTTTCCTTCATTTTTGTATAAAAATCGTACGACTTTTATGATTATGATATTTATAGTAAAGTGAAAGATGCATATAAATATTTGTGTCATGTAAATATGGATGTAGTGTGTGCTTATGAAAAATGAACTGTTACTTAAAATTTTTCGTTTTTAAAGGAAGGTGGTTGATATTACTTTTTTTAAAACAATCCTAGAGTGAAATTTAATAACAGATTCGTATAGTCAGTCTCCATAGTTTAAACAATTTTGAGTTGATTGCATTTTAAGTCTCTGGCTTTCGTTCTAACACGTTTGTTGCTAATAGATTAATTAGAATGATTACTTAGTCTATTTGGGTATTTTTGACTGACGTTATTATTTTTGATTGCTGAAATTCGAATTGAGTTGCTTACGTTACCTTTTAACATGTTCTTTCCAGTTAGGTCTTCGATCAAGTATGGCTCAGAGCAAATGTAACATGAAAGGACTTTGCATTATTAACTCTCATATTCTATTTTTTAAGCCAATCTTCAAGAAGATTCAACTGATTTTGCAGCAATCCCGAAGATATGACTTGATTTATTGATGGCTAATATAGCAGTAGCTTCTGCATACTTAGCACTAGTTAAATTTTCATTTCTTTGGATAATCTGCTGTAAAAATTGTATACTCTCCTTTTTTCTATATACAGTTTAAAGGACACTTGTCAATAATTCCCGAACAATTTTATTCTTGTGGCCGAAATGCGTTTTACCTTTGTTAAAATTGTGACCGATAAAGTGGATTTTAAGTATCAAATATTTTAAGTTTCCCTTTACCAGTAAGAAATAACAAATTTGTGCGGATGCTGTCAGCCATACTAATAAATTAATTACAAATAAAATTGTTATTTTTTTTTATTGCAATTTAAATAACTTCTCTATTAAAAAAGTTAAAACATAGCAATAGATTTCAGCTTCATACTTTAGAAATATATTCCTTGGCAAATTTAGGACGGATTTGTTGATGCTTTTACCTTTCATTGGCTGTTCTACAATTAAAATCATGATAATTAAGGACACGAAGTTTAGATGTATTTAATTATTTTTAGTTTGTGCAATTAGTTTTGAACCTAATAACTTGGAGTTCGTCCGATATCGGGACCTTTCTGCTCTTATTTATTTCAAATTCTATTTTTATAACTGAACTGTGTTACTATATTTGAGGGAACTACTTCAACTATTTTTTTTTATTCCTATATTTAGAAACAGTTCTTTATCTAGTTAAATTACAGTTTTGGCCGCTTATTTTAAAAAGTGGACAATCATTGACATATTGATATTTATATTATTTATGCCAATGATCGATGCTAATTATAAAGTAAATTAATTGTTATTTTGCTTTGTATTCTTTAATTTGAATACATTTATGATTAATTAATACGTGGTGTGGGTAATGTTTGTTTTCTTTAACGAATGTTATAAATCAAAATAGAAACGTGCTTAGAAACAAACTATTTAACACAATTTTCAAATTAAAAATTATTTTTATATTCATAAAATATCTAAATTAATTTTACTTAAAATATTGCAAAATAGTTTTTATTTTTGTACAGTTGCCAAATTAATTAATTATTTAACATTTTTTTTTATATAATCAACATTGTGGTTGCTAGACAAACTGTCGTCTCTTGATATTTTTCATTTATTTTATTATTTAAGTTATTTAATACATAAAAATACTTTTAGAATAGACCTAGTTTTTAAGACTAAAGTATTAAATTAAAAATTCTGTATAAGATGAGTAATGTTTTTATTTTTAATTTTAGATGTATCCGCGTTTGTCTTTGAAAAAAAAGTAGATGCTTTAGATATTTTAAAAAAATACAAAGATGCTCGTTTAAAGGAATTCTCTAATAAAGAAGACGCTATTAAATATGCACAAACTGGTTTTGAAGTTGTACAAAATAAATACAATGATGTTAAAAAGCGTAAGTGAAAATTTCTGATGGTAAATTATTTCTGCAATAATTCATTTAATTTAGTTATAATCGATTTTAAAAAGGAAAAGGCTTCAGTAATCCTTTATCTTTTTGAAAAAAAAATATAAAGTTAAAAATTAGAGCGTGTGGCCCATTTCTTATATAAACATAAGTATGGAAGCGTAAATGACTTATTTCTCTACGAATAATAAGTATTATTATGACTGCTGCAGAAACAAAAAAAAACTAGAATTTAAAGGATATATCAAACAAGACAAGAATTTACTGTGTAGACTTATCAATGTACATGAGTTTTTATTGCTTAATGAGTATTGAACATTACAAGATTTAAGGCTCCATTTTTCACAACAAAGCAGAACAAAACAAAAAATGTTTTATTTAAGTATTAGAACCTTTATTATTATTATTATTATTTATTAGTAGTATTTTTAATACTTTTATATAAAAATATTCTTTTACAAGTTACATCAAATTTGCTTCAAATTAAATATTTTTTATAAAGGTTACAATTTTTCTTCTAAATACATTTGGATTAATTTCATTCTTAATATTATTTGGCACCATGTTGTACAGCTTCAATCCTTTGATCTTCGCATTGTGTTATTATCTGGTCGTTGTAGTCTAAAATCTGTAGCATTTTTCAAGTTGTATGGTTGAATATCACCAACGTATCTGAGTTGTTCTATTAAATAATCCCCCGTTTTTATTTTCTGAATAAAATGAATTGTGTTTAATTCTAATCTTTGTCTTATACTGAGCCATTTGAGCGTATCTAATATATGTCCCACTAAAGTAAATCGATTGCATTTAATTATTGCGCGCATCTGCTGTTCTGTATATAACACAGTAGATCCAAATTCCAAATGTGGTTTTATCGTCGTATTGTATATGTTTATTGCTGTTATAATTGATATTTTGTTCCTTATACGTTTAAAAAACCCGATTTTTCTTCTTTAAATTTTAAGTTCTTGTCTATCAGAAAACCCAGATATTTTATATTATTAATTTTTTCTATTATTATATCATTAATTTTAAATATTATATTAGTATTTATATAGTTTTTAAACGATCTTTTTTATCTTTAATAAATATGTTTTTTTCTTTTTTAAGATCTTTTTTTTATATATTTTTTTCTCTTTTCAATATTTCGCTTTCCTTTGGAAAGCTTCTTCTTTTTTTTTAGCTTTCCAAAGGAAAGCGAAATATTGAAAAGAGAAAAAAATATATAAAAAAAAGATCTTAAAAAAGAAAAAAACATATTTATTAGTATTTATATTTATTTCCATTATTTTAGTCTTGTTCTCGTTTAACTTTAGTTCATTCATTCTCAACCATTTCATAATGTTATTTATATTATCAGATAAATTAGCGTGACATATCTCCTCCGTTGCCGCTTCAGTAAAAATTATCGTATCGTCTGTATATAAAACAATATCACATTTTTTTAAAACTTTTTCCATATCATTTATGTATATAATAAACAGAAGCGCTTCTAAAATTGAGTCTTGTGATACTCCGAAGTCATTTCACGTAGTATTTGATAATGTGCTATTCACCTTCGTAAATTGTCTGCGATATGTTAAATATGACTCCAACCATTTCAATTCAGTATACTGAATTCCATATTTATAAAGTTTCCGTAATAAAATATCTCTATCAATCGTCTCAAATGCTCTTTTAAAATCTAAGAATATTGCCATTATTTTGTTATTCCTCTTCATAAATTTCCACCTATTTATGACATAGTTGACTGCTGTTTCACAAGAGTACTTTTTTCTAAAAACCGACTGAAATTCTAATTGAATTTTAAAATTCATTTCAATTATTTTCTCAAACGTTTTTAACATGTTTATTGGACGGTATTCTTCACATTTGTTAGTATTTTTAACTTTTTCAATAGGTGTAATCATAGATTCTTTCCAACTATTTGGAAATATTCCAGTTTCCAGTGATTTGTTTTAAATATTATTTTTATTATATTATTTCTTTATTAGTATTATTAATACTTTTCTTTTCTTTCTTTTCCCATATTACACATTATATTTAACAAAGTTAACAATATGTCTTCTAAATATATTAAAATTTGTTTCCAATTTGACATTGTTTGGCAGGGTGTTGTAGAGTTGTAAACCTTTGTAGAAAAGTGATCGCTGCATTGCCGTTGTTGTAACTCTTCCAATTCTAAAGTTGCCCATATTTCTTAGCTGATATGGTTGAGAAGATTGAAAAACTAAAAATAGGTCATCGTGGAGACCAATCACCATTTCTTGAAGAAACATATGGAAAGAAGTCACACAGTAACACCATTGTAATGTTGACTGTATGCGATGTGGCACCATCTTGTTGATACCATATATTAATCAAGCCCAAAGCATGCAGTTGTGGATTTAAAAAATATGCAATCATATTACGATATCGCTTCCTATTCACAGTTGCCTTTACGTCGTTTTCATTTTCAAAGAAGTAAGGTTCAATGATTCCGCCTGACCAAATTGCAAACAAGACTGTCACTTTTAATGAATGCAAAGGTGACTGTTGAATAATTTGAGGGTTTCTTATTTCCTAGAACCAAATATTCTGTTTATTCACATATCCATTCAAATGAAAATGTGCATCATCACTCATTGTGATTTTTTCATGAAAATCGGGGTTGTCAATGAGAGGCATTGTGGCCAAAGTTTTTCTTTGAAGACCAAGTTCCTGGGCACGGTGTCGAATTGAGGTTGATGGATTGTTTTGAACACTTACTTGAGCAGCAGTATCTTATTGCGCAGAATAAAAAATAAATAAAAAATAAAATAAAATTTAAAACCCAATATCAAACCTAATTAAAATTTATTGAAATGAATAAGAAAAGTATCAGACATTTATTTATTTCATTTATATATAAAAAGAAAAGTCATTACATACGAACAAACAAAATATAAAAGAAAAAATTGCATAATCGATTTTTTTTCTTTTTCATATTATAGCTCTAACAGACCCGCTAGAAAAGGCAAAGTTTAAAGCGCCTACAAGACATCAACTAGCAACATTTCGACTGAATATTGAATTGGATGATTGGCAAAGTGTTAAAAAGTTAATATGGGAGAATCCACGTTATCTAGTTAGTTCCGGTGATACACCAACAATTCTCAAAGAAGGTTATCGTTATAATGCCATGCATATATGTGCAACATCTAATTATTTTAATGTCGCAAAACTTATTTTGGATACAGTCTCAGATATAAATTTTGTGAATCTGTTATTGGGAAATTCTAGTGATGAAAAATCTGGTAAGGAATTGCTTGTAAAGCTTTTAGATTATTATTTAAATCTGCCAGAAAAGGGTAGAAATGAGACACCATTACATCTAGCTTCCAAGTTTGGACATCCGAACATTGTTGCCATATTATTGTCTTATCCTGAATGCAAGATGCTGCGAAATAGTAGAGGTTATTTAGCAAGATATGTAAGTAAAAATTGTAAAACGTAAAATATATAAAATTCGAATGTTTAAATGATTGTAGATGATATGTGAGCGCGGTAACAAGCACTTACATCATGTAATATTTAGCCTTTTTGAGGAACGTTACTATGTGCCAGTTTTGCGTTCTAATGATAGCGCTACAGCTGGTCAAATAGGTGAACCATTTATGGCCAATGACCCACCAGTAAGATTAAAAATATTTATTAAAATATTTTGATTTATTATTTTGATTTTTTTTTCTAGAATCTTAACTGTGATCCTCTAACTCCTGAAGTAGAAATAAAAGCGTTAGCTGGTCCTATGAGCAAAGAACTAGCTAAGGTATTTGTATTTGTTTAACGTGTTCTTACAATTTTAATCGCTTCTGATAAAAATTTGCAGATCTTTTATCGCCGTTGGAAGACTCCGCCCAGACTGGGAAGTAATATATCATCACAAATCGCCAACAATCCATTTGTATCGCCAATTCGTAATATCACACCAATACATACACCTCGTAGTTCAAATACTGAATTTAGTACACCTATTGCCAGTTTAAAAAGACGTTCCTTGTTTAATTCCACGCCACGGGATCGAGATCGAAATGGTATCATAAGCACCAATGATTTCGATAAATCAATACTGGGCGATTCATTCGATAATAAACAGAACGGCAATCACGAAACTAATGCTAATGAAATTGATTGTACCAATAAGACAGAAAGTAATAATAATAATCATGTAAACAATGTAGCGAAACCAGAACTGAATATGTTAAAAACGTCAATGTGTCCCCAAACTCCTTTGCGTAGACTTAAAAATAATGCATTTTCAATTTATCGCGATCAGAACGTTGAGTCACCCATTGACTTTGTAAAGAAATTCAATGATTCCTTGTTGAACGTTTCTGATGTTTACAGCAGTCCAAGTTTTAAAGAACGTCATATTAAAAATACCGATCTTGATAAGGGTCTTGAGTGTATTGGTCGCGCTTTGGCGAGAGAAAAAACCATAGAGTGGCGCGAATATTGGGATTTTTTGAATAAATTTGTTGATATAGCTTCTGAAAATGGTATAAAAATGCTGGAAAACTATCTTGATCAACGTAAAAGGGATCAAGACCAACAAAGCAACAGCTTGGATTCTTCACAAAAGTTGGATATACTCAATGATGTTTGCAATGCTTTGGAAAATTGTTTTTCAACCACTCCAACCGCCACACAAACTGCGAATACAACAATATCTCACCAGACTGCTACTCCATACACTTACGTTGAAAAGTCGCTACAGGTTCATGCTAGACGCATGACTAAAACTATTATTCATAACAATAAGATCTCTGTTATTGATGCATTGCTCCTGGAATTGAGAAGAGTTAAATCTTTAATTTATTCCTTCAAAGAAGATGATAGCTACACAAATGTCAATTTTAAAAAGGTACATTCTCGCATTGGCAATCTAGTTTCAATGTTTTTAAAAAACTCACAAGAGGTATCGAGAAAAAGAAAATGCAAAATGATGGGACTTTTTGAAAATATTTCTGAGGAGCAGAACGAAGCCAATGAACACCTGAGTTGTGTGTGTGCTCGCATATTTCAAATGCTGCAATGTCCAAGTGAGTATAGTTATTTTTCTGATTTTATATTTAATTTAGAAATTAAAACAACTTTTTGTTTGCAATAATAATGTTTATGAAAGCTGAACAAGTTTCGCCGGAAAATATAAAAACTGAAGAAATGTGTGCAAATATTTGGTCTCGAGAAAAAGACTGCAATTGTCAGTGGGAGAGCAATTTAAGTCGAAAAACAAGTCGACGACATCGAATGGAAGCTCGTTATAAAAATCATCAGCGTATGAAACATGAAGAAAAATTACAAAAAGACCTCGACAATCAACAAAAAGTCAATAATGAAGTAGAAGTTAAGCATGATACAAAAGATGACAATAATGATTCTTCAGAAGAGGATGAATTTTGGGTAAGTATTTATGTATGTCCTTATACATTGATAGCAAATAAAGCTTCTAAAATTGTTTTCATTTTTAGTCGGATTTTGGCGGTTCTGATAGCGAAGAAGATGAAGTATTTCGTACACCACGACAAAGTCCTCCACATTTTAATTTATCAGATGATGTAGATAAAGATTGCAATAAAATATTTATTTTCGGGTAAGATACAAAAATTAATTTATTCCATACGTATCTCATAAAGAGACTTTTAACAAATACAATTAAGTTTAAGCTCAACTTTACAAAAAAAGTTAAGTAAATGAGGATGAATTTCTTTTAAGATTCACTGCGATGGATATATACATTAGTGGGATTGTTGCTTTTATAGCACCTCTTCTGCAAGCAGTTTTTGGAGTATTCTTATCATTTGTTAAAAAGAGCTTTAATCGTACCTCTTTTCGTTATTTGATATTTGATCGCACTAATAATTTTATCCTCACTTAATTTCGTCAACCTTTCGAACATTTTATTTTAATTTGTAAAATTTTTTTTTATTCAGTACTAACTTTTTGCACCCGGCATTTTCTGGATCGATCTAGCCTTTTTAACTATAGGGTTTCAGTTCAAACAACAATTCCTTGTAATCGAAAGAATTTTTTAAAACACATTTCACCTATCATGTCTAAAGATTAAGCTAGGAGTCATGTATTATCAATTTGATTGATATTGAATTTTCCTTTGCTGCGAACAGCATGTTCAAAGATACTATCACGCTTTGTTATTTGAGGAAAATATTTTTTAATTTATATTTTAGTACCGTCATAAAGTTACAATTTTTTTTCTTTATCAAAAGCTTTTCAATTAAGTTTTAAAGGATTTTTTTTTCTTTAATCCAAGATGAGGTTTATTAGAAATTGCTTTAGTAAGGCACACAGTTTACTGCCGCCTACTTAAACTATATTTTACATAGTGCTTAATAAATTTTAAAATAAGTGAGTGAGTCTTGGCAGAATAAATTTTTATAAATTTCTTAAAATAAAAAAATACTATAAATCGAAAGACAAATTTAACACTGCTGAAACAAAAGAAAAGATAAGAGTCTGCAACGACAGCTGCAAGCCGAAAGCAATCGCTTCGATATGTGAAAACTGTTATTCATTATAGACATGCTTGTCTACGCACTTTTAATTTTTTTATTCGAAATACGTAATAAATAAAAAAAGTTACGATCGTTTGCTTTTTATATATTAATTTTTTTTAATATAATTAAAGATATCTCAAGTCTAGAGAGTCGTGCTTTTTTCCCCTGGGAAAAAAGTATAGCATATGCATACGTATATTGGCTTGGATGAAAAATTAAAATTTATTCAGTTGTGGTTATGTGATGGATTGACAGTTTTAATATATGTATAGATAATATATGTATTCCTTATTAAAATAATTACTCGAAGGTCGTGTAGTTTTAAGTCTAATAATTGGAAGAAAAGTATCCGGGTTTCTTAAGACAGGTTCTTTAAAAAATGTTCCTTTTAGGACTTAATCGATTTGATTGATTTCGATGCTATGAAAGGATAAGATCACTGGGTTAGTTGTTAACTTTAATACCAAATTGAAGTTATAATTTATAATTTTGAGTCTAGGGTTCTTTTCTTGCATCAACTCAATTTAAAGACTCAGCTGGATTTTAACCACTACAAAATAATTATGAAATCACCTGCAAAAAATAACAAAAATATTGCCTTTTTAGGGATACAAATTAAATAATCGATCAATATCAATATTTTAAAATTTATTTTATCTCTTTAAAGGTTTTTTAAGTTTATTTGTTTTTTTTTTTGCAGCAACGAACCCACAAAACGAGATTTGGATGTATTAAATGCTATTTTTCATATAAATATTGATAAAACCATATATCCCAATATTCATTCCTGGAAATCAACATTAATGCGTTACTCAAACGAGGAAATGGACTTGTAAGTTTTCAAATATTTTGTATTTTTAAAGCCGAAAACCATCATATTAAGCTATTGGAAAAAAAGTTTTCAAATATAACAACAAAATGTGAATATAGCAGTTGTTTGTTTATTAACAAAACTCAATAAGTGCAATATTTTAATTGCACTTAATTCGTAGAGTTTGTAGCAGTGCTCGAAAAAAAAACAGTACACTATCTTAACGTTTTAAAAACAACAACGTACTAGTCAAAGAACACAAAACGTTTAATTTGTTTTTATTGTTTGTGCATGTAATACGAAAATAATGCTCCTTTTTCATACAAATTTAATCCATTTTTCCCTTCTTTTAATATTTAAAAGTTTTTTTATTTTCGAAATGCATACATTACAAGTCATAACATCAACAACAATACTTAGACTCTAGAACAACAAATGACTGATTTACTAATTAAATTAAATTTTAACAGATTAAAAAGAAATTTAAACTTTTCTTTAATACATTATTAAAAAAATGCAGTTCTAAAATTTCATTTGTAACTGAAAATACTGTAAAAGGTCACTATAAATACTTTACAAGATACTTAGCTAAAACTACACTAAAAATCATTACAAAAATGCACAAAAGTGCACTAAAAATCTAAGTTAAAGATCATTTAAAAATATGGTAAAGACAACAACGCAAGCACTATAAAGTACACTAGGTTAAAAATTCGTATATGCTAAAAAAAGGAACAGTACGTTATGTTAGTGTTTGTGCTCATCAGTCAAGAATCGTTGTATACGACATTTTGTTTATGTAAAAAATTTTGTGTACTGATCTCGAAAAACTACAGTATAGAACACTAACGTAGCGTACTTTAGTGTTTTTTTTTCAAATATTGGTTTGTAGCCTCTTTTTGAAAAATAGCAATAAAGAAGCCCATAATATTTTGTTTTATGCTTTATAGATACAGATATTTAAATTTACTAAGAATTTGTTTTTAATTCAAATTATTCTCAACAGTTTCCCTTCGCCTCGAACCGTCAAGAAATCTCATTCATTTATGGCAACAAGTTCAAACAAAAAAGACTTATTTGTACAACCACAAACAACACCCACATCAATGCCAAAATCATACTCAATTATGCGCTCGAATACAAGCTCATCTTTTACAAATTCACCAGCGCAACAATCACCATTAACAACAACAACAACAATAACAACTTCTTCGAGGATTGGCATCATTAGGGAACCAGTATTGCAACTGCCACCATCAAAATGTTTATTTTCGTCGCCAGAACAAACGAAAACTATTACTGCCACTTCGTTAGCGAATAATACAAATTCCAGCGAAACTACAAACACAACTACAACTACAACAGTAGCTTCAAATACAGCTCCTGTTAAAATGTCATTGTATCAAAAACTATTAATACCGAGGCCACTAACGCCTAATAATAAAATGCCTGGTCTTTTTAGTGCCTACCGCGAACGCCTAGATAGTCCACTTTCAGCTTCATCAGCATCAGCTGAAAGTTCAGATGGAATGCAATAATAAAAGTTTTTTTCCATTAAAAAAAAAGAAAACAAAAACTAATGATTATTTTTTTATACGAGTACATTTATTTTTTGTCATTCATTCTTTTTTTTTGCATTTGTATTTGTTCTTGTTCAATTTGTACAATTGTGCTTGTTCAATTTCCTATTTATTTGTTTGTATACATCATTTGCTTTAAACGATTGTTTTAAAGCTTCTTGTGCTTAAATAAAATAAACTATAAATTTTTTTTAAATTTGATTTATTAAATATTCAAGATGTAGGCTACATTTTATCTATATTTTCTTTATTATTTTCGATATTTCGTTATCTCATCATCAGAAATTACAAAATATTAAATTAAAATTAAATAAGTAGGTATTTATCCTTTATAATTAAATTAGTACATATATTTCGCTTTCCCTTGGAAAGCTTCTGCAGGAAATTAATTTTTATAAAACAAAAGAAGAAGCTTTCTAATGCTAATTTAATTAAAAATACCATTATAAAGGATAAATACTTATTTATTTAAGAAAGAAAAAAAGGTCGAATAGAAATAAAAATCAAAATATACCATGAAAATATTTAATTTCTTACTTGAAAATCAAAATAAAATAATCATTTCAAAAAAGTTTATATTTAGAGAAGCTCAAAATGTTACGAAATTCATTTTTTTTCATGGTTTTCCCCACATTACGCTCAAATACACCAGGTAACCAGAATTGAGTAGTATCAATAATATCAGAAATAGTAAAAAAGCATTTGTGTTTTTATCGTTCCATTCTGATATTTACAGTTTTTACTTTCTTCTGTAACGTTACAATTATGCTCTTTGTGTAAAATTTCCAACATAACTTCATTACGGTTTTAAAATTAGGAAAGTGAGAAATCAGAAAACTTGGAAAATAGTTCCGTTTTTTGTGTATTTTTAATGTATTCATTTGCCACGTTCTACTTTTATGTTTGTTTCACCCACATATACTTTATTATAGGTTTATCCTTTAGTATCGTCACACATGTACATTTGACATTTCTTTTTTTAATTTTTATCATTGGTTTTGCTACATTCTCGTACTTCAAATAATTAAACGTTTGTTAATCTTAAGTGAGTTTTATATTTCTCAGCGTGAAAATTTATTTTGTATTCTCTAATTGTTTAAATATTTCACGTGCGGTCGGCCCGCACACATCGAGCTTCACTTAGAAACCATTCCGTCCATCTCTTAGATAGTCCAGGTCCTGAAAGAATATTTGAGCCTACGCTATTGCAGAGTCGTATAATTGCGGAGAAGGTGCTGAAATCGCTCTTTTTCCTCATCCAAACACTGCAGCTCTGACAATGGGTAATTACTTCAAATGATGATCGTCTAAGTAGGGCCAGAAATTATATGCATGCCAGTACACCTCTTGATTTCTCCACTATCAAATCATGGACCATAAGACAGCCAGACCCAAAAATGTAAACGTTGCCATTACTAATATATCAGCCGTATCTAAGCCTTATAAACGGAGCAGGTGTCAATTAGCTTCAGTTAGATTGAAAAGTTTAGACCCTCTCGATCCAGTTTACTTAAGATTTGTCCACAAAGATCGAAACTGCATTGTCTCGAAATTTTCTTCCATTCATATCACCTGGGTATTTTAACAAGAATAGATTCTTGGTGAACAAAAACTTTTAGTTCAGTATTACGAAAATATATTTATCCTCCTTTGATAATTCCAAAATGTCACTCGACACCTTTGGCAACCTAAACTAATTAGCTTAGGAGCACCAGTACAGGTTCATTTGAAATTTCTTGTTTCTTCCAACAATTTTTTGACGCGTTTTTCATATTGTTCTATTAATCGATTTGTTAGTGGGATTCAAAGATCATTTTTATTTAATATAATTTTATCCTTAAGTTTGTTATTTTTATGAAATACGTTGTAAGTTTCGGGTCGCACCGAAAGTCCGGCAACTAAAGTTCGCTAGCTATAAAATCGATAATTTATAAAGATTTGTATAAAATTTATTCTGCTTATTAGTGAGTGAACAAAACAAAATCTAGAAAATTCAGCCGTATAACAACAGAAATAATAAAATAAAAGACTTACAAGTCCTTAAAACTATGATCACACTTAAAGTAGGACAGTCGTTCAATTCGATTGTTTATGCATTACTTAATATTTAGTTGTATATCCTTTTTGATTTTCTACAGCTTTTAAACTTCTTAAAATATATCCATCAGTTTTTAGCGCACATAAGGCATTATTTGGTTCCATTCTTCCTGTAATGCGGACTTAAGCTGGTTAATCTGTTAAGCTGCGCAATCTGTTTTCCAAACGATGTCCAAGTTCTTTCTATAAGTGCTCTATTACGCTTATATCTGGGTTTTGTGCAAGAGTTTTGATTACCTACAGTTGTTGTAGGCAGTCGTATAGCAACCAGTTTTTTATTATCAGTGATGTGTGTTTAGGGTTGTTGTCTTGATAAAACTTAAAATTATTAGCAAGACCCAACGTGCGCGCACTTTCCCTAACATTAGTTTTTTTTAAATGTTAAGATACATATTCTTGTCTATAATACCTTCTATAAAGTAAAAGTTTCCGACAGCTGAAACTGCCATGCAGCCCAACACCATCACTGATAAGCCATGCTTTACTGTTTTCTTAGTGTTTCTGTTCAAAAGTTCGTCATTGTGTTTACGCTACACGTAACGCCCGACGACTATCGATACCAAACAATTTAAATTTGCTTTTAACGTTATAAAGAATAATTTTTTTTAATCAACCTTTTTTATGTTTTAAATAAATATCTGTTATTCTTTTCAACGGTCTTTTTTAATTAACAATATATATTTTTTTTCGATATTTCGCTTATTTCTTATGGAAAGCTTCTTCATGTATGTATTTACATGTATGCATGTATGTATGTATGAAAAAAATTATTTTATATTTTTGTCAAATGTTTTCAAAAACTTTTTTTAATTTGTTAATAATTTTTGTTGTTCAAAATTTATTTTTTCCTGAAGAAGTTTTCCATAGGAAAGCGAAAAAAAAAATATATATTGTTAATTAAAAAAGACCGTTGAAAACAATAACAGATATTTATTTGTTATAAAGAATCAATCTTAAATATTAAATTGTTGATAGGAAAAGCTAACATAACGTGGCATATAGGCATATAAATTTTATCGTGCAAGATCTAAGAGATCCTTTCTATTTTTCATACTGGCTCGTGGTTTCTTTTGAGCCACTCGGCCATGAAATTTGTTTTTTCTTACAACTTTCCTTTTTATTTCGCATGTACTTCCTTTCCAAAATTACTTATAATCATTGTTTTAAGTTCTGGAGCGGGGATTAGTCGGCCATTTTGTATTACGCAAACTATTAACTTATTATCTCTCGGATAAAGCTTTTTTTCTGTTTTGTAATTTTGATGTTTTTTTGATATCGCGTAATGATGTCGTGTATAGCAATTTCATTCTATTAACGATACTTGTGATTACTCTTTGAGTTTTACCTTCTAAATATTTATTAATAACTATTTTTCGCCCTTCTATAGTAGACGTAAACTGTTTGATTGATTGATTGCGGTATTACAAAGAAATTTAAAAATATTTTCACACTACGAAGCAAATATTCAAGTGACCGGTTATAATATAAAAATAATATGACTTTCAGAGTGACCATAATTTTAATATTTTTTTAAATTCATTTTAAAAAACCATCTAAAATAGCCAACTTTTAATATGAGCCACTATAGTGGTTAGATATCGCATTCTTTATTACCGCCATGGAAGCCAATTGATGTCAGCAACTTAAACTGTGTGATTCGATTTACATCCGCACCTGGCCATGAAGCCTTAATCAGATGGTGGATCTAACCACTGCGTGATTTGGAACGTCATACTCGTCCCGAAGCTATAATTCTATGCAACAGAAACCTCCTAATTGCAACTTTAATGATTCCAGAGCAGGGCTGCAAATCATCACACCTTGCTAAAGAGTTGGAGACTTTCCAACTCCTGTCCACAACACATGTCTAGCATGCTCACAGGATTGGATCATTCACTTAGGGTGTCATTAACAGTGAGATGATCCTGGCCACCATATTAAACAACAAACCTAATATGGGGCCGCGGAACCACAACCACCACGTTACTCCCAATAAAGGGCCAACCTCAATGATCAGCCAGAGAACTATTAAATGTCTAAAGAGACAAATAATGAACTCTGGGGCTCACTGATCCCCGTGGAAATAAAGTGGAGCTTCCAGTTGACTCCCTGCCTGTCTTCAGGGGACTGGGCTCCCTTTTTCCCCCAGTTGCACAGGTCTAGATAGCTGTTACGTACTATAAAGACCATAAATGTGCCCCCGGGGGGTTGGCAACTTGAACTGAATATTTCGAAGTTATACAACAGAAATCGAGAAATTTTGGATAAAAAGTGAAGGTGTAAATTGGTGCAGTTGATAAGTAATTTCGCCATTACAATATCTGCTTACTTAAAAATGTGCTGAAAATTTGAAATGGCTTCCATTTTAATGTTATATTTTTTTGTCGCATCAACGCGAATTCATAACCGACTTTTATCTGTTAGATGAATAAATTTAGACTGTGTCGTGAACGACGCAAAATTGCGGCCAAAGTTGTTTTTTGAGAACCCAGCTCTTGAGCACGATGTAGAATTGAGGTTGCTGGATTGTTTTGAACACTTTCTTAAGCAGTACATTGTGATCCATGCTTGGGTCTATCACCTACAGACCCATTCATTCACTACACTATATATGTATATAGTGTGTTTTGTTGCAGGTTGTTTCTCCCAAAAATTTCACGCAAGTTTCTCATTGTCACAGTAATCAATGATTGATTTTGATAAAATGTTTTAACGATTAAAACACGTTGGTTTATCGAATATTTTTTCATAATAAATTTGCCATGTGTCTACTTCACGGCTGCCATATATGAACTGTCAAGACTAATGTTTACCAAAATGGCGGGAAAACAAAGTAGTATACCTTCAGAGCGGATACCCAGTATATTTAATAGAGGTACTTAAATTTCTATAAAGTTTTTAACTCCATAACTTTTTCTTGACATGTAACAACTAAGGAAACAGAATGACATTGTAAATATAGGGATACAGTTAGTTAGTCCCGTCCTGACTCTAAATCATCCTCGGTTTCGAGGTCGTCATCGGAAGTTTCATCAAAGGTGTGGGGGTAACTCTGACAGAATGGTTGCATTTTATTAGCTAAGTACACAGAAGAGAATTTATAGCTTGTAACTTCGACCCGCACACGTCTTCTATAACTAGGACTCTCGAAATTTCGACTCAAGTTTACGACAATCTGCGGAAGCTAGCATTTCATTTTGAATTACAATATAATTTTCTGCTTACTGCTTCGGGGTGGTGTGTTTTGGAGTAACACATTGTTCTCATTTTTATCTCACTTTTGAAATATTTTCTACGGTAAACAATCGTTTCTCATTAACTGGCAATGGATTTTCATCCTTATCGTCATGGATGGCTGCTAATAAAAGTCCTGAAGCTTAAAATCAAACACTAATGCTTTAGGTGAAAAACCAGTTGTTTAGTTTTCCTGGGAGTTTACGGCCCACTGTAGCTTTCGTAGACTAAGATTCCACTTATGAAAAATGTCTCGAACCGTATTACATGTTATAAGAGACTGCAATGTTATATTTAATTTAATAAAAAAATAATGATTTTTTTTTAAATATATTTAATAGAGGAATTTAAATTTATACGTCTGTCCGTTTTATCATAACAATTGTTTTAGTTATAAATTATTTTAATTTTGTAAACATTTCTAAGTTTTAAAAATAAAAACGTGCTTTTTTTCGACACACACACAGTCTAGCAAGAAACAATGAGTTCGCCCTCATCCTAGAATAAGTAATAATAAGTAATCGCTTAAAATAAATTCCTTAACAAAAGTATTCACTAAATATAAATATAAATGTAGATTGGATTAAATTTATAATACATACATGCAAAAAAACACACATACATACATACATACATTTATTAGGTGCTACAATAATTGTATAATTATATAAAAAAGGAAAACTTTGTAACGTTTTGTTTTCTTTTCTTTTTGAAAAACTTGTATGAAAATTAGATTTTCAAATAAAAAAAAATAACAATAACAAACAAAAAAAGAATAAAAAATGTATTTATCACAAACGTTATCAGAAATTGTGTTTAAATAATACCCTTTTCGCCACAGATGATTTATTATCAAAATTTTATTGAAAACTCGAAATGCGTAGTAAATTTGTGGTTATTTGTTTTCTTCGACGTCTATCAAGGATTTTATAAAGTTTCACTTAAACTCATCTTCTTTACATTCGCCTTGAAATATAAAAGTGGAATAGTTTGGTGGATTTAGGATTATGCTTTTCAAATATGGACTATTTGTGGGTAAATTAGAGGTTAGGAAGTAAATTGTCTGTTTAATAATTAAACGTCCAGAATTGAGCTGTCATCCTTAGATATTAATTTAGTAAAATGGTTGGGAAATTTTAAGCATGGAACGCTACACTCTCGAGCAAAGTACTTTAGTTTTTATTTACTATCAAAATGTAAAAAATGTCAATTTATCACTTCGTAAAATTCAAGCAGCTTATCCTCGTAATTAAGACTACTGTGCATAATCTAATGGCGAAATTCGAGACTCCGGTATGGTTGCTGACAATAGATCAATACAATACGCTCGTAATGGCCGTAGTGATGTAAACATTAATATAACGGGTGGGGTACATTTAAAGTTAGGAAGTGAATTGTCTTAAAACACACTTTTTTTTTTTTTTTTTTTTTTTTTTTTTTTTTTTGGGTTTAAGATGGGAAAATACATTACGTATCTGGCGAGAATCGTCATTCCGCCGTATGCCGGACTCCGTTACGGCTACCGGCTAAAAACCCACCTTAAGTCTGGGATATGCTGACCTCCCCGGTACCGCTCTCGCATGACCTCGGGGAGGATCCCAATCCGGCCAGTCTGGCCTTGTCGTACCAAGCCTGCGTCCAGGTACCCACTTTGAGCACTAAATTAGTGCTGGTTCACCGTCACCATGTCTAGGTCACGTTTCTTCGTGCGAAGTACTCGCTCCACATAGTTCGCTACGGCAGTCCAGTTTTCGCGACTGCTAACCATTTTGTCCACTATATTCGTTGCTGTCGTCTGCCCAGTTTGTGCCTCCATCTCCGCGCGGTATCCATCCCAGCGGTGGCACTTGAAGAAAGTGTGGTCGGCGTCGTCTACCACATCGTCATCCTCGTAAATGCAGAAGCAAGTGCTGCACTTCCCCATATCGTGCAGGTACTTACAGAAGTATCCGTGTCCAGATAGCATCTGCGTTAGGTAGTAATTTACCTCTCCGTTCTCCCTGCATATCCATTTATGCAAAACCGGGATCATTTGGTATGTCCATCTCCCGTAGTTCTCGCTTCTCCATCGCATCTGCCATTTCTCCATGGTTTCCCGTTTTATGGCAGCCACTTCGGGTGCTGATAGGGAGTTATTCCGTTTAGCAAACACACTTTTTTGACAGCTCAGGTTTGTTAATACCAACATAAAGTAGAAATTTATATTGGAATATGATGTCGGGCAAATGTCTACTTCTAGCATTTCTGCAGAACTCCGCTCTTTTCACAAAATAGTGAAGCAACAAAGCTTCACTTATCTCGTTCATGCAGCACTGAATTTTAGATTTTACAGCGTCAGTTTCTTGTGAGTTGTGCATGAAAACTCTGTTCTTAAAACGGTCACAGAGAAAATATTCCAGCGGCGTTAAATCATAAGAACAAGGTAGTCAATTGACATCACCAAATCAAAAAATTATGGACCGGAGAGTTTCTTATTTACGCTTGTAAAGTTCAACGCGTTCAAGAATTAAAGACATTAAACTATTGTTTGCGTCGAAAGTTCGTGAATTGGCTAAACAAAGACAATGCATTTATCAACAAAATCATCATCTTTAGTGATGCGGATCACTTTCAGTTGGGCGGTTATGTAAACAAACAAAATTAGATGGTTAGAAAAACAAACAAACATACAAAATCTACATTCAGCGAAAGTGACCGTATGGTATGGTCAGACGGTATCATCGGTCCATATATTTTTCGAAAATGAGCAAGAAAAAGCCTTCACGGTGAATTCTCTGCGCTACCAAATCATTGCAATCAATTTTTTGTGGCCACAATTAGTCAATGCTGACATCAGTAAATTTTGAATTTAGCAAAAAGCCACACAGCCACCCAACCAATTCAGTTGAGGCTCATTTTCAGTTAGACAGTTATGCAAACAAACAATATTTTCGCATAAGGGGCTCACAATATCCGCAAACAGTCCTCGAAAAGTTATTACACTCAAAAAAAGTGATTCTTTGGTGCGGTTTGTTAGCAAGGAAACGCCAGCACCGTAAATTCTCTGCGCTACCAAACGATGGAAACCAATTTTGTGTGACCACAATTAGCTAATGTTGACATCAGTGACCCTTGGTTTCAGCAAGATGGCGCAACAAGCCTCACAGTCACCTCCAAACAATTCAGTTATTGCATGAACAATTTCCGGTCGCATAATTTTTTGATTTGGTGATGTCAATTGACTACCTTGTTCTTATGATTCAACGCCGCTGGATTATTTGCTCGGTGACCATTTTAAGAATAGGGTTTTTATGAACAACTCACAAGAAACTGACGCAGTAAAATATAAAATTCGGCGCTGCACAGTGGACCATTTTACGAGAAGGCGGTCAAAAATATATAAATTTTGAACGGATCGTTATTTTTTGTCTACTAGATGAGATCATAGGCTTTCGTTTAAGGTATAAAAATTTAAACTCGACCGGTTAGAAAAATAGTTGTGATAGATTTAAAAATACATTCTAAGTGTCAGCTGATTTTGGGTATGAAAATAAAGTATTAAAACTTGTTCAAAGAGTTTGTTTTACAAAAAGTCTTAAAAACTTAAATTTAGTCAGATAGGGCCAAGCCCCGAGAAATTTTTAGTATGAAGGCCAAAGGTTCGTTCTTTGAAACAATTTGAGTTAAAAATTAAGTAGCAAAAACATAAAAAATATATTCATTGGTTCAATTTTACTTTAGATAGGAAGGTAATTAAATCCAAAATAAATATAAATACCACTTGTACATGTAAACTTTTATTGTAAATTGATTAATATTTTATTAATGTACAAAAAATTTTAAAAGGATGAAATACATACAGATAACTCTTGTGTTTGGAAAAATTGCTATAAATTAAACAACTTTAGTAAATATTTTTTCTAAATAGTCTTGATTTTCATCTTCTAGAAGCAGTTTAGCTTCTACGTCTAGTTCAATAGCAGTAGTTTTCCATTTTTGCGAGATATTGGACATATAGGGATCTGATGTGCATAATAAAATAACAATCAAG
Source organism: Trichopoda pennipes (assembly GCA_030448955.1). Taxonomy (NCBI): domain Eukaryota; kingdom Metazoa; phylum Arthropoda; class Insecta; order Diptera; family Tachinidae; genus Trichopoda; species Trichopoda pennipes. The sequence goes on from JASKUP010000023.1 coordinate 4,213,131, forward strand.
TCTTTAATACAATAGTACAATATCTAGAAATTTTTCTTGTGTTATGCTCACGAAAGAATCTACAGTCTTTGCTTCGTTTTTCTTGCGCTTCTTCAGATAGAACTCCTATTGGTAGCATATTGTGTTGCATTATTTGCTCCCTATGGTACAAAATTTTATGAACTATGGATGGCATATGTCTCCAAGAATATTTTTCGTTATAAAGTATAGCTATTTTTCTGGTGTACTCTCAAAATTTTTTTTTGCATTTATCTTTCTGCTGCATGTTAGATAGAACTCTTAAAATAATACTGAATCCCCTTATTAGTTCCAAATCTACTCCTGTGATAGATGCTGCAGTTTTTGGATCTGAAAAAAATCTTCTTGCAGTGTTTCCATCATTTATGTTCCCCTCCCCTTGCTTTGGCTGAGCGATGATTAGGCCTTGTTCTAAATATTTTTCTTGAATCTGTTTTTGGTTTTTGTTTCTTTTTTCTTCATTTTCTTTATTTTATCACAGTGTTTCGCCTAACGAACCAAAATCCAAATCAACGTATTCTAGTATGAAGAGGGGACAATCAAAATTCGTATGCTGACTTAAAAGTGTCATCTTCTGGAACTGCACGGCTTAATTGACTTGATGTCTTTTTGCATATAATGCAGCTTGATGATGCTTTTGTAGCAGTTAAAGCTTGTGCAACTTTTCCATCAATCATTGTGAGATACATTTTAAAATTTACTTCGACTTCCTGTTCATCAACAGTAAATATTACAGGTTGAAGGAAGGTCTTTAATTCATCTTTTATTCGGATCGTTTTTGATTTTGTATTTCCACGTGTAAGAGCATTGGATACATATCAATGGTTTGTTTTTATGCCCAAACCCAAGCAATTTAACAATTTGAAAAAAAATAAAAACTTTTTTACAATCAGTGCGAATCAATTTAAAAAGCAAAGTAATTTTGTGACCTAAATTATCGGGCATGTTCTCACAATTGCAAGGTTTTCAAATCGCCAGGCGACTTAAAAACGCCAATTTAAATTTTAGATGTTTTGTAAATCGTAGGTTTTGCTGGCGATTTGTTTTTTTTTTTGTTTTGTTTTTTTTCGAAGAATTTTTTGATCAGCTGTTTGTTCAAATCGCAATTTTAAAGTAAAAAGGAACTTAACAAAAAAAGCGCAATTTTAAAATTGGTATTTTTAATTTAAATAGTGTAAAATTGTTTTAAATTTTGGTTGAAATAAAAAGAAAACATATTAAAATTTAATTGTGAACCATTTTATTTTGCTTTGAATGTTTTGTATAAGCAAATTCAATCAGTTCACTACAGTAAATGCTTGCGAGTTGAAATCGCAAATATTAAGCGTTTAGCGTTTGTCAGAACACTTATTTTGTGTCTTCGAAACGCAAGATATTATTTGCGTTTTTCAGAACACCAATTTTAAGCGTTTTGCGTTTTTGAGAACATGCCCGTAAATTGATAACGTTATTTGAAGTAGGCAAACTGTTCATGATTTTGAAATTGACTACAAACTTCTGTTGTCTTTGCAAAAATACGCATATTCATCTAAACAATGTCTTTCATAAAGGTGATTTGAAAAATAAATAAAATGCTTACAAAATAGAAAAACAGAAATTTTTTTTTAATTCAATTTTGCAAAAAATGTTTAACCTTGTGTCAGAAAAATTGTTCTGATGCTCACGGTCAAATCGTGCCGGGTATGCAGTGGGTTATAGGCATGTAGGGGACATTTAGGGCTATGACACAGTGCTAATGCTTTTACATTCCCTAACGAACTTTAAAAGTTATGCTCTATTTAGTAAAAGAATTTAGAAAGAATTTGCACCTCTAAAAAAAAATTAATTTCTAAAAATCAAAAATCAATCAAAAACATTTCAGTTTTCTTACACTAATAGATAACAAATCACGCTATTATACAAAGTTCATTTCGTTTAAAAGTCTTATATAAGAAAAAAGTTATAGATGTTTAAAAATCAAAAATTTACTAAGAAATGCTTATTTTAGCAAAATACTGAAAAATGCTCATTTTGAATCACCCTGTTCAGTGTGATATAGTTAAAATAAAATGTTAATATTTTGGCTCCCGAGGTACACTAGTATCTACTTTCGAATGAACTCTAAAATTTTACAATTGGGGACCATGAAAAAAAGGACCTTTGGCCGCCTTCTCGTAAAAATGGTCCACTGTGCGCTGCATTAACGAGACAAGTAAAGCTTTGTTGCAAAATGTGCCCCACAATTTTGTGAAAGGAGTGTATATCTGCGGACGTGCTAGAAGTGGATATTTATCCGATATCATATTCCATTATTAATTTCTACTTTATGTTGGCATTAACAAACCTGAGCTGTCAAAAAAGTATGTTTTAAGGCAATTCACTTCCTAACTTTAAATTTGCGACACCCGTTATATTAATTAGTGTCCGAATTTAGCAGTTATTAACAACAAAGATAAGTATTCTAAAGAGTCCCCGTAACTGCTAAGAAGGCGTTGGCTGAAAAAGTAACCATTTTAGAATGTACCATTTCAGCTGTAAATAATTTTAACTCTATTTTTAAGGGTGGCAATAGTTATCCATGTCTAGACTATTCAATAACTATATAATTAATAATTATTTTATTAATAACTACTTTTGATATAACATATTTTTCTTTTTTGCAAATTAATTATAGAATTTAATAATGAGAGTACTAAAGGTTTGATAAATAAATAATAAATAAAATTAATAGTCAGTCTTGAATAGGTATCGTCAAATCTACTACTCTTATTAAAATACTTTAAACCGATTAATGTTAAATACAATTTTGAAAATGTTATCGAAAATTTTCCATACTAAAAGAATTTAATTAAATTTTTTATTTCAGTATAGAACTCTTTAACATTAATTCATGTAATAAAATTTTATTTTTTATTTTTATAAATTAAAATTTTATTTTTTTGATTAAATTTCAAAATCCTAAACATCATTCATTTAAATATACAAATATGAAGCATGTTGAGCCTTGGGAACGGATAGCCTGGAGTCCAGAACATGAACGAATTATTTACCGTGACTGGGGCGATTTTTACACGCACAAACAACAACTTGATAAGGCAGTTCATTATTATAACAAATCACTTGATATAAATAACGATGATTCGAAAGCGTTATATTTTCGCAGTCGTTGTCAGCGAAATTTAGCACAAACTGACTGTGCATTGGCAGATGCTTTAGCTGCTAAGGGTAAGGAATACAATTTTTTTCATTTGTAGTTGTGATTTAAATTAGATCAAACAAATTCCGATCAAATTTGTCCGTATTTTGGCGTTTTTGTTGTTGTGGGAACAAGAACAAGATTTGTTTAAGATTCTTGATATAAACATGAATTTGTGTATAATTTCAGCCATGGAAGACACAAATGCTCCCATTAATTTAGAAATTTGTGATGCCCTGTACGAATCAAATAGGTTTGAAGATTGTAAAATTGAATTACACGATAATACAAGGAAATTTTTTGGCCAGAAATCTGCAGCATTTTCGGATCGCATTATTGTGGTATGTTTCACAAATTCTCCATCATCAGTCATTTTTTTTATCACTTTTTCCACGCAAGGTTAATGAAAATGTCAACGAATCGCTCGGTGATAGTTTGGGCCCTTTCATTTTAAAACATGAAAAATGTTTCGCTGATGTTTTGAAAAAAATTGAACGTGAACGAGTTATTGATCCACGACCTCTTTGGAAGATCCTTAAAGAGCAAGAGAAGTGTGATGTCTTGAGTGTATTGGAAAAACAGGTAAAAATATTCAATGAACAATAATGGAATATTTATTTTTGAAATGTGTTTATAAAGGGACCGCCAAATAACTTTTCTTTTTTTTTTGTTTTAAATTAATTTTTTAAATTGAAAGTACAATCCTTCCGGTGGTTAATAATGGAAAATGATTCATTCAAATGGCTGCCTCGGCTGGCCATGCAGTAGCCTACACGATCATTCCAATTTTTAAGCACATTATCGATTGTGTGCAGCTGTAGTTCACCAATGGCTTTACGAATATTGTCGTTTAAAGCGTCAATTGTCTCTCGCTTGTCGGCGTAACGGTATCAAATCACAGCTCCGGGGTGACCAAACAACATCAGCTCGTTTGGCCAACTGTTGTCAATATCCTCCTCTTCAATTATTGTGAACAAAAATTCGTTCAATATGGCTCGATAACGATCGCCATTGACTGCAACGGGTACTCCTTTCTCATTTTCGAAGAAAAATGGCCCAATTATGTCTCTGGACCAAAATCCACAGTGACTCGTTTTGGCTGCGTCGGCTTTTTAATGTACGCGTGCGGGTTTTCTGTGTCCCAAATGCGGCAATTTTGCTTGTTTACATACCCGCCAAGATCAAAATGAGCTTCATCTTAAAAGATGATTTTTTTTCGCAAAATCAGCATCTTCTGTAAGTCGATCGCCGGCCCACTTATCGAAGCGAAAACGCATTGGATGGTCACTTGGCTTCAACTCCTGAACCAATTGGACTTTGTATGGCGCCATACCAAGGTCTTTATGCAAAATTCGTTGCAATGATGTCTCTGAAATGTTCAATTGTTGAGAACGACGGTGAATTGATGTTGATGGCGCTTACCGCACACTTTCTGCTGCAGCAGCACTATTCTCGGGTGTACGCGCTGTTTTTGGCTTTCTACGCTTTGGTTTATCGATGAGGATGCCAGTTTCTTTCACTTTTTTCACAAGATAACGAACATACGGAGCTGACGGTGCCTCTCTTCTTCCAAAATCCGTACGCAATTTTCGCACACACATTCTGCAAAATTACCAATGATTTTTAAAGTAATGTCGCAATATTTCCCAGCGTTGTTCAAGCGTATACACAACCATATTCGTTCAGCGGAAGGATAAAACTAATTATCTGTCAAATCAAACATGAACTACACTTAGCACAATTCACGAAATAAGCACTAGTTAAAAAAAAAAAACGTTAGATGGCTGACCCTTTATGTCCCTTAATGTAACAAAACAAAAAAAAAAATTAACATTGAATTGGAAGGTTAATTTATTTATTATTAATTTATTAAGGAACTTTTATTATCATCACGGGAAATAGCTCGTCGAAAGCTTGCCTTCAATGTTTTCAATCAGTTCTATTTTAACAAAAGCTGGATCGATGTCGTATTTCTTAAAAACTTAAGAGAAAATAAAATTCTTTTGCTGAAGGAATCAAAAGCGTCTACACCATTTTTACGTCACCTAACTCATACAAAATACGATATTGTCACCAAGTTTTTGGTAATTTTATTTCTTTATAACACCGAGCTCTAATGTTTGCTTAAGTTTTCAAAAATTCTTTTTATAGAAAATGTTGCAATCTCGTAGCCCCTTATACAATGAGCAAGCACGTAAGTGTCCAGATAAAAGGGTTTTCGATATGCATCGTAATGCACATTTAAATCGCGTTCAGTATAGCACTCGCCGTGCAATGATTTCGCAACTGCGAAATATAAAACATCTTAGACAAGAGGGAAAAATAGAGGTATTTATTTTTTATTTATTTACAAAATGAAATATTAAATATTTATTTTGTTTTTTTTTATAGGAACTTTGTAAATATATTGATAATGTTATGGGTGATTATGTTGTTTTAAAAACACAGCGTGTAATGCCTTGGAAATTTGAATATATAAATGAAGTTTACAACACATTGTCCTTGGCTCATGCCGATACTTATGTCATTAATGAAGATATAATGCAAAGCAAGAAAAGTGACCGTTTAGCTATATTGTTGCGTATGCCCACTGATATAAAAAAGGATGTGATCAAATTTGTATTCGGTGACAGATCCACATATCAAGAACCTGATGCTATTGATTTTTCATATATTGCATACAAGTAGGAAGTAGTCACGTTCGTGACAAAGATTTTTAAGCTAAAAATTGCCTCAACTATTTTCAGAAAATATTTGGCTCGCTTAGAAAAGCGCATTCTCTTTGCTAAATATTCTATAGAAAAATGTTATTTATTGCATGAAATAGCCCGGGCTCATTTGAATCAAGGCCGCTTTGATGAATGCTGTTCTTGGTCGCGCAAGGCTATTGAAGGCAAGTGGACAAAACTTGCAGTATTTAAATTTTTGCCGAAATAATAATTGACTTCCTTTCTTTTAGAAACAAAGCATTGCAATTGTGTGTTGTGGCATTTTCTTAATGTAATGCTGATAGTTAAGTCACATGCTGTTTTGCATAAAGTTGAACGTTGCAAAGAGGCCTTGGACGAGGCTTTTACGATTGCCCAACGTTTAAAAAATCCTCGATTATGTGCTTTCGTTGCACTTTGCGACGATATTAATGATCAGGAAATATCATTAAAGAAGCGATCACAGTCGATTGACTCAGCTCGTAAACGGCGATCCTTATCTATGGTGAGTCGTGGTGAAACCAAAAACCCAGCTAGTACGAATAAAAGTGATGACAATTGATGACATGAACATGTATTTGCATATACCCATTATTGATTTCCATACAAAAACTTTAATTTAAAACAAAAATAATAAAAATTATTACTCTTAAATTCAGAGATATGTACAAAGATCTGAAATTTTTATCTTTTACATATTTTTGGCAAAGTTGAAAATAAAGAAAAAATTAATGAAGTAAAAACTAAAAAAAAAAAACCTACGCCTTCGATTATTAACAAAAATTCTCTAGGGAATCTATTCCTTATTCCCTGTTCCCCTATTCTAAAACAAAATTCCTTGGGAAATTGTTCTCTTTTCCCTTTCCCTCTAAGTTAAATGAATTTTGAAAATGGGAACAAATGGGAGCATAAATAGTTATTATTAATGGCAGTAAAAGAGAGAATGGAATTCGAGGGAGTTTTTATAAAAAAATGTAAATATTTGAATTTTTGTACGAAAATATTTTTGTGGCATTATTCTTACTTTTAAGGATCAAAAAGGATTGCCGAAGAGAAAGTGGTATGCACAGCAAAACTTTACAATTTACACAAATGTTAACGATGAATAGCATTTTTCGGGTATAGGCGATCAAAATAATAAAAAAACGTACGACACAAGGCAGCACTAAACGTCAAATACTCTAGAGGAAATAATGGAGAGCCTAATATGAAACAGAAGCTCTCGACAATTGAAGAGGGAATATATAATCTAATTAAGATGAAATAATCCGTAGAAAGTGTGTCCAACGCTTTTGGATTATCCTCTTGTACGACCACAAAGCCAGCAGAAGAAAGTGTTTATGTTGTATTAGATGATGTGGTTGGTTGCATGTGAAAAGGATATGTTCCAAAAGGCATCGGCGAAAAAAATAAAAAAAAACTTGCCTAGCAATACAATGGGCAAAATAAATATTTTTACATTTAGTTTAATATTTATTTTCATACATTTTACGCATTTGATATTTTTTACAATTATACTATGTTCACACCTAGCGTGTGTAACATCTCAATCGTGTTTAAGCATTAAACACGTCGATTTCGAGATGTTTTACTGTACATTGACGTGTTTTGTTAAACACGACGGTAAACACGGAAATTCCAAATACAACTCTGAATTTAACTTAATTTTGGGATGTGCTAAGTGCGTTTTTTCCCCTGTACGCTAGTAGGTAGTGTAATTAGCTAATTTGTCTGGGATTTGTGTTTGATTCCCAACTAAAACGGCTGTTTTCACTACAAAAAATCAATTTTAAGGTAAAATATTAAATAAAACGTCAGCCTTAAACATCTCAATTATAGTGTGAACGGCTGTGCTTAAATTTTAAAACATTTTGCTTAAACACGTTCAAAAACACAAGTGTAAATTTAGTATTAGAGTTGCCATGTCTTAGCCAAAACAATTCAGTTGAAGCAAAATAGCTGACTTCGAATACTTGAAATTCTCTCTTTCTGTCTGTTTAGAATATGTGATTGTTATTTTCGAGAAAATTTATTCCCCGGGAGCTCATTTTCCCGGGAATATTTAGTATTGGATTGTAAATCTAAAATTTAGCTTAAACAAATATACAATAATCATTGAACATTTTATTTTAATTAATTGTTCTATTTCTTATTTTAATAGTACTGATAAGTGTATTAGCCAATGAAAATAATGCTCAGCAAGAACAACTAGGGAAACTTAATACCTTATTTTACATATATTGTCAGCAGAAAAAAGTAAGGCTAACACACGGTAATGGTATTATAGAAGTTGCCGCTGATAGCAACCGATCACTATCGACGGTTGTTACTTGGCATTCTTGACATCTTCTTGACATGTATCTTTGGGGGATAGAGGCGGCACCAGTTGCCTGAGGTACCAGAAACCTCAAACCGGAAGAGACATAGGACTCTTGAAGGCTAACCAGTGAACTTAACCACTTGGTCGCAGGGCAAGTCAGGCCCTTCGGGGAGTTACGTGGAGGCTGTTGGTTTAATCGGTGCTTTAAAGAAAGTTTGTGAAGAGATGTTTACGAAGGTTTACCATCCAATGTCCTAGCTACTGCGCGAGTGGTCGCTTTTGCTGAACCCAGTAGTAAGACCACCGTCAGATAAGGCCAAACGACCAGGCGCTGACATTAACCTTACCACAAGCATTATGAAAGCCGCCTTAAAGTCGCCACCAAGCTATTTGAAATTTTACTAAAACGATTTTATAGAGGATTAACTTCTCGCAATTTTAAACAGACTTAAAAAGAAATAACTAAATTGAATTCCATTGGTCAACAAATAGAGATATAAATGGCTGGTAAAAAGTAAGTCTCAGAAAGCCGATTTAAAGTATAAAGTGAAATATAACAATTTATTTTTAAGATGTGAAAAATTTGAAATACAAAGTGAAAAACAATTTGGCGGTGAATAAGACAGAAGTCAATGCAACATGAGGTGGCAGATATAAACAACTAACACTTTCATCTTTGAAAGAAACGGCTGCTCATTAAATGCAGTTCTAAAAACATTTGAACCCTGAAGGTGAAGTGCAGCGAATTAGCTTGGCTGATGAATCTTCTTCCATTAAAAACGGTAGTGGTATTTATTTATCAATTCCTGAAGATTGCGAAATTATAGCAGCAACTGGAGAAAAGCTGCAATTCAAGCTCAACAAGAAACACCTTTCAATGCAAGAAAAAAAAATTAAGAAAGTTGTACGATTGAAAGTCTTTAATGAAATGTCTAAAACATTGATAGAAATAAAAAACGTTATGAAGGAAACAAATGTACATTTTTTAAAAGAAAGCAAGAAAAAATTAACTTAGAGATAAAACATTCTTTAAGAGAAACTAGCCGCTACCGCACCGCGAAAACATTGGGTAGTTGAAACAAAGAAAATTAAAATGATGGAAAGACAACACCAAAGGAACGAACGACAAACTTTTTGAAGCTGAAAACAAATTAAAATTGACATTAAAAGAAAAGAATTGAAAGTTTTCTGCAAGAATACGTAAAAATGGCCTTTAAACTAAATGGCCCTTAAAAAGAGATGTTTGATCTTAATGATTATGTTATTATATACAATTGTTTATGTAGATTAAAGTTTTAAATTTGTTTTTTATTTGTATTCTTAGTCTATGAGATAAGTAAGGTTTATTACTATTTATTATATTGTTTTCAGTTAACAGCAAAGATAAATATCAAAATGGAAGGCAATTTAAATTATACTCCCCTAAAAAAGAGAGAGTCGTGAGAGTCGTTATTTCATAAAATTACAATTGGATTCTGTAACATCAAAAGTGTTAAAATTTATTTTTACCTTAAGCAAAGTGAAATTTTTCAATAGTGGAAATTTTAAGCCATTAAAATAGACCAGAAGCGAAAGCTTTAGTTGAATTCCTGCTACGTTTGTGTGCCACCAACTGCGTCAAGTCAAGGTTTCTTTTGCCAGGTGAGTAAAATTTTTCTAAAATAATATTTGTTGAAATTTTATTTGTTTTCAGTGCTTTTGCAAGCAAAAAATACTTTTTGCATTTAGAACATTCTAGTTTTAAAACAACTTCTATTCGCCCTCATTTTTATTAATTTTTTTTGCTTTAGAACTCCGTCATTTAACTTTTTATTTGAAAAAGGTTAAATAACGGGTATCAGATAGACCAAAGTGTTTATCGAGATTGCTTCTAATAACAAGGGGGATGGATATAAGCTGAGACATTTTAGGGTATGTTCACAGATATGTTAACTTTAAGTATTTACATGTCTTTTTCTTTTAAACGATAGAAAATAGCTAAAACAGCAATTATTAAAAATAATATTTAATATCCAGACAGACAGAACGTTAAAAATTGCAGGGAATGTTTACTGCTGCATCCTCTTTAAGTACAACCGTAGAAATAAAAATTACAAAATTGAAGGGAGTTCCCATAGAAAAGAGAATTTATTTTACATTCCTTTATCATAAATCATAGATTCCTAAAGTTTTAAATTGAATGTAATACTACTACTACTACTACTATAGCATCAATTCATAAAAAACAAAATTCAAATTTAAAGGATACCCCTTAGCTTTTGTACCGTTACACATTGTGCTCAAAAATTACAAATTAAAGGTATTTATATAACAAAAATAACATGCCAATTTTTAATAACCCTCTGCCAGAGTTTAACCTTTTTAAATGTCCATAATATTATTAAAGTGGATGTAAAGCAAATTCTGTATATTTAACAACTGGCATGAGGAATTTATTCTTAACTAAGAAGCTTCACTGCTAACTGCTTTTTTTTTACTTGGAACACTTTTATATTGTGTTAACTCTTTCGTATCTTAAAAATTTTAATTTATTTAATTATTTGTTTTTTATTATCCGTTTTAACAGAACTCATTTCTTGGATTGTGCCAAATTGCAATTGTTTTCAATATAGCTCGCAATTTGTCATAACATGTCTAACTACCAAATTTATATGTTTTTGAGGTTAACCATGCTACTGACCATAATTGTAGCAGTTAAATCTAGATCTATTATTTCGACAACGGAAGCTCAGGTAAGTGAAGAAAGAATATTAAAAATGTCCGTAATTTGACTTCTCATAATATTAAAGAAATAAACATTTGTAAAAGTGAATTCTAGTACAAAAACTAAAATTCAAAATTAAGGGACGAATCCATAGAACTATCATCACAGCATGTGCATTGCTATATAAAAAAAACATGGAATATTATATTGAAAAATTAAGGGTGACTCCATAGATGATTAAATTTAGTATAGATGGGCTTATCCTTTGGGAAATTAGATTTAAAAGAAATATGTTTTACATATTTAATGACCATCCCGTGTGTATGTTTTGAATTCGGATTCTTCTTGTAATGAACTTCTTGAACAGTTTTTTATTAAAAATATTTTTAAAAGCTATTTGCTTCAAATTAAGATGATATTAGTGAAATATATAATTACAATCTTAAAGTTTATATTACTTTGAGATATTTGAAACTCACCCTTACTGAATGTTGCGTATTAAAATTGTTCATTTTGAATTAATGTCGTTTCATAAAATTTCTATTTAAACCCACTTGCAGACGGAATTTGGTTCGGTTAATGATATCTTGGATGCCAGGAATGGTTTGAATTCAAACGGTGAATTGGATAAAAAGATCAATAATTTATTGTTGCCCGCGAGTTGCGGAGTACGCGATAAGAATCTTAGTATTAATAATCGCGCCAAGCGGTACGCTGTGGTCAGTCGTGTTTGGAATAAAAAAAACTTTACTTACAATATTTTAAGTTATCCACCGAATAAAAACGAAACTTGGATTGATAATGTAATCGGTAGAGCCTTTGATGTATGGAGTCAACACACCAGCTTAATTTTTATACATAAAAAAACTGGCGAAGTGGATATTAAAATTGAGTATGTTTAAAACAGAGAATAAAATAGAAAATAAAATATTTACAATACAATTTTTATTCGTTTAAGATTTCTTGCAGATGAACATTTTCGTGGATATTCTAAAAACCATTTAGCAAATGCAATTGTGGCCAGGGAGAATGCTGATATTCATTTCAATGATGGTTTTAACTTATTTGAAACAGCTGTCCATGAAATTGGTCACATTTTGGGATTGGAGCACTTAGATGAGATAGAGTCTATAATGACTCCTGACTATACCGCTTATAACCCAAATTTTAAATTAAACGATGATGATATTCGGGCAATAGAACTTTTGTATGGCAATAAATCTTCGCCCAATAAAAATGGTCCTTTTAGCGACCTCGCAGTGAGCCATACTAATAAAAGCATCATTGATTTGCTGCCAAAAGTGGCACAAAATAACAATTTGTGTAAAGATCCAAAAATTGATACAATATTAAATACAGATAGTTACCAAGCATATGTTTTTAAGGGTGAAAAATATTATAAACTGAACGTGTTTTCAGTAGCTGATGGTTATCCCAAACTTATATCTAATGGCTGGCCAGGTTTACCTGGTAAATACTTAAATTATATTATATTTACAGACTCCGCAGTTTACATTTAATATAAAATTTGTTTTAAGGTGGTATCGATGCTGCTTTTACAGATAAAAATGGCCAAACGTGTTTTTTTAAGGGCAGTAAATTTTGGCGATATAATGGCAGCCAAATTGTTGATGGCTATCCAAAGGATATAAGTGAAGAATTTAATGGCATTCCCGATAATTTGGATACTGCTATGAGCTGGGATGGCAAAATTTATTTCTTCAAGGGGAGTACAATTTGGATTTTTGATCCGACAGGAACACCATCAGTTACCTCCAGCCCCTTCAGAAGCTATTTACAGATGAAGGACTTACCAGAGAACTTTGATGCAGTCTACGTAGATGTGTACGGCACAATAAACTTCTTTAAAAATGATACAAGCTATCCGATTAGAACTGCTAATCAGTCTTCAGTAAGTATACACAGTTAATCGAAATCATTAACACTGAAAAAATTATAAATTTTTATTTAATAGGTTATTTACAGCTTCAAAATTTATACTCAGCGATTAATTCTATATTTCGGATGCATTAACGTTGTGGAGTTCCTAGATTTATAAAAATTAAAAAAGATTGTTTTCGGATAGGAATGCTCCCATTACTTTGGGTTTGTAATATAATTTTATATCTAGCACATATACACACGCAATTTCATAAAAGTTCATTGAGCAGCTTCGGAATTACTAAAAACCTTGATACAATATTTTTATTTAAATAGATAAAAAAAATATTTACACAAAGTAGTAAATTAAATTACTATTACTGGTATCTAAATATTAATGTTCTCTGTACTACCTATCACAATTTGTAAGAAATTTAAGCCAAAACCTTAAAACAACAATTTATTTAAAAAAATTAGATGCAAAATAAGCAAATATTATGAAAAAACAAATAATAAAAATTAATTTTTGCCTATTTTTTCAGTTTTGTCGTTTTGACTTCTTTAATACAATGGCAATAGCTCCTAGCAAAAAATAATAAAAAATGCTAAAAATTAAATTACAAATTTTTATAAAAACATACCGACACACAACCATGGTAAAATATTTCGATGTCAAATAATATACACAAGATTTGGTTACTGGACTTCCTATGTCAAAAAAAAAACAAACAAATAAAAACAAAAAATTAAAGAAAAAATTTAAATTTTGTTTTGTATTCCGTTTTTCACTAATAAAGTTACAATGGACAGTTAAAAGAATTTTTTGAATGTCAAACAAAAAACCTATAATGAAATAAAGAATATCTTAGCAAAAGCAGCAAGTATAATAGCACATATGCATAGCGGTGCCTCAAGGATGTGGGCTAGGTCCACTTTTTTTTCTATATATATATATATATATATATATATATATATATAAATGATATGAATGGGAAATGTCTTTATGCTTGCAGATGGTATGCTTGATCTATCCATATAATTTGGATTCAAAGGATCAAGCCAATAGGGAGTGTTTGAATTTAATGAAGGATATACAAGTATATGGGCCGTAACTTGTTGAATTTGGTAACATTTAATGATGAACTTAACATTATATTGAATTAATTAAAAACTCGATAGAGCCTTTTTACAGAAATTGCATTTGCCTTCGGGTTTGAATATCTATCTTGATAACATTTCAATTGCTAAAGATGACACGCTATTAGGCATCGCCATTACTACAAGAAAATCAGTGGATTATTCGCTTATTAGTATACTTCGGCTAACTTTTCCAAGTTTATTTGTTGGAATTAAAATTTCGGCAAGTGGAGTCGTTCGAAGGATTCACTGTGTTTCGATCTGTTTCCCGAGTAACTTCAATCGTCTAGGCCTATCATCTATCATAAACTTTTTTAATGATTATAATGGACTTATATTGGACGGAGATCTGAACGCGAAAAATATTTTGTGGGATGATTCAGCCAACAATTTTAATGGTGAAGTAATTTTTTCAGAAGGAAATTTTTTCTGTCACCAGAGTGTGTGATACTTTTCCTTGATGTCCTGGAGGTACGTCTCACTTGGATTATTGTATATTGAGCAATGATATTTTGAACAGCTATGAGCCCAATTTCAAAATGGAAATATTACCCTCCTTTTCTAATCATAATTCTTTAGCTCAACTATATCGTTGTCTAACTTTATGTTCATACTAAGAATCCCAAACAGCTATAAGAACACAAATTGGAGTTTATTAAATGCTAATTTAGCCGGTACAATATTTAGTAATTTTCCTTTATGTAGCAGAAACTTATCAATTGATAAAATAGATAAATTTATAGACGAATTCACTAAATCTTTTGCCGTTGTAAAGAACACATTCTGAAACAGTTGAAAGCGCGAAAAAAGAATTATTGCTTCGGATAAATTAAAGAACCTGCTAAAACTTAAGTATACTTGGCAGAAGGAGCTAAAATTATTGCTTGCAAGGACTTTAAATAGGCAGCATCCTCAATATTTGTAAATTTCTAAACTAATTGCTTTGCTTAGAATTATGATAAAGGAATAGATCAAACAAGAGCAGGCACTACTTATTAATAACGAACTGAAAGGTATTACAGCAGGACCATTTGTCTATAAGGAAGTTTTCAAAATAATTGGAAATAGAAAAAGGGTGTAAAAAATATTTTAGTTGATGGGATAACGATTTTGGAAGATGAAATATGAATATTAGGAAAGATTAATATCAAACAATTTTGATATTTCAGGCTAAATGAAAGGAAATATAAATTTCAACAAGCAATGCTGCTTTATACGAAGAAACATTGTGTGGTACAGTCTTATAGTTGCTCCAATGTTCGCTGGTGCGTATCTAGTATAATTTGGTTATACTGATTAAAATTTTATCCAAAATATATTTATTTGAATAATTAATTTTCTCTGACACAAGCAAGTTTTATTGTTCTTTATTATATTTTGTACAGTTAAGATGAAAGATAAACATTAAAATAGTATACAAACTAAATAATGCTACCGATTAAATTGTAGCAATAAAAAAATAAAAAAATAATATAAAAATAAGCCACAAAATATGACGTCTTTTTAACCAAAAAACGCTGTAGTTTTAGGAGAGACAAAAGTTATCAATAGATAGCAAACTACACGCTTTAAAAGACCATTTTACAAATCTTTTTCAGAATTAACCAGCCAATGGGGATATTACAGGTGTTAAAGAGACTGTCGACAATACAGCTATCTTATATAATATTAAATGACAACAACACTTCACTAGATAATTTTGGAATTTGAGTATTCTTTTAGAAATTTCTTCATCTTTAAATGAGTAAAAAATCTTGTAGATTGAATAACTTTTCGAATTTTCTCGTTTAGAGTTTTGATTATATGAAAATATTTTTTAACAACTGTTTAAATAACTGATGTTTTCCTTCGGCTTGGAAAGTGGCTATTCACAAAGTAAAAGGTGATTATTTGGGCAAAATGTTTGAAAAAGTAATTCAGGAAAAATGAAACTTGCTCTAGATAGCGCTTATATATCAGATCGGCAATTTGGTTTTAAGAAGGGCAAGTCAACTGTTCATGCTCTTCTGAAACTCCATACAGATGTTATTCAGAATTTACGAGAGCATAAGTGCACTGTTGCCATAACTCTTGACATCGAGACGGCTTTTCACAAGGCATATCATGATGACATTTTGTTTAAAATGATCAACACAGGGCTTGAACCATCAGTTATAAAACTTTTTCAGAGCTTTTTCGATGGCAGGAGGTTTTGTGTTCAAAATATTAATAAATTGTTTAGTTACGATAACATTTCTTGCGGTGTTCTGCAGGGCTCAGTATTGGCATTTCATTTATGCAATATTTTTATACACGACTTTCCTCATGATTTTAATGGCTCACATGGTATACTTTACGGAGATAAACATAAATACTGCTACGAGCTTTGCGTAATGCTTTCGGAAAATGTAAATACACCAAGTGCCGGAGAGCAAAAATCTTGTGAAATTTAATGACTATGCTTTCTATAATATGCAAAAGACGAATAGGGTTAAGGAAGCCTTTGGTTAATTGTTTAGTAGTAAATTTTTGCCAAGTAAAAGAAAATTGCTTTTGTAGAAGGTTAGCATTAGCCCAATGCTTCTATATGCATTTCAAATATGGTCCAGTATCTGAAGGACTATCATGAAGAAGATGGAGATTTTTGAACTTCATATTTTACGGAAATGCATAGAAAAAAATTATAAATATTTAAATAGGAGATTTTCAAATGAGTATGAAGAACGAAATTTATAATATTTTATTATACTTCGTACAGTTCAAATAATACATAAACTAAATAATACTAAACCAAATTATACAATTAAATTAGAGCCGAAAAAAAAACAAAAAGCTTTAACGGAGATAAAAACAATTAACGTTGCAGATCTATCTATTATTATTTATAAAAATTTATTCCAAAATAGGCGTCCGTTGGTTGCCAGTGTTTGACGAGGTGCGGATATCCACCAAATTTTTACAGTACATTCGTAATGGTCCTTCGCTGGTTTGTATCTTTGTTTCATGCGTTTATATAATACGTCCACAGTGCGTGTTGGAAGCAAGACAAATTTCCAAAAAAAATTAAAATTTTTTTTCCATTCCATACTTCGACTCAATGGTTTGTAATAAATAAAACGTTTGTTTTCGTTTGTACGTTGCTGTGTGTGTGTTTGCTTGCACAGAATGCGACGGCAATACAAATCGAAATATGCTCATGTTCATAACAAGTGAATGTGCAAACAAATAGAGAATTTTGTTTTCCACATTCTGTTGCATTTTGTGTGTGTGTGTAATTTGCGTGTTCAATCGCAAAATGATCCATTAGCCAAACGTTTTTCAAAGCAATTGTTAGATATTGGGAATGGCGCAATTCTAATTGACCCCACCACAAAAATGATTACGCTTCCAGATAGTTTTGCCACTTTGCACATATCAAAATAAGAATTAGTCACAAACGTATTTTCCGGTATTGCACAAATTTTAGAAACCATGATTGGTTGGGGGATATCAATGTTACAACTTTGAATAACATTCTCGGGGAAAATTTTACCTAAAAATCGGTTGACTCTGTTACCAATCAAGACGATGTTGTAAATTATCCAGTCGAATTTTAAAATTCGCTTGAGTTACCTGAACTGCCGCCCCACCGCCTACAAGTGAAAGTTGGTGTACCAATTATTTTGCTTAGAAATATCTGCCAGCCACGACTTAGCAATGGAATACGTTTTGTAGTAAAAATAGAGTCATGAAAAGTGTGATTGAAGCAAAAATTTTAAAAGGAAAATATAAGGGTGAGGATGTGTTGATACCACGCATTCCTATGATACCTCCAGATTTGCTGTTTGATTTTAAAAGGCTTCAGTTCCCCATAAGTGTTGCTTTTGGAATGATCCCTGTTTTTCGCACGGTCAGTTGTATGTATCATGTTCACATGTTAATAAACCAACTGTTTCGTTTGTCTATACCGCGAACCAAAATCGATCGAAGAATGACGAATATGTAAAAGCATTGCAATAGAATAAGACGTATTATACACACAAAAAAAAAAAACAAAAAAAAAACAAAGAAATTGTGTTCTTTCTGATTAGTTTTCTTGACTGATAGAAGTTTTTGGCGCACAAAAAAAAGAACGCTGCAGAATAAAAACAAACCACAAATGACTTGCAAAGCAGTCACGGGCACGCTAGTAATATATAAAAATATGTCACCATTCAAGCTCAATTAAGAATTATTCGTTGTCTAGAAAGTAACTGCCTTTCCAGCAAGAGGACAACAAATTTAATTGGACATTTACTCTTTGTTTTCTAAAAATCACAATTGGATCCTGTGAAAGAAAGTAGTGTTAAATTTGTATTTACATTAATCAAAGTGAAATTCTTAGACTATGCAGATGGCATAAATATATTTCAAGCAGCTGTTCGTGAAATTAGACTGCTATTGATAAGACAACGTCGTGTGATAAAAAGAATGCATTGTATTAGACCCATTATTGCTTCACTTTTCCATCCGGTATTTGTTGAAGTGCTTTCAGACTTAAACTCTGCAATGTTAGATAACGTTATACCATTTTCAACATCTTAGTACATAGACATCGGACATCGGGTCGTTTAATTGTTCTATTGTATTTTTTATCCGAAATTGAAATAAAATGAAAAAAATTCTTTATCAACGAAAAAAAGATTGATGCTGCTTGTGCATATTCTCTCTTCCACCATCTCAGTGTTTCTTTCTTATTATGCCAGTACCATTTTCTTGTCATTCAGACTCTGGTGTTCTGTATAAAAGCTATTATTCATAGAAGTGATAAGCATATTTGTGCCATTTTTAAAACAAACTGATTGTGAGCAAATAAAACGTCTTATAAACTCTGTTTGGAGACCAATGTTTTACATGAAAGTCCGCATATTCTTATGTAATCTGACCTAATTTAATTGACGAGCTGTTTTTGTGAAATGCTTATCTAAGCATTTAAGGTGTAATTAAATATAGTGCGTGTCTTTACTTGTAAGGGATATGATGAAAAATGTTGAAAGCTATTTAAAGTTAATCTAGTTAATAGGCGAGTTGCGAATAGAAAATCCACAAAAAAAGCAGCGATTTATTGGTAGAACCTGCAAAGAAGGCTGATTAGTAGTGGTTTTTCTATATTCAAGAGGCCAAGAATTCAAGAGTCGAAATCAAAATGAAGTGGATGTATGAAGTATATGACGAAGAGAAGCATAATCATTGACTGGTTTTATCATGTACAGTTTTTGGGACATGTGTTTTCTATGGCTACGGGTTACGAATTTAATAATTGCTAATGTAGGGAACATTACATGAAACACGGTTTAGAACACGTTTTTTTCAATGTAATAAAAAGAATCATCGACTCTGTGTATAAGTATTTTATGCGCTACACATATACCACAAAGAAAAACAATTAAAATGGGCGACGCGCAATGAAGTATACCTGCAATGACTTTTATTGATGACATATTGTATAAAAAAGAAGAAGAGATACAACTAACAAAGAAAAAAAGAATACATAAAAATGGCGTTTAAAATAAAAGGACTTTAAATGAAAGGCTATTGACAGAATAAAAATAAAGCCGAGCGGAAAGGACACCGAAATTATGTGAGGATAGACGTAGAATCTTAAAACAACCTTTACACGCCGACTTCTTTCAGTCTAAAAATACAAGAAAAAGGGTAAACATTGACACAGAAGAAAGAAGCAAGGAAGTATCAAAAAATGGTGATATTTCTAATAACATAAAGAAAACATTAATTTATATAAGAAATATTGCTATTGTCACCTCGTCAGTAGCCAGCGTAGTAGAAACTTTAATTATAAAATAGGAAATATGATGCACAAAACAGTAAACCATCCTGACTAAATGTTTCGAATGTCTAGATATTTGATCTTAATGATTATGTTATTATATACGTTTGGTTATGTAAAGTTAAACATTTTTTAGTAGTTAATTATAAAGCACTAGTAATAAAAAATAAAAGTTTTTTAAAAATTTCTTTTTAAAAAATCACCTAGTGTTTTATAATTAAGTACTAAAAAATATTAAAAAGGTCAAAAAACTATAACTATTATGTTAAAATTTTTTTTTTTATTATATTTTTAGTCTATGTAAGTAAGTTTTATTACTATTTATTATATTGTTTTCAGTTAACAGCAAAGATAAATGTCAAAATGGAAGGCAATTTAAATTATACTCCCCTAAAAAAGAGAGAGTCGTGAAAAATTAAAAATCCACAAAATTTAACATTTTCTGAACTAGATAAAACCAGTGAACGCTGTAGAATATATAAGATAAAAAAGTTTTCATATCACCATTCAAGCTCAATTAACACTTTTTCGTTGTCGAGAAAGTAACTGCCTTGCGAGCAAGAAGTCAAAAACTTTAGTTGGAAATATTATTTGTTTTATTTCATAAAATTACAATTGAATTCTGTAACATCAAAAGTGTTAAAATTTATTTTTACCTTAAGCAAAGTGAAATTTTTCAATAGTGGAAATTTTAAGCCATTAAAATAGACCAGAAGCGAAAGCTTTAGTTGAATTCCTGCTACGTTTGCGTGCCACCAACTGCGTCAAGTAAAGGTTTCTTTTGACAGGTGAGTACAATTTTTCTAAAATAATAATATTTGTTGCCGTTTGATTTGCTTTCAATGCTTTTGCAAGCAAAAAATACTTTTTACATTTAGAACATTCTAGTTTTAAAACAACTTCAATTCGTCCTCATTTTTGTTGGCCTTTTGCTTTAGAACTCCGCTATTTAACTTTTTATTTCAAAAAGGTTAAATAACGGTTAATAGACCAAAGGGGGAAGGATATAAGGTGAGACAATTTAGGGTATGTTCACAGATATGTTAACTTTAAGTATTTACATGTCTTTTTCCTTTGAACGATAGAAAATAGCTAAAATAGCAATTATTAAAAATAATATTTAATATCCAGACAGACAGAATGTTACAAATTGTAGGGAATGTGTACTGCTGTATCCTCTTTAAGTACAACCGTAGAAATAAAAATTACAAAATTGAAGGGAGTTTCCATAGAAAAGAGGTTTTATTTTACATGCGTTTATAATAAATCATAGATTCCTAAAATTTTAAATTAAATGTAATACTACTACTACTACTGCTGTAGCATCAAGTAATAAAAAACAATATTCAAATTGAAAGGATACACCAAACAAAATGTTATTTTGAAGTATAAAGGCTTAGCTTTTGAACCGTTACACATTGTGCTCAAAAATTACAAATTAAAGGTATTTATATAACAAAAATAACATGCCAATTTTTAATAACCCTCTGCCAGAGTTTAACGTTTTTAAATGTCCATAATATTATTAAAGTGGATGTAAAGCAATTTCTGATATATTTAACATCTGGCATGACGAATTTTTTCTTAACTAAGAACACTTTTATATTGTGTTAACTCTTTCGTATTTTATAAATTTTAATTTATTTAATTATTTGTTTTTTATTATCCGTTTTAACAGAACTCATTTCTTGGATTGTACCAAATTGCAATTGTTTTCAATATAACTCGCAATTTGTCATAACATGTCTAACTACCAAATTTATATGTTTTTGAGGTTAACCATGCTACTAACCATAATTGTAGCAGTTAAATCTAGATCTATTATTTCGACAACGGAAGCTCAGGTAAGTGAAGAAAGAATATTAAAAATGTCCGTAATTTGACTTCTCATAATATTAAAGAAATAAACATTTGTAAAAGTGAATTCTAGTACAAAAACTAAAATTCAAAATTAAGGGACGAATCCATAGAACTATCATCACAGCATGTGCATTGCTATATAAAAAAAACATGAAATATTATAATGAAAAATTAAGGGTGACTCCATAGATCATCAAATTTGTTATAGATGGACTTATCCTTTGCGAAATTAGATTTAAAAGAAATATGTTTTACATATTTAATGTCCATCCCGTGTGTATGTTTTGAATTCGGATTCTTCTTGTAATTAACTTCTTGAACAGTTTTTTATTAAAAATATTTTTAAAAGCTATTTGCTTCAAATTAAGATGATATTAGTGAAATATATAATTACAATCTTAAAGTTTATATTATTTTGAGATATTTGAAACTCACCCTTACTGAATGTTGCGTATTAAAATTGTTCATTTTGTATAAATGTCGTTTCATAAAATTTCTCTTTAAACCCACTTGCAGACGGAATTTGGTTCAGTTAATGCTATCTTGGATGGCAGGAATGGTTTGAATTCAACCGGTGAATTGAATAATAAGAATCTTGGTATTAATAATCGCGCCAAGCGGTACGCTCTGGTCGGTAATTTTTGGAATAAAAAAAACTTAACTTACAATATTTTAAATTATCCATCGAATACAAACGAAACTATGATTGATAATGCAATTGAGAGAGCCTTTGCTATATGGGGTGAACACACCAGCTTAACTTTTATACATAAAAAAACGGGCGAAGTGGATATTAAAATTGAGTATGTTTAAAACAGAGAATAAAATAGAAAATAAAATATTTACAATACAATTTTTATCCGTTTAAGATTTCTTGAAGATGAACATTTTCGTGGACACAATTCTAATAAAATTTTAGCTCATGCAAGTTCCGCAAGGGAAAATGCTCGTATTCAATTCAATCTTAAATATAAATGGACCATTGACTCCAAGGATGGTATTAACTTATTTGAAACAGCTGTCCATGAAATTGGTCACATTATGGGATTGGACCACTCAGATAAGATAGGTTCTGTAATGACCCCTTTCAATACCTTTTATAACACAGAATTTAAATTAAACGATGATGATATTCGGGCAATAGAATATTTGTATGGCAATAAATCTGCGACCAATAAAAATGGACCTTTTAGCGACGTTACAGTGAGCCATACTAATAAAAGTATCATTGATTTGCTGCCAACAGTCGCACAAAATAACGATTTGTGTAAAGATCCAAAAATTGATACAATATTAAATACAGATAGTTACCAAGCATATGTTTTTAAGGGTGAAAAATATTATAAACTGAACGTGTTTTCAGTAGCGGATGGTTATCCCAAACTTATATCTAATGGCTGGCCAGGATTACCACGTAAATACTTAAATTATGTTATATTTACAGACTCCGCAGTTTACATTTAATATAAAATTTGTTTTAAGGTGGTATCGATGCTGCTTTTATAGATGAAAATGGCCAAACGTGTTTTTTTAAGGGCAGTCAATTTTGGCGATATAATGGCAGCCAAATTGTTGATGGTTATCCAAAAAATATAAGTGAAGGATTTAATGGCATTCCCGATAATTTGGATACTGCTATGAGCTGGGGTGGAAAATTTTATTTCTTCAAGGGGAGTACAATTTGGATTTTCGATCCAACAGGGAAATCATCAGTTACGTCTGGCCCCTTCAGATTCTATTTACAGATGAAGGGCTTCCCAGAGAACTTTGATGCAGTCTACGTAGATGTCTTTGGCGCAATAAACTTATTTAAAAATAATGAAAGCTACCAGGTTTACCCTGCTGATAAGCCTTTAGTAAGTATACACAGTTAATCGAAATCGTTAACACTGAAAAAATTCTTAATTTTTATTTAATAGGTTATTTCCACCTTAAAAACTTTTACTGTGCCATCAATTGTATATTTCGGATGCATTAACGTTGTGGAGTTCCTTGATCTATAAAAATTAAAAAAAAAAATTGGTTTCCGATAGGAATACTCTTATTACTTGGGGTTTGAAATATAATTTCATATCTAGCACACATACACATGCAATTTCATAAAAATTTATTGAGCAGCTTCGGAATTACTAAAAACCTTGATACGATATTTTTATATAAATAGATTAAAAAAATATTTACACAAAGTAGTAAATTAAATTGCTATTACTGGTATTTAAATATTAATGTTTTCTGTACAACCTATCACAATTTGTAAGAAATTTAAGCCAAAACTTTAAAACAATAATTCATTTAAAAAAATAGATGCAAAATATTATGAAAAAAAAAAATATAATAAACATTTATTTTTGCCTGTTTTTTCATTTAGTTCTTAACTTCTTTGATCCAACTACTTCATAAATACCCTATACAACCTTAACAACGGTACTAGCTCCTAGCAAAACTATATTGTGGCAGTAATTCAGAGCCCTTTCAGAAAATAATAAAAAAATGCTAACACAACCATGGTACAATATTTCGGTGTCAAATAATATACACAAGATTTGGTTACTGGACTTACCTATGTCAAAAAACAAAAACAAATAAATAAAAACAAAAAATTAAAGAAAAACATTTGGAGTCTTTTAATTTTTGGGAAAAATTTAAATTTTGTTTTTGTATTCCGTTTTTCACTAATAAAGTTACAATGGACAGTTAAAAGAATTTTTTGAATGTCAAACAAAAAACCTATAATGAAATAAAGAATATCATAGCAAAAGCAGCAAGTATAATAGCACATATGCATAGCGGTGCCTCAAGGATGTGGGCTAGGCCCACTTTTTTTTCTATATATATATATAAATGATATGAAGGAACTAAACCTAATGGGAAAAGTCTTTATGCTTGCAGATGGTATGCTTAATCTATCCATATAATTTGGATTCAAAGGATCAAGCCAATAGGGAGTGTTTGAATTTAATGAAGGATATACAAGTATATGGGCCTTAAGTTGTTGAATTTGGTAACATTTAATGTTGAACTTAACATTATATTGAATTAATTAAAAACTCGATAGAGCCTTTTTACAGAAATTGCATTTGCCTTCGGGTTTGAATATATATCTTGATAACTTTTCAATTGCTAAAGATGACACGCTATTAGGCGTCACCATTGCTATTAGAAAGTCAGTGGATCATTCGCTTATTAGTATACCTCGTCTAACTTTTCCAAACTTATTTGTTGGAATTAAAATTTCGGTAAGTGGAGTCGTTCGAAGGATTCATTGTGGTTCGATCTGTTTCCCGAGTAACTTCAATCGTCTAGGCCTATCATCTATCCTAAATTTTTCTAATGATTATAATCGACTTATATTAGACGGAGATCTGAACGCGAAAAATATTTTGTGGGGTGATTCAGTCAACAATTTTGATGGTGAAGTAATTTTTTCAGAAGGAAATTTTTTCTATCACCAGAGTGTGTGATACTTTTCCTTGATGTCCTGGAGGTACGTCTGACTTGGATTATTGTATATTGAGCAATGATATTTTGAACAGCTATGAGCCCAATTTCAAAATGGAAATATTACCCTCCTTTTCTAATCATAATTCTTTAGCTCAACTATATCGTTGTCTAACTTTATGTTCATACTAAGAATCCCAAACAGCTATAAGAACACAAATTGGAGTTTATTAAATGCTAATTTAGCCGGTACAATATTTAGTAATTTTCCTTTATGTAGCAGAAACTTATCAATTGATAAAATAGATAAATTTATAGACGAATTCACTAAATCTTTTGCCGTTGTAAAGAACACATTCTGAAACAGTTGAAAGCGCGAAAAAAGAATTATTGCTTCGGATAAATTAAAGAACCTGCTAAAACTTAAATATACTTGGCAGAAGGAGCTAAAATTATTGCTTGCAAGGACTTTAAATAGGCAGCATCCTCAATATTTGTAAATTTCTAAACTAATTGCTTTGCTTAGAATTATGATAAAGGAATAGATTAAACAAGAGCAGGCACTATTTATTAATAACGAACTGAAAGGTATTACAGCAGGACCATTTGTCTATAAGGAAGTTTTCAAAATAATTGGAAATAGAAAAAGGGTGTAAAAAATATTTTAGTTGATGGGATAACGATTTCGGAAGATGAGAGAAAACAACAGGCTTTAAAATATAATTTTACAAATCCTTTTCAGAATGCACCAGCCAATGGGGATATTACAGGTGTTAAAGAGAGTGTCGACAATACAGCTATTTAAGCATTTTATACAATATTTAATGATGTGTTTCACTGGATAATTTTGGAAGTTTAAAATTTACAAATTTGAGTATTCTTTCAGAATTTTTTTCATCTTTAAACGAGTAAAAAATCTTGTGGATTGAATAACTTTTCAAATTTTCTCATAAAAAATTTCCACGTTAAGAGTTTTGATTATATGAAAATATTCTTTAACTGATACTTTCCTTTGGCTTGGAAAGTGGCTATTCACAAAGTTAAAGGTGATAATTTGGGGCAACTGTTTGCAAAAGTAATTCAGGAAAAATAACTTGATTTTAAGATAAAAAGACTTCCCTAATAAAAGCCCATTTATTGAAAGAATGGAAATAAAATATAAAATAATCAAATATAAAATAACGAAAAGAGGTACGATCACCCCGCTTTTTAATCTAATTATATCATTAATTTAATTATGACGAGGAAATATGAATATTAGGAAAGATTAATATCAAACAATTTTGATATTTCAGGCTAAATGAAAGGAAATATAAATTTCAACAAGCAATGCTGCTTTATACGAAGAAACATTGTGTGGTACAGTCTTATAGCTGCTCCAATGTTCGCTGGTGCGTATCTAGTATAATTTGGTTATACTGATTAAAATTTTATCCTAAATATATTTATTTGAATAATTTTCTCTGACGCAAGTAAGTTTTATTGTTCTTTATTATATTTTGTACAGTTAAGATGAAAGATAAACATTAAAATAGTATACAAACTAAATAATGCTACCGATTAAATTGTAGCAATAAAAAAATAAAAAAATAATATAAAAATAAGCCACAAAATATGACGTCTTTTTAACCAAATAACGCTGTAGTTTTAGGAGAGACAAAAGTTATCAATAGATAGCAAACTACACGCTTTAAAAGACCATTTTACAAATCTTTTTCAGAATTCACCAGCCAATGGGGATATTACAGGTGTTAAAGAGACTGTCGACAATACAGCTATCTTATATAATATTAAATGACAACAACACTTCACTAGATAATTTTGGAATTTGAGTATTCTTTTAGAAATTTCTTCATCTTTAAATGAGTAAAAAATCTTGTAGATTGAATAACTTTTCGAATTTTCTCGTTAAGAGTTTTGATTATATGAAAATATTTTTTAACAACTGTTTAAATAACTGATGTTTTCCTTCGGCTTGGAAAGTGGCTATTCACAAAGTAAAAGGTGATTATTTGGGCAAAATGTTTGAAAAAGTAATTCAGGAAAAATGAAACTTGCTCTAGATAGCGCTTATATATCAGATCGGCAATTTGGTTTTAAGAAGGGCAAGTCAACTGTTCATGCTCTTCTGAAACTCCATACAGATGTTATTCAGAATTTACGAGAGCATAAGTGCACTGTTGCCATAACTCTTGACATCGAAACGGCTTTTCACAAGGCATATCATGATGACATTTTGTTTAAAATGATCAACACAGGGCTTGAACCATCAGTTATAAAACTTTTTCAGAGCTTTTTCGATGGCAGGAGGTTTTGTGTTCAAAATATTAATAAATTGTTTAGTTACGATAACATTTCTTGCGGTGTTCTGCAGGGCTCAGTATTGGCATTTCATTTATGCAATATTTTTATACACGACTTTCCTCATGATTTTAATGGCTCACATGGTATACTTTACGGAGATAAACATAAATACTGCTACGAGCTTTGCGTAATGCTTTCGGAAAATGTAAATACACCAAGTGCCGGAGAGCAAAAATCTTGTGAAATTTAATGACTATGCTTTCTATAATATGCAAAAGACGAATAGGGTTAAGGAAGCCTTTGGTTAATTGTTTAGTAGTAAATTTTTGCCAAGTAAAAGAAAATTGCTTTTGTACAAGGTTAGCATTAGACCAATGCTTCTATATGCATTTCCAATATGGTCCAGTATCTGAAGGACTATCATGAAGAAGATGTAGATTTTTGAACTTCATATTTTACGGAAATGCATAGAAAAAAATTATAAATATTTAAATAGGAGATTTTCAAATGAGTATATTTACGAAAAGGCCAAGCTGCAGGCAATATCCCATTACGCTTTCGAACTGTTGCGAAATTTTGTTGAAAAACTGTCTTTCTTCGAAGGTAAAGTCATTTAAGATATTTTATATAGTAAGAAAGGTTTCAGTTGGTCAAACACGCAATACATTAGGTTTGTTCCCGTACTCTACTTTGGGAGCCCGCGGGTTCCCAAATTTACCCAAAAGCGTTCCCGTACACAAAGTTTGGGCAAGTGAGAGAGAATTTGATAAAATAATAATATTCTTCCTCTTTCTGCCCCGCACTTTTTCTTTGGGATGGTTTGGTAGGATTGTAAATCAATCAGCTGTTGCATAAAATAAACAATAAAATTTTTTAGCAAACAAGTTTTCTTAAAATAAAACTTTTTATTGAAGAATGTTGAAAAATGTAACTAAATGTTTGGATTTTTTTATTTATGTACTAATATATCTATGTATAAAAAACATACTAATGAGATATATATATGTATACATGCATAGATAACTACATATGTACATATTTTCATGGGCACTTTATATACATACATATCTTTTTTTTGACAAAAAACAAATAAACAATATTGACATTTTATTTTGGGCTAAAAATTTTTTTTTTAGTGTTCCCGTACTTTTAAACTTTTTACGGCTGTATACATAAAAAACGCTTACTTGAGCTTTAAAGTACACATTAGTTATAGTACACTTTAAGGCTAACAAACCTTTGTTAAAAAATGGTATGCATAAACAGTACTTTAGCTAATGTATGCTTTAGCAAGAATAGTATTTTGATTCTGGCAATGCCACTATTTTCAGTTGTCAGTTTGTAGTTAAATCTATAAAAAATGTTTTTATTGTTTTCAGTAAAATTAGCAAATATTTTGTATGTTTTCCTCATTAATCGTTTAAATAAAAAAAAAAAAAAACACACACACACACAAAAGAAAATTTGCAACATTTACGAAGAACTTACATAGAATTTTTTGATGTTAATAAACTAAGTATTCGAATAACGATCTACATCAATAAGCATTTGTTTTGTTTACATTTATTTTGCAATTTCCAATTGGTAGACTCAATCAAAATTATTAATAAAAAAATGGAAAACAAACTTCAAATCAAAAGACAGCGATCCGAAAATTGGAGCGAAGAAGATAAGGTAAGTGTTAAAATAATGTAATTTTTATTAAATAGTTTTTACATTAATATAAATATGTATATTTGAAATATTTTTTCATATGCACATGCATATCTACATACATAGATCCTTCTGAAAGATCTAATCAGGGAAAATGTGAAGGCAACAGAAAATAAAAACACTGATACCAACACAAACATCTCCAAAAAAGAGCTTGGCTGGAAGTTACACAAAGGTAAGAATTCATTTACTTAAATTTATAACTAGTATAATAATTTTTCTTTTCAGCTCTAACAACTTATGCACAGGTGGTCTACGAACAATGACACAGCTGAAAAATCAATGGATGGCAACAAAAATTGCAGCCAAAAAACAAGATGCAGTGCGCCGCAAGCATTTTGCAAAAACTGGCGGTGGCCCAGCTGTTCAAGATTTGCCGGTGTTACGCGCAGGCTACATTTCCTGAAACTAGTATTCCCCGTCAATGGCCTACCAATAAAACCGTGGTTAAGGGGTATGAGAAGTTAACCCGCTAGCTCTTATTACTATATTCGTTGGTTCTTAACCCGTGTTTTACGCGTAGCATATAACACACTCTCACACCCTGGGAGCATGCAAATTTTACAAAAGATCGAAGAGAAAATACGCCGAAACCCCCTTTCCACCTTTATTACATCCTGTTAGAGACATCCCTCCCTATTTTGCTCTTATAATGGGTTAAAAAAATTAATTAATTTATAATATCTTAACTAACTATTTTATTATTAAATTGGTAATTCAGTAATCCTTATATTTATTGATCTAAGTGAGTGAACTAACAAGTGAATTTATAATATCTTAACTAACAAAGCGAACCACCCTAATATTGTATGCCTACATGCATACATTTACTGGAAATCTTTGTAAGGCCGAGCGAGTACGAACAATTTGGAATTGAGTTAAGTTAAATAAATAATTAGGTATACATACATTGTACTCACTGTTTCATTCCGGTTTTTTTTGTTGAAGCGTTCTCTTTTCCTTGATCTCCTTGATGATGGGCCCAGCAACAGAAGAGTAGGATAAGTTGTTACTGTTTTTCTTTTTAAATATGAATAACCGTAGATTATATATATATATATATATATATATATATGTATGTAGGCAAGTATATGTACAAAAGATGGTTCAAATAATTACAGTTATTATGTAGTATATGAAAAAAGAAAGCTTAACTAATTGCAGTTACTGCAAGTACAAAAAAAAAGGAAATTCAATAATTTTAACTATTAGGTTAGTAAGTAATATGAAAAAGAAAAATTAAATATTTATAAGTAATAGGAAAGTATATAAAAAAAATTTCTGGAACGGTCCATGTTTATAAGATTATTACAGTTAGTGCAAGAATAAAAAAATGAAACCAATATGGCCTATACATCATCAAATTCCGGGGTTGATCTTATTAAAGTCTTTTGATATAGTTTTAAATCATTAAAATTTAGGAAATTTAATTGTTGTCAAAATCCTTTCCATTCAGCTTCCCCAATTTGATTCTAATAGTTCTTTGGCAAATTACAGTCAAGGCTCTTGTTCATTAAGCAGGTGTATTCGTTGTGACTGAAGTGTGGAAGTAATTATTTTACATTTATCGTTTAGTGCAAAAGTCAATCTTTCCTTAAGTGTTTCCTTAAGCTTTTCTGCATATACCGATTGAATTAATAACAAATTTAAATTAATATTTTGTTGATTTAATTGTATTTCTTCGTACTGCTGCACTTCTTTTTCGTCTTTGGTTTGTTTTACAGTAGGATAATTCTATTTCTTAACTTTTATTTTTTCTTTAAAACCACTTTTTAATACTATTACATTTTCCACAATTAATTCTATTTCGTTTTCTCTATTGCATTTATAATTCTCCACTTCACCACTAATTATTAATATTTGATGTTCTATAACAACATCTTCGTGCAAATTGAATAACCTTCTGAATGCAAATAATTTGAAGACATGATCTTCTCCTCTTCAAAATATTAGCAAACACCCCTAAATACACTCCATCAACGTAATATTCCAATGTGGGCATTATTTCCTTCCAGCTATGTTCTCACGATGTAGTGTTAAAATGTGAGAACAAACAAAAAAAACTCTCCGTTACTTTACGGGGAAGAAATCCCCCATGGGGAACGTATGCCCAGAAAATTGTACAATTACAATCAGGGAAGTTGTAATCCATGCAACTAAAATCGTTACACCGGTAAGTAGTCACGATATTAGTGTGTGGCTACCAAATGAATTTTTGGTCGACAGCAATGAATTCGACTCGGATGGAATAGCAATAGAACAATATTAACAAATTTATTTATTCCTAGATCGATCCAGACACGTATAAGCAGTCGGATTACATTGAGAAGCATCTCGCTGAAGATGAAAGTCCGGAGTCTGTGAAAAAGATTGAAACCAAACCTAACTTAAAAAAGGTTTGTGAAAAGATAAATATCAGATTTTTTTTTTTCAAAAGGTAGTTCTACAGAAAGTCATGAAAGGCAGCTAGCTGAATTTGACTTACAGTGCAGAGCTGAATTACATGGACTGCAAATGGCGGTGGAACAAAAAAGGAAAGAAGTGGAGGAAAAAAATTAGAAATCTGGACCGTGAGTATGAGCTCATCGAAGCCAAAATCAGGTTCTATGATCAAAAATGCAATACTAATAAAACATTACGTTTTATTAGTAAAATATTAATCAATAATTTCAGTTTAAGAAAATTGTCATTATTTAAATATTTCTTAGTATGTATAAACATTTTCTTAGTATAAATAATTAACTACAATGGCTTTTTTGCAGACAGCAAGTACGAAGAAATATAAAAAAGAAATAGCAAGACAAACAAGTTTATTGTATTTTTTCCTTTTATTTTCTTTTTTGTATTTATTATAAGTTATTAATTAAATTAATAATTAAGTTTTTTTATTACATATTTTTTTTAATCATAAATTTTGTTTAATTTAAATTGCAATATTTTCTTTATTATTATGATTTCATATAGATGTAAATTTTTTTTATTGTATAATTTTAATTTTGTTTAATTTTTATTATTACTTTTATCTAATAAATAAGAATATAAAAAATAATTATAATAAATGAATTGTATATGACAAAAGTGTTTTATTTTGTTACCTAAATTAAAAATATTTTTCTATAAATGATTTAAGGATAACATTTGCTCTCCTTGCTGAAGTACTTGTGTCTACAAAGCTAGTTTCAACCAATTATGATTGCATCGTTTCATCTAGTCCAAAGTCTTCTGGTTCTAAGGTATCAGGAATTGAAATTTTTTTGAATATCTATATATGTATGTGTATATAAAACACGAAATGTATTTGTTTGTGGAAAAGCTGTGTATATATTTTTATAAATTAAAGCCTATCGTTTTCTTCTAGTGCGATGTTATGAAGAACGGCTAACGCTACAATTAGTACTTTAGCTTTTGAAAAACTTGCAGTAATACCATCAAGCAAGCATCGAAATCTTTGTTTCCATACTCCAAAACATCGTTCCACTGGGTTTGGAGTAGAAATATATGCTTGGTTATATTTGACTTCTTTTTCATTTTGAGGATGAAGTAACGGTGTAAATAAATATGGCGTTAACTTGTAACCAGAATCGCCAAGCAAACGGCCTTTAAATTCTCCATTTTCAAACCGTTCCTTTATATTTGATTCATTAAAAATCCGGCAGTCGTGTGTACTTCCTCTCCATCTTGCTACAATATCTAATATTTTTAGGTCGGCATCGCAAACAACCTTGAATTAAACTTATTAACATGAAAAACAAAAGTATCAAATGTTAACTACCTGTACATTCAGCGAATAAAACCCTTTTCTATTAATATAGTACTGAGCTGAATCTTTTTGATCTTGATATGTGTCCCATCAATGGCACCTGTTATACCCGGAAAGTTGCGTATTGGCTTAAATTTGTTCGCCAATCTCACCCCTGCTTCAAGAGATGTTGGCATTTTAATTTAATATTTAGGAAGTTTCACTAAAGAACAAATTCGGCTAACCGTACATTGTGCTAAGCCCTGAGGTCACCAGCATCGTCTTGAATCTGCAAACATTAAAAAAATTATGTAAAATTTGTCGTGTCAAAATATTTAAATTATATATATGTACCTTGCGCCGTCCCCAGCAACGTAAAGCTACCAAAACTTGCGTTTCTGGTGATGTTCCGCAACCTCTTGGATCTACTGCAATGTCTTCTTTTATGAGGTTTATAATTTTTTTCACGGTTTCTTTTTTAAAGCGATATATTTTTTTAAATTGGTCATCCGGAATGGAGAAACCATAAATTTTTTTTTTATAAATTTTTGGTCGGCAATAATTTGTAATTTTGATAATAGTATCTATTTTTAAAATATTTACACTTAAAATTTATTTAGTTTTTTAATCACAATTACTTACCAATCCTCCTGATAAAATTTAATGTATCCATTCTTTGTTTTTAAATTTTTTATTTTGTTTTTAAAACTTTTGTGTTGTTTAAAAATTTTTGGTTTTGTTTTTAAATTTTTTCAATAACAAAATACAACTGTCAAGCTATTGTAGGTTTAAAGTAGGTTTTTTCCTACTTTAAAGTTAACATAGGTTTAACAAAGGTATTTTAAGGTAAAAACGTTTTATGAATACAACTTTAAGAAATTTTGCTTAACAACGGCAGTTAAACCTACTTTAAGTTTTAATGCATATGGCTGTTACCCTCTAATTGAGAGTATTTTTTCATTACTCTCATTTTCCCAAGCTTTACCCAAAATGTACGGGAACACAGCTATTATTTGTATTGGTGTTTTACAAGAAAATTCTAACGGTATTGGTGGTCAAAACTTTTACCTAAACGATACTTCTGACATTCACAGGTCAAACTGGTTTTTAGTTTTAATTTTGTTTGCTTTTTGGTATTCTTTTTAGTTTTTATTTTAATAGTTTTAACTTAATAGGTCTGTCTGCGTACACATATTTTGCATAATTTTGTGCAAAATGTTGCAAAATCTTGCAAAATGTTGTCTGTGTACTCCAAATCTCTTGCAGCGAGAGAACCAAAAAGAGATTTTTTTGACAGTTGGAAGTTAGAGAACTTGCAAAATGTTGGTGGAGAAATTTCTGCTTGCATGGTTTTGCAACTAGTTTGAACAGCTGTTTTTATTTACTGTTTGAATGAAATAATTTTTGTGAAATTAAAATATAAAATGAAAATTAACAATGGCAGAGGTGAGTAGTTAGAATTGTGTTGATTTTTAAGATTTATAATAAATTCTAATGAACAAAACATTTTATTTCATGTTAGAAACGTTCAAATATACATGGCGTAAGTGGATTGGAGATGGCAGAACCGATAGAACCAGCAGAACTTTGTGGAACAAACTTTGCAGTTGAAGAGGCGAGTATTTGGAATTGTGTTATATTTTAGTGTAAGTAGTGTAGTCATCAGTGAGTAAAGACAACAAAGTTACCATCGTATTTAATTTGTATATATTGAAAGTTATCATTATGCAATAAAACAACTAAAGTTAAAAAGAATAAACGTAACAACATTATTTCAAATAAAAAGGCGTGATATTATCTTAGATCATTTCTTTGATATTTGTTATTTTCTGTAAAGGAAAATTCAATCTAACCCTTATCTATAGACCTGATAGCTAAAGCCTCTTTTTCGATTACAAAGTATTATTTGTGATGTGTTTGGAGTGGATCCCCATAGTTAACAGGGCTAGAAAATCTTTTAAATTAGACCCAGGCAACCCCTTCTATAATAAGTTGGTACTGAATGGTAAAAAATTGATTTTAAGATAAAAAGACTTTCGTAATAAAAGGCCATTTATTGAAAGAATGGATATAAAATGATCTGATTACCCCGCTTTTTAATCTAATGATATCATTAATCAAATTATGACGAGGAAATATGAATATTAGAAAAGATTAATATTAAACAATTTTGATATTTTATTTTGATATAAATTTCAACAAGCAATGCTGCTTTATACGAAGAAACATTGTGTGGTACAGTCTTATAGTTGCTCCAATGTTCGCTGGTGCGTATCTAGTATAATTTGGTTATACTGATTAAAATTTTATCCTAAATATATTTATTTGAATTATTTTCTCTGACGTAAGCAAGTTTTAGTGTTCTTTATTATACTTTGTACAGTTAAGATGAAAGACAAACATTAAAATAGTATACAAACTAAATTATGCTACCGATTAAATTGTAGCAATAAAAAAAATAAAAATTTAATATAAAAAAAGCCACAAAATGTGACGTATTTTTAACCAAATAACGCTGTAGTTCTATAAGAGACAAAAGTTATCATTAATAGAAACTACACGCTTTAAAATCCACAAGCCAATGGGGATATTACAGGTATTAAAGAAAGTATCGACAATACAGCTATTCGAACATCCTATGCCATATTTAATGACAACAACACTTTTGGAAGTTTAAAATTTACAAATTTCAGTATTCTTTTAGAAATTTCTTCATGTTTAAACGAGTAAATAATCTTGTGGATTGGATAACATTTCAAAATTTCTCATAAAGAAATTTCCCGTTATAAGAGTTTCGATTCTATGATAATATTCTTTAACAACTGTTTCCTTCGGCTTAGAAAGTGGCTATTCACAAAGTAAGAGGTGATTATTTGGGGAAAATGTTTGAAAAAGTTACTCAGGAAAAATGATAGCGCTTATATACCAGAGCGGCAATTTGGTTTTAAGAAGGGCAATTCAACTGTTCATGCTCTTTTAAAACTCCATACAGATGTTGTTTAGTATTTACGAGAGCATTAGTGTACTGTTGCCATAACTCTTGACATCGAGGAGGCTTTTCACAAGGCATATCATTATGGCATTTTGTTTATAATGATCAACATAGGGCTTGAACCGTCGGTTATAAAACTTTTTCAGAGCTTTTTCGATGGCAGGAGATTTTGTGTTTAGAGTATTAATAAGTTGTCTAGTTACGGTAACATTTCTTGCGGTATTCTGCAGGGCTCAGTGTTGGCATCTCATTTATGCAATATTTTTATAAACGACTTTACTCACGATTTTAATGGCTCACATGGCATACTTTACGCCGACGATTCACTGTGGTATGCGCATGATAAGTCTCCTAAAGTGGGACTTCAGAGCGTTTTCTTGCACCTTAAAAACATTTGCGAATTTTATTCACATTGGGGGATAAACATGAATCCTGCTAAGAGCTTCGCGTAATGCTTTCGGAAAATGGAAGTACACCGTAGTACCGGAGAGCAAAAATCTTGTGTTGACATTTAACGAAAATAAAATACTTTTTAAGGAGAGCATCATATACCTTGGAGTCCACTTTAAAGTCCAAAGTAAACTAATGCAATTTAATAACCATGCTTTGTATTATATGCTTCCGAAAAATGTAAATACACCGTAGTGCCGGAGGCATATTTATATGTCTTGATGGGATCTCACCGTCATTACATGTGCCACCGGGGGTTAAAGGGGAGCCCATTCCTATAATAGGTTAGCAGGAGCCAACTGGACAACTCCACTTTATTTTCACGGAAATCAGTAGGTTCCAGAGTTCAGCTTTTTGGCCTTTTAGCTGTGGTGTTTGTGGTTTCGCGGCTCCCGTTTGAGTTGTGTGGGTCGGATCATTCACAATTAACACAATGAATGGTCCTGGGAGTTGCGACCAAATTGACTGGAGGATAGAGATATCCGAAGGCTTTTTTAAGGCGTGGGTGACGCTAAAACTATCTGCTATGGGGCAGCATCTGAAGGACTATCATGAAGAACATGGAGATTTTTGAACCTAATATTTTACGGAAATGCATAAAAAAAATATAATTGGGATTCAAAGGATCAAGCCAATAGGGAGTGTTTGAGTTTAATGAAGGATATACATGTATGTGGGACGTAACTTGTTGAATTTGGTAACATTAAATGTTGAACTTAACATTATATTGAATTAATTAATAATTGATAGAGCCTTTTTACAGAAATTGCATTGGCTTTCGGGTTTGAATATATCTTGATAACTTTTCACTCGCTAAAGATGACACGGTATTAGGCATCGTCATTGCTATAAGAAAATCAGTGGATTATTCGCTTATTAGTATACCTCGTCTAACTTTTCCAAGTTTATTTGTTAGAATTAAAATTTTGGTAATTTAGGTGGTGTCGTCCGAAGGATTCATTGTGATTCGATCTGTTTCCCGAGTAACTTCAATCGTCTAGGCCTATCATCTATCCTAAATTTTTCTAATCATTATAATGGACTTATATTGAACGGAGATCTGAACACGAAAAATATTTTGTGGGGTGATTGGTGATTCAGTTAACAACTTTGATGGTGAAGTAATTTTTTCATGGCTTCAGAACGAGATCACGAGATCACTAGAGATCACACACAGTTATCCTACATATCCTGGAGGTATGTCGCACTTGGCACATTTTATATTGAGGAACGAAATTTTGAATAGCTATGAGCCTAATTTCAAAATGGAAATATTACCTTCCTTTATCAGGACCATTTGTCTTGTAGCAGCCGCCGTATGCACCTAAAGTAGAGAGTGTGATTCGTTTTACATCCGCACCTGGCTGTGTAGCCTTTATCAGATGGTGGACAAACCACTTTGTATAATTTGGAACGTCATACATGCGTCCTAGAAAGCCGAAGCTATAATTCTATGCAACAGATACCTTCTAGTTGCAACTTTAACGATTTCAGGGCAAGGCTGCAAACCATCACACATTGCTAAAGAGTTGGAGACTATCAACTCCTGTCCAGAACACATGTCAAGCATGCTCACTGGACTGGATCATTCACTTTGCGTGTCATTATCAGTGAGATGATCCTGGTCACCATAACTTTCATACTACCTTATGGGGCCGCAAAACCACAACCACCACGATACTCCCATATAGGGGCCAACCTCAATGATCAGACAGACAACTATTAAATGTCTAAAGAGACAAATAATGAACTCTGGGGCTCAATGATTCCCGTGGAAATAAAGTGGAGTTTCCAGTTGACTCCTTTCCCGTCTTTTAGGGGACTGGGCTCCCTTTTTTCCCTAGTTGCACAGATCTAAGCAGCTGCACTCCACAAAGACCATATATGTGCCCCCGGGGGGGGCACCTAAAGTAGAGTAAAGTAAAGTAAAACTCGGGTTACCAGGCCGTTAGCCGCGCTGGTATGCTGGCGTAAGCACCGGCTAAGGCTCGCCGTCTTGGGGTGGTTCTTGCCAACGCGTCTAGTTTGTGCAGCAGCTACAAATTCATACCAGCTAACTGAAAAAAAAAATATTGGAAGGGAATAAATTTGGAGCCCGAAGCAAGTCTATTCAGCTTCCTGTCGGCAAACACACATAAAAACTCCATGGCCGATGTTATGCCATGCTACTGCCCTCCCACAAGAAGACCTGAGACCTCACCATGACATCGTATAAAAATATCCAACATGTTGGATGTCCCTAAACATTGCCTTTACCTTTTTCCCTTTTCTTTTTACCCCTACTTACCGCTTATAAAACGTTTAGGCCATCATATCTGAGAAGAAAAATCTAATTAGAATTCCATATCCCATTTACATTTTTATTATTATAAAAAATTAATTCAAAGCAAAATGATAATCTTCACGTTTACTGGATAAAAAAAATTTAGTTAATTCTAGACACAATATCGCAGCAAAAATTCAGGAAAAAGGGAAACAAATTAATTAAATTTTTAATGTGCAATATTGCAGCAAAACTAAAGAAAGGAAATAAATTAATTAAATTATATATATACAATATTGCAACAACAAAATTCAGGTAAATTATTATTATTATTACTTATTAGTAGTATTATTAATACTTTCATATAAAAATATACATTCTCTCGCAAGTTACATCAAATCTGCTTCAAATTAAATATTTTTTATTTTATATATTTATTTTCTTCTAAATACATTCGGATTAATTTCATTTTTAATATTATTTGGCACCATGTTGTACAGCTTCAATCCTTTGTAGAACAGTGATCTTCGCATTGTATTATTATCTGGTCGTTGTAGTCTAAAATATGTAGCATTTCTCAAGTTGTATGGTTGAATATCACCAACGTATCTGAGTTGTTCCACTAAATAATCAGGCGCCTCTCCCGTTTTTATTTTCTGAATAAAATGAATTGTGTTCAATTATAATCTTTGTCTTATATTAAGCCATT
The DNA here is from genome assembly GCA_030448955.1 of Trichopoda pennipes. Classification (NCBI taxonomy): domain Eukaryota; kingdom Metazoa; phylum Arthropoda; class Insecta; order Diptera; family Tachinidae; genus Trichopoda; species Trichopoda pennipes. Next base: position 4,252,327 of record JASKUP010000023.1, read on the forward strand.
TGAGCGTATCCAACATATGTCCTACTGAGATAAATCGATTGCATTTGATTATTGCGCGCATTGCCTTATTTTGTAGTTTCTGCATCCTTGATATCTGCTGTTCTGTACAGCATGTATATAACACGGTAGATCCAAATTCAAAATGTGGTTTTATCGTCGTATTGTATATGTTTATTGCCGTTATAATTGATATTTTGTTCCTTATACGTTTAAAAAACCCGATTTTTCTACCAATTTGTTTACATATGTATTCTATATGTTCTTTGAATTTTAAGTCCTTGTCTATCAGAAAACCTAGATATTTTATATTATTAACTTTCTCTATTATTATATCATTAATTTTAAATATTATATTAGTATTCATATTTATTTCCATTATTTTAGTTTTGTTCTCGTTTAACTTTAGTTTATTCATTCTCAACCATTTCATAATGTTATCCATATCATCAGATAAATTAGCGTCACATATCTCCTCCGTTGACGCTTCAGTAAAAATCATCGTATCGTCTGCATATAAAACAGTTTCACATTTTTTCAAAACTTTTTCCATATCATTTATGTATATAATAAACAGCAGCGCTCCTAAAATTGATCCTTGTGGTACTCCGAAGTCATTTATCGTAGTATTCGATAATGTGCCATTCACCTTCGTAAATTGTCTGCGATATGTTAAATATGACTCAAACCATATTTATAAAGTTTCCGTAATAAAATATCTCTATCAATCGTCTCAGACGCTCTTTTAAAATCTAAGAAATGTGCTATTATTTTGTTATTCCTTTTCATAAATTTCCACCTATTTCTGACATAGTTGACTGCTGTTTCACAAGAGTACCTTTTTCTGAAACCCGACTGATACTTTGAAAGTAACTTGTGTTGTTCAATATAACATTCTAATTGAATTTTAACACTCATTTCAATTATTTTCTCAAACGTTTTTAACATGTTTATTGGACGGTATTTTTCACATTTGTTAGTATTTTTAACCTTTTCAATAGGTGTAATCATAGATTCTTTCCAATTATTTGGAAATATTTCAGTTTCTAGTGATTTGTTTATAATATTTAGCATAATATTTCCTTTTGTGTTCCAGTTATCCAAAATCATATTAATTGATACTCCATTGTAGTCAGGTTTTTTCTTAATTTTCTTACATGTTATTTTAAGTTTTTGTAAAGATATTGCACGGAATTTCAATTTTAAATTTATTGTAGGTATTATGTTTTTATATTGCACATATTCAATGGAGTTTCTAATTTCCTTAATGCTATTGATGAAATAGTTATTAAAATTTTCGACTATTTGAAAGTTATCCTTATATGATATTTCTGGGTCTTTTTTAAACTAGATCTTTTATTTTTCTCCACATTTCCTTCTGGTCTTGAGCATTATTTATTTGATGATTTATGTATTTATTTTTCTCATTTTCGATTTTACCTTTGTACTCATTTCTAATTATTTTCAACAATTCCAGTTTGATATTTAAAGATCTTTTCCCTTTTCAACATTCTGAGATCATTGTTAAACCATTTATTCTTTCTGTTTTCATTTATTTTTGTTTTAACACTAAATCTTCGTATAGTATTTTCAAAGACATTATCAAAGTTGTAAACATTATCGTTAAGGTCTTTCTGTTCATTATATTGAAACATTGCGCTTATTTCATTAAAAAATCTGGATCTATTGTATTTAAAAATATTTATTTCCCTAAAATGTCTTCCGTGCTCTATATTTTCGCATCCGATACAAATGTCTATAGATTCATGATCTGATATTTTGTTATTTATATTATTTTCCGCTGTGATCCATTTATTATTTGTTATTACGTTTTTGATCTTCGTGTTATTCTAGTATATTCATTCATTACATGTTTAAGGCTAATGGCCTTATTAAGTATACTCTCTAATTTACTTGTATAAAAATCCTGATTCCAGTCAATATTAAAGTCTCCGGCTATTAAAACATCAAAATTCGTATCACATATTTCTTCCATAAATTCTTGAAAAATATAACAGAATTATGTTTTCGAAGCACTTGGTGATCTATATATTATTACCATTATATGGGAAGTTTTTCCATATTTTGCTATATATGCACTAATCCAGTATTCTGAGTCTTTAACATTGTCTTTAACTTTATTGACCTTCCAATGTTTTTTAAAATATATTACTACTCCACCGGATCTTGATGAATTTGACAATGTGCTATAATGGTTATATTGTTCCATTCGTATTTCAGTTTCATCTATTTCGCTAGTTTGATGTGTTTCTGTTAGTATTATGAACTCGGGTTTTGCAGTTTCTGCTATTATTTCCAGTTGGTTAAAGTTATTAATTAATCCTTGAATGTTGGTATATATTCCACGTATTTTAGTTGACTGTAATCCCATCCTTCTCTTCTTTAAATTTAACTTATTTCGATACACTGGACATTCGCGGTTGTTGGTGACGTGATTTTCATCAAGTCCTAAATGTAATCTGGTGTTTTCCTTCATGCAGTTGACACACTTTATTACCATTTCCTTATTACATTCTCTACTCTTATGGTTTCCATGACATTTGTAGCACACATCTTCATTCCTGCATTCCACCGATTTATGGTTATATCCCTGACATTTATAGCATTGTATTATATTCGTACCATCGTATACCCTGCATCTATCCCACCCAACATTAAGTCTTTGAGCTGCTATTACTTTCGGATACGATTCATTGTCTATATAATATTGTTTTATTATTTCTTTTTGTTTCAAATATTTTAACTACTTTTAATTCACTATTTTTTAATGTTTCATTCTGTTTTTTTCAGTTTTTCAATTATTTCTTTATCAGGCCATTTAAAGTTTCAGTCAGTTATTATAATTTGCATATTAATTTCTTTTGGTACTTTTACTTCATAATCTGCACTTATTTCGCTTTGTATGGCTTCTTTAATTTTTTCACGTTCTTTGATATTTTCACTCTGGATCACTAATGTACCATTTTTTCTGTTTTCCACATTTGTAATTTTAAAGTTGATTGGATCAACTTTTCTGTTTAGTTCAACTTTGTTTTTTTCCACACTTTGTTTTTCCTTTGGTTTAATAATTAAGGGGACATTTTTCGATAGATCTGCATCATCATATTATTAGCCAAAGTTTGTGCATATGACATTTTTATTGTTTTCATATTTGTTTCCTTTATAACCTTTTTTATTTCGTTGCATATTTTTACATTATTCTTTTCGATCGTATCTTTCATCTTTTTCACATAGTTTTTGTATATTATCTATTTTTTTAAATCTATCGTCATACCGTCTTTCTATATTTATCTATATTTCATATTCATTTTTTTTTGTGCACTTTCAAAATCATTTTTATATTCTAATAATGTTTGTCTGTTTTTCTTGACACTCTCCTGAATTTCCTTTATAACAAAGTCTACATTTTGAACATATTGCATGCAATCATCGCATACATATCTTACAAAGCCTCCCTCAGCAAATATTTTTTCGGAATAGTGATCTATGCCGGCACATTTCTTCGTATAATGGTACACTTTTTTACATATTCCATCACATCTAATACCACTTTCACCTCTTATTCCTAGTTTGCATTTGCTACACACAGCCATTGCATTTGCACGCAATTTTGCAAACAAAGAAAAGAAAAAATTGAAAAATGTATTGTATTTTGATTAGCGAATACACTTTATTTATTACTTCGTAATATTTCGCACTTTTTTAAACCACTTTATTAAATTTAAGTATTTTTTTTACGAGCGATCACCAAAATATGTTTATCTTGCGTTAAGTGTTAGATATAAATTATTAAAATTTGACTATACAATTTGCAATAATAAAAACAGGAAAAAGGTAATAAATTTTTAAATTTATTACCTTTTTCCTGTATTTATTCCGACAAAACTAATATAATTGATTCTTCTCCATTCATATTCGCCAGGCTCGTTCTCTCTTTTGCTGGATAATAAATCTGCCGCGACTTTGGTGCAGGAACTGCCGTCCGTCCGTCACGTGTCCTACATCCGGATTCTCGGTAAGTATTTCCCTAAATTCTTACAGGCTAAAGCTAAATACATATATAAACGTTTCAAATTCCAGTCTGTGGGTCGTTCGTCGTTAAGTGTTGTGGTCGAATGGCTGTTACCTGTTACTCCAGGAGTGGCGTCTCTTGTGGTGGAAAATTTGAGTCCCTCGGTGGAAGCGACAGTGATGGCAGTTTTTATATTTTTAATAATTTAAGTTTCATTTATTTAGTTTTAAACTTGTTCTTGTTTTGTTTTTTTTTTGTTTCACTACGTAACTGTTTAGTGTCCTTTGGTAACGTTCTTTTAATTTTTAATTTTTAATTATTAATTTCAATTTTCGTTACACACAAAATTATTCTGTTTTAATGTTCCACTTTTGTGTTTTATTTGTTTTACCACAAAAAAATCGTTACACAAACATCAACAAATATAAATTTTTGGACACCTTTTTTTGTGTTTTCTTTTTTTTTCTGTTTCTTTTTTTTTCTGCGGCCACCACTTCACTCCGTCAGTATTCAAACCAAAAAGAGCGGCATCTTGCATCCTTCCTTCCTCCTAGACGCCACAACATGTCTCCCATCCACCGTTTTCCCGATTTCCGGACATGCAGCTGCATGTTTCTCTAGTCATCCCCTTCTTTCCCTGTCCATAATCACCTGACCATACATTTTACATTGTACTGCCTTATCATTTATTGCACTGCCCTATCATTCCCTGCACCGCTCTATCATCCACACAGGGTGCACATGACAGTCTATAAGGAAGTTTTCAAAATAATTGGATAAAAGTAAAAAATATTTTAGTTGATGGGATAACGATTGCAGAAGATCAGAGAAAACACAGGATTTAAAATATAATTTTACAAATCTTTTTCAGAATCCACCAGCCAATGGGTATATTACAGATGTAATAGCCTGTGAACTCTTCCAAACTAGCAAATTAATTCAATTCAATTATTAATATTAACAATTTTATTTTACTATTTTAAAACATAAAGTAATCTCGATTTCCTCAGAAAAACTAAAAGAACATTTTTTTATTTTAATTTATATTGCATTGCCAACTTGACTAACTTTTTATTCTCGCCGGCTACCATCTTAGTCGGGTCTCCACCCTCTTATATTTTTAAGCTTCAACGTCACTTTAGGCCTGGGTCCGTTCGGTTCTATATTCTGTGTTTGACTAAAGATGGTAGCGATTAATCAGCTGGAATTTTCTTAACATGAGTAATGATTCTACGATACAGTCTGCCTACTCCTGATATCACGACATCATTTCCCTTCCGATCTGTTAATGCATATTCTTATCATCAACTTTGATATCACAATCGATCGTATTTCTGTCAGAATCGGCACTTTGTTTCCCTTTTTCTTTATTAGTAATGTCAGTGTCTCTGGCTTCAGAGTCGATAATGGATGGAATCTTGTCTCTAATGACTCGATTAAAAATAAGTTCCGATGGAGTTTTCTCAGTTGTACTATGAGAGGTGACATTATACATGAGTGTAAACCTGCGAAATTTTTTTTATATTCTAAACCCTGCGAGTGAGCAATTTGAAAACGTTTTACCAGAGAGCGGTTCAAGTTTTCGACCTCTCCATTGGCTTGGGACCAATAAGGCGGGGATGTTATCAATTTAATATTATTGGTGTTGTAAAGTGCCTTGAATTCTTTGCTAACGCTGTTGATGTTATTTTTTTTTTTTTTTTGATAAATTTTAAGTTCATGGTTTCGCGAATAGTAATCAGTTACACATACAAAATCGTGATTTGGTAAAGCGCCTAATAAGTCCATTGCTACACAAACCCAGAGACTATATGGTATTGTTAGTCTATACATGAGCGCAGGAGGTATCGGTCGAGATACCAACATACATACATTCATAACAGCTCTTAACATATTTTTCTATATCTCGATCGACTAACAGTCACCAAATCTTTGCTCGAATTCCGCGCTTCATTAAGGTTGAATGGCCTTCGTGCGCCAGATTTAGTACTTGTTTTCTCAGTCCTCCTAGAATCACGAGTTTCGTACCCCTTAGCAACAAATTTCCCAAAATACTGAGTTCAAATCGAATTGGATAATATCTGTTATTAGTTGCTGTACTCCAGTTGTCGGTATTCTACTGCCATCAATAGTTCCTCATCTTTGCTATTATGGTGTACAATTTCCAGAACCGTATGGCTCGCGGAACTGAATTTTCTATGGTAGAACAAATGCTTAATTCACATGGCTCGTCAAAAGTAACAGCTATATTCACATTGCAGAGTCTTGATAGCGAGTCTGCAATATTTTGCTTTCCCGATTTGTAAATAATTTTCTAGTTAAACGACTTCAGTCGTAACACCCAACATTTGATACGAGCCGGCGGCTTCGATGTTGGCTTAAAAATAGCTTCGAGAGGCTTGTGGTCTTTTTTTAGCTCAAACTGAATCCCTGCTAAGTAGTAGGACAGCCCACAGCCAGACTCTCTTTTTCCTTTTTGTAAGTAGCGACGCTCAACTGCAAAAAATGCTTAACTGGCAAAAGATACAACATACGGAGTATCTTCAGTAAATTGGATGAGGGCCGCTCCTAAAGCTACAGTGCTTGCGTCAGCAATCAATCGTGTTCGTCGGTTTGGTAAAAAATAGGTTAGTGTTGGAAGCTCCGTCAACTTTTCCTTGAGTTTTACAAACGCATCATTCTGTCTTGTGGACAATACAAATTTTTCATTGGCTTTTGTGATCGCTGTTAAAGGTTCACTAGATTACTTAGATCTGGTATAAATTTACCTAAATAGGTTACCACGCCAAGAAAACATCGAGTTTCCTCACGGGTGTTTGGAGGTCAAAAATTTAAATCACTATCGATTTTGTTCGGGTCGGCGCTTATGCCATGTGGTGATAGAATGTGACCCAAAAATTTTAAATTTTGTACCTTCCATAAACATTTGTCCTTATTTATGGTTACATTGTAGTCTTTAAATGCAGTAAGAACATCTTCCAAGTGTTTATCGTGTTCCTTTTCAGTTGCGCCGAAAACTATTATGTCATCCAAATAGTTTAGTGCAGTTTTACATCGAGCCAAAGTATTTTCCATAGTTTTTGAAATACTTCTGAAGCTGAATTCATACCAAATAATAGTGTTTTATATCTAAAAAAGCCTTTTAATGTTACAAATGTTGTTATATAACGGCTTTTTTCTTCAAGCTCCAATTGATGATAGGCATTTTTTAGATCTAGCCTTGAAAAGAATTTAGCTCCTTGCAATCTCGCCATAAAACTTTCGAAAGTTGGCAGGGAATAATTTTCCCTTAAAATTGCCGTATTTGCACGTCTCATGTCAATACATATCCGAATGTCTCCGTTTCCTTTAAAGACAACGAGCACTGGAGATATCCAAGCGCTTGGCCCAGCAACCGGTTCAATTTTATCCAGAGCTAATGCCTCATTTAGTTTCGCTTCAACCTTATCCTCAATAGCAACTGGTACTCTACGCAACGGTTGTTGAATAGGCTTTATGAAGGTCTCGACAGATAAGCTTGCTTAAATTCCAGAAATTTTATTGAAAGGTTTCAATTTCTCCACATGATATATGCCTATACCCAACTTCAATACACCCAGTTTTATGGCAGTATCTTTACTCAGTAATGATTGCTCGCTCCGCTCAATAACATAAAATGTTAAAATCAAATTATATTTACTCTCAATCCAAATAACTGCTTCAAAAACTAATTTTATCGTAAGTGCCACGCTACCAGCGTATGCTTTGAATTGGTGATCAGATTCAAATCGAGTATTCCACATGACTGCTTTCCCGGTATTCAACAAATTTCAATCATCTTCACAAAGGAGGTTGTAGTTTGATCCTGAATCTATCAAAATACTTATGTTTCTACCGCCTACAAAACATGTTATTATCTCGATCGCAGATTCCCTGTTATCAAATATTTTAAAACAGCAGTCATCATGGAACAACCGGATTCCTGCTATCGAATGTAGAAAATTTCCGTTTGTTTGAGCCAGTACGACATTTCCGGGCAAAGTGTCCCAACAAGCCACATTTGTTGCATTTCACTTTCCTGGCTTGACAAACTACGCTCTTTCCGTCGTGACTATTTGTCCGCATCTAAAACATTCGCATTTATTTGCAATTTTATTGATTTCATCAGTTGTACTTGAAGCCTCCATTGATTTTGATTGAGCATTAATTTGCTCATGGACTTGACAAATTTCAATAATTTCTTTCAAAGAGTGCTCTTTTTCCAATAACCTCTTTGGCAAATCCTCAGATGCCCAGGAGTCAATAAGTTTGTCTTTAATGCTGATTTCCAGAATATTATTCTTCGTTTCATCAAATACACACCTCAAAGCCTGTTGCCGCGTTCTCAATAAGAATTTATTAAATGTTTCAGCATGTTCTGCCTTAAGTGATCGAAACAAATACCTCTCAAATGTTTAGTTTCTTTCTGGGGAAGAATAGTCAGTCAATTTGTCAACCAATGTTTTATAAGCATCTTCTTTTTCCCCACAAGCAAGTGCACCTGGAATATGCTATGCCATTTCCTGCAACTGAGTTCCTCCATAATGTAAAAGCTTATTCTTCTTCTTGACAGAATCTGATATTTCTTCCGCGTAAATGTAAAAAGTAAATGCTCGTAGCCACTTTTCCCACTAATTATTAGCGAATTAGCGATTTGTTAATCGCTTCACAAAGAAATGGCCTAATTCCATTTATCTCATTCATGTTTGGAATCAACGCTACTGTTTCGACTGATCGTCTTGTATTTTTACTTACTTCATTTGCCCAAATGGCCCAGATCTTATTCCGAATGGATTTTCCAAATTGGAAACCAAATGTTGTACACCTCACTCGTGCTTGTTCGTATTGCCTAACTGGCAATCTGAAATCAATAATGAAGTCATTTACATAAATCTATTTGTCTTCTTCTTTTCAAAAATTTTCTTTAATGCGTGCAAACACTAGCTCTCATTTCTTCCATATTTACCTCGTCGCCAATGTAATAGCCTATGAATTCAATTTTTTATATTAACAATTTAATTTTACTATTTAAAACATAAAATAATCTCCATTGCCTCAGAAAAACTAAAAGAACATTTTTTTATTTTAATTTATATTGCATTGCCAACTTGATCAACTTGTTATTCTCGCCGGCTGCCACCTTAGCCGGGTCGCCACAACAGGTATTAAAGAAAGTATCGACAATACAGCTATTCAAGCATCTTATGCAATATTTAATGACAATAACACTACACTAGATAATTTTGGAAGTTTAAAATTTACAAATTTTAGTATTCTTTTAGAAATTTCTTCATCTTTAAACAAGTAAATAATATTGTGGATTGGATAACATTTAAGATGTCTCATACCATAACCTTTAAGATGATATTTGTTATTTTCTGTAAAGGAAAATTAAATCTAACCCTTATATATAGACCTGATAGCTAAAGCCTCTTTTTTGATTATAAAGCATCATTTCTGATGTGTTTGGAGTGGATCCCCATAGTTAACTCCGCTTTTTAATCTAATGATATTATTAATCAAATTATGACGAGGAAATATGAATATTAGGAAAGATTAATATTAAACAATTTTGATATTTCTGGTTTAATGAAAGGAAATACAAATTTCAACAAGCAATGCTGCTTTATACGAAGAAACATTGTGTGGTACAGTCTTATAGTTGCTCCAATGTTCGCTGGTGCGTATCTAGTATAATTTGGTTATACTGATTAAAATTTTATCCTAAATATATTTATTTGAATTATTTTCTCTGACGTAAGCAAGTTTTATTGTTTTTTATTATACTTTGTACAGTTAAGATGAAAGATAAACATTAAAATAGTATACAAACTAAATTATGCTACCGATTAAATTGTAGCAATAAAAAAATGATATAAAAAAAAGCCACAAAATATGACGTCTTTTTAACCAAATAACGCTGTAGTTTTAGGAGAGATAAAAGTCATCAATAGATAAAAAATTACACGCTTTAAAAGACCATTTTACAAATCTTTTTCAGAATTCACCAGCCAATGGGGATATTACAGGTGTTAAAGAAAGTGTCGACAATACAGCTATTCAAGCATCTTATATAATATTAAATGACAACAACACTTCACTAGATAATTTTGGAATTTGAGTATTTTTTTAGAAATTTCTTCATCTTTAAATGAGTAAAAAATCTTGTAGATTGAATAACTTTTCGAATTTTCTCGTTTAGAGTTTTGATTATATGAAAATATTCTTTAACAACTGTTTAAATAACTGATGTTTTCCTTCGCCTTGGAAAGTGGCTATTCACAAAGTAAAAGGTGATTATTTGGGGAAAATGTTTGAAAAAGTAACTCAGGAAAAATGAAACTTGCTCTAGATAGCGTTTATATATCAGATCGGCAATTTGGTTTTAAGAAGGGCAATTCAACTGTTCATACTCTTTTAAAACTCCATACAGATGTTGTTTAGTATTTACGAGAGCATTAGTGTACTGTTGCCATAACTCTTAAAATCGAGGTGGCTTTTCACAAGGCATATCATTATGGCATTTTGTTTAAGATGATCAACATAGGGCTTGAACCGTCAGTTTCAAAACTTTTTCAGAGCTTTTTCGATGGCAGAAGATTTTGTGTTCAGAGTATTAATAAATTGTCTAGTTACGATAACATTGCTTGCGGTATTCTGCAGGGCTCAGTGTTGGCATCTCATTTATGCAATATTTTTATAAACGACTTTGCTCACGATTTTAATGGCTCACACGGCATACTTTACGCCGACGATTTACTGTCTCCTAAAGTGGGACTTCAGAGCGTTTCCTTGCACCTTAAAAACATTTACGAATTTTATTCACATTGGGGAATAAACATGTATACTGCTAAGAGCTTTGCGTAATGCTTCCGGAAAATGTAAGTACACTGTAGTACCAGAGAGTAAAAATCTTGTGTTAACATTAAACGAAAATGAAATACTTTTTAAGGAGAGCATCATATACCTTGGAGTCTACTTTAAAGTCCAAGGTAAAATAATCAAATTTGATAACCATGTTTTGTATAATATGCTTCCAGAAAATGTAAATCCACCGTAGTGCCGGAGGCATTTTTATATGTTTTGATGGGATCTCACCGTCATTACATATGTCACCGGGGGTAAAAGGAAGCCCAGTCCCATAATAGGCTAGCAGGAGCCAACTGGACAACTCCACTTTATTTCCACGGAAATCAGTAGTTTCCAGAGTTCAGCTTTTTGGCCTTTTAACTGTTCTCTAATTGAGGTTGGCTCTTCGGAAGCATTGTGGTGTTTGTGGTTTCGCGGCCCCCGTTTGAGTTGTGTGGGTCGAATCACTTACAATTAACACAATGAATGGTCCTCGGAGTTGCGACCAAATTGACTGGAGGATAGATATATCCGAAGGCTTTTTGAGGCGTGGGTGACTACGGTTCAGCACTATCAGGATTGTCATGAAGAAGATGGAGATTTTAGATCTTCCTTTTTTGCGGAAATGCATAGATAAAAATTATAAATTATTTAAATAGGAGATTTTAAAATGAGTATGTTTAAGAAAGGACCAAACTGCCGGCAATATCCCATTAAGATTTTGAACTCATGAGAAATTATGTTGAAAAACTGCTTTTCTTCAAAGGGAAAAACATTCAAGATATTTTATTTGGTGAGAAAGGTTTCAGTTGGTCACACACGCAATACATTATTTGTATTGAGATTTTACAAGAAAACGATATCAAAACTTTTACCTATACGATACCTCTAACCTCACAGGTAAAACTGGTTTTTATTTTTAATTTTGTGTTTTGTTTGCGCTTTTGATATTTTTTTAGTTTAAGTTTACTTTTAAGATCTAGTTTTTATTTTAATAGTTTTAACTTAATATATATAGACGAGGCGTTGCCAACATCGACAAGTGCCGGGAGAAAAATCTGTAATAAAAAAAGCGAATGTCAAAATGTAAATATTATATGTAAGCACTTTAAAACTTAATTAGCAAGAAGCATTTTCGATACAAATTTAAGTTATTAAAATAATACTTTATAGTTTTATGTTTCCATTAAATAAATATTGCTCATACTGTATTTTAAAAAAAGAAGAAAAAAATTTATTATATAAATAAACGTTAACGTTTACGTTAAGGAAGTTAGTTAGTTAAGCAAATTTCATTATTTGTATTTTATTATACTGTTTATATTTTACAGCGAAGGTATGCAAACAAAATTATAACACGTGTAATAGAGAGCTGTAAAGACCGTTCTCTGAACCAGATACAACTAGTAAACGCTGCCGGATCCAAAAATAGTGTGTGTGAACTAGATAAAACTAGTCTATAATATAAGACAATCACAGCGCCGCAGCTCTCAATTTTAGAACATAAAATAGTTTGTTTTTATTTGTATTATAACTTTAATTAAATATACCTTTAACGGTTAAAATAATACATAAACTAATTTATACTCTTAAAAGAAGAAATAACAAAAAAGCCACAAAATGCTGTAACGTGTTAAATCTATAAGATATAGAAGCTATCAATCACTATACAAGCTCAGTTGTATGTAAAACAACCATGCTGCTAACCATTATTATCACAATCAAATGAAGGCCTGAGCATTGCAATAGAATAAGACGTATTATATGTATAAGCACACAAAAATATTGAATTGTGAAAAAGATAAAATTATTAAGAAAACATAAAATCGAGAAAACAGAAATTGGGTTCTTTCTGATTGGTTTTCTGGAATAGATTGGTTTTCTAGAACGATAGAATTTTTTGGCGCACACAAAAAAGAACGCTGCAGAATAAAAACAAACAACAAATAACTTGCAAAGTAGTCACGGGCACGCTAGTAATATATAAAAATATTAAACTCTTAAACTTAAACTTAAACTCTGCAATGTTAGATAACGTTATACCATTTTCAACATCTTAGTACACAGACATCGGACATTGTATTCTATTGTATTTTTTATCCGAAATTGAAATAAAATGAAAAAAATTCTTTATCAATGAAAAAAAGATTGATGCTGCTCGTGCATATTCTCTCTTCCACCATCTCAGTGTTTCTTTCTTATTATGCGAGTACCATTTTCTTGTCACTCAGAAACTGGTGTTCTGTATAAAAGCTATTATTCATAGAAGTAATAAGCATATTTGTGCCATTTTAAAACAAACTGATTGTGAGCAAATAAAACGTCTTATAAGCTCTGCTTGGAGACCAATGCTTTTACATGAAAGTCCACATATTCTTATGTAATCTGACCTAATTTAATTGACGAGCTGTTTTTGTGAAATGCTTATGTAAGCATGCTTATGAAAAATGTTGAAAGCTATTTAAAGTTAATGCAGTTAATAGGCGAGTTGCGAATAGAAAATCCACAAATAAAGCAGCGATTTATTGGTAGAACCTGCAAAGAAGGCTGATTAGTAGTGGTTTTTCTATATTCAAGAGACCAAGAATTTAATAATTGCTAATCATCGACTCTGTGTAAAATGGGCGACGCGCAATGAAGTATACCTCCAATGACTTTTATTGATGACATATTGTATAAAAAAGAAGAAGAGACGCAACTAACAAAGAAGAAGAAGAAGAATACGTACAAATTGCCTTTAAAATAAAAGGACTTTAAATGAAAGGCTATCGACAGAATCAAAATAAAACCGAGCGGAAAGAACATCGAAATTATGTGAGGATAGACGTAAAAACTTCTTTCAGTCTAAAAACACAAGAAAAAGGGTAAACATTGACACAGAAGAAAGAAGCAAGGAAGTATCAAAAAATGGTGATATTTCTAATAACATAAAGAAAACATTAATTTCTATAAGAAATATTGCTATTGTCACCTCGTCAGTAGCCAGCGTAGTAGAAAATTTAATTATAAAGTAGGAAATATGATGCACAAAACAGTAAACCATCCTGACTAAATGTTTCGAATGTCTAGATATTTGATCTTAATGAGTATGTTATTATATACGTTTGGTTATGTAAAGTTAAAAATTTTTTTAGTAGTTAATTATAAAGCACTAGTAATAAAAAATAAAAGTTTTTTAAAAATTTCTTTTTAAAAAATCACCTAGTGTTTTATAATTAAGTACTAAAAAATATTAAAAAGGTCAAAAAACTATAACTATTATGTTAAAATTTTTTTTTTTTATTATATTTTTAGTCTATGTAAGTAAGTTTTATTACTATTTATTATATTGTTTTCAGCTAACAGCAAAGATAAATGTCAAAATGGAAGGCAATTTAAATTATACTCCCCTAAAAAAGAGAGAGTCGTGAAAAATTAAAAATCCACAAAATTTAACATTTTCTGAACTAGATAAAACCAGTGAACGCTGTAGAATATATAAGATAAAAAAGTTTTCATATCACCATTCAAGCTCAATTAACACTTTTTCGTTGTCGAGAAAGTAACTGCCTTGCGAGCAAGAAGTCAAAAACTTTAGTTGGAAATTTAATTTGTTTTATTTCATAAAATTACAATTGAATTCTGTAACATCAAAAGTGTTAAAATTTATTTTTACCTTAAGCAAAGTGAAATTTTTCAATAGTGGAAATTTTAAGCCATTAAAATAGACCAGAAGCGAAAGCTTTAGTTGAATTCCTGCTACGTTTGCGTGCCACCAACTGCGTCAAGTAAAGGTTTCTTTTGACAGGTGAGTACAATTTTTCTAAAATAATAATATTTGTTGCCGTTTGATTTGCTTTCAATGCTTTTGCAAGCAAAAAATACTTTTTACATTTAGAACATTCTAGTTTTAAAACAAATTCAATTCGCCCTCAATTTTGTTGTTTTTTTTTTGCTTTAGAACTCCGTCATTTAACTTTTTATTTGAAAAAGGTTAAATAACGGGTATCAGATAGACCAAAGTGTTTATTGAGATTGCTTCTAATAACAAGGGGGATGGATATAAGCTGAGACATTTTAGGGTATGTTCACAGATAAAGTATAAAGGCTTAGCTTTTGAACCGTTACACATTGTGCTCAAAAATTACAAATTAAAGGTATTTATATAACAAAAATAACATGCCAATTTTTAATTAACCTCTGCCAGAGTTTAACGTTTTTAAATGTCCATAATATTATTAAAGTGGATGTAAAGCAAATTCTGTATATTTAACAACTGGCATGAGGAATTTTTTCTTAACTAAGAAGCTTCACTGCTAAATGCTTTTTTTTTACTTGGAACATTTTTATATTGTGTTAGCTCTTTCGCATTTTATAAATTTTAATTTATTTAATTATTTGTTTTTTATTATCCGTTTTAACAGAACTCATTTCTTGGATTGTACCAAATTGCAATTGTTTTCAATATAACTCGCAATTTGTCATAACATGTCTAACTACCAAATTTATATGTTTTTGAGGTTAACCATGCTACTAACCATAATTGTAGCAGTTAAATCTAGATCTATTATTTCGACAACGGAAGCTCAGGTAAGTGAAGAAAGAATATTAAAAATGTCCGTAATTTGACTTCTCATAATATTAAAGAAATAAACATTTATAAAAGTGAATTCTAGTACAAAAACTAAAATTCAAAATGAATGTATAAAAAAAACATGGAATATAAAATTGAAAAGTTAAGGGTGACTCCATAGATGATTAAATTTAGTATAGATGGGCTTATCCTTTGGGAAATTAGATTTAAAAGAAATATGTTTTACATATTTAATGACCATCCCGTGTGTATGTTTTGAATTCGGATTCTTCTTGTAATTAACTTCTTGAACAGTTTTTTATTAAAAATATTAGTGAAATATATAATTACAATCTTAAAGTTTATATTATTTTGAGATATTTGAAACTCACCCTTACTGAATGTTGCGTATTAAAATTGTTCATTTTGTAATAATGTCGTTTCATAAAATTTCTATTTAAACCCACTTGCAGACGGAATTTGGTTCGGTTAATGATATCTTGGATGGCAGGAATGGTTTGAATTCAACCGGTGAATTGGATAAAAAGATCAATAATTTATTGTTGCCCGCAAGTTGCGGAGTACGCGATAAGAATCTTAGTATTAATAATCGCGCCAAGCGGTACGCTGTGGCCGGTCGTGTTTGGAATAAAAAAAACTTAACTTACAATATTTTAAGTTATCCACCGAATAAAAACGAAACTTGGATTGATAATGTAATCCGTAGAGCCTTTGCTGTATGGAGTCAACACACCAGCTTAATTTTTATACATAAAAAAACTGGCGAAGTGGATATTAAAATTGAGTATGTTTAAAACAGAGAATAAAATAGAAAATAAAATATTTACAATACAATTTTTATTCGTTTAAGATTTCTTGCAGATGAACATTTTCGTGGATATTCTAAAAACCATTTAGCAAATGCAATTGTGGCCAGGGAGAATGCTGATATTCATTTCAATGTTAAATATAAATGGACCATTGACTCCATCGATGGTATTAACTTATTTGAAACAGCTGTCCATGAAATTGGTCACAATTTGGGATTGGAGCACTCAGATGAGAAAGAGTCTGTAATGACTCCTGACTATACCGCTTATAATCCAAATTTTAAATTAAACGATGATGATATTCGGGCAATAGAACTTTTGTATGGCAATAAATCTTCGCCCAATAAAAATGGTCCTTTTAGCGACCTCGCAGTGAGCCATAGTAAAGAAAGGGTCATTGATTTGCTGCCAAGAGTGGCACAAAATAACGATTTGTGTAAAGATCCAAAAATTGATACAATATTAAATACAGATAGTTACCAAGCATATGTTTTTAAGGGTGAAAAATATTATAAACTGAACGTGTTTTCAGTAGCTGATGGTTATCCCAAACTTATATCTAATGGCTGGCCAGGTTTACCTGGTAAATACTTAAATTATATTATATTTACAGACTCCGCAGTTTACATTTAATATAAAATTTGTTTTAAGGTGGTATCGATGCTGCTTTTACAGATAAAAATGGACAAACGTGTTTTTTTAAGGGCAGCAAATTTTGGCGATATAATGGCAGCCAAATTGTTGATGGCTATCCAAAGGATATAAGTGAAGAATTTAATGGCATTCCCGATAATTTGGATACTGCTATGCGCTGGGATGGCAAAATTTATTTCTTCAAGGGAAGTACAATTTGGATTTTTGATCCGACAGGAACACCATCAGTTACCTCCAGCCCCTTCAGAAGCTATTTACAGATGAAGGACTTACCAGAGAACTTTGATGCAGTCTACGTAGATGTGTACGGCACAATAAACTTCTTTAAAAATGATAAAAGCTATCCGATTAGAACTGCTAATCAGTCTTCAGTAAGTATACACAGTTAATCGAAATCATTAACACTGAAAAAATTATAAATTTTTATTTAATAGGTTATTTACAGCTTCAAAATTTATACTGAGCCATTAATTCTATATTTCGGATGCATTAACGTTGTGGAGTTCCTAGATAAAAATTAAAAAAGATTGTTTTCGGATAGGAATGCTCCCATTACTTTGAGTTTGTAATATAATTCCATATCTAGCACATGTACACACGCAATTTCATAAAAATTCATTGAGCAGCTTCGGAATTACAAAGACCTTGATACATTTTGATATAAATAGTTTAAAAAAATATTTACACAAAGTAGTAAATTAAATTGCTATTACTGGTATCTAAATATTAATTTTCTCTGTACAACCTATCACAATTTGTAAGAAATTTAAGCCAAAATCTTAAAACAATAATTTATTTCAAAAAATTAGATGCAAAATAAGCAAATATTATGAAAAAAAAACAAATAATAAAAATTTATTTTTGCCTGTTTTTTCCATTTAGTTTATGACGGCTTTAATACTAGTTGTTCATAAATACCCTATACAACCTTAACAACAGCAAAACTATATTGTGGCAGTATTTCAGAGCCCTTTCAAAAAATAATACAAAATGTTAAAAATTAAATTACAAATTTTAATAAAAACATACCGACACACAACCATGGTAAAATATTTCGATGTCAAATAATATACAGAAGATTTGGTTACTGGACTTACTTATGTCAAAAAAAAAAACAAATAAATAAAAACAAAAAATTAAAAAAAAACATTTGGAGTCTTTTAATTTTTGGGAAAAATTTAAATTTTGTTTTTGTATTCCTTTTTCACTAATAAAGTTACAATGGACAGTTAAAAGAATTTTTTGAATGTCAAACAAAAAACATATAATGAAATAAAGAATATCTTAGCAAAAGCAGCAAGTATAATAGCACATATGCATAGCGGTGCCTCAAGGATGTGGGCTAGGTCCACTTTTTTTCTATATATATATAAATGATATGAAGGAACTAAACCTAATGGAAAAAGTCTTTATGCTTGGAGATGGTATGCTTGATCTATCCATATAATTGGGATTCATAGGATCAAGCCAATAGGGAGTGTTTGAATTTAATGAAGGATATACAAGTATATGGGCCGTAACTTGTTGAATTTGGTAACATTTAATGATGAACTTAACATTATATTGAATTAATTAAAAACTCGATAGAGCCTTTTTACAGAAATTGCATTTGCCTTCGGGTTTGAATATATATCTTGATAACTTTTCAATTGCTAAAGATGACACGCTATTAGGCGTCACCATTGCTATTAGAAAGTCAGTGGATCATTCGCTTATTAGTATACCTCGTCTAACTTTTCCAAACTTATTTGTTGGAATTAAAATTTCGGTAAGTGGAGTCGTTCGAAGGATTCATTGTGGTTCGATCTGTTTCCCGAGTAACTTCAATCGTCTAGGCCTATCATCTATCATAAACTTTTCTGATGATTATAATGGACTTATATTGGACGGAGATCTGAACGCGAAAAATATTTTGTGGGGTGATTCAGCCAACAATTTTAATGGTGAAATAATTTTTTCAGAAGGAAATTTTTTCTGTCACCAGATTGTGTGATACTTTTCCTTGATGTCCTGGAGGTACGTCTCACTTGGATTATTGCATATTGAGCAACGATATTTTGAACAGCTATGAGCCCAATTTCAAAATGGAAACATTACCCTCCTTTTCTAATCATAATCCTTTAGCTCAACTATATCGTTGTCTAACTTTATGTTCATACTAAGAATGCCAAACAGCTATAAGAACACAAATTGGAGTTTATTAAATGCTAATTTAGCCGGTACAATATTTAGTCATTTTCCTTTATGTAGCAGAAACTTATTAATTGCTAAAATAGATAAATTTATAGACGAATTCACTAAATCTTTTGCCGTTGTAAAGAACACATTCTGAAACAGTTGAAAGCGAGAAAAAAGAATTATTGCTTCGGATAAATTAAAGAACCTGCTAAAACTTAAATATACTTGGCAGAAGGAGCTAAAATTATTGCTTGCAAGGACTTTAAATAGGCAGAATCCTCAATATTTGTAAATTTCTAAACTAATTGCTTTGCTTAGAATTATGATAAAGGAATAGATTAAACAAGAGCAGGCACTATTTATTAATAACGAACTGAAAGGTATTACAGCAGGACCATTTGTCTATAAGGAAGTTTTCAAAATAATTGGAAATGGAAAACGCAAGGGTGTAAAAAATATTTTAGTTGATGGGATAACGATTTCAGAGGATGAGAGAAAACTACAGGCTTTAAAATATAACTTTACAAATCCTTTTCAGGATGCACCAGCCAATGGGGATATTACAGTTCTTAAAGAGAGTGTCGACAATACAGCTATTCAAGGATTTTATACAATATTTAATGACAACAACACTTCACTGGATAATTTTGGAAGTTTAAAATTTACAAATTTGAGTATTCTTTCAGAAATTTCTTAACCGTTAAACGAGTAAAAAATCTTGTGGATTGAATAACTTTTCAAATTTTGTCATAAAAAAATTTCTCGTTAAGAGTTTTGATTATATGAAAATATTCTTTAACTGATACTTTCCTTTGGCTTGGAATGTGGCTATTCACAAAGTTAAAGGTGATAATTTGGGGCAACTGTTTGAAAAAGTAATTCAGGAAAAATAAATCGATTTTAAGATAAAGAGACTTTCCAAATAAAAGGCCATTTATTGAAAGAATGGAAATAAAGTATAAAATAATCAAATATATAATAACGAAAAGAGGTACGATTACCCCGCTTTTTAATCTAAATTTATCATTAATTTAATTATGACGAGGAAATATGAATATTAGGAAAGATAAATATCAAACAATTTTGATATTTCAGGCTAAATGAAAAGAAATATTAATTTCAACAAGCAATTCTGCCTTATACGAAGAAACATTGTTTAATACAGTCTTATAGTTGCTCCAATGCGCGCTGGTGCGTATCTAGTATAATTTGGTTATACTGATTAAAATTTTACCATATTTATATTTATTTGAATTATTTTCTCTGACGTAAGCAAGTTTTATTGTTCTTTATTATACTTTGTACAGTTAAGATGAAAGATAAACATTAAAATAGTACACAAACTAAATTACGCTACCGATTAAATTGTAGCAATAAAAAATAAAAAAAAAATAATATAAAAAAAGCCACAAAATGTGACGTCTTTTTAATCAAATAACGCTGTAGATTTAGGAGAGACAAAAGACACGCTTTAAAAGACCATTTTACAAATCTTTTTTAGAATCCACCAGCCAATGGGGATATTACAGGTGTTAAAGAGAGTGTCGACAATACAGCTATTCAAGCATCTTATACAATATTTAATGACAACAAAAAATCTTATAGATTGAATAACTTTTCGAATTTTGTCATAAAAAAATTTCTCGTTAAGAGTTTTGATTATATGAAAATATTCTTTAACAACTGTTTAAATAACTGATGTTTTCCCTCGGCTTGGAAAGTGGCTATTCACAAAGTAAAAGGTGATTATTTGGGGAAAATGTTTGAAAAAGTAACTCAGGAAAAATGAAACTTGCACTAGATAGCGCTTATATACCAGAGCGGCAATTTGGTTTTAAGAAGGGCAAGTCAACTGTTCATGCTCTTCTGAAACTCCATACAGATGTTATTCAGAATTTACGAGAGCATAAGTGCACTGTTGCCATAACTCTTGACATCGAGACGGCTTTTCACAAGGCATATCATGATGACATTTTGTTTAAAATGATCAACACAGGGCTTGAACCATCAGTTATAAAACTTTTTCAGAGCTTTCTCGATGGCAGGAGGTTTTGTGTTCAAAATATTAATAAATTGTTTAGTTACGATAACATTTCTTGCGGTGTTCTGCAGGGCTCAGTATTGGCATTTCATTTATGCAATATTTTTATACACGACTTTCCTCATGATTTTAATGGCTCACATGGTATACTTTACGGAGATGAACATAAATACTGCTAGGAGCGTTGCGTTATGCTTTCGGAAAACGTAAATACACCAAGTGCCGGAGAGCAAAAATCTTGTGAAATTTAATGACTATGCTTTGTATAATATGCAAAAGACGAATAGGGTTAAGGAAGCCTTTGGTTAATTAGTAGTAAATTTTTGCCAAGTAAAAGAAAATTGCTTTTGTACAAGGTTAGCATTAGACCAATGCTTTTATATGCATTTCCAATATGGTCCAGTATCTGAAGGACTATCATAAAGAAGATGGAGATTTTTGAACTTCATATTTTACGGAAATGCATAGAAAAAAATTATAAATATTTAAATAGGAGATTTTCAAATGAGTATATTTACGAAAAGGCCAAGCTTCAGGCAATATCCCATTACGCTTTCGAACTGTTGCGAAATTTTGTTGAAAAACTGTCTTTCTTCGAAGGTAAAGAAAGTCATTCAAGATAATTTATTTAGTGAGAAAGGTTTCAGTTGGTCAAACACGCATAACATTATTTGTATTGGGATTTTACTAGAAAATTCTAACGGTATTGGTGGTCCAAACTTTTACCTATTAATTTTGTTGTTTGCTTGCTTTTTGGTATTTTTTAAGTTTAAGTTTACTTTTAAGATCTAGTTTTTATTTTAATTGTTTTAACTTAATATATGTAGACGAGGCGATACTAATATCGACAAGTGCAGGGAGCAAACTCTGTAATAAAAAAAAACGAATGTCAATATATAAATATTATATGTAAGTACTTTAAAACTTAATTAGCAAGAAGCATTTTCAAAACAAATTTAAGATATTAAAATAATATAGTTTTAAGTTTACATTAAATAAATATTGCTAATACTGTATTATAAAAAAAGATGAAAAAAAAAATTAATTATATAAATAAACGTTAACGTTTACGTTAAGGAAGTTAGTTAGTTAGTTAAGCAAATTTCATTATTTGTATTTTATTATACTGTTTATATTTTGCAGCGAAAGTATGCAAACAAAATTATAACACGTGTAATAGAGAGCTGTAAAGACCGTTCTCTGAACCAGATACAACTAGTAAACGCTGCCGAATCCAAAAATGTTGTGTCTAGTTCATACACAACATTGTCTTACAATATAAGACAATCACAGCGCCGCAACTCTCAATTTAAGAACATAAAATGGTTTGTTTTTATTTGTATTATAACTTTAATTAAATATACCTCTTACGGTTAAAATAATACATAAACTAAATTATACTCTTAAAAGAAGAAATAACAAAAAAGCCACAAAATGCTGTAACGTGTTAAATCTATAAGATATAGAAGCTATCAATCACTATACGAGCTCAATTAAAACTTCTTGGTTGTCTAGAAAGCGACTGCCTTGCGAGCAAGAAGACGAAAATTATATTTTTTTTCTAAAAATTACAATTGGATCCTGTGAAAGCAAATCGAAATTTTAGGACAGGAAAATAGACCAGTACAGTTGAATTGCTTTTACATTTGGGTGAAAGGTGAGTCAACTTAGAACCTTCTAGTTTTAAACAATTTCAAAAGGAGGATATTGTCGATTTTTGTTTGTTTTTTTATTTGTGCATCACAATTTGTTCCTTATAACAAGGTTAGAAATTTCAGGATGTGCCCGTAGAGATGTGAAATAAAAGAATATACCTTTTGAAAAATATTAAATTAAAGCGTTTTCAATTGTGGAAACAGTGTCACGCTATATATTTTGAAACCAGACAAGCAGAAACTTACAAGAAATAAAAGAACAACTTTCATATTTAAAGGATGCCCCATACAATATGTGATTTTGACGTTAATGGGCAAAGCGTTCGAACAGTTACATAGTGTGCTATAAAGTTAAAAAATAAAGGGTATTCCCATTAATCCGTGATTTTAATTTTATTATGAAGATAACATTGGATAACAATATAATCTATGACGCCAAAATAATTAAAAAAATAACTGAAAATAAAGTAATAAACAGTCACAAAATTTAACGTTTCAAACATGTTAATGGTTATAAGACTTATTTTTAATTCGATGAGTTTTATAAAAAATTTAACACTTGATATTGCATTTGGATGTTTTTTAAAGATCAAAATAAGTTTTCAAAGACAATTTAATTTACATTTTTGTGAAACAAAAATAACATGCCAATGAATCTCAACAACGTTATTAAACATTTTCTGACACATTCATGATCTGGTTTTATGCATGATGCACTTTTTTCTTAACTAAGAAGTTTCACTGCTAAAATGATAACCATTTACTTGGAACACTTTTGTACGTATCCTCTTAACTCTTTCGTAGAAGAGATATCAAATGATTGTAAAAGCATTAAAATAATTAAGTGTTAAATGACAAACAGTTAATTATAAATTTAAATTTCTTTTTGGAGTTTAGTGAAACATTTGATCAATTTTAATCTGTTAATTTATTTCTCTTTTATTATCCGTTGTAACAGATTTCGTAACTTGGATTGTACAAAATCGTAATTGTTTTCAATAAAACTCTCAAATTGTAATAAAATGTGTTACCATCAAATTTGTATGTTTCTGAGGTTAACCATGCTGCTAACCATTATTATCACAGTCAACTCAAGGCCTGATGTAACGAAAGTGCAAGCTAAGGTAAGTGGAAAAATGTTAAAGTATTTGCAAGTGATTTCCAGGAGAGACTATTAAAACTGTCAGTGACATAACAATTAATATTGTTACGTTTACAAACGTTTTAATTTTACTGAGTTCCATATTGTAAAATAAATAACACCAGATTTTAGAGTTTTCAAATTAATTACAAGTTTATTTACTTTAACTAGACATAAAGTAAGATTTGGCATTAGAGAACAATTTATTTAAGATGCAAATCTTTATTTCACGAAGTTTATGTTTTAACTAACCACTCCGATGATGTCTTTTATATTTGTCCGCTAGAGGTATAGAAAAATAAACAATTTTCTACTTTCTTTTTTGGTTTTATGCTGTTAAATTTTCTTCATGGAATTTATTTTGAGATAGTTGTTGTTGTCTTGCGTGTATAAGTTTTCTTAGAAAATTTTGCAGTTAGTGAACAGCATAGCCAGTTATTTGATTTACTTTATTACTTAATTATTTTCTTTTAAAACATAAGCAAGAAGCATCCGTAACAGTCATGAAATAAGTAATTTAAAAATATAGTTTTAATTCAAGAAAACATCGAAAATTTAAATTAACCCAAAAAAAGTATAAAAGGAAGTGAAAGTGCACATTCTTGTATGAACTTTATCAGCAGAATTGTAGAATTATTTTAGTGCCTAATATTTCCTTCATATATTGCAGAAATTAAAAAAAAGGAGAAACTTTTTAGCTGTGGTGAAGGCTATGAAGTGAACTCAATAGTCAATATTTTCTTTGATGATTTAATTTTTAAAGTTCTATTAGATTTTGGAAGGGCTATTTTAATAGAGAAGGAAAGTTAGACACTAGTAGAATGCATTATTTACTATTCATCTTTTTAATCACCATATTTTGTAATAGAAAATATGAGATATATTTATAATCAATCAAGATTAATTTGGTTTAACCACAAATTAAAATTGTAAATTAGAGAGTTCCCTTTACATTATACAACTTAATATTTATAGAATTATCTTTTAAGATTTTCCCAACTAATATTCAATTAAAACAATTTAAATTCAAAATTAATGGTTGAACTCAGAAATGATGTTACTTACTTTATATGGCCTCATGTTTTAGAGCGTTATTGTAAGACACTTGAAATATTCATAGTGTGTGTATTGCTATATATGGTATAAAAAAGTATTAAATATAATAAAGATTGTCTTCATAGATAATGCATTTTTATGGAAATTGAAATTAAAAATTTTACTTCATATTCAATGACCATATCTCATCTTTCTGTTTTGAGTCAGGTTTCTTTGCAGTAAACTTGTTCAAAAATTATTTTTATTTAAAATATTTTAAAACCGTTTTAATTCAAATTAAGATGATATCAGCAAAATGTATAATTACAAATATTTTCGTAAGCATAATTTTGTGATCCTTAAAATTTTTTATTTTGTAATAATGTCGATGCATAAAATTTCTATTTAACTGTTTTTAACCCTACTTGCAGACAGACAATGCTGCCTTGGATGGCCGGGAGAGTCTGAATGTAGCCAGTGGATTGGAAAAAAATAAATTTTTTTGCGGTATACCCAATGAGTATGATACAAGTAATTTATTCGTTCTGACCCCTTTGGAATAAAGAAAACGTAAATTACAACATTTTAAATTACCCTCCGAATAAAAACGAAACTGAGGTTGATAATGAAATCGCTAGAGCCTTTTCTATATGGAGTGAACACACCAATTTAATCTTTAGACATCAAAAAACTGGTGAAGTGGATATTAGGATTGAGTATGTTTAAAAAACTAAGAAAGAAATATTTATAAAACAATTTTTATCTGTTTAAGATTTCTTGAAAACGAACATGGTGATGGACTAAAGTTTCATAAAGCGGTAGCTCATGTTATTTGCTCGAGGAAGATTGGGTATATTCATTTCAATGCTGGAGAAAATTGGACCATTTTAGGATTGGAGCATATCTCTGTGGGGCTGTAATGAATTCTTACTATTATGGTTATATTCCAAATTTTAAATTACACGATGATGATATCCGGAATGTGGACTATGTGCATGACAACGTAATAATTCCCAAAAATGCTCCTTTTCGTGACTTTGCAGTGCCACATACCAACAAAAGCTTTACTGAATTACTACCAAGTGTGGCTCAAGATAACGACTTGTGTAAAAATCCAAAAATTGATACAATATTTAACACAGATGGTAACCAGTTGTATGTTTTTAAGGGTCAAAAATATTATAAGCTGAACATATTCTCAGTGGCTGATGGTTATCCCAAACTTATATCTAATGGCTGGCCAGGTTTGCCTGGTATATATTAAAGTTATGTTTTGCTTAAATATAATAATTTTATAATGAATAAAAAAATTTCTTTAAGGCGATATTGATGCAGCTTTTACGTAAAAAAATGGCCAAACCTATTTTTTTAAGGGCACTAGACATTGGCGATATAATGGCAGTTTAATTGTTGATGGCTATCCCAAAGAGATAAGCGAAGCATTTCCGGGCATTCCCAACTATTTGGATACTGCTATAGCGTGGGGTGATAGTGGTAAAATTTTTTTCTTCAAGGGGAGTACAGTTTGGATTTTTGATCCGACAGAGACAACATCAGTTACGCGTAGCCGTTTTAGTAAGTATGTACAGTTGAAGGGCTTACCAGGGAACCTTGATGCAGTCTACGTAAATGTCTTTGGCTCAGTAGAGTTTTTTTAAAAATGATAAAACCTATTCAGTTGGAAGTGAAAATAAGTCTTCAGTATGTATAGATAGTTAATGGAAATCTTTGATAGTGCAAAATGTTATCAATTTTGATTTCACAGGTTATTTCTGGCTTAAATAATGGGGGTATGCCATCAAGTGTAGTTTTCGGATGCGTTAACCTTGAGGGGTATATACATGCAAGTGAGTAGAATTTATAAAGCTAGAAATAATTTATATTTATTGATCCTTTAAAAATATTTTTGATTTTTATATTTTAATGTAGCGGGAAGATTGCAACTCCATTCAGTATTTTCACATATTGGAATATTTCATTGGTGATGCATGTCTAACTAGGAAAATAGGAAAAAAATAAAATATATATAGTTTATATATATACTTTAAAAAAATTTCTGAAAATCAACCATACAGTGTTTATGTGTTTGTGTACCTAATTTGCAACACCTCTTTTTATGCTTATAGCGCAGAAACTTTACAGTAATATATATTAATAGTTGACCCGAAATTTTAGTTCTGCCATCGTTGAATGGTTCTACTGGTGCATCAATTTTCCTGATCCGAAACACATTCCGGCCGACTCATGTTTTAATGAATTTGAGGGCATAACAGTGGGGACATTCTTTGTCCCCAAATATTTTTTTCCTAACAGTAGAAAAAATGCTTTGGACCCCCTTATCACGTAGACAGACGTAGAAAATTTACTTTATAACCAAATTCAATACCAACCAACACAACACAAACAGTTTCGGTAAAGTACAATTACAAACACCTTGACGCGATATTTTTTTATAAATAAATTAAAACCTTTACACAGGTAGTAGATTAAACGACTGTCTGCTGCTATCTAAATTTAATTTTTCTCTTTGCAACCTATTACAATTAATAATGAAGTTAAGCTAAAAACTAAAACATAATAATGCATTTATAAAAATAAGATACAAACTAAGCAAATATAAAAAAAAATATATAATAAAATTTTCTTTTTCTTTTCTCTTTTAGTGTTTAGCAAATAATACAACAACTTCATAAATAACGACACAACCAGGGAACGCTTTCATAGAACAATAAGAAATATTAAAAATTAAATTATAAATCTTTATAAAAATAAACTGGCAAAACTATGGCACAGTAGTTTAATAAATAAAGATTAGATATGAAATAATACACACAAGATATGCATTTAAAATTTTAAAACTGGTCTACTGTATTTATTTAATATTTAAAAAGCAATAGAAATAAAGAAAAACAACAAAATTTCAAATCGTTTTATTTTTAGGAAAAAATTTAATTTTCTTTTTGAGATTCTTCTTTCACTAATAAATTGCAATGGGCTGCTAAAAGAATTTTTTTCGAATATCAAACCAAAACCTTATATTGAAATGAAGAAAATAATAGCAAAAGCAGCAAATACAATAACACATATGCATGAAAACATATAAAAGTAAAAATATTAAACAGCGATGAATTTCAGTCTCTTAAAAAAACACATTTTTATAAAAAGAATTATATGTCCTGCCTGTGTGTATGAACATTCACATACATAACGAAACGAAAATGTTTTTGTCTATTATGTTTATTTTCTTCCCAACAATCAAAGCCTTCAAACATGTTAGGAATGTTCCATCTTCTATTCTTCCATTCTATTTAATTACTCAAAATTACAACTCGTTAAAGAGAGAGCTGTAAAAAGCATAAAAGTCTCATAACTTGAAATCTTTGAAACTAGGTACAACCAGTGAAAGCCACCGGTTCCAAAAGCTTGACGACTTTTGAACCAGATAAAACTAGTGAACCGCAACTGCTTTTTATCCAAGAACATAAAATAGTGCTTGTTTCTATTTTTAGTTTTTAGAATATTTTATTATACTTTGTACAGTTAAAATAATACATAAACTAAATAATACTAAACCAAATTATAAAATTAAATTAGAGCCGAAAGGCTTAACGGAGATAAAAACAATTAACGTTGCAGATCTATAATATATAAAAAATATATCACCATTCAAGCTCAATTAAGAATTGTTCGTTGTCTAGAAAGTAACTGCCTTTCCAGCAAGAAGACAACAAATTTAATTAGACATTTACTCTTTGTTTTCTAAAAATCACAATTGGATCCTGTGAAAGATAGTAGTGTTGAATTTGATTTTTACATTAAGCAATGTCAAATATTAAGATAGGAAAATAGGCCAATAACGAAAGTTTTGGTCGAATTTCTGCTACGCTTGTGTGTTTACAGTCGTGACAGGTAAGTCAAATTTTTTAAGACAGTAAAATTTATTGCCAATTAATTCACTTTTAATGCTTTTATAGCAGACAAAAAATGCCTGAAATAATGTACATCTTTACATTTACATTTTACTTTTAAACGAGGAAGTTATCAATTCGTCTGAATTTTTTATGTTTCTTTTTTTAGGATTCCATAAGATGTTTACTTTATTTAAAAGAAGGAAAAAAATAAAGGATGTCAGGAAGCCAGAAGAGGGGGAAGAAATATGTTTAGAAATTTGTTCATACTTACATGAGAATATATAAATATCTTTTGAGCGATAGCAGACAGCAATTTTTATAGAGAATAACAGCAAATATTAAGAGTAATATATTAAACAACGGATGTTTCCTTCCAGATACGCTCACCGATCTAATATTTTGAATCCAGACAGGCAGAATATTGAAATTAATAGACAGTGAAATGTTGATTTATTTGTGCCCTTATCTTGAAACCGTAAATAATAGTTTACTAAAATTTGCAGCTACTAGAGTAAGAAATGATAACACATAATTGAAATCTATAGGAAGCTGATATAAAATGTGATTATATTTGCATAACTTTTGATAATGTTAAAAGCATTAAATTAATTTAATGTTAAATGACATTATTATTATTAACTTGAATTGTTTGTGAATTTTTTATGGCCCGTTTTATAAAATATTACAATTTGAAGTCCCTATTTTCTTAATAAATATAGCCGATAGCTTTCCCTTGAAGCTTTCTTTTTAGGTTTATATCGAATCATCGTGCTCCGAAAATATTAATATACCTGCAGATTGTCCTCAAGACTTATTTCTCTTCCCAATCTTATATAACTTTTAAAACTCAGATCTATCGCAACTAGGAAGTTTAATCATGTCATTATTCGCAGACAATATAGCAATAATATGTTCTAACACACGCTCTCGTAACATTATTTTCAACTAACTAAATCCCTTTAGAAAAATTAGAAAATATTTCAACAAATGGAAAAATAATTGAATGCAAATAACACGCTATACATTTCATAAAATTTTGTTATAGTACTCAAAGAAATATAACATTCCTAAATATGGTTGCCAAGAGTAAAATAGTTAGGAATTATAATCTGTTAAAAATGTGTTTAAGCTTTAAGAAAATGCATAACATGCAATAAATAAAGTGAATATTATTATCCCTTTGTTAGCAGCAACTCTCCACTAAGTATACAAAATAAAATGCTTGATTTTCTATGCACTTTCTACATGGGTTACAAGTCCAACCTGCCATATTGAAAATCTTTAGATCACTCAGAATAAGTTATAATAACTTGAATATGATCTTCCTTGATTCATTTAAACCCTCAGGCTTGATACAATTTCGAATGCAAATATTGTCGTTTTGAGACTTAATAACCTGACTAAAAATGTTTATTCAGTGTTCTTTACCAGAGCTGATATCAAATACATTGATATTAGATTTGTTATCAGCTTATAACATTTTCAGCATTAAAGATTTATAGGTGTCGTGTACGCAAAGCAATTTTTTATTTTGTAATAGTGTGATTAATAACGATATAAAAGCAAAAGGTACGAAAAATACAAAAGATAGTAATAATGACATAAAGGGATATGAGAATGTTACAGAATGGAAGAATAAATTATATAGAGTGACCATGTATTAATAATATATGTTACATCTAATACACCACATTTCTTTTCTCCGCACTAAAGCGAATACAAAATACGTAGTTTTCGGATTCTCTCAGATCTTAGGAGTACTCCCGTAAGCGCTGATTATCTGGGTGTGCTTGTATGACTTCCATTCATAGTTGGCGTTGCTGGAGGAAGCTGATGATAACTGTGTTGGTAACAATGTCTAACGGCTTGATGTCACTCGGTATCATTTTCTGTTCATTACAATATCCATGTTGGCTAATTTGGTTAATGTGCCTTTTATAAGTTCTGCCATTGAAAAATATTTCATAATGTAAGTCCCCTGTACGTTTAGCTATAATTCCTTTTATCCAGCGCTCCATGCGTGGGTTATCAGATAAGAAGAAGACTGGCTGGTTTATCTGCAATACTCTATATGTGGAGTTAAAATTAGCACGTTGTTTCTCACTCATTTTTGTTTGCAAATTATCAGGTTTGAGTAGATCAAGTTTAGTTCGTGGCTTGAGGAGCCTTTCTATATTGACGAATTAATTCGTGAAGCGTTTGTGAAGCGTTTGTGAAGCGTTTGTGAAGCGTTTCATAAGTCGTACTCATGGATTTCAAAGCTCTTTTGACAGACTGTACACAGCGCTCAGCTTGTCCATTGGTAGTTGGGTGGTAGGGTGCAATA
Organism: Trichopoda pennipes; assembly: GCA_030448955.1. Lineage (NCBI taxonomy): Eukaryota > Metazoa > Arthropoda > Insecta > Diptera > Tachinidae > Trichopoda > Trichopoda pennipes. Next base: position 4,283,547 of record JASKUP010000023.1, read on the forward strand.
CACTTGTGGAACTTCACTCCCGATTTTCTGAGAAGTCTTTCAAACTCTTTAGATTTAAAACAGGGTCCATTGTCCGTTACAACTGTTACCGGGGCACCGTATGATGCAAATAGTTAATCTAGAGTATGAAATGTGGTGGTTGAAGTCGATGGTTACGCTATAGGCATCGGACACTATTAACAGCATATTACCAAACAATGGCCCGGCGTAATCTAAGTGGATCCTTTCCCAGGGCGCTTTAGGATATTCCTAATGCTGTTCCGAGAATGTTCTGGGTATGGGCGCCACCATTGCACACTTTGAACAGCACTTAGCCTCCTTTTTTATATCAACGTCGATTTTTGGCCAGTAAATAAATGATCTAGCAAAACCTTTCATTTTCACTATATCTAGATGAGCCGTATGGAGATCTTTCAAAACAAACTTACGTATGATAACCCTGTACTCAAATATTAAACATCCGGCAGCCAGAGAGTAATTCGCTTCAGGGCTTCTGTATCCCATTCGTCCAGATCGTAGCCTTCTTCTAGAAGTTCAACAATTTTGCTCAAATGTTTGTCCTTGCGGGTTTCGCGTGCTATTCTACTTGCACCTACGGCAACATTTGATCAACATGGTTTATCATGAAGGCGTCAAAATCATCTGTGGTTTTGTTGTTGGGTTGAATCCCGCGGTAAATCCTTGAACAAAAATCTGTATTAACATTGTCACGAGTGGAGTTGAAGTTAGCTAAAAAAAATCGGCGTAATTAGCCATACGATTTCTTCATAGTATAGGCAATGATTTCTCGGGGTGCAAAATCTGAGACAAGGGTTTGTGGTCAGTTACCAAGGTCCACTTTCTGTCAGCGCTTCTTTGTTGATATGCGGATATTTTTGTTCTGTGATGCTTAGTGTGCGGCTTGCGTATGCAATAGGCCGTTCGGTGCCATTTGGTAAGCGATGCGAGAGTACAGCTCCTAAACCAGTTTTACTTGCATCTGTTGCTAGCCACAACGGGGGTGATATGTCATATGGCATTAGCACTTGTGAGTAACTGTTTTATTTCTTTGTACGCCTTTTCTGCTTCGGGTGACAAGTTCGGAATAAATGCATTATAATAGGTGGCTTTGCTAAGAAACAGCTGTAATTCTTCGAAGTTCTCTAGTTTTTTTTTTTTTTTTTTTTTTTGTAAAGAGAAGTAGCACTCAGGCAGCAACAATGCCTATTTAGTCAAGTACCGTGCTACATTCTTTAGGAAAGGGATAGAGAATAGAGAAACAGGTGGTGAAAGTAGAAGGATAGTCGAAAATTAACTGCCGTATATAAGACAGCACAGCGACCAGTGACTATGCCTTCATCGCTGAGCAGCCCCACCGACAGTCAATTTTAATTTTTGTAGTAAAAAAAAACCAAGGTCTTCGTTGGGAATCGAACCCACAACCCCCATATTAACAAGCTAGTACACTACCTACTAGCCTACAGGGGCGGTTGAGCCGAATCTCATTAGCAATGAAATCGTCTGAAAAAACCAAAATATCATCAAAAAAGTTTAAAACATTGAGCATACCTTGGAATATACTATCCATTCGTCTTTGCGAAATAGCAGGCACATTTGTTGCTCCATAAACTGCTCGTGTGGGCCGTATTAATCCGTGCGTTGGTGTATTTAATGTTAAAGCATGGCTGAATGCTTCATCTATTGGTAAGCGCATGTAAGCGTCCGTTATGACCAGGTGACAAAAAATGGTGGCGCCCTTTAATTTATTAAACAAGTATTCTGATTTCGGTATAGGGTGCTCGTCTATTAAGGCTTAAGGGTTGGCTTGTAGTTGCCTGTTATGCGGATTTTCCCGTTTTTTTTGTTTTTTTTGCTACAATATGTGTCGTGGACGTCCATCCTTTCAAAAAAACCTGCGTCGAGCTTTTTATCGATTTCGGCGGCATACATGTCTTTTAGAGCTATAGGTATGTCATGCATCAGGTATGAGCCGCAAAGTTGCCGGAGGGCCGTTTAGTTTTCCGGCCACATCAGAAAATACATCTTTGAATTGATCCAGAAGGTCACTTAAACGTTGTTGTCCCTCCAGTGACAGCTTGTACGGTATTATTAATATGTGGTTGATTTGATTGTCGCTCTTTGCTTCGCTGAAGAATTATGCAGTGAAGTCCATTTCCTTTGCGAAATGAAAAATCCATTTTCTTCCCATTAGGGTGTCAAAATCGCCACTCGTTACGTAATACGGTTAAGCCTACGCATTGTTTTACCAATTTTGACGTTAAATGGTAGCCGCCCTAAACACTCAATTCTATCCTTAATACAACTTGTGAATTTCCAATTTATTTTCTGTAGGGTAAACTGACGTTTGCTTTTGTGTAAAGTGTTCACGCTCACAATTGCGTATAGTGCGCCAGTGTCAATTTCCATTTCTATGTTGCACCCATCTATGTTAGCGACTACCGTGCTTTTTGCAGCTGATGCTGCCTCGTTGATTTCATTGACTGTATATTCGGCTGTGTTCTCTAACTCATCGCTGGGTTCAAGATATTCGGACTCTGCAATTTGTAATGTTTTGTTTTTGCAGTCACGGGAAATGTAACCTTTTTTTCTGCATAGATAACATGTCGCGTCAAGGACATCCCTCCACATCCATTACATTTCATCTCGGTTGTTGCTGAATATTTCCTAGATTTAAAACAAGCATTGTTTCTTACCGGTGCGTAACCTAATAATCCTTATAATTCTGGGGCTAAAACTAAATCACACATGGATGCGAGTATGTATGGAGCCGTAGTGCTTCAGAAGGATTCAGAAGACCAACGACTGCACCCTGTGAAATATTAGAGTCGTAAAAGAAGAGAAGCTCAGCAGAAGTACCATTCTTTTGATCTAGAATTTCTGGCTATAATAGAAGCCCTTGAAAAAGTGGAGGGCGTACTTATTGCGTAACTTGATAAAAATAGTAACAGATTGTAAAGCTTTTACTATGACCATAAAAAAAAAGACTTATCTCTGAAGATCTCCAGGTGGTCCTGCCTTTTGGTAGAAGATTCAATAAAGCAACTTCTAGCGGAAGCTCAAATAAGAGATGAGAGGACAAAGGTAATAAAGGAAATTTTAGAAAGAGACTGTTATGAAGATTTTTATTTGAAGCATAATTTAGTTTATAAAGACCCAAACCGAAAACTAATCGTCATCCTGAAAGGTATGGAAGAGGAAGTAATTCAAATAGCACACCGTGAAGGACACTTTGGATGTAAGAACACAAGAAAATTAGTGGAAAGAAAGTAACGGAAAAAGTTAAGACAGTAGTTCGTAGCTGTATAGTGTTCTTAGTCAATGAGGCTAAAGCAGGAAGATGAGAATAATTTCAAACAGCGGTGCTGCATTCACCTCGAATACGTTTAAAGAATATTGTTTGCAACAAAATATACATTTGCTAATTTCAAGCGTTGTTCCGAGAGGAAATAGGCAAGTTAAACGTAGCAGTGGTACTGATATCTCGAAAGAGTTCAATAATGTATTAACAACACTCCACGCCGAAGCATCAAACTTTCTCCATATAAAATACTTATCGATTTGAAAATAAGAACTTAAATATTTGCGGAAACTGATTGAAGAATCTACTTATAAAAACTGGACGAAGAACAAGATAGAATTACAAAAGTTGCCAAAGAACATATATTCAAAATTAAGGCTAAGAATCGCAATACATTCAGCAGAAAAAGAGTTAAGGCAACTGATTGTAATGAAAATGAACTCGTAGCAGGACTTAAATTAATGATTTTGACTTTGGTTCTTATAAAATTATTAAAAGATTTAATCATGACCGTTATGAAATCGACAAGATTATTTAAGGTGAAAGTACGTAAAGAACATTCACAGTGGCAGAATACATCAAAAAATGAAATTTGTCTTTTGGGCTGAACGTATACGCAGGAGAACCGAATGTGTGATCCGGAACAAACAAATGGACGATTAGAAGCGGCAACACCTACTAAAGGCAACTCTGTTGCATTTTGACTATAGACAACGAATGACGAGACACAAACATAGGACTTGAAGAGAAAATGATAGAGACAACAGAAAACAGTGACAGTTAATAAAATATTTTTAAATTAAAACAAATTAAAAAATAAAACTAAATTAAAAAATAAATTATAATTAAATAAATTAAATATTTTTTTATCAATTAATAAAAGTGGTTTAATAAACGTGGTTTCATTTAGGGCATTAGTTTTATTTACATTTAATGGTTTTTTCCATTTGTCAAAATATTTTCTAACTTTTCAAAAGGAATCAGTAAGTTGGTAATAGTGCCTTCAGAGCGTGTGCCAGAACATTATATTACTCTATCGTCTGCGAACTTCCAAGCTGAGATAGATCTTATTTTTATTGCGGACAATCTGCAGGTATATTAATATTTTCGGAGCAGGATGATCCGGTATAAATTTCAAAAGAACGACTCAAGAAAAATCTATCGACTATTTTTATTAAGAAAATATGGACTACAAATTGTAATAATTTACAAGCCGCACCATAAAAACCAGCTTTGATGTCGAATTTTAAGTTAAAAAAATATTTTATTAAAATTCGTAAACAATTAAAGTTAATAATAACAATTATGTCATTTAGCATTAAATAACTTAATGCTTTCAACATCATCAAAAGTTATGCAAATACATTTTATGTCGGCATCCTTTAGATTTAAACAAAATATTTTTGGACTTGACAATTTGTCGTCAAACCTGGTTCTTATGGCGCGGTTTATAAAATATAACATTTAACTACTGCGCATATATCTCGTCATTGTCTTCCAATCGAAGCCCTTATGTAAAAATGAATATAAAAAATAGTTTCTAAATGGTTTGTGTGTTTTTGTATTGATGTGTTTTGATTGTTGTTGTATTTTGCTTCATTGGTTGAATGTAATTCCAAAGTAGAAGGATAGTCGGAAATTAGCTGCCGTATATAAGTCAGCACAGCGACCAGTGACTATGCCTTCATTGCTGAGCAGCCCCACCGACAGTCAATTTTTATATTTGTAGTGAAAAAAACCAAGGTCTTTATTGGGAATCGAACCCACAACCCCCATATTTACAAGCTAGTACACTACCTACTAGCCTACAGGGGCACCTGCTTTACCGATTCCGTAGCTTACATTTAATATAAACATTTCTTTAAGGCGATATTGATGCCGCGTTGAACCTATAAAAGTGGCGAAACTTATATTTTTTAGGGGCACTAAACATTGGCGATATAATGGCAGCCTTATTATTGATGGCTATCCCATAAGAGATAGCCATCAAGGAGAGTACAAATTGGATTTTTAATCCGATAGAACCACCATCTGTAACGGAGGATTCACCAGGGAACCTTGATACAGTCTACATAAATGTCTTTGGTGCAGTAAAGCCTATACGGTTAGAAATGAAAATAAGTCTTCAGTAAGTATAGACAGTCAATGAAAATCTTTAATACTGAGAATGTTTTAATTTTTAATTCCCAGGTTACTTCTGGCTTAAATGAAGTGGTTCTGCCATCAACTATAATTTTCGGATGCCATAACCTTGAGGGATATATAAATTTAAGTGATTAGAACTTATAAAGCAATAAATATGCTATAAATTAAAGTTTTTAAACTTACAAATGGAGTTTCAAATACCCGTCAGTTGGTCTTTTAAAAATATTTTCAATTTTAATATTTTGATTTAGCGAAAAGTTTAGTCTTTAAATGTAACTCCACTTTACACTTTCACTATTTGAAAATTTCATTAGTAGTGCATGTCCAACTAGGAAAATATTAATAATTGAATATAAGTTAGATTTTATATTGAGTGTCAAAAAATTTCTGAAAATGAAGCACACGGTTGTTAAGCGTGCTCGTCGACCTTGACACGGGAATATTTTTTTTTAAGCAGATAAAAAAAAATTACACAAGTAAACTAGTATCAGCTGCAATGTATTATAATTAGTTATAAAGTTAAGCCAAAAACTGAAAAATAATTAATTTATAAAAATAAGAAACAAACTAAGCAAATTTTAAAAAATATATAATAAAATTTTATTTTTGTTCTTTTCTTTTCTCTATTAGTTTAAACACTATAACAACTTAATCAACAACTATACAACCTAAACAACAACAATAGCACCTAGCAGTAATTCAGAACGCTTTTAGAGAACAAAAAGAAATATTAAATGATTAAATTAAATTGTAATTGTTTTCAATAAAACTCTCAATTTATAATAAAATGTCTTACTATCAAATTTATATTAACCATACTGCTAACCATTATTGTGTTAATTAATTCGTTATACACTGTAAAAGATTTTCAACAATATTATTTCCTCTTTTTTAATTTAATTTTAATTTCTTCCTTTTCTTTTGTTTTTTCTATATATTTTTAAAAATTATTTATTTACTTTTTAATATTATTGGTTGAATTGTGCATAAAATAATAATTTTGGCGGAAGATCGCTTTATTTTAATTTCTATTTATTATTACGGATGCGTCTTGCTTAAGTTTCAAAAGTAAATAATCAAGTAATAAAGTAAATCAAATAACTGGCTACTAACTGCGTGGTTTTCTAAGAAAACTTAAGGCCCAACTATATTATGTATATGCTGGTTTAAGGCAACTTAAGCAACTGGCAAAGTATAATGTACTTAACAAAACTTTTCGTCAAGTTTCGTCAAATGTCATTTGCTTAAGCAACGTACGAAACTGATCCCACAGTCAGTACGGAGACAGCTAATTTCGCATTGTACATTGTGTTATAGAAACATTAGTATACAAATTCCAATGGAGGGCGAGAGCGAAAAAATATTTTATCTGAATTTAATAGAAAATGTAAAAAAAGAGAAAATTGCTTATATGGCAAAAGAGATGCGTTTTATTATACCATCAATTCAAAGGAACGAGAATGGAAAGAAGTAGCAGAAAAATTCAGTGAAAGTGGTAAGTAACATCTTTAAGATTTTGTTTGCGTTTTTCATTTCCATACTGATATGAATTATGTATATAAAATCACAGAGTGCAAACACAGATGGAAGTTAATATGGGAACGTTTCTGCAAGGAACTCAAGAGGATGGAATCTCCATTAGGCAGTGGAATGGGCTATATTGAGGAATGGGCACTATTGCAGCCTATGATGTTTTTGAATTGAATATATTTTTTACTTTTTTACAATGTGAATATTTTGATGTACTCGTAATAACGTCGAAGAACTAGACTCAACTTTGGAGTTTAATAACTTAAGGGTCTTTAAACATTTTAATATCTTTTCCACTTTTTTAACCTACAATTTGCAATAAAATTTTATTTTTTATTGTTTATAAATTCAATGACGCACAAAGTAGTAGTTTTGGTCTAAATAATACAAACAGCGATATATGTGTAATTTTTTTTAGTAATTTTCTTAAAACTATTAAAAATATTATAAATTTGTGTAAGGATTATATATATATATATATATATATATATATATATATATATATATATATATATATACATATATATTAAATATACAAAATATGATTATTAAACGCCTTCTTGTTAATAAATTTCATTTATTTGCAAAGAAAGTATTTTTTTGCAAAAGTACGAATAAAACAAATGTGCAACTGTGTATAATAATTTCTATATTCATGTAAGTACGATATAGCCACCTAAAAGTCTTTAATGAGTTGCCTAAGCAATTGACAGACTTGCCGTTCAATTTTAAGCCAGCTTAGAGTCTAAACACAATACTGCGATATTTTATTGCGGTGCGTTTTTTCATACGATTTTGTAGTAAAAAACCGCAGTGCGGTGCGGCATAAAATTAAAATCTATTTTATTTCAGAGTCTAAACACAATACTGCGATATTTTATTGCGGTGCGTTTTTTCATACGATTTTGTAGTAAAAAACCGCAGTGCGGTGCGGCATAAAATTAAAATCTATTTTATTTCATTGCGGTTTTTTTTATTCTCTCAATTTTTTACACTCTTTCTCTTTCTGATGTTGCCATAGTTTTTCATTAATTGGCGGTGTTCACAACATTATTGTAAACAAAACACATGTGATTTTGAAGTTTATATTAATTGTTGTGGGATCAATAAAAAAGGTGCAAAAAGCATAAAAGTAAAAATGGACATCTCCTGTTACTATGTCTCGTGGTTTCTAATTCCACACATAAATCAAACGTGGCCTCTACCAAATTTACAATGTTTTTAATAGCTTGAATTTTTTTATTTACTGCCATCATAAAATATTTAACACAAACACCAAATTGTACAAAAATTTAGGCACAAATATTCATTCATAAATGTAAACAAACAATGACAAGTTTTGCCGCCGCCGTCTTCCGGTGTATTGTGTTTCTTTATCTCCCGCAACGAGAAATCGCACCGCACCGCAATGATTGTGTTTAGACTCTTATGCATATTATAGTTGGGCCTTTTTTATACACTCAGCCAACAAAAACTATCTTAAAATAAATTCCATGAAGAAACTTTAACAGCATCAAAACAAAAATACACACAGGCCAACAGGCACCTATACATTGAATGAATAACATAACAACAACAAATTGTGATACAAACGAAGTTGAAAATTCTTAATTATTTTCTAGACTTCTAGCGGACAAATATAAAAAACAACATCTGAGGGGTTAGTTAGTTAGTTAAAACATAAACCTCGTGAAGTAAAGACATGCATCTTTAGTAAATTGTTTTGCAATGCCAACGTACAAATTTTACTTTGCGTATAATTAAAGTGAATAGACTTGTAAATAATTTGAAAACTCTAAAATCTGGTGTTATTTATTTTGCAATAAGGAATTCAGTAACAACAAAACGTTTATAAAAGTTACTTTATTAAGAAGAAAAATTTAGACCCAGCAAAATAAAATGCATCATTTTTTTGGTCGCATCTTTATTCTTTGCATACTATATCGACGTTAAACATTTATATGGACAATATAAAAATACAAGTATGCAAATATAAATTAAAAAAATGTCTTAATACGTAATGCTTGTTGGACTTATCTTTTTAACTCTTATATTTATAGAGACAAATTATATTTAATAAAAGTTTGTTTTTATTTGTATTCTCATTCTTTAACGTAAGCAAATTTCATTATTTTTTCTTTTTCTAATTAACAGTAAAGATAAATATAAAAATGTTGTGCAAACAAAATTATAATACGTGAAACAGAGAACTGTAAAAACCATTCTCTGAACCAGATACAACTAGTAAATGCTGCCGAATCCAAAAATATTAAGTTTGAACTACCTAAAACTAGCGAACGCTGTAGAGTCTATAATATAAAACAGTAACAACACCGCAACTCTCAATATAAAAACATAAAAGATTTTGTTTTATTCGTATTAAATTTTAAATAATTAAGATGATAAATAAGATAATATATAAACTAAATTATACTCCCAAAAAAAAAAAAAAAACAAAAAAAAAAAAAAACAAATGAGCCCCAAAATGCTGTTACGCTGTAAATCTATAAGATATAAAAGCTATCAACCACTATACAAGCTCAATTGTTGTCTAGAAAGTGACCGCCTTGCGAGCAAGAAGACAAAAATATTATTTCAAGTTTTACTTTTTTTTTCTAAAAATTACAATTGGGTTCTGTGAAAGCAAAATGAAAATTTGAAGAGAGGAAAGTAGACGAGTAGCGAGAAGTTTAGTTGAGTTCGTTTTACGTTTTGTGTAACAGGTGAGTCATTTTAGAACCTTCTAGTTTTAAGCAAGAGATTGTCATGTGATTTTTTATGTTTTAAACTTCAGAATTCTCCCATTGGTCCTCCTACTTGGAAATTTTCTTTATGTGAAAAAGATTAAAAAATAAAAAGTATTATTTTGTGTGCATCACGATTTGCTTCTTATAACAAGGGGGAGGGAAAGGTTAGAAAATTCATTATGTGCTCATAGAGATGTGAAATAAGAGAATATACCTTTGAAATATCTTAAAAATAATAAATATTAAAGCGCTTTGCTTTATGGATACATTGTCACGCTATATATGTATTTTGAAGCAAAACAGGCAGAATATTGAAATTTATAAGAAATAAAAAACAACTTTCACATTTAAAGGATGCCCCATACAATATGTGACTATGACGCCAAAACAATTATAAAAATAACTGAAAATAAAGTAAAAAATAGTCACAACATTTAACGTTTTACACATGTTTATGGTTATAAGTCTAATTTCGATGAGTTTTCTAGAAAAATTAAGCACTTGGCATAAGTTTTCAAAGATAATTTAATTTACATTTTTGTGTAACAAAAATAACATGCCAATTTTTAAAATAACTTCTGCCAGAACGGAACATATTTGAATCTCAACAACGTTATTAAACAGTTTCTGATATATTCAAGATCTGGTTTTAAGCATGATGCACTTTTTTCTTAACTAAGAAGTTTCACTGCTAAAAGGCTTAACATTTACTTGAAACACTTTTGTACGTATTCTCCTAACTCTTTCGTAGAAAAGGTATCGAGTGATTCCAAAAGCATTAAAATAATTAAGTGTTAAATGACAAACAGTTAATTATAAATTTTAATTTTTTTTCGGAGTTTAATGAAACATTTGATCAATTTTAATCTGTTAATTTATTTCTCTTTTATTATCCGTTGTAACAGATTTCGTAACTTGGATTGTACAAAATCTTAATTGTTTCCACTAAAACTCTCAAATTGTAATAAAATGTGTTACCATCAAATTTATATGTTTCTGAGGTTAACCGTGCTGCTAACCATTGTTATCACAGTCAAATCAAGGCCTGATATACCGACAATGCAAGCTAAGGTAAGTGGAAAAATATTAAAGTATTTGCAAGTAATTTCCAGGAGAGACTATTGAAACTGCCAGTGGTATAACAATTAATATTGTTACGTTTATAACGTTTATAAAGGTTTTGTTATTACTGAGTTCCATATTGTAAAATAAATAACACCAGATTTTAGAGTTTTCAAATTAATTACAAGTTTATTTACTTTAACTAGACATAAAGTAAGATTTGGCACTAGAGAACAATGTATTTAAAATGCAAATCTTTACTTCACGAAGTTTAATTTTTAACTAACCACTCAGATGCTGTCTTTTATATTTGTCCGCTAGAGGTATAGAAAAATAAAAAAAATTGTCTACTTCCTTTTTATCACATTTTGATGTTGTTATGTTATTCATTCAATGTATAGGCGCCTGTTGGCCTAAGTGCATTTTTATTTTTGTTTTTGTGCTGTTAAATTTTATTCATGGAATTTATTTTAAGATAATTATTGTTGTCTTGCGTGTATAAGTTTTCTTAGAAAATTTTGCAGTTAGTGAACAGCATAGCCAGTTATTTGATTTACTTTATTACTTAAGTATTTTCTTTTAAAACACAAGCAATAAGTAATAAAAAAAATGTAGTTTTAATTCAAGAAAACATGGAATATTATAAATAATGCAAAAAAACTATTAAAATAAGTAAGAGTGCTGATTCTTGTATGCACTTCACCGGCGGAAGTGTAATAATATATTTGTGCTAAATATTTCCTTCGTATATTGCAGAAATTAAAGCGAAAACCAACTTTTCACCTGTAGTGAATGCTATAAAATGAAATCAATAGTCGATATTTTTAGAATTTTATATTTTTTGTGATTCTTTCACTTTGATAGTTTTACTAAATTTTGAAAGGACTATTTGAAAAGGGAATACAGTTAGACACTAGTAGAATGCAATGCATTATTTACTATTCATCTTTTTAATCACCATATTTTGTAATAGAAAAAAAATGATATAACCATAATCAATTAAAATGAATTTGGTTAAATTGTGCCCGCCATAACCAAAAATTAAAATTATAATTTAGAGGGTTCCCCTCTACGTTATACAACTTAATGTTTATAGCATTATCTTTTAAGATTTTCCCAACTAATATTCAATTAAAACAATTTAAATTCAAAATTAATGGTTGAACTCATAGATGCTGTTATTTACTTTATATGGTCTCATGTTAGGGCGTTATTGTAAGACACTTGAAATATTCAGAGTACGTGCATTGCTATATACGGTATAAAAGAGTATTAAATATAATATTAGAATCTAAAGAGTATCTTTATAGATAATGTATTTTGATGTAAATTGAGATCTCTATGACCTGGTATAGATAGCACACTGAAATTAAAAATTTTATTTCATATTCGATGACCATATCTCGTCTTTCTGTTTTGAGTCAGGTTTCTTTGCAGTAAACTTGTTCAAAAATTATTTTTATTTAAAATATTTTAAAACCGTTTTGCTTCAAATTGAGATGGTATTAGCAAAATGTATAATTACAAATATTTTCGTAAGCATAATTTTGTGATCCTTAAAATTTTTTTATTTTGTAATAATGTCGATGCATAAAATTTCTATTTAACTGTTTTTAACCCTACTTGCAGACAGAAGGTAATTCAGACAATGCTGCCTTGGATGGCCGGGAAAGTCTGGTAAATAATAAATTTCTTTGCGGTGTACTCAATGGGGATGATACAAGTAATTTATTCATTCTGACCCCTTATCTTTGGAATAAAGAAAACGTAACTTACAACATTTTAAATTACCCACCGAATAAAAACGAAACTGAGGTTGATAATGAAATCGCTAGAGCCTTTTCTATATGGAGTGAACACACCAATTTGATCTTTAGACATCAAAAAACTGGTGAAGTGGATATTAGGATTGAGTATGTTTAAAAAACTAAGAAAGAAATATTTATAAAACAATTTTTATCTGTTGAAGATTTCTTGAAAAGGAACATGGTGATGGACGAAAGTTTAATAAAGCGGTAGCTCATGTTATTTGCTCGAGGAAGATTGGGTATATTCATTTCAATGCTGGAGAAAATTGGACCATTGCCTCTGTAGATGGCATAAATATATTTCAAACAGCTGTCCATGAAATTGGGCATATTTTAGGATTGATGCACATAGACAAGAAAGGGGCTGTAATGGATTCTTCCTATCCCGGTTATATACCAAATTTTAAATTACACGATGATGATATCCGGGGACTGAACTATGTGCATGACATCGTAATTATTCCCAAAAATGGTCCTTTTCGTGACTTTGCAGTGCCATATACCAACAAAACCATCACTGAATTGCTACCAAGTGTGCCTCAAGATAACGACTTGTGTAGAAATCCAAAAATTGATACAATATTTAACACAGATGGTAACCAATCGTATGTTTTTAAGGGCCAAAAATATTATAAGCTGAACGGATTCTCAGTAGCTGATGGTTATCCCAAACTTATATCTAATGGCTGGCCAGGTTTGCCTGGTAAATATTAAAGTTATGTTTTGCTTAAATATAATAATTTTTTAATGAATAAAAAAATTTCTTTAAGGCGATATTGATGCAGCTTTTACGTATAAAAATGGCCAAACCTATTTTTTTAAGGGCACTAAACATTGGCGATATAATGGCAGTTTAATTGTTGATGGTTATCCCAAAGAGATAAGCGAAGTATTTCCGGGCATTCCCGACCATTTGGATACTGCTATAGCGTGGGGTGATAGTGGTAAAATTTTTTTCTTCAAGGGGAGTACAGTTTGGATTTTTGATCCGACAGAAACACCATCAGCTACGCGTAGCCGTTTTAGTAAGTATATACAGTTGAAGGGCTTACCAGAGAACCTTGATGCAGTCTACGTAAATGTCTTTGGCGCAGTAGAGTTTTTTAAAAATGATAAAATCTATTCAGCTGGAAGTGAAAATAAGTCTTCAGTATGTATAGATAGTTAATGGAAATCTTTGATAGTGCAAAATGTTATCAATTTTTATTTCACAGATTACTTCTGGGGGTCTACCATCAAGTGTAGTTTTCGGATGCCTTAACCTTGAGGGGTATATAAATGCAAGTGAGTAGAACTTATAAAGCTAGAAATATTTTATATTTATTGATCCTTTAGAAATATTTTTGATTTTTATATTTTGATGTAGCGGGAGGTTTACAACTCCATTTAGTATTTTCACTTAAAGGGAAATGTCATTGGTGATGCATGTCTAACTAGGAAAACATATATAGTTGACGGATATATATATATATATATATATATATATATATATACATATATAAATATATATTGTTACGTTTATACCTTTTATAAACGTTTTGTTGTGAGTCCTTTAGTGCAAAATAAATAACACAGGTTTTTAGAGTTTTTAAATTAATAACAATTTTATTAACTTTAACTACACAAAGTTGACACTTCAGAACAATTTATTTAAAATGCACGTCCTTACTTGATGATATTTAATTTTACACTGACTGATTATCCACTCAAACGTTTTCCTATTTATACTTGTCCATTTAAAGTCTAGAAGATTTAAGAATATTCTACTCCCTTTGTATCGCATTTTTTTGTTGTAAAATTAGTTTTTGTCTTGCGCGTTTAGGTGATAAACAGCATACTTGTATTTTTTTTTCTTGCATGCCAGGCAGTTAGTAAACAGCATATCAAATTATAGTTTTGTGTGTATAAACTTCTACGCAATTTGTAACCAGTAGTTCGCTTTATTGCTTAATTATTTTATTTTGAAACTTAAGCAAGACATATTCGTAACAATGTATATAGTTTTAGTTATTTTAAACAAATTTCTGAAAATTAACCGTACGGTGTTTGTGTACCTAATTTGCAACACCTCTTTTTCTGTTTATAGCGAATCAACTTTATAGTACTATATATTAATAGCTGATCCGGCAAGCTTGGTTCTGCCATCATTTAATGGTTCTATTGGTGCATAAATTTTCCTGATCCGAAACACATTCCGGCCGACTCATGTGTTAATGACATAACAGTGGGGACATTCTCTGTCCTAAGTAGCAATGAGTACTTTCTGTTCGTTGTATTCATAAAAAAATCTAAATTCGCTATTAAACAATGAAAGTTTATGACTTAAACTATTTCTAATGCCAAATAAAAAAAGGACCAAAAATATTTTTCTTTTCCTAACAATAGAAAAAATGCTTTGGACCCCCTTATCACGTAGACAGACGTAGAAAATTGACTTTATAACCAAATTTCATACCAAGCAACACAACACAAACAGTTTCGGTAAAGTACAATTACAAACACCTCGACGCGATATTTTTTTATAAATAAATTAAAAAATTTACACAGGTAGTAGATTAAATGACTGTCTGCTGCTATCTAAATTTAATTTTTCTCTTTGCAACCTATTACAATTAATAATGAAGTTAAGCTAAAAACTAAAACATAATAATTCATTTATAAAAATAAGATACAAACTAAGCAAATATTAAAAAAATATATAATAAAATTTTCTTTTTCTTTTTCTTTTCTCCTTTAGTGTTTAGCAAATAATACAACAACTTCATAAATAACGATACAACCAGGGAACGCTTTCATAGAACAATAAGAAATATTAAAAATTAAATTATAAATCTTTGTAAAAATATACTGGCAAAGCTATGGCACAATAGTTCACTAAATAAAATGTTTTGATTTTAGATATATAATGATACACATAAGATATATATTTAAAATGTTAAAACTGGCCTACTGCATTTATCTGATGTTTAAAAAATAAAAATAAATAAAAACAACAAAATTTTCAAAGAGACATTTGATATCGCTTTATCTTTAGCGAAAACTTTAATTATCTTTTTGATTTCCTTTTTTCACAATGGGCTGCTAAAAGAATGTTTTGAATATCAAGTCGAAAGATTATAATGGATATCGTAGAAAAGATAGCAAGTATAATAGCACACATGCATAGAAGCATATAAACGTAAAAATGCTAAGCTCCGGTGAATGAAAAAAAAAACATTGTTACTTACAATAATTGTCAATTTTTTAAAAAATACTTTATGAGCCCGTATGTAGTCTTGGTGGATACCTTCCCAACTTACCATATAGCTGCTGGGGGTAAAAGGCAGCGCCAGCCGTCTAGTTAAGCAGCAGTTTGAAACTGAAGAATTGGATCCTCGAAGTTTTACCAGTGACTTAGCAATTGGTACCACGGGAACTGGTAGCCCATTGGACTACGACTCTGTACCGGTTATTGGTAGTTCCCTTCGGGGAATAGCGTGGTGGCTGTGATTTAAATCCAAACTGAGAAAAGGCTGCAACAGAATGTTGCTTTTTCTTACGGGGCGACAAGAGTTTAAATAGTCCCCGACTTTCTAGCAAGGAGAGAAGGCAGATCCTTCTTGCTGTACTTCTGAAATTGAAAACGAGGGCATGTTATGTATACGTTCACGATTCCCCCAGTGCTTAGAATACCCTCAGGTTAGAACCAAACGGCTAGGAACTGACGTTAATCTGTATCACAATTAAAAACCCTTTTATGCCTTTTATTATTTTTTTTAAGAGAAGTAGCACTTTAGGCAACAATGCCTATTTAGTCAAGTACCGTGCTAAATTCTTCAGGAAAGCGATAGAGAAGAGATGAAACAGGTTGTGAAAGTGTGAAGGATAGTCTGAAATTACACATAACAAAATGGAAATGTTTCTCTCCATTCAAGTTTATCTTTTTTCCAACAATCAAAACATTTAAAGTTTGCGTGAAATGCTCTATGTCTTCTTAGTTGTGATTCAGTTTCATTTTATTTCAACATTGTTCTTTGCAGTTTTGTACTATTCTTAATTATTGTTTCTTTAATAAACGCTGTTTTATTGCAAAATTAAGATACACAACACTTTATAGTTTTAAATAAAATTAGACGATTTATTTACTTTTATTCACGTTTATAAACGCAAAAATACACGAGGGTCACTTTACCACTTAAATGGCTAAAAAGTGCTTTATTATGGTATTAAGTTGTTTGGCTTTGTTCCGCCAGTACATGCAATACTTTTCTCATTCCCCTCGAGTGGCTGTTTGTTCGGTATGATCGGCGAGCGCTTACGATTCAATGACATAATGATTATTATGTCTGTTAGTATAAACGGTGTTGGCTTAAGTGCTATTTTATTAGAGTCGTAGCTACTCAAGCAGGTATATTGTCCTGCCACCAGGCATTTAATGTGGGGCTAATTTAATGTTTCCTTCTTTTATTATTAGTTGGTTAGGTGTCTGAGGGCATTTTTCGTGTCTATGAGTAATTTTAGTGGTGTGAAAATTGTGGCTGGGGTTGTGTTGACCTGTTCGTTCATAATGTCACTGTAAAACGTTTTTGTTTTGTAGATTTCCACGTTTTCAAGAATTTCTAGTCTTCATACATTTATATCTTTTATTTGGGTACGGTTTTCCGTCGACCCTCGTTAAATTTGGTTTGTGAACAAACCGGTTTCGGCCGTTTACCATCTTCAGTGTTCTTTTCGTACTAGTTGCCTTCCATTGTCAGCTGTGTTTATATAGTTCGTCTTGTTCGTGTTTGCCTTCGTGTTATTGCGTTCGTCACTTTCTCCTGTTTCGTTTGTCTCTTTTTACCTAATTTGTCGCTCCCTTTTTCAATCCTCTTTCTTCCTAACTTAATCCTTTTACGATCAAGCTTGTTGTCTGTTTGTGTTTATGTGTGAACCTATTGGGGTTTTTTTATATGACATACTAATCTGTAATTGTACGTTTATGATGTTCTTTATTTTTATTGCTTTGATATTGTGCACCTGCGTAATGTGGTTAGGTTGGTATAATGTTTGTTTTCTTGTAAAACTGTTTGAATGGTTTAAATATTGTGTCCGAAGCAGTGTTTGTATATTTCCATGTTTTCTAATACATTTAGTCTCCTTCCTTTGTGCTGTGTATGAAGCAGTTTAACCGTTGTTTTTATATGTCCAGGTGTACATTTGTTGTTGAATATATGGTTCGCAAAATTTGATTCTGGAGTTGGTTTTGGTTCTCCTAGTTTTTGTTATAGTCTCTAATGTGTTCCCTAATTTTTCGTCCTGTTTGCCCGATATAGCTATAATGGCATGTACAAGTTAATTTGTACACTCCTTGTTTGTCTAGTATATTTGCCTCGGTTGTTTTATTCCGTAGTATTCTGCCTAGATTGTTTCTTGTTCTGAATGCGGTATTGATGTTGTGTTTTCCAAAGAATTTCGCCAGTTTGTACGTTGATTTCCCCATATATGTTAATGTGGCCCATTTTTTCCTTTCATTCTCCTGTTCTTTGTTCATTCTAATTTGTTTCTTGATGTTATCTACGAGGCGCTTTTTGTATCCGTTGTTTTCCGCTACGGTGTTCCCATTTCTTTCGTATACATTTGCCATATTAGTGGTGTTCTCTCGAGTCTTGTTATTAACTGCCTGATTGCTGCGTTTTTGTGTTGCTGGGGATGATTTGATGAGTTGTATATTATTGTGTCCGTTGCTGTTGGTTTCCTGTATATTTCATATTCGATTCTGTTCGAGATTATGTTCCTCTTGATCGTTAGGTCTACATAATTAATTCCCCCCTCCTCTTCCCCTACCATTGTAAATTTTATGTTCTTGTGTCCTCCATTCAAGTAATCTAGAATTTGCTCATCGTTATTTCCTCCTCAGTATTCATATGATGTTGTCGACACATCTTGCATAGAATATTACTCCGAAGTTGGTTTTTAATTCCTTTACGTATTCTTCTTCTTCTTTATTTCCCTTATTGCGTGTCTGTGAGTAAGTAAGTAAGTAAGTAAGTAAGTAAGTCTGTGTACTCCGTTAAATTTGTCACTTGATGCTGTTGATGTCTTGAGAATGTGTTTTATTATGCTGTGAGGACGGTTTTTTACCGCTGGCAATGACAACTGCTTTATTATCTTTGTACTCGACGATGTTTTCACTTCAAATGAGTTTATTACCCTACAAATGGTGCTCATATATTTTATTTATTTTGAGCGGTTCTCGCATTTACAAGAAAATTCTACTTCAGCATAATCACATGCAGTGTTTTTTTTTTCACTATTTAATTAAGGCGCCTTTTTAGCGGTGTGTTTTTTTTCTTTTGTGTTAGTTGTTTTCGTTCGTGTTTGCTTATTTTATTTCGCGAAATTTTTAATAAAGATGTTGTTGCTGACTTGTGTCGATAAGATTTCTTAGAAACTAGGTAATTTGCGAAAAGACATAATATGGCATTTCACTTTCTTTTTGTTTTTGATTGTATCTTCATAGTATAAAATAACAATAAGTAAACAATTCTTAAATATCTAAATAGTAAATTTAAAGACTAGCCATTGCCAGACAAAAAATAATAAATTAGCTTTCAAATTTATCCATACATATTAGTAGTTCTCAATGGTCTCTTCCGAGGGCAATAGTGTCCTTCCTCTTCAATCGAGTGTATCCACGATGTTGAAGGATACTTCGAGCAAGCGTATTCGGATTTGTTCCCAACTTATTAAAATATCTAGTGACATGTTTTGTTATCTCGGTTTTAACCGTCGGGACTTGAAGATCCTGGTGAATGTTGGAGTTCTTAATGTACCAAGGAGTGGCAGTTATCATTCGATGGATTTTGTTTTGCTGACGTTGAATTTTCCCAATATTGGAGGCGGAAGCAGTGCCCCATAGCTGAATCCCGTAATACCATATTGGTTTCAAAATTGTGTTGTATATTAAAACTTTGCTGTAGTGGAACCACCCTAATGTAAATACCTAACACAACAAACTAAAAAGTTTAAATCAAATTACTCAAGTGCAATGCACTAGCAATGCACTTATGTTTGTTGTTGTTATACTTTACATACATGCAACTGATGAATGGCCTTCAACGGGCATTTACATAGCGTGTGTGTGTCGATCGGTGAGTTTCAGGTGACACATTTATTTTGTGGAAAGAAATCCCAAAATGAATGCAATAAGAACCAGGTCACATTTCACTTTTCATAATAGCACTAATATTAATAATATTTATAATAACATTTGTATATAGTTAACATTAATAAGTTAAGTACTAGATTATTGAAATTCTTCTCATAGTCGGTATATAAACGGCTGCAATTGGGAAGATAAAAAAGATTAATTGTTAACAACTCTAAGCTCCCAGTTAAGCTTATTAGAATCTGCTCCTCGCTGAGCAATCAAGTATACAATAAATAAATAAAATACAAATAAAAATAATATTTTTATTTTATTAAATTATAACATATTTAAATAATATTACATGGCGATCCTGCCAGGAGAACCAGGTCAATCAAGGCTGACAACGGAGTTTCTGCCAATAAGCCAATGAACTGCTATTGTTTTCAGTTTCATCTAAATTAACTTTGCCTGAATGTGATGTTTTCAAGTTAGTCGCCGGTCCAAGTGAATACCTAAGTATTTAGCGTAGACGTGTAGGGGTACTACTTGGTTGTTGATACGGATATGGGGCCACGATTTACTGCGCAAGGTGAATGTTATTACGTGATAAGATTTAGGTCTGCGCCTGGCAGTGAGCCTTAATCAGATGGTGGTCATACCACTGGGTATGAAAGGCAACGTCATTCACGCCCTAGGAAGCCGAAGACTAATTCTAGCAACAGGTCTTTCCTAGTTGCAACTTTGATGATTCCATAGCAGGGTTGCAAACCACCACTTCTTGCTGAAGAGCTGAAGACCATCCAACTCCTGTCCAGAACACATGAGTAGCATGCTCACTGGATCTGGATCATTCTCCTGTGGGTGTTATTATTGGCGACATGATCCTGGCACCCATTAAAAACAGACCTGCTATGGGGCCGCGAAACCACAACCACCACGATACTCCCATATAGGGGCCAACCTCAATAATCAGCCAGAGAATAGCTAAATGTCTAAAGAGACAAATAGCGGAACCTTGCGAGCTCACTGATTCCCGTGAAAATAACGTGAAGTTTTAAGTTGTACCCCTGCTGACTTCAGGGGACTGGGCACCCTTTTTCCCCCAGTTGCACAGGTTAGATAGTCGAGCATTCTATAAAGACCATAAATGTGTCCTCGGGGGGAGGTGAATGTTATATGTACACATTTTTGTTCATTAACCTTTATTTCCCATTTTTTAGTCCATTCTTCCAGTTGTGTTATGTGGTCGCAAGGCATATCTTGGGTCAGTATGGGTGCTAAGAAAAGCGGTGTCATCTGCAAATGTTGATGTGTGTATTTCACTATTTGTTGGCAAGTCTGCTGTACATATTAAATACAGGATTGGGCCCAAAATACTATCTTTGGGGTACTCCAGCTATATTGAAGTAGAGTTTTCGAGTGAATGCTAGATAAAGCAGTTGAAGTGTGAACGTTTTCGCGTAAAGATATAAAGTAATTACAGCAGCTTTTAGGCATTAAATTGGTAAAGTTACCATCATATATTTAAATCTTATCGTCTTCATTAATACGGTAATTTAGCGTGTTTTAGCGTATTTTGATAAGGTTAATAACGCATATTATTTATGAAAAGTTGACAAAGCCGCTATTAATTTCTCAATTCAGCAGTTAACTGGGTATGGTTGTGGCTGGAAATTAAAAATGATTTAATGTCTACGGTAATGGTTACAATTTTATGGTATATCATCAATAATCAAATACAATGGTTCTCACAAGCTTAGTTTATAATTATGGTACGTCTAATTCAACCTCCTTTAACTCTATGAATATCATGTATGTGTATTTATATATCAAAAACTTTCGATATAAATGTAATCGACTTCATGTTTTTTTAGAATATTGACATTAATACATTAATTAGTAATTATTAATGCAAAATATTTTATATTTTTTTATAATATTTATATTAAATATTTTTTAACAATTTTCAAAATCCTTAATAAACTTTGCTTAATTTAAATATTCAAAATGGCACCTTTGAAGCCTTGGGAACGTATAGCCTGGCGTCCGGAACATGAAAAAATTATCTATAGCGACTGGGGCCTTTTTTACATGCTCAAACAACAACTTGATATAGCTGTCCATTATTATAATAAATCACTTGATATTAAAGCAGATGATCCAAAAGACTTATATTTTCGCAGTCGTTGCAAACGAAATATAGCACAAACTGAAGGTGCTTTGATAGATGGTTTAGCTGCTATTGGTAAGAGAAATAAATTTATCACAAATCTTCATTGTCTTTTGAGTTTGTTAGGTTCTTTTATTTTTTTGACTGGAATCGGGGTTTTTTTTTCAAATAATTCGAGTGATATTTTTTCCGCTTAGAAACATCTGACATTTCGGCGAAATTCGTTAGCCATCTTCAGGCATCGATTTTTGTAAAATAAACAAGATATTGAAAAATGTGCACTTATTACATACGAGCATATAATAGCTGGGGAAACGCCCCCGGGGACACATTTATAAGTCTTTATGGATTACAAAAGCATCTAGACTTGTGTCTTGCGGGGGTAAAAGGGAGCCCAGTCCCCTTAGGCTAGCAAGGAGTCAACTGGAAAAACCAATATATATCCACGGGAATCAGTAAGCCCCAGACTTCCGCTAATTGTCTTTTTAGCCTTTTAGCTGTTCTCTGACTGATTATTGAGGTAGTCCCTTCGGGAGTATCGTGGTGGCATTTACAATGAACACAATGAATGGTCCAGGTCCAGTGAGTATTAATGCCGTCGTGTTCTTAATTATATTAAGCTTCATGAGTTCTGGACCAGGAGTTGGATAGTCTTCAGCTCTTCAGCAAGTAGTAGCGGTTTGCAACCCTGCTTAGGAGCCGCTGAAATTGTAACTAGGAACGACCTGTTCCTAGAATTAGTCCTCGGCTTCCTAGGGCGTGATGACGTTGCTTTTCATTCCCAGTGGTTTGACCACCACTGCTTATGGCCGGGCAAATTTGATGTTAGGAAGTAAAATCTCAGTTAAATGTTTAAATATCCTGTGACTCTTATTTAGTAAGACAATTTTTTCACAACATTAATTTAATTGTGTAAATTTATCACTGTAAAAAAAATTACTGTATCAACTTGTAAAATCGATCAGTTTTTTTTCCATAATCAGGCTCCTTCTGATATACCGCTGAGCGTTAATTTAAGGCTGACGGTACTGTATGCTCGTAGAGGCTGTAGTGAAACCGCTGTATAGCAAATTGTTGGGTATATAAGCTTGGAATATTAACTCGCCAACGTTCGCAACAATTGAGCAATTTTGTATAAAGATGTTCATTTTCACGCTTATAAAGTTCATCTCGTTCAAGAATTAAAGAAGACCGACCGATCGCAAAACGTTTGTGAACTGGCTGTTTGGAAAACTGAACGAAAACAACATATTTTTCAACAAACTCATCTTTAGTGAAGAGACTTATTTTTAATTATTATTAATTAAAATGTTAAATATGGATCTCACAAAATTCACAAACAGTCCTCGAAAAACCATTAAATACAAAGAAATTGCGAACAGGCGATATCATCGGATGGTATTATTTTCGAAAATGATGAAGGAAACATCGCCATTCTCTCACGATAGGCAATTTTTTGTGGCCACAATTGCCTAATGTTGACATGATGTGACCTTTGGTTTTACCAAGACTGGGCCAAGCAATTCGGTTGGGTGGGTATGGCAGGAGGGATTTAGCCCGATGTTTCTCGATTTAGTGATGTTTTGTGACGACGCTGTTTTATTTTCTCTAGGGCCTTTTTAAAGATCTGATTTACATGAATAACTTACAAACAACTGACGCGCTAAAAGATAAAATTCGACGTTCTATTGACGAGATAAGCGAAGTTTTGTTGTAGAATGTGCTTCAAAATTTTGTGAAAAGAGCGAACGTCTGCCGTCGTGCTAGAGGTGATCTTTTGCCATCATATTCTATTATTTATTTTCATATTTCTGCTTTGAATTGCTGCCAATAAAACTAAGGTTGTCAGACCTTAGTGTATGTTTTAAGCCAATATACTACCTAACCTCAAACAAGTATAAATAATTAGGAAAACTAGTTTTATTTTAGAAAGTCTACAAATGCTTTTTGATATATTTCTTGGTGAATATATTGTTACCTTTAAACCTTTTATAAATATTTTGTTGTGAGTTCTTTATTGCAAAATAAATAACACCAGATTTTCAAGTTTTTAAATTAATTAGAAGTTTAGTTACTTTAACTACTACAGAACAATTTACTTAAGATGCACGACTTTACTTCACGAGATTTATTTTTACACTAACTAACTATCACACACAGACGCTGCCTTTTATATCTGTCCATTAAAAGTCTACGAAAATTAAGAATCATCTACTCCTTTTTTTCACATTTAGCTGTTGTATGCTGTTTATTCAATGTAGAGGCGCCTGTATGTCAGTGTGTATTTTTGTTTTTATACCGATAAAGTTTCTTCCTGGAATTTATTTTAAGATAGTTGTTGTTGTCTCGTGTAGATAAGTTTTCTTAGCAAACTACGCAGTTGGTAAACAGCATATTAAATTGTTGTTGTTTTGCGTGTATAAAATTTCTACGCAGTTTGTAACTAGAAATTTGTTGTTGGCTTGCGTGCATAAGTTTTCTTATGAAGCCACGCAGTTAGTAAACAATATACCCAGTAGTTTACTGTATTGCTTAATTATTTTCTTTTAAAACTTAAGCAAGTCACATTCGTAACATGTTTTTAGTATGTTTATTTGTTTCTTATTAATTGTTAGCCTTTCTTTTCATATTTTTTATTCAGGGCTCTAGAAGATGGGTAATGAAGTTAAAAAAATATCATTATTATTAAAAAAAGTTACCACATTTGAATGCATTGTTTTATTAATTTTTATCTTCAACTCAAAAGAATAAATAATCTTATAAAGAACAAATCGGTATAACACTTGCAACAGTTGATTTAATTGACCCCAAGCTTCGGTCAAAATCGTAAGTATTTTGTTCACGCACTTAATATTTAAAGTGTTCTAAATTGCTGTTGCATAGCTTACTGGTTTAGTCTATGGCTTAGTTATGACCACACATAGATAACTCATATTTCTACTTCTGAGATATGTAGTATAAAATCATGACATATTATGTAACGCTGCAGTTTGAGTATCAGACAAAAACAAGATTTAATGAGTTGTTGGTATTAAACTGAATTTTTGATCAATTTTTAGCTATTGAAGATCGAGTCGCTCCAATGAACTTGGAAGTTTGTAATGCCCTTTATGAGCTGAATAGATTTGAGGATTGTGATGTTGAACTGCATCATAATACAAGAAAATTTGGTGGAAAAAAAGTTGGAGTCTTCTATGATAACATTATTGTGGTAAGTTTCAACAATTTTGCATCATTATTAAGTTTCACATTATTTACGTTATTCAAGGTTAATGAAAATTTCAAAGACAGTCTTGGGGCAAGTGTGGGCCCTTTTATTTTGAAATATGAAAATTATTTTGCCAATGTTTTAGAACAAATTGAACGTGAAAAGAACTTAGATTCCAGACCTCTATGGAAAATTTTAAAAGAGCAAGGGAAATGTGATGTTTTAAGTGTATTGGAAAAAGAGGTGAGTCCATAAACGATTTGCGTTATAAATGATAAACGTTTTTTCTTATTTATTTTTAATCTTTATTTATGCTTTAATATCTATCTTTTTGGTAGCTTTTGAGCCACTTACGTCATTATGATTAATAAAAATCGATTTTCGAAACGCAATGCCGCCACGTGTTGAGACATTCCAAGAGGAAAATTTCTTTTTCTGAAATTATAGCTGTTGGATTTTTAAATCGATCTTCGTTTTTAAAAGGCATTTAGTGGCACTGTCAAAGATAATTTTTTTAACTCAGGGAGCCCATTTTTTATTCTGTATGTAGCCCGTTAAAATTTCGGAAAGCTTTTGTGTCACTTACGGCATATCGATTAATAAAAATCGATTTGCGAAACGCAATGCCGCCACGTGTTGAGACATTCCAAGAGGAAATCTTTTTTTTTGTGAAATTATAGCTGTAGGATTTTTAAATGGGTCTTCATTTGAAAAAGGCATTTATCGGCATTCCCAAAGATAATTTTTTTTTAACTCAGGAAGTCTATTTTTTAGTCTGTAGCGCGTCAAAATTTCGGAAATTTTTTTTATTATTAAAATTCCTTACAGCTGTAAATCGAAGTAAAAATCGATGTTACGGCTGTTGAAACCAATTTTTTAAATTTATCTGTTGAACTCACAGTAAAACAAAAGAATAAGTAAAACTAAATACCGAAGTAAGACGTCGCCTCTGAAATCATTTCAGTGTAATAAGCCGTGACGTTTGTGATGTGGATTGCTTTTTTTTTTAAAGAGAAGTAGCACTTCAGGCAACAATGCCTATTTAGTCAAGTACCGTGCTACATTCTTTTAGGAAAGGGATAGATAGATAAGAGATGAGACAGGTGGTGAAAGTAGAAGGATAGTCGGAAATTAACTGCCGTATAAAGATAACACAACGACCAGTGACTATGCCTTCATCGCTGAGCAGCCTCACCGACATTCAATTTTTATTTTTGTAGTGAAAAAAGCCAAGCAAGGCCTTCGTTGGGAATCGAACCCACAACCCCCATACTTAGAAGCTAGTACACTACCTACTAGCCTACAGGGGCAAATACAAAAATTGTTGTAAAACGTTACGTATCTTTTTTAAAGAAGTTAATTAAAAATTTTTTTGCCTCCGAAACTTAAGAAAACTTAAGAGTAATTAGATTAAATAATTAAAATAAAATAAATAATTAAATTTTTTATTAATTTTATGTAATTTAAAATAGTTAAATTTTTTCTTATGCTGTAAAATGTGCTAACGATGTGGTTTTCACAAAATTGTAGATTTTCTGTTCGTCAAAACGTATTACAGATTAGATATCATTATCTTTAGAATGTTTAATTATTAACTATTATTAACTTTATTTTTTGTTAAGGTCGTTTTATTATCGCCACGGGAATTGGCGCGTCGAAGGATTGCTTTCAGGGTTTTTAATCAAATCTACTTCAACAAAAGTTGGATCGATGTTGAATTTCTTAAGCACTTGAAAAAAAATACCATTCTCTTGACGGAGGCATCAAAAGCATCTACACCATTTTTACGTAACCTAACCAATACCAAATATGATATTATCATAAAATTTTTGGTAAATTTTTCTATAACACATTTCTTGCTTTTGGATAACGATTAATTAATTAATTCTTTCCAAATAATTTTCTAGAAAATGCTGCATGCCCGCAGTCCTTTGTATAACGAACAAGCACGCAAATGCCCAGATAAAAATGTATTTGATAGGCAACGTAATGCACATTTGAATCGTGTTCAATATTCCACTCGCCGGGCAATGAATTCACAAATGCGAAATATACATCGCCTTAGACAAGAGGGAGATTTAGAGGTATTTATTTTTAATTTTCATTTCGAAAAATGTTTTACTTAAATTTAGATTTATATTTTTTTTTTAGAAACTATGCAAATACGTGGAGAGTGCTATGGGTGATTATGTTGTTTTAAAAACACAGCGTGTAATGCCTTGGAAATTTGAATACATAAATGAGATCTATAATACATTGGGCCTGGCTCATGCCGATACGTTTGTTATGAATGAACATTTATGGGAATACAAGGTGTCTGATCGTTTGTCTGTATTGTTACGCATGCCTACCGATAAGAATAAAGATGTTGTGCATTTTGTATTTGGTGACAGATCAACTTATCAAGAACCGGATGCTCCTGATTATGCTTTCATTGGATTCAAGTATGCAGTATACTTTTGATCAAAGTTTTAAATTAAAAACCAAATTGTGTTCATTTTTTTCAGAAAATATTTGGCTCGCTTAGAAAAGCGTCTTATATTTGCTAAATATTCTATTGAAAAGTGTTATTTATTGTATGAAATAGCCCGATCTCATTTAGCTCATGGTCGTTATGATGAATGCTGTTCTTTGGCTCGCAAAGCAATAGAAGGCAAGCGAATAAAATTATCACTAATTGTGCTGTTGTCTTTTATCAACAAAGCCACTTCTGGTTTTTTTTTGGTTTGTCTTTCAGAAACTAAGCATTGCAATAGTGCTTTGTTTCACTTTCTCAGTCTCATGCTGATTGCGAAGTCACATGCTGTTTTGCATAAAGTTGAACGGTGCAAGGAAGTTTTAGATGAAGCTTTCACCATAGCGCAACATTTAAAAAGTGATCGGTTATGCTTCTTTATTGAAACATGTCGTTATCTTAATGATCAAGAATTGTTTATGAAAAAGCGAACACAGTCAGTTGAATCGGTGCCAAAACATAAAAGTCAAAGTTCAACGTTAGGAAATGCTATAAATAATTCCTTGTTAGATGAAGAAAGGATGACACAATAATATTTTTTGGGCTAAACAGTTAAATTTATAAATTAATGTGAGATATTGTGAAATAACATTTGTACATGTTAATTTAAAACATGATTTGAAAAAACAAAAAAAAAAAACAAATTATATAATAATGCTCTTGATTATAAAAGCTAAAAAATAATTTTTTTTTGCAGCATAATTTTATATAACACAATTTTAAATGCTTTTTGGTTTGTATGCAAACGTGGGGATCAGTCAGAAATTCTTAATATTGTAATAGTTTCAAAATTTGCCTAAATTTCCTATGCATTCGAGTTACGAAAGGTCATAACCTCTCTAAGGGTTATAGGCACTTTCGAAAGCCTATTGACTCCACCAAAGATATATTGGTTGTTACGAATATCCAATTAATACTTCTGAAATTGTATTTTGCTGGGATCTCTATTGGTTCCCTTTGACAATCTGAAGATTTTTTCAACAAAAAGTTTAGTTTCTAAAATAAAATAAAACAAAAAAATTATGATTCAAATTTTTATTGTAATACGAAGAGAAAATTTCGGCAATTATAAATGAAATTTTATATCTGGAAAAATGTCCATCACGACCATCCAGACAGATGTTGATTCTTTCATCAAAGTTTTTTTTTTTTTTTGGCAAAATGGCGGCCCTTTGTCATTAACCACATCCAGGATTTAGAGTTTTAAGGTTGAAATCGATTCGATTAGCACCGTAAAGACTTTGTCCTTAACACAGCCCCACAAAAAATAATCCACACGATCTGGCTGGCCACTTTACCGTTGCGAAACTGTTGCGATCGGAAAATTTGATTTGCAATAAATCGATCGTTTCAATAGCTGTATGCCATATGCTGCCAACCTGTTAAAACCACATGCCAGTGATATCCCCGTCGTCAATAATAGACCAAAATATTGTTGCTAGTAATCCGTAATAGCGTGATACATTCACCGTTACCACATATCCAGCCTAAGCTTCGACAAAAAAAAAACGGCAAAATCGCTGCTCCAGATCACATAGCGCACCATACAGTGACACGTTGAGCATGCAAAGGCTTCTCAATAATCGTTTCACGATTTTCAGAAGCCCAAATGCGGCAATTTCGCTTGTTGACATGCCGCTGACATGTAAAAATTGCCGTCGTCTGAAAAAGTGATTTTTTCAGAGAAACTAGCCGGTTGTTCCTGAATGAATTGAGCGAATCTTCGGCGATGTGAATGGCCGGTCAGGTTTAATTTCTGCACCAGTTAAACCTTGTAAGGCTTCAAAATTAAATCTTTATCTAAAATTCGCTACATGGTGGCTTTGCATAACCTCAACTGTTCAGAACGTGGAGGAATTGAACAATTTGGATCTGCTTCAACACTGTGGCTCACAACCTGCAATATTTTCAGTTGAACTGTCGACTCCAATTTAACTACCAAATTCTTAATAACGGTCCCTGAAGGATAATTATGCTGTCCGAAAATATCAGGAATTTTACGAAATGTAAAACGAACACAGTCACCACCAACATCATTTTTATAGTGGATTCTAATTATTTTAATGCGATTTTTGAATTGAATTCATTGCAGCAATGGTCAATGCATCCACTACGAATACGTTAGCGTTGCCACAATTGAAAAACAAACTTCTTGTTGAAAAACACTGATATAAGCCTGTATGAAGTTCTACTAGCTTTTTGGAAGTTCCTATGCCCTATATCAAGTTCAACTGGTGCGAACTAAGATCTATACATTTATTAGCAGTTACCTTGGTTGCCATGAGTTCAGCTTCCCTCCTATAGGTTATCGCTTGTAGATTACATTGACGTCCATGTTTCATGAGCTTTTTGGCCGCCCACTAGAATGCCTTAGCTACTCTTCTGTGTCTATTTAATGTCCTCTTTCCTTAACCGGTCACACTTGAGGATATTTGTTCTCTTTAAAATGATTACTTCGTACATAAAAAAGGTTTCCTGAGGTCTATTATTCTCCACATTAGTTCGTTGATATCTTAAACCACTCCCTGGATAATAACTGACATTCTAAGAACCGTTTTAGTCGTCCCTGGTGCCCGTTGACCGTTGCTGGGATTCATCGGTTGGACGTTAAAGTTGCTTTTTAAACAAATCAAAAATCAATCAAAAAAAGAGAAAAATAGCGATTTCGTATCCTTAGCTTTGGAATTAATAGAACGTTTGTGACGATTTCCGATTTTAATAGGCGTTCTCTGCAAACACCTTAAGCGTTGGCTCAAGGAAGTGCTTTTAGTTTCTATATAAACAAACGACATAAAGCAACATACCCTTACGGAGAAAATCTTTATATTTGCGGATAATGTGTGCTTGTGTTTTATTCATATAACAAAGATTCTACTTTAAGAGTCCACATTAAATCGTGTTGTAATCTATCCAGACAAGACAAAACTTGTACATTTTAGATCAAGTTCTTTACGTTTAAATATTTTTATAGTACGAACTGATGGCACACAATTTATTCAGTTAAGTATCTTGTTATTACTTTGTAAAGTAACTTTTCGTGGGATTTGTACATAACAGATCTTAAAGGGAAAATTGCTTCAGGGGTTATTGTTTTATATAAGTTTAAAAATAAATTCAGCATAAAAACTATACTGATGATAAATCAGTCTCTAAAACATTCTCATATTAGTTAAATGACAGCTCTTTATGCGTGTAAAAAGAACAGTGTGTTATAGAAATCTTTATAGTGTATGTAAAATAACGCTCTAGAAATAGTTTATAATTTAGCAACTTTATATCCTACAGTTATTTTATATATAGTCATTTGAAAAACAGCACATATTGCCCTTTTATGAATACCAGGTTTTGAAATATTACTTTGTCCTTGCATAACCATTGGTCATCAAGTCATAAGCTTTATAGAATCGGACTCATGTCAATACGAGCAATTCGGATAATTTTAGAATTCCAAGTTGTAGAATAGCAGAAACTAAACAACGTGTAGATTTTATGGAAAGTATGAAATTTAATCATTTACCTGCTAAGTTGAAATTATTTAATAGAATATTAATATTTAAATCGTCTTGTAAGGAATACTTGCTACATAAGATTAAAACGCTTCTGTAAATTTAATAAAATATTCAAAATTTTATAAAGTGAATATATTCACTCATCTTATATATTATTATTAATTAATTCGAAATATTAATAATTTAAGCTCTGCACAAACTAATGTATAACACTGCCAACATCCTCCAGTATTGCCTTTAGGGCGCTGCACACTGGGGATTTTTGTATGGAGGTGAGGAAATAAATATATTTGTCAAAAACTGTAGTGATTTCATCACAAATTAAGTTTTATTTATATAGTAATATACAAAAGTAATCAAAATAAAGAAAGTTAGAGAAGTGTTGATCGTTACCTGCAATGTAAAAAGCCATAACTAACAAAAAAATTTAAATGATTTTTTTTTTAATTTTTAATTTATTATTTATTTTAAATCTATTTTTAATTTATTATTTATTATTATATAACACTATGCTTTTTCCGGCTACATGAAGGCGTCGAATGTGAAATCATGGCATCAGTTTTTACCATCATTCGCTGCATAATATCTTCGTTCGTGGCAATTCGACTTGAGGCATTTTCTGGAGTGTCTAAGGCGATATTTTTTACAGTCTTTGTTAGGACTTTCCGAGCCTCTTCGGATAGTAGGCCTATAGGAAAAACACACTTTTCAATTATGTCTTTTCCATGAATCAGAATTTTGTGAAGTGTAGGTGGCATATCATACCACTCGTACAGTGTAACAAACTCTTTTGCCGTCTCCCAACAAAAATCACCAAATTTTTCTTAATCTACTACCTCGGTGATTGTTATAGCTTCGAGAATTATTGAAAACCTCTTGATTATGTTTTCATCTAGACCTGTTATTTCGGAAATCAAAACAGGATTAACAAAGAATCTTCGTGACATATTTCCTGAATTTGTCGTACCAGAGCCTTGCTTAACAGCATCAACTTGTATCCCTATTTTCTCTTTAAGTTCACGCTATATCAAACATTTTCGGGCTTATTTTATCGGACGAGTATTTGAGTATACGCTCCCACGTTTAAATTTAATATTATAAGCTACATGCAAAAGACACTCCATCAGCTTAATACGGGCATGAATTTCTTAAATTCATACCTTTACTTAATTGTGCATAAAAGCGAAACGCGTTCATCGATTTTCAGGAGTTATGTCTCATTTTGTTCCTAGGTTATACGACTTTACGTGAAAGTAATAGGACTTAACATTTTCTTCACCGTTTTGGATTTTTTATGAATTAAAAAAAAATTAGCTTTTTAGGCAAAAAATATATTTTTTTTCTTCCTACATTTATTTATAACTTCGAAACTGTTGCTTATGTAGCGAAACGTTATATAAACAGATGAAAGTACTTGTAATTCTTAATTTTTCGAAATTTGTTTAAGTAAAATCCGACTAGTGGTTCTTGAGTTATGTTAAACAAAAGGGCCTTATCACACTTGAGTTGCGAATCAATCAGCTGAAAAATGTTGTACTGTGTAATGCAACAAATTAAGAAGTGGCACCTGGTGGCACTTGAAATTGATTAAAAACATATAAACATGTAAAACCAGATATGAGACAATGTATTAGTAGTGATTTCCAACTGTAGGAAAGTAAAGCTAAAATTGCAGGTCCAAATGCTTGGAGAAAAAAGGGATTTTTTTTATATGTTCATAAAAATAAGAAAACAAAAAAACTTAAATCTCTGCGGAGTTTATTTTTTCAATTGTATTATACTGAAATATCCTACTTTAAATAAAAAATAAAAGGAAAAACGTTAGCGCACATAATAAAATAATATTCGTTTTGAAATTCTTAGGTTTAAATTAAGTTGATTCAGTAAAACAGTGATGGGCGAACTTTTTGGGGGGCGGGCCAATACATTAAAAAAAAAAAAACATAGAGGGTCATTCATTAAAAGTTCGGTTTAAGTTATATATTTGTTAGTTATACTACGTAATATTTTAAAATAACATAAAAATTTTATAAGATACGGTTTATTATGATTTTAAGATTTTCCAGATGTATGGGAAGCATGGATCTGTTTCTGACTTGACATAATTTCCCCAAAATCTGGTTCTAGCTGGGAGGATGCGACTTTTAATAGACTCTCATTTGGCAATCGGTTTCTTATTGAATTTTTTCTGCATTTCATTACTGAAAAGGCCTGTTCACATATGTTAATATGAGGAAGCAAACATTGCCATAATTTTCTGCGCATGATTAATTAGCTTTTGGTAAAGATTTATAGAAATTAAGCTTATCTGTATTTAAAAATAGCTGTTTTAAATTATTATTACATTGCAATTCTATAATTTCCAATTGTAGATCAGATGGAACATTCTCATTAAAAAGCATTGAAGAAATATCTAAACATGGTTGAATTTTTTTAAAGTCAGCAAATCTGGCCTCAAATTCTGAATACAGTTTTAATAAAGATTGTGAAAAGACTTTTAATTTTAACGTCTCTTCACTCACAGGCCTCAAAGAATTAAGTCTTGGAAAATGAGTAAAATCATTTTTTCCCAAACATTTAGAAAATATAAACAATTGAGTTTTAAAAGACCTCAAACTGCCCCAAGTTTCGTTTATAAATTGATTTCTTCCCTGTAACTTCTTGTTCAGTTTATTATGGTGCTCGAGTAAATCCGTGAAAAAAGCAAACTGGATGCATCAATTCTTATCCTCCAATATTTCCCACTCATCCCAAAATTCAGTTTTGGTTGTTAGAAAAACTTAAATTTCTTCGAGAAGACTACAAACTCTCGAGAAGGCATGCCCACAACTCAGCCACCTGATCTTTGTGTAATAAAGTACATCTGCAAATTCTGCATCAACTTCCGATAAAAACCCTTGAAATTGTCGATGTAACAAACAACGGGCTCGAATGGTATTAATTAATTTGAAAATAATATTAAGTACGTGGTTAATATCCAAGGCAACCTTGCAAAGAACATCTTGGTGGATTATACAATGTAAAAAAATTGTTTCGCTTTCAGGATTCTGACTTTTATAAACTCCTGCAAACCACGTATTTTTTCCCACTATGTTAGGTGCTCCATCAGTTGTTAAATTAATTAATTTGGAAATTGGGGCATTAAGAGATTCCATCATAAATTATTTTTCCTGTCGTCTTTCCTTTCAAAGATCACAAACAAGCAAGTTCTTTGGTTTTTACAAAGTTTTCATCGACTCCTCTGATAAAAATTAGAAGTTGGGCTGTATCACCCCTGTCAACACTCTCGTCCATAGTGACTAAAAAATACTTAAACTTTTTAAGACGTCCATCGAGTTGATTGGTTAAATTAGAAGAAATCGCTTCAATTCTTTTTGTGACCGTTCTACGTGACAGCCCTATAGATTCGAAATCTTTTACCTTTTCTGGGCATAATACTTTTCCAAAGCTAACTAACATATCCTTAATAAATTCTCCTTCAGAAAACAGTTTGTTACTTTATGCTATTTTATAGGCAACAATGTGATCAGCTAACGTGGAGGATCGCTGGACACTTCTTTGATTTTTAAAAAACATTTGCTGACTTGATATTTTTCTTTTCAATTTCTCTGAATGAACTTTCTTGTCTTCATCTGTCATTTTATAGTACTTCGACCCAAGATGTTTTTAATTAAAGTGCCTAGCGAGATTATAACTCTTAGTACAGCTACCGGTTCTTGGCAGATAAGACAAATAGGTTTTTGGTTATATTCCATAAAGAAGTACTTCCATGTGAACTCTTCTTGAAATACTCGACATTCCGAATCAATTTTTCTCTTTCTATTTTCATTACAACACACATTATTATTTTATTTTTTTTTTTAAAGAAAAGTAGCACTTCACTTCCTATTTAGTGAAATACCGTGCTACATTCTTTAGGAAAGGGATAGAGAAGAAATGGAACAGGTGGTAAAGGAGAAAGGAAATTAACTGCCGTATAAGACAGCACAGCGACCAGTGACTATGCCTTCATCACTGAGCAGCCCCACCGACACTCAATTTTTATTTTTGTATCGAAAAAAACCAAGGTCTTCGTTGGGAATCGAACCCACAACCCCTATACTGACAAGCTAGTACACTACCTACTAGCCTACAGGGGCACCTACACAAATAAAACTGTACCTTGGCAACTTTATAATTTTACTTCACAGTTTATTCTTTACGTCACCAGATTTACACTTTTACTGATTGCTGATTATGGCCCTTTTATATTTGTTGCGCATGTTGTCTCGAACATTCAAGAGTCTTCTAGATCTCACATATAATAGTTGTTGTTATGTTATACGTTCAGTTTTCTATATTAGTTGTTAGTGTTTTATGATGTTTATGTTTCTTCTTGGAATATTCCAGGAAGAAAGTTGTTGTTCTCTTGTGTGTACAATATTTCCTAGAAAACTACGCAGTTTGTATACAATACAATATGAAAACATCGCATTTTTTTGAAAACATAATGTAAATTTATTTTTTGGGCATAATTTTTTAATAGGTGATTAATTTTTTTTTTGAAAAATGCTCGGCGAGCCGGATTGAAACCTCTCGCGGGCCGGATGTGGGCCGCTGGCCGTAGTTCGCCCATCACTGCAGTAAAACATACAAGTACTGAGTTGGGACGGCTATAAAAAAAACTAGCAGTCAGATCGGAGTAATTCTTTTTGATTTGATTGTACCATTTAGTTAGTCTATAATTTCAAAATATCATTGATTATTGCATGAAGAGTATGTTGACAATTTGACTTTTTTCCGCGAAATCTCCAGTCTGCACTGGAGCAATTATTAAAATGAATATTGTATATTGTACTTGAATTGAAATGATAAATCTAATTTCCTCTGATAAATGTAAGGATCCTACGGAAAAGGTACACATTTTTAAATTTTTAGTAGAAAAAAAAAAAATAAAATCGTTATAATTTAAATGACCGTGTGAAAAGATTAAAATTTAATAGAAATAAAAAAAAGGTCGAATAAAACTGAAAATAATAATAATATAAAATATTGATTTCAGTTTTCAGAACTTTGAGCTCTGCTTTACTAGACTGTTCACGTTTTATGGTAACTCTGTGCCAATGATATAAAAATAATAAAACCCGATGAATGAGAAACATATTTTTATGCAGCAGTCAAAAACTTACGGCATTACGCACGTACATAAGTTTTTTTCAATATTGACATAATTCATATTATTTAACATTAATTCATGTAAGTAATTTAATTCGTTTTTATTTAAAATAACAATCAAAATCTTTTGTTTCTTTTTAAAATTTTTTTCTCAATAGTAAATATACAAAATGTCACAAATAAAGCGGTGGGAACGTATTGCCTGGCGTCCAGAACAAGAACAAATTATATATCGTGACTGGGGTCTCTTTTACACCCACAAACAACAGCTTGATATAGCTGTACATTATTATGATAAATCACTTGATATTAGAAAAGATGATCCAAAAGCCTTATATTTTCGCAGTCGTTGCAAACGAAATTTGGCACGAACTGATGATGCTTTGACAGATGGTTTAGCTGCTATGGGTAAGAGATAAGGTTTATATAACTTTACAAAAGCAAATAAAAGGCGTTGCAACTCTGAATTAAATTTTATCGCAATCTCAAACAAACACATTCTTTCGGGTTTTTCACATTTTACTTTCATCTTTTATTCATCTACGACAATACCAAGTCTGCGACAATTCGCAAGTCAATCGAAGTCCAGCTCTTTACTCTTTTGCAGCACAAAACATACACCTAATTCTGCTATCGCGGGATTGCTCATTTATTAAGACACTTTAGTGTAAAATTAATTTTGATTTTGTTAAAATTTTAGCCATTGAAGATAACAATGCTTCTATTAGATTGGAAATTGCTGATGCCTTATATGAGTCGAACAGATTTGAAGATTGTAAACGTGAAATGCACAATAACGCAAGAAAATTTGTGGGCAAAAAAGCTTCGGAATTCGAAAAGCGCCTTGTCGTGGTATGTTTCAAAAATTTTACAGCATTGATAAGTTTTACATAATTTTTGCTTTTCAAGATTGATGAAGACTTTAAAGACTGTCTAGGCCCTACTGTGGGTCCTTTCATTTTGAAATATGAAAACTGTTTTGCTGACGTTTTGGAAAACCTACAAAGAAAACAACATGTTGATTCAAGACCTCTATGGAAGATCCTTAAAGAACAAAAGAAATGTGATGTCTTGAGTGTATTGCAAAAAGAGGTAATTAAATTCTGAAACTGAATTGTTTACAAAAACTGCAATGTTTTTTATTTAGCCACTGAAAATGTGTAAATAATAAAGCGGATTGTGAGTACTTTGCACATACTTTTGTTTACAAATCAAATTGTTTTTACTCCAAATTGGTGCTTAAGCATATGCCTTGTAATGAAAAAGTAGTGAGGCGGGTATAAGCTTCACAAATATCAGTTTAAAGTAGCACAAAGAAGCGGCATGCTACAAGTAAAGGACATACAGTTAAGAGTTAGAGGATTATTGCTATAAACAACAAATGGGCTGGAATTGTATTCAACAACTCTCAACTATGACTCGTGACGAGTCATATTCATTTATTATTTGTAGGCTTTGCCTGGTTTGGCGTTTGGCTTGGTACTACGGGTCGATACACTTTAAACTGTAAAAGTTATAGGGAACTTAGTTCTTTGAGCGTAAATTACCAATTTTAAAAGGCAGCAGTCTGAAAGTAAATGCGCAAGAGCTGTTTCGTGTAAGTTAGTGCGAATCGCGGTGGATTCACATAGGTGGACTTCATTTCTGAAATTATAAAGTCTGTATGATTACAAATTTCTTAATATAATATGGTTTGAAGACTTATTGGAAACTACAAATCCTAGATTCAGTTTACTCAGTACCGTTGATAGTATAACTCTTAGTCTTTTAAGGTGTGTTTGAGCTACTTTTGTTGACCAAAATTGACACCCGTAGGTCATTAGTGGTTTTATACGAGGTATGATAAAAAATAATCGTTATTTTCAAATTTCGTGAGTTACGTATGTTCGATTTTCCCCATTTTATTTTGTTATGGTGGTACACACGTCTGTTATATAAGTTAACAATATCGGCCAGCAGAAGCAGTAAAGAAAATAATTTTGGATAATCGTCGAATCGCTATTAGAGAGGTTGCTGATGATGTTAACACATCGTTCGGCTTATGCCAAGCAATTTTTACGGATGTTCTAGGCATGAAACGTGCGGCAGCGAAGATTGTTCCAAAATTGCTAAATTTCGAGCAAAGAAAAAAAAACGTCGCATGGACGTCGTCAACGACGATCCAGATTTGCTCAGAGAGGTCATAACTGGTGACGAATCAAGGATGTATGGCTATGATATTGAAACCAAAGCCCAATGCATTATGAATTCTTGCCACAAGGTCGTACGGTTAATAATGAATACTACCTTGAAGTTGAAAAATTAATCATGGATTTTGCAGCTCACACATCGATGCTTGTGCGTGAGTTTTTGGCCAAAAACAAAACCGTAGTCCTGCCTCAACCACCGTATTCACCCGATTTTTGATACCCTAATCTAAAGTGATGTGTATTCCAATAACAGCATTCTTCATCAATCGAAAGAAATTCCCATCGACTGTTTTTCTGATATTTCTTGACCGATATTGCAAGCGTTGTCTTGTCTTCCATCATGAAGATTACAATCTCGTACCTAGTCGAATAGTCTGGTCATTTTCCGTTAATAGCTCTCTGTAGGCTAGTAGGTAATGTACTAGCTTGTCAGTATGGGGGTTGTGGGTTCGATTCCCAACGAAGACCTTGGTTTTTTTGCACTACAAAAATAAAAATTGACTGTCGGTGGGACTGCTCAGGGATGAAGGCATAGTCACTGGCCGCTGTGCTGTATTTATACGGCACTTAATTTTCAACTATCCTTCTACTTTCACCACCTGTTTCATCTCTTCTCTAATAGTTGTGTTCTATATATGCCTCTTGTGACCGTCTGATCAGATTTCAACAGCTCATAATACAAAACACCCTTCTGATCCTACCAAATACTTTGGCGTTATGGACATTTGGCTTCGGCATCGATTTGGCTTGAGTTGGCGGTGCTTAGAGTTATTCATTTTGCATCACCAGTAACAATACGATGCAAAAATCTCACCGCTTCTCTTTATCAACTCATATTGAACCTAATTTCCTTACTTTTGAATGAATCCCAATTCTTCTAAACATAGAAAAATCGTGTGACTTCCAATGATAATGTAAGTTCCTTTGGCAACAATTTTCATCAAGTAATGCTTCCAACTCCTCTTCAAACTTTTTCAGCCGACCAGCCTGCTCCTTGTCAGCTGTGTCAATATTATCACTTTTAAGCCGGTAAACCATAGTTTACATATTTTTTGAGTTGGGGTATGTGGAACGTAAGCTTCGATCCAACAATCCATCAATTTCAGCAACCGTTTTCTTGAAACGACAAAATTCGACATTATTATAGCAACGACTGAAATATATGTGTGTTTGGTGTCCATTAAATACTGTTATTTGTTGTTATTGTCAGTTGTGTCATATATAGTCTAAGTCGACATTATTAACTTTCATTCGGAATTGGAATATCACTTCCATCAACAAGAAGCCTGCTTCCATAATAGAAAATGTACAATCACAAAATCTTTGGGCCAAAAGTACTAAAAAATGCAACTGTGAGCATCATTGAATTTATAAAAAATTAAATTTTGTTGCAAATTATATGCTAAGAATGTTTATTAAACTCCAAGGTTGAGTCTTGATCATCAACGTTACTACAAGTAACGAGTACTACAAAATAAAGTAGAAATATTATCAATATAAATGCTTATACCGGCGGGGTACGAGAGAGGTTTTTAAATACATCATTGGCTGCGGTAGTGACCATGCCTCAATATAGCCTATTCCACTGCCTGATGAAGCTTCATCCTCTTGATTTCCTTGCAGAAACATTCCCATAGTAACTTCCATCTGTGTTTACACTCCGCGACTTTATATAATTCATAACAGTATGAAAATAAAAAATGCAAACAAAATTATTACTTACCACTTTTACTGCATTTTTCTGCTACTTCTTTTCATGCTCGCTCCTTTGAATTGCCGTTATAATAAAACTCCTTTCTTTTGTTATATAAGCAATTTTTTCATTCTACGTTTTCTATTAAATTCAGATAAAAAATTTTTTCACTTTCGTCCTTCATTGGAATTTGTTTACTAAGGTATCTTTAACACAATGCAAAATCAGCTGTTTCCGTACGGAATGTACGATCAGTTTTGTGCTTTGTTTAAGCAAATGATATTTGACGAAAATTGACGAAAAGTTTTGTTAAGTACATTATAGTTCGTCACATATGATTATTATTATTATTATTATTTGCACAGTTGCTTAAGTTGGTTTAAGCCAACATATGCATAATATAGTTGGGCCTGAAGGGTGATTTGTTGCATGGAAGAATTATGGCTTGGAATTTTTCCTTCGTTTACTTTAATTTGTCATTTCGTGCAGAATTTAAACACGAGTTCGTAACATTTCCTGTTTCAATAATTGTTTGTAGTAACATCCGCATACAATACTACTACTACAGGGTCCCTCAGAATTTTAAAGTACACTTTAAGGGCTGGAAAATTGGTCTTCAATATTTACAATAAATGATCTGTCTTGAACATTAAATGATTTTCTGTAGGTGGATAAGGATAACTGAACTCTTTGAGCTTATAAATAATACCATGGCACCAAATTGAGTCAGTGCTTATCCTATCGTTTCTATTACTATATATAATGTTGACATTTCTTTTTATTTGATGGACTGTATAGTGTTCTTTCCGAAAATCAAACTGTTCCTTCGCAGAATGTTGTTACTCTGTTACTCTCAGTATACCCATATATCTTATCGAAACAATTTAGCATACTAATAGGACGATAATTGCCAGCTAGTTTTGCATCTTCATTAGGCTTAAGTATTGGTATAATCTTTGCAGCTTTATTAAGCTTTGGAAAACACAAGTTGGTGTTTGCACAAGTTGCATTGAGCCTGCCAACTCAAATTTAACGACCAAATTCTTAAAAGCGATCTCAGAAGGACGATTTTGTTGACCGAAACTATTACAATTTTACAAAATGTAACTTTAATAGAACCACCCTTTTCTTAGTGGATTTTAATTGTAAGAATTGTCAATACATCTGCGATTATGTCAGAAAACTAAATGTTGATGCAACTTGTAAATGCTCAGACTGTCATAGACTTGAGATTGCACACCATAACATTTCCTTGTATTTATTTCAACTTAAAAGAAATACTATGACAGATGATTTCTTTAATTAAATTATTTACTTAAATTAGCATTTAATATTTTTAACTTATTATTTATTATCACTTTTTTATCTCATTATTAGTTTTTATTTTTTTTTAACCAACATTAAAATTTTTTCGTTTAGCGAAATAACTCAATTTAATTTTGTTAATTTTGCCCTACTTTATAGTAATACTATTATGTACTATAATTTATAAGATTTATTTTTGGTTGTGATGGTTAGGATATAGTAAACCAAAATAATCTAAATTAAACTTAACGTATCTGTAGTTCGTTAAATTGAATTGAATTAACAATAAAATCTTTATCGTTCAGTAGAACAAGTACAACTTTGTTTTTAGTTTGAATCTCGGGACTGTATTTTCTAAAGTTGGTGTCGTTGGGAAACATTCAAGTAGAATCTGAGGAGCCCCGTTTTGACAGTAAAACAACTTCTTAGCAATTAATTTTTGTAAAAGTTTTATAAAATATGTTTTAATACAAAATCTGTTCTGAAGTACATTTTTAATTCGAATCATTGTTTATGAATACAGCAGTTAATGTTTAATGCTGATTTGCATGCTTTTAATTATGGCAATATCAGCAGACAGGCAAATTTAATAAAAATATTATAAATGTTAAATTGAAACTTAAATTTTTTACCGATTTGCAAACATATTAAAATTAGTACGTTTTAAAGAAAATTTGGAGCTAGTTAAATATAAATGAATAATGCATTATATGTTCATTAAAACCATCAATTAATGATTAAGGCAAAAAACAAAAAAAAGTAGAAATGGTATCAGAAAGGAGTTAATGGAAATATAATTTTATTAAATTAAAACACTTTTTTTAGGCACCAATTAATAATTTTGTTTAAACGACAAAAAGGATTTGTTAATTTTTTTTTCATCATATTGATTGATGCCATCAATTCCCGTATTTTACTTAATCAATTGTTTTAAAAAATCGAAAAATCTCTTCAACAGAATGTTGAAAGAGCTCCCCAGTATTGCAGTCAGAATCATGCTATTTATTTTTAATGCCATTTTACGGCTTGAATACTTACCTGACCACTGGAAGATTTCCAAAGTTAAAATGATTCCAAAGCCGGGTAAGGACCTAACCAAAACCGAGTCGTATAGGCCCATAAGCCTATTACCGATTATTTCAAAGGTTTTTGAAAAATTGCTTAGCAATAAACTGTCTCCAATGCTAAGGGATAGTGGGTGTATCCCAGACCATCAATTTGGTTTTAGAAGTAGACATAACACAATTGAGCAAACCCATAGATTGGTTCAGGTGATAAGAAGGACTTTTGAAGAGAAGAAGTATTGTTCAGCTATTTTTATTGATGTTTCTCAGGCTTTTGACAAAGTTTGGGATGAAGGTCTATTTCTGAAGCTGACCGCTCACTTGCCCTGTAATATAAGCAACCTACTGAAAAGCTACATAATTGGACGAAAA
This sequence comes from Trichopoda pennipes, assembly GCA_030448955.1. Lineage (NCBI taxonomy): Eukaryota > Metazoa > Arthropoda > Insecta > Diptera > Tachinidae > Trichopoda > Trichopoda pennipes. The sequence goes on from JASKUP010000023.1 coordinate 4,326,427, forward strand.
TTTTCTGTTGTTGAAGGAGACTTCGTTAGTTTATCCAAACCAATTTCCTCAGGCGTACCACAAGGTAGCATTCTTGGACCAGTTTTATACTTGATATATACCTGCGATATGCCTGTAAGTAAAACTGTCCACACTTCTACGTTTGCTAATGATACAGCTTGTCTAAGTTCGCACGAAAACTCCTATCAAGCCTCCATAAATCTTCAGCAACATATAACTCAGTTGGAGTTGTAGTTAAAATTATGGAGAATTAAAGTGAACGTTCAAAAGTGCATTCATGTGACCTTCACCCTGCGAAGAGATAATTGTTCACCCGTTCTAATCAATAATCACATTGTTCCTCACCATAGTTGTGTGAGATATCTTGGTATACATCTTGATCGTCGCCTTACATGGAAACATCATATTGACTCAAAGCTAACACAAATAAAACTTAAGCTAACACAATTACATTGGCTCATTGGCAGGAACTCGAAACTTAGCCTAGATTGTAAACTTCTAATTTACAAGAGTATTTTGAAACCAATATGGTCTTACGGAATCCAAATTTGGGGCACTGCCTCAGCTTCAAATGTGGATAGAATTCAACGTGGACAGAATCAAATTTTACGGTTAATAACTTCCGCTCCATGGTACATTAGAAATTCAAACATACATTGTGATTTAGACATACCGCTGGTGACTACAGAAATCATCAAATATGCAGGCAAATACTTAATGAAGCTTGAAGACCATCCTAATCCCCTTGCTCGCAATATCTTGGATTATAGTTGACATAGCCGATTAAAAAAGAGGGATACCGCAGCTTTAATCCTCAACGCTACAGATGAATTATTTTTTTAAAGCTTTTCCTTAAAGTTATTATGTTCCCATAACGTTTATCACTTGTCTGTTAAGAGAGTTCTACATCAGAGTATAAGAAAAATATTCAAACATTTTAATGAATAATCTCTGATTAGAGATTGATGTGATCTATCTGTAATAATCAGTTAAGCTTAAAAAGTTTTAAAATGACTTTTATTTAATATTTTTTTTAAGGAAATTTTATTGTCACCACGGGAAGTAGCCCGTCGACGTCTGGCATTTAAGATTTTCAATCAAATCTATTTCAATAAAAGTTGGATCGATGTCGTATTTCTTAAAGAATTGAGAGAAAATAAAAATTTAATGCAGACTCATTCAAAAGCATCTGCGCCGTATTTGAGTCAGCTAACGCATACAAAGTACGATGTTGTTATAAAATTTTTGGTAATTTGTTTTTGTTTCTATATTCATTACACACTGCTTGTATTTTGATCAAGTTCTTAAAATAATTTGTAGAAAATGCTGCAAGCGCGCAGTGCCTTATATAATGAGCAAGCCCGCAAATGTGCAGACAAGAGGATATTCGATATGCACCGTAATGCACATTTAAATCGTGTCCAATATACAACTCGTCGTGCCATGAATACGCAAATACAAAAAATTAAAAGTCTTAGACAGGAGGGAGATATAGAGGCATTTATTTGAAGTTTTAATTTAGAAAAATTGTTCTACTTAAATTTAGATTTATATTTTTTTTTTGTAGAAACTATGCAAATACGTGGAGAGTGCTATGGGCGATTATGTTGTTTTAAAAACACATCGTGTAATGCCTTGGAAATTTGAATACATAAATGAAGTCTACAATACATTGGCCTTGGCTCATAGCGAGACTTACGTTATCAAGGAAGATTTAATGCAAGAAAATGTAAATGATCGTTTACTGGCATTGTTACGCATGCCCATCGATAAAAACAAAGATATTGTCAAATTTGTATTTGGCGACCGCTCAACCTATCAAGAACCAGATGCTCCTGATTATGGATTCATTGCATACAAGTAAGAAGTGTATTTTTGTTGTGAAAGTTTTCAATTAAAAGTTGCCTTGTAGAAAAAATTTGGCGCGTTTAGAAAAACGTCTGGTATTTTCTAAATATTCAATAGAAAAAAGTTATTTACTGCATGAAATAGCCCGTTCTCATTTAATTCAAGGCCATTACGACGAATGCGGTTCTTGGTCTCGCAAAGCGGTGGAAGGCAAGTGTATAAAGTTATCACTACTTAATTTTTTTTTTTTATTAAAATAAGTGTTTTTTTTTGTTTTGTTTTTGTTTTTGTTTTAAGAAACTAAGAACTGCAATGGTACTTTGTGGCGTTTTCTTAGTGTAATGTTGATTGTTAAGGCTCATGCTGTTTTGCACGAAATTGAACGTTGCAAAGAGGCTTTGGATGAAGCTTTTGCCATAGCCCAACGTTTAAAAAATAATCGTTTACTTGCTTTTATGGAATTGTGTCGTTCTCTTAACGATCAGGCATTATTAATTAAGAAGCGTGCGCTGTCGTTGGACGAGACGCGTAAACGCCGAAGTCTTTCCGCATATAGTGGATATTATTGATGATGTGCTCTAAACGCTGTGTGTATGATTTAATGTTAATTTGTAACAAAAACAAAAACCTTTGTAACTTAGAGCATTATTTAGCTGTCATACTCGTATACATATACATATATATTTTAGCTTTATATACATATATAATTATATTTAAAGCTAAATATAAACTTTTCTTATATTAGAATATTTAAAATTGTTTTTATTTTTTTTTAAAGGTACGGTCACATTTGGCAAACATTTGACTAAAAACGTCATATAATTGTTTGCCGTAGTCTGACCAGAAAATATTATTGACAAGCAAACAGCAAAACAGCTGAAAATGTTTTTAATGTGAACATAATGTGACCACTCAATGTCAAATATTTGACTTATTTTTGGGCAAATAAATATTTGAACTTGTAACGACCAAAAGTCCGGAGTCGTTTTTGGTCACACCTAGAGCTGTTTGATAATATTCACGGGTCAAGCCCGATCTTTTATTGTAAACGTATTTAAGAAGAGAATGTATTTATATTTAAATTGTTATATTTAAATTGTTATATTTTCCCCAATGAATTTATATTTAAATTGTTTTATTTTTATCCAATGAATTCATCTCGTTAAGGAGTCATTTACTAAAAATATGAATTCATGTATTTATTTATATACACATGTAATTGTAAGCATTTATGATGACGTAAGATTTAGTTCTAGTTATTATTGTAATTAGCCACGAAGGCATACAAGTATTATAATTAGTAACATTCAAATTGTAAAACTGGCTACAGCTCGGTGGTGAAAACAGCCGTCGGCTGTGGTGTACTTACTACCGAAGTAATGTAAGTGTGTTTGTGCATTGGTGTGTGGTAGGAAAAAGAGTATAAAAGCGCAAACATCAATCAGAATAAATCAATTGGTGTGCGACCGGCAACAGGAGCAAAGGTAAATATCTTCTTCAACTTTTTTATTTATTTTTTGGACTGGTAGTCAGGGTATAGATAAGGCCGTGGTAATACCCAGCCAAAGCTATACCCTGAGGCAGGACAGAACTGCGACGTAGCGACCACAAACAGAGCCGTGGTAATACCCAGCCGAGCTTGTGTCCGCAGTCGCCATCGACAGTGACCAGGCAGTGAACGGTTGCGCCGTGGTAATACCCAGCCCAGCCTACAGTGCCCTGTCGCTTGCGGCGTACCGACCTATTTCGACGGAGCGTCCACAAACAGAGCCGTGGTAATACCCAGCCGAGTTTGTGCCCGCAGTCGACGTAGACAGTGACATTCGCTGAATACGGATCGCATAAAGTAGAAGATGTTTACTGGAGCTGCCTGCATGCACACCAGTGCACAAGATTTGAGCCCGAGCTGCAGTCAAGTTGCGAAGTAGGAATAGGGCAACCCCTTTCCTAAATAAAGAGCAACATTGTAAGTAAGGCTTAGTCTTTCTTTTTGAATCGACACAACACGACCCTGGACGCCGCTGAGCATACCTCAGCTACCAGGAAAACGTGTCGTTACAAACTTACAAATTTTTTGTAAGAGAAAACAGAGGCAAATAACAGCGGCTAAAAGTGTGTTGTTACTTAAATAAAAAAACCCCTCAACTGAACTGAATATACTAAACCTAAAAAATATTAGATATAAATGTTAATTTTAAAATGAAAACCAATTTTAAGCAAATAATATAGTTGGATTTAAAATCACCTTTTTATCTATGCCCTTATTCGTAAAAAATAAAGTTTAGTTGAAGTATACTTCATACAAATTACATTAAAGTGGAAAAGAAAATGAAAAGAGTACTATATGTATGTATATAAGAAAACTGTAACTGAACTTGCATGTACAGAAACAATATTGATTGAAAAATTTTTTTCCCGTGGAAATATCTAGTTTCGAAGAAAAAATAGAAACAAGTAGTGAAATTACGGAATTTTATCGACTAAAAGGTTCTGCAAACTTAACAGCCCCTCCAAAAAACAAAAAGCCGCGAAAAAAAACCGAAAGTTATTCGAGACTGGGACGAGGTTGACGTGACAAAACTAATTTCTTTGGTTGCGACACATAAATGTTTATGGGATGCGGCAGATGCAGGGTACCATAACAAAGCAATGTGTGACACTGCTTGGCAGAACATTTTCGATCATTTTAATCAAAAATACTCTACGGCAGATTTAACAGCAAAATGGACAAACCTGGGGCCTGATTCTAAGAGTCGATAGCGTTCGGAATTATAGTCGTACAGTCGAAATTTAGTGCCTTTGGTATTCTGTCAGTCGATATCGTTTAAAGTATATCGGAATTACGTATTCTATGAGTCGATAGCTATCTAGCTATAGAACGTGAGCCTTCGCAATTTTGCTCGATAGCAAATAAGTTATCGCAAAACGTTTAGCGCCAAAAAAACAAAACAAACAGAAATAATAAAACCTAAATAATGTTTTAAAATGCACCAGAAATCGCATAAAAAAGATTTATAAATAATAAGATTTAAATTTTTTGCATCATATTTTAATAAATGGCGCATATCTATGTAATTAACAAAAGCATAAGAACACGCAGTTTTATTTTAGGTATTTTTGTTTTTGTCTCTTTTGTTTTTAAGAACAAGAGTTAGCATGTCAATAAAAGTTAAATTGTTTATTGTTAAATTGTATTTCATTCAGAACATAATTGAAGGCTTCTTTCGTTTGTCGGAATCGCTTTGCAAATCTGTAAAAAAGAAAGAATCAAAATTTTTATTAAGATATAATATTTTAAATACTCTGAGTCTGCTAATGTTAAGGGATCACTTCTTATGCGGATTTGTTTTCCAATGCGTATTAAATTACACTCTTCTTCATCCGAAGAAGAGGAAAAACGAAACAAACTTGATCCATTATTCAATTACTATTTGTTTTTAAAAATTTTGTATATAATTTTTTTCTATTTTTCAGGAAACATATGTTTCTTGTTTATGTTAATTTACAGAGTGGGTAAATTTTTTCTTGCTTCCGTTTTACAACACTGAAACACAAAACGATTCGTTACGTTTCGACTCATAGAATTAGAAAATTGCGCACTATCGGAATTAATTGCGATACGCAATTATTTCGTTATCGACTCTCAGAATCAGGCCCCTGCGTATTCAGTATCGTGGCTATGCCGGCAGGGTCAAAACTTAATCGGACCAAGGCGCATCAATGACTCCAAAATGGAGGTTTTTTAACATCATGGACTTTGTTGGGTGTGCTGAGGATCTGCAGACAGAACAAACAATATCAAATATATTATTTGATGATGTGTCAAACTGCAATTGTAAGTATAATTGCAATTATATGAATTAATTATAAATGTAAGTACATGTTTCCCTAACAGCTTTTGATCACTCGGAATCCTCAACATCTCCGTTGTCAAAACGGCATCAAACAAAAAATCAATAAAATGAAGCAAATTCAACTGCTGCGGCGCTTATAGCTGACACAATGCGCGAAGCTATTAGAGTTATTAAAGAACGGTCAAAAAATTATACGGATCCAAATTGGACATTATGTAATTATTTATTAGGTGAGCTGAAAACTCTCACAAACGACACAGCTGCATCTGTACGGGACAAGGTCATGCTTTTTTTCTTAGATTGCGTGCAAAAGGAACGTGAAAAGAAGCCCAAGTCCCGCACCCACTGCCTTTGAGTTTTTTTCTTATCTTCTTCTAAAAGAAGTACTAATGCTGCTCCACAACCTAACACAAGAAATTCTTCAACTTTGTCCATACTCTTTCGTGTAATTATAGTTTTCTGTATGTAGTTGGGGCAAATAAATTATTTTTCAGATGCAAACATTTGTTCAAGTGTGACCACAGGGCAAACATGTTTTCCCCTATATCTATTTGCCGGTATTTGCCGGTTGTTTCAACAAACAAAAATGAGCAAATAAATAAGCTTAATGTGACCACAAAACAAATTTTTTATTTTGTTAAACAAATTTTAATCAAACACCAACAAACAATTTTGTGGCAAACATTTGACCAATGTGACCGTACCTTTACATTTTTCAACATTCTTCAATAAAAAGTTTTATTTCAACTCTAAGGAAAGCTTCTTTACTGACAATTTTTATTGTTTATTTTATGCAACAGCTGATTGATTTACACTCTTACCAAATCAGCCCGAAGAAAAAGTGCGGCCTGTTTTGGGTAGAAAGAAGAAGAATATTATTCTCTTAAATTCTCTCTCACTTGCCCAAACCTTGTGTACGGGAACGCTTCTGGGTAAATTTGGGAACCCGCGGGCTCCAAAAGTAGAGTATGGGAACAAACCTAATAGCCTGTTTCCACGACAATTTGAATCTCGTGTTTCGCTCTCTGAAGCAAGTTTATGAATCATGCTGTTTACACGGCTGCTTCGATTTGACAGTTGTTATTAAACAGAAAAACATAAGTTGAAAAACAACAACAACAACAGTTGAAAAACAACAGAAGATATCCTTCTTGCCGCGATAGCATTAAGTATAGTTTTTTTCCTATCCATTTTTTTTTTAATTTTATAAAATTAAAATTAATTAACACACCCACAAAACAATTATATTTTTTTAGTTTTCACTTTTATTTTTGTTTTGTTTGTAATTTTTCTTTGTTTACAAAAATGTTTGATTTTGAAATAGTGCAGATAAACTTACGATAAAAATTAGAGAAGAGAGGATTTTTCGTTGATTCACAGCTAGATTCAATATGAATCTACCAGCTTCGTTCTCAAAATTTTGTATGGCGAAGCAGGTTGATTCGCTTATGATTGGGGTGTGAAGCAAGAATAGAGAGCGAAGCAGGTGCCGTGGAAACAAGCTATAATAAAACTTTAAAGTTTTAATTTAATTAAACGATTTATTTACTTTCAATACATACAAAATAAATACGGTGGTAAGTTCGTCTCTTTTATTTTGTAGTCTTTTCTCACCGATGCCTCAACTTAATTAATTCATTTGTGGTGCTTGTATAACTGGTTCAAACGGCTCTTGCCTATACAAGAATATGCTATTAAACGATTTATTCACCTTTATACACAAATATTCGGGAAGGTAACTTTACCACTTTAACGCCTAAAAGCTGCTTATCTCTATCTCTTTACTCATCGATGCTTATACTTCAACAAATTTTATTTTCCAGCAGATGGTGCTTTGAGCTGTTCTCGTATACAGGCATACCTCGTTTAACGCTCAGGTTGCGTTCCTGAAGATTGAGCGTTAACCGAAATAGCGTTAAAAAAGGCACTATTTGCATTAAAATATGGGGTTCCTTTTTTTTTGCTGCCTTGAAGTGAAAACAGACAAATAAGATGGGTATTTTATTTAAAAATATATCTTATATTTAATGTGTACTTCATTTTAAAATTATAAATTAAATTATAATTCAAAATAACAATATTGCAATTACTAAGTCTGTACCGGACCATATCACTATTTCCAATGACTAATTTAATATGAGACAAAATTTCACAAATTATTTATCCTTATAGGGGAATTCCCAGAATTAGGGAATTTTTTTAGCCTACTTTGATTAAAAAAAAACGTATGGAAAAAAATTCAAATTATGTATATTTTCTGCTGCTTTTTATGACGACTATGTTTCGAAAAATGACAAAAAATTTTAAAAAATAACGAGAAAAAAATTGTTTTTTGAAGAGCGTTATAACGAAACAGCGCTAAACGAGGTAGCCTTAAGCGAGGTATGCCTGTATATGAATTAACAAATTATACTTTAACATCATCATTTAGTAATCATCATTCAGTGTAGAAGCTTGTTTAGTTTGTTTTCGTTTTGTGTAGTTGCTTTTATTTTCTGTTGTTTATCTTTTTCCTGAAATTTTTTTTAGCAGTTGTTGCTGTGTCTTGTGTGTATAAAATTTCTTAGAAAATACGCAATTTTCAAAAAGACACAATAGTTAATTTCTATATTTTTTTACTGAAAATTATTATTATTTTTTAAAACAAAATATCTTTGTAAAAATATGATAATTTTCAAATATTAAAATGTTGCCACTAAAGTTTTGGATATACACACGTATATGAGATCTAAAATAGATATCTCGCAAAATTATAGCTAGAATGCATTCTAGTTTGATCTGTTAAAGCATTTGGTGATTAACATCAAACGACTTATTGGCTGAGGTAGAAGAACGAGACGTGAAAGACACTGGAACTATTCGTTACACTCGTTAACTATACTTTACTAAAGAAAAAAGATCTGCAGAAAAGAGAAAAAAGGTTGTATACCTATAACTATAGTTAAATTTCTACCGACAATATACACGGCAGTACTTTAATGTTCATCCGGTTGAGTTTTAAAAAAATATTTCACGTTAATTCCGAAAAGAGAATAAGCGTATATAAAAAAATTTATTTTCTAAAACAAAATAAAACAAAGAATTCAGTTCAAGATGATTCAAATTTTGATTGTATTATGAATGAAAAACGATATCTGGCAAATGTCCGCCACGACCAAGCTGACAGATGGCGATGATGAAAGCATCAAATCATTTTTTGGGCAAAATGGCGGTCCCATTTCGTTAATCATATTACGGATTTCGGAAAAACCTGCCGATTGTTCCTGAATGATACCCCCGGGGGCACATGATAGTCTTTTTGGAGCCTACTATTCCATCTAGACTGGTGTCTTGCGGGGTAAAAGGGAGCCCAGGCCCCTTAAATGTTATTGGGAGTTACCTGGACAATCCACTATATTTCCACGGGAATCAGTTGCCCGCAGAGTTCCGCTATTTGGCATTTAGCTGTTCTCTGGCTGATTAATTGAGGTTGGTCCTTTTGGGAGTATCATGGTGGCTGGGTGTTTCCAGGCTCTCGTGAGCGTTTGTGGGTCGGATCATTCACAATGAACACAATGAATGGTTCAGGTCCAGTGAGTATGAATGCTGTCGTGTTCTTAATTATATTAAGTTTCATGCGTTCTGGACCAGGAGTTGGAGAGTCTCCAACTCTAGCAACGAGTAAGGGCTGCGACCTACTTCCGACTTTTGAAATTGCTACTGGGAGTGGCGTAAATGGCGTTGCTTTTCATTCACAGTGGTAATGGCCACCATCTGATTATGGCTCATTGCCGGTGCAGATGTAAACCTTATCACGTAATGTTCCTGAATGAATTGAGCGACCGTTGGACCTTGTAAGGCTTCCAATTCAAATCCTTACGCAAAATTTGCCATGTGGTTGTTTTGGGTAACCCAAATTGTTGAGAATGTAAAGGAATTGACAAGTTTAGAACTGCTTCAACAATGTGGCTCACGGCTGCAATGTTTTGAAGTGAACGACCAGGCTGAACATGCTTTGTAGTTTGCACATCGAGTTTGTATCGAGCCTACCGACTCAAATTTAAGAACAAAATTCTTAATAACGGTCTCAAAAGGACGATTATGTTGCGCGAAAATATCACGAAATGTAGCTTCAACAGAACCCCATTTTTTATAGTGGATTTTAATTATTTTAATGCAATTTTCGGTCAAAATTGAAATCATTGTAACAATTGCCAATGCATCGAATACGTCAAAAAAACTAAATGTCAAAACTATCATGTTGTTGGTGTTGCCACAATTTAAAAACAAACTTCATGTTGAAAATCGAGATATATGTAACGGCAATGGCTTATTTATGAATATAATGGCTATATGGGTGGCTCTGATCGAGGAGATGAAAATATCAGGTTGTATTGTGTATCTATTCCAGGTAATTTACCAATATTCAGATACCTCAGTGATTTTGCGGAGCACAATGCATGGCAACTGCATGAACATATGGAAGTTAAAATGGACCATTTATATTTTCGTGGCCCCATTGCTACGTTACTTATTTCTACTTATACGACTTCTATCAGGTTTACCAGGTTTACTTACTGAAAATATACAACAAGCCGATGGAAAATGTTGTAAAAAATATTTTATCTTAATCGATAAAACATAGGTCGTCGGTGATCAGAATGCAAGAAAAATCTTCAGCGCTAAAACCCGCCGTTATTCTGTTAATATGAAAAAGCAATGCGCTCTATTTTATACATTGCAACAAAATATGGCTTTATAGAAAATTGTGTTGCTGTAACTTGATTTACATTGGAATTAAATAATAATAACCTTCTAATAACCTTTGACTGTTAAATAGGATTTTTTAAATTTATTTAAATTTATTTTCCAATAAATTTATTTTCAGTTTTATTCGACCTTTTTTTATTTCTATTAAATTTTAATCTTTTCTCACGGTCATTTAAATTATAACAATTTTATTTTTATTTTTCTCTCAATATTTCGCTTTCCTGTGGAAAGCTTCTTCAGGAAAATATAAAAAATAATTTCCTGAAGAAGCTTTCCACAGGAAAGCGAAATATTGAGAGAAAAATAAAAAATAAAATTGTTATAATTTAAATGACCGTGTGAAAAGATTAAATTTTTCCAATAAATTTTATTCATGATTTAAAATGTGAAAATTTATTTAAAAATTAAAGTTCTACATTGTTATTTGTATATATTACTTTTTGCTAAATTGTATTAATACATTAAAACATACGAATATAAATTTAATATTTAAAATTAACAAATTAAGTAACTAAATAAATTGTTTTTATTAAGATTTTAACATTTATATTTTTTTCCCATAAAAATATAACAATTACAATAAACACCCTGATTTAATAAATAAGAAGAAAAATTAACTAAAAATTCACAAGAAAGATTATTAAAAGATTTGTTAACAACATGATAAACTAAGCTTAATGATTAACTGGCGGTTATTAGTTTATTTTTTGGTATAAGTCATGTTTAAACTTTAATAACCAGTAGTTAAGTTTACTTTTTGTTTTGAAATACTTAATTTTCTTTTTAATCTCTATTAAATATTAAAATTTTCAAAATAAATAATAAATAATTATTTGTGGAAATTTGTTTGAATAAATAACGTAGAAAAAAAAATTGTTTTGTAACACAGTTTTGAGATTCTGTTTTGCTCAAGATGTAACGCCGAAATTTCATCACAAGCGATAATGGCTAAAGAAATCGCCAGTAATGCATGTACCTTTGGACTTTTAATACTTGCAAGAAATAGTTTTTTTCGTTAAATTGGCAAAGGCTGGGATGTGAACTCAGGCCATGAAACCAATTATATGCTTTTTAGTCAACCTGCTTACCGATTTTTCAAAAACCGTTAATGGCCTTATAATCTCTCGTTTTCTCATACTAGTTTCAAGGGTAAAAGTATCATATAAATATTATTAGTTAATTATCAAAACATAGCTTAAGCAGGCCGATAAAAATCTAAATATGGCGGGCTCACACACACTCACACACATTTAAGGTAGTTTTTAATGAAAGTGCCTAAAAGTTGTTGATAGCAAATGGTGCGTTTGTTATGGATATTAAAAAGTGTTAATTCTCTTTTGTTAATAAGTATTTGTTGTTTTTTTTTTAATTTTTTACATTATTACCAAACTATGTATATATATTTATACGAGTATATTTCTTAATGTTTCTTATTTAAAATCTATTTATTATAATTAATATTTAATTTTTTATGGTTTAATGTTAAATTTTATAAAGTTAATGCCTTTCAATTGGAAGGAATGATTTTGTTAAATATTTGTTCTTATCAATTCTTTTTAAAAATTATAATTTAATTTATTTAAAGTTAATAAAACGATTATGTGTGTATTTTTGTAGTTGTTAAGTAACTTAAAAAAAATAATTGATGTTTAACTTAAATATAAATAAATTATTTGCAACATTTTACAGCTTTGTATGTTTAACAGTATCGGTCCAATAGTTTTGTATTGTCATGGCCTCTAAAGAATTCAAAAATGAATCATTATCCAGGCTATACATTTCATCCGAGTTATCCTATTGAAAAAATTTGAAAATAAATAATTAAAAATAATATTAGTTGTTATTACATTACTTACACTAACACGCATCGTACTATCGTCAATATAAACACTGGAGTCCGGCTCACTTAATGTCTGCGGCTTATTTAAAAAACGGCGACGGTAAAGCACAATGCCAACGGTACCCACCGTACAACAAATACCAAATAGTGTAAGACAAATAGCCGATATTGCACCTACGTCTAGAAAATAAGCGCGCTGTAAGGAAAACAAAACAGAAATAAATTAAAATACGCAAATGGGATTTCTACACCAAATGTAGGGTTTTATTTTCAATCTTTGAATATAAGAATCAGGCCATGATTGTTAAAATCTATGATGACACACTTTTTACAATACTTTAAATATAATCTTTATAACGGACGGGAAAATTAGAGGTTAGGAAGTAAATATGCTTAAAACACACACATTAATTGACAACTTTAGTTTTATTGACACCAATATGAAAATTAATAATGGAATATGATGTCGGTTAAAAATCCATCTCTAGCACATCGACAGACGCTCGCTTTTTTCATAAAGTTTTGAAGCACATTTTACAGCCAAGCTTTGCTTATCTCGCCAATGCAGCGTAGAATTTCATATTTTACAGCGTCAGTTTCTTGTGGATTCATGAAAACCCTGTCCTATCAAATGGTCTGAGAGAAAATAATCCAGCGGCGTTTTATCATAGGAAGGAGTGCGATTTGTTTTACATCCGCGCCTGGCTATGTAGCCTTAATCAGATGGTGGTCAAACCACTATACATAATTTGGAACGTCATGCTCGTCCTAGATAGCCGAAGACATAATTCTAAGCAACAGAACCACCTAGTTGCAACTTGAATGATTCCAGGACAGGTCTGCAAACCATCACACCTTGCTAAAGAGTTGGAGACTTTCTAACTCCTGTCCAGAACACATGTCAAGCATGCTCACTGGACTGGATCATTCACTTAGGGTGTCATTAACAGTGAGATAATCCTGGCCACCATAGACTGATATGGGGCCGCGAAACCACAACCACCACGATACTCCCATATAGGGGCCAACCTCAATGATCAGCCAGAGAACTATTATAAGTCTAAAGAGGCAAATAATGAACTCCGCGGGCCTCTGATTCCCGTGGAAATAAAGAGGAGTTTCCAGTTGTCTCCCTGTCTGACTTTAGGGGACTGGGCTACCTTTTTCCCCCAGTTGCACAGGTCTAGATAGTCGAGTATTCTATAAAGAATGATAAATGTGCCCCCGGGGGGATTCACAAGAAGAAGCTGGATGTAAATTCATCGCCAAATTGAGATATTACATGACAGGAACATTGCTCATGCAATAACTGATTGTGTGTGGATTGGAGCGCCATCTTGCTATTAACATCAGCAAATAGTGAAAAACTACTTGTCATGTTTTGGTAGTGTAGAAAGTTCACGGTGACGCCGTTTCCTTGCTCATTTTCGAAAAATGACGAGCCGATGATGTCGCCTGACCACATACCGCACCAGACGGTCCTTTTTTTAATGTAATAGTTTGTTTAGGATTCTGTGTGGATTATGTGAGCCCCATATGCGACAATTTTGTTTCTTTACATGGAATATGGGCCTCCTAAGTAGAAATGATTTTGTTGTTTTCGTTCAGCTTTTCAAACAGCTTATTCACAAACGTTTCACATAAGCAATCGTCGTACAGCTTTAATTCTTAAACAAGTTTATAAGCGTGAAAATGAAAATCTTTATGCACAAACGTTTCACATAAGCAATCGTCGTACAGCTTTAATTCTTAAACAAGTTTATAAGCGTGAAAATGAAAATCTTTATGCACAAAGTGCCTTAGTGATGCCCAATTGTTTCTCCTTGTCAACACTTTGTTGTATAGCGACTATGTTTGCATCCCTGTGGCTACTACGAACGTATTACTTTGACTAAACGTGTCTCATTGCAAAGTCGTGGCTGGCAGATATTTCTAAGCAAAATAATTGCTACACCAACTTTCACTTGTAGGCGCTGGGGCGGCAGTCCAGGTAACTCAAGCAAATTTTAAAATTCGACTGAATAATTTACAACATCGTCTTGATTGGTAACAGAGTCAACCGATTTTTAGGTCAAAATTTCCCCTAGAATGTCATTCAAAATTGTAACATTGATATCCGAAACATCTGCGTTTTTTGCAGCTAAGATTTTTCTAAAATTTTGGGCAATACTGGGAAATACGCTTGTGACCAATTCTTCTTTTGATTGTGCAAAGTGGCAAAATTTAACTGGAAGCGTAATCACTTTTGTGGTGAGATCAATTGGAATTGCGCCATTCCCAATATCTAACAATTGCTTTAAAAAACGTTTGGCTGATGGATCATTTTGCGATTGAACACGCAAATTACACACACACAAAATGCAACAGAATGTGGAGAACAAAATTCTATATTTGTTTACACATCCACTTGCTATGAACATGAGCATATTTCGATTTGTATTGCCGTCGCATTCTGTTCAAGCACACACACACACAGCAACGTACAAACGAAAACACACATTTCATTTGTTACAAAACATTGAGTCGAAGTATTCAATGGAAAAATAAATTTTATTTTTTTTTAAAATTTGTCTTGTTTCAAACACGCGCTGTGGACGCACTACTGTGTGAAACAAAGCCCAAAACCAGCGAACGACCATTATAAAGGTACTGTGAAAATTTGGTGGAAATCCGGCGGCGCATCTTATTAAACACTGCCAACCAATGGACACCTATTTTGGGCTTAATTTTTATAAATAAAAATTAAATAAATTTTAGCCGGACCTTACAGCCTCCTCCCCCCGGGGGCACATTATAGTCTTTTTGTAACCTATTATTCCATTTAGACTGGTGTCTTACGGGGTATAAGGGAGCCCAGGCCTCTCAAAGGCTAGTAGGAGTCACCCGGACAATCCACATATTTCCACGGGAAATCAGTTGCCCCAGAGTACACTATTTGTTCTCTTTAGACAATGATGTGCTCTGACTGGTTATTGAGGTTGGCCCCTATATGAAAGTATCGTGGTGGTTGTGGTTTCGGACCCTCGTGAGAGTTTGTGGGTCGAATCATTCAAATTAACACAATGAATGGTTCAGGTCCAGTGAGTATGAATGCTGGCGTGTTCTTGATAAATAAGAGCTTCATGCGTTCTGGACCAGGAGTTGGAAAGTCTCCAACTCTTTAGCAAGGAGTGAAGGCTGCGGCCTACTTCGGGATTTCGAAATTGCTACTAGAAGTGACCGGAGGATATATGTATTCGATGGCCTTCTAGGGCGTGGTTGGTGTCCAATCAACCAAGTGGTTTGACCACCATCTGATTACGACTATATAGTCGGTGCAGATGTAAATCAAATCACGCTTTTACAGCCTCCTCACTCAGTCCCTGGGGGCACATATATATGGTCTTTTTAGATCTTCGACTATCTAGACACAGTGCAACTGGGGGAAATAGGGAGCCCAGTCCCCTGAAGTCAGCAGGGGTACAACTGGAAACTTTACTTTATTTCCACGGGAATCAGTGACCCGCAGAGTTCCGTTATTTGTCTCTTTAGACACTTAACTGTTTTCTGGCTGATTATTGAGGTTGGCCCTTTATGGGAGTATCGTGGTGGTTGTGGTTTCGCGGCCCCATAACAGTATAATGGTTATTATGGTGGCCAGGATCATTTCGCCGTTAATGACACGCTAGGTGAATGATCCAGTCCAGTAAGCATGCTAGACATGTGTTCTGGACAGGAGTTAGAAAGTCTCCAACTCTTAAGCAAGGAGTGATGATTTGCAGCCCTGCTCTGGAATCATCGAAGTTGCAACTAGAAAGTTCTGTTGCATAGAATTATAGCTTCGGCTTCCTAGGACGTGCATGACGTTCCAAATTATGCAGTGGTTTGATCCACCATCTGATTAAGGCTTCATGGCCAGGCGCGGATGTAAATCTAACAACACGTTTACAGCCTCCTGTTCCCGTTCGAAACATAAACTCTCATTTGTGTCTGCATAAAAATATTTAAAGGATTATATTCGTCAAAACAACGTCTTCAATTCGCTATAGTTTTTAACTAAAATTTTTAATCATAGTTTTTGGTAGTGGCCTTAATAGTTTACGGTTTTAAAGTTAAGGACATATAAGGACATATTTTAAATTTTATGATTGTAGTGGTCGTGGTGTCAATTTTAGAAGCCTCTCTATTGCAATTTAGAAGCTAAAGCAATTTTTATTAATTTCTTGCTGTTGTAGCGGACATAGGACTAACTATGTGTAAATATCAAGTGTCTAACTATTGCTTTAAAAAAGGCCATAACATCATTTTTTCCTGAATTTATTTTTTATTGTAGCATCAATAATCTGTAAAAATTTCAAGCGACTAACAATTACGCTTCTTCTAGAAATACAGGTTTGGGGCAAACGGGAGACAGTCAAATATTTCAGCAATATATTAGAAGGGATTAGTTTTAGAAAGAAACCGAGAAAAAAATATAATAAAAAATACTAAACTCACCTGTACAGATAACGCTTCTGATGATATATTGCTCTCCTCGCTATCATACTCATTGACAGTTGTAGCTGCCGATCTTGTCAAAAGATTTTTTGA
The DNA here is from genome assembly GCA_030448955.1 of Trichopoda pennipes. Taxonomy (NCBI): domain Eukaryota; kingdom Metazoa; phylum Arthropoda; class Insecta; order Diptera; family Tachinidae; genus Trichopoda; species Trichopoda pennipes. The sequence continues at coordinate 4,343,287 of JASKUP010000023.1, forward strand.
ATCGGATGAATAATTTATATAGCGATTGACTTTATACTCTGCCGATAAACCCTTCGATTTACGTGTACGATGTTCACTTTCTTCACGTCTCAAATCCTCTGGCTTATTAACATTTTCTAAAGTGAACGGTATCCTATGTTGTTCCTCATTATCATCGGTGATAATGTGCGATGATGGCAATTGGGCAGCAACTGTATTCAACCAATCTAAATTACCTGTTTGGGCCTTAACGATTTTTGGGGTGGATGGAGCCTGTGGTAATTGTGTAGTTGCATTCGTTATTGATGTTTTTGTATTATTTGTAACTGTACTATCACTAGTATTGGTGGTTATTATTGCATTTGTTGCTGTTTCTGCATTTACTGTTATAGCAGTTGTATTTGTACTGGTAAAATTAAGTTTATGGGTAAAATTAGTATAATTGTTGGTTTCTAGTGTTGTTGCTGTTGTCGATACAACATCAGATAATTTCATTTTATCATTTTGTTCTAAATTGGTTTTATTTTGCATACTTTCGGCCGATCTTTTAACATCAACTTCAGTTTGTTGTTTTTTTGCATGAAATGAAACCTTTTCTTTCCTCTCAAAATCTGTTTCTATTTCTTCCAGATTATATTTTTTATTGTTGTCTTCTGTGGCATCATATTCATAGTAATACTCTTCATCTTCTTCTTCATTATTGCTGTGTTGGGCGGGTACTCGTTCTTCTTCTTCTTCTTTAATGGGAGTTTTAGTGCTAGATTTTTCGCTAGTTTTCTCTACATGTTGAAGTTTTAGTTTCTCTGTTGTTGCACTTTTTGCGTGATTCGTTGATGTATCGGTTGACCAAGTCACTGTGGAGGTCTGATAGAGTCTGGTTACTCTTTTAAAGTTATCTTGTTGATTTTTATTGTACTGTAGTGTTATTTCTTGACTTGGATATGTGTGTACGAACACGAATTGAAAAACGATGAGATCTTGGAAATGTATTAATAGATAAAAAAAAAGAAATTAGAAAAGTAATGAGAGTTTGAGTCATTTTATAAACTTCTTTAATATAAAAATTGATAGGCCTGTAAGACTTCCAAACCTTTTACAAATTAGTGAACATGCTGTACGATCAGACTTGTATTCAGAATACTCTCTTGTCAAAAATAAAACTTAAATAGACAGTGTTTTCTATAGAGGAATGGAACTTTAAGTTGACAACACTTTTTTATTTGGCGGCCATTTTGTCAGCTGTCAACTGATTTATGTTTAGTTTGGAATTTCATTATGATCTTTATAGAACTTCGACTATCTAGACCTGTGCAACTAGGGGTATAAGGGAGCCCAGTCCCCTGAAGTCAGCAGGGGTACAACTGGAAGCTCCACGTTATTTTCACGGGATTCAGTGGCTCGCAGAGTTTCCGCTATTTGTCTCTTTAGGCATTTAGCTGTTTCTCTGACTGATTATTGAGGTTGGCCCTTTGGGAGTATCGTAATGGTTGTAGTTTTGCGGCCCCAGGTCTGTTTTTAATGGTGGCTGGGATCATTTCACTTTTAATAACACCTACCTGGTGGAATGATTCTAGATCCAGTGAGCATGCTAGTCATGTGTTCTGGACAGAAGTTGGATAGTCTCCAGCTCTTCAGCAAGGAGTAGTGGTTTGCAGCCCTGTTCTGGAATCATTGAAATTGTTGTTAGGAAGGACCAGTTGCTAGAATTGGACTTCGGCCTCCTAGGGCGTGAGTGGCGCTGCTTTTCACTCACAGTGGTATGATTAGAGCTCACTGCCAGGTGCAGATGTAAATCTTATCACGTAGTACACAGTACGTAGCCAAGGGATGGAGCTTTAATAATCTGTTTACTTCTTTTCAATCGGTGTTTTACACTTCGAGGAGTTTTGGAGGGTGACCGCTGCAATTTTCAATCCAACTTTTCTTATGTTCGCATTTGCTATAGGTTGTATTCTATTTTTAAAACAACAAATTTACTAGAACTGAAGCAAGTTTAAATTATATAAAACCATACCATCAGAAGCCCCTCCCCCTCATCACCCTCAGCCTAGGAGGCCGTTCGTCCGCAGCTGCACTCTGCTTGGCCTCTGTGAAATTTCATTAGAATATCTTTAGTGGTTCATGAGTGAGTGAGTTATTTCCCACATAAAACGTTTTTAAAGCACTTTGTAATGCCTGAACAACGCTTCTAAATTGTGCAAATTTTACACAAAAAATTACCGTTGATTCCGATTTTCATAACCCCATTTTGTTTACCGATGAAGCTCACTTTTGTTTAAATGGATACGTCAATAAAAAAAACTCCCAAATTTGGAATGATCATAGTTCTTAAGCGTATGTTGAGACATGCAGAAAAACTGTTTAGCGTAAATACGCGAAAAGACGCCAAACAGTTTTTCTGGGCTGGTAAAATTATTGGTGAAGCATTGGTAAAATCTGGGATAGTAAAATCATTGCTACGTATTTTGTTAAAAACTATATTGGTTAGAACGTTCAGTCAAAAGTAACCATGATAACTTTTTCGTTCATCAAATGAACAACCATGACGTGCAGAAACTATTGTTTCTGCATGACGGTACATTATGTCACAGCTCGTGATTTATTGAAGGATACATTTGGTAACCTCACAGTTTTACCTTTTGGAGCCGAGCAGTGGTCTTTAAAAGACTGAAACAATTGCCCATTTGGAGGACAATATTAACGGCGTTATTGCTAATAAGTGACTACATTTGTTAGAAAAATAATCGAATTATATACCTCCATAAAAAGTATTCTATACTTTGATTACGTTTGCCTGAAAATTTCTACAAGTACATAGTAGCGGGTTCATAATAAAATAATAGCATATTGATACAGTTTTTATTTTATATTTAAAAAAGGGTACGTACTACTCAATGTTGTTATCCAAAACCAATGTGACCACCAATATAAGGTCATGATTCAGCTTGATTAAGAATGACGTCAATGTTGGAATGATCTGAAAGGAAATGAAAAAAATACTCGTTGTTAATGATTCATTTATTAAAACAAAAAATAAAATAATTAAGATCTATTTAAATTGCATCACTAGATCTTAACTAAATGTCATCATTTATTTATAGGGTGTTTTAATAGTGATAGTGTGATAAAGCAAAGATGATTATTTTTTAAATTAACATAAAATTTACTTTATTCGAAAGATAATCTTTTAATTACAATTATAATTATGACTTTTGGTATATTACCGCCATAGCTGAGGGTCTAATTTTTGATAGCTTTCTCCAACATTTATGACAGTATATCGGCAATAGCGCAAATATTCATTCTTCTACAGAGATCACCATTGACTGTTAAGTTCTGAGCGGCATCGTTTTTAAAGAAGTACGAACAGATGATTCTACCATACCATTAGCACACAAAACTCTTGAGGATTATTATCACTCCAAATACAGCAGATTTGCTTATTGACATTTCCATTCAGCTTTATCGCTTAATAAAATTCGTTTATGAAATCTGAATCGGCTATTTAGAACCGAAACACTATTTACAAAATAAAATTTTACAATTTGGAAACGTTTTTTAGGAGTTAATTAAAGTTCAATACCTCCATACAAAACACCCTCTAATTTGACGATAAAAAGTCGAGACTCTGAAATTCATTTTATGAAATCAGAGGTTTTCTATAACGACCTGCGAATTTCTCGTGTTAAATGCCAATGCACATGTTGTTCACAAAAAATCATTAACAAACCATTTCTGTTTATTACTTTAACTGAAACGCTACAAACTTGTTACAAAAATTAACAATGAACAGAAACTAATTATCATTTTAATGAGTATTAACCTGCATTGTATTTAACCGTCAATGACTAACACATTGGGATTTTTAAAAATTATTTTAATAACAGTGTTCAAGTTTAGATGAACAAATTAAATAGAAATATTTTTTAAGTTTTAGTTAATACTAACGAGAAAAAATTAAAAAAAAATTATTATTTAAAACACATTGTTTGTGTTAGTATGAAAAAAACTCACTTAAATAGTTTTGGTGTTTACTACCTATTCTGCAGAAATTTCAAGCTATTTTGATGTTTGTGCGCGAGAAAAATCTTTAAATATTTTTTTCTAATTTGGTTTTCCATATGACAACAAAAGAGGCTTACTGAGGCACTTTACTGCAAGGAATAACAAGGAAAAAATCCAGTATTAAAAAAAAGATATTGCAAATCCCCCTTCCAAAAAAACTAAAAAAAATCCGAAATTCGGAAACAAGGTTGCAGATGGATATCCTGTAGCACACCAGATGAAACAAAATTTTCTTTGGAAGTAAGCGTATTAAAACAGACATTTTGAGTTGCGTTTGAAAGATGTGAATTAATTCACATAAGTAAATTGTTTGTGCATCCCATAAGGTCAAGTTTTCTTATCAGAAATTTGTGGTTGAGCTTTATTATATGTCTTACTAAAGTCGGTGTAAATAAGATCAGTTTGATTTCGTTGAACAAATCCCCGACTGACCAGCGTTGTTAACAAATGAACAACCCCTTTGAAAACCATGCTGAGCAGGAACCAATAGATGATGGGAAAGGTAATCAGTAACAAATTTACTCAAAAAGTTTAGGTATAGAGGTAAATTTAGCAATACCTCTGTAGTTGGCAGCATTATTCTTCCAACAAGAATTAAATAATGGAATAATAAAAGAATCCTTCTACATTTTAGTAAACTAATCAATGATATTGTTACGGATGTCTCTTGCTTAAGTTTTAAAATAAAATAAAATAATCAAGCAATAAAGCGAACTACTGGTTACAAACTTTGTAAAAATTTAGTACACGCAAGACAACAACAAACATGTATGCTGTTTACCATCTCCGTAGTGTTCTAAGAAACCTTTTCTACAAAAGACAACAAGAAATATCTTAAAAAAAATTCCAAGAAGAAACTTTATCAGTATAAAAACAAAAATTCACACAGGCATACAGGGGCCTATACATTGAATAAACAACATACAACAACAAAATGTGATACAAAGGGAGTAGAAGATTCTTAAATTTTCGAGACTTTTAATGGAAAAACGAGGCTAACTTCACTTTTATTTGGGTACAGTTTTCCTTCGACCCTCGTCGAATTTGGTTTGTGAACAAACCGGTTTCGGCCGTTTGCCATCTTTACGTCGACGGAAAACCGTACCCAAATAAAAATAAAAACTGGTGTTATTTATTTTACAATAAAGGACTCACAACAAAACGTTGTGAAAAAGGTATAAACGTAACAATATGTTGAAGATTATTATAAGAGGTTTTGACAGTGCAATAGCATATTTGTTAAGAATGCAACTCGAAATACCATCCGGACCGTATTTGTAAACAAATTTAAGCTTTTTTTAACAGCTAAGAAATGATATAGCCTGATATGGCACCTCTGATAGTTGACAAGAGCTGGATTTATTAAAAATTTTTAGAAGAATAGGTGATAGAAGTATAACAATTCAAAATTGTTATACTTTATATAAAAGGAAAATGGTATTAAACTCTTTTTTAAAGTTGACTAACTTGTAGAAAGCTCTTGAATTTCATATAAAATTGTTTCGAGTTTTATTTAAGTACGCAGAGTAACACGATTGATTGATTAATTGAATTATATTGAGCACGGCTAAAAGAACACTTTGCATAGTCAATAAATAAAAAAAAAACTTTCTAATCCTTTTCTATAACTTATTTTTCTTATAAAGCTTTAATCAAATACTTAGTATTACATGGTGCATGGGTAGGTATTAAACCTACCGTCCTAAGCTTTTAAGAATATATTTTTCTGTATTACTCATGCCCTTTTTGAACTATTTTTTTATCCAAAGACGCACGTCTTGAATGGGAGGCGTTTCACAGAAATCGAAAGATTACAAAAGAGTTTAGAGATGATAGCCTAAAAACTGTGAGTTTAGAACACGCAGAATTTCATACTGTCACGAGGATCGACCCCCCGGGGGCACATATATATGGTCTTTATAGAAATTAGACTATCTAGACCTGTGCAACTGGGGGAAAAAGGGAGCCCAGTCCCCTGAAGTCAGCAGGGGTACAACTGGAAACTCCACTTCATTTCCACGGGAATCAGTAAGCTCGCAGAGTTCCGTTATTTGTCTCTTTAGACATTTAACTGTTCTCTGACTGATTATTGAGGTTGGCCCCTATATGGGAGTATCGTGATAGTTGTGGTTTCGCGGCCCCATGTCAGGTCTTTTGTTTAATATGTTGTCCAGGATCATTTCGCCGTTAATGACACGCTAGGTGAATGATCCAGTCCAGTGAGCATGCTAGACATGTGTTCTGGACAGGAGTTGGAAAGTCTCCAACTCTTAAGCAAGGAGTGATGATTTGCAGCCCTGCTGTGGAATCATCGAAGTTGCAACTAGAAAATTCTGTTGCATAGAATTATAGCTTCGGCTTCCTAGGACGAGCATGACGTTCCAAATTATGCAGTGGTTTGGTCCACCATCTGATTAAGGCTTCATGGCTAGGCGCAGATGTAAATCTAATCATAATTTTGCATCGAAAATATCGAAACAAATGCGCTAAGATACCGAAAATTTCAGAAAATTATATTTTCGTATGAAAATAATGCACTGAAATTAAAGTCTAAAGGATTTAAAGAGCTTAAAATATAAAATTTTAATATGACGAAAGAAAGAATCTCTTCTCGGCTACTCCTAAAAAGTCGTGAAAAGCTTGAATTTAATATTTATTGCTGCTCAGCTGGGTTCATGTATAATTTTATTTCAATTTATTCAACAGACCGTTTGAAACGTGGTAAACTATTTGCAAATCACTGTGCCTTGGCCAAAAAAAAAATTACTTTGAACTTAAAATTTTAGGTCAACATTTTTTAATGCGAGGGCGGATAAATAAATGGAAATATTTTTTTAATAAAACGCCGGTTTTTATGTAAGCAGTTGTTTTATTTTTCCTTTGAGTTGTGTACGCTTAGTCCGGTTTTTTTATCCCTTTCGAAAAATGTGATTCGTCGAGGTCATTAAAATAAGCATTTGTTTGTAAGATCATTTAATCTTTGGATCGAAATCGTGGCTAAATTTGTAAAACAGGGTAGATGAGGTGTAATTGGTAGCCCAATTTATAAAAGTTTATAAAAATTTTATTCCTATTGCTTTCGCAATATCTCTCACTTTCAATCTTCGATTGGCTAAAACCATAAGTGAATTTGTTTAATTGTTTCGGATACCGAGACTTCAACTGGGCCTCCAGAACGTTCGTCATCTTCTGTGTTTGAATGGGCACTTTAAAATTCAGTAAATCACAAAATATATTTATCAAGCCGTGCCTTGGTTTAAGTACACGAAATTCAATTTTGCCCATTTTCTTCTTAAAACGCGCTATGGCAGCTTGTTCAATTTAAAACAGGAATCAATTGATAGTTACGTTTTGACAGGAGGTATATTGCCATTTCAATTAAGAGACGGGAAATTTAAAAGGTCACGCTCACATATTGAAATTTTAAAAGTTATTTACTTTGTGTCTTTGATAAACGGCGGATATGATTTGAGATTAGGACGTTTTATATAAACAAAAAAGTGGTCTTGAAAAATATAAGATGTACTTTTATTGAAATACCAATTCTAATTAAGTGAATGCCCCTAATGAAACCTATTATGAAGCACAATATAAACAATAGTTTGCGTACTGGGGTGTGAATAAATATTAAATATGTCGCAAATATTTCAAATGAATTCCATTGTGAAAAATGTGGTGGCTGGAACATGAGTATAAGTTTTTATGTAAATAATTTCATCATTTTATTTGATTTGTAGGAGATCGGATATATTTTTATTCAAATTTTTTTTTTTATAAATAAAATAAGTTAATTAATTTTGCATAATGTGTAACGCAATTTGACATAAAGCAGACAATACGTTATTGAAATTATTACGTAAAGGTCATGTAGTTATATTGTTATTATGTTAGTTATGTGTTATGGGTTTTTAGCCATAATGAAAATAATTTTATTTAAAAACATAAGAAAAATGGATTTTTCCTAAATTCACAATTACATATTTTAGTTACGGTTGTACAAGTGTAATTTTTTTGGTCTTAATGTAAGAACCCAATAGACCCAATGGTAACAAAATTATTTATTGTTATTGAGAATAAGTAAACAAAGTAACAACGATGCTTTGACGGCGTTATTTTCAATTTAATTATAATTCTGTTTTAGTTTTGCCTTTCACCAGATTTTTTAACATTTTTTATCTCTTTAAATTTTTTTTACTTTTATTAATTTTTCACTTATTACTTAAATTTTCTTAAATTTTGTTATACTTCTTGTTACTTTAACAATAATGGCTGTATGCATAAAAAACGCTTACTTGAGCTTTAAAGTACACGTTAGTTAACAAACACTTGATTTGAAAAATTGTGCCTAAAGATGCCACTTAATGGTGTGGCAAAATGTTAAAAAGGAAAAGTTATTTAATTTTTACATAAAGAACTAAAGAAGGTAAATCAACTGTAATAATTAATTACACATAGATTTGTTACTACAATGTCCTTTCAAAACTATACAACAAAATATTCTTTAATCACTGAAAAACTTATTTATCATGTTAAATGTGAAAGCAAGGAGTGGATAACCGAGTTTATATGTAACTATGTTATTTTTTTTTCTAATTTATTAAGTTTTTTTTTTTTAAATATAAATATTATAAATATTATTTCTTTATTTGCCCCACTGATAGCTAAGAATAATTTTTTTTAACAATTTTTAATATTTTTGAATTATTTTGCTGTGTGGGAGCCAAGATTAAAAAAAATCTGTTAAATAAATGTTAATTTATTTGCATAAACATCTCATTATTATTATTCATTAACTAAGCATTATCTAATGAAAAAAAAAATAAAGTTAATTGTATTAAAGAAGGAAAATATTAATGGATTTAATGGAAAATAATAACCATTCCGTTTCCTCAACTTTTAGATATGAGTTGATTCTCCAAGAAAAAGATTTACGCTAAAAGTCAGTGCTCGTCATATATAAATTTCCACCATCGAAGTTTTTCTGTTTGATTTGTTTAGTACAAAAGCAAATCTATTATTTATCTGGACGTTGTAAACAAATTTTGGAAAAAATTCTAAATTTCTAAATTTCTATTATAAAATGTTACTGAGTAATATTTTGTTTAAAATAAATGGATTAATTGTTTAATTTGTCAAATAAATTTAATAACAAAAATTATATTAATTAATATTATATTGCCTGATGCCAGCGTGTTAGATGTGTCTTAAAAACCCCAACGAATATATCAATGCTACCTTGTAACAAAAAACACTATTTATTAATTTCTTTACTTATTTTACAGATCTTTTCGTCTTATTTGCTCTCAAAATCCAACCAAAGCTTAACTAGTCTTTAACAGCTATTTATTTAACGAAAAAAAAAATTAATAATAAAAGTTCTTTAATTTTAAAGAAATAAAAATATATTTTTTTTGTTATTCACGATGAGGATGAATACTTATCACATATGATAATCAGAAACCAAAAAAAACTAAAAATGTTTTAAAAAAATATAAATTATATTTCTGCTTTTTTGGATTGCATAAGTATTTGCTGCTTTTACGTGTTAAGTCCTTGTTTGTTTAAACAAAATAAGCGACTTTGAGTTGCAAAAAATGAATATAAATTTTTGTTAAACGTATTATGCTCATTTAAATAGTTTGTCAATTTAATGATAATGGCAAAGCACCCACCCTTTTTTATTGTTGTTTTTGTTGAACTAGTTAATTTTATTTGGATATTGTTGTGACCATAACTTTTGTTTAAGCATTATAAAATAATTTTTAGCAAATCAAATTTTAATATTTTTATTTACTATTTCAACGTTATATAGACCTATTGATGGCAGTGTACCCGATTTTAATTAATCGCTTAAGTTTAAGAATTTAAGGATGTGAAATTAAATGTGTCCGTTAATACATTTCATATACTGCTCACTGTACCGTTAACATGAAATGTGCGTTGAAAACAAATTTTATAGCTATAAATTATGAAATTCTTTTAAAAAATATTTAAAAATTTTATTAAAAAATAATGCAGGTTCCATTAAAAATTTCAATATATATTAAGAATAATACCGGCAAATTATTTTTTTTTCAAAAAAATATTATGAAAAAAAATATGTTTTGTAGTGGATAAAATCGGTATTTAGAGAAGATATGAATCGCGTCAACAGCATAGTGGAAGTAGCTGAGGACTAGTAGATTCCAACGGTATTCCAACGGTCAGCCGAATATCGGAGATATGAATTTTTGAAAATATTGCAAACTTATTAGCCAAAGAGCCAAATATGAACATTACAATAATTAAAAAAAAATTGGGAGCCAAATCTGCTTGTTTAGTAAACGTTTATTACACTAAATACACTAAATTTCACACTTAATTAATAATTATTAATGCGAACAATGGGCTTGCATCTCTTTGGAAAGTTTGAGTAAGTCAGGTTTGTATTGGGTAATTTTTAATTTTAAGCAATAAGACGACTTCTCAGTTTACTCTTTACAATATTCATACATAAAAAAGTTTGATCAGGAATAATATTTCAAGCGTTGATGATGATCATGTCTTCCTTCTCCAGGTAATTCTAAGAGGACCGCTTGCGTTGTGAACTAAGATCACATTTTTTCTTCTCCAATACTTCCAATTCAACACTAAGACATTCGAATTTAGAGCGCCGTATTTCCGTGTTTTTTAAATCCAGCAATTGTATTTCAAAAGTACCAAAACCAATCAAAAGGAGAAAATTTCAACTTGGTTATCGTAGCATTAAGAAGATTTTTCAAAAATGCCAAAGTTGCTCTGCTGTTTTTAAATTTCTGAAACCCTCACATTTCCCTCATATTTAAAATTATTGCTTTAAAATGGTGTTTATCAAAATCCTGAGCAAAAAATGGATGATATGTTTTCGAATGTTATTACTTCTTTCCCTGGTAGTTTACGAATAAGCTGATTTTGATAAGACGTAACGTCTACCGCCAACTGATTGTCTGTTAGTTCTGGATAGTGAATGCCCTTCTCAGAAATGCTTTAATTTTCGGAAAAAGGGACGCGAAACGTTGCTAGCCAAAGCACATTTTAATGCTGCAGAATATCAGCGTACTCACTTTCCATTTCAAATAAAAATCTTTGAATTGGCAATGATTAAGAGCTTAAGTTAAATGGAGTTGATAATAATAATCACTCCATAATTTTACAAATTTCATCCGTAAATGTTTGCGCGCAAAGCGCTTCTTGGTGAAAGATACAATGGTAAACAAGTATCTCGTGATTAATTTTTTCTTTCAAAATAACAAAAAACCCTTTTCTTACGCCGATCATACTTTTGCCTCCATCTGTTGAAATCGATACAATTTTATCGAGGGGAATATAATGTTTATCCATACAATCAATTACAATATTTGCAATATCTTCCCCACGCGTCTGACCTTTGAGTGGTAATGATCCTAAAAGATCTTTTTTGGAGCCTGAGTGAGTTGACGACTCCTGGCTCTTCTGAAGTTCTTCAACTGCTTTCTTCCTTACATCACCGGGAGGATATTTAGTACTAAAGTGTCTCTCTAAATTTGACTTCTTGTTATGCGCGAAATTCTCCTTACAAATATGACATGTCGCAAGTATATTCAAGTTTTGAATAAACGCAAAGTTCCCGGTCCACTCAACTTTAAGAATCGCAGTTTTCATGTTCCGTTTCTTTGCTTTTTTTTAGGTAGCCATAATAATTGGGGTACCTATAAAAAAATTCTAAAAAATATTGAAAAATACAACTTTTTAATAAGCCTGGACAACGGCGGATATCTATCTATCTTTTAACTTAAACATGTTCTCGATTTCTAGAAGAATTTCAATTTATCAAAATAAGATGTAATTATTTTCTTACAAAGTTTTTTTTTATTAATAAATATTAATGCGCCATCCATAGATATTTGTGCCAGAGCCGCACTTAAGGAGCAAAAGAGCCACATTCGGCTCTGGAGCTACACTTTACCGACCACTGCTGTATGCGAAAATAAATGTGAAAAATAATATGAAAATCATATTTTCTAAATTGGGTAAACTTGATATTTAGAGAAAACATGAATGGGGTCATCAGAATCGTGGGAGTAACTTAGGAGAAATAGACGCCAACATTATATAATCTACGTCTGACTTCAGCCTGGTATCGGAGATTTTTGAAAATTTTTCCCGATTCATGTCTTATCTAAATATTAAGTTTGTCCACTTAAAAGAATACGATTTTCATATTATTTTTCTCTAAAAATATTTGCAGGTATTGTTGTTAAATGTAATAACATTTTTAATGGAGCCACAATATTTGTTTATAGGATTGTTAAGAATTTTTTGAAAAGAATTTTATATTCTATAACCGTAAAGTTTGTCTTTAATGTACATTCCATTAGCCGTATGTGACAGGTTGTAAAATTTGTGTAGGACGTATTTATTTGAAGTATTTATCATCGCACCCTTTAAGTATTTTATGCTGAAAAACATTTTAAGCTCAGATATACCGTCCATGTTCTGACAAAGGCGCGTTCTCTCTCTCTCTCTCTCCTCTCATTTTCGCTAAGTTAATATTAGCATGTTCTTAAAGTTTTATCAGTTAGTCACAGTTTATATTTCCGGTTGGAAGTTGTCAGATTTCCTGGGATTAAAATTAACAAATACTTTCAGTGCTATTTCAAAACGTAATCGTCAATTTAAAACAATAGGCGTTTTTGAAAATATAGACGCATATGTCTGCTATGTGGCATTTGTATGAATTCTCTTTCTTTAAACGATTTTTAAAATGAGGTTATACCCTTTAAAAACTCAAAATTTTTTTGTGCTAAAACACAAATTTGTTGGAAAATTTTTTATTCACAAACTCTTCTGTTTAAAGTTTTTCCTCAATATTTTATTTCTATATAACTTTTTACTTAATCAGTCGGTTAAGTTACTTAAACAAAGGAATATTATCAAAACATCAAATGCTTCACTTGATTCCCACACAATTTCCTAAAGTCATGGTAATTGAACTTGTTACTTCGTTTGATTGAAAATTTCTAAATAATTATTTTTATAGTTGATTAATTTTTGTGATTTAAAACAAATAATAAACAAATGAAAATATTAAAATATGCGTTTTCATGCTACTTGGATATTATGGTTTCTGTATGCTTATTATTTATCATAAAATTGATGTCTGTATAATATTCTTTTTTGTAATTGCGGTTTTAATTTCTAATTTTAGGTTAATTGTTTGCTCATTGAGATATGAATATGTTGGAATGTACGTATTTACAAAATATGGACATAAATGAATGCTTAACATTTAGTTAAGTATATATTATTTTTATTGTTTTATTATCAAACACGTCAAAAACATTTACAAGTTGGATATTTGAAAAAATTGAAAAGAAGATTTTAAATATCCAACTGTGCGTTTTGTTGTAGTTAATTTATTAGAGGGCAGCCATTAGTTTTATGCTGTTAAGTTGATAGAAAAACTTATATTTCGTTTTATATGACGTTTGCTTTGCTTTCAGTTATTAAAATTTCAATACCAAGGTAAATGTAATAAGCTGTAGTCACATGAGTACAAAAAAACACAAAGCACTTGCACTTTACTTGTGTAAATTTACCTTCACTTGTCAGTATACGGGCGACATTAAATGAAAGCAGAATTTAAAAGCGTTGAAGAAAAAATTTTTAAAACAGTAGACTACAGTAAATGGAAAAGTATGGTGTTAAGATAAATCTTAGCTATCATTAGCATTGATGAGGCTTATAGAAAAATTTTAATAGAAAAAAATTATATTCGTCGAAGGAAATGATAATACGATCAAAAGAATTGATTGAGGGAAAAAACATAAAATAATAGCACACGCTGCATGTCAGTGTCCACTATACTCCAATTTAAGAATTAGCCATATTAAGTTCCTCATCCGATGGGTCGCTTCCACTTTGGGGAACTGAAACGGAGTTTAAAAAAAAAACTGTGCATCTCTATTTTAACGTTTGTTAAACAAGACATTGATTTATTTAAGTTTCGACGGAATCTCAGTATATTGTTTGACACCGCACAGTGGGGCCAAAATCAGGAGGTTTAAGGCAATAAAAATATTTTAAAATTTTAAAAAGCATTTGAAAGAGGACTCCTTAAGCTTAAATATACATGTTTTGCACGATCATAGGTTAGCTGCGGCACTGTGCACAGTGTCAGCTTTTAACTGTTATCGTTAAAAATATCATAACTCTTAAAGTAATAAAGATATTTTAAAAATGTATAAAGCTTTTGAAAGGTAACTTATTATACTTAACAATAAGTAACCTATATGGCCATAACCCCACAGAAGCACTATACACAGTGGTTTTTTCGTTGCAAAAATCATATTTTTTGAAATTACCAAGATATTTCTAATGATTAAAAATCACCTAAATTTTAAATTATTAACTTTTGAAATAAGTGCTCTCGCAATTTGATAGGTGATATATTTTGACCTTTTTTTCACAAAAATCATATCTTTTCAATTAATGATATTTTTAAAATTTAAAAAGCATTTAAAATACAACTTCTTGTACTTCAAACGATATTCTCATAAGGAAGTCTAGAAAAAATCACTCTAATGAAACATATTAAACTAATATAACATTTTTTTATTTATTTTTTATTTATATTTTTGTAATAAATATTTTGTGAAAATATCATGAAATATTTATTTAAAGGAATCAAGCACGAAATAAGATTGCTTAGACTGAAAATGATTCCGGTGAATTATAATTATTATATTTTATTAATTATGTTATTTATAATATTAATGCCATGTGATATATAATGATAGTAAGTTATTTAGTATATTTTTTTCAAACTAGTATATTTTTTTTATTAGCTAATTCTCTTTAAAATAGTTATTAACATTGGAATATAGACTTAACATATCCAAACTATAGTTAAGTTCTTCCAAATCCTTTTAAGATCTTACATATCTTCATGATTAAATTAGTGGGTCTGAAGAGGCCGCTAACAAATTGAAAAGGTCCTCATTCTGTTTAATCCATGAAACCTTGCAAGTATTTGTATATCTAAAGTGATTATAGTCTTTGTTTATGCATTCCTGGACTTCTTCCGATAACTCTCCAAGTGGTAAGCATTCATATTCAATTAAATTTTTATCATGACTTCTTCTTCAAGAGCCAAAATTTAGGAAGTTTTTAATGCATAATCATTAAACTTAGGGCCATTTACCATTTCTCTAAAGCTTATAATATTTATGATAACTGTCAACCTTTTTATAATATGATTCACGACGTATAATTTTCAGTATAATTTTTATCTAGTTTGGCTCCATCAGCTAAAATTTCTATCTAATTAAGAAAAACCTTTTTTTATTGGGATCAGTAGCAACCTCTTTATACAATGTGTTTCTTCATTTTACAAAATTTTGTTATCAAATTTTATATTTTTTCCACGGGTTTTGCTAAAAGACATCACAGTGCAGCGGCGTTAATTTGCTAAAAGCTCTTGCTTTAGTAAACAATTGATTGTGGCAAAAAAAGTAGTGAAGAAATACCAATATGACAAACTTTTGTTAATGTCAATATGCTTAGCAGCACTCTATCTGAATACTTAATATAAAAAGTACGGCTGCATGCATTTTTAGTTTTAGTTTTTTTTAATTTTAATGCCGTAAATACTGTTTTTAATTTTATTAAAATATTTTACAAATAATAATAAGAATAATAAGATAACCTTGGAGTCGGGTCGTGAAAATAGAGTAGATTTTAATGCTCGTAAGACGCAATTTTGCATGCTTACGCATAGATCTGCGTTCGGGAATGGTGCTATATCTGTTACTATGGTTGATATAGGTATTACAGAATCGAACGCTCTTGATGTTCTTGGCATGCAAATTCAGTGTGATGTTCGATGGATTAAACAAATTTTTCAAATTTGCACTATATATACTACCTATACATGGAATACAACTCTCATGTATGGGCCGGTGCCCCAAAGTCTATTTTGGAGTTGCTCGAACGGGTACAGCAGAGGGCAAAGGCACTACGCATAAGAGGGAAAATTCGATTTTTAGCAAAATGGTTCGTCTTCCAATGTAGGAAAATTTAAATATGTAGGAAATAAATATGTCTACAAATACTACTCCGTTTTTCGTCTTCTCAATAACCTAATTTCCTAGGGTTCATCCGCTGAGTAATTAAAATAAAGGCTATCTATCCCCTTCATTCGACTTAAATTTGACGTTTATAATCTTATCTTTTATATTTTTATTAACAAATCCCTGAAACTAAAAAAAGACTATGTTCATTATAACTAAATAAAAAAAATAAAATTAAAAAATTAAAGGGTGTTCCCTTAGAAGAACTAGTTTTTAAATGTATTGTCTGCATATTTGTAATAAAAGGGTACTTTGCGTTTGACTCGATTTTCGTTGAGAACGCATATATTTGTGGTCGATTGGCCAGCGAATACGCATTACAGGGAGAATCTATTTTTTAGCAGAACAGTTCGTATGTGGAATAAACTGCCTGCAGAGGTAAAGGATTTACTTTTAATATAGGAAAATTCAAAACGAATGTCCACAAATGCTACCTCTTTCCTCCTCCCCATAACCTAATTTCCTAGTTCATGTACAATGCATTACATGAGTAGGGCTCATCCCCTGAGTGCTGGTCCGAACGAAAAAAAAAATAATATGAAACTGTTTAATCAAAAATCAAACTCTCGACTCCGTAAGTAACTAAAGCGACAGTGCACAAGATTCAGCTTTTTAAAAGAGGTTAAAAAACTCTGGAAAAGAAATAAACATCAAAAAATTGCTTTGTAAATTATATGTACGATTATCAAAAGGGATATTAATTTGTTAAATTTTTTGCATTAATGTTATTTTATATAATCAGCTTTGCTTATAAAACATCAGTTTGAATGTTGCTTGATTTTTTTTTATTAAATCAATTATAAATAGTTTCACTTTTAAAATTAATAAAATATTAATGTTTTCAGTAAAGATGTCTGAAAGTGTGACAAACAGCTAAAAATGAAGAAAAAAGGTCTGAACAAAATAAAAACATATTGTCAACATACGTATTTTTATAACAATTGTTTCTGAAAAAAATTGCATGTTGTCTAGCTGAACAAACAATAGATTTTCATTATCTTTATCATTTGTGAGCGCAAGCAAAAAAATAAAATCAAATTAATTACAAAATCGTCTTAATAAAAGAAAGGGAAAAAATATTATTGTTAAATACAAGATGAACTAAAAAAAATGTGGACTTTGAATAACTTGGTTAACATCACTACATAACACTTTACCTGAGTGATAAATAAAAGTTTTGATAGAAGAAAACACAATATGTTTGCCAAGAAAAGAAAAAAAGAAACACGTTTTCTTTTTTGGATAATTTGTCATGTATTCATGTGCTTTAATACTCGTGTAGCAAAAAATATTAAATAAAATCTTTATTAATAACACTACGATTGTCATTGAAATTATAAAAATTTTGTTTAATTTTAAATTCATTTCTATTTTGTGTTTCTTCTTTTAAAATCAGTCTCCTGTATTTTTAATTAATTAATGCAACTCAATTTAAAAAAAAAAATTAATATTGTTAAAGACCTTTAAAGTCGATTACATGTTTAAGAATTCTTGTTAAAATTTACAGAATTATTTTCTTTTTTTTTTGTTTTAAAGATTCTCTAAGACGTTAACACTGTTACGTTATTGCACTTTATGAACGAAGGGTTTTTTTTTTTAATTGGAAACACTAACACGTTGATTTTTGTTTTTGTAATCTTTGCTGGCAGTTTATTTATGCTCTATGTCTTTCTCTATAATTCCAGCTGTGATAGTTTTCAGGATTTCTGTTTTCTTAAGAATATAAATTAATAAGCTCTTACAGTCGTCTACACAATAACATTTTCTTTCTCCTGTTTTTCTAACCTGGTGTTAAGAGCACCGTGGAGTTGGGTTATCATGGCTAGTATTCTGTCGGGTTGGGTTATCTTAAGCTGTAGGAAAACCTAAACAAATGTTTTTCGATTTTTGGTATTTTACCATAACCTCTATTGGGATTTGAACTCATGATCTTTGTTGAACAAATCAGATACTTTTTCTGATATAGCACACTCATTATAATTTGTTAGAATTGAAAATAACGAATCATACGGCTCTGCTTACTTTACATAAAGACTAGTAAAATGTAATATTACACCATTATCTACCTCTCTAGCAATATTTAAATAATAATGAAATATTTAAATAACAATAAAAAAATATTTAAATAATAAATAAAAATAATTAAAAAATGCTGATATTAATACGATGACGTCTAAAATTTTTAAATGTTTTTTAAATACTAACGACAACATGAATAATAGAAACTTAGTATGAAGTTGACGTAGGTGACAGGATATGGCTGCGTGTTTTGCGGTGCGGTTTTTCAGTCGAAATTATTGTGGACTTGTAATTACGTGATAAGATCTACATCTGCGTCTGGCCGTAAGCCGTAATCAGATGGTGGTCAAACCGCTGGGAATGAAAAGCAACGTCATTCACGCCCTAGGAAGCCGAGGACTAACAGGTCATCTCTATTTGCAATTTCAGCGATTCCAAAGCAGGGTTGCAATCCACTTAATATAATTAAAAACACGACGGCATTAATACTCACTGGACCTAGACCATTCATTGTGTTCTTTGTGAATGACCCGACCCACAAACTCAAACGAGGGCCTCGAAGCATACAGCCACCACGATACTCCCGAAGGACCTACCTCATAATCAGTCAGAGAACAGCTAAATGCCTAAAAAGACAAATAGCAGAACTCCGGGGCTTTACTGATTGCCGTAAAAATATAGTGGATTTTCCAGTTGGCTCCTTGCTAGCCTAGGGGGATTGGGCTCCTTTTACCCCCGCAAGACGCAAGATGGTTGTGTGATCCATAAAGACTTATAAATGTGCCCCCGGGGGGTGGACTTGTAATCCATAATTATATTCTACGGCTAATTACGGCTTAAGATTATATTGAAGGATTCCTAAAACTCTGCTGATTTTCGTCACTAATGCCACATTTGAGTTTATTACAGTTGTAATTTTTGTTTAGCACAGTTATGATTACTGAGCGTCAGGAATTGAACTTAAATTATTCTGCTCGTTTCAACAAATTACGTTAAAATTTACTTAATTATTTTCGGTTTCTTCTTTTAACAATATAAAATTTATTATTAAGGCCAATTATTTTTAAGGCATAAAAAGTTTTGCAAAGTGCTCATAACTAAACTGGGATTCAGGGTTTAAAAAAAAATAACAATTAATGAAATAGTAAATTAAATTAAATTAAAAATTTTCTCGTGAAGTTTATTTAAACGTTTGATTATTGATTGTTTGAAAAGGTTGCCAAAAACAACTAATTTTTATTTTTTATGGAATACATTTGCTTAATAAAATTGCCCTACACCATTCAATACTACACTGGCAATTAATTAAAGGCATCAATAAACGGCAATAAAAAATACAATCGGAAGCAAACGAAACTTTAAAAATTGTATTGTCTGATATAACAAACGCTGATAAATAAGGTTTTTAAAAAAGTTTAAAAAAAGTTAAAAATTTAAATCCAAATTTTGTATAACAATTCGGTGGGAAAATAATAATACAGAATAATGGCAATAGAATCAGTATATGTGCACCGAGTGAGTGAGTGTATAAGTCAGTTTAGCCGGCATTTAAAACGTTTGGATAATCAAGACGTTTCAAGGCCAATTTAAATTAATTTGAACTATTTTTTATCAATATTTTAATTTGTTTTTTTTTTTTTTGTAATTATTGCAAATGTTTCGATCTTTACTGTTAATTTTTTAACATTTATATTTACTTAGCAAAAGAAAAACTTATTAACAAATTTAACAAAGTGTTGTAGTATGGTTTTCTTTAGACGTTAAAATCAACAATGAAAAGAAAGGAAAATTAGATTTTTCTTTTATTTTCCATTCACACAGGCTGCTATGAATATGATATAAAATTTTATAAAGGTGGCTTTTTAAGTTGCTCGCGTGCCTGTTATCATAAAAAGATAACAAAAACTAAGTTAGAAAATAATAAGAAGAGACCCTTCATTTAGTAGAAAGTGATATTGGGTGGGAAATGTTGTTATTGTTATTTTTTGTTATAGATACAAAATATATTCTATAATTAACAACTGTATGATGAAAGTTTATTTGCGTACCTTAATGTAGGGAAAGGGGAAGACCATAATACTCTAAGTGTAAACTATTATCAGTATTTTTTTCTGAATAAGCATCTGGCTTTTAATCTCATCAAAATAAATGTTTTATATTTTTTAGAAGTAGCTGCCGGCCATTCATACTCACTGGACCTGGATCATTCATTGTGTTCATTGTGAATGAACCGACTCAAAAACTCAAACGAGGGCCTCAAAACACACAGCCACCACGATATTAGACATTTTTTTTTCGGCGGTGGTGGAAGCAAAATCCTTGTGATTTGTAAATATATTTTTTCTCTTGGTAATATTGCTATCGAGTTTTACTTAAGATAAAATTTTAAAATTATAAATAATTAGAAATATAAACTATAAAGATCGGCTTCTTTTTAATTTTATTTTTTATTTATAATATTTACACGTACATTTAAATAACTATTACACATCATTTTAAGAAAAGTAGACCTCAACACTTTACATGTATTAGTATTTCACTACATTTTATACATTTAATTTATTTACTATCATTTTTATTTTTGTTTATATAAATGAATAATTACAAAAAGTATATATGAATAGACTAAAGTTTATTTGTTCCCTTGTGAGCAATTGCCTTTTGTGAACAATTGTTCCCCGATGATGAACTGTTTCATGCACATACTTGTATATAATTTTACAATTTTCCTACATTGAAATAAGCTGAATTTAAATTATGTGATATGGTGGTTAATTTATCTTTGAGTTAAATATGTTTATTATTTTAGTTGTAAACGATACAGTTTACTATAAAAGTATTTTATTAAAGGTTTTTACTTAAGTAATTACATTCTTTTATTGACTAGTTGAATGGTTATGCTTTGCAAACTTTAATATCTCTTAGATTTGAGGCACAAATTGTACCTAAACAGAGCCTTAGAAATAGTTTTAAGAAAATTAAAAGTTTTAATCTTTGTTTGTTCCAAACGATGATTTTTTTAATTTTTTTTCTTGGAATTTTGGGAATAATAAATTCTGATATACTGCGAAGAATTTTTTTATTATCTACATTATTTACTCATTTGGCGTTACATTTAACGCTACACAAACATTTATTTAGAAATCAACATTTTTAAAGTACAGTATTTTTATTTTTATTTTAATTTAAGAATTTTAAATTTGTTTTAAATTCAAAGACGCGCCAGAAAATAAACGGTATAACACACTACACATATATTTCGCTATTGCATACATTGATCTTGTAGGGCTTTTATCTAAATTGTGTTCAGAAAACTGTAGAAATATAAGTCTAAAACAAAATAAGGTAAATGAGAATTCTATTACATGAAATAAAAATTCTAATTTTCACACAAAACTATTGTAATATGTATCACCAAAATATAGTTTGCATCGACAATAAGGAATCATTTGTTATGTATGTAAAATAGTTATTTTATTGCAAAATTCAAATTTAGTAATATTGAAATATATAATGCAAACCTGGCGTTGTAGCAGTATTTAACAATAAACATCTAAATCATAAATTAATTAGTCAGTGGCCGAAAAAACAAATTTTAATTAATTATAGGCCAATAGCTTATTGCCAATTCTTGCGAAAATATTTGAGAGGCTTCTGTTAAAAAATATTATACCTGACCACCAATTCGGATTTAGATATCAGCATGATACTCCTGAACAGTGTCATCGCATTGTGAATATTATTACTGATGCATTGGAACAGAAAGAATATTGTTCAGCGGTGTTTTTGGACGTCAGTCGAGCATTTGACAGAGTATGGCATTGTGGTCTCCTATATAAACTCAAACATTTACTTCCTGCTCCATTTTATTTGCTTTTTAAATCGTGTTTACATAATAGACGATTCTATGTTCAGGTTAATGGGGAGGATTCCGAATTTGGAATTATTTTATCAGGAGTACCACAAGGAAGTGTTCTGGGTCCAGTCCTATATATGATTTACACGTCAGATATGCCCATAAATGATATTTAAACCATTGCCACTTATGCCGATGACACAGCTATATGCGAATGTGTCCCCACAAGAAGCCTCTGCAATAGTGTAAAAGTTATTTAGCTCTGATTGAGCAATGTTTACTAAAATGGAATATTAAAATAAATACCCAGAAATCATCTCATGTGTCTTTCACGCTAAGAAAAGGTAATTGTCCATCACTTACGTTCTATAGAAATAATATTCCAAAATTAAATAAGGTAAAATACTTAGGCCTCCATTTGGATAGAAGACTAACATAGGAAGGATCAAGTCAAAGCTAAAGGAAAGTCATTAGATATTAAAACAAGAAAAATGTATTGGCTCTTAAAATCAAGATCAGAACTAAGTCTACAAAACAAAATAAATTTATACAAAAGGATTTTAAAGCCAGTTTGGACTTATGGCCTTCAACTCTGGGGCACAACAAGTAATTCTAATGTTGAAATACTTCAGAGATATCAATCGAAAACGTTGCTCAATAATTTCAGTGAAAAATATTTGAATAGCTTAAGCAATCACTCTAACTTATTAGCTGTTTCACTTCTGGATGATAGTGAAGAGATACGAAGACTGAAAAGATTGCTTGTTCTTGACTTACCATTCAGAATATAGTTAAGTTACTATTTTGTAACTTTTGTTAAGTTCACTGGAACTTAATAAAATTTTTTGAAATTATTTATAAATTTTGCTTAATATTTTTATTGTAAATAGATTGCAAATTAAAAGAACTATAAAAAAAAAATTAAATTGCAATATAATTTAAAAATAATAAAAAATTTTGTTTTTTTTTTATTTTTATTCTTTTAACGGTCTTTTAAATAATTTAACGATTTTATTTTTTCGATATTTCGCTTTCCTGTGGAAAGCTTCTTCAGAAAATTATTTTTTATGTTTTACAAAAACAAAAAATTATAACAATTTTTAAAAGACCATATTTAGTTTTTTTTATTATTTTTACTTTAACAATTTTTAAATATTTTAATACTATAATAGTAAAAGAAAAAATTTGCAAAATTTTAAAATGTTTAAGTTTGGCAGCTCTCACTGTTGGTTTTTTACGGTGGTAGCATAATAATGTTCTAATTATTTTAGTTTTACCTCGAGCCAGGAAAAAAAATTATAATTATAACTAAAAAACCACGCTAAACCTCTACTCACGCTCTCTAACTTATATGTTTACCTTCATGTACGATCATCATCATCTCTGATAAAAAAGCTTGGTTGACCTTGGTTGAAAAAAGGGGAGCTGTTATGGCTAACGAAGTAAAAGTTATTTTAATTGTTAAAAGTCTATAGTGTAGTTTTAGGTAAATGTTTAATTTAAATTAATCAAGTTATTATGGCAATTAACTAAATGATATACGAACATTTAAAAACCTAAGTATTTCAGAAATGTTTGTAGCATTAATTTATTACTAAATAGTGAATGAAATTTAAGTAGATGGCACCGACGTCTAATTAATTTTGGCTTCCATGATAAAACCAATTTTCATTTCATATATATTTACACATTAAAAACTACATTTGCATCTGCATATAAACATTTCGAATGAGGGTAGTTTGTTATCTCCTTCATATAGAGTACTTTTTCATTTACTTTACATTTTGCTATGGTTTGTCGGTTTTTTTTTTTGTTTTAATTTCAAATTTACTTTTTTTTTAGTACTTTTTGTTTAATTGCAGGTTGTTGCATTGCACTTGTTCCACTTTTTATTTAGTTTTGTTGTCTTATTAATTTTTTTTGTTCGTGTTCTTGTTTGTTTGTTTGTTGTTTAGTATCATTTTTTCTAATGCTTTTTACAATGTTCAGAGTACTGGCAGCTGATATTAAAATTGCTTTCAGTGCAGTACGCTGTGTTTTATTTTTGGAAATTGAAAGGCCGTTTTGTTAAATGTTGCTGTTGATTGTTTTTAGTCTTAAATTATAATTTTGTATTCTAAAATAGTTTTTCTTCAGTTGTATTTATTAAGTTCTATGAAATGCTCATGTAACAATGTTTTCTTTTTGTTTTTCGCTTCTGTTTGAGCATGTCACGATTTTTTAGTTTAATATTTTTTTAACATTTGAGCAACATTTGACCGTTTTGCTGCGACCTTGTTGGGTGGTATTGTAGTTTAATATACACACACAAAGGACTATATAATGTTTGTTTTAATTTATGTAATTATTTGTATTAATTTTTCTAGTTTCCCATGGCTGGTATTTATTTTGTATAATTATGAATTTTAATTATTTGTTTTTTCAAGTAAAACTTTTAGGAAGCTTTTGTTCAGACAGAATTAAGGTGGGGTTTTTTTAACCACTAATTTGGGGTTTAACCAAAATGTTAATAAATTTGAATAAATTGAAAAAAAGAACAATTAAATTGAAACGTTTGTAATAACTGAACCATCTATAAGTATTTGTGTATGAGTTTACGTCAACCCAGCTTGTGAACGGCTAATTGCCATCTTCAGTGTTCTCTCTAGAATATACGCGCATATCTATAAGTACTTTATTTAGTTGACAGTTTGACAGTACTCATGAGATGCACCACAATCTAGACTAACGGCAGCTCTTAAACAATTTGCTAGCCCATGGCTGTACATATCACATTTGGAGTATTGTTTAGGGCCCTCTTTATGATAATAGAGGTTTCTCCAACAACAATTCCTCGAATAAATCTTATTCTCATAACATCTCTTTTTATAATGTCATCAGAACTAAATTCCATCAC
The DNA here is from genome assembly GCA_030448955.1 of Trichopoda pennipes. Lineage (NCBI taxonomy): Eukaryota > Metazoa > Arthropoda > Insecta > Diptera > Tachinidae > Trichopoda > Trichopoda pennipes. The sequence goes on from JASKUP010000023.1 coordinate 4,368,230, forward strand.
CCACATTTGACCGCGAGGTAATAAAATCTTTCATATTGCTGGACTATATGTTATAAAAGTTTTTGAACTCATTTTTGATTGTATTCATATCAAGCTACGGTAACCCAAACAGTTCCCCCCAGGGGCATATAAATATGGTCTTTATAGAATTCCACTATCTAAACTCAGTGCAACTGGGGAAAAAGGGAGCCCAGTCCCCTGAAGACAGGTGGGGAGTCAACTGGAAGCTCTACTTTATTTCCACGGGGATCAGTGAGCCGCAGAGTTCATTGTTTGTCTCTTTAGACATTTAATAGTTCTCTGACTGATCATTGAGGTTGGCCCCTATATGGGAGTATCGTGGTGGTTATGGTTTCGCGGCCCCATAACAGTATAATGGCTATTATGGTGGCCAGGATGATTCAGTTCAGTGAGCATGCTAGACATGTGTTCTGGACAGTAGTAGAAAAGTCTCCAACTCTTTAGCAAGGTGTGATGGTTTGCAGCGCTGCTCTGGAATCATTAAAGTTGCAACTAGGTGGTTCTGTTGCTTAGAATTATGTCTTCGGCTTCCTAGGACGCCTGTATGACGTTCCAAATTATACAATAGTGGTTTATCCACCATCTGATTAAGGCTACATAGCCAGGTGCGGATGTAAAACAAATCACACTCTGTAACCCAAACAGCACAACTTTGAACTTCTTCTTCTTCCTTTATTGGATGTGTAATTTTTATTTTTTAACCGTAACTTTGTATTCCTCCAGCGAGTTAAGTATAAGTTTTGTGCCAATAGAAATACTTTTGCATTTACACCAGGCAGGGGTATTATTCACTATGTTTGGAGAAATTTTTTGGCGTCTTCTCTATGACAATATCGTTATCTATACTAAATATCTTTATCATCTTGATTACTAAAAAGCTAAAATGTGTGAGCCTTTGAAACTAGGTTCATTTCCCCAGAATTGCTTCTTTTTGAAGACATTTTCGATAGTTAATTTAAAAATTGTTAACAAAAAAATGATTTCAAAAACACATCTGAATAGTATAAATACTAAACCACGACTAAGATATTTGAAATGCACAACATTACAACAGGGAACACTAAATGGAACATTACTCAAAAAAATCACAGTTAATACTACCATTAAAAAGGGTAAAAATATATTGAACATAGTCTTTTGTGGCTGTTTGTTCGGAATGAACATAAGTAGATGCCTATATAGGCTAGAAGGTAGTGAACTAGCTTGTCAGTATGGGGGTTGTGGGTTCGATTCTCAACGAAGACCTTGTTTTTTTTTTCACTATAAAAATTTACTGTCGGTGGGGCTGCTCAGCATTGAAGGCATAGTCATTGGTCGCTGTGCTGTCTTATACGGCAGTTAATTTCGAACTATCCTTCTACTTTCACCACCTGTTTCATCTCTTCTCTATCCCTTTCCTAAAGAATGTAGCACGGTACTTGACTAAATAGGCATTGTTGCTTGAAGTGTTACTTCTTTTTTAAAAAAAAGTAGATACGGCCTTAACAACATAACTTAACCGAACTTTGACTCACCAGTGCAGATTAGAATACGGCTTAAATATGATGTCTTCACATCAAAAGCGCTTGCAAAGAATGACAACAGCGCCAGAAAAGAATGGCAACAGTATTTCATTTACTGGCGGAAAAAATACAAATAACTTAATAGTATGTAAATTTTTAGATTAGATAGTTTTATTAGCGCAAGTCTACTTTTATATGAAGAGAGATTAATCTAAACAGAATATCAAAAACTGTTTTTGCATAAACTTAAGATGTTGTTGGAAAAGAATATAATATAATTTTCATATATACGTATTACAGAAACGAGTTCACCAGTACTATTTACAGCTATTTACATATACTACCTAGAAAGCTATTTTACTCTCCTCTTAATAAATGCTTAAATATATCTAAGCTTGATAGCCAAAGTTATGTGTTTAGCGAAATTTAATTTAAAATCAAATAAAATTTTAAAAACTAGAAAAGTATCGACCGATTTCAAGCAAACTCGGTACAAGAAATAATTAACAGCAAGTTTAGTATTTGTTGGATATCACAGGCATGATTAACATATTATTTGACGTCACAATTTAAACTTTAGGAGCATACCTTAATATATGAAAAAAATGTATTGTTACGGATATGTCTTGCTTAAGATTTAAAAGAAAATAATTAAGCAATAAAGTAAACTGTTGGGTATGCTGTTTCTAGTTACAAATCGCGTAGAAATTCTATACGCGCAAGACAACAACAAACATTTATGGTGTTTACCATCTGCATAGTTTTCTAAGAAAACTTATCTACACGAGACAACAACAAATATCTTCAAATAAATTCCAAGAAGAAACTTTATCAGTACAAAAACAAAAACAAAAATACATACAGGTATACAGGCGCCTATACATAGAATAAACAACATACAATAACAAAATGTGATACAATTGGAGTAGAAGATTCTTAAATTTTCTAGATTTTTAATGGACAAGTATAAAAGGGCAGCGTCTGAGTAGATATTTAGTAGTTTAAAAATAAAACTAGTGAAGTAAAGACGTGTATCTTAAGTAAATTGTTGTGTCGTGTCAACTTTGTGTAGTTAAAGTAAATAAACTTGTTAATAATTTAAAAACTCTTAAAACTGGTGTTATTTATTTTGCAATAAAGAGCTCACAACAAAACGTTTATAAAAGGTATAAACGTAGCAGTATAATAATTTTGGGAAGATTGTCGAGACTATAAAATGTGCAAAAATGGATGTTTTTAATTTTAAACAACTGAAACTTGATTTGTGTATTTGATGTTAACGAATAATTAACTTTATTAATTTTTTAAACTTTTTTGTGTGACGCTGTATTTGTCATAATAATTTATACATGGTTTTAATTATCAACATCATATTCCTTTAGATTGGTAATCAAAATTATTTGTAAAGTTAAATGAAAAATAACAATATTTCAACTTAATTTTATTTTATGAAATTAACACACCTAATTTATTAATTAATTAAAGTTCTTTAAGCTATAAATTATATTTTAACTTTTTGCCTTAAGATAATTTAACAAAGTGTTTGTTTTTGATTCTTCGCCTTAAATGCGATATAACATTACGAGCATGCAATAACACATTATTGTCTCTTTATTCTTAAACAAACATTTCAATGTTAATAAATTTTTATGGTTTTTCCTGTTATTAAAAATGTTATTTCGTTTTGTTACTTTAGCCTTGAAGTATACATTAGAAAAAAGAGAAGAAGAAGAAGAAAAAACGTAAGAATAAAATGTTGAATGACAATGACATAAAGTATATTATCCCTGCTGTTTTGTTTATGGCTTGATATAAGTCTCTGTCAGTTTTATACACCAAATTGTTTACATGTATTTTTGTAGCTTTACTGTAAAATTTACGATTTATTTTATTAAAAAGGTAGTCACAGCTGGTCATGTCAGTCGCAACGTATTTTAATTGCGCATTATATTATTTGAGGTCTTTTAAAAAAAATTGAAGATTCAAGTTCTGACTAAAAATTTGCAGATATCCATTGCAAATTGTAGCAAATTAAGTCGAAAATGTAGATTTATGTAAGTAAAGGACAATATCGGGCAAAAAAGAATTTTTTTAATTATGTAAATTTATTATGTCATATTTATCCGTGCATGTTGAGAAAAATTTCGGCACTTGAGCTTACTTTTGGCTGACATACAATCTTTTTCTCCGGAATAGAAATTTAATACTAATAAGTCTATCATATGTATATCTATATCTCAACAATATATTCAATAATCATGTCTGAATAGGGGGTTTTTAACGTAAACAAAAAATCATTTTGGCACATATTTCAATGGAAATATGAATTTCTCTTATTTTGTATATTAAATGATTTGTATTATTACCTAAGGATACATTTAATAGCAGCGGAAAATAGAATTAATTTTAAAGCCATCTAAACAGAGATATTCTCTTGAGAAGTCCTTACATACATAAAACAAGTTTTTTAAGACATTGTGCTCGTACCTTTTTATGTGGGTACTATATACATGCATACATATTTCGAATTGGGTTTGAAAATCTTCTATGGATCGAAAGGTTTTAAAGAAAATTACAATTTTCAAATTTTCGACAATAATTACTTTTATTTTTATTCGACCTTTTTTAATTTAATTAAATATGCACTAATCTTTTAAACGGTCTTTTAAATATTTTAACGATTTTATTTTTTCGATATTTCGATTTCCTGTGGAAAGCTTCTTCAGGAAATTTTTTTTTTATATTTTACAAAAAGAAAAGAAAAATTTTTCAATTTAAATAAATAAACAAAAAATATTGAATATTAAAAGGTGGAGTGACGCACAAAGGTTTCCGTGCAATAAATGAATCACCCTTTAATTTTAAACTTTGCTTCTTAAACTTGTTATAGCTAACATTTTAATACATACATATTTGCGTTACTATTTCTTAATATTAATTTTTTTTACATTCCATTTTAACGAACAAGCAATACATATTGTGTAATAATTTACTATCTCTTCTTATAGAGGTCGTAAAAATAAGATGATATATTTAAATATCACGTTACTAATGAATCACACTTCATTTAATATTTGTTTACATTTTTGTACCAGTCCTTATAGCAGACATCGCCGCGCATACACCGTGCAAGTTTTAAGCATCGACCTACAATTGTTTAATAGATAAAGCCATCTTTGTCAAAATTACATCCTCTATGAGACACCCTTTAATTGTTATAATTATTATTCATACTTATTTTTTTAACAGACACATTTCTACATTCCCTATGCCTATTTACTACAGTTAAAAAGCAATATACTTACGTTTAAATCGCATCACTAAAGAAACACCCTTTATATTTTATATATTGGTTCTTCCAACGGACATAAAAATACTTAAACTTAAAGTATTTCGTTATAGCGGTTCGAAAAGAAAGGCCACATGCGATACACATTAGACACCCTTTAATTTAAAGTTTTATTTTCTTATTTGTTGCTATAATCCACATAGTCTTTTTCATTTAAAGTGTCTGCTTATGACAGCTCAAAAAACAGCGGTCTTTTCATTAATATCCTTTCATTTCTAGAATTTTTTATTGTAGGCATTGTAGTAGCAAACCATCTGTTAAAGTTTCAGGACACTAGTTATTACGGTACCAGAGATAGCAGGTTGTAGCAGACGGACACATCTTTACACTTTATGTAGGAAACCCTTAAAAGGTAACAAATAGAATTTTATTTAGGAGGATAGGTCAATTGGTCTTTGACTTTGAATTTCACGTCTATTAATTGAAATGCGAACACTGCTCCTGTTAATAGGTAACTGAAATTTGAGGCTTGTCTAAATTTCAACAAGATACGTTATTTGTGTTTGGTGTTTTGAGAAAAAATAGAAAAAGAGTGAGTTTCGTGCTGCTTCGTCTGCGATGTGTTGTGTAGTGGACCATGTTGCGTTTACGTTTACGACACGGCGCAAAAACACATCCACCACAACACACCGTTGATGAAACACCAGCAGCAAATTCAGGGATTTAAAAACCCACCCTCGTATAAAAAAAAACATTATTTGTAATATTACGTGTCATATTTTAGTTAACAAATATTTTCAATAATATTGATTCCGCTGTTTTGTTCAAATATTTGAAACATCCGATTACGTCTTGTTCAGAGCTTAATACTGCGCGTTTTGGAGAATTTATTTCCTGTATTTAAATGCTATTGTAATAACGAAAAGATTATTATTTTAAGACTTAGCTAAAATAAGAATAAAGTTCTATAGTTTTATTTTATTTATGCAAAATAACATGTCTACAGCAGTTTAATCAAATGTTATTTTTGTCTTTTTTCTGACTGAAAAATTTAAAAAGATTTGTTTTTAATTGCTTTCTTTCTTTTACTTTATTTCAGTAAAGTAGACTAAAGTAGAGTAGAGGGAATGCCCTTAATATTTAGTTTAATTTATTCATTTGTTTAATTTTAATTATTTTTTATTTCTACTCTAGTCAGTGGCCAACCTTAAAAAGCTAAAAAGTGAAATTTCTGCTATTATTTTCAAATGCGCAACGAAAAGCTGAAATGCCAGAAGAGCACGTGAAAAGAATTTATTAAAAAGACGTGCATAAACTTTTTCGCAAGTTTATAAGTTTTAGTAAATTTTACACTAACTGAAAAGAATTATCGCTTAAAATACTTTATGACTTAATTTCATAAGTAAATTATATTTTGTTGATACAAACATGTTCAGAAAAAAATATTGTGTTAATTTTGTTAAGAGTTTTATCATAAAAAACAACCTCTTTTTTAATGACACTGAACTTGAAAAAAATTCCAATTATTATTACTATTATTTTATGCTTTCAAGACCAATAAAATATTAAAAATAAAAAGGCTAAAATTAATTAGTTACATCAAAATGATATAAACTGTATTAATTATTAATATGATTTTCAATTCAGGGAGGTATTAAAGCTATTTTCTGTAAACGAAGATTTTTTTGTTGCGAATATTCGTTGTTAGAATTTAAAGACATGTGTGTATATCAAGGCTCACACAATAAATGCTTGGAATGAAGTTCGTCATGTCTAACGAGCTGTGCGCTGGGTGTATTTATATTTTATGCGTTTTTCTTTTTACTTTTTAAGTTTCTTATATTTTTTTTTTGTAGTTTATCTTCTGTAACATATTAAAATAATTATATTTTCAACATTTTTACTTAAAAATGTATCCTTTCCTAATTTAGTTGCAGTCGTCGAATTTACGCAAAGATCTTATGTTGAGAGCTTTGTAGTGCTATGCAAAATTCCTGGTTCAAGGCAGTTGTGTTTATTACACAGAGATTAGGGAAAAGCTTGCTTAAAATTACGTTCATATGAGAAAACAGAATTGCCAAAAAAAAAACAGTGCGTGGTGTGATTAGCGCTTTAAGAATGTTAAATTCTCTTTTTAAAGCAAGAAGTTGAAGAAAGCTATCGACATAACGTTTGTTATACTTTAATATAAAATAAATGGTGGGCAAATTTCCGGTTAGGAAATATATTGTCTATCACACAATTAAATCTTAAGAACTAAGATGACATTTATTTAGTAAAAGGTAAAATTTTTAAACATCTCTTGAGAATAATTATAATTGTGAAAAATTACTATAGAAATGGCGAACATTTCATTGTATCACTTCGTAATATTCGAACAGCCTTTCTTCATAAATTCGAAGCTCTCGGTATTGTTGCTGATATTTGATTGAAAAAAATCAAAACATTGCAGCTGTACAGCAAAGTGTTAAGAATGAGCCTGGAACATCAACTTGCTGACGTTCGCAATTGGCTTTTACTAGAGGCACTTTGCGTAACATTTTGCATAAAGATCTTCATCTTTAGACTTTTCAATTTAGTCAAGAATTAAAGCTGACCAACCGTTGTTTGTGTCGAATGTTTGTGAATTGGATGTTTTAAAAACAGCGAAAACAAGACATTTTTTCAATAAATTCATCTTTGGCGAGTCAGGCCCTTTTTCAATTAGCTATTTATGTAAACAAACAAAATTTTCGCTTATGGGGATCATAAAATCAACAAAAAATCCTTGAAAAACCATTGCATCCAAAGAAAATGCCCGCTTGGTACGGTTTGTGGTCAGGCAGCATGATCGAAAATGAATAAGAAAACGACGTCATCATGAATTCTCGCTCTACCAAACCATGATAACTAATTTTTATATGTGAATTGTAGGCCAATTTACATATAAATTTCGCAGTCGCGTAATTTATCGATTTGACCATGTTAATTTGCCGCTTCATTATTGAGATTAAAAGCCGCCTGAATTATTATCCTTGGAGTCTTTGAAGTAGCGGGCTTACGTAAACTAATCACAAACAATTGAAGCTCTGAAAGATGAAATCTGGCGCTTCGTTAACGAGATAAGCGAAACTTTGTTGCCAAATGAGCGTCAAAATTTTGTGAAAAGAGCAGACATCTGCCGTTCTGCAGGAGGTCAACATTTACCTAACATCATATTTCGTTATTAATTCCAATATTTCTACTTTACATTGGAATCAATTGTTCAGCAATTTTGTTTGTTTGTTTAAAAATAAGCACGAATATACTTTTATTATTATGAGAAGAAGTCAACTTTAGAATTAAGATGTTGTAATTTGTTACTTTATGTTGATAAATATTAAAATATTATATTTTTTTTAAAAAATAATTTAAATGCATACAAAATAATTTGTTTACAAAGTGCTTATTTGGGAGGCAGCAGTGAATGTTTTGTATTTTGTAGTTATTAATTAATTTATAATTCATAGGAATCATTTTCAATCTAAGCAATTTTATTTCGTGCTTGATGCCTTCACATAAATATTTCGTGATATTCTCACAAAATATTTATTACAAAAATATTTATTAAAAAATAAACATTTTATTATATTCTCATTAAACATTTATTCCAACAAAAATATTTGAAATGTATTATTGCGGGGAAGAGCATATTCATATTGTAATTTCACTATTGCTCAAGTAGCTCATCATAGTGAATTTTACCCCTACTATTGTATAGAAAACCTAAGAGTCTTATATATATAAGTCAAACTGATTCAATGAGAATTTTCATAAAATCAACATAGCATAGACAGCAAGACTCAAATACACTTCTATACAAACTCAGCAAAACATTTTAAAACAACAAAAAACATTGTTTATTTTCAACAATTTCTATATAAGAAGTTATGCATAAGTAATTAATTTTTATTTGGATTACTAAAATTATAACAATAAAATATGGCTTGCGTCCATAAACATTTTAAAATCTTTTCATATTATAATTATTTCCAAATTAATAAATTTTTTTATCTTTTGTAATTTTCTCAATACACAATTTGTTGTCAATTTATAGCAAATAATATCTGTTAGTGTTGTGAGAAATAGGTCATTGTCATATACATATTTATAGCAGTTACATTAATTATAAAAATATATTAAGAATTAAAGGAGCCGTTTTGAAAGCGATATTTTATAATATTCAAAAAAATTCCGGTTCGTAAACCTTAATTTTTAACATATTGAAAAAAAATGTATTTTATCTTAAAATTTATTGTTTAATAATTTAATTAAGTTTATTTTTATTATACAGCTTTCGTACTTTTGATTTTATATACATAAATTTAATACCCGCATTTGATTGTCTGTAATAATTTACGAGCATAAATTATTATTTTAGTTTTTATATTAATTTGCAGAAACATAAATATGTTGTAAGCAAAAATAAGGTCTCTCTTGATTATGTTTGCTTGAGTTTGTTAATTTTTTCTCCAATTTTGTGTTGGTAAATATAATATACTTGAGCAAACGAAAAACAGCCTTAGACGGACACACGTACCTGGATAATAATAAAAAACGGAAATATTAAAAAAAATATTAAACCCCCCATAAAATGCCACGTGGCGGGCATTCTACTTAAATGGAGAGATATAATCTTAACGAAAGAACTACCAAAACCGGAAACTTATTCACCTGTATAGTTTATCATATCGAACAAACAGCCAGCAAACAAGGAAAGGAATGACAACAGTATAATAAGCAGCACTAGCTTTTTTTAGAATGTGGTTAAAAGTTCTCTGACGATTTCAGTTAAGCGAAAAAATGAAGTGGTCATAGACACTAACTTTACCACCAATAATCAATTTAGTGATTTTATTTAAAATAAAATTGGGTTATTACTACACTGAAAAGTTAACAAAAATATAAAATATTTACTCCCAAAAGATTATTTGAAATAGAATTTATTATTATAAATTATTTTATTTTAAATATAAACAATTTTAAAATGTGCTTGATTCTTGCAAATAAATATTTCATTATTTTTCACAAAATATTTATTAAAAAATAAACTTTTTTTATTTTTTTAATCGATCTTTTTATATCTTTCCATAGGAAAGCGAAATATTGAAAAAAATATATATTGTTAAATTAATGAAAAAAGACCGTTAAAAAGAATAAGAGATATTTATTTAAAAAATAAACATTTTATGATATTCTCATACAACATTTATTCTAACAAAAATATTTGAAATGTATTACTGCGGGGGAGAGCATATTCATATTGCAATTTCACTATTGCTCAAGTAGCTCATCAATGTATTTTACCCCTACAATTGTAAAGAAAACCTAAGAGTCTTATATCCAAAGTCAAACTGATTCAATGAGAATTTTCATAAAATCAACATAGCATAAACAGCAAGACTCAAAATACTTCTACGGTATCTGGTTCTTACGAATGGCCCTGGTGATTGTGAACCATTTCTGGAATATATCTCGAAATAAACTTATCGCTGTTTTGATTTTAACAAATCGGTTAATGCGGTCATGGTACGTCATGCTTTTGAACTTTCCATCTCGACCGTATGCATAACACCTATATTTAAAAAAAAAAATCCTTGATGATGGTTTGGTAAACTACTTCACCAGCTGTGGCAAGAACTCCAGTTTTAAATTTTTTAGGAAATAAGGCTCAATAATAGCATCGGCATTTAAACCACACAAAAAGAGAACTTGATTTCATGTAATGAAGTCTGTAGGGTGTGTTGTGAACTGAATTTGCGTGAATTGAATGTGCAGCAAACTTGTTTATTATGAAACCTGTTAGGCCAAATATGAGCTTCATCGCTGAACAAATTTTTGCATTTATAACTTCTGTGTGTGAAAAGATACATAATTTCCAAGTAAATTTCAATAATTTGGTAGCTTTTTATACTGATAATATTTATCACAAAGTAAGCGCAATATGGCAGTTCGTTTGACTACTTTCGTAAGTTTCTTCGATTACATTTCTTATTTATAAACTATTATATCTCTATCTTTCTAATTATTTTAATACGATTTTTTTTCTTCTTAATTTCATTACAAAGACTTTCTAAGTGCAGTTGAAGATTTTTAACACTCATCCTAATGTATCATACCATTGACAGACATATTTAAATGTTTTCTGCAACTTGCGAGTATAAAAATTTTCAAACCTTTACACAAAATTCTTGTCATGATTTGTATCGCCACCATCATCATCACTATATGAACACACAATTCATTGCAGCAAATGTAGTTGAAAGTCTGTTTATAGTTTTCCCTTCTGAATTTTAAAAATTTTTTTTGTTGTTTTTGTTTCATAAAATATAAATGATTTTTTGTTTTAACAGTTCTTTCTCGTTTTGCTATTGTTTTTTATGTACTTTAATGCAGATTTTTTCTATTCAGTTCAACGGAAATTCATTCATTCACTCAGTCACTCGTACTTTTTTAGATCAAAAAATAAAATTTAATGGACGCGTGACTATTTTTGCACCAAAAGCTTATGTTGAAATTTTACACTGCAAATGAGAAAAAAAAAACAACAAGCAGATGCGTGGGTGCTGCTGTCGTGTTGCACAAGTTTTGTTTTGTAAAATAAAAACAAAAACAAAAACAAAAAACAGACACATTTTTCACATATTTTCATAAAATTTTCATTCGGAATTTTATTCAAATGTTTTATGTGGTACTAAAATAAAACAAAAATTTACAAATTGCAGAAATATTACTTTTAGGGTGTTCACTTAAATTTGTAAATTTATAGCTTTACATTTTTGTATTAAAAAGAAATTCTTATTCTGTCAGTCAAACGCCATTCAATGAGGCTTGTTATCAAACTTAAAAAAATAATTAATATTATTAATTAATATATTTATATTATTAATTAATATAAATAATAATTTTATTATAAAATGTCATTAATTTTCAGCAGAATATTATCTGTAATGGATTCCTATTTTAATCGATTCATGTTTAATCGATTAAATGCTAAATTTTATTAGGTTAATTTTTAATTACTTGTAAAGCTGCAAAATTAAAATTGAAAACCATAATAAAACCCTAAATATTAATTCTTATTTGAAAATTTTAATAACACAACAAAAACATAAAAATAAACAAATTATAATTGCTGCACTTGTTCAAGTAGAAGAAGGTCATATAAAAACGTGATTTTAATTTATATTATTTTTTCCGTATTTCCATTTTAAATAAATTTTTTAACCTTCAGATCACTTTTTATATAAATTTTTTTGTATTTTCATTATTATTTGATTAAAAAATAATAAAAATTATAAGAATTATAACAATATTATAATATTGAAATTATAATATTGTAAATAATATAATATAATATAATATAATGTAAAAAAATTAAGTTTAATAAAGTATAAAGGTTCCGGCACAAGAACCAGAAAAGCACAAGAAACTGACACAGAATCTGGTTATTACTTAAACTCTATAAATACAGTATAAAACGGTGTAAGAGATAATTCAATGAACCCGATCTTCGGAATATTAATACTACCTGTATCCATTCAAAAATGGAATACAACTCTCCTGTATGGGCCGGCGCCTAAAAGTATACTTTGGAGTTGCTCGACCGCATACAAAGAGACTCAGTAGGCTATCCAACTCTATTGATTCTCAAGAGCATCGACGCAATGCCGGCTGTACTTCAATGTTCCCCCCGGGGGCACATTATAGTCTTTTTGGAACCTACTATTCCATTTAGATTGGTGTCTTGCGGGGTAAAAGGGAGCCCAGGCCCCTCAAAGGCTAGTAGGAGTCACCTGGACAACCACATATTTCCACGGGAATTCAGTTGCCCCAGAGTACGCTATTTGTTCTCTTTAGACAATGATGTGCTCTGACTGGTTATTAAGGTTGGCCCCTATATGGGAGTATCGTGGTGGTTGTGGTTTCGGACCCTCGTGAGAGTTTGTGGGTCGAACCATTCAAATTAACACAATGAATGGTTCAGGTCCAGTGAGTATGAATGCTGGCGTGTTTTTCATAAATAGAGCTTCATGCGTTCTGGACCAGGAGTTGGAAAGTGTCCAACTCTTTAGCAAGGAGTGAAAGCTGCGGCCTACTTCGGGCTTTCGAAATTGCTACTAGAAGTGACCGGAGGATATACGTATTCGATGGCCTTCTAGGGCGTGGTTGGTGTCCAATCAACCAAGTGGTTTGACCACCATCTGATTATGACTATATAGTCGGTGCAGAAGTAAATCAAATCACGCTTTGTACTTCAATGTACCCCCCGCGGGCACATTATGTCTTTATGGAGCACACAACATCTAGACTTGTATCTTGCGGGGTAAAATCGGGAAAATCCACTTTATTTTCACAGGAATCAATAAAGCCCCAGAGTTCCGCTATTTGTCTCTTTAGGCATTTAGCTGTTTTCTGACTGATTATTGAGGTAGACCCTTCGGGAGTATCGCTGTGGCCGTGTGTTTCGAAGCCCTCATTTAAGTTTGTAGGTCGGATCATTCACAATGAAAAAAATGAATGGTCCAGGTCCAGTGTGTATGAATGCCGTGGTGTTCTTAATTATATTAAGCTTCATGCATTCTGGACCAGGAGTTGGATAGTCTGCAACTTTTCAGAAGGACTTTTGAAGTTGCAACTAGGAGTGGCCGAAGGATATGCATATCCGAAGGCCTTCTAGGGCGAGGATGACGCAACATTTTGTCCACAGTGGTAATGTTCCAGTTTCTGATTAGGGCCTCCGCCAGGTGCAGATGTAAATTTTATCACGTCATGTACTTCAATGTTTTATCGTTACTACAATGGTAAGTGCTCTAAACAGATTAGGAAACTTGTTTCCGTTACTCGCACGTTTTTGCGTTTAACTCGATTTTTATTGAAAGGACATCCATTTATGGTTGATTGGCCTGTGAATCGCACTACGCATTACAGGGAAAATTTGATTTTTAACAAAACGGTTCGTCTGTAGAGTGAACACACTCCAGAGATCTTTTAATGTAGAAAAATTTAAAACGAATGTACACAAGCAATACTCCCTCTTTCGTCCTCCCCATATTCTAATATCCTAGTTCTGCTACAATGTATTGCATGAATAGGGGTCGTCCCTATAGTACTGGTCCAAAAAAAAACACAAATTATAAAATATTAAAATAAAATATATAGGATATCGCCTTCGTTCCACTTATTTTTGACGATTATAATCTTATCTTTTATATTTTTAGAAACAGATACCTGAAACTAAACAAGATTATGTTCATTATAAATAAATATAACAAATAAAATTAAAGGCTGCATATTTTTTATATCGTTATAGAATAAAAATTAATGAAAATGTAAAATTAAAACTTATAGGGCGTTCCGTAAAAGGTAGAGAGATGTACGTTTAAAAAAAATTCTTTTTAAATTAAAAATCATATTATTTTTTATTGTTTGTGTGCTTAATATTAAATAAAATTGTTTTTTACACTTGTTGTATTCATTTAAAATTTTCTAAAATTTTTTCTTTTAAATTTTAATGGCGAAAAGTATGTATCTCTGCTTGGCACATTGCCAAGTATATATATGCATATGCATATAAATGCATTAAATTTTTATAAGAACAATTGTTTCTTTTGATGTGCACAGTACTGTACATAACTGCGTGCATACTTCTGCTTTAACCTTCACTACCAAATACGGCAGCAATGTAGATGGCATAATTTTCGATATTTTTCTATATAAAATTAAAACAGGTTCTTATCACCAAAAATAACACAAGTAACTTGTTTAAGTTAATTTTTATGACCCACTATTTTATTACTTGAATTTTTTTTATTAAAAATATTGCATTTTGAGATCTGATTATGAGAATAATTCAATTGTTAATACTGTTGAAATTTACACTCAATTATTTGTATGCTTTTGTTTTTTAAGCGGCTTAAAAATGTCGTAAATAAAAATTTAAAGTAAAATACTTCGTATTGTTAAGTAAAATATTTTGTTGGCACTAAACAACAAAATGTTTGCTCTTTTTTGTTTACCTTACAGTTGATGTCATCCTAAAATTTCAAAACAATAAAACAACGTTAAATAAAAGTTGTGTTTATAATACGAATTCGGGCACAAGAAATTAACTCTAAAAGAAGACTTAAAGACAGTAAACGAAAAATTATTATAAAATGTTTATTTGCATAAGTGCTGGAATAAAAAACAGTTGCTACTTTATGAATTTTTTTAATTTTACAATAATAATTATTTTTTCTTTATTCGACTTTGCTCAATGACTTTGTTTCTTTATTTCCTCTTGCTGTTGTCTGCAAAAAAGTTATTGTACGTTTTTAAATTAACGTAAAATATTGCAATTATCTTGAATAAAAATTAAAACATTTAAATACAATAAAAAGTTTAGTAATTTTAAGAAATTAACAAATTAATACCAAAAACAACATTTTAAAAATAAATAAGTGACGAAAAATTGTCTAAAAACACAAATTCAAAAGTGAGATCAGAAAATTTTTTCTTTTAGTTCTATTGCAGCAAATCCACAGATCACTAGAGCTTACATTTGTACTTCTTCTTGGAATCATTTTTTTAGTCATGTAAACAGCAAATTTCCCAATCATAATATAAAGTTAAGAATTAAATCATGTCCTAATAGAGATGTAATTTTCACGAATCTAGTACTATATACACTTAACTTACAATAGCAAAGACATAAGATTATAAACATATATATAGCCCGTGTAGGCTAGTAGGTAGTGTACTAGCTTACAAAGACCTTGGTTTTTTTTAACTACAAATAAAAATTGACTGCCGGTGGGGCTGCTCAGTGATGAAGGCATGGTCACTGGTCACTGAGCTGTTTTATACGACAGTTAATTTCCGTAACTATCCTTCTACTTTTTCACCACACCTGTCTCATCTCTTCTCTATCCCTTTCCTAAAGAATGTAGCACGGCACTTGACTAACTACGCATTATTGTGCTTCTTCTCTTTATATAAAAATAAAAAACAAACTTAGGGGTGCCCCATATGAGACGGGAATTTTGTAGTATAGACTTATGTTGGATAAAAAAATTTTAATATAAAAAAGGTGTTCTCATAGAAGATCACAATTTGGCATACATTTTCGAATCTTTTGAAAAATTATAAGGCACACACTTTCAACAGGAAATAATAACAACCTTAAATTAAAAATTAAAGGGCGACATAGTCCAAACTTTTTTTAAAAATTTTTTGTTCTGGCTTTAAAATAATTTTAATAATGGTGGAATATCTCGAATATATCTCACATAGTAAGAATTATTTAATTTCATATAAAAAACTCTGGCTATCGGATCTGAGCTGACTAATAAACTTAACTTAAACTCGTTCATATCCAAATTTCTATCATTAATTAAAATAAGTGTCTTTAACCCTTCTTATGTGTCTTTGGTGCCAACACGTTTTTTATGTTAGTTGGGTTGAACAGGCAGACTGGCGATTCCTTTGTAATACTTATAGGAAGAAAAAACAAAGATTAAGCAAGAAAAAAATAAAAGAGAGTTGAAATCTGTTACTCCGGCAGGACGTTTATTATCCACATGGTAGTCTACATAATCCTAATATCCTTATTCAAAACCTCAGGCAAGGCTTTGGTCGGTCCACCAGGCCCTTTAAGCGCAAGGCAGGAGCCGAAAAAAAGGCAATGGCCCTGAGCCTGTAGTGTCTCATAATTGCGGTAATCATATCCATTAATTCGCGTATTTGCGCACTCATTAGAATTACAATCACAAAAGTAAGTTGGCACATTTATCTTGCTTACCTCGTTTAACTCAATAAAGTGGTTATCAACACGCGTTAATCTATATGAATCCTCCAGTAGTGTCTTCCCATTGGACATACCATGAACAAAATAACTACACAACATGTGCTAACGTCAACAAAGCGCCTAAGAAAGAGTGACTATTAAACTTTCTGTCACACTTGCCAAGGATCACCAAGCGTTACTAAACTCATCTCGATGCAGTGACTTTATCGCTGCCTGAATATTGGTACAAATCCAATCTGCAACCCTTTTTATAGAAGAAAACCCGTCTACAGAACGCTACATTTATACAAAAGTCATACAGAAGGTGATTTTATATACACACCGCTGCAAGAGAAGTGATGAATTGAATTGCTGGACTCTTATTTTCAGAATTCGTTCACCCTTTTTAAAATGCCACTGTACACACAAACAACAGTTTAAATTAGAACGTTTGATTTTTTAATTATTTAGATGGACACTTGTATTATTAAATAAGTAGCACTAATTTATCACCACTTTCTGAGAGCATTAAGTGATTTTGTGTCAAGGTTGAAAAATAAGAACTTTCTATTAATTATTTTTTGCTAAAATGAAGTAACAAAATTTTTATTTTACAGTACATTATGTATTTTTTTACAATGATAAATAAAAAGGTCGTAAAAATACTTTTGTAGCCATGTTTAATAACTATATTTACCAACTCATTTAAGTGACTGCGGAATAGCAATAAAAACAAAATAAA
Source organism: Trichopoda pennipes (assembly GCA_030448955.1). Lineage (NCBI taxonomy): Eukaryota > Metazoa > Arthropoda > Insecta > Diptera > Tachinidae > Trichopoda > Trichopoda pennipes. The sequence continues at coordinate 4,385,569 of JASKUP010000023.1, forward strand.
ATTTATGTTCCCATAAGCAGTGAGTCACTTTTAAGAGGGTTTTATTTTTAATAAACAAAAAAAAAAAGAAAAAAACTGTGCTTTGAATATTTAAATTTCCGTTAAAATTAAAAAATAAATGAATGTATGAATAATCAAAACCGGTTAAAATGTCCAAAAATGTGTTATGCAAATGAACAATATAATCAATTAAAAATACATGCATATGAAAATTTAATTGCTGCACAGATTTTTTCGTTAATCATTTTAATTAGTCATTTGCACCCTGTGAAATATGTATATATATATATATATATATATATATATATATATATATATATATATATATATATATATATATATATATATATATATATATTAATTCATTAAGAAGAGGATTAAAGTTTAAGTACTTTCTTTGGCAAAATTAATAGATTAAAATTTAATATTTCTTCTTGCTTTCAAATTATTTAAGTTTCATATTTAAATTGTTTTAAAAAACTGTTTAATTCTTTTTCTGTTAGGCACAGCTGAAAAAGGTTAAATTTAAGTTTGTGTAGTCGCTTGTAGATTTACGTTTTAATTTTCCGTAATGTCTTAATGTTTATAATTTAATTGTAAATTTAAGTGGAGTACTCAACCAAATCAATCAATCTTTTGCTGCAAGAGGTAATGATTGATATTTTTTATTTATTTATCTTTTTTTTTGGATGTTTGAAATTTCTCTAAAAATAATTTTTCGTTTTATTAAAATTGTTTTTTTTTTATTCCTAGTGATGCATAATCTCTATAAAATCACATAAAACAATGACCTTAAGTTTAAATAACACTGAACAACATTATTTACATTAGAAGAATTCCAATAGTTGATATTGCTTTAGCAACAACAGAGCTTGTGCTTCGATTTTCCTTAGATTTCTTGCGATGCCCGGTTGTATGCTTATGGAGGTATAGAACTTTAACTTTTTAACTGGCGGTCATTTTGTTAGCGGTCAAGAGATTTATTTATAGTTTAGTGTGGCATTTCAACTTTAAATGGGCCCAACACAGATTGCCGTTGATCCCAAGTTTCCCTCCCCCCGCTGGTCTTTATAGAACTTCAACTATCTAGACCTGTGCAACTGGGAGTATAAGGGAGCCCAGTCCCCTGAAGTCAGCAGGGAAGCTCCACGTTATTTCCATGGGAATCAGTGACCTCGCAGAGTTCCGCTATTTGTCTCTTTAGACATTTAGATGTTCTCTGGCTAATTATTGAGGTTGGCCCTTTGGGGAGTATTGTGGTGGTTGTGGTTTCGCGGCCCCATAACAGGTCAGTTTTATATGGTGGCCAAAATCATTTCACTTTTAGTAACACCTACCTGATGGAATGATCCTAGATCCAGTGAGCATGCTAGACATGTGTTCTGGACAGGAGTTGGATAGTCTCCAACTGTTCAGCAAGGAGTGGTGGTTTGCAGGCCTGCTCTGAAATCATTGAAATTGCTACTAGAAAGGACCTGTTGCTAGAATTAAACTTCAGCGTGAGTGGCGCTGGTTTTCACTCACAGTGGTATGACCACAATCTGATTAAGGCTCACTGCCAGGTGCAGATGTAAATCTTATCACGTAATCTCAATTTTCACAAGTGAATTTTGTTTAGCATTGAAGCTCACTTTTATTTCAATGAATACGTCAATAAACAAAACTGCTATATTTGGAGTGATGATAATGCTCAAGTGCATATTGAGACATTATAAATTAAGTAAAACTGACTGTTTGGTATGCTTCATGGGCTGCTGAAATCGCTGAAATCAGTATATCTTTGAAAACGAATGTAGTCAGAACGTTACAGTTAATGGTGACCGCTAAAGAGCCATGATTACTGAGTTTTTCGTTCATCAATTGAACAACCATAATATATAATAGGAACTGCGGTTTCAACAAGACGGCATAATATGCCACACAGCTCATACCACAAATGATTTATTGAAGAAAACGTTTAGTAACCGCATAGTTTTTTATTTTGGACCCATAAATTTTGAAGTCGTGATTTACCTTTATATCAAGAAAAATTTACTGTTTGGTGTGCTTTATGGGCGGGTACAATCATTCAATGGTCCGTACTTTCTTAAAAATGATGCTGCGTAGAAATTTAGTCAATAGTGACCGTTATAGTCCCATGACGATCATGATGTGCATGTGTTGCGGTTTCAATAAAATGGGGCAAAATGACACAGAGCTCGTGTAAAGTTGATTTATTAAAGGAAAAGTTTGGCAATCGCCCGAAACTATTGACCATTTGGAAGACAACACGTTATTGCTAAGATTTGGCCACAAGTCTTTGAAAAAACCGTGAAGAGTTAGACCTCCACATTAGAATACGCCTGAGCTAGTTGTAGCGATAATATAAGAGAATTAAATTATAGTGCAAGGTTATCTTTCGAATAAAGTGAATTTTATGTCCTATTTTTTTAATGAGAAGTAGCACTTCAGGCAACAACGCCTATTTAGTCAAGTACCGTGCCATATTTTTAAGGAAAGGGATAGAAAAGAGATGTGACAGGTGGTGAAAGAAGACCATGCGCCTTCATCACTGAGCAGCTCCACCGGTAGTAAATTTTTATTTGTAGTGAAAAAAAAACAAGGTCTTTGTTGGGAATCGAACCCACAATTCCCAGTCATTTAAGTTAGTACACTACCTACTAGGCTAATAAATTTTATGTCCTATTTTAAAAAAATTCATTCATTTCAAAGTTCTATCTCTATAGTACACACTACACATAAGTATGTGTAGTGCTATGGCGACAAATGAAAGCAAGTGATTCCAAATAATTATTTTCAAAAGTATTTTTTTTATTCATTAAAACGATCCTAACTTATTTTGTATTATAGTAAAATATTATTTATTAAAATATCGATGTTCTTGAAAACAAAAATTAAATATTATTTTTAACTCAACAATAATATTAAATTTTTGTTTTCAAGACCATTTACTTAAAGATAAAATTAAAAACAAAAAGCTTTTATTTTGCTAATTAAAACCATGTAAAAGCCTTCAAAACAGACTTTTTTTAATCTGTTTTTACTTTCAAAAACCCCAAGAAATATTAAGTATAAAAGCTTCCTTTCAAATTGTTGTTTAACAAAATCCTTCTCCTCTCTGAACAACAACAAAACTTTCACAACAATTCTGAGAATTTTTTTACTAGCGTGGCCTTCACAGAAAAGCAAATAAAAACATGAAAAAAAGAAAAATAAAACTTATTCAAATTTTTTACTTTCTTTTCTCACTTGACGTTTATTTATGTGATTAACCAAGTTGGAAGCAACACCTTCAACTTATTTTTTACTTATCACATATAACTGCAACCTTTATGATAATAGTTGCCAGATAGAAATAATATAAAATCGCTAAAGTTAAAAAATATAACAAATTGGCAAAGTGAATTTGTTCAAATCGTCAGTGCGAAACAGAATTATTTATTTTAATTTTATTGCATTTTTTTTTTTGTTTTTCTTATTAAGTTATAAACCTAAAGAATAATCTTTTTATATAAAAATAAGTGCATTAAATCTAAAACCAATTGTGTGAAGGTGCATATATTAATAATTTAAAGTTATAATAGCCCTAATTTTTCAATACAGTATAATAATTGGTACTGAATAATTGGATCTATAAAATGTATGCGTATGTTGATGGCTATAACCTTTCAATTGTAAATATTATTAAAATAATGTTAAAGCGAAGTTTACATCCTTAATTTGTAATTTTTTTTTTAATAAGAACTAGTTAAGTACTTTTACTTTGTTCGGTCTAGTACTTGAACAAAGTAATAAGCGATTATTGACAAGCCTTTGCAAGCTGAATGTGTCACTGTATGGTGGCGCTATGTGGTCTGGATGCATGTTTGGGCCGTTTTTTTCGAAGATGAGGCTGGAAATGCAGTAACGCTCAATGGATGACGCTATCGCAAGATCCTGATAAATCAATTTTGGCCTATTACTGACGACTTGAATATCACTGACATGTGGTTCCAACAGGACTGTCCACGTATCACACAGTCAATGAAACAATCAATTTATTTCCCCATCGCTAAATTTCACAACAATCAGCAGTGAAGTGATCAGCCAGATCGTGTGATTTAACACTACTTGATTATCTTTTGCGGGGCTTTGTTAAGAACGGAGTCTATACCAAATCCGTGATGTAATTAACGAAATAGGACCGCCAAAAATTGATGCATATAATTTTTCATTTATAAATCATCTTAAACTAAATTTTTTGTTTTATTTTGTTTAAGAAAACAAAGTTCTAGTTGAAAAACCCTTACTACACTTAGAAGATGCTGTAAGTCTTCAATTTAAACAGCCATGTCATCTGCGTAATGAATGCTATTGATATCGTTTAGTTAAACAGTTACAGGTAACCCGTCAGGTGTACTTTGAAAAATTTTTACAGCATAATTTTTTTTTAAGAAGTAGCACTTCAGGCAACAATGCCTATTTAGTCAAGTATCGTGCTTTTTAGGAAAGGGATAGAGAAGAGATGCGACAGGTGGTGAAAGTAGAAGGATAGTTACCAAAATTAACTGTCGTACAAAACAGCTTAGTGACCAGTGACTATGCCTTCATCACTGATCAGCCCCACCGACAGTCAATTTTTCTTTGTAGTGAAAAAAACCAAGGTCTTTGGTGGGAATCGAACCCACAGCCCCCGTCATGTAAGCTAAAACACTACCTGCTAGCCTACAAGGGCTGCTGTACCAAAGAAAAGTGAAGACAGGATACATCCTGGCCTCACGCTTCTTTGAATTGTAATGGTTTTGGTTACTTCATAGTTCGTTGTCGTCTAAGTCAATATTATGTAAAGCAATAATGACAATAAACTATTAATGAAAAAACTAATATTTAATAATTATAGTTATATGACCTTTTTAATATTTTTTAGTAGTTAATTATTAAGCACTAGGTCATTATTTAATAATAAATTTTTAAAAACTTTATTTTTTATTATTTTTTCAATATTTCGGCAAACCATTGGTTGACATCATCAGGATAAACAGAAAAGAAGAATATATATTTATATATCAGGATAAAGAAAAAAGAAGAATACATATTTATATATCAGGACAAACAAAAAAGAAGAATATATAAATATATATTCTATACATAAATATATATTCTTCTTTTTTGTTTATCCTGATAATGCCAACTAATGATTTGGCGAAATATTGAAAAAATAATAAAAAATAAAGATTTTAAAAATTTTTTATTAAATAATGACCTAGTGCTTCATAATTAACTACTGAAAAAACTTATGTTTATCACTATATTTTTTTATGCTTAAAAACGAAAAAGTATTAAGATAATAACTGGGAAAAAATTAAATCGTTAAAAACCAGTTTTTAAGTTTTTTAAGCAGAGTAGTTGTGTGCATAAATTAGACTTTTTGAAATCTATTTTGTTTTTGCCTTTTTAATGAAGATCTTGTAGTTTTAGAATACGATAACAAAAAATTTAAAGCCATCAAATATATTCCTATTTATATTTATTTTGAAATTCACTTAAGAGGCATTTAACTTTGAATAAAAAACGTTAAGTTGTATAAAATCTGGCAATATTAAATTTAAATTGCATTAGTTAAAGAAAGAATTCTCATGTTAGCCCTTTAGGCAATTCAAAAGCAGTTTTTTCTTTTCTTTTATGGGGAAAAAGCATAAAGAGTTTATTGTCAAATGGTTTAAAAGTGCATTTTGAAACGACTTAATATCGTGATGAAAGTAAATATGAATGAAAATATGGGCATTAATTGCTAGTGGAGTTTTGTAGATTTTTTTTCTTTTAAATTTAATTTGCATTTATGTACAGGGAATAGTATTTATTTATGTATGTTTACGTGCATACAAATATTATAACAACATAAGTTTTCTGATTCGTTCATTAGGTTAATTGTTTTAAGTAGTTTACTATTGTTGATGTGAATACTATTACTTAAATATTTTCTTTTTACTGCCTACTGTACTGTATATGGGCGAGTGAATGGAGGAATGGTTGTATTATTTTATTTTGCTTTGGCATTTATTTTACTTACCTTGACGCTCACAAGAGCTGTCTGGGTTTATTAATACTTTTGAAATTGGAGAATTATTTAATATTCTAAAAATTCTTGTAATATTTTTTCTCAGGAAAAGTTATTTCAAGGTTAAAAATCTTTGAGAAAATGTCCATCAATGTTTTTAAAAGGTTTCAAGTTTATTGTCACCACTGCAATGTTAAACATTCATTGAGGAGGAAGTATTACATACACACTATTTTCTAACAAGCATTTTTCAGTTTTTTTTATTTTATTTTCAAATCAATTTTATAATTGAACACTACTCCTTTTATACAATAATATAATTAAGTTTTTATTTTGTTTTAATAGATGTTATTTAATTTTTCTAGATACGTTTTGTCTTGAAAAACAATTTCAATTGCATTTATTAAATATTTAATCCAATAATTACACCTGTTATTCAACTATGTAGTTTGCTTTTCCTTAAGTAGCTTTTTATGATATTTTAAAATAACGATAACTATTTGTGCACAATAGTTAATAATGTTTCAAGCAGTTTTTTATTATTATTCATAACGGAGAGTATTATTTATTTTTTATATATGAATGTGTATGTGTGTGTATGTGTGTACAAAAACCATTAAAATACTTAGAGTATTTACTAACTGTTTTTTTTAAATATTTAATAAATAACATCACAGCTGGGATTAAGTACTATGAGTAGTCCGAGATAACTTATTAACAGCACGTTCAACAGTCGCAATGAATGACGAATAAATAAGTTTTGTTGTTACTTAAAAAGAGTTACTTTCTAATAGAAAAAATAAATAATTATGATAAGTTTAAGGTTATTCCCTAATTATAGCATCATTTCATAAAATGTAGTAGCAAGGAAGAACCCGTTTGAAAGTATTTATAAAACTGCTTACCGTTTCACAAAGTACTAAGAGATAATAACTTTCTTAGATACCCCAGAAGACATACATATTCTAAGGTGTCTTGTGAAATTTGTTTACGGTCTTAGTGTGTATAGTTAATAGAACCTTTAGCGTATTTTTTTCGGCCTCTTTATATTACTAATTATTCCTTCCTAATACTAGAACCTCATCATTATTTCTCTTGATTTTTATGAAAATTATTTTGAAGCTGACATGTTATCTTGCTAATTATCTTCTCTTTATTCGATGAAAAATCCTATCGTAAAAATGCCTGTCTAATTGTCTATATAAATACTTTTTTAAACTTCGCAGTGAGTGTTGTGTACAACCGCTTGAGTAAACTACTTATTTTTTAGTAGATATCTTTATGAATACTTTCGTTCCTATTTTTAACAAAAGACTATTTTTAAGTTACTGAAGAAGCAGTAAACATTATTAAGTTGATTTTCCGACGGGGCTTAATTTATTTGGGTATGATTTTACGTTGACCCTTGCCAAATTTGGTTTGTGAACAAACCAGTTTCGGCTATTTGCCATCTTCAGTGTTTTCTTTATACTATAAGAGAACACAAACCACATTTGACTAGAGTTGACGTAAAATCATACCTAAATTATTTAAGTTCAAATTTTGGTTGTTGAATATCCACGGAAAGGCCGAAAATTTTATCAATAACACGGCTGGGGCTTATATTCTATATCTAACGGCTGCTATATTTCAATGTAAGATTTTGACGAATTGCATTTCTAAAAGGAAAGCAGCAATGCTGCAACCTCAAAGGAGTTTGGAAGGGACTCAAACAGTAGTGTTCATAATGCCATATGACACAATTTCCCTCTTCGTTAAAATAACATAAGCTGTTAAATGCATGTTCTATCAGCCGTCTGGTGACTTAAATAATCTTTATATAAGCTATTTGATCACATAATTGGGGGTGTTTACTATTATGTAAAAATGCAGCATTAATTCCACCAAAAGTTTCTTCTTTCTCAAATTTTTATTTATTTAATTGATATAACTAAAGTTACTATGTGATCTAACGATTAGGTCTGTAAAAAATTGAATATCAGGTATGTAGGATTTTTTAATTTCTTCGATTCGAATTATAACAAAAATTATCTCAATCAATCGAATGTTTAATAAAATTAGAGTTAAAAAAAATAATAATTAAGTGAACTTCAAGTTAAAAATAATTTCTGATTCAAGTTTTTTATTCTCCACCGAGGGAAATTCGGTTTAGTAGTTGAAAACTTTAAAGCTATTAGAAGATTATTTGTAGTTATTACTTTTTGCAAATAAAATGTTTGATTATCTAGTTAAGTAACTCATAGAAACCTGCTCGAGTATTTTCCATGAATCAGACTTTTTTTGCGAGTTGTGCGGAGTTAATATTGAAGCTTAAATTTTTAATTAAATACCGAATTCATTATTTTTAATATAGGCTGTCCGCCGGGAAGGTATACTAGTTTGTTTGTTTATAATTTTTGACTAACTGAAAGAGAATGAATCTTATATTGATAAATGTTTTATTTAATGTCGGCAATTATGTATGAAATACAATATCAGATAAATGCCCGCCTCTGTTAGCCTCACAAATGTGAGCCCATTTGAGCACATTTTTCATTACATTCTCACACATATCACGCGGTATTTCATTAATTTCATCACGAATATTTTGTTTGAGTTGCTCAAACGTTGCTGGTTTGTTTGCATAAGCCTTGCTTTTTAGATATCCCCACAAAAACAAGTTTAGAGCAGTCAAATCAGGCAACCGTGGAGGCCAATCAACATCACAATTTCTTGATATAAGTTGTTGGGGAAAAAGGTCTCGCAGCAATTCCATTGTAATCCTGGCTATGTGCGATGTGGCACATGCTAATGAAGCCCAAAGTATACAGTTGTGGCGTTAAAATGTTCTCAATCATATTATTTTATCCCTATATCCCCATTCACAGTCATCGTGACGCTGTTTTTATTTTCAAAGAATTAATATTCAATGTTCTGTTTATTCACATATCCATTCAAATGAAAATATGTCTCGTCACTCATTTTATTGTTTTAATGAAAATTTAAGTTATCATGGATGACCTGTAATATCCTATTGGCATATGCACAAATGGTTTTGTGGCAGAAGTTCGTGCAACATCTGAATCTTATATGGAAAAAAATGCAAATCTTTGTGCAAAATTGTGGCTAAAGTTGTTCTTTGAAGACCAAGCTCCTAAGCACGACGTCGAATTAAGGTCGATGGATGGTTTTGAACACTTTCTTGGGTAGCAGTAATGCTTTCATATTTTAACGATTAAAACAAGCTGATTTATCGAAAATTTTTTCATAATAAATTTGCCATGTGTCTACTTCACGACTGCCAATTATGAACTGTCAAGACTAATGTTTAACAAAATGGCGGCAAAACAAGCTAGAATACCCACACGGCAGATACCCTGTATAAACTATTTTCCAAAATAGTTCAACAAATTTTTAAAATTACACTTACGTATAAAATAAATGCCCTTCATCACAATTATTGAATTCTTTTAATTATTTTCATCTCACCGAAATCGAATTTTAAAAAATTAGTCCTTCTACATTCTTCTTAAAACTTTTCGTACCATAAAATAACGATTCTTTGGAATTTTTTTATTAAATATTTACTTGCATGTTGTTACGTTATGATATTGTTACGGATGTGTCTTGCTTAAGTTTTAAAAGGAAATAATTAAGCAATAAAGCGAACTACTGGATATGTTGTTTACGAACTGCGTGGCTCGCTAGAAAAACTAATGGTACAACAACAAAGTTTCTAGCTACAAACTGCTTATAAATTTTATAAACGCAAACAATAACAAATCTGTATGCTGTTTACTAACTGCGTGGCATGCAAAACAAAAACAAATTTCTGTTTACTAAGTGCGTAGAAATTTTATACGCGAAAGACAACAACACACATGTATGCTGTTTACCATTTGCGCAGTTTTCTAGGAAACCTTTTCTACAAATGACAACAACAAATATTTTGAAATAAATCCCAAGCAGTAACCTTATCAGCCGAAACATCGACTAAACAACATACAACAACAAAATGTGATACAAATTTTCTAGACTTTAAATGGGCAAATATAAATAGGGCAGCGTCTGAGTGAATAATGAATCAGTGTAAAATTAAACCTCTTGAAGAAAAGTCGTGCATCTTAAGTAAATTGTTCTGTTGTGTCAACTTTATGTAGTTAAAGTAAATAAAATTGTTACAAATTTAAAAATTCTTAAAACTGGTATTATTTATTTTGCAATAAAGAACTCACAACAAAACGTTTATAAAAGGTATAAACGTAACAATATGTTATGCTACGCCATGTTATGTTGAGTTTTGTTTGCAATTTATGCTAAAACATAACAAAATAAAATTTATTCCCCGGAACCCCAGGTTATGAAGATGGATTGCTGTTGATAGCCAAAATCAATGTTCCACAAAAAAATTGAGATCACTAAAACAAATCAAAATTTCTAAAAATATTGATATTCCTTAAATAACAGCTATTTGACAAAAACAAAAGAAGACAAAATTTTAACACATCTCGGAAAAGAGAGAGATGCACTTAAAGTTCGAGAGCTCATCAAAATTATAAATTCAAAATATACACTAAAGTTTTCATTCTACAATTCCCAAAAACACTTTAAAACACTTAAAATATAATGTTCTCGATATTTTGAATTAAAAACTTCTAAAAATCGCTAACTTATCTAATTTATCTTTTACATTTATTCTATTTCATTTTAAATTTATATAAATTTTTCATTTAGTTTCTTTCCTAAGCAAAATTTAAAGTTAAAAAAATTAATAATTTAAAAATAAATTTATACTTACAGTTCAATTTTTAATTTGTTAATGTTTGTTGTAGATCTGAAATTATATTAAAAAAGCATAACATTAATAGCCAAATATTGAAAGATCGTGTACAAAAGTATTAAATTCAATGTCGTTTGTTTTTTTTTTTTTTAACAATTAATTGAAATTCAAGTAAAAGAGTATTTTATAACTTTTATCACAATGCATAAAATAAATACATAAATTAAAAAAAAAATAAAAATTGGAAACTTAATACATTGTCGACATTACACATAGAATTAATGACGTTCAAGTTGAGGCATCAACCATTTACTCTGTTATAGTTTTTATATGTTTCGAAATCTCGTTAAGACTTATTCGTATAATAATACGAATTTAATTCATTTATAAAACAAAATTTTAAACTTGTTATTTCTTTTATAAATTTTACAGATCGATTTTCATTAATAGTTTCAAATTTAAGATGAAAAAGCTTTAAGTAAAAGAACAAAAAATAATGATAAATTAAAAGGGATTTTTCTCATCTCACTGTTAATAGTGTCGACAACTTTGTTAAAAAGGTCATCATGAATTCAAGTCCCAACATAGCCTTTAATAGAATAAAAATTCATTCCCCATAATAGAGAGTTGCTCAAAGAAACTTGCGTGGAAATGGTTTAGACGTCGTGTTAGTAAAACAAGAAAATCGTGGTGCACAAGAGTCTAAGAAGAGAGAGTCTCAGAGGAAAGTAACAACATAGACTGAGTTGGTTGAAGGGCATTGTTGGTAAACAGATAACATTGTAAATTCAGATCTCGTTAAATCCGCAGAGTATTGTGTTCTATGCTAATCAAGATAGTCTCCAGTTGCAAGACATCAAGTAGGCTGGCACAGGCATAGAATGTCATGGATGACTGCAAAAAAGTAAGTATTTACAGTCTTTACAGATGAAATTATCTTTACATATTTTAAAATATTATTACGAAGGTGATTTGTTAAGATTTAAAACAAAATAATTACCAGTAAAGAAAGTAAACGTAACGACCCACTGTACATTTTACAAACTGCGTAGTTTTCTAAGAAATTTTATATACATAAGACAGCAACAACAACATGCTTATAAGAAATTCTATGAAATAAGATAAAAAATAGAAAACAAAAACAACTAATACAGAACAATACACAGCCAAGCAGGCGCTTAAACTGAATGATAACAACAATATGGGGTGTTGTTAACGTAGAATGTTCTTGTATATGCGAGAACCGCCTGCTGGGCAAATTACTTACTTTAAGTGGAGTCATCTGTGAGTAAAGAGAACAAAGTTACCATCGTGTTTATTTTCTGTGTATTGGAAGTAAACAAATCGTTCAATTCAAGTCTTTAAAGGGCTGTGTTATTATTTTGCAATAAAAGAAGAAAAGAAAAGCCAGTAAATAAAATACTATTGTCATTTTTCGTCTTATCTGGCTGTTTTGAAGTGAAAGGCGAGCACTTTCGATGTGAAAGCATAATTCGCAAGCCGCGGTATAATTAGTACTAATCAGCGCTCGCCTTCGACTTCAAAACAGCCAGATAAGACGGAAAATGATAATGAACTCAATATAGCAAAACGTTTATTAAAAAGAAAAAAAGGAACAATATAATAATTCCGGCTTTAAAATTTTCCATATTTATAGTTATAACTTTTTCTCAAAATAGTACATGTGTTGTGTTGCTTTAAGCATTTCTTTAATTTTTTTCATTCATTTTTCATTAATTTTTGTTTATTTTTGCGTCTTTTCACGCTTAAGATTTTTGTAATGCGTAAATATAATTAGATCTTGCGTTACTTCGAGCGTAAAGAATAATTAACAAGAGCGTTCTGAAACGCTATATGGTAATTAAAGATTATTTACATATTTCAAAACTGTGTGCATTGGATTAAATTTAAGAGTCTTCTTTTGTGTTGGGTATTGTGAACTCAATTACATATTTTTTTATTTAAAGAACAGAAATTTCATATAAATTAACTACAACAGTTAAAAGTTTCCAAAGTTGTGAAATAATTGTGTGTATATTATTCAATGAAGAATTAAATAAAAACAGTTTTTCTTAAATTAATACATCCCAGGCGTTAGCAAAAAAATGTACTTTAAACGAAATTGTTACTTTCAAATGACTTCAATTTATTCGATTTTTAAAAGCAAACATTACGGGCAATTAACCGATATATTTTATCTTCTACGTATGTCTAGTCCATTGTTAGTATATTTCTAGGGTTCCGCACACTCAGGGATCAAGCGTAAGCCTATCAGCATTGCTACTATTGTTATACTTTTCCGTCTTTGCTCGCTGTTTATTCGTTATGAGTGGCGAGCCCTTTCGATTGCACTGAGTCAGTTTCGGGTTTAGGAAGTTCTTTCATTTAGACCGTATCTACTCATATAGATAGAATGCCCGCCACCTGTCGTTTTATGCAGGGCTAAGTTTTAAAATCCGTCTTTTATTATGATACAGGCATGTGCGTCCGTCTGAGTGTGCTTTTCGTGTGTTTAAGTGTATGAGTAGATTTAGTGATGTGAACATTGTGTCTGAGGTCGTGGAACTAAATTTGTCAGTTATTTCTGTGGATTGCTATATTTCAGAGTGTTGCTGGTTGTTAATGCTAAAAGTAAACCTTCTTTAAAAAAAGCTTAGTTAAGCCCCTGTAGGCTAGTAGGTAGTGTACTAGCTTGTAAGTATGGGGGTTGTGGGTTCGATTCCCAACGAAGACCTTGGTTTTTTTCACTACAAAAATAAAAATTGACTGTTGGTGGGGCTGCTCAGCGATGAAGGCATAGTCACTGGTCGCTGTGCTGTCTTATATACGGCAGTTAATTTTTGATCATCCTTCTACTTTTACCACCTGTTTCATCTATTCTCTATCCCTTTCCTAAAAGAATGTACCACGGTACTTGACTATATAGGCATTGTTGCCTGAAGTGCTACTTCTCTTAAAAAAAAAAAACAAATATATTTCTGGTCCTGTGTAAGTAAAAAGGTGCCATCGTCTTGTGTCTGTTGTCTCTTTGTCTCCGTTATTCCTGTTTTTATTGTTGTAATGTTCAGGAAGTTTGTGGATAGTAGTAGGTTTGGGACCACGTGTCTCGCTCTCTTTCTTTTTCTCTCTCCCTCGCTTTAGGAATGAAGTAGCTAGACATATGAAATTTTTAAAGATAATAATTTACAAATATAAAAAATTAGATTAAAAATTATAAGGTGCCCCAAACTAAATGTGCGGCTTTAGCTTTCACAGACTTTTTTCTTTGAGACACTGCCCACTATAGTAGCAAATATTTTAAACTCAAATTGTGCACCCATAAAAAATTTCATATTGTTTTGCACATTGCTCCCCGTACGTCTCTTGGTGAACAGCTTCCCACCTTGACACGTAGCTCCTGGGGGTAAAAGGTGGCCCCAGTCTTCTAAGCTAGGAAGAGAATGAAACTGGAAGAATTGGACTTTCGAAGTACGACTAGTGAATTATCAACTGGTACCACGGAAAGAAGTATATGACAGGGCTAAGACTCTCAACTGGTTATTGATGAGCTCCTTCGGAGAGTAGTGTGGTGGCTGTGGCTTAGACGCAAACCGCGGGAAGTTGTGGCGTTTTCCTATCCAATTTGTCATTTCATTGTAACTTTTTGTTGCGGGGCAATAGGAATTTAGATAGTCTTTGGCTCACAAGCAAGAAGTGAGGGCATGGACCTGCTTGCTGTGCTTTTGAAAATTTCACTCGGTGTGTGTTATGCCCTATACACTTTGAAACACTTTCCCCTGAAACTCATACATGATTTTATATGATACCAAATATTTTCTTGTTACGCTAATTTTTATTACCATGCAATTGGAATTTTTTTGCTCAGCTCGTCTTTGGAATTTTGGGATCTACTTTAACTTTAGCTGTAACATTTTTAAATTTGCAATTTTAAAATAAACTTCCACATGTTTACGAAATTGAGTTCAACAATAGTTATAATTAAAATAATTATTACAAAAAATTTATTTTGCATATAAATTAAATTAAAAATATTTATTCCTTTTTTGAAAAAGTTCTGTATTTTTAAAAGTTTTTGACATTTTAAACAGGAAACACAAGCTTTGATACATTATAATTCATCTTTTTTCTAGTGTTCTTTTGATAAAATTACACTATCCGTTTAAAAACTATAGATTTAATTTGAATTATTTTTTTTCAATTTCTAAGCCTCTCACTGTATGTCGCGTCATCTTTTAGTTTCTTTATTACATAATAAATATAAAATAAATATAATATAAATTGTAGTTGTGCCAGCCCAACCCTCAGATATTTGTATACAAGGCTGTGTATAGAAATTAAGAAAAATTTAGAGTGACCAAAGAAGATATTTTACATGGGAACATTTATTTTAAGTGTAATTATTAAAAGGAATTTATTAAATGTAAATAAAATGTAAAATATCTCTAAATAATTTAATTAAAATTGTAAGTAACATGGTAGAGAGAAAAATAAACAACAATAAAATCTGAAACTCAGTTTTAGAAATGAGCATGAACTACATAAACATCCCTTCTTGCTTATGATCGCGACAACAGCTGTAAAATTATGGAAAACTTGTTGAAAATATTTATAGATTTTTTTTAACAAAATTATCACACCTCGTATAACGTCCACACCCTAACTAATAGTTTTAGTTATTTTAACAGTGTTTTCTGTTAACAAAAACAAAACTCAAATCGAAAAAGTGTTTTTATTTTTACCTTTTCAACATGCAAACCCATGTTTGCAATTAGAAAATAATAAAGAATTCAAATTGGATTTTCATGTTCGTAAGTTAAAAAGTAAAGGTTTTTGGTTCATTGTGTTAAGTCATATTAAAAACGAAAAAAAAACTATTTAACGTTTTTGGTGTTGGCGTAGACTTTTGTCGTTTTGTTTTCTTTTTCTTTTTATTGCTGTTATGGCCGTTTTCGTTGGCCCCAATTCTTTGGCATACTTCCGCTTCAATTGACCTAATCTTTGATATAAGTATTTATTTAATTTTTAACATGCATGTTTAAATATTGTGCTGGTAAATATTTTTTCATATGATGTAGAATCGTAGCGTGAAATAAAATAATTTAAAATGGTTGTTTGTATGCCTGGAACTTTTAAAAAACCTTGTCGACTTTAAATCATTAAATAAGCTGTTTTGGCACAGGTTAATTTTACAAAATATTAAATTTGTAAACTTTGTAAATGTGAACCGAATTCATGAAAGGTTTAAGGACAAAAAGCATATTGAAACATTGCATTATCTTTATACTTTAAAAACTTTTCGTAATTAAAAAATAAAAGTAGCATTTACCTTTGTCATTGCTTTTTATAAAATTAGAAGCTTAAACTTGTTTTACGGTTCTGAAATAATCAAGAATAATATTTTCGCCATGAAGTCTTAATCAGATGGTGGACCAAACCACTGCATAATTTGGAACGTCATGCTCGTCCAAAAAACCCGAAGCTATAATTCTATGCAACAAAACTTTCTAGTTGCAACTTCGATGATTCCAGAGCAGGGCTGCAAATCATCATTCCTTGCTTAAGAGTTGGAGACTTTCCAACTCCTGTCCAGAACACATGTCTAGCATGCTCACTAGACTGGATCATTCACTTAGGGTGTCATCAACAGTGAGATGGTCCTGGCCACCATAATAACCATTATACTGTTATGGGGCCGCGAAACCACAACCACCACGATACTCCCATAAAGGGCCAACCTCAATAATCAGCCAGAGAACAGTTAAGTGTCTAAAGAGACAAATAACGGAACTCTGCGGGTCACTGATTCCCGTGGAAATAAAGTGGAGTGTCCAGTTGTACGCCTGCTGACTTCAGGGGACTGGGCTCCTTTTTTCCCAGTTGCACTGTGTCTAGATAGTCGAAGTTCTATAAAGACCATATATAAGTGCCCCCGGGGGGTACTTAATGGTACAGTGCGTGATTTGATTTACATCTGCACCGACTATATAGTCATAATCAGATGGTGGTCAAACCACTTGGTTGATTGGACATCACCCACGCCCTAGGAGGCCATCGAATACGTGTATCCTCCGGTCACTCCTAGTAGCAATTTCGAAAGCCCGAAGTAGGCCGCAGCCTTTACTTCTTGCTAAAGAGTTGGAGACGTTACAACTCCTGGTCCAGAACGCATGAACCTCTTTTTTATCAAGGACAGCATTCATGCTCCCTGAACCTGAACCATTCATTGTGTTAATTTGAATGATCCGACCCACAAACTCTCACGAGGGTCCGCAACCACAACCACCACGATACTCCCATATAGGGGCCAACCTCAATAACCAGTCAGAGAACAGCTTGTCTCAAGAGACAAATAGTGAACTCTGGGTCAACTGATTCCCGTGGAAATATGTGGATTGTCCAGGTGACTCCTACTAGCCTTTGAGGGGCCTGGGCTCCCTTTTACCCCACAAAACACCAGTCTAAATGGAATAGTAGGTTCCAAAAAGACTATTATGTGCCCCCGATCTATTTGCTAGTTTTTTTTTAATAGCCCAGTACTTGTATGAGCCAACTTAATTTAAACCTAAGAATTTTAAAACGAATATTATTTTATTATGTGAGCTAACGTTTTTCTTTTTATTTTTTATTTAAAGTAAAATATTTCAGTATACTAAAATTGAAAAAATAAACTCTGCAGAGACTTAAGTTTTTTTTGTTTGTTTATTTTTATGAACATGTTAAAAAATCCCTTTTTTCTCTCCAAACATTTGGACCTGTAATTTTAGCCATACTTTCCCACAGTTGGAAATCGCTACTAATACATTGTCTCATATTTGTTTTTACATTTTTAATCAATTTCAAGTGCCACCAGGTGCCACCTCACAATTGGTGCATTACACAGTATAACATTTTTCAGCTAATTGCTTCCCGACTCAATTCCGATAAGGCCATTTTGTTTAACATAACTCAAGAACCACTAGTCGGATTTTACTTTAACAAATTTCGAAAAATTAAGAATTACAAGTACTTTCATCAGTACTTTCATGTTTATATAACGTTTCGCTACATAAGCAACAGTTTCGAAGTTATAAATAAATGTAAGAAAAAAAAATATTTTTTGCCTAAAAAGTTAAATTTTTTTTTAATTCATAAAAAAATTCAAAACGGTAAAAAAAAGTGTCAAGTCCTATTACTTTCACGTAAAGTCGTATAACCTATGAACAAAATGAGACATAACTCATGAAAATCGATGAACGCGTTTCGCTTTTATGCACAATTAAGTAAAGGTATGAAATTAAAAAATTTCCTCGAGATATGCACAAGGGACATCTAGTCAAAGTGAATACCAACAGACGTTTTCAGATGATCAAATTTCTGACTTAATGATAATTTGTTAAGTGATGACATAAATAAATTGGTATGGAACAACAATAAACCTTCTTCCACACAGTATTGTAGAACACTACAGTTTTTGCATGCGTTAAAGAGACACCTCAAGTTATACGAGAAGAAAAGAGAAGAGTCGATGAGCAGATATCTCAACTAAAGAATTTGAGTTAACAGTAAATAAGCGTAACTTTAAAGTAAAACATGATTTATATTTTACAATGATTGACGGCAAGACAGCACAATCAGTAACAGAAACACCAGCAGCATCTTCTTGTTTTATTTGTGGAGTCACAACATCCAAGATGAATAAAATCGAAGAAGTTCAAGCTATGCCCCTAAATGTCACCACTTCATGCGCGTATTAAGCTGATAGAGTGTCTTTTGCATGCTGCGTATAGTATTGAATTTAAACGTGGGAGAGTCGATTCAAATACTCGTCCGATAAAAGAAGCCCGAAAATGTTTGATAAAGCGTGAACTTAAAGAGAAAATAGGGATACAAGTTGATACTGTTAAGCAAGGCTCTGGTACGACAAATTCAGAAAATACGTCACGAAGATTCTTTGCTAATCGTGTTTTGATTTCCGAAATAACGGGCCTAGGTGAAATCATAATCAAGAGGTTTTTAATGATTCTCGAAGCTATAACAATCACCGAGGTAGTAGATCCAAAAAAATTTGGTGATTCTTGTTTGGAGACGGCAAAAGAGTTTGTTGCACTGTACGATCGGTACAATATGCCATCTACACTTCACAAAATTCTGATTCATGGAAAAGATATAATTGAAAAGTGTATTTTTCCTGTAGGCCTACTATCCGAAGAGGCTCAGGAAAGTCGTAACAAAGACTATAAAAAATATCGCCTTAGACACTCCAGAAAATGCAGTCCAATTGCCACGAACTAAGATATTATGCACCGAATGATGATCCCATGATTTCACATTTGACGCCTTCATTTAGCCAGAAAAAGCAAAGTGTTATAAGCGACGAAGTTAAGGCTCTTTTAGAATAATAAACTAAAAATTAAAAAAAAATTATTTAAATTTTTTGTTAGTTATGGCTTTAATTTGGTTACTTTTGTATATTACTATATAAATAAAACTAAATTTAAAATGAAATCATTATATTTTTCGACAAATATATTTTTATCCTCACCTCCATATAAAAATCCCCAGTGTGCGGCGTTTCAAAATCTTGGAACAATTCTATTTTTATTTATATCAACAAAGTACTCAGCTGCTAGAACTTCGCAAGAATAATAAACGTAGTATTGTTTTCACTATTTGTGCAAAATGCTGTCATTGAAAAAAGATCAAGATCATTGAAAAAGATTGAAGATCATTGAAAAAAGATGAATGTGAAATAAATACAAATGTTTCTGTTTGATATTTGAAATTACCAAATTTTTTATGACTGCATGTTTATTAACAGCAACATGTTTCTGGCAACAATTTCTTTTGGCACTGCAAAACTAATTTCATAAGGAATTTCAAAACAGTTAACAGTAAGCAATGTTACGTATTTAAGGGCAACAAAAGCTATAATTTTCTTTAAAACCATGCTACTGGTGTATGACACCATGGTATTGCCAAATTTTTGGAGCAAAAACAAAATTACACATGCATTTTTAACACTTGCAAATTTGCTAAACTGTTTAGTAAGTTTTTGCAACAAAATTGGGTTAAGCTTGAATTGTTTTACAAACATATATCGAACAAGTTAAGGCTTTGTAGATAAAATGTTACTTTCCAAACAAATCTTGAAATAGAGCGTACAAGCACAAACTCATAGTCTGCTGGAAGATTTCTAGAAATATAAATAAATAATAAAAAAAATTTTATACATAAAAACTAAAATGGGCCAAAATCGAATCTTCTGCTAAAATTTGTTTCATGCTGGTAGGATAAATGTTCGATATTAAAATATATAAATTTTTTGTTTATTTCAAATTAAATGTTAAGCAAAGTATAGAAATAAGTTAATTCTTTAACTGTTAATCTTGTGTTTTAATATTATCTAGGTAATATACAGTATTTTGTGTAAATTTAAGGAACTTTTGTGACCCAAATAATCCAAGTTTTCCAATGAAATAATTTGGCAGGCAATATTTATTGATTAGTAAGTGTTTGAAGATGTTTTAAAGAGCCAAGCAGTATAAAAAAACTATAAAACTAAATACTTTATTAAAATAAAATTGCTCAAATTTTTTTAATTGTTTTGGAAGGTTTTATAAAGTTTTACTGAAGAAATTCATATTGTGATTATTTTTAATTTATGGTTAAATTTCGTTACGATTTTTAAATTTTATTTAAAATTTTGTGCTTTTTTTCTTTTCATTTAAATTTTACTTATTTCTTTAGAAAAAATTTGCAATTCCCCAAAGATGCTAATATGTATTGCATTTTAAAAGAAAATTGTTTGTTTTGTCTTCCTCTTAAATATTAAAAATTGTTTACGTTATGTACAATTTCGCATCAAATAAATGCAACTAATAAGAACAACAAGAAGTTTGTTTTCTAAAACGAAATAAAACAAAAGATTTAGATTAAGATAATTTTTATTGTATAACAAAGAGAAATATGAATGAAAAATGATATCTCGCAAATGTCCAACCCGACTACACTGACAGATGTTGATTCTTTCATAATTTTGCCAAAAAAGGCAGTCCTATTTCATTAATCACATCATGGAATTTGAGTTTTAAGGCTGAAATAGAACATAGCCCCATTAAAAAAAATCCAGTGGTGTTAAATCACACGATTTGGCTGGCCACTTAACTGCTGATTGTCGTGAAATTATGCGATCGGAAAATTTGGTTTGCAATTAATTGATCGTTGCATTGGCTGTGTGACATGTGGTAACATGTGACATGTTGAAAGCACATGTCAGTGATATCTACTTCGTCAATAATAGGCCAAAATTGAGTTGCTAGCGTCTTGCGATAGCGTGATCAATGGATCATTACCGCATTTACAGTCTCATTTTCGAAAAAAAAAACAGTTTAATCACGCCTCCAGACTAAATAGGATTTTCGGAAGCCCAAATGCGACAATTTTGCTTGTTGACACCCTGACAAGTCAAAATGGGCTTAATTTGAAAAAATAACTTTTTCAGAAAAACCAGTCAGATGTTCTTGAATAAATTGAGTGAATCTACAGCGATGTGAATGGACGGTCGGCTTCAACTCTTGCACCGGTTGAATTTTGTAAGACTTCAAATTCAAATCCTTAAGCAAAATTCGCCATGTGGTGGTTTTGGATAACCCCAATTGTTGAGAACATCGAGGAATTAACAAATTTAGATGTTCTTCATCACTGTGGTGCACGGTCGAATACGCGTTAGTGTTCGCACATTTTGTATGTGCGGAATACGACGAATTTTACAAAATGTAACTTTAACAAAATCACCATATTCACCATGTGGCACCGTTCTGTTAAAACCACATATCAGTGATATCTACGTGGTTAATAATCGGCCAAAATTGAATTGTTAGCATCTCACGATAACGTGATCCATTGACCGTTAGCGCCTCAGACAGTGGCACGTTGAACATGCAGAAGCCCAAATGCGGCAATTTTGCTTGTTGGCATACCCTGACAACTAAAAATGGCCTTCGTCTGAAAAAATGATTTTTTCAAAAAAAACCAGCCGTTTTTTCTAAATTAATTAAGTGAATCTCCGGCATGGTGATCGGTCAGCTTCAATTCCAACACCAGTTGAACCTTATAGGGCTTCAAATTCAAATCCTTAAGCAAAATTCGCCATGTGGTGGTTTTGGATAACCCCAATTGTTGATAACGTCGAGGAATTGACAAATTTGGATCTGCTTCTACACTGTGGTTCATGGCCGCAATGTTTTCGTTTGAACGACCATTAGTATTCGCACATTTTGTATCGAGCCTGCTCGCTTAATGACCAAATGTTAATAGCGGTCTCAGCACAACGATTATGTTCTCCGAAAATATGACAAATTCTATGAAATGTAACATTTTTTCGTGCAAAATTAAATTCATTATAACAATTGCCAATGCCTCTACTTTGAATAAGTAAAAAAAAACTTAACGTTAATATTATCATGTTGTCGTTAAGGCCACAATTGAAAAACAGACTTCTTGTTGAAAAATCCGATATTATCTTGTAAGTTGAAAAAGTTGTTCTCGGCATCATTTCTTAATTTTTATAAAATGTTTGTTTATAAACTTTTGATAGCATTTCGCGCGAAATGCTGCATAGAATATCATGTTTTAGCATTGCAACAACAATAGGATCATTTTTCTGCAACATAATTCAAAAAACATTAACGAAAGTTAAATAAAGAATTTATTGGTTCGACCATCCATTACCTTTTGAAAACGTTCTGCTTTGCTACTTAGCTTTTGCAGGTATATTTTTTATAGAAAGGTATAAAATTGGTATCTTGTACTTGTCAATTGCAGTTTTAATTATTTTTCTTCAAAAATTACTTGCATGACAGCTTTCACCAAATTGTTCTAATGCAACTTTTTTTTTTATTGGGGGTGGAATCCACTGATGAGCTATATGAGCAGTAGTGAAATGGCTATACGGATATGCTTTCCTCTACCGTAATACGTTTCCATTTTTTTTATAATAAATTTTTTAGAATGTCATAAAGTCTAGCTTAAATTAATGTAGATCAA
The DNA here is from genome assembly GCA_030448955.1 of Trichopoda pennipes. Classification (NCBI taxonomy): domain Eukaryota; kingdom Metazoa; phylum Arthropoda; class Insecta; order Diptera; family Tachinidae; genus Trichopoda; species Trichopoda pennipes. The sequence goes on from JASKUP010000023.1 coordinate 4,408,389, forward strand.
ATGAAAATTATAAATATTGTTTTAAACTCTCTTTTACATTAAAATAATCCGAAAACCAATGGCATGCAGAAAAATTATAAACTTTTTCAAGAGAAAAAAAATCATACCAATTCATACTTAAACATAATTAACATTTCAAGCAGTTTCATACAACTTCTGGTTAAATAAAATTACAGCGTGATTATTAAATAAATGTTTTTTGCTTTCTTTTGTTGCTATCCAATGTTCTGCTTGAATTGCCAAAATTGAACATGAAGTCATTAAATAACTTAACAAAACATTAAAATCAGTTGTAACGGCAATAATAACAACACAAGCATCATCGTACCAAGAAACAACATCAACAGCAACAACTAACAACATGAGGCAGAAAATTATTAAATGTTGAATGGTAGTGATTGTTTAGACGGTTGACTGATTTCATGGTGTTGAATTGATGTTGGTTTACTGTTTTTGTTGTTATTAAACAAGACAAATATTTATATTTCCTAAATAATAAATATAAGAAAAAAGCCAGCAACATATTTTTATCAATGTTAAGTAAATCAGCACTACTATGGTTGTCGATGGCTTGCAACATTTACCTCTTATCTACGAAAAAAAAAATAAATTCGAAGCCGCAGCACGACATGCCAAGAATGCCTAACGAGTAGTTGATTCCCCAGACACATTTCACATGCTTAACCGAATGCTCGCATTTCTGCATCACTTTTTAATGAATATTTCATATAAATCTTTTATTTAGTTTTGTCAACATTCCGTATAAAAAACTGAACAGAATACTAGGCTTAAGCCCAGTTCTTTTTTTAAATTATCGACAATTGCTTGGTTAGTTGTGTCAATACTATGGATTAGCAAGAATATTGTCATTTTTATTTCCCCTTGGTATGCGATATTACTTTGAGCTGCTAATATTTCCATGCAAAATAAGTAAAGCTTATATAATTTTGCAAAATGGCAGAAATGTTGCTGGAAACACAAATTGAAAGTATTAGGCAACAATATAATAATGCTAACAACACGATTTAAAAGGCATTTGTCTTTTTTGTTGCTTAATAAATTCAAAATTTTCTAGTTGGAAAAACTTTTGCTCAAAGATTTTGTGAATAAATCTGCCTTTTTATCACAACTTCCTAAACATTATTGTCTATTTATTTGACATTTTCTTTTTATTATGCACAAAATACTGCAATGAAGTCAAGTTCTATGTTCAGACTTTGGAAAATTGTTTGGCAACTTATTTCGTTTAAAAGAATTCGAAAATTAATTAGTGGTGCAAAGTTAATTTTTAGAAAAGAAATTTTTTTTTGAGTAAAAAAGAATCGTCTTTTGTATTGTCCTTTAGTATGCAACACGTTTTTGGCTATAGTTTAGCAAGGAATACGTATAACCTTTATTATAATGTAGCTGGAAAAAATGTTGCGGGAAACATTTTGCAGTTGATAAACGTGCTTTTAACTTTTTACAAAATAAACAGAATACAACTTTAGTAATTTTGTTTCTTACTTTTTAGCAATAATTTTTTTTATACAAACTTTTGACACCAATGCGTACGGAATAATGAACAGAATACCAAGCTTTAATTTTAAAATTTTCTTTCACCAGGCCTTAGTGGCTGTAAGGACAAAATTGAGCAGTTAAAAAAAATTTCCAATCATTTGTATTTAATTTTATTATTCACTTCAATGTACCTCCTATCTATCACTTAACACTTAAGCTTTCATACAGAGATTTTTGGTGCAGATCTAAAACTAATTAATATTAATTTTATTTTGTGTTAAGCGAAGTGAAAAGTGATCTAAAAATATAAAAAATTAGACCTCTTTTCCAAATATAAAGAAAGCATTATTTTAAATACGGTTATAGTTACATTAACTTTATTAATGAAATGATTATAAAATATTTTCATTTTGGGAGACTACAAAACAAAGGAGTGTTTGTAAACAGCTCCTCCGCATTGCATGACTTAAACATTCAATTGCTTTTTAGCTTTTTAGTATAAAGTTTATTTTGAAAAATGAGCTGGTATAAAAATAATTATCAAACATTAACTTAAGTTTACGGTGAGTTATGTTTTATTATTAATATTATTTTATTCTTATTATTTATTTCAATGTTAAAGCCAAATGCATATTTACACACATTTTTCTATCCTTAAACAAGGTTAAGGCTAGATTACATGCTCTTTTTTTAAATTAAAATCGAATGCTAAAATGTTTTACATATTTTGCGTTATTTTTAAGGTGCTATGCTTGTTTTCCATTTCGTAATTTTTAAGTATTTTCTTCCAGAATAGCTGATTTTTTTTTGTTAAATCAATGCAAAAACAATTCATTCAGTTTCAGTCTTCTGCTTTGTTTTATAGCTGGCAACATTCCTTTATTTCCTTTCTACAAGCACCCATCCTTGTTGTCAGTCCATGGGTTTCTTTGTACATATTTTACACATGTTACAGTTTTTCAGAATTTATACTTTGTGCATGGAGGCTATGCCGTGAAACTTATTCCAATTTCTTTTGTGTCTGCGACTTTGTTGTACAAATTGGATATTTGCCAAAAATTGTATTAAACTCATGATGAAAATTTAGAACATGAATTAAAAGGCAGTTTCTCTGTGGTCTAAGAAAATATTTCATTTCATTTAAAAAAAATTCTTCTCGTTATTAACTTAACTTTTCGTTATTAAATTTATTTACTATTACTTTTAATGTAAAATTAATTAATGTTTCATAATTTTTAAAAAGTCTAATCTAATGTTTATAGCCTGGTATTATTATCGAAATATTGAGAAACAAAATGTTGTTCTGTTAATTTTTCAATCAACATAACAAATGTAACTGGCAACATTTTAAGCCCATATGCGACGGTAGCGATTTCATGTGAAATTTTTAATGAAAGCAGAGTGAAAAATTTTTAATTCTTTTAAAAATAGGAACAAGTAAAATCACTCTTTAAACTCAATTAAATCAAGAAATTACATTTATTTTACCCGATTTTTTTAATTAAAAAAACACTTTTATTAAATTTAAACATTTTTGAAAACATGTAAAATTATTGCAGCGAAATGCAGCACGTTCCATTTATAATTTAGAGCGAAATGCTATCAAAAGTCTATGTAATGGAATTGATGCGAAATAAGTAAAAGTTATATTGCTGAAATTGTTGTCTGTTCGTTTTGTGAAAAGTGGTGAAACTATTTGGCAGTGCACCTTTTTTCAGCACCATATTTTCCTACAGCGAAGTAATATGAACGATTCTTAAACAATAATGCAAACATATGGGCATTACTAATGTTGCAATATTACATAATTTACAATTTTTTTAAAGCGAACCTAAGCTTGGAAGAAAGAATAATTTGAATTGGATATACTCAATCAGGTACCCAAAATATACTAAGTAATTTTGAAGTTATATTTGTTATGTTAAAACGTTAAATTTGACAGAAACATTTTCACGTTTGTTTTTTCATTTATGTGTAGTCTAACAGCATTGAGAATGAAAAAGAAAAATAGAAAAGCAGACAACAGTTAAATATTGATTTATGTGGTAAATGTACACTAAACCATAAACTATGCAAATAAATGTTGCTAGAAACATTTCATATGTTTTCCATACAGTAAAAACATACAGCAACATTTTTACGTGATTTTTTCATTTATGTGTTGTTAACTTGTATTTGGAAAAAAATTCCAGGCAAACTCTTGCCTGGAATGGCGACGTCCACAAAAAAAAAAAACGCAAACATAACAAAATATTGGGCTTTTCAAAATGAAGTATGTTTTTCAACAACATGATAGTTTTGACATTTAGTTTTTTTATATATTCCTTATAGATTCATTGGCAATTGTAACTAGGGTTTGCAATACCGGGATACCGAATACCGGGATCCCGGGATACCGGACATTTTCAATGCCGTGCAATACCGGTATTACACGTAACTTTAATACCGGTTTCCGGTATTACAATAAAATTAAATTTTAACAAAGTTACAAATTTCTAAATGATTCAATAATATAAAACTTATAATAGCTTCAATAAAACTTCAAATGTTGCCAACAGATGGGGTTAAGATACCTTATATTTTACTTGGCAGCATTACACATAGCTGTCAGCTGTTATTGCATACAAGTTTTTTGTGATTCCCCAAAGTTATTGTGAAATTGTGTTATTTGTTTGTTGGATATTTAAAACTTAAAATAAATCGTAGTCATAAAAACAGATTTTAATTTTAATAAGTAAGTATTAAAATTATATATTGTTATGTATTTATTTTATGGATAATTTTATCATCGCTTGTTTCTTTACACTATAGAAAATTATGACTTTGAAGAGAAATCGGCTGATGAAAATTCAGTGTGGTTTTATTTCCTTCGTGAAAAAAAGGACAAATTGGAAAGTGTAAGAAATGCAATAAAATAATTAAAGCTCTGGGAGGTAGTACAAGTGGTCTACATACCCATCTGAAGACATTGCATCAAATTAATTTTAAAAAAAGGGATGTTCCTAGCTCCAATACTTTGAGTATTAGAAGTGGGCCAGAACCATCAACCTCTAAACTAAAAAAGAGTTCAGATGCAAAAATATCATCATTTTTTGTTTCTGTTATGGCCAATTCTTTGGCTGCAGTTTTAGCTCGAATGACGGCATGTAATGGTTTATCCTTTAACATTTTTCGCTCTTCGATTCATATCAGGAAAGGTTTAGCTGCCAGAGGATACGAAAATATACCAAAATCTGTAAATTGGATAAAAAAAATTAGTTATGGAGTATAGTGGAAAAATTCGTGACCATATAATTAAAGAATTAGCGTCACAAATGCTTTCGGGTCAGAGATTTAGTCTGACATTTGATGAATGGACATCGGTAAAGAATCGACGTTACTTAAATGTAAATGTTAATTCTAGTAACAAGAAATTGTGGAACTTAGGATTAATTCGTGTGCATGGATCCTTGCCTGCAGAAAAGTGTGTCGAGCTGATTGAAGAAAAACTTAAAATGTTCGGACTTTCTTCAAATAAACACATTGTGTGCATTACTACAGATGGTGTATCTGTTATTGTCAAAGTTGGAAAATTGATTTCTCCAAGTCAACAACTTTGTTTAGTTCACGGGATAGAATTGGCTGTAATTAAGGTTCTTTATACGATTCGCCAAAATTTAGAAAATGAAGATGAGGTCACAGATGAATCTGATTCCGAGAAGTCTGATCCTGAGGAAGACTATAACATGGACACAAGAGATGAAATTGAGAATAATATTGATGATATTGACAATGGTTTAACTTTAATTCAAGATAACAATAAATGTAATTCTTTGCTTAGTCATGAAGAGATAGGTCCATTGATTCAAAAAGTTAGAAAAATTGTAAAGTTATTTAGACGTTCGCCAACTAAAAATGATAGAGCTTTACAGAAACATGTTAAAGAACAGTTTGGAAAAGAAATGAATTTAGTTCTAGATTTTAGAACGCGCTGGAATAGCTTAGTTGCTATGCTAGAATGCTTTGCCCTATTAAAGACTTGCATTCAAAAGGCTCTCATTGATTTGAATTTAAATGCCGCTGAAATGTCGTTTTCGGAAAATAAATTTATTTTGACATCAACAGTAATTTCAGTACTTCTTCCAATTAAATTAACTGTGGAGGCTCTTTGTCGTCAAGATGCCACTCTTATAACTGCAGATGCCGCGTTACAATTCATATTCAATCAATTGACAGAACAGAATACTTCCTTGAGTAATGAATTCAAGGAAGAACTCATTATTCGTGTACAACAAAGACGCACTGATTTATCAAGTCTCTTCCAATACCTGCATAATTCAAGCGAATTTGAAGTTAACCAAAGCAGCAATATTTTTTCCCGAATTAATAAGACAACAATCATAAGGAAAATTTTATACTTATTGCAACGCTTGTATTACACCAATGATAATGATAGTGACAACGTAGCAGCCTCTTCTATTCAAGATGAAATAAATGAAGATATGTCTTCCGATTCAGAGCGAGAAATATTAATGACACTGAAGGAAAAACTGGATATGGCTATTTCTAAGAAAGTCAACATTAAAATAAAGAAAACTAAAAGTGGTGTTGGTGTATCAACAAAGGAAAATTCGGAAACATAAATTAAATTATTAAACAGGAAATAGCCTATTTTAAAGCTGAAAATATAAGGGGAAAATATCTCCAACTTGCATATGAATACCTTATGTGTATACCACCAACCAGCGTCGAGTCTGAGCGAGCCTTTTCAGCAGCAGGGCTGCTATGTACCAAAAATCGTTCTAGACTAAACGATACAACTTTGGACAAATTCACATTTTTGCGGGCATATTTTCTTAAAAAAAAATAAACAAATTATTATTAATTAACTTTTATAATATATTTATGTTTAATTTTTAATCAATCCAAAATTTATGTTATTTTTTTTATAATTGAATTGTTTTTGTGAATTAAATAATTTGTATTTGTTTTTTAATTGAATTTATTTTTATATTAACAGCTTTTTTTGTCCTCGATAAATTTCTTTAACTATACCGGTATTAATACCGGGATCCCGGTATCAATAAAAACAAATACCGAAATACCGGTTTTAGAAATTCGGTCCGGTATTGCAAACCCTAATTGTAACAATGAATTCAATTACGCACGAAAATTGCATTAAAATAATTAAAATCCACTATGAAAACGGTGATTCTGTTAAAGTTACATTTTGTAAAATTCCTCATATTCTGGGATATTATAACCGTCCTTTCAAAAGAATTTGGTCGTTAAATTTGAGTCGATAGGCTCGATACAAAATGTGCGAATACCAATGCGTTTTTGACCTTGAGCTACAGTGTTAAAGCAGATACAAATTTGTCAATTCCCTGATGATCTCAATAACTGGGGTTATCCAAAACCACCATATGGCAAATTATGCGTAAGGATTCAACTTTAAAACCTTACAAAATTCAACTGGTGCAAGAGTTTAAGCCGAAAGTCCATTCACATCGCCGTAGATTCACTTAATTTATTCAGGAAAAACTGGCTGGTTTTTCTGAAAAAATTATTTTTTCAGACTAACCCCATTTTCACTTGTCAGGGTATCAACAAGCAAAATTGTCGCATTTGGGCTTCTGAAAATCCTAGAGTTATTATTGCGAAGCCTTTGTGTAGTGCGCTATATAGTCTGGAGGCATGATTGAACTGTTTTTTTTTCGAAAATGAGACAGAAAATGCGATAACGATCCATTGATCACGCCATCGCGAGACGCTAGCAACTCAATTTTGGCCTATTACTGACGAAGTAGATATTACTGACATGTGCTTTCAACAGGAAGGTGCCACATGTCACACAGCTAATGAAACGATCAATTTATTGCAAATCAAATTTGCCGATTGCATAATTTCACAACAATCAGCAGTTAAATGGCCAGCCAGATTATGCGATTTAACACCACTGGATTTTTTTTTGTGGGGCTATGTTAAGGACAAAGTCAGCCTTAAAACTCAAAATCCGTGATGTGATTAAGGAAATAAGATCGTCATTTTGCCAAAAAGTGATTAAACACTTTGATGAAAGAATCTACATCTGTCAGCGTGGTCGTGGTGTACATTTGCCAGATATAATTTTTCATTCATAATTGCCGTAATTTAAAAATAATTTGAATCATTTTACCCCAAATTTTTTGTTTTCTTTTGTTTTAGAAAACAAACTTCTTGTTAAAAAATGCTATATATATAAAAAGGAAATGAAGAACATTGATTTTTTTATATTTTGTTCCTGAATTAAACAGCATGTTTAAAAATTACTATCATTCTTGCGAAAAAATCAAATAAAATTTAACATCTTATTTGTTAAAGCAAAGTTGCACACAATTTTAAACATGTTGCTGGTTACATTTTAATAAAAACTTGGAATATAAAAATAAAATTATGCATATCACAGATGAATATAACAAAGGAAATAGCGAAAGAAAAATTGTATTTTTTAACCACAAATTAACACATCAAAGTCGGTTTAATTTTGTTTAGAGTATGTTCGTATTAAGATGTCATAAATCATAGATACATGTATAAACGTATAGGTAAGAATGAGTGTGTGTGTGTGTACATCCCATATTATAATATTGCAATCAAAATATTTATGATTTAATAATTGAACTGGAAAAATCACTTCGTGCACGTACATACTTGTATGCTAAAATATTGCATCAAGATGACGACCTCTTTCATGTCGACTATTTTTTCATTATTTTGTTATTTTGTTTTGCAATGAAATGTAAGAATAATGAAAAATTATAGTTTTGCCACATGCAAAAAAAAGAACGAAATATATTTTTCAGCTGCAATATTGAAATACAATTTTATTATTAATTTAATTGTGGAACAATGTATCGAGAAAAATTAAAAAAAAAAAAAAAACTAAAAAACTAGAACGAAAATTAACAGAAAAAGCTAAACAAATAAATTAAAATTTCTTATAAAATATTTACAAATTCAGAACAAACATTTAAATAAAATTCCAGCACAATTTCTTAGCGTGTAAAAAAATATTTTGTTTTCAATATTTTTTAAATAAAAGTGTTAGATTTGTTTTTCTATAGCCTGTTTAACAAATATTTGTATTTTGATTAGTGCAGTGGTTGAGAATTTGTGGGACAATGAGTTAATTATTGGTACTACTAAGAAAAATTCTACTTTAACAAAAGAAATCTGAAAAAGAATGTTAATATTTGCTTTGATAAATAATTAACCTCTTAACTTTAACATTACCTTGTTAATGAGAAACACATTAATACATAATAATTAAGTGGTTATTCAATTGAGGTAAATTAAGCAATAACAAAAATATTTGCAGCTAAGATTACCTTTTAGCAGCTTTTAGCAGCTTAACATGTCAAATTAAAAAAAAGGCGGCAACAGTTTTGTTCGTTTTTTTCGCAATAAAGTTGAGAAACATTTTTCGCGTGTTGTCATCAAGAACATCTACTTAGACAGCAACTTATTGAGACCATCACGCGGCTTTCTTTTGATTTAGATTTTTTGCTTAAATAGGTGCAGCCTTTTGCTCACATTCGAAAATAATTGAAGATAATATTTACGAAGCTAGAATTAAGGTAAAACTTTGCACAAATAAACAACAATAAAAAGCGAAGGGAAAAATAAGGGAAAGAAATGCTTGTTTGTTAGATCAGGACGAATTTTTTCCTTTATTTAAATTTGCTTTGTATGCACTCACTCACTCATTGGTAAATACCCAAACGAAAGGATATTTTTTTTCAAATAAAAAAATTATTCGAAATACACTACTTTATCTAATTTTCTTAATGAATGTTGAAGTTTTTCCCACATAAGATGTGCTAATCAAAATATTTACAAAATATAAAATTTTTGATTTCCACATTCCCATTCCTGAACACTTCATACAATAGAAACGAAATATTTCATTTGTTATTAAATAATCAATATTTGCATATTTTCTTTTAATACCATAAACATATAATAATCGTTATTAAATCCCATTAAATATTATGCAGTGGCATAATAATTACTTAATAATAATAATATAATTAGGTTCACAAGCGATATTGTTAAAAAAAAATTTCAAGAAATTTAATACGCAAAACGAAACCAACAACATCATGAAAAAACAAAAAAATTAAATTAAATAGTCGTAATAAATATTGAATTTCTTTAACTTTATTTATTCACTGGCAATTCTTTTAATTTGTTTCTTCTTTGGTCTTGGTCTTTGTCTTATAGTGCAGAAGCGTTGTGACATCCATAACCTTAAAAGTCAACTTTTTGCAATATTCTTTTAACGATTAAATTACAATTATGCCACATTACATCTATACATTGAAGTCTCTTATATTTTAATTTATATATTTTAAAAATTTGTTGTTGTTGTTTTAATATAAAATACTTAGATCAAGGTTTTCTTTTACTTATAATAGCATAAGATGCAAGAGAAACAACACAAAATATAATGAGGAAGATGAGGTTTATAATAATTGTCATGAAACCCAACCAACCAACCAACCAGCCATCCAACCACAACCAACGTCTTACAAACATCACAATGTAAAATTTTTACCCAAAGGCGACACAAAGACTTTACTTTACCATTTTCTTTATGAAAACTATGAATGTATTAAATTGGCTTTTGTGTTTAAATTTTTAATTAAAAAAGTTTTTCAATAAAAATTATAATTTCAATAAATATTATTATTATGTAAGTATTTTTGTAGACACTTTAAAATAAGTCCCATAGGGGCGCTAAATCACAAAATGATATCGCCAAATCTAAAAATTCCGCGACAGGGAAATTTCTTATGCAATAATTGAATTGTTTGAATGGCTGTGTAGCTTGTGGCGGCGTCTTGCTGATGTCAACATTAGTCAACAGGCCACAAAAAATGGTTATCATGGTTTGATAGTGCCTAGAATTCACGGTGACGGGGTTTCTTTGTTCATTTTCCAAAAGTGAAGTGATGACGATGCCGTCTGACCACTGTTATAGTATCTTTTTTCTGGATCTCATGTGCGACAATTTTGTTTACATAACCGCCTAATTGAAAATTAGATGGTTTTGTTAAAAAATTTATTATTTTCATTCAGTTGTCCAATCAGCTAATTGACAAACGTTTGACGCAAAAAATGGTCGGTCGATTTTAATTCTTGAACGTGGAACTAGAAAATCTTTACACAAAATATTGCGCAAAGTGCCCTCAGTGATGCCCAATTGTTGCAAATGTCGACGAACGTGCAACGCTCATTCTCAGTATTTTGCTTTACAGCACGTATGTTTACTTCACTACGAACATATTGGTTTGGTCCATTGCCAACAACAATATCGTGAACTTTGAGTTTAGAGATTAAACTACCCACATTAGTCTTATTTCGAGGTAAAGCTGCGCAAATTTTACGAAGTAAAAAAAATTTTCACAATTAAAATTCTTTTCTTAAAATTTTCCAATTTTCTAATTAATAAATCCCAAAGGATGACAGCTCACCTTTTGACATTTAATCATTTGACATACAATTTACTTTCTAACCTCAAATTTACCCTCTTTATAAATACTGGAGTCTAAGAGGAATTATGATGCTAATTCTTACAATTTTTGTTGAGAGTTAGTTTCCAAAGATTAAAATAACGCGAGATATGAGCAAAAACTACAACAGCTTATAAATGGTTTACCGATTTATCTATGTGTCATAGATATTACACACAGAACACGGTAATACTTTTTTGACAAAAGTGTGAAAATTACACAAGAGTTTATATTATTAATTTTAGTATAAAAAAAAGTATACTATATTACATTGAAACGTAAAGAGTGTTCCAATTGAGTTGTGGTTTACACATATATGTTTCTTCTCATTTAATTAATTATAAGCAGACACTGTAGCCACAAGTATAAAAATATAGGACACCCCATACAAATGATGGCTTTCACTTATGTAACAAATATACAAAGAGTGTATGGTTGCTTTAAAAAGTACAAATAATAAAACTAAAGGGTGCCTCTATAGAATTTTGACTAAAGAGAGAGAAAGGGAATAGATCATGTATTGATTTATTTAATGTCGGCAATTGTATATGGAATAAAATATCAAATAAATGTCCGTCTCTGTTAGCCTCACAAATGCGAGCTCTTTTGAGCACAACTTTCATTACCTTCTCACACATTTCACACGGTACTTCATTAATTTCATCACGAATATTTTGTTTGATTGGTTCAAGCATTTTGTTTGCATAAACTTTGCTTTTCAGATATCCCCACAAAAAGAAGTCCGGAGCAGTCAAATCAACATCACCGTTTCTTGAAACAACTTGTTGTGGAAAAAAATCTCGCAACAATTTCTTTGTAATCCTAGCTGTATGCGATGTGGCACCATCTTGTTGATACCACATGTTAATCAAGCCCAAAGCATTCAGTTGTGGCGTCAAAAACTTTTCAATCATATAACGATATCGCTCTCCTTTCACAATTACCGTTACGCCGTTTTCAATTTCAAAGAAGTAAGGTCCTCTTTATTGGATGCAAAGGTGACTGTTGAATAATTTGAGGATTTCCCATTCCTCAGAACCGACTATTCTGTTTATTCACATATCCATTCAAATGATAATGTGCCTCGTCACTTATTATGATTTTTTCATTAAAATCGGAGTTGTCCTGGGTGAGCTGTAACATCCTATTGGCATATATATGGCGGCGTAAATGGTCTTGTGGAAGAAGTTCTTGCGACAACTGAATCTTTTATGGAAACAAATGCAAATCCTTGTTCAAAATTGTGGCCAAATTTGTTCTTTGAAGACCTGAGCACGATGTCGCATTAAGATCGATGGATTGTTTTGAACACTTTCTTGAGCAGCAGTAATGTTTTCAGCCGATCTTGCAGTACGATGTGGTCCATGCTTGGACCTATAAATCATTCACTACACGATAAATAGTGCGTTTTGTTGGCATGTAGCTTCTTCCAAAAGTTTCAACTAACTTTCTCATCGTCACAGTGATCGATGATTGATTTTCATAAAATGCTTTAACCATTATTACATGCTGACTTATCGAATATTTTTCCATAATAAATTTTCACGTTTTCATTTAACGACTACCAAACATGAACTGCCACTGTTCACAAAAATGGCGGCAAAACAAATTAGTATACCTTCCCGGCGGACCGATACAAGAAAAAATTTGTATTTTAAAATTTTTAAAATTTTCGAAAACAAATATTAGAAACATGAAATTAAAAATAAAAGGAATGGACGTATAAGTTCAACTCATAATAGAAGTATTATATTTTTCAGCTTTTCAGTGTAGCTTTAACACTTTAAGCTAATAATTTTTATGATTTCAAAATTTAATGTATAAATCAAAAATAAATCAAAATTGAGTATAATAAATAGGACAAGTAATATTTTTTTTTTATTTTAGAAATAACTGATTGTTAAAGGGCTGTTATATCAATTGAGTTTTTATATGAAGTATTACTAAATAACATAGATAAAAAATTAGTAGACAAAATTTCATTAAAAAATTTTACACAAATTAAACTTTGTTTTTGCAGTTGAAAACTCATGAAATTAATATGACAACATTTTATCAATTAAGCACGGCTTTTTTGTTAAACATTTCGTGTGAAATCTTTTTAAAATTGGATATAAAAAATTTGCGTGTAATAAATAAGGAAAAATGTTACTAAGTTTGTATTCTTTTATGAAATAACACGAAATGTTTTTGACAACATGTTTTCAATTGCAAAATGTTCCTGTCACTATTTTATTTTTCTTAATTGCTATATAATATCGGTTGATTTGTTTTGTGCGAAATTGTAAAAACAGCAAACAGTGTTGAATACTAAATGCAATAAAAACGGCAATTTTCTTTTAAGTTGTGATGTTGACATTGCTAGCTGATTATTTAACTTTTTTAATTGAAATACTGGTAATTAATGTTGCTAAACTGCATTTTTGCAGAGTAAAAAGGTGTATAAATTTTCAGCTCTGAATTTGTGTTAACGAAATAACCATTTTCCTCAATATTTTACATAAATACGAATAGAGTAGAATTTCCATGATATATTATTATTATATGAAATTATTATTTGTTTATTTTATTTTAGAAATGTGTGTTTTACTTTTGCAGTTTTTTTAAAGATAAATTTATCAAACGTTCATCTATGGAGAAGTTGTATGTGTTCAAAACAACTTAATTATAGTAAAAACAAACAGTTTTTTAAAACAATTTAACAACACAAATACTTGCATTTCCATTAATGAATCATTTTTTTTTGTTAATTATTTTAATAGAATTTTATAAAAATATCTTTAACTTTTAAATGTTTCATGTCTGACGTATTGACTCATCGAAATGAAAAATATTTCTAGATACTTTTGCAACATCGACATTTGTAAAAAACCAATTGAAATTCATATTTATACTATAAATAATAATAATTACTTACTGAAGTACCTTCATTTGAAAGATAAGAGGAATTCATTTAAGTTGTAATATACTACAATATATTTAAGAGAAAAGTTTACTTATTAATATGATGGAGAGAAAACTAAAGAGAGAGAGAGGGAGAGAGAGAGAGAGAGTGATAGGAAATTTAATTATAAAACTGATTTATTAAAGGTAGGGCAGTTTATTTTTTTATTATTTTTGTTTCATAATAGACATATGGAAGCACTGCCAAGCGACTAAGGCAAATGACGCAAATAACTAAAATCAATAAAGGCAGTAAATTTATAATAATAATTTTTTTTGTATAAACTCCAAAACCCAACCACAGAACTGGAAACTTTTCACTTTAGAGAATTTGTTTCAAAATTACTACCACCTTCTGAGACAACGTTAAATATATTATTTTATTAACTAACTGTATGCACAGGCCATTATGAAAATACGAACTGTTTTAAGTTATGTTTAAAGCAACATGAAGCTAAACAAAACATCAGTCAATTCACTCTTGAAATTATCACAAAAAGTCAAAAAAGTAACAAAAAAGCCTAAACAAACATTGAGTTTTTTTCTCACTGTATCAACTCAACGATTTTGCAATTTCCTGAAATCAACAAGCGTTTAAACATGTTTTACCTGAAAGTAATCAATTGGTAAATATGCTTTCAACTTACCACTAGTAAATGAATTTACGACTTTATTTCTCAGAATTTATAACAGGAAGTACAAGTTTTAGAAAAGCTTAAAAGCCAACACAGTCAAACAACATGCAATCCACTACATTAAAAGCATCCTGCAATTCTATTATTTTTGTTTTTTATTTTACAACAACTTCAGTTAGACCAAACCAAAACACAACAAAGAAAAGTGAACACAATGTAAACTTTATATTAAAAAAAATAGTTTTTGTTGTTGTTCTTACTTGATGCACTTAAGTCAACAAGAGCTGCAGCAATGCAGTTCATTGCATTGCATCTCATAATGCAACGTAAAGATGTGCAAGAAGAATTACAAGTCAAAGCCCTCTTAACACCAAAAGACCCACATCTTAAGTAGAATAAAAATAAAAGGTATTTATACGATGCTGTATATGAGTATAATAACAAATTAAAAAAAAAGAAACAAACAAAAAAAATTCACAGACATGATTCATAAGGTTTTGATTGTTTCTTTTTTAAGCGTTTTTGTACCAAAAGAAATAAGAAAACAACAAAAAATAAATGGAAAAGAATGTTGTAAAAAAAACGTTAAAAATAAAACACGTTACGTATTCATCAACTTCTCCAGCAAACTAAAATAAAGGGCGAATATTATAAAGGGATTTAGACAACTTACAAACACACTAAATTCAATTGTTTTTACTATTTTTTTATTATTAAAATAAATAAGATTTTTTCAAACCAGTTTTTTTTTATTTATATATTAGTTTTCGTTGATTTTTAATTCTATAAGATTATTTATTAAAATTTAAATAAAAATGGAAATAATGTTATCGCCCTTCGTTTATAAATTTTTATTTTATCTGCAAAGCAGGTTACCCTCAACAACTAACAAAATCTGGCTTCAGGAAATTGTTAGAAACTGAACGAATTGCTCAATTAGGATCTTCTGTTATTTCTTAATTTTAATTTTATTTATTAAAAAAATTATTTCAAAATTTGTGTATTCATTTTTAAAGAAAACAAGAAAATATAGATAATTTCTAGATCGCTACAGTCTTCATAAATGTTTTTCAATATATCCATCTTAGATTGTATTGAAAACTCATCTACTTAACCAACATATTTAAAGAATTTATAAAAAATAAAACAAAGAACAACTTGTTTTGGATGATACCGTTGATTTAATTTTATCGTTAAGATTTCTTCTTTGTTAAGGCGTTACAAAAGTGCCGTTTTAGTAAAACTACAAAGTTTCTAACTGCGTAGGCATTCTTCGAAAGCAGTGAAGCAACTTTTTGTTGTTTACTAGCGATGATGCTGTAAAAACATTACTTGAAGATTGAATAAATTTTTTGTTGTTTTGTATTATTTTATTTCACAAGAAGATGTTAGTTTGTGTTTGAGAACAAAAAGTAACATTTAAATATTTCTTAAAACTATATTTATTTTACATTTATCATTAACTTATTATCGTTTCAAGCAACGTAAAAAACTGTTAAATATGTATATATATTTAAAATGTAGCAATCTATATTTGCAACATGTTGCTAGCAACAGTAATTTTAAAGGATTTTAGCATAAATATTTTTTTTTAGTTTAAATTCATTCACAAATATTGTATATATTTAAGCATGTTTCATACTATCGAGGTTAGTCAAATACTTATGTAAATGTCAAATATTATGAAAGGAATTTTACGTATTATAATACAACGAATGTTTCGAAATTTTGATTTTTTATTTTATTAGGGTTGTTTTTTCTAACATAATTTACATATTTTTAAAATTGTTATAGTGTAGAAGTGAAATATAATGTTGCGTTCTATTTTTTTAACAATCACGACATTTCTTATTTAATATCTTTCTTAAAAAAATCAATACGAATGATAAACGGGCTGTCGGAATATACTAAATTTCGCATTATTCTTTTAAAATCGATTGATTGAGACTTCATTGACTTTTAATATAAATAAGCACTTATACTAGTTGAAAGCTAAATATATTAAAAAATTAAAAATAAATCAAGCAGAGTTTAAACTGTATTTGTATCCGGGTTTTAAAAGTATTTTTAATTAGTTTAAAAAATTTCTCCAGAAATTATAGATAAGGTAACAGTAATGTTTTGGGTAGTAGTAAACAAGTTAAAGTACTTTAACTGCTTGTGGCTACAAAAAAGTATATCGCATCGTGTTTTCAGTTTGTTAAATTGGAATTAAATATTGCAGCCCCGATCAAAACGAGGAATAAATGCATTCCTATGACTAATTCAGAAGCTTCATAAGTATTCATATCAAATGAAATAAAAATGTTATTTTTTAAATAAATTTTTCTGAAAAAAAATAATTCAAAGACAAGTAAAACAGCTGAATAAATGAATGCCCATTGTAGGGTAAATAAGTGTTTGTCTGATTTATAATAAAAATTTTATACAAAAACTTGTTCGGGAATTGGAGTTTTTTTTGTGTAAATATCAAATGTTAAAAATAACGTTTTTGAGGATTTGTGTTTATTTATTATATAGTTAAAAAAATGTTATTTGTGATAAGCTTTTCATTATCGCTATATATATTAAATATACGTATATTGTCTAAAAATTAAATTTTGCATTTTAAAACGCTTCCCATGGAATCTTATTTGTTTAGGCTTATAAACATAGGTTCCACCCAATCAACAAATAATAATATTTTAAAGTCCTCATAAAATTGTCAAATCCATTATGTAAATCTATTTGAAATGCTTGTGTAGAAACATTTTTTTTTATAAGTAATGAACTCAACACCGCATCAAGAAACTAAACTAGAATTAAGAGAAGGAGCATTTGGAGCCAGCTGTTTTATATTTTAAATAAAATTATAGGTCGTTTAAAATTTTTTAGAAATGCTTTTATTACTTCAATTGATTTAGGTTATCATCGATAATCTTTACAGGGATTCTTGGGATATTTCAGTCTCATGCTCTTTGGAGATCTTTAAGCATAAAAACTTTTATTTAGAGATTTGAATGGAAAACATATCTGAGAATCCTGGTGCCGATAAGAAACTGCCGAAATGTTTCACTATTTGCTTGGATTAGTTTCCAGCAATATTTTCCAAGAAAATCATTACTGTAACAAAACTAACTCTATGAACAGAAATAATTGTTTAAAAAAGTAATATTATACCATTTGCCTTTTTTCTAAGTTTAGTGATATTATTTTTATTATACAATATTATAATAATCAAATTATACATATTCAAGCAACATGTTGCCAGTAACATTTAAATAATGCAAACGTTTGTTTTTGTAGTTTTTAAAATATAATGTATTTTTCCCATTTAAGGTTTGGAAATTTCCACCTTTAATTTTTTTATTAATTTATGTGCTGCAATTGTACTTTTTACTATTGTTAAAACATATTTTATATAGAACTTTAAAATAGATAAATGTCTTTTATCGACTTCAACGTTACAAAACCGTTATAGTTTATACTACTTATTAAAGTTTATTTATTATTATTGTTTACTTGCAACAAATTGTAATTGACAACACTTAATATAACTAGTTTTGTTTTTATTTTAATTGTGAGTAGAATTTTTATTATGCAATATAATTCAATTTCTACATAATAATTGCTGCTGTTAATCTTATTTCATACATCTGAAATAAATTGCAGTAATAAAAAGTGGAAAATTAAATTCTTTATAATACGAATACAAGTTTAAAATCTGTAAAGTCTAATATTTTAATTTTCCAAAATAATTTTCGTAATTACACATTTTTTTCTCAAATAAAAATAGCAAAGATTTTATAATTTTTGTTTGTTTAGATATACTTTTGATATTTCTTACAGCAAAGAAATATTTAAATATACATAATTAGTTTAATAAATATTATTAAAAAGTTTAAGCTTCATACCGGAAATTTTTTAAAATTAATAATTTACATTTATGGTGGTGCTTCTTAGGTAATGTTTCTGTATAACAGGTGATTAATTCCTATGGAAAATAATTATAGAAAAGTTAAAACAAAAAAAAAAAACTGAATTCTTCTGATAAAGAATTCCTAAAGAAATTGTTGGAAACAGCACAAATATCTAAATGAAAATAGTAACAGTGTGTTGTATTTAATGAAAGAAAGTATTTTATTCTCAATTATACAAAGTCATTTAGCAGTTTATTACTATTTACGTAAGTTGCTAGTTAGCTACAAGTTATTATGACATGAAATACTATTATTTTATTTAAAATTTCACGTTTTTGAATTTAACGTTAAAAGAGTTTTTACTGAGAGGTTCGATTTCATTGAAAATTCAAACACGTACTTTTTACTTTGGGTTTCATATTTCTCACGCCGCAGCTCTGGCTAATCTCTGGCTACACGATCCCTAATTTACTAAACTACCCAATAAGCTGTTTAAAACCCAGTAGCTTTGGCTAGATCTGCTTTAACGATCTCTTGTTTACTTTATAACAAACTTACGCAGCATCCATTAGTCTTATTTAGACAACAAGTACCTTTATCCACTTCAGTTATCCAGTGTCTTAAGCGAAACTTCTTTTTTAACAATCATATTATTTGCACAAACTTGGCCATATTTGCCAAACGCTATATATATATATAGATGCTTCTTTTGGGGCTACACAACAATTTATTTTCCTTATCCGATGTGTTTGTGTTATTATGAAGGCAATTTTACTATCTCAGCAACTTTTGTAATAAAAGGGCATCTTCCCTAGCTTCTGTACTACGGCAGTTAACTTATTGTTTTCCGTTTTTAATCAAGACTCTGGTGGGATTTAAATTTTTATGTATCATTTACTTGCCCTTTAAATAATTCATTCTCAGTAACAATTAGCTTTCTAGTTAGGACTCTGTTGGTATTCGAACTCATGAACTTTTATCTACCGAACACGCAGAAACCACATACTCACTATACACACTTATACACACAACCGACAGTTATTAGTAGTAGAAAGTAAAATACTTATTCTATAATAAATATTCTCGGCTGAATAATCAAGAGCAGTTGTAAATATTATGATCCGAAAAATTAATGATAGCAATGTAAGTGAATAATAGATTTATTATTTTCAATTAAATATTTGAACATAGTGGTATATTTGTTAAACCAAAGGCGAATTATTGTTACTATTATGTTTTAATTTCCTTTAAAAATGTCTGTAAAAGGTAACGTAACAAAATTTGGTTCAATCATAATAATGAATTTTTCTATGAAGGTATAAACCTTTGCCAGCTGTCAAGTGATTTATGTTCAGTTTGGTTTGGCATTTCATAAATAGACTCACAACTTAACCATGCTTCACAAATTTTCAAATCGGATCCAAAAACGATTTTCATAAGCGAATTCTGTTTAGTGGTGAACTCATTTTTGTTTGAATGGTTATATCAATAATGAACCGTGTCCAAAATCATCGATTAACTATTTTCTATGGAAATATGTGAAGTCCTATTGACGCCACCGCGATAAGTCCAACTGTTTCATTAGATTTACATCTGCGCCTGGCCATGAAGCCTTAATCAGATGGTGGATCAAACCACTGCATAATTCTATGCAACAGAACTTTCTAGTTGCAAATTCGATGATTCCAGAGCAGGGCTGCAAATCATCACTCCTTGCTTAAGAGTTGAAGACTTTCCAACTCCTGTCCAGAACACATGTCTAGCATGCTCACTGGATCTGGGAACATTTCACCAAGTAGGTGTTATTAAAGGTGAAATGAACCCGGCCACCATAGAACCATAGACTGATATGAGGCCGCGAAACCACAACCACCATGATACTCCCATAAAGGGCCAACCTCAATAATCAGCCAGAGAACATTCAAGTGTCTAAAGAGACAAATAACGGAACTCTGCGGGTCACTGATTCCCGTGGAAATAAAGTGGAGTTTCCAGTTGTACCCCTGCTGACTTCAGGGGACTGGGCTCCCTTTTTCCCCCAGTTGCACAGGTCTACATAGTTGCTCATCATTAAGACCATATATGCGCCCCCGGGAGGTGCCGATAAGTCCAAAAAGATTGAACACTTGGAGGAGAGCATTGCCGAAAATTGTAACTCCAGATTAGACTATATGCAAGCTAGCTG
Source organism: Trichopoda pennipes (assembly GCA_030448955.1). Lineage (NCBI taxonomy): Eukaryota > Metazoa > Arthropoda > Insecta > Diptera > Tachinidae > Trichopoda > Trichopoda pennipes. The sequence goes on from JASKUP010000023.1 coordinate 4,429,087, forward strand.
TGGCGGTCGTACGCCAAAAGTCATATTTAAATTATCAGGCCAAAAGATTACCTTTCAAATAAAATAAAGAAAAAGAAAAAACAGGCTTTATTTCATATAAATATAAATTTTTGAAAATGTCGCAAACAGTAGAAAAACTGACTGAGAGTTGTAAGGTAGTAAATTAATTTCTAAACAGAATGTTCGATTATTTTCGTAATATTAGTCTTATGGTAAGACTGCAATAATTGTATCTTGTTGAACTCTTGTATGATACTTGGTGTTGTTTAATTGGGATTTAACATTTCATTTTTATATTTATTTACATCAAAAGACAGCAAGTCCAAGTGTTCACTATTCAGGACTTTAAAAGAGATGTTTTTCTTCATTAAAGATTTTTTATCACCCCTACAATGGTCAGGTTTAGTAGTTGTAGATTTTGCATAATGCATTTTATTTTAAGTTGTTGTTTTAATAAGATAAGTTAAAGCTGACAGAACGATAAATAATTAACTGATTTTTCCTGAATAAAGGTAATCTCTAGTCTTAATTATTGAATTAATAAATAAGAGCGAAAAACTCTTTAAGAGAAATTCCAAGTATTTTACGTCACGTGCTAAATTTCTTACATATGCAAAATATTCCAGTCACTTTTTGTGGAAAAGTTTCTGAAATTTGTACATTCAAATTTAAAAAATGAGGTCATAACACTGCTGCATTTAAAAAATTATTTTATTATTATTATTATTATTTTATTTCTTTCTGCTTGATGACACTGCATAATTTGAGTTTATAATTTTTTAAAGCAAAATAAAACGTTTAACATGACAGCGTACAAATTACTTACAAGAATTGCTGAGTATGTGTCATGTTAAAAAGCGTTAATTTTTTGTTTTGTTTTTGTGTTTATGTCATATCACAATTTTAGTGCTAGGCTTGTCAGCCTGCTAACTAGCCAGAAAATATCGGCACATTAAGTGATGTTAAAACGGAACGAAATGTTGCAAGAAAATTGGCAACATATAAAAAAATGTTGTGAAAAAAGAAATAAAAAAATAAAGTGTCTACTGTGAATAAAAAATTATTTTTTTTTCTAATTAAAAGTAATTTACTATTGTTTGTTTCTTAATTAATTGCTTCAGTTAATTCTAAATTTCTTCTAAGTAAAAATCCGATCGAAAAAACGAGGATCAGAAAAGAATAAACAATTTTAGCATAATTATTTTCTGTTTCGCTTTAATTTTGAACATGGGCTTTTGACAGCATTTTGCACAATAGAATACCGTGTTTAAATGAACTAAATGATATGATTGTGCAGACCTAAGGCCTTCGAAATCGTTTCCATGTTGTCTACTTTAAAAATTTGATGTTATAGATTTTTTGATTTTCTAAAAGTTTTTAAGTGATCAGAATTGTTTCACTGATTCTTCTGTAATAGGAGAGAAATCATTGCATTTAATTTAAAGTGCACGTTCTTGTTAAGTTATTTAACGCAATTTAAAATAAAATAAAAATAAACAAAATAGTGAAAAATATTTAAATTTAGTTAAAAATTTTGATATCTTTAATTTAAAATGGACTAAAATGTAGTTTTGTATTTTTTGTAAGAAAAAATATTAACGACAAAAGCAATACTTTTTCGTTGAAACTGAAAATTGCAATATCCAAAGATTTAAAAGATTTCTAGTCATATACCAACTTTCATACCACCTTGCAGCTTTCCGCTGCATTCACCCTTTTGGCCAGTGGCAGCCACCAACATAATACCTGAAATGATATATTACTTGGGCTAGCACAACTATGTGCAAAGTTGTGAGAAATGTAACAAGTTAAACAGAAAATAAACTCTGTTCTAAAATGGCAATATTTTACGTAAAACTTCAATATCCTTCTACGACAATATGCTGAAACTAAATAGTTTAATAGTTATGCTTAGTGGTGCACAATTCGATTTCCAAACATCAATAGAAATTTAACATATCGCACCCTAAATACAAAAGGATCACACCTCAAAATTTTCCAAAACTGACTTTTTTTGCATAAATTAATTCAGAGTACACATCTCTAACTACTGCAAAAATTTCTTTCACATCACTATCTTCTTTAACTGAAAAAATACAGTTATGTCTATTTTTGTTGCTTCTGCACGATGAACTAAACAGTTTTTTGTCTCTCCTAAAAATTTTAGTATTTTGAGTTGTGACCTTTTTGTATTTAGGGTGCGATATGTTCTTTAATAGAAAAGGATTTAAATTACTTTTTGTCTTTTCCTTATTTATTTATTTTTTTTAATAAAGAGAAGTAACACTTCAGGCAACAATGCCTAGTTAGTCAAGTCCACTGCTACATTCTTTAGGAAAGGGATAGAAAAGAGATGAAACAGGTGGTGAAAGTAGAAGGATAGTCGGAAACTAACTGCCGTATAAAAGACAGCACAGCGACCAGTGACTATGCCTTCATCGCTGAGCAGCCCCACCGACAGTCAATTTTTATTTTTGTAGTGAAAAAAACCAAGTTCTACGTTGGGAATCGAACCTGCAACTCCCACACTGAAAAGCTAGTACACTATCTACTAGCCTACAGGGGCACCTAAATACATTTTCTTTTACATCTACTTTTTAATTGATTTCGATAGTATATTACCAATTGAGTGCAATTTCGAGTTAATACATTTCGATAACGATTGCCATAATCAACATTACTCAAAATCGAATGCAATGATTTATACATTACCAGCTAACCCATTGAGAACGAATTTGTGAGATCGCAAAGAAGAAACGCAAACAAATATGCTCGATGCCTACCGCGACTGTTTTAACGGCGGCAGTAATCGAGTCCATGTTACTTTGTGCTTTTCATCCTTAATCCGCCAATGCATATTGGAGGCAATTGGCGGCTGGCGACGAATTTATGGCGTGTGTGTATTTTTAAAGTAAACAACGCTCAATATTTACGTAAATGCGGCCATATAATATCAAAACACAGCGCTCCAAAAAATTAAATGCATTGAATGAATGAATACAGAAAAATTCATTCAAGTCGATTTAGTCCTGTAGTTGCAGTGTAGTTGATACCGACTGCAGCGCCATCTGCCGGGCTGCTTTGTAAATGAAAACCATCCAAGGTGGCACCCAAACGCATGCAAAAAAAAATTTATTCAGTGACATACACACGTACAGTAAATTATATACATAAAGAAGATTTGTATGGGAGGTATCAAATCCCGCCCATATTTGTAGCAGAAGTTAAAATATGTTCACTCAACCGAAATACCAAATTTTGTTTAAATACCGTTAGCAGGAGCAGAAATATTTGATTTTTAAGTTGTGGTTTGTATGGGAGGTACCACGCCCCTTTGTACAATCCCGCCCATATTTGCAGCAGCACTTAAAAAATGCACACCAAACCGAAATACCAAATTTTGTTTAAATACCGTTAGCAGGAGCAAAAATATTTGATTTTTAAGTTGTGGTTTGTATAGGAGGTACCACGCCCCTTGCAGCACTTAAAATATTTACACCAATCCGACGTTCCAAATTTTGTTTAAATACCATTATCGGAAGCAGAAATAATAGATTTTTAATTTGTGGTTTGTGTGGGAGGTATCACGCCTCTTTGTACATTCCCGCCTATATTTGCAGCAGCACTTAAAAAATGCACACCAAACCGAAATACCAAATTTTGTTTAAATACCGTTAGCAGGAGCAGAAATATTTAATTTTTATTTTGTGGGTTGTATGGGAGGTACCACGCCCCTTTGTACAATCCCGCCCATATTTGCAGCAGCATTTAAAATATTTACACCAACCCGACGTTCCAAATTTTGTTTAAATACCGTTAGCAGGAGCAAAAATATTTGATTTTTAAGTTGTGGTTTGTATAGGAGGTACCACGCCCCTTTGTACAATCCCGCCCATATTTGCAGCAGCACTTAAAATATTTACACCAATCCGACGTTCCAAATTTTGTTTAAATACCATTATCGGAAGCAGAAATAATAGATTTTTATTTTGTGGTTTGTATGGGAGGTACCACGTCCCTTTGTCCAATTGGACCGAATTGTAAATCTAAACCACCCGGGGCGCCACCCAAACGCATACAAAAAAATGTATGCAATTCGGTGTAGCCGTTTAGTAGGAGTTCGGTCACAACTCCCGCACAGCAGGATTATATATATAAAGATTATTTATTCTCATATCTCTACTATACATTGCTGTCAATAAAACTCCAGTTGTCAAAGAAAGATGAGTGTTTTAAGCCAATTTACTTCCTAGCCTTAAATTTGCCCACTGTAAATTTGTAAGATTGTGCAGGCAAGTCAATCGAAGCTGTTTTAAATAAAAGTTCTTGTGTTATCTTAATATCACTCACTAACAGATTCTGTAGTTAAATCTTATTTAAAAACTTTATATGACATATTTTTTCATTTGCTAATAGTTTTTAGGCGATTAGAATCAATAAAACGATTCTTTATTTTTTCTGTGACAGTGTGGGTGGCATCTAAACACAAATTTTTTTGTTAATATTTTTTTAAAGGACAGAATTCGACAAGGTTTTCTTGTTAGATATAAAAGTGAAGCGTTAATACAATACATACAGACAAATCAACTTCAATAACATAAACTTGCAAAGTGAACATAACTTTATTCCTTTAAGTAAATATCAGCAGCTTTTTAAAATTTTAAATAAACAGGCCACTGGTTTTAAGATAGAGAAAATTACGATACCAAAACCACTGTTCCCAATTATTTAGAAAATAAAAAAAAAAACCTAAAATACAATCAAAACCGCTAAAGTCAGCTTTTAAATAATAAATACTTAAATGCATTCACTCGGAACGGTTAAGACCAAAGTGAAAGATAGAGAGTAATTAATGAGAAAGAGAAGTAACGAAATATTAATTGTTTAACCAAAATCAAACATCAAGAGTTTCATACTCGTACATCATAATTATGCCGCATGCGAAATTATGAAAAATGATAAATTGTACATAAAATTTGAAATGAACATGAACAAATTAATGTAGATTTTGTAAAACTTTTTAGATTTTTTTTATTTATTTATTTATTTATTTACCGTTATGGTACTGTGAGTTTTTATAAACAGTTATCTCGTTACTACTTACCTCAAAAGTATGTTAGTTTAAAGATGAAATAAATTTTGAGAAAAAGAAAATAAACTGTTACAAATATTTAGTGTCTAATGAATTCTAATAACACTATACGAGTATGTGAGTGTAAGCGCTTATAATCGAATTATAGAGGAGCTCCTTTTTTTGTTTGGTAACACTTTGTGTTTTATTATAAACAATATACAATTTTGGCACTTGTTACTCTTGCTGTTTGCTAAGATTGCTGGTCACTTTTTATGAATACGCAAAATTTATTTCATTTGTTAGTTAAAAAATAGTTTATTTAATGTTAATTTATCCTGAAACACACACACACACTTTTATCTCAATGCTTTTACATATCGATTTCTTTAAGCTTTTTCATGTAAGTAATTGTTTTTTTTTGTTTAAAACAATCATTTGCACCCCACAACTAAAGGAAATAAATGTTTTTTTGTTTGTTTGTTGTAACGAACACAACAACAGTAAAAAAAAAACAATATAAAAAGAATTTTTTGTATCCCTTGGATACCGAAGGCTTTTTGCAAAGGCAATAACAAATATGTACTTAAGCATTGAAAAAAATAATAAAAAATAAAAAATCAGGGTAGCGAGTTGAATGTTAAAAGGTAACGTCAAAAAGTCATAAAACCAATTTAGACTTTATAAGGTCATTTGTCCTGAAAAGTTAGTGGTGTTGAGAAATACAGCTGCAAAATATATTTGCAACCCTTAAGAATTTATAAGATATTTATTTATTAATAAAGAAGTAGATAAAATTGCTAATAGAACATTAAAAGAATATCATCTACAAAAAGCAATTTTTATTGCCGTCTACCTTGTTATTGCCAACATTCGGTTGCTATTAGGATCCAAAAAGTCTTTAATGCATTTTTTATTAAGCCACCTTTTAGTTGCCTTGTTCTAATTTTTTTCTCCTGTCATATCTCTATATCTTATGGATACACAGGTGTATGTTAATTTTTTTTTAATTAAAAAATATTTTCAACAAAGACAACAGGCAGCACCACTACATGCTTTTTTTAATTTATTGTTATAAATATTTAATTTGTGTTTTGTTAGTTACTTGTTTTTATTTCATTTTTATTGTTACTTCTATTTTTTATCCGCATTTACTCTCTAATTGAACTCTACCGCTTGAAATACTCCGTTCAACTGCTTGTTTCGCCCGTTTATTGCTCATCTTACATTTTTGTTTTAACGTTATCAAAACGTAATTCGCTCTCCTTTATAAAATTGTTGTTGTTTATTTTGCTCACCGAGTTTGCGTTAAAAAACAGTTTTTGTTATGTTTGTTTTGTTTGGTGGTGTTTTTGTTTGTTTAAGGTATTTCTCCTTAGTTTTGTTTTGCTATTATTATTCTATGTATACAGTTAAAACTATATATATACACTGATAGAAATATATGGAAGATTATGATATCAGACAAGCTTAAATTTAATTTAAACAATTAACCTTTAAAAAGGCAAATACAATTGTTTGGTTTGTAAGTGAGAACAGGAATAGAAAACAATAATTTGAAACCTGATTAAAAGAGCAGGTGATATCTATTATAATAAAAAATAATTTATTTAGAATAAGAGCATCATTACAATTAATGTGCAACTGCCACCGATAAAACATCTTAAGAAGCTATTCAATACCAGCAATAACTGAAGAATGCTTTTAAAACTTTACAAAAATAGGAATATTTTATCAGTCCCTGTAGCTCTCAAGATAAATTAACGAATAAATAAAATATTTTAAATGTATTACTGTGGGGTAAATCAGATCAATTAGGCCATTTCCCTACTGCTCCTATAGCTCATCAGTGGATTTCACTCCAAAATATTTTATGAGAATATCATAAAAAATTTATTTTTAAAGGCATTTAACGCAAATTAGTGTAGATTTAATTAATAATGATTCCAAATAACAACATTATTTATAAACAAATAATTTTTCATTGTAGTGATGAGCAACTTTTTTTGAAAACCTTCTGTTTTAAAACTCTAAAAATATATTCTACAAAAACTTACAAGCTAACCAGGCGACAGGAATTCGATTTTTAATATGCAAAAACTACAAAAAATTGTACAATATGCAAATGAAATTACAAAGATTTGCAGAGCAGTTTTAATTAGTTCTACCATCTAAAAAGTATCATTTTAATTGTGTTTTTAGTGATAATATTGTTACGAAAGTGCTTAATTTATGTTTTAAAAGGGTAATTATCATTACCACAAGTAAAGTAAAATGATCTTTTGTATCTTTTAATAAATCAAGAATATTCTAAGAAAGCTTATGATAAAAACCAACAACAACAGGTTTCACACACAAATTTCATGAACTAAGTTAAGCAATCAGAAAAAAAGGAAGGCACACACACACACCTACACTAAATAATTATAACTACGGCATCAGCAGTAAATGCGATGAATTATACTTCACTAGTAAAATCTAGAACTGCTCAAATGGCGTATAAAGGCTACCTCTCTTATGAGCTAAAAACAACCTAATTGTTAACGTGATTAATTGAAGAGAATAATTAATACAGCAGCTGAAGTTGTAAAGTTACTAAAGCAATAGTAAATAATCATGTAAATTAATTTACAAACTCTAGAAATTGAAATTTTACAATAAAAAAACTCAGTAATTAAACGTTTGTTACAATATAATCAATAATTCTGAGAGAATATATTTGTTAAAAGGTAGGCGTATGACTTAAGTTTTATGTTTAATACTACCATTAGGCTTACCGATTGTAATCTCCAAAAGAGTTTATAGATTTATGTAGATCGATCGATGCCTGAGGCTATTAATATTTTAGCTAAAGTAAATCAAAATATTTCAAAATAGCAAAAAAGTTATTTGCTCAAAAATCCCAATCAAAATGCTAAGCATGTGCTAATTCATTAAAATGTTTCCCGCTTTGTGACTGTAAATTGAATATATATTAACTGTTTTAAAATATTATGATTTAATGGGCGTAAAATAGTTCAAAGTGGATTAGTCTAGCACCTGAATAAGAAAAATCCTCGGGACGTCATTAATACTTTTCATCTCAAATAACATGATAAATATATATTGATTGGGAAAAATTGAGGTTAGGTTGCCTTTGAATGGTTTAAATGTCAAAAATTGAGTTATTATCTTTTGATATTAATTAATAAAATGTTGTGAAATTTTTTTACTCTTGAGTAAAAAACTTCAATTGTGAAAATTTACTATCAAAATGGTGAAAAATTGTATCACTTTGTGTAACTGGAGCAGCTTTTCCTCGTAATTAAACCTGCTTCTAAGACCGCTGTGCATAATTTAATCACTAAATTTAAGGCTAATGGTACTGTTACTAATTACGTGATAAGATTTACATCTGCGGCTGGCAGTGAGCCTTAATCAGATGGTGGTCATACCACTGTGACTGAAAAGTAGCGCATCTCACGCCCTAGGAGGCCGAACAGCAACAGGTTCTTCCTAGTAGCAATTTCAATGATTCCAGAGCAGAGCTGTAAACCACCACTCCTTGCTGAAGAGTTGGAGACTATCCAACTCCTGTCCAGAACATATGTCTAGCATGCTCACTGGATCTGGATCTTTCACCTGTGGGTGTTATTAATGGCGAAATGATCCTGACCACCATATTAAATAAAACCTGTTATGGGGCCGCGAAACCACAACCACCACGATACTCTGGAAGGGCCAAACTCAATAATCAGTCAGAGAAACAGCTAAATATCTAAAGAGACAATTAGCGGAAACTCTGCGGGCTACTGATTCCCGTGGAAATAACGTGGAGTTTCCAGTTGATCCCTGCTGCCTTCAGGGGACTGAGCTTCCTTATACTCCCAGTTGCACAGGTCTAGATAGTCGAGCGTTCTATAAAGACCATAAATGTGCCCCCGGGGGAGGGGGGCAGGTATAGACCAAAACAATACGCTCGTGGTGATGCAAACATAGCCGTTGTACAGCAGAGTATTGAGAATGAACCTGGAGTATTAACTCGCCAACGTTTCTGAGCATCACTATAGCCACTTAGTGCAAAATTTTGCTTTAAGATCTTCTTCTTTACGCTTATAAAGTATAACTCGTTTAAGAATTAAAGCCTGTCGACCATTGTTTGCGTTGAAGGTTTGTGAAGTGACTGATTGTAAAACTGTACGAAACTAATGCATTTTTCAGCAAATTCATCTATAGTCATGACAGTCTTTGAAAAACCATCACATCCAAAGTTGCAGTATGGTGTGCTTTGTGAAACGCCTTCACAGTGAATTCTCTGCGCTAACAAAACCTGATAACTATTTTTTCGGCTACAATTGGCTAATGTTGCCATCAGTGACTTATTGGCACGACGGTGCCACACAGTATCCCAAACAATGCAGTTATTGCATAAGAAAATCCCCGATTTGGCAATACATTCCGCCGCCGGATTATTTTCTCTCAGACTATGTGAATGAACAGTCTTACGTGAACAATCCACAAACTCTCTCTGAAAAATGAAATTTGGCGCTGTATTTACGAAACAAGCCAAGTTTTGTTACAAAATGTGCTTCAAATTTTGAATAAAGGGCGGACGTCTGCTGATGTGCTAGAGGCAGAAATTTCCCCGACACCATATTCCATTATTAATTCCCATGTTTCACCCACGCTTAAAGTAGAATTTTAAATTTTATTTGAAAAAAACGTTATATAATAGAAAATATGGTGGCAACATTTTAGCTCTTCACAAACAAATCTGTTTTTCTTAATTTTCTTTTACCACCAGCCACAAGTGTGTTGAAATTAAACAGCTGGTTTGCGAAAGCAGCTCAACTACGAACGTCATACCATAACAAAAGTATAAGAATTGATAATGATATAAAGAAAGGAAGAAAAGTATAAAGTATTTTTTTTTTTATTTAAGTAAAGGCTTTTTTGTTGTGAAGAAGACAAAAGTTTTAGGAAAAATTGATTTTACGAAAAGTTTTCTGTAAATTTTACAGTAAAAGTTTTAAAAACTATCAAATAGTGTAATATTTTAAAATGGTGGTTGATTTACACAGAGATTATACATTTTATTCATACAAATTAAATAATCTATGACAAGTGAGAATATTTAATAAATTTAAAAGATTTTCTTTGAGCTAAAAAAATCAAGATACAAATTTAAATATGAAACGGTGATGAAAGCAAGGAAGCTAAATCAAATCGTAGTGATTTATCGATTTTGCAAAAAAAAAAAAAGATTTCTTGAAGTTAATATACATTTTTAAAGAAGTGTAAATTGTATATTTAACATAAAATTAAATACCAACTAAGAGAATAAGTTTAAATTAACAAGTGTTTAAAAGTAAAGACAAAAATAAACCAGGGTACTTGATAAAAGTGGTTTTATGTGGCAAATAGTGGTTTTTCGTACTTTTCTTTATTTTAATGATTTGCAAATCTTTGGCAAACCTTTTTGCAAAAGTGCACTTCCTCTTGTTTCAATATTTCGCTCCTTATTTAAAGGGATGGAAAATAATAACTCTGTTGTTTTTTGTAGAAAAGGCTTTTTTTTTTGTTAATAGAAAAAAAGGTGTAGTTATGGTTTTTGTTATGTTTCCATATCGTTTTGTATTAAAAATTGCTTGTATACGTTTGTTAGAATGGATATGTGTATCCACTTTGCTGCAACTTATTTCACACAGCCACCCCCAACTTACCAGCTTCTAAGTTGCTTTTTCTGTTTGTTCATCTAATGATGCTGCAAATACAACCGCATCATCATTTGTTGTGTGTGTGGGTGTGTGTGTGTGCATTTAAAGATGTTTGCAAAAAGATTTGTTATTCATTTTTGTGAATGGGTATATCTTTAAAACTTTTTCGTGCTTTAGTTATACAATAAAAATTGCATAAATCATGTGTAAAAAAGTTTAATGTATTAAGTTTATTAGTTATAATTTTGCAAACGATTAGATGTGCTTTGCTCCAATGCTTGGTGTAATTCTTCTTCTTGCGAAGTTGTATGCGTGATCATAAATTCAACTGAAACCGAACCGAACTTTTCTTTTGTTAGAATTTAGTTCGTTATTAATTGTTATTAATTATATTCTATTTCTTCTGACTAGTTAAAATTAATAGCTACCTTTCAGATAAACAGGAAGAATGCTGATGGAGTTTGTAGCGACTAAGAAGCACCATTTTAATTTGCTGGTATCTATTGTATTATATTCTCTGTATGATTAATCACAAATATTATTATTTTTCCTACATGTTATTAATGTCATGGATTTTTATGCTTGAAAAATCCATTTGTTGTAATAACAACATGAGATTATTCATAATATTGTTAGTCGCTACTATTCCCATTTTCTGGGAGCATATGGATTCCTTGCCAAAAGAACTGTTCCGGTTTTGAAGTAAAGAATGAATCAAGCCAGAGTCTAATACCCTGTTCAAAGGTTTTTATAAGGCGAGTGAGTCAAAATCCTTTTGAGGCAGCTGTGCTTAATTTTTTCGCAAAATTCGAAGTAAACAGTATTCTTGTTGATAACACACCAAAACAATGCGTTCATAGTAGCTGTAAAGAAGCAAACATACCCGCTCTAAGGCAAACTGTTGAGAATGAGCGTCAATCCGTCAATGTTTGTAACAATTGAGCTTCACTAGAGGCACTTTTCGCAATATTTTGCATTGATATAATCATCTTCATGCTTATAAAGATCAACTCATTCAAGAATTGAAGCTAACCGACTATTGTTTGCGTCGAAGGTGTGTGAATTGGCTGTTTGAAAAACTGAGCAAAATTATCGCTCGTGATGAGGCTTACTTCAATTAGGCGGTTTTGTAAACAAAATCCTCAAAAACCATTATCATCCAAAGAAAGTGACCGTATGATGCGGCTTGTAGTCAGGTGGCCTTATCGGCCCGTATTTGTTCGAAAATGAGCGAGGAAAGGCCGTCACAGCGAATTTCCTGCGCCACTGAATTATGATAACCAATTATTTGTAGCCACAATTGGCTAATGTTGACATCAGTTACCTTTGGTTAACTATTGCATGAGAAACCTCCCCCCGTGGGCACATTTATGGTCTTTATAGTACGTAACAGCTATCTAGATCTGTGCAACTGGGGGAAAAAGGGAGCCCAGTCCTCTGAAGACAGGCAGGGAGTCAACTGGAAGCTCCACTTATTTCCACGGGGACCAGTGAGCCGCAGAGTTCATTATTTGTCTCTTTAGACACTTAATAGTTCTCTGACTGATCATTGAGGTTGGCTCCTATATGGGAGTATCGTGGTGGTTGTGGTTTTGCGGCCCCATAACACTATAATGGTTATTATGGTGGCCAGGATCATCTCACTGATAATGACACGCAAAGTGTATGATCCAGTCCAGTGAGCATGCTAGACATGTGTTCTGGACAGGAGTTGAAAGTCTCTAACTCTTTAGCAAGGTGTGATGGTTTGCAGCCCTGCCCTGGAATCATTAAAGTTGCAACTAGGTGGTTCTGTTGCTTAGAATTATGTCTTCGGCTTCCTAGGACGCATGTATGACGTTCCAAATTATACAATAGTGGTTTGTCCACCATCTGATTAAGTCTACATAGCCAGGTGCGGATGTAAAACGAATCACACTATTGCATGAGAAATTTCCCTGTCGCGTAATTTCTCGATTTGGCAATGTCAATTAGTCGCCTCGATCTTGTGATTTGACGCAGCTCAATTATTTTTTTTTTTGGCGCTATGTGGTATTCTGGGTTTAAGTGTACAACAATCAAATAACTGAAGGTTTGCAAGATGAAATCTGGCACTGCATTAAGGAGATAAGTGAAGTGTTGTTGCAAAATATGCCTCGAAATTTTGTGAAAAGAGCGGACATCTGCCGATATGCTGGAGGTGGAAATTTGCCCGACATCGGTATCAATCGACATGAATATCAATAAAACTGAAGCTGTCAAAAATAGTGATTTAAGGAAATTTACTTTCTAACCTTAAATTTTCCCGTCCATTATAATGGCAGATGTTTTAACAGGAAGGACCTACTATAAGAATAGGCTTTAGTAAGAATATTTTAAAAGATAAAAAGAATCATATAACTCATTTTTTTAACGAAAAATTTAATCTGTTCTGGTGTCGAATGCTATTAGCAAAGCTACAGCCCGTGCTTAAGAAAAAAAATAGAATAGAATTTTAAATGAGGCAGTCAAACGATCATATCCTTGATCTCCCTTACATTTAAGTTTGACTAACGTTCGTAATGAAATGATAGTATAATAATAAATAAAAATTTAGAATGTTTATAATATTAATTATTTAATTTAACTCTATATATGTAAACATTATTTTGATATGTAACTTAAATATTTGTTTTCAATTGAAAGCAATCAAACATGTTATTTTTGCTAACTTAACCTATTTGCTTATTATTTTAAGATAGATTGCAAATAAATATGTAATAATAAAAAAAAAATGAGGCAGTAAATTGAAAACCGATATCGTTTGAAACAAATTTTCGAGCTCTGCCATTTTTGCAGCACTATGGAGGATACCTTGAAAAAGCTGGCAAAAGTCTTTAATAAAACTAAAATGTGTATTATAACACAAAGACATAGTTTAAAGAAATTAACACAGATTTAATGATTTATTTCTAAATTTTACATTTTTTTTCTTCACCTACGATTTGATTATAAAAATAACATCTCTTGAAAATCTACCATAATATTTTTATCCTTGTTGAAAATAAACTTTGAAATTTGTGAGCATTCTACCCAAAACCTCCATCTTGTAGTCTGTTGCTTGCTTTTGTTGTAATATCCTTTTTAAATATTCAGTTTTTTTAGAGGCCAAGTTTACGAGAAATATTATTGAATGACTGCACTTTTGAGTGGAACATGGTAGACAGATTTCCATGCAATGGCAGATGTTGTTGTGTCATAATATATATGTATTGAAAATGTATGTATGTTAATGGTAAATTCATGAGTTTATCTTATAAAAGGTTTTCTTTTAGGCCCAACAGCCTGTTTATTTTCATATGTTTTATTATTTATTTTTTTTTCTTAATCCCTTCACACCAGTGGGTGAGGTTGATCAAAGTCTCTTAACTGATTTATACACAGCAGTTTCTTTTAAAAATGAATCAATGCATTGTGTACTTTTTTCAACATTCTTTGTTATAATTTTTTGTTGTTTTGTTTATTTAATCATTTGTTTGCAAAGGAATGCAAACAGACTACAAAATTAATGAATCACGATTTGATTAACTTTACATAGTGTTATAATTGCTATTAGAAGTAACTTGTATATTATCAATGACATAATACATTAATGTCAATTTAAAATGCATAGAATTAGTTAGAGCCGTTGGGTTTGGAAGTATCTTCTTTATATGTTTGTGTTTTGCACTGTATTGTATTTAAATTAGAGAAATTATTGGCACACATACTGGGTCTAATGGTCTTTTGCCTTTATTTTATAAACAAGTCATATCCGGTTTGCTTCTGTACTCCCATCGGCAAAAATAAAATAAACAATTAAATTTAAAAAGTGTTTAGTGTCCAATTTAGAATATGCCTCAATTTCAAGCTTTCAAGCGAAACCACATTATAATTTTAGCGGACCCAGTATCAAATTTCGATAGTCTAACTGTTGTTGATGTCTAAATGGAATAATTAATAACTACCTTTTACTTCCCGTTCCATTTAAAAAGCAAATTTTCAGAGCGTCGATATTTTAAACATACAAACACAGATTCATTAACATAGACAGATATATGTAGATAAAGAATGATTTACTCAAAGCCATTGTTTGATTTTGCGAGGAAGAGGCCATTTCATCACAGTAATTTCTTCGGTTAGACTTGGCAGACAGTCGCTCATGTATCTGAAGTTTAGTTGTGTTCGAAATGCATATTCTTTAGTGGAGATACAGATAAAAAAAAGATATGAGAGAATTTAGCGAGAAGCGAAAAGAATAAAATCACAAGGAAAGAAAAATTGGAATACAAGTAAAAAACTACTATAAGAGAATCGATTCTACGGCAAGGGCCTTTGCCTACTACGGTGCGGGACAGGGTTAGAGTAATTGGGCGTATCTTCTTTCTCTTCCTCCTCATAGAAGATTCTGCAAAAACGTTGCAAGATTAAATTTAAAGACGACCATTTCTGCAATCGTCATACTTATAATTATAGAAGCAACTGTTTACAGTGGATGCAATATTTAAATTCAATTTGTCTTTAGAGGCGATAAGCACCTCTAAGGGGTGTTAAGTCGTCCCCAAGACACTATAACTTACCGTATTGCGTTTGCAATACTGTGAAATAAAACTGTGAAAGAATAGAAATTAAAAATAGCATTTGTAGCTCTACTGATGTTTAACAGAAAACAAGAACAAGTATATGTGGCGAATTATAAAGAGAACAACTAAGTAAAGCTTGGGATTGTGTGGACTTTGTCTAACCAAATTAATGTTCATTGATTATGAAAATATATCGCATTCTTAATTACAATATGAGATGGTTAAGTAGATGATATTTAAAATATACAGTTCAATGCCCTTTCCCTAACGCTTTAACATTTACCTTATAATAAGTTTTTTTTTATTTTCTTTGGCAGAAAAACTACAATACTAGCTTTTAATTTGATGTCCAAGAGAGATTAATTCCACTACAACAATGAAGTTCAATTAACAAAACAAATGTGAAAAGTAAAATGTAAAAGGTGTATAAATTCAAAAATTACTTTTCACCCGAAAGCAAGGAAAATATGTCTTTAGTAGCAGTAAGGAACTTAAAAACAACAACAGAAATAAATGATACAAAAAAGTTGAAAATCCATTAGCTCTATCTTCTAAATAAACATTCTCTGTGCTCTGTTTCAACGACATTTCAAAAGATAATATTGAAGTCAATAACACCAACTTTCATCATCAAGAAGAACAGCATTAAAATAAAATTGAATAATAAATAAAAAGAAACAAAAGTAAAAACAATTTAAATCAATCACTTTAAGAAAAAATACAGTAGAAAGAGATTAGTAACAATATGAACAATAGTAGCACTTCGGATATTCTAACAACGGCAGTCTTAGAATTGAAAAATAGTCCAAATAATACAACAGCCAATGCAACAAATACATCAGTAATACAACAACAAGGCAACAGCAGTTATAGTTCATCTATGCATTCACCACAACCATCAGCACTACACCATCCAACAACATTAGGTGAACTATATTATGCCGGCTCAACTGTCGCAGGGAGCTTAAATGTCAATATTTGTGGCAACAATAAAGTGACAGCAACTGTTGATTATAATGCTGGCATTGGCGGCGGTGGTGGTGGTGGTGGTAGTGGTGGTATGGGTATGGCAGTGAGTGGAAGTGGTGCTGTTTGTAACGTCAACAACATTGTAGCAGTTGGAACAACAGCAGCAACAACGAATAGCAGTAGTTGCAGTATTAGTATGCATGATTTTGATAACAGGCAATCAATAAATAATGGCCTCATGGTCGGCAGCTGTAGTGTTGTAGGAAGCGGAGGTGGTGTAGTAGGCACTAAGCCGCAAGAACGTTATGTATGGGAAATGCGTGCGCGCAGCCCTAATGTAACACCAGCCAGCACGGTACTTAACTCACCAGATCTTAATACGGATATGCAGTATAGCATACATCCTCATCAGAGACAGTTGCAACAAATTCGTGTTGGTCGCAGTCCTGGTAGTCAGTTTGAACAGCACAATATACTGCCACAAGTGGGTGTAATTTACACTGAATTAATTTAAATTTAATATACAAAAAACTTTGAAAAGCTAATTAAAATTGACTTTTTTTATTTAGGGGCTGGCATCACCGGGCTCACCAACAGATGTTGGCAAAGCAGATGGCCAATGTTTAAGAGATGGCGAAATTGTTGTGTTTGATGACATAGATACAAATTGGATGAATAAATCAAATAGTTCATATTCTTCTAATCATGCAAGAGATTCATATCCTGGCAACGAAGATATTCTTAAAGTTACCAAAATGATTGGCCAACTGCCCATTGCTGAATATGAGGGTTCGCCAAGGAGATTTGGAAATCAGCAACAACCAATGAAAATAAACAATTCGAGCTCGGGAAATAGTATGGTGCCCAAAAGGCCACCAGGCTTTCCACAACGTGTCTCACCAATGACTTCTTTAACTCCCCAACAGCAACAGCAGCAGCACCAAGAAGCTGCACATGCACGCCATCAAAAAATGCAACAACAACATCAGTTTTATGCTCAAGCCACCAGTAGCGGTAGTTGTACTAACTCCTCCATCTACAACAACGATGCCAATAACAAATCGATTGGTAATCTTATTGACATTGATGCCGATGATGGAGATGTAGTCTCCTCAATGGCCGTCCAGCAATCACAGCAAACGCCATCATCAACGTCAACACTTCATAACACGGACTTTCTAAACTGCAACAAAGTTAAAACACCAACGTTTGATTATTTATATGAGTTTTCGGAAACTCGTAAAGTTTTAGAGGAATTTTTCAAAGCCAATCCTGAGGATGAAAAACGTTTTACGGATTTTACTGAAAGTGGTGATGATATGGGAAGTTGTGTATGTATTTATTTGTAAAATTAAGCCTCAATTATTATAAAAGGAAAATATTTAATTTTTTAACAGGACACCCACAATGACTATGTGCTTCATCATGAAGATGACACTAAACATATCGAGCAGGCCTACATTGGTCAACGTTTAGCTAGAATACCCAAAGATGAATTATATATGGTGCACCGTTCCCCCACTAAAAAGCAGGTGAGATTTTTTTGTAACAAGTAAAATAGTAATTGCTACATTCTCTTTGAAGTGTTATGGTGGTAATTTACTTGCGCATCATTGGCATTATAGTATTTTACAAGGGTTCTGGCTGTTTGTTCTACTGTGCTTTTAATGGCTAAATTTTGTTTTAATATTCTAGTATATTTCTGCGAAAATTGCAATTTCAAATATATATATAAAGCAAGCCAAATTTAAGAAGTTATATGAATTTTCGAAATTCTAAAATTCACTATTGCATTACGATTCGGCAGGATTACCACGTAAAAGCACAATGCCTGTAAACTGAAATCAAAGTTAAATATTTTTAGAATTAGAAAAATTTAAATAGAATAGCTATAATATTTTAAATACCTATTTAAAATATTTTAAACAAGTTTGGTTTTTTTTTAACATATATCTTAAATGTAGTTAAAACGCAATTTCAATTAATGAGCCACATTTATTTATGGCATTTAGAAAAAATTAAGCATAACTAAAGTAAAAAAAAAACTCCTTTATAAAAAAATATTTAAAATAAAATACAAATACAAAATCAAATAAAACTTATAATACTTAACTGCAAACATTTAAACATCTCGAACCACAAATCACGGACTTTCACGATGAATAGCTCGAATTGCAGTTACAACCTCATTCACATAACTGTGCATATGCAATTTTTTCAAATTTTAATCATGCCCTACTATAAATTATAATTTCAAAAATGATTGATGAATGACAAGAACAGTAGAGTTCCATTAACATTTTCTACACTTTCAACATTAAGCAAACATTTTCTCTTTCAAGCTTCAAGGGAGGTAGCAATAAATAGAAAATGTGTTATATGTGTTTACACACACACATATTCATTTATAGATCACAAGAACCAATAAATGTGCTTTTTAGTTCGACAAATAAAATTGTTTTTCGTTTTTATTTTTGTCGTTGCATATTGGCAGAAACAAATAATAAAGCAAGAACAACAACAACAACAACAGCCACCACAACAACAAAATCAACATCAACAGCTGCAACAACAACAACAACATCAACAACCACAACAGCAGCAATGTGATAATAACATTGTGTATAATGAAAACAACGACATTGAACTGTATATTGATTCAAACAGTCGTAGCAGTGGTGATTTAGCTGACACAGAATTGGAGGCGAATTTACGACACCATTCGCGTAATTTTACATTGTCTCCAGAGACAACTGATTACGATTCAAATTGCGGTGATTTAGATAGCCTCTCGAATGATATTAATTGTACCACGGACTATGGAAAATTGTACACTAGTATGCCAGTGCTAGAAGATGGTTTATCAAGTGGTCATGCATCGGATACTGAAAATAATAGCCAAAATAAATATGAAATAAATGGTGACGATAATGGCAGTTGTGATGTTGGATTAAATGAGAAGCATCAACAACAGCACCAACAAGATATGTTAGAACATAACAAATACAATAATAGTTTAACACAAGAGTGTATGGATAACCACTATAATACGGCTAATAATTTTCTAAAAAATTTGGTTAATATTGACGAAAATGTTAGAGGAGAAGAGTGTGTAGCAGGTTTAATAGATTTGAACAAATTGAATTCATGTCAAATACAACAACAACAGCAGCAGCAGCAGCTGGTACATCATACTCAAAATACGTGTAAGGAGTTAATGAATATCGATAGTAGTGGCTGTTGTAATTTAGTTTCCAATGAATTAGGCAATGATTCCTCAAATTATGAGCCAATATATGCAACAGTAAATAAACATCAACAACAATCACCACCACCACCACCAGCTCCCCAGCCACATCGTCAGCAGCGCGTTAAACATCCAGGCCGAGCTGAATCCACTGAAATTCAGGAAGCCATGAAAGAAATACGTTCAGCTTTGCAAAGAGCCAAAATTCAACCGGAAAAATTAAAATTTTGTGATGAAGTCCTGCCACCTGGTCCCGATTCACCCATATGGGTGCCACGTAAAAATAATATAGATCAAACTAATGTTACATCCTCAAATAAATCGCACTGTGATGAGGAAGAGCAAGATACCGACTTGGAGACTGATCGCTTGCTGGGTCAACAAAGAATCGATGATCAGAGTTTTTTTGAAGACAAGGTAAATATGCGATTAAAAAAAACAAAATGTGCAAAAAGTGGTTGGTGTAGAGTTTCAGTTTAACATAATTGACATTTCGTTGGTCTCATGTATAAAAGCCCTAACTCACAAAATTGTAACTCTAGTGCAGAATGTATAAACATAACGAAATTGTATATGTCAAAATGTAAAATTAAAAATATATGTAAATTCTTGTAAAATTGTAATTTTTATGCTTTTGCATTAAACTTTTGTGTTAACTCATATTTGAGCATATTGAAGTCATGAAAAAATTTAGTTTTATAAAAAATTCCAAGTTAGGGCCTATTTACATGACAGCAATGACTTGTGTGTAAATCTGTTAAATAATGAAACATGGCACATAATTTAATCGTAATAATCTTATAGCCGGATTGGCCTAAAACATCATGTATCGGTTCTGGTCTTAATTCCTTGGATCATTCGCCAGCTTCTTCAGATATCACTAATAATGTCCACATCAAACCACAGCCATTCTCATCAGCTACAATACGTCAAGGTATTGGTACGTCATTAACACCAAATTCACCTGAAAATTGTCAAATCGTAGGCAGTTCTGATGTAGCAGTAACATCTCCTGAAAAACTACAGTATACCAAAAGTCCTACTGGTTCTATAAAATCACTCAAAGATTCAGCAAATAGTGATAAAAAGGCTAAATCGCGCAATAAAGAGGGTACGTAATTTTTATTTAGTTTTAGTTTCTGTAATTTATTTTTAATAGATTTAATGTAAAATTTCTATCTTTCTCTCTCTCTCTCTTTCTATATTAATGTGTCTTCTTTTTGCACGCACTCACTGTAAAATTTAAATAAAACGTTAATTAAATGTGTATTCTGTCATATGAATGTAACACAAAAAAATTCTTGACATAACGTAAGTTTAAATAACAAAAAGATATAATTATCATGTGTTAGTTGTGTTTTATCAGTTTTATTTATGGTTCTGTGTTTATTATTTTCGTATATCTGTTGTCTAGTCTATGTGTTTTAATTGCATCATTTGTAGTGATTACAAATATAGGAAACGATAAAATTTAATGGAGTAACGTATAACCTAGTTAATATTTTTGTTTTGTATTTTTATAATAAAATTCCAATATTTTTGGAAACTTCCCTTTTTAATATCGGTGCACGAATGAATATTTTAATATCTTTACAAAGACCTGAATATTTTATTTTCGTTTCTAAATTGAACGTCTATCACTGAGTCGAAATAAGCTTGAAAGTTTCACAAAAATAATATTAAAAATTAAATACTCGTTCCATAGGGGCCCCATTTTCTCTTACATGGACTTTTTCTTTAAGATTAATGGCAAAATAGCAAGAAATTTAAACAAATTAAAAGAATCCAATTCTAAACTCAAAAGTGTATCCAAAATATACGCGATTTTTTGTGAACCTTAACCGGCTTAAAAAACAAGTACACAAATAAAATAAATTATAGAAGTTGGAGTTTATATATAGATATATTTATCCCTTTAATCTGAAATCAACGAAAAGCTTGCTCAATATCTGTAGGGAAATCCCTATTGGGTGACTTCAATTTGGTCGTGGGTTTCCCAGGCCATTAGAATTTTCAATTTAACTGAAGTGTTCCTGTACTTTAAAATGAAGTAAAAGAGTGTAGTTTTGTGAGAAAAATATTCTTTTACTTTTGCAGTCCAGACAAAGATCTAAAATTTCATAACATCAAATTCAAGTCCTAGAGATAGTTTTGTAAAATTTTACAAATACATAATAGAATTTTGGAATTTCACTGTAATAGAAAAACAGAAAAGAATTGAATAATTGTATTGTACGACTGATAGCTGATTCGAAAATTTTAGTTGCTATAAAGAATTAGGGGATTGGGATTCATTTTACAAACTAGTTCTGTTACTCTGCCGGCTTTGCCGTTTTTTCTTTCCAGTACTTTTATACTTTTTCTCTCTATAATTGAGAGTTATTCTCTACGGTTTAATTTCATTTTACCGAACTTTAGTCGAAAAGAGGATAAACAGACCTAATATGTGTTGGTCATGTCTTGTCAAATCGTTGGGTATACGCTTAGGATCCGACAGGCTATGAGCTGAAATTGATGTTAATTATTATTTCTGCTGGTTTTTAGCTGCTTCAGAAATCAAATGAATGTTTCGTAAATGCACTTGAAATGAAAAATAAGTGAAATGAAAAATGTTGCACCCACTGCGCCTGAATCTAAAAAAAAGAAAATAAACTTCAGTTTTGTTAGTAACGGTATGCAATAAGAGACCTAAGGGCATTACGCTGCCCTAAGGCCTTACGAATTGAGAAGAAATACACCAAAAAACACTTATTTCTTCGAGGGGAATTATCATCCATAACTAGAAACTATAAAGAAGTGATATTATATTATATTAAGCCTTTGATTTAGCAAAGTATGCGATATGTTAATGTTACCTAAAAACCTGATATAATTGCATTATACTTTTATATATTAAGCGGGCAAATTTAAGTTAATGATGTAAAGATGTTTATCAATTATTTATTTAGTAAATAGCTGGGAGTTCGAAGCATAGAACGTTATGATCTAGAGCAAAGAATATTCATTGTGAAAATTGTCAAAATAATGGAAATTTCACTGTATCACTTTGTAAAATCCGAGCAGCTTTTCCTCGGCTCGTAATCAGGTTCCTTCCTTAGAAGGACCGCTGTGCGTAATTTAATCGCTAAATTCGAGACTCACGGTATTGTTGCTAATAATAGACCGAAACAATACGCTCACAGTGGCCGTAGTCATGCAAATACAGCCACTGTACAGCAAAGTGTTGAAAATGAATCTTGAAAATTAAATCTTCGACGTTCGTAATAATGGGTAATCATTTTTAACTTCGCGCTTATAAAGTTCAACTTTTTTAAGAATTAAAGCCAACCGATCATTGTTTGCGTCGAACGTTTGTGTATTGACTGTTTGAAAAACTGAACGAAAACTCAGGCGGCATCATCGGTCCATATTCCTTCGAATTGAGCAAGGAAACGCCGTCACCATGTGAATTTTCTGCGCTTCCAAACCATTATAATCAATTTTTTGTGGCCCCAATTGGTTAACATTGACGCAACTGACCTTTGATTGGCAGCAAGACAGCGCCACAAGCCATACTTAGTCATCCAAACAAATCAGTTCAGGATCAGAATCAGGATAGATTTCAGTTATTGCATGAGAAATTTTCCGATCGCGTAATATGTCGTTTTTATGATTTAACGCCGCTAGGTTGTTTTCTCTAGGACCGGGTTTATGTGAAAAACTCACAAACAACTGACGCTCTGAAAGATAAAATGCATTGACACGATTAGTAAAACTTTGTGCTTCAAAATTTTGTGAAAATAGCGGACATCTGCAGATTGGCAGATCTGGTGATCTTTAGCTATCATATTCTATTATTAATTGCAATATTTCTACTTTGGATTGGTACCAATAAAACTGAAGTTGCCAAGAAATTGTGTATTTTGAACCAATTAACTCCCAACTTAAAATTTATAAAAAATCAGATTGGAAAACATAATTTAAATTATGTTTTTCTAGAGAAAATCTTCAATAATTTATCATATTTACTTAATATTATATTATTTTTTTAAAATAAACTATGGAAAAAAATCTATTCCTTACTTCCTTAATAATTAAATATTCAAGTTTTATTAATAATAACATTTAAAAGTTTATTTTAATTATTGTTGTTGTTGTAGAAAATGCCTGAAATTAATTCACAAATAATAAATGCTTAAGAATTAAATGCAATCGAATTTTTTTTATCCTAAATAGGTTTTTTGGATCCGGCAGTATTAATTGAAGGCGTTTTGTTTCGTGCTCGATATTTGGGCTCTACCCAGTTGGTATGCGAGGGCCAACCAACAAAATCTACACGCATGATGCAGGCTGAAGAGGCAGTATCCCGCATAAAGGTAAGAATGTTATTTTGATAATCCAAATAAAAAAAATGTATCATTTCCCCCTTTAAAAAAACTAAACGCTAGAAAAGAAAAATAATTAAAACATTCTACTAAAATCTGAAACATTTCCCTTTTATTAAATGCTGCTTTAATATTAATGTTGAATAAAAAAAAATACGCTTAAAATTAGGCTTTGGTAAGTTTATAATAATATATATATAACCCTCATTCAATTTATAATCCTTGTCTTCAGTTACATAGAGTAAAAAAATTTAAAAAGAAATAATAAAATTTTATATTTTTGTTTGTAGGCTCCCGAAGGAGAAAATCAACCTTCTACCGAAGTCGACTTATTCATATCAACTGAAAAAATTATGGTCTTAAATACAGATCTAAAAGAAATCATGATGGATCATGCTTTACGTACCATTTCCTATATTGCCGATATCGGTGATTTAGTTGTATTAATGGCACGTAGAAGATTTGTTCATTCCGATCCTTGTTCCGTGGCAGAAAATGAATCATCTGGCAATGCCAAAGATAAAGAATCGAAAGAAAATGGTTCCTCCTCTGCCTCAAACAAACAGAATCGTACACCAAAAATGATATGTCATGTTTTCGAAAGTGATGAAGCTCAATTTATAGCTCAATCAATAGGTCAAGCCTTTCAAGTGGCCTATATGGAATTCCTGAAAGCCAATGGTATTGAAAATGAAAATTTAGCTAAAGAAATGGATTATCAAGAGGTGCTCAATAGTCAGGAGATTTTTGGCGATGAATTGGAAATTTTCGCCAAAAAAGAATTACAAAAAGAAGTTGTTGTACCCAAAGCCAAAGGTGAAATAATGGGTGTAGTTATTGTTGAATCTGGTTGGGGTTCTATGCTGCCAACGGTTGTTATAGCAAATCTTATGTCGGGTGGCGCGGCCGCACGCTGTGGTCAGTTAAATATTGGCGATCAATTGATTGCTATAAATGGCCTAAGTTTAGTGGGTCTTCCACTGTCGACGTGTCAGAATTACATACGAAATGCTAAAAATCAGACTGCTGTCAAGTTTACTGTTGTACCATGTCCTCCAGTGGTAGAGGTGAAAATATTGCGTCCTAAAGCACTATTCCAATTGGGTTTTAGTGTTCAAAATGGAGTGGTAAGTGTTTCTAAAATATAAATTATTGTAACAACCTTCTTTTTAAATAAATAAATTTTATTGTAGATCTGTAGTTTGTTACGCGGTGGTATTGCGGAACGTGGTGGTGTTAGAGTTGGTCATCGTATTATTGAAATTAATAATCAAAGTGTTGTGGCTGTGCCACATGATACCATAGTCAAACTTCTGTCATCCTCAGTGGGAGAGGTTAGTTAGTTTTTATTCTTTTTATTATTATTTTTAAAAATTTGTAAAATTTTTGTTCAGCTGTTGTTACAAAAGATGATTTTCAGTTAGGCTTAAATTCGTAAATAAATACAAAGGTATGAAGAGAGCAGCTAGTTTATGCAAATAAAAATTTTTGAATCGATAAAGTTCTATTCTTTTTCAAAGACATACTTGATTTCTCTTCTCTATCTCTGAGAGCACGAATAGCGACTGTAATTGAGTATTTCATTGTCAAATTTCTACAAGTATGCAGCCGCAGCCAAATATGTTTCTAATCAATTAAACAAAAAATAGTATGAAATAAAATGTGAACATGAGAGAAATGGCCCAACTATAATATGCACAAGCTGGCTTAAGGCCCAACTATATTGTACATATACAGGCTTAAGGCAACTAAAGCAACTGTGCAATTACCTAATAATCATATGTGGCAAACTATAATGTACTTAACAAAACTTTTCGTTAAATGTCATTTGCTTAAGCAAAGTACGAAACTGATCGCACATTCCGTACGGAAACAGCTGTTTTGCATTGTGTTACAGATACATTAGTAAACAAATTCCAATGGAGGGCAAAAAATATTTTATCTGAATTAAATAGAAAATGTACAAAGAAAAAATAGCTTATATGACAAAAGAAACGCGCTTTATTATAACGGCAATTCAAAGAAACGAGGGTCTTTAAACATTTTATTTCCTTTTCGATTTCTTTAACACACAATTTGCGATAAAATGTAATTTTTTATTGTTTATAAATTCAATGATGCACACAGTTGTATTTTTTTAAGTACTTTTGGCCCAAATAATGCATACAGCGTTATATGTGTACTCTCTCTTGCGCAATTGTCTTAAAACTATTAACAATAAATTATAAATTTGTATAAGAATAGTATTAAGTATACAAAATATGATTAATAAACGCCTTTTTGCTAAAAAATTTCATTTATTTAGAATGAAATTATTTTTTTGCAAAAGTACGAATAAAACAAATGTGCAACTGTGCATTATAATTTCTATATTCATGTAAGTACAATATAGCTACGTAAAAGTCTTTAATAATTCGCTTTAGCATTTGACAGACTTTTCGGTCAATTGGGCCTTAAGTTTCTTTCTTAGCTTCTATCTCTCATGCAACGGCAAGGTCCGATAAGAGCAAATAAATATATATACTCATATACGCTTTCTCATGCAGTTTTTTTGATAAGTGCAGACATTCGGTGTTCGGAAAAAAGTGCTTAATAATAAATTATTAATTAAATATTAAAAAGGTCTAATAACTATAATTATTATATATAATTGTTTAATAATAAGCTTTTAGGTAGATAACAAGAACGCTGAATTCTCACTGTATCAAATTTTATTCTCTTAATTGAATCAGTTTTAATAACGAACTTAAGCCTAACAGAAAATAAACTCATTTATAATTTTTTTTTTATTATTTAATAACTTGTTAATTAAAATTTGTTAAAAAATATTGTGTATATTTGTCTTAACATATCTGTTAAATATATCAATTATAATTTCGTTTCTATCTTTACAGATTTTAATGAAAACAATGCCCACTTCCATGTTTCGTTTGCTGACGGGGCAGGAAACTCCTATTTATATCTAAATCTATTATATTATTTTAAGCTTAAAAATCTCTAACGAGCTCTTTATAAAAACTAACAGCGTTACTCAAATATTTATTAATATAATTATGCAGTTTATTTATTATTATTGTTATTCATAAATTCAAAATCACATAGCAGACGTATGTTTAACAAAAACTTAGCAAGAGTTTGGCATGAGTTTGGAAACTGAGCTGGGTCTTAATATGTTAAATCTTACAGTCTAGCACTTAAAATTATTGCAAATTACTGCCGTGACCTATAACTTCAGTAAACGACTATTTTTAGTGCAAATTGTATGAAGGAACTTGCAGAGATCATGTTTAGTTTCCTCACTTACGCCAAATCCAATCTAAGTTTCTGTTATGTACACGGCTGTAAAAGACTATACAAATCATATTTATTATTACATACATATGTATTTAAAAACATCTTTAACAGCAGCAGTTAGATAAAAAATTTAATAATTAAAACTTTAAAGCTTTTGCAAATAAGCAAAAAACAAATAAATTTTTGGCTCAAAAAAAGCTCATGCTTATAAAACAACAATTTAAACCAAATTAAGTATTTTTCTCTTCTTTTTAATTTCATTAAAAATGAATAAAATGAATAAAATTTTATATAAGTAAGTTTTTTATAGAAAATATCACTTAAAAAACTAGAAGCAAACAATTTTTTTATAACCAAAAGAAAAACAAAAGCAAAGACTGACAACATGTTTGTGTTTATTTTAACAG
Organism: Trichopoda pennipes; assembly: GCA_030448955.1. NCBI lineage: Eukaryota > Metazoa > Arthropoda > Insecta > Diptera > Tachinidae > Trichopoda > Trichopoda pennipes. The sequence continues at coordinate 4,456,715 of JASKUP010000023.1, forward strand.
CGAAAACTTAATTTAATTAATTTTCTTAAGTCTTAAATTAGAATTATAAAATTTGCTTAAAAGAACAAATTCCAAATACTCATTTAATTGTTAAAATTTCACATAACTGCTGCTAAATTGCATTTAGCTACAATCTTTCGCAAAGTCTAGAAATTAACGAAACAAAGTTTAGTTGTTACCAGTTTTATTATAATAAAAAAAAATAATAATTTTGTAATTTAAATTAGAATATAAAAACAACAAACAAATTTAAACAAATTATACCATTCATTATCTTAATACAGATGTTATTATGTAATTAATTTAACTCTTAGTGCCATTTCATTTTATTTAAAAAATGTTTCCCTTCATTTTTAAGTTGTTATTTAAATATTTAAGTTACATGTAGATATATAATTTATTTTATAATTTTTGCAATATTTGAAACGGAATTATGAATTTACTAGCAAATTAAATCACTTAATATAAATTTTAAATCTGTGTCATCTTTTTTAGTTAGTTAATTGCAATTTACTAACAACATTTCTACAGGGGTTATCGTTAAAATGTTAAGTATTATATTTAGACATATTAAGTATTATAAAAAATGAACAAAAAAAATGTCAATTGTGTTTTGTTTGAGATCTAATTAAACAGTATTTTTGTGAAATAAGATTTTCACATACTTTACACGAAATTTATTGGCATGTCACGCATGCGGATTAAAATGGTTTTAGTTTCCGTTCCGATCGATTTTGTCTAAGTAAGAATACAACATAAAAGTAAATTGTAAAACTCCAAAGAAATAAATATTTAATAAATAATTTTTTTAAGCGCATAATAATTTTTATATAAAAATGATATAATTTTTTTTAAATTTTTTATTCAGTATAATGAGACGATGTATATGAATTCACCAGTTTCCCCATTTTTACCAGATATAGTTGTGAAGAAGTTGTTAACACATTCGGCCGCACTTTAATTTAGCTGGTGGCTGCCAGCGACGCAATTAATTTTTTTCATATAAAAACGATGTGCTTGAATTCCTGCTGTTTTATTATTGAATAATTTTTTAAGCTGTTTTGAACAAATGACGGATATTCCTACCATGACAGGAGTTCCCAAATTTAATATTTAAGCCCTATAGCAACTCTAACTCCATAAAAAGTAAAATAAACTTAGGAAAATTTGATTTGAACATTAGCGGGAATTTCCGTCATTAGCTTACTTAAAGACACGTGAATTACGTGAATTCCCGCAATTCAGCCGAATGTGTTAAATAACATTATTGAAAAATGTTAAACCAAAAATGATAAGTAAATATGTTGATGATTTGTGTTGTGTTATATCTGAATCTTGAAATAACAATATATTGGAAGCATTAAATTTGTTTAATTTTTATATTCGGAGCTTGTGCTTAAAAAATTGTTTATAAAATATTAATACGGACAATTAACTATAATTATTATTTAATTAGTAATTTATTATTAAGCCTTAGTCAGGTCTTTTTTTATAAAAAATTTTTAAACTTAATTTGTTATCATTTTTTTTTTAATATTTGTATATTAACAAATAATCAAAAAATGTAAAAATTGTTGACTAACAATTTCCAAATAATTAAAAATTTTTTCAAAAAACAAAACAAACAGAAACAATGAAAATTAGAAAACAATTAAATAATGAAATTTAGAAAATAATTATAAACGTCATTGTATGTTACAAATGTTGCAAATAATTAAAGTACCATTAAAAAAAATAAACTTTAAAGCAGATACGGAGAATGTTGTACAAAATTATAGACATTTGGTGTATAAAATTGTAAAGCAAAACTCTGTACCTACATAATATTAATAAATATTATTATTAATATTTTAATTGTTTGCAATGTTTCGTCATTAAATTTATGTTTTTGAATATATGTGTAAAATAATATTGTTTTGTAAATTTGTTATTTTTAAAATTGATTTCATTTGAAAATTTTTTTTAATATTGCAAATTGTATGTATGTATGAAAAGTTATAATATTTTTTCAATTTGTAATTTTCATTGTTTTTGATTCAAAAAAATTTTTGATTATTTTGAATTTGTTAGTCAATAATTAGTAAATATCTTTTTTCTTTTTTTTTTTTTTTAGATCTTTTTTATATATTTTTTCTTTTCAATATTTCACTTGAAAGCTTCTTCAGGAAAAAATTTTTAAATTTTGTTTTCAAAAATTTTAAAATTTTTTCCTGAAGAAGCTTTCCAAAGGAAAGCGAAATATTGAAAAGAAAAAATATATAAAAAAGATCTAAAAAAAAAAAAGAAAAAAGATATTTACTAAAGATAAAAAAGATCGTTTAAAAAACTATAAAAATTAGTCAATAATTTTTACATTTTTTGATTAATTGTTTACATACTTTTTTATTTATCCTGAAGATGCCAACCAATGATTTGGCGAATATTGAAAAATAATAAAAATAAAGTTTAAAATTTTTTTATGAAATAAAGATCTAGTGATAAATAATAAATTACTAATTAAATATTAAAAATGTCAAATAACTATTATTATTATATAATTATTATTTGCAAAGAATAATATTTAAAAGAAAATCAATTGCAATTTAAAATTTAAAAATATTTTTTAAATAGTTCTACCAAATATTCTTTTTTTTCAGTTGAGTTCTATGACATGCCTGTTAAAATGGCAACCTTTTTACATTTTAAAACCAAAAGTTTTTATCAAAATTAATTTGCAATAAATGAAAAGTAAATTAAAATTTTCTTTTTTTCTGCCACCGTAATCTTTTAAATTGTTTATCTTTTTAATTGCCGCGTTTTTTAACTGTGCCTCTCCTTTAACACGTCCGCGGACGCGAATGCTATAGCATTCACTTTCTTAGTGATGTAGAATGACGTGAATGCTATAGCATTCAAATTTTAAAGCCAATTTTTATTCATTTAATTTTATACAAGCTTAAGTTTTTGTAATTAATATACATTTCAAAATAATGAACAACTGGTTCATTAGTTAATTTCATATTATTTTATCTTTTCTCCATGTATTTACAAATTTCCTTAAGCCGACACATTGAGTAAACAATTGAGTAAAGTGTAGTCGTCGTGGATGCTATAACGATCATTGTATATAACGGTTAAAATACGATGTTCTGATTACTCTTATAATACATGTCTAATCAGATTTCAGATATTACAACTAGTTTCAAAAATAACTGCCTGTATATTTTTGCAGCTCTTTGATAATTTTAGCGTCCGCGAACGTGTTAATATTTCGCCAGACACCGATTTTATAAGTTATGTTTCAGCTTAAGAGTCGGGAGTAGAAGCATGCCGCTCTTCTATCCCTTTCAATATTTCCCCCCGGGGGCACATTATAGTCTTTTTGGAACCTACTTTTCCATTGAGATTTGTGTCTTGAGGGGTAAAAGGGAGCCCAGGCCCCTCAAAGGCTAGTAGGAGTCACCTGGACAATCCACATATTTCCATGGGAAATCAGTTGCCCCAGAGTACACTATTTGTTCTCTTTAGACAAATATGTGCTCTGACTGGTTATTGAGGTTGGCCCCTATATGGGAGTATCGTGGTGGTTGTGGTTTCGGACCCTCGTGAGAGTTTGTGGGTCGGATCATTCAAATTAACACAATGAATAGTTCAGGTTCAGTCAGTATGAATGCTGTCGTGTTCTTGAGAAATAAGAGCTTCATGCGTTCTGGACCAGGAGTTGGAAAGTCTCCAACTCCTCAGCAAGGAGTGAGGGCACGGCCTACTCCGGACTTTCTAAATTGCTACTAGGAGTGACTGGAGGATATACGTATCTGAAGGCCTTCTAGGGCGTAGTTGGTGTCCAATCAACTAAGTGGTTTAACTACCATCTGATTATGACCTCGGTGCAGATGTAAAACAAATCACACATCCCCTTCAATATTCTAATTGATTTTAAGGCGACGATTACCTAATTTTTATTGCTTCTCATGTCAACATTTGGCCTGCTTTCCCATCACAAATCCTCTTGTAATTTCACTTAGGCTTCTTATATTTCTTATGGCAGGCATTATGCTCACCTCAACCTCTTCGATTTTCATTTTATTTATATGCTGTTTGAAGTTTGCATGGATTGTCGCAAACGCAGTAATCCAGCCTTACTAGCCTGCCTGGCGGGGGCTTTTCAAACACCATTGGCGCCTGTCTACATGTGGTAGGTTCCCTTCATTTTTTCAGATTTAATTGAAGGACCTTTGTCTCACTAGACCATTTCTCAGTGCAACAGAAGTTTATAGTAGATCGCATTTTTGCCATCTCATTTATGGCTTCATTTACATAAATAATTTTATCTCTAATAAATGGATTGAAAGAGTATTTCATCAAACATATTTTACGGGCAGACTTGTTTTCATTTGCATAATAATGTGAACTTGAAAATAACTGTGTTATTGTTATTTACTTTAACAACAACTTAAAGCGATAATTGATAGTTGATACTCAGGATTGAGTAGTTAATAAAAAAAATACATATTTGGAAATTTTATTTATTAGGATAAAATTTTTATATTTTTATGCAGTTTCGTACGAAAAGAACACTGAAGATGGCAAACAGCCGAAACCGGTTTGTTCACAAACCAAATTTGACGAGGGTCGACGGAAAACCGTACCCAAATAAAATTAAAATTAACCCCGTCGGAAAAGCCAAGCACATATCAGTTAAGAATAATTGTTTTTAAGATTTTCATTTAAATATTTATTAACTGTTTAACTAAATTTGTCTTAAAGGAAAGGTCAAACGGCCAGCAAGTATAAATTTGATCGTTCCAGCTTTTATAATACATATAATCACGTAAAAGATAATTTTCAGTTTAGTTAAAATTCATTATATTCATTATTAATTATAATTAACTGCAAAGACAACAGTAAATATTAGACACTAACAGAATGTTATTCATTATCACGACCACTATAGTGTTTTCGAACTTAAATTTCGAAAATTTATTTGTTAAAACTATAAGTATTATTACACAATAAAGTGCAATTTAAAAATTTAACAAAATCGGTGTTAGTTAAATTGCTTATTAGAGTTTTGTGCTATCGTTTTAATATGTTGAAATTATGAACATTTTTATTAAACTGTTTTTAGAGTTTTGAAGCAAAAAATAAATTTAACTTTATAAATAAATTTCTAGAAACAGTTTAAAATATTTTCAGTTTTTTTTTTTTATATATCTTAACATAAATAGCAAAACCCTAATTAAAGAAACATAAGTTTTGTACCAGAAATTTTATGGCAAGTTGAGAGGCCAATTCTAAATACTCAGATACATATAAATTTTTTGTGTAAAACATTCCAAACATTTTTTATAGTTTAGTGGCCAATTTTAATTTGATGTGTAAAGAATTAAGAAATTATTTATTAGGAGAAAAAAAACGTTCATTAGTTAGATAGTAAAATATAACAATAAATAACTAAAACTTTTTCAAAAACGCAACGCCAAAAATTTTACGAACAGCAAACTTTTTACTTCATTAAAAAAAACAACAAAAAAAAACAAGGAATGTTTAGTAATCAATCCAAATAAATTTTGTAACACGAAATCCACACACAATCCAAAATTATTGTTTTTATTTTCTTTTTTGATTGGCATCACCATCAGTTCTTGGTTTCTTCTAAATTTTATTTTTTAATAAATTTAAGCCAAATAAAAATCATTTATTTAGAAAAACAAAAATAAATTCTACAAATTATATTAAAAAATTTGCAAATACAATTCTTGGCGGGTTTTTTGCTTATTTTTTTGAAAACAAATTAGAAACGATTTTTTAGATAATTAAAAATGAAAAATTTTAAATAAAATTTTGGGATGTGCTGCGTTTTAGAAAAGTACGTCCTTAATTATTAAGTAATTTTTAAATTATTAAAACAATCTAAAAAAATACACATACACACTATAAACTATTCTATTTTAAAAATAAAATAATTATTTCTTTATTTATTTTATACAATCAACCAACCAACCAACCAACCAACCAGAAAGTCAATCATTTGCAAATGAAACAACACACCTAATTTTTATATACGTAAAAATATGTAAGAAGTAAACAAAATTCTATATAAATATATTTAATATTTACTAAAACAGGCAAACAGATACGAAAAATTAACTAAACAATAAATATATTTTATTAACACAATCAAGTTTAAAAATTATTATTAATAAAAGAGCTTATTTTCATATTTAAAAAAAAAGATGCTTAAATAAAAGAAAAAAATAATTTTTGATACGCTCACATATACACATATACATATTTATTATAAATTATTAAAAATCTACTTTACAGCTTTGAGTTTCATAATAAATTTGCAAAAAGAAAAGTACTAAAAGAATAAAAAGGGAAAATTATAATTTGTTTGAAAACTCTGCTCCATAATTTTTTCCATTAGGTTTTTGTAAACAAAAATTATGTTGTAAAATATATGTATTATTCAAGCTAATAATACCACATATAAATAACAAAAATTATGTAAATTTATTTAAACTGATAAATGAATAAAAAAAAAACAATTGTATCAAAAATTATAATTATTAATTTAAAAAAAAAATAATTCACACACAAACTTTATTAAATAACAGAAAACTAATAATATAAAGCGACACAAAACAAATAAAACAACTAAACAAAATTATAAATGCGCAGCTTTTACGACTAAATTATAAAATTTAAGCCCAACAAAGAAAAATTAATAAAAATATTCGGCAATATAATAATAAAAAAAAAAACAAAATAGTTTTATTTTCATGAAAGTTCTTTAAATGAAGCACAAAGGAAAGTGTTCTGAACATACATGCTGCTAAATTCTTGTAACACCCCAGCCATCAAAACGCAGCGACGTTGTCTGAATCCAACAATTCTAACAAATCTCTGTTTGTATTGTCAGATATTTCTTACAGAGTTTTTGATTTACGAAATGTCTGAATGTTTTCTAAAAGATTTCGTACGAACATATCGATTGAATTTTATTCGTTTTTAAATATCGATAGGTCTGTCTGCCTGTCTGTCTGATTTTTAGCAGATTTCGTAAAGTAAAAATAAATTGTGTAAATTTTATTTTTTCAAATTAAAGTGAAATAAAAACTTAAAATAACAATAAAAACAAATTAAAAAATATATAATATTAAAAAAAAAATATATATATAATATAAAAAATATATCAAATATATAAAGGGTCCGCCATCTAACGTTTTTTTTTCAACTAGTACTTAATATTTATTAGCTCATGTTTGATGTAACAGATAATTAGTTTTATCCTTCCGCTGAACGAATATGGTTGTGTATACGTTTGAACAACGCTGGGATATATTACGATATTACTTTGAAAATCATGGTAATGTTGCAGAATGTGTGTGCGAAAATTGCGTACGGATTTTGGAGGAACAGAAGCACCGTCAGCTCCGTATGTTGGTTATCTTGTGAAAAAAGTGAAAGAAACTGGCATCCTCATCGATAAACCAAAGCGTGAAAAGCCAATAACAGTGCGTACACCCGAGAATATTGCTGCTGTAGCAGAAAGTATTCGTGAAGCGCCGTGAGCATCAATTCACGGTCGTTCTCAACAATTGAACATTTCATAGACATCATTGCAAAAAATTTTGCATAAAGACCTTGGTATGACACGATACAAAGTTCAATTGGTTCAGGAGTTGAAGCCAAGTGACCATCCAATGCGTTTTCGCTTCGCTAAGTGGGCCTGCGATCGACTTACAGAAGATGCTGATTTTGCAAAAAAAAATCATCTTTTCAGATGAAGCTCATTTTGATCTTGGCGGGTATGTAAACAAGCAAAATTGCCGCGTTTGGGGCACAGAAAACCCGCACGTATACATTGAAAAGCCGACGCACCCAAAACGAGTCACTGTTTGGTGCGGATTTTGGTCCAGAGGCATAATTGGGCCATTTTTCTTCGAAAATGAGCAAGAGGTCGTCATTACAGTCAATGGCGATGGTTATTGGGCCATGTTGAACGAATTTTTGTTCACAAAAATTTAAGAGGAGAATATTGGCAATATTTGATTTCAACAGGAAGGAGCTACCTATTTTGAAGATCCTATTATCAGCCCCCTATTTTTAACGATCGCATTATCAGCCGCAGAGCTGATGTCGTTTGGGCACCTTGGAGCTGCGATTTGACACCGTTGGACTATTATTTGTGGGTTGCCGTCAAAGATAAGTGTTACGCCAACAAGCCAAAGGCAATTGACGCTTTAAAGAACAATATTCGTTAAGCCATTGGTGAAATACAGCTGCACACAAGCGATAATGTGCTTAAAAATTGGACAGATCGTGTAGGCTATTGCATGGCCAGCCGAGGCAGCCATTCGAATGAAATTATTTTCCATTATTAACCGGAAGGATTGTACTTTTAAATAAAAAAAGAAATTCGAGAAAATATTCAGTAGTTTTGTTTATAGCATTTAAAACAAAAATAAAAGTTATTTGGCGCACCCTTTAATATAAAATAAAACAATTAGTAAGTATATCGCGTCAAGGATTTAGGTTGTTTAATAACAGCCGCAAGACGAAGTGAGTAAATTTATTTAGAGAAATTTTAAGATGATTATTAAAAATGATGACGTGGCCATATGTTTTTCATGGAAAAAGAAAAGGTGACCATAGCTATTGAAAATATTATTTTTTTAAGACTTCAGTTTAACATGAGTTTGACTTGTAAAATTTTGCTTATGATGTTATTTCCCTCCTTTTTTTCTGGCTGTTGTTCTTCTGGTGTAAATGGCGAGCGCTTTCGATGTGAAAACAACATTGTCAAGCCGTGATACAATTCGTATTGGTGAGTCAGTGTGCGCGTATATGTAGTTCTGTTGTTAAGTTCGTATCTAACCATGTAGGTAGAATGCCAGCCATCTGGCTTGTAACAGAGTCAACCGATTTTTAGGTAAAATTTCCCCGGAAATGTCGTTCAAAATTGTCACATTGATATCAGAGACATCTGCATTTTTCGCATCTAAGATAGCTTTATCCCCCAAGCACTCATGGTTTCTAAAATTTTATGCAATACGTGGAAATACGTTTGTGACCAATTCTTGTTTTGATTGTGCAAAGTGGAAAATCATTTTTGTGGTGGGATCAATTGGAATTGCGGCTTCCTCAATATTTAACAATTGCTTTTAAAGACGTTCGGCTGATGGGTCATTTTGCAATTGAACACGCAAATTACACACACACACACACACACACAAAATGCAACAGAATATGGAAAACAAAATTCTCTCTGTGTTTGCACATTCACTTGCTATGAACATGAGCATATTTCGATTTGTATTGCCGTCGCATTCTATGCAAACATACACACACAGCAACGTACAAACGAAAACACACATTTCATTTGATACAAAACATTGAGTCGAAGTATGCAATGGAAGAAAATTTTGATTTTTTGGACAAATTTGTCTTGTTTCAAACATCCACTGTGGACGCACTATTGTGCATTAAACAAAGATACAAACCAGCGAACGACCTCCGGTCACTCCTAGTTGCAACTTCAAAAGCCCGAAGCAGGCCGCAGCCTTCACTCCTTGCTAAAGAGTTGGAGACTATCCAACTCCTGGTCCAGAACGCATGAAGCTTAATATAATTAAGAACACGACGACGTTCATACTCACTGGACCTAGACCATTCATTGTGTTCATTGTGAATGATCCGACCCACAAACTCAAACGAGGGCCTCCAAACACACAGCCACCACAATATTCCCAAATGACCAACCTCAATAATCAGTCAGAGAACAGCTAAAAGGTTAAAAAACAATTAGCGGAACTCTGGGATTTTACTGATTCCCGTGAAAATATAGTGGATTGCCCAGTTGGCTCCTGCTAGTCTATTAGGGGTATGGTCTCCCTTTACCCCCGAAGACACATGTAATGATGATGGATTTCCATCAAAACATAGAAATATGCAGCCGGGGTGGATGTTACAAATGTTTACGTATATCGTCACCTTAAAAATTATTAAAGTTTTTAATTGATTCTAGTAATTTTTTTTTACCAAAGTACATGTTCAAGCGAATTTTCAGACCGCTGCTATCAAAAATGACAAGAAAAAATGACAATGGTAAAACACCTTCAATAATACGTTGTTATTATTGCTGTTATAAAGTTCTCGCTGCTCTTGTAAAAAAAATAAAAGTGTGGTTACGTCCGTTTGTGTTATTGTGAATACAAAATTCCGTTTTCATTCACTTTGTACCTCATTAAGAAAAGAATAAAATTAAGGTAGAGCCAAAATTTCAAAATTTAAAATATTTAAGTGAATTTATTTGCAACTTGGAAGTTTAAAACATTTTGGCGACAACACTCATAATTCTATCTGAACTAAAGCCAAAAGTTAACGGTGCAGAAAAAATAGAAACAAAAACAATGTAATTAGACAGCAATAGTAAACAATGTCAACAATGTACCCATATACATGTCGCACCCTAAATACAAAAGGGTCACAACTTAAAATGACTTTTTTTCCATAAATTAATTCAAAGAACAGATCTCTAACTACTGCAAAAATTTCTGTCATATCACTTTATCTCAGGGTTCAGAATTTTTCATTTATGAACATTCAAAAATCAACATTCATGATATTTTTCATAAATAAGAAATCTAAAATTTTATATTTATTTTTCACGCGCATAAACGAACAGGAAAAAATGTTCTGCTTAAGTTCATACATGAATGCGCACAACAAGAATTATTAGTCTTATTCATATGTGATAAATGATAAATCAGCTTCTTCTCATTAATGTTATTTTTCATAAATGTACATGTTCATTTATGAATGTTGAAATTTTATAAAATTTCTCATAAATGAACGTGAAAAAATTTTCTACCTACGATCGCAGTTTACCGTAAAATGTAGTAAAAACACATGGGTACATATTAACACAAAATACAATATTGCAATATATTCTAAAAGAAACAAAAAAAAACATTTTTTTCCTGCATACGCCGACAATTGCGCATTATCAAATATGTGCGTTTACGAGAATGCTTAACGCACATATTTTTACGACCTTTTCATTTATGAAAAATTATCAAAATTGTACATATTCAAAAATGAACACTTGTGTGTTTCTCATTTTTTCACTTATGAATAGAAAGAAAAAAATAAATCGTCGCATTTATAAATAAGAAAACGCAAAATATTTTTCAGTCTCTCACACATGTATGAGAAGAAGCGGCTAAAAAATGAAAGGTACACATTCATACATGTATGAACAGTGAGTGAACACTTCGCTACTCTGCTTTATCTTTCTTAACTGGAAAAATACAGTTATGTCTATTTTTGTGTTAGGCGTGTTGCGTGTTTGCTACGATGAACTAAAGAGAAAAATTTTAAGTTGCGAAAATTTTAGTATTTTGAGTTCTGACCCTTTTGTATTTAGGGTGCGATATGTACATACTGACACATACACGCACATACGTAATATAGGGTTTTTCAACAAGAAGAAAAAACTAAAAATTTTGATTAAGATGATTCAAATTTTTATTGTATTACGAAGAGACAAGTTCGGATATTATGAATGAAAAATGATATCTGGCAAATGTCCACCACGACCACGCTGACAGATGCAGATTCTTTCATCAAAGTTTTTAAACAATTTTTGGCAAAACGGCGGTCATATTTCGTTATTCACATCACGGATTTGAGTTTTAAGGCTGAAATCGATTCGATTGGCTCCGTATAGACTTGGTCCTTAACATAGCTCCACAAAAGATAATCCAATGATGTCAAATCACACGATATGTCTTGCCACTTAACTGCTGGTTATCGTGAAATTATACGATCGGGAAATTTGGAAACCACATGCCAGTGATATCTACGTCGTCAATAATAGGGCAAAATTTAGTTGTTAGCATTTCGCGACTGTAACCAACCTTCAAGCCTCATTTTTGAAAAAAAACGACTCAATCACGCCTCCAGACCACATAGCGCACCACGTTGAGTATGAAAAAGATTGTCAATAATCGATCTAGGATTTGCAGAAGCCCAAATGCGTCAGTTTTGCTTGTTGACATACCCTGACAATTGAAAATGGGGTTCGTCTGAAAAAATGATTTTTTAAGAGAAACCAGCCTGAGTAAATTGAGCGAATCTATGGCGATGTGAATGGTGGTCGGCTTTAATTCCTGCACTAGTTGAACCTCGTAAGGCTTCAAAGTCAAATCCTTGCGCAATATTGGTTTTGTATAATGCCAATTGTTGAGAACGTCGAGGAATTGATAAATTTGGATCTGCTTCAACACTGTGACTTACGCCTGGGATGTTTTCAGTTGAACCACCCGGTTGAACACCATTTGCTGTTCGCACATTTTGTATCGAGCCTGTTGACTCAAACTTAATGACCCAATTCTTAATAGCGGTGTCACAAGGACGATTATGTTGCCTGAAAATATCACGAATTTTACAAAATGTAACTTTAACAGAATCAAAATTTCCATAGTGGATTTTAAGTGTTTTAATGCAATTTTCGCGCGAAATTAAATTCATTTTAACAATTGCTAATGCATCTACTATGAATACGCCAAAAAATTAAATGTCAAAACTATCATATTGTTGATATTGCCACAATTGAAACACAAACTTTGTTTTGAAAAACTCAATACATTAAGGAAACGGAAAACGATATATCTGGCAAAAAAAAAAGAACTAGGAAACTACAAGCATTAGTCGTACAACATTAGCAGCAATAATTTCAAAATCAAATTTACAGTAGAAAAACCAACAAAAAAAAAACAAAAACCTAAGTGATGTCACCAGAACACAAAAGAAGAAAATTCTACACAAATATATCTATAATAATGTAGATTTCTCTTTAAAATAGCTTGAACAAAAAAAAAAAACATTAAGGAAATATGTTTGAGACGAATCTATGAATGAGTAAATGATAAGTAGAAGAAGCAGTGGGTCTGAAAGGAAGTTATAAAATTTTATAACGAGAAAAAGTTAAAAATTCTATGATGAGAATTTATAAACCAAATGCATTATGAAATGACATCAGGCACCAAGACACATGTTGAAGCATCGACAGAAATATATTTATATATATACTCTATATATTCATATTTTGGAGTAAAATGCAATGTTCTCCTTAAAACTCTTTAGACGAAATTGCAATTGCAAATGTCTCATGAAAAATTAAATAAAAAAATAAATGCTGTGAAAGGTTTTAAATTACAAAAACAGTAAGAAAATTATTTTTTCAACAAGAACACAAAATAATATTTTTGTGTAAGAGTTTTTCATTTTAAAAGCGTTATTAAATATAGGGTGTTTTTTTATAGAAGCTTAAGCTTTACAATGGTATAAATAAAACAAAGATGATTTTTTTTTAAATTCATATAATATTTACCTTATTTTACTTTGAGAGATAATCTTTTGGCATTATAACTGATAAAACTTCTGGCTTATGTCTGTCAGGAATGGCTCATCATCATCTAATGTGTAGGTTCAATTTTCGGTGAAGTTTTTCAACGTTTGTGGCCGTAAAATGCGGCAAATGTTATCTTCCAAGTGGTCAAATGTTTGAGGCATATCACATATTGCCACAGAAAATAGTCTTGAGGCGTTAAATCGTACGATAATGGAAGCTAATTTACCGGCCCGAAATGTGAAATTATGTGCTTAGCAAACATTTCCTTCAATAAATCAATTGGGGCACAAGCTGTGTGTCATGTTGCACCATCTTATTGAAATCACAGCTCCCATACAATTGTTCAATTTATAAACGAAAAAGTCAATAATGATGGCTCTATAGCGGTCACCATTGACTGTAGCATTCTATCTAGCATCGTTTTTAAAGATTAAGAACCAATGATTCCACTAGCCCATAAAGCACACTAAGCAATCAGTGTTGGTGGATGTAACGGTATCTCAACCTACAATTAGTGTTCAACATCATTCCAAATACGAAAGTGAAAGATGTTAAAAAGAAATCGTTTATGAAAATCGGGATCAATGGCAATCTTATTTAGGACCCCATTTGCACCGATACATGATAAGGTTAACGTCAGCATCTGGCTGCGAGTCCTTAATCTAAGGGTGTTCTTACCGTACTGGGTATAGGAAAAAGCATTCACCCGCGCCCTAAGATGCATACCCACCTAGGTGTATACACGCCTTAGTTGCAATTTTCGAGTGCACGATAGCAGTATCATGCCCCCACTCTTTGCTGAAAAGTTGCAAACTATTTAACTCCCAGTCCTGTTGCATGCGCAAGCCCGTACATTGGATGTTAACTTATGTTAACATCTCTTTGGAGGTTTCTTCAAAGCCCGATTAAACCACAGCCGCCACGCTGCCTTCTGAGGGGCTAATTAATAACCAGAACAGGGTCTCAATCCTGCAAGCAACTGGTTCCCGTGGTACCAGTGTATATTATTAAGGTTTACTGGGCGGACTTCGAGAGTCTTATATAACTTCTAGTATGAGAATCCTGCTAGCCCTGACGACTGGTACAGCCTTTTACCCCTGAAGGCATAAGTCAAAAAGTAGGAGAGATCCATCAAGATCCATGTGCCTCCAATTTGTACAAAGTATTTGTTTTACATCCGCACCTGGCTATGTAGCCTTAATCAGATGGTGGACAAACCACTATTGTATAATTTGGAACGTCATACAGGCGTCCTAGGAAGCCGAAGACATAATTCTTAGCAACAGAACCACCTAGTTGCAACTTTAATGATTCCAGGGCAGGGCTGCAAACCTTCACACCTTGCTAAAGAGTTGGAGACTTTCCTACTCCTGTCCAGAACACATGTCTAGCATGCTCGCTGGACTGGATCATTCACTTAGGGTGTTATTAACAGCGAGATGATCCTGGCGACCATAATTTTCATAATTCCCTTATGGGGCCGCAAAACCACATTCACCACGATACTCCCATATAGGGGCCAACCTCAATGATCAGTCAGAGAACTATTAAATGTCTAAAGAGGCAAATAATGAACTCTGCGGCTCACTGATCCCCGTGGAAATAAAGTAGAGCTTCCAGTTGACTCCCTGCCTGTCTTCAGGGGACTGGGCTCCCTTTTTCCCCAGTATCACTGAGTCTAGATAGTGGAATTCTATTAAGACCATATTTATATGCCCCTGGGGGGAAGCGTTGTTAAAACATCAGTCTATCTATGCCGAAATGCTTAACCAAACTAAACATAAGTCTCAGCTGATAAAATTGCCGCCAGTTAAAATGTGTTGCTAACTTAGAGTTCTATACCTTTCCTTAGAGTTCTAAATCTTTCCATTTTAGTAAGCGCTATCGGAAGGTCTATCA
The DNA here is from genome assembly GCA_030448955.1 of Trichopoda pennipes. Taxonomy (NCBI): domain Eukaryota; kingdom Metazoa; phylum Arthropoda; class Insecta; order Diptera; family Tachinidae; genus Trichopoda; species Trichopoda pennipes. The sequence continues at coordinate 4,472,016 of JASKUP010000023.1, forward strand.
AAAATTTTTAATTTTACCCACAATTTTGTAAATAAAATTTTACCAAAAACAAAATTTCGTCAAAATATAAAACTCACAAAAAAACGAAATAAAACCGAAAAAAGTTCATAAACCTTTAGAAATGAAACAAGTTAATAAACCAGTTAACAAATCACCAGAAAGATCTCAACTCCTAGCTAACAATTTGATAATGGCACAATATGATAAGTTATTTAAACAGTCCTTCAGCTGCTGCCAGAATGACAGCCATTAAAGCCTTGAAATCATCGACTAAATCTGCATATAATCATTTTGACATTCCTGATGCAAAACAAAGTATCCGAATATACCAGAACCTCCTAGTTTGCAAGAAATTATAAGCAATATTATTATTTATGTTGAAGTACGTTCTGGGGAAGATAATCGCTCTGCCGGAGTACGAAAAGTTATTGAAGCTATAGGTGCTCGCGTTATTTTAACTTTATGTCGTGAAACAATACATGTAGTGTTTAAAGATGGCCTCTAGTCAACCTTTCGAAAAACTACCCAAATGAACATACCAATTGTTTCTATATTATAGATTGAAGTGTGCAAAAATGAACGTCGAATATGTGACCCTAAAAATTTTCCAATTTCAAATTTAGATCGATATGTAAGTTCAGAGTTGTATACTAAAATCAAGCGTGTTAAATGTATGTAACCAGACTTTGAGTGCAATAAGCGCATACGTGCCAAGGCTGGTGGTACTCCAAAAGATTCCACACCCAACTAAAAGACTGGTTATCAAAAAAAGACTTCCACTTACAAAGGTAGCAGACCAACTAGTTCAAAATTGAAGAAGAAAAGAAGGCTGATATTAGCCAATTCTTGTGTTTTATTAGCGCTAAACAAGAAGTATAAATTATCTAAAAAATAGTTTTTACAATAACACGAAACAAAAGAAGAAGAAATCGCTTCATTTTGTTTTAATATATTTTATTGAAAGGTATTTTATTAAAAGACGAAAGGTATATTATTGAAAGATAACACACAGCAAAATGAATTTTCTTTGAATTAAATCTAGATTAATATCTAATGACGAAACGAACTAAATATCGCAGTCAAATAGAGAAAAACTCGCCACGGGGCTATTGGAAAACTTTAGAAAACTTTTGGTAAAAAAAATTGCATTTAAAGAGTGTGATAATTTGATGTAAAAAAAAAACCAAGCCTGGCTGCAATATTAATAATTTTATATAATTTTAAATTCATGTTTCTTTCAACAGCTCAAGAAGTATGAACAAAATGTTATTAATTTTATGTATTTTATAATTTGCATAAGTGTGTTTGAAGTAAATTGATTGCGCATTGAAATTCATATTGATTTCCATATCATGTGAATGTCATCAATTTACTTTATATGTGCTGAAATGATTGTAAATAATAAAAATAATGTAAATTTCCATTTTACATTCAACTGATTTCTGATTTCTTATTATATTTGGGGAGAAATATTTAAACGAGTTTATTGTATGAGCTTTAATGTACACAATGCCATTTCATATTGTATTTGTATTAATCAAATGGCAATAAAAAAATAAAAAGACAGGTTTCACAAATTTAAATCATTATTTAGTTTTTATTTAAACATTTAAAGATTTTTTCACTGTTTTAGTTATGCAGTTGCAACTAAAGCGGCTTCGTAGTGAAATCTATAATTTTCATTTAAAATTGAAGTCTAACAAGTCACATTTAAAATTTTTAGAAACTAATTTTTTTCGTTGTTATATCTCAAGCTAAATTGACTCTTGAATTTTCTATAAAAATTTAGGGTAAAATCCAGTGATGAGCTGTTTGAACAGTAGTGTAATTGCTACATGGATATGCTCTCCTTCACATTAATTGTTGAATAATTAATTTTTTATGAGAATATCATAAAATATTTATTACAGGAATCTAGCACAAATTAATGTAGATTAAATTAATAAATGTTTCCAAAAAATTAAATTGTTTATATTAATAAAATCATTAAAATTTATTATTGGTGTTAAGGTAGTTGCCATGACTATTTTTTAAAATTAAATATTCTTTGCTTTTCTGAAAATATATATAACGCACTTTAATTTCTCAACCGTCCGTCCTTTTAGGCATACATAATTATTATAATAAATCACATATAAACTGTTTTAAGGAAAAATGTTTTAAAAACATTTATCTAAAGTGTGGGCAAATTTGAGTGTAGGAAAAAATTGCCTGTCAAATTATTAAATGTCAAGAATTAAGCTGCCGTCCTTTAACATTTATTTGGTAAAACAAAAAAATAATTGTGAAAATTTACTTTCAAAATGGCGACATTTAATTGAATCGCTTCGTAAAATTCGACCAGCTTTTCCTTGCAATCGCGTTCCTCCTTAAAGTGCTGTGGGTAATTTAATAGCTAAGTTCAAAGCTCATGGTATTGATAGCAGTCATCGTAGTGATGCAAACGTGGCTGCTGGGGATTAGTAGAGGCAGTTTGCTCAACATTTTGTATAAAAATCCTATCTTCACGCTTATAAAGCTAAAAAATTTAAACCGACCGAAAATTGCGTCGAACGTTTTTGAATTGGCTGTTTATAAAACTGAATTGAATGTTTTTCAACAAGATCATCTTAAGTGAGAAGGGTAATTTTTAGTTAGCCGGCTATGTAAACAAACAAAATCGCATGTGAAACTCACAGAATCCTCAAACGGTCCTCAAAAACACATTGCATCCAAAGAAAATAATCGTATGGTGCCATTTGTGGTCAGGCAGTATCACCGGCCCATGTTTTTTTCGAAAATAAACAAGGAAACGCCATAATCGTGAATTCTTTACACTACCAAATCATGTAAGCTAATTTTTTCTGGCCGCAATTAACTAATGTTATATCAGTGACCTTTGATTTCAGCAAGACGGCGCCATAAACCACACAGCCATCAAGTTATTACATGAAAAAATGCCCAATCACGTAATTTCTCGATTTGGTGATGTCAATTGGCCGCCTCGTTTTTGGGAATCAATGCCACTGGATTATTTTCTCTGAGGCCATTTGAAAAAGCAGATAAACGTGAACAATTCACTAACAACTGACACTCTGAAAGATTAAACTCGGTAGTGCATTGACGAGATAAATCAAGATTTTTGGTAAAATGTGCTTCAAATTTTTGTGAAAAGAGAGGCATGCTGGACGTAAACATTTGTTCGACATTATATTCCATTATTTATTTCCATATTTCTACTTTACATTGGTATCAATAAAACTGAAACTGTGAAACAAAAGTGTGTGTTTTAAGCAGATTTACTTCCAAATCTCAAAATTACCCAATCATAAATGACATGATGGTATAAAATACGGATATTTTAGAAATTAGAAAAAAAATTAGCTAAATTAAAATTAAAAATTGGCTAAAATATCTCACTCGTCCCAGTGGAAGTGCCTAAAAATTTTATAAAAAATCTTTTTCACATTCTCGATATCTATATAATTTTTAAAAATTTTAAAGGTCAAACATTGAGTTGTTTGTGACAGTTTGCAGCGAGCTCAATCATTATATATTTCGTTGAGCTTCTTTAGATTCTGTCAATTTTTCCTTAAATCAGCAAAATCTACAAAAAATCAAAAGGTTCAAGAAAATACGATCCTATAAATATTTTTTTTTAACCCGTTAGAACTTACAAGAGGGTTAACTGCCAAACGAACTCTGACATGATTAATGCTTGAACAGCGCTACCACATTATTAAGATTTACTTCAAAAATCAGTCATCAATCCAATTTATAACAAAATTGTGTTTAACGGTGAAGCTTATTTTAGGGATAGCGAGTTAGTTAATAAACAAAGTTGTGTAAAAACATGCAACAAAAGACTCTACAGAAAAATATGCCGTTTGGTACAATTTGCAGGTTGTTGTGAATCATTAAACTTATGTATTAAAAAATTAAATTGTGTCACACGACGACCGCAAAAACGATTTAACGATATGTTAACTTCGAAAAATTGACTTCAATTATTTCGCATGGGCTCGCTAGGGAACTTGTTGCCGAAACTCCTACATTTTTGCGTTTGGCTCGATTTTCGTTGAGAGGGCATCCATTTGTGGTCAGTTGGCCAGTGAATCTTACTATGCCTTACAGGGAAAATTCGTTTTTTAGCAGAACAGTCACTTTCAATGCAGGAAAATTCAAATCAAATGTCCACAAACACTACTCCCTCTTTCCTCTTACCTATAACATATTTTACTAGTTCTGCTACAATGCACTGCATGAGTAGCGGTCATCCCCTGAATACTGGTCCGAGCGGAAAAAGAAATTAATTTGTTTGTTTTTATTACGGTTTATACTGTGCGTAATTTTTTACAATTGAAAGTTTTCTATCAGACTTAAAACAAAACCGTTTACCTAAATATATTTTTTATTTAAAATAACACACTTTTGCTAAATTGAATACTCTTTCTACAATTCGTTTTTTTTGGAAAATTTTAAGTCAGCTTTGAATTTTTAAATAAAGTTTTTCATATTGTGCTGACAGTGATCCCTCCTTAATTTGCAATTACACGTACTTGGTTCGTTGAGCAGCAAACAATTTCTGCAGTTCTTTCTTACCTTCAAATTAGCTTAAGTTTTTCATAATTTCAAAATATTTTTCTTACAAATTTATCTTCTGCATAAATTACAAAACATTTATTAAATTAAGTAAAGAAAGAAAATGCAGCATTTTTTTAAATTACAATAAATGAATGCACTTTACAGCAGTTGATAAAAATGGTTGACAAAAGAAACGGTGAAATTTGTGGAAATAACCGCATTAGTTGTAATGAAAGGAATTCGTATATAACCCAGCGAAATATAAAAAAAATAAAAATTAAAGGTTTTACATTTAGAAACATGATGGGAGTTATAGTTTGGTCTTTAACGTATGTATGTTATAAGGAAACAATTATTTACAGAAATAGCTATCTCTGCAGAATATATAGACCATGTTCCAACAAACGATTAGCACTTTAAAATGGCGGTTACTATTTTAAATGACATAAAAATATCTACAAATCGTTAACGTTAGAAAATTGTGGTCTTCAAACTAAGAGAAACTAAAGCATTTTGTTTTCAAAGTTAAGAATTCTTTTTTAAATGAATTTTAGATATATTGTTATACAAGTAAATAATGTCGATTTGGAGAGCATATTATTACGAACATGATTTGTTTAAATTTTTTAAAGAAAAAAGTTAAAAATTACCTAGGTGTGTTTTAAAAGCTGCGCAATTTTCTAAGTAGCCTTATGCACACAAGACAACAACGAAATGCTTATAAGACATTCCACGAAATAAGCTAAACAACAGAGAATAAAAACAGAACAATAAAACAAAAAAAAAACACACACACAGCCAAGCAGGCGCTCTTACACTGTATGATAATAACAATAATAATATGCATTGATGTTAAAATAGAATATTCTTGTATAAGAGAAAACCGCTTAAAATAGCTATAGAAGCATCACTTACTGAACGAGTAAATTAATACAAGTTGGTGAAAATGCTATCGTGTTTATTTTGTGTGCATTGAAAGTAAATAAATCGTTTAGTTTTATTTAAAACTCTAAAGTGCTGTGCTATTATTTTGCAATAAAAGAACTTAATATAACAAAATGTTTATTAAATGGAATGAACATAGCAATATGGCATAACCATTATTGTTTGCGTCAATAATAACAAATATAACAATAGAACGCAACTAGTACGAAAAGAACACTGAAGATGGCAAACAGCCGAAACCGGTTTGTTCACAAACCAAATTTGACGAGGGTCGACGGAAAACCGTACCCAAACAAAAGGAATAACAAATATCGTATTTTGAAGGGTGAATATTTTTCATTATAATTCAATATTCGATAGACGCGAAAGTGCAAATACAAATTTTTCACTCGCTATAATAATGTCGAATTTGTACCTAAAAAAATGTTTTGCGTGGAAGTCTGTTAACGTTCTTTTAATAGAAGAAAAGGAGGGCTGCTCAAAGTTATCGATTTTTGGTAGAAGCTTACGGTCAATATGCACCAACACAAAAATCTTATAAACGATGATTTGCTCGATTTAAAAATGGTGATTTCCTCATAGAAGACAACGAGCAGCCTGTTCAGCCCGAAAATTTTGAAGATGAGGAATTGGAAGCATTATTCGATAAAGATTGTTGTACAATGTAAGAAGAACTTGCATTATCATTGGTAGTCCCTGCGTTTAGAAGCATTGGAATTCGTTTAAAAGCATGGAAATTGGGTCCTATAGGAACTGAAGCCGAGAGGCGTTGAAAGGCGATTTTGTAAGTCGGAAATGATGCTTGAACGTTAAAAAAATTTCATCGTATTGTTACGGGTGAAAAACAAAAATAGATTACGATAAACCAAAGCGCAAAAAGTCATATGTAAATCCTGGTCAGCCAGCCAAATCAACGTCGAAGACTAATATGCGTAATGACAAAGTAAAGTTTTGCGTTTGGTGGGTTCTGAAGGGTGTTTTGTATTATGAGCTGTTCAAATCAGGTAAGACCATCACAGGAGATCTGTACTGAAAATAATTGATTAGGTTGAAGAGAGCAATCAACGAAAAATAACCAAAATATTCGAGCAGGAACTTGGGCATAATCTAATACCATGTCAACGCTTGACCACATGTTATAAGACCACTCAAAAACTATTTGGATAACAATAGATAGTAAGTTTTGGCTCATCATCTTATAAAACAGATCTTGCCGCTTCTGACTACCATTTGTGTCGATCGATACAGCTCGCCCTTACTGGAATACGCTTCGCTTCAGAATATGTTGTCAAAAATAGTCAAGAAAGATGGGAAAAAGTAGTAGCAATATTTTGAATTATTTATTAAATCATTCTGTTATTATAATAAATGCATTTTCAAGTAAAAAAATCGAGATAATTAACTTGTATACCTTTTATTTCTCAACAATTCTTATACAGCAGCTACATCAATTATTTGCCTATTAAACAACTCTTTCACTGCCGCTCAAGCACTTTTTAGGATTTCAACTCATGTTAATGACTTTTTATTTTAAAAGAAAGAAACCTTTACTGTAGTTGCTTAATATGTGATTGGAAAATTATAAAAAAATATTTTAATCAAATACAAGCACACCACACTTTAGAGTGGTATAGCTTAAAAATAATAAATAAATTTCTTAACCAGCATAAATACTATTATATTTGAAATTAAACGCTGACCCCATATATCTTTTATCTTCTTAATCATCATATTCGATATACCTCTGCCAGGTCGACCCTTTTAAAGACACAAGTTCTTTTTTCAAGAATTATTGTTTGCTTTAGCTCGTCTAAATTGTGGTAAAGAGTTGACTGACGAGTTAAGTTAAGTAAACAACGTAATGGCCATAGCAGCATAGCCATAAGCAGTTTTTGTGATTTTGTTTAAAAGTAACATTTGGGTTAGCAGCTCACCCCAAAGTGAACTAATATAAAAAAGTGAAGTGTTTTTGAGAGTCTTATCACTGATTTATATTAAAAATTTTATTATATTAAAAATTTTCGAATATAATATAATTTAGTAGAAATTAATTTAATGTTTGAAACCGTTTTAAGTTGCTGTTATTTCTTTTTTTTTAACTCTTCCTAAAAAATCTAATGCTGGTCTTAAAATAGAAAGAAAATGTTCAGCTCAAAGCCAACATTCATTGTCGTAAATGCATCAGAGTATTGCAAACACAGTTTTTATTAATTGCATGCTTCGTCTCAGCAAGAATAGCTCTCAGCAAGAATAACTTAATGGTATTAGATCCTTTTGTATGCAAGGCGATAAATATAGTGCACATAGCAAGTAGCCATGAAGGAAACAATAAATATAATTTCGTAGTTTTGCCGGTGTAAAAAGTAATGGCAGTAAAAATTGATGCAGCACAAAAGTAAAGTAAAATAATTTTTCAAGAACAAAAAGTAACAAGAAGAGACACAAAAGAATATCAATTAGAAATATCTGGTGAAATTATTGAATGTATTGTAGAGGGTGTCTGCTGGGGAGGTATACTACTTTGTTTGTTTATAATTTTTGATAAAATGAAAGAGAATAGATATATACTGTATCAGATAAATGTCTGCTTCGGTTAGCCCCAAAAATGCGACCCAATTTGAGCAAATTTTTATTACATTCTCATATATTTCATGCGGTATTTCATTAATTTCACCACGCGTATTTTGTTTGAATTGCTCAAGGGTTTCTGGTTTGTTTGCATAAATTTTGCTTTTCAAATATCCCCACAAAAAGGAGTACGGAGCAGTCAAATCAGGCGACCGTAAAGCTCAATCAACATCACAATTTTTTGAAATAACTTGTTGTGAAAAGAAGTTACTCAGTAGTTCCGTTGTAATCCTGACTGCTGAATAATGTGAGGAATTCCCATTCCCCATAACCAAGTATTTTTTTTATTCACATATCCCTTTATTCACATATCCAAGGCACTCATTATGATTTTTTCATGAAAATTGGGGTTGTCATAGGCGAGCTGTAACATCCTATTGGCATAGGTTTGTATGTAACTTTCTTATCGCCACAGTAATCGATGATTGATTTAAAAAAAAATGTGTTAGCGATTAAAATACGTTGGTTTATCGAATATTTTTTTATAATAAAAAATATGCCACAGCCTAATATGAACTGTCGAGACTAATGTTTACCAAAATGGTTGCAAAACAAATTAGTATACCTTCCCGGCGAACACCCTGTATATGTGTTGTAGTGCTGACAGAAATACTTTTTGAAATTAATCCATACAATACAAAACAATAGAACACAAAAAATGAGTTTTTATCAAACAATAGCATAATGCATAAGTTTAAAAATACTGTTTTTGATAGAAAAATATATTTTTATCACTGTAAGAAAACAATCAAAACGTGAAGCACGACATAAAATTTAAAAAAAATTTTGCAAACGCATTGTGTAGGAGGAAAACCAAAACAAATGTTTTTCGAATAATAAAGATTGCAATCGAAGTATTTAGCTTTTTACTCATCAACTTGTTTTGATTTTCCAAACGATTTTATAAAATCGTTGCGTACTTCATTAAAAAATAAGTGTTTGCCTTGAAACGTTATTGCATTCTCTACTGTAATGTGAAAATTTATCCGCAAACGATATATAACATTCTTTTCTTAAGACGTTTCAATTTTGTTCTTAATGTTTTCTCTTCTGGCTTCTTCCACCTTTTATTTAATGTAAATTTTGTGCTCACGAGCAAAACTTTTACAGAACTAAATACCACAATCCTTCTCATTGCTTTTATTTTATCATTATTTTTACTAATTTTTTTTTATTTTTTTCATATCAGGCCTATAAATTATTTTTCTTCTGTCTACGCTAGCTTTCATTAGTATTTATCTATTTTTTCATATTCATTCAATCATCATTTTTTTTGTTTTTTTTTTAAATTTAGAATCGTCTCTCGTTTTGTACCAGACGGCAGGCAGGTGGTATGAGCAATGACAATTTTTCAAAAACGCTTATACGTAATATATTCAGACTTTAAACTAAAATTCTGGGTTGAGCATACATAACCTCCAAAAAATTTCATGCGGTTTTTAAAACGATATTTTTTTCTGCAAAGGTTCGATATGTATTATATTTCATTTAACATATTACTATACATTATGTTTGTATGTATGTATGTATGTATGTATAGTTATTACATTTTTTGAATTTGTAGTTTTTATTGTTTTTGTTTATTTTGCTTTTTGAAAAAGTTTTTGATTATTTTTGAATTTGTTAATCAAAAATTTTTTTTCAATTTTGATTAATTATTGATACATTCTTCTTTTTTCTTTTTTGTTTATCCTGATGATGCCAACCAATGGTTTGGCGAAATATTGAAAAAATAATAAAAACTAAAGTTTTTAAAATAATAAATATAAAAAAGGTCAAATAACTATAATTATTATATATTATACATTATACTACGGCTAATTATATTAATCATCAAAATAAATTATCTTTGTTGATACCTGAAAACGGTGTACACTAATACGGTGTATTCTAATCACTTTCATTAGCAAGTGGGGTATCCATAATATTTAATTAAATTTTAGATTGTTTACGTTGATTCATAAATGTATTTTAATGCCAGTTAATATTATCATTCTATACCTGTACACTTTCAACGATATTGACCACGGTTCGCTCTTGTATAGTGCAAGTAAATTACTATAAGTGTTAAAGAATCTTTATAGAAAAGTTAAAGCGGATGGAATTTTTTAAGAATAATATGGACGTTTTTTTATACAAAAACTATAAAAACATTTTTTAATTGAAAAGTTATGACTGCTGAATGTCTTCATTTCATTTATGGAAAAATTATGATGATGATATTTTATATAGAAAAATTACGATTAAAGAAATTTTGTATAGAAAATAATGACTGATAAGTTTATTATAAAAATATTATGAGTGATGTTATTTTTTATTCAAAAAATAAATAAAGAAAATTTTTAATACGAAAATTTGACTCATGTTTAATTTTTTAGATAAATTTTTACTGATGCAATTTTTTATAGAAATATTATGACTAATCAAAATTATGGCGGATGAAATTTTTCTTTTCAGAAAAATATTCTTTTTTTTTCATAGCAAAAATTAACTGAAGAATTTTGATAGAAAAATTACGACTGATTTTCGATAGAAAAAATTACGACTGAAATTCGATAAAAAAAATTACGACAGATTTTCTACAGAAAAAAATTACTAACTGATTTTCTATAGAAAAGACTTTCTACATAATTTTTTTTTATAGAAAAATTACTACTGATTTTCTTTCGAAAAATTATGATTGATTTTCTATATAAAAAATATGATTGGTTTTTTATCGAAAAATTATGATTGATTTTCTATATAAAAAATATGATTGGTTTTTTATCGAAAAATTATGATTAATTTTCTATAGAAAAATTATGATTGATTTTCTATAGAAAGATTATGATTAATTTTCTATCGAAAAATTATGATTGATTTTCTATAGACAAATTATGACTGATTTTCTATAGAAATATTATGATTGATTTTTTATAGAAAAATTATGATTGATTTTCTATAGAAAAATTATGATTGATTTTCTGTAGACAAATTATGATTGATTTTTTATATAAAAAATATGATTGGTTTTTTATCGAAAAATTATGATTAATTTTCTATAGAAAAATTATGATTGATTTTCTATAGAAAAATTATGATTAATTTTCTATCGAAAAGTTATGATTGATTTTCTGTAGACAAATTATGATTGATTTTCTATATAAAAAAATATGATTGGTTTTTTATCGAAAAATTATGATTAATTTTCTATAGAAAAATTATGATTGATTTTCTATAGAAAAATTATGATTAATTTTCTATAGAAAAATTATGATTGATTTTTTATAGAAAAATTATGATTGATTTTCTATAGAAAAATTATGATTGATTTTCTATAGAAAAATTAGGATTGATTTTTTATAGAAAAATTACGATTGATTTTCGATAGACAAATTATAGTTGATTTTTCTAGATAAATAATGACTGATTTTCTATGAAAAAATATGGCCATTAAAATTATTTTATAAATAGTATGACTGATAAAAATTTTTAATACAAAAATATAATTGATGAAATTCTTTAAGAAAATAGGATTGAGTTTTTACAAAATTAATAGTATCATAAAATTTTTTTATAGGCATATTATGTATGCAAAATGTTCTATAAAAAAGTTAGGACCGAGAAAAATTTTTTATGAAAAAAAATTGATCGATGATTTTTTTTTAAATATGTTTGGTGAAAATTAGATTTTAATTTATAATAACTTGTTGATGAAATGCTTTTTTAGAAAAATATAACTGATGAAATGTAAAAAAAAATGAGTGATGACAATTTTTAATGGAAAAAATTAGCGAAAAAATATTTTTATAGAAATTATAGTTGATGTAAAATGTCAATAAATTTGAGATATATTGTCTATCCAATAAGGAAAAATTGTTTTTGATGAATACAAATTTTTAAGAAAATAATATCTTACGCCTTGCATAGTATAGAAAAGAAGGTAAGAGGATAAGTGGAGTAAATATTAAATATAAGATTAAGTAATATTGACTTTAAGTAACATGCTGAATAAGTAAATAATGATTTTTTGTGTTATTTGTGCATACAGGGGTGGTCATGTGTATCTACACAATGGGCATTTGTTTACGTATGTCACTTAAGTTACTCAATCATTTTTATTAAAATAAATTGCAGAGAAAAATTAATTATGTGAGGTACGTAAAAAGCATTCCGTTGTATAAATACTTTTGTTCACGTCTGTATTTGTTAAATAATGATATAAAACGGAACAAATGTCTAGTGAAATATAAGAAGTGAATAAAAATGATTGGCAGTTATCTCTTGTGTATATTAATGAATTTTTATGAATTATTTATTATTGCAGCTGGAATAATTTTACAATCTCATGAAAGAATATTTCTTTACCTCTTTGTGTAACATGTTCAGCAATTAAATAAATCATTTAAACATTATAACAGATATGTATGCATAATTTTGGCTAATCTCATAATAAAAATATTTAAATTAGAAAACTAAAACTTTTGTAAAAATTTAATCATTTTTAGGTGTCATAAGAAATCACAATTGAAGTTTTCAAATTGTTCACGCCTGTTCATAGTAACAGTGCAATCAAAAAATTCACTTGGCATTCTTTGCCGTTAGTCAGTTTTATTACTTTAGACTGACATTTATTTGTTATGCAGCAAGCTACAATTTTGCGCACAAGAAAGTATAACTAAGATGTTTAATTTTTTGTTCATTTCGCATTTTAAATTAAATTCCAATTGTTACTTATTCCCGTGGTGTCTTCGGCCATGAACGAAACTACATAATTATTGTTAGAGATATGAAAAACAAGTTAACGTCTGAACAACATTACAAAGGAAGAGTTGTAGCAGGAGAATTAAGTCGAAATCCATTCGCCGGATCAAAAATTGAAACCGAAGCTAAAATACAAGCGAGTACCTCAAGAACACGTAGAACTATCATACGCTCTTAAATGAGACACACAAATGAAATCGATTGTAATTTATGAAAGAACATATGAAGACAGAAATCAGCTTAATGATGGGGAAGTTTTAGTTCTACAAGGATAAGATGTGTACAACTACTAACAACTTGTTTTAATAAAAGAAGAGTTATTTCTGAACAGCAACCTATAGCAGAGAGGGCAGCCTTTAGTAACCTATTCGGCTGGGTTTAATGCGGCTTTAACTGAACTAAATGGTAATTTGGACTGATTACATAAGTTCTACAATGGAATTAATCAATTTGCGGATCAAAAATTAAAACAAAAGCTAAAATGCAAGCGAGTACCTTAACAGCACGTAGAGCCATTATACGCTCTTGAACGAGACATACAAACGAAATCGATTGTACTTTACGAGAAAATATTTGAAGTGGAGTACATAAGACAGGAATCAGGAAGGAAGCACTGTTTAATTTATTTCAGTAGCAAAATTGATCGATGTAAAAATTTACTTCCATTAATTGTTGTCGTAGTCCCATTTGGAAGAAAGTACGGTGGTAGGATATACTTCCAAATCCAACGTACATATGTTATGTAAAGGTTCTTAAGTGTAGATATGCAGATATAAATGACAGTGAAATGGTATCGGCAATGGTATCGGCTTTTATTTCAGCAAAAGTCTCACAGAAACTGGCAAGGGGGGGCAAAATTATCATTAAGTTATTGCCAAAAAGTCGTTTTTTTTTATTTGCAACAAAAAAGCAATAGCTGAATATAATAGAATAAAAAATGTAAAATAAAATATTGTTACGTTTATACCTTTTATAAACGTTTTGTTGTGAGTTCTTTATTGCAAAATAAATAACACCAGTTTTTAGAGTTTTTAAATTAATAACAATTTTATTAACTTCAACTACACAAAGTTGGCACTACTGTACAATTTACTTAAAATGCACGTCTCTACTTGATGAGGTTTAATTTTACGCTGATTCATTATCCACTTATACGCTTCCCTATTTATACTTGTCCATTTAAAGTCTAGAAGATTTAAGAATCTTTTACTCTCTTTGTGTGCATTTTGTTGTTGTATGTTGTTTATTCGACGTATAGGCGCCTGTATGTCTGTATGTATAGTTGTTTTTATGCTGATAAGGTTTCTGCTTGGGATTTGTTTCAATACATTTGTTGTTGTATTTTGTAGAAAAGGGTTTCTAGAAAACTATGCAGATGGTAATCAATCTGTATGTTTGTTGTAAATTTTTTTTTGTCTTGCGCGTACATTTATTTTTTTTGTTTTTCTTGCATGGCAGGCAGTAAGTAAACAGCATATCCAATTGTAGTTGTGTGTGTATAAACTTCTACGCAGTTTGTAACCAGTAGTTGGCTTTATTGCTTAATTATTTTATTTTAAAACTTAAGCAAGACATATTCGTAACAATATATTATAAAAAGTATATTTTTTATGGATGTCTTAGAAATAGAAATATAACAGATTTGACTTAAAGCTAAGAGTAATATAAACTAAATTAAAAAATAAACAAAATAGATATATAAACAAACCTACTGTGAGTGTCTTCATATAAACAAATCTTTTTTGACAACGAATATTCGTCAAAATAAATTCTTCGTTTGTTCTATTTTTCAAGTTAAGTTTAACACTCTTGATTCATACTGAAGAAAAGTCTTTTCAGTATGTTTTTTATATCTTTATATTGTCTTAGGTTATCTTAGAACTATCGTTATACTTACAAACAATAAAACTGAAAACAAAAACACAATGCTTATGATTGTGAGTTTTGAACTAAATCTCTTTACTTTTTACTTTGTGATTATTTCAACACATTTAGAAACCTCTTTTTTATACTCTTATCCAAAAAAAATGCTCTTATTTTTTTAAACTGTTCTCACTATTTCTCCTTGTTTTTTGTTTTAAAAATAAATTTAGTTTTCTATCTCTTTCTCACTGCGCCACAGCAGTGTTCTCACTTATGACGATATCTCGCCAAACGTGGCTATTAGTATTTAAGAATGACGATTGACGATATATGTAGTTGGCTATATCTTTAGCTATTTTCAATATTTTGCATTAAAAAAGGTGAAGGTAAACTAAAACTGAATCCTGAATTTATATACACCTTGAGTTCGCATGGTATAAGCATATAAATGTTAGTTTGTGGACTTAGTGTCAAATGTTAAAGAGGATAAAGGCAGTGTGATTAAAGAATATTATATGTGATTTTCATAAATTCTGTTATAAATCATATGAAGAATTTAAATTTCGATTGAAAATCCGATGATATAGCTGCGGGTAGTATTCCCCAAACATTTTGTACCACACTTTTCATGCTCAATATCTTAGCTCGCACAGAAAACAGCAACGAGAATTAAAAGCAGAAATTTATTTTATGTTGATGCTTTGATTTTAAAGCAAAGTTAGGTTCTACATATATTAAGAAAACTTACTAAAAATGCTTCATCGTCGTCTTTCAAAAAAAAACTTTATTTTTTTATTGTTAAAGTTGTAACCCTGTATCTGAAATTAATAGTTACTTTTCGCGATCCTAATATGGTGTATTTGGTATTTATGAAACATAAAGGGGTATAGTTTCTTTTATAAATTAGATTCAATATTTCATTTATGAAGCACCAAAATTCCTATGCGAGTCCCATGGCCGTGCTTTATGATATCTTTAGTTTTTAAAAGTAATGAATGACTTTTTCTGAAGTGAAAACTAAATAGAAAAATAAAATACAATGTCAACTTCTCAATTTTTTTACTATTTGTGAATGTATAATTTCAATTTTCCAAATAGTTATTTATTTTAAAATATTTTTTTATTTTTAAACATTGTTTTGTAATTGTTATAAATTTTATCTGTTATAAGAAGAGCAGAAAATTATCTGAGCTTTTAATCTAACAATGTTTTTATTGATAATAATGAAAATAAAATAAAAATGTTTTAGCAACTAAAATTATATACTTTTATATATTGATAATATTTGGCGATAAAACTTTAAAAAAGTGGCAATACTCTGTTGTAAACGGAAATTATCTCTCCATGCGCTTGCTATTCTCTTTTGATAACATATTCCAACTGTGCTTTTTTCTCCTTTGTTAAATGTGTTCCCACAACAACCACCCCTGTAACAAAAATACAAAAAAGTTCATAAATTAAGAGATAAACAGAGAATAACTATTGGCTTTGGTTTTCTATGAAAATTAAAAAAGAAATATATTATTAAATCATCCAAGAAAGTTTATTGACCTTTTTTTTTCTGGTTACGAGGTGATTGTCTAATAATATGCTGAAAATTTTCCTAATAAATTTGTCTCTAAGGAATAAAGATTGAATAGGAAATAAGAAGTTGGAAATCGTTTCTTCAAAAAACAATGAAAATGGGGTATCAATTATCAAGGTTGCTAAACTTGTTAAATTAAAACTAATATGACTGTTGTTTTAATAATATAATATAATTACAAAGTAGTTAATAATGATAAAAATTTAGTAAAAACCAAGATATCGAAATTTATCATGCGACTATTTTTTTAAATTATAGATCGTCACCGCACTAACTAAGCTATAACCGCGTACCTTGGGGTGCTAAATTAGCCATTTTTAACCTGCTCTTTATGCAGTGTCCGCCGGGAAGGTATACTATTTTATTTGTTTCTAATTTTTGATTGAATGAAAGAGAATATATTGATAAATGTTGTATTCAATGTCGTCAATTATAATAATATCAATATCATATAAATATCCCCCTCTGTTAGCCTCACAAATGCGAGCCCTTTTGAGCACATTTTTCATTATATTCTCACACATTTCACGCCGTATTTCATTAATTTCATCACGATTATTTTATTTAAGTTACTCAAGGGTTTTTGGTTTGTTTGCAAAAGCCTCGCTTTTCAAATATCCGCACAAAAAGAAGACCGTAGAGGCCAATCAACATCACCATTTCTTGAAATAACTTGTTGTGGAAAGAGGTCTCGCAGTAATTCTGGCTGTATGCGATGTGGACCCCCCGGGCACATTTATGGTTTTTATAGTACGTAACAGCTATCTAGACCTGTGCAACTGGTGGAAAAAGGAAGCCCAGTCCCCTGAAGATAGGCAGGAAGTCAACTGGAAGCTCCACTTTACTTCCACGGGGATCAGTGAGCCGCAGAGTTCATTATTTGTCTCTTTAGACACTTAATAGTTCTCTTGCTGATCATTGAGGTTGGGCCCTATATGGGAGTAACGTGGTGGTTGTGGTTTCGCGGCCCCATAACAGTATAAAGGTTATTATGGTGGCCAGGATCATCTCACTGATAATGACACGCAAAGTGAATGATCTAGTCCAGTGAGCATGCTAGACATGTGTTCTGGACAGGAGTTGGAAAGTCTCCAACTCTTTAGCAAGGTATGATGGTTTGCAGCCCTGCTCTGGAATCATTAAAGTTGCAACTAGGTGGTTCTGTTGCTTAGAATTATGTCTTCGGCTTCCTAGGACGCATGTATGACTTTCCAAATTATACAATTGTGGTTTGTCCACCATCTGATTAAGGCTACATAGCCAGGTGCGGATGTAAAACGAGTCACACTATCTGTATGCGATGTGGCACCGTCTTGCTGATACCCCATGTTAATCAAGCCCAAAGCGTGCAGTTGTGGCGTTAAAATATGTTCAACCATATCACGATTCATTTTCAAAGAAGTAAGATCTAATGATTCCTCCTGACCAAATTGCAGACTGTTACTTAAAGGTGACTGTTGAATAATTTGAAGGATTCCGATTCCCCAGAACCTACTATTTTGTTTATTCACATAACCATTCAAATGAAAATGTGCCTCATCACTCATTATGATTTTTTCGTGAAAATGTGGGCGAGCTGTAACATCCTTTTGGCATATGTAAATGGTCTTGTGAAAGAATCTTTTGTGTTAACTGAATCTTTTAGGAAAACAAATGTAAATCCTTGTGCAAAATCGTGGTCAAAGTTTTTCTTTGAAGACTAAGGTTCTAAGCAAAGCGTCGAATTAAGGTTGATGGATTGTTTTGAACACTTTCTTGAACAGCAGTAATGTTTTCAGCCCATCTTGCAGTACATTGTGGTTCATGCTTGTGCCTATCATCTACAGACTCTCTTTCTTCAAAATCATTCACTATACGTTAAATAGTGCATTTTATTGACACGCTGTTTCTCCCAAAAATTTCACGTAACTTTCTCATCATCACAGTATGCGATGATTGATTTTGATAAAATGTTTTAACCAAAATGGCTGCAGAACAACCTTCCGGGCGAACCCCCTGCGTATTCAAATACGAGTATTTAATTAATCATAAACTATTGATTTTATTAGAATTGGAGAAATATACACACCTTTTATGCTGCGATATGCTAAGGACAAAACATATAAGTTAAATTAAAGAAAACTTCATTATTTTTTAAAAGCATTTGTAAAAAAAGCTGGACGAAAAAATATATTTAAAAGCCAAAGTCACAAACCTGTAGCCGGATACTTAAAAGATATTGAGAACTATGGAAAGTATTACAAAGGAAGGATTTTAATCGCTTTTCGCACTGAATAGAGAAAAATTTTGCGAATTGCATACACATTTTTTCTTCTCACCGTTAAAAATAAAGTCCAAATATCCAATCAAATATCTCAACAGTAAAAAAAGTCATTAAAAGGATTAACAACTTTAAGTTAAAAATTGCAATCAACACTATAATGTAAGTAAAGAAAATCCAACCCAGTTTCCTAAAAGCCATTTGACATGATTATACAGTATGTTGTAATGGATCCGTGTTTTGTCCACGGTTATGAAATGGTGCAAAAGCTCGTCCATACTGCTTTGATCTACCACAACACATCGGAGATCAAGCAGCAGCACCAAACAGCAATCTACTGTTAACGGGTGCCAAGCACAAACTAAATGACCCACCCTCGTAATTTTTATAACTAACGTAATGTGAGTTTAAGTGGTGAGAAAATACTTAATTTCGATCCTCCAGATTTATACAATTTGACGATACTTGAAAATAGGACCAAAACAGAGATGGTGGAGTTATAGAGTTGATTGCTATAGCGTGTTATGCCACAATCGTTTTAGAATTTCAAAGGGCATATATAAAGTAACACAACTCTGTAACAATCAGCTCTCCGGAGGTCTTTTCTGTCTTTCCTGTATAGGACCATTCAAATCGGATATCCACAAACACTACTCCCTCATTCCTCCTCCCCATAATCTAACTTCACAGTTCTGGTACAATGCATTACATGCGTAGGGCTCATCCCTGAGTGGGTCCGAACGAACAAAAAGTAAATGATACTTTTGTGAGTAGTTCCATGAATTCTTTAACCAGACAGTGCTGCGAACAAAAAGTGACTATTTAAAAAGAATTTGTTTTAAAACAAAATGCCCAACATCTCCGGCCTAAAAACCATATTTTGCTCATTAATATTAAAATATTTAAAACTTCTGGGAAGGAATTTGTTTGGAGTATTTAAAGTCACTTTATGATAGTTTAAATGTCTAGAAATTTTATTAAATTATAAAATATATGTTCATATAATAATATAATGTTATAAAATAATGTATTTTCAATTAAAATTAGTTAGTCTAGATGTTGTTTCTATGATCTTCAGAAATTGTTGCTAGTGATGGTAATAAAAAAAAACTTAATAAGATAAGCAGAAGAAAAAAATTAATTCATCTGTTCGAGGGTATAAAGCTGTTTATGGTTAAGAAATTTCATTATTTTCTTTATTAACACATTCTCAGTTCAACTAGTCATATGATTTATTAATCGAGCATCACTTTAAGTCCACTGAAGCACCCTGTTTGGCTACATATTTATAACAATTTATATCTTTTTGCTTAATTTTTTATTACTTTGATGTATGTGACAACTGCCATCTTAAGAAGGTTATAATAAATTGTGAATATTTTTAAGTTTTCTAGTGCAATGAACTTAAAAAGGGTTCTTTGCGTCGTAAAACTATCATAAAAATTACCGCAAATCTTAACTATCGTACATATTTTCATAATATTTTTTGTTTGCTTTCCATAACGGCTTCTCGGAGATCAATGACCCCAAAGTGCTGTGGCATATACATTCATAAATATGTCCTTGTATTGTTAATAAAATATGTTTGTAAAGTTAAAATAAAAATATTTTTTAAAGTGACTAAAATAATAATAAGAATAACAATTTACCACAATATTTGGCACTTTATTAAAAGTATAAATTTCACAAAATTTGGCTGGTAGTTTGTAGTATTCATTTAGTGTGGTAGCTAAACCACATGTGGCACATTAAAGTATTCAAGCCGCAAAAAGAAAAAAAACCAAACAAAACAAAACTTGACGATAAACATTCCTTTTTACTTAAGCACGCATTTAATAAGTTTCGCACTTAAGCTGAGAAACAATTTATTCGAACAATGTTGGGTAGGTATCATTCCTTAATTTTTCTGTTGCAAGCATTGCCAACTATATGCTGTCATTTTGCAAATACATATATTCAAATTTATGATTCTAATATCTGCCGTAATGAATACTCATTTTTTATAAGACCCCTCAGAAAAAAGTGCAATAATTAAAATGATCGAAAAATTAATAACACTTCGTTTGTTATCCAGTACAGTTGAATATAGATAAACAAACATGTTTCTTAACCTTTAAATATTTAGTTTGCTTCTGTGATTATTTTTAGATTTCTAGCTCCACTGCAAAACAATACAACAAACATCATTTTATTAATAAAGAACTAATGAAAATTAAATGCTTCTGTGATTTACAACCTCACAAATTACAAAACCGCAAACGCATAAATGTTTCTAAATATTCCCAAAAAATAATTATGGTTATTTTTACGGCCAAATATAAAAAGTGTTTGCCTTTGGTTAGCTGGCTAGCTGGCTGGCTGTTGAATTAGTTGGTTGACTTTTTTATTTTTAAATTTTTCACTCAGTCTGAAAATCCACAAATAGTGTGAATAAAAATGTGTTAGTGTTTCTATGCCGGTTTTCTTAAGTCTATACTCATACATTAGTATAGAAATCAAATGGGTTTTTTGCGTAATTTAGCAAAAAAGGAAATGAAAGAAATATGAATTTCGCGAATTTAAGCTTAATTTGTGATCACCAATAGGTGATTACAAAAAAAAAAATTAAAATGGTTAGATCTCGGTAAATAATAGGAATTTCGAGAAAACAAGCTGATTTTCTGATCACGTTTGTATTTTACATTTTGTTTTTTTCCGGCTTAAAATCAATTGTTTAAATTTTTTTTAAATATACACTTATTTATTTATTGAATCTTCGTATATGAACTAACAATAAGTATACAAAGTAATATTGCAACGGGTGCTAAATCTGCAAAGTCATTTGGCTTGTGCTCGGATGATAGCAAGGGTATCCCACCTTTGTAACCGCGCATTGCTGCCAAAATTAACGATGTTACGGTCGAGTGAGTTAGGGTGTGTTTCAAGTTTGTCGATATACTTAATCGCGAACCTAGCGAATTCTGCTCTTACCAAGGGCACGTCTAAGTCTTCGTGAATACGGAAGTTTTTAATATACCATGGAGCTGCTGTAATCATACGGAGATTTTTGTTTTGTTGCTTTTGAATTTTTAATTGAAGCTGAGGCTGTAATTGAATTCCATACCACCAGATGGGTTTTAAAACCGCTTTGTACAACAAAAATTTGCAATCCAATTTCAGGGTAGAGTTTCTACCGATAAGCCAATTCAGTTGCACTGCTTTTAGTTTCATCTGAGTCAGTTTTGCATCATGAGAATTTGACATAAGCCGGCGATTAAGGTAAATGCCAACGCACTTGACTTAATTGTGTTGCAGGATTACTTGATTGTTGATCCTGATTGTCAAGCATGTTTCCTTGCGCAATGTAAATGGTATATGAACACATTTCTGTTCATTTACTTTGATTCTCCAGAATTTTAGCCATTTCTCTAAATTTATAACATGTTTCTGCAAATTTCGCGAGGCTAATTGATGATCCTCATAGACACTAAGGAATGCAGTATCATCCGCAAAAGTTGAAGTGTGGATTTGTGATCCTTTTGGCATGTCAGGCGTATAAATTAAATACAAGGTAGGACCCAGTATACTACCTTGCTGGACTCCTGCTTTAATAGGCTGAGGAAGGCTTGTGAAACCTCCTTCTCTAATGATAAATTGGCGATCACATATGTAACTTTTCAAAAGTTTGTGGGTGTTTGTAGGCAAATTTAGTTTTATTTTGTGAAGTAAGCCGTCGTGTCACACTTTATCAAAAGCTTGAGAAACGTCAATGAAGAGAGCAACTTGTGACCATCCACCAGGAGAAGCACCAAGATCAATAATTTTTGCCCTTCTTGGAATAATTTAAATTTGTTTTCCATTTCTACCAGCTTATATGCTGAGCGTGACCTATAAGTCTTCAAAAGACTTTCTTATGACATTCAGTAATCTGTGTGTTTGTATAATGGTGCTGAGCTTAGCCTTAAAACCGAATTGATGGTTGGGGATACATCCTATAGCATTTAGTACGGGAGTCAACTTTATCATGAGTAATTTTTCGAATAATTTGGAAATCGTCGGCAGTAAACTTATTAGCCTATAGGATTCTACTTTAGTGGGATCCTTCCCGGGTTTAGGTATCACTGTAATCATTAATGAAAATATTTAAACACAATTTCCTCGTAATCTAAGCGTCCTAGAACTTAAAGAATAAAATCCCGTGATCACTTAAAAAAAAATTTAAAAATGTATTTTTAGGTTCAAACTTCAATTTTTCAATGAAGACCTTTAAAATATATTTACTGCTAAACTAAGCGTCCTAAACTTTAAATATCGAAATCCAGTGATCTCTTAAAAAATTTTGAAAAATTTATAATTTAAGCTCAAAATTAATAATTTTAATGAAGATCTTTAAAATCAATTTACTCGTAAACTAAGCGTCCTAGAGCCTTGAGATATAGCCAATTTAAAATTTTTTAAAAATATTTATATTTCTCTTTTCTTTTTTCTTCGGGCTTTAAAAATTTTAATATAAAAATCGTTTTTTTTATAAAATCAAAAAATATGATTATTTTTTCGAAGTTTTTATTATTTATGGAGATATAGCCATTGTAAAATTTTTCACTAAATTTTAATATAAAAATCAATTTTTATAAAATCCATAGCGGATCACAAAATATGCATCTTTTCTTGAAATTCTTATTATTTGCGGAAATATAGCCATTTTTAAAATTTTTTCATATAAAAATCGATAAATATAAAATAAATAGGTGATAAGAAAAGAAGCTTATTTTCTTCATTTTAAAATTTTCATTAAATTTTCATATAAACATCGATTTTTTATAAACTAAATAGCTGATATGAAAATAAGCTTTTTTCTCGAAATTATTGTTGTTTACGGAGATATAGCCATTATGAAATTTGTATTAAATTTATATATAAAAATGCATTTTTGATAAAATATATAGGTGATCATAAAGTAACCTGGTTTTCTCTAAATTCATATAATTTATAAATTCATAAATTTAACTAAATTTTAATATAAAAATCGATAAATATAAATAATATGCTTTTTTGCTCAAAGTTATTGTTATTTAGGGAGATATAGCCATTTTACAATCTTTGCTAAATTTTTATGTCAAAAATAAAATATGATTGCTTTCTCGAAATTTCTATTACTTACGAATATATAGCCACTTCCAAATTTTTTATAAACATCAATTTTTTTATGAAATAAATAGGTGCTTACATTGTATTTTATAACGAATATTTTATAAAAATTGATTTTTAAAATGGCAATATCTCCGTATTTATCGATTTTTATATGAAAATTTAGTAAAAATGTTAAAATGACTGTATCTTCGTAACAAATAAGAATTTTGAGAAAACAAGCTCATTTTGTGATCACTGTACTTTTTTAGATAAAGTATGTTAATTTATTTTAATTCGTGTTAGATTAAATGGCAGATAAAAGAATCCATAAGGAGAATTTTTCTTAAAAACTTAACATTTTAGAAGTTGAGCGCCCAAAAACTTGTATGTATGGAAAAGTTCCAATTATGTTATAGATAAAAAAGAGAACGCTATTATCTGTACGAATTACTTAATTACTTTCAACAACAGCCAGTGTTAACGAATTTACCACTTTGGTAAATAGACGGAAGAAGAGAAATTTTTCAACAACATTCAAACTGTGAAACTTTGAGACATAGTTTGCTTTACAAAATTATCGTTTACATTGTTATTAGTTACTTCAGAGAACAATGGTGTTCCTATTTATAGTATTCTGCAAGGAAATCATTAGGATATCATATACTGTTCAATGGATTAATAAATAATCTCCCACAATTATTTATTCTAAATTTCTACAGCAATCTGTGTGTGTTAAAATTTTCTAAAAAATTATAATTTAATTATTAAAAATTGTCTCTACCATGACTACTCTAATATTTTCAATTTGATACATGGTGACCTTGCATAATTTGCCTTAAAGTGTTAAATGAAAACGTGTTAATGAAATTTCGCAGAGGTCAAGCAGAGGTATCCTAGGGCGCCGAACGTACTTAACTGGTTTGCCTCTGTGAAATTTCATTAAGATATATTAATTACCGAAGTATTTCCAAAAAAAAACAAAACTTTTCCAACCCACTGTGATATGATATAAAGATAACCAAAAAAAAATCCGAAAAATTTTTAATTTGCTTTTCATGAAGCTCATATCTTTTAATTTCCTAGTATACGTACACGTGTACTTACAACAACAATGAAGCACAAGGTTTTTTAGAATAATAAAGTTATCGTTTTAGATTAGGAGGTCTTTCAAATGGGGTTTGACGATTATTGCACAGATATTTTAAATATTTTCTATATTTTTTCAGTAAGATAACGAAAACAGTACTTAAGGCACAAACGTATAAGAAATAAGCTTAACAAATATAACGAAAGCAGTAAAGTAATAACCACAGTACTTGGCTTAAGATTCAGTAGATTTGAACTATTATTTTAAAGAAAAAAATTAATTATTAATAATAATTGATAATTAATCAAAATTAAAGTATTATTTAATAATGTTATATAGATATAGAGTTTTGTTTTATAATATTATGCACCAAATGTCTATAATTTTGTGCAACATTTTCCGATCCTGTCACTACTCTAAAGTCATTCATCGACAAAATTGTAGTCGAAGCACCTCAACTCTATAACGAAACTTATGATCGTCTTAAATATCAAATGGAACAACGTTTTCTTAAGCGCGAAATTAATTCAAAGATGCTATAGAAAAATTAACACCCTTCCAAAAAGGATACGATGAATGTGTAAATGCTGAAAATACTACATTTTTGGCCACATTCGACGTCATTCAACGGACTATGCAAGATTGTCGTGAGCGGATTACTAAAACAGTAACTAAAGTTTTGGCTGAAGTTTCTGCATTCACCAAAAAATCGGAAAGAGATGGTAAAGATTTAAAACGGCTTTATGAAACTTGCAACAGCTATACTCCCATTGTGGCGAAACTAAACTGTTATAACGTATGGAAATCTTTAGCTACTTTGTACCAGGAAGGTTTTAAATAAGCTAATGCCAAAGCTAAGCAATTTAACTACGTGCCGGGTAATGATGACTTATGCTCCTATGATCTTATTGACGACAGTATAACTGCTTTAGGTCACATCTATCAGCGTATTAAACGCTGCGTTGAAGAGAAACAAATTAATAAAAATCAATAAGCAAATTTTTATACATTGATTCATAGTTAGTTAAATAGTTAGTTCATTATTATTATTATTATTATTATTATAACTTTTGTAAAAAGTTAATTAATTTTTGCTCTAGAGAAAATGTTTTTACTTATGTTATTTTTCGTATCTAAGATTTATCAAAACATTGCAAAAAATTGTGTGTACCATATTCTACACAGTCCTTTTTATATAAATAAAATATTAAATTAAATATATATGTTCATATATGTGTTTGTATTATTTGGTCTGGATTGATGATTTATTTTAAAATTTTACAAAATAAAATAATAAACATTGAAATGGAAAAAAATAAGTAAAATACTTTTTAAATCTCTAGAATGCTATCAAAATTTAGAACTTTTAAAGCGTCATTGCAACTTTGCGGACCAAAAAAAGTGTACGTTATTTAAATACCAATCATAACTTTGTTAAATTTAAAAACGGAATTACTTCCAAATCTTTCTTAATATCTTCGTTAAAGGAGTAAATAAAAAATATAAAATTTTGAAATGATAATACGCAGGATAAATTCAACTCTTGCTCCTACTAGTGCTAGTGTTTTAAACTTAAATATCTTGCAGCAGCTTTAACTCCATTTGTTTGATAAGGCCCACTGTGCAGTAGAAATGAAAGAAGAGATAAAATGGTAGACTTATAACAAAATAGCAAAAGAATTTGAAAAAGCAAACAAAGGAATAAGCAATTCGCTATTCCATGGAACGCATTATTTATAACTAATTTTTTTAAATATTAAGAGACACGCCGCACAAAAGACTATTTTACGAGAAGGCGGCCAAACGTCCTTTCTTTGATGGTCCCCAATTGCAAAATTTTAAAGTTCATTCGAAAGTAGAAACTAGTGTGCCTCGGGAGCCAAAAAATTAAAAATTTACTTTATCTATATCACACTGAACAGGGTGATTCAAATTGAGCCTTTTCAGTAGTTTGCTAAAATGAAAAATTTCTTAGTAAATTTTTGATGTTTAAACATCTATAACTTTTTTGTTATACAAGATTTTTAAACGAAACAAACTTTGTATAATAGCGCAATTTGTTTGTTGGCTATAATTATAAGAAAACTGAAATGGTTTTGATTGATTTTTGATTTTTAAAAATCAATTTTTTTAGAGGTCCAATTTTTTCTAATTTCTCTTACTTAGTAGAGGATAACTTTGTAACTTCGTTAGAAAATGTAAAAGCATTAGCACTATATCATAGCCCTAAATGTCCCCTACACCCGGCACGATCCGACCGTGAACACCAGAAAAATTTTTCTGAATTTTTCGAACATTTTTTGCAAAATTGAATTAGAAAATGCAATTTAAAAATTTTTTTCTGTTTTGCTGTCAAAAACTAATGCCTACCTCCACAAACCGCTATAACTGTAACTTCTACATCAGCAGAAATAAAATTGCAAGACCTTCTTAAATACACACTGCTGAACGGTTTTTAAATACTTTTGATTGTAACCGCTTCAAAAAAGCAGCAGCATTACCTCAATTTCTAAATGGGGATGTAATGGTACCTCTGGTCAGAGGCAATACAAGCAATTGATATGATTTGATTTACATCTGCACCGACTAGGTAGTCATAATCAGATGGTGGTCAAACCACTTTGAATGATTTGCAAACGTTATTCACGCCCTAGGAGGCCATCGAATACGTATATCCTCCGGTCACTCCTAGTAGCAATTTCGAAAGCCTGAAGTAGGCCGCAGCCTTCACTCCTTGCTAAAGAGTTGGAGACTTTCCAACTCCAGGAGACTTTCCAACTCCTGGTCCAGAACGCATGACGCTTAATATAATTAAGAACACGACGGCATTCATACTCAATGGACCTGAACCATTCATTGTGTTCATTATGAATGATCCGACCCACAAACTATCACGAGGGTCTCGATACCACAACCACCACGATACTCCCATATAGAGGCCAACCTTAATAACCAGTCAGAGAACAGCTAATTGTCTCAAGAGACAAATAGTGAACTCTACGGGCGTACTGATTCCCGTGGAAATATGTGGATTGTCCAGGTGACTCCTACTAGCCTTTGAGGGGCCTGGGCTCCCTTTTACCCCGCAAGACACCAGTCTAAATGGAATAGTAGGGTCCAAAAAGACTATACAAGCAATGTAATGCCAACATTGCGCTTAATAAAAAGATATACCGGGTTAGAGCCGTCAACTAGTACAGCAACAGAAACTGGTATATTGAAAAATGAAATACTCTCGACTAAATTTTATTGGTCTTAAAAAAAAAATGTCATAATTAAAGAAGTCCGAAAAATTAAAGATGATGTAATATTTACTGTTCATGAACAGTAATTTTAAAATATAAAAAATAATTTCCTGAAGAAGCTTTCCACAGGAAAGCGAAATATTGAGAGAAAAAAAAATAAAATCGTTATAATTTAAATGACCGTGTGAAAAGATTAAAACTTAATAGAAATTGTAAATTTTAAAATGTATCTTACAATGCACAAGCTTTAACTGATACAAGAGCATTATTAAGCTGCATTATATGCAAAAGGACATCAAGTCAATTAAGCCATCCAGTTCTAGAAGATGACACTTCTAAGGCAGCATATGAATTTGGATTGTCCCCTCTTCATACTAGAATACGTTTTATGGAGTATATTCTTAAATTGGGTTACGATTTGGATTTTGGTCCGTTAAGCGAAACAGTGAGAAAAGAATAAGGAAAACGAAGAATAAAGAAACAAAAAAAAAAAACAAATTCAAGAAAAATATTTAGAAAAAGAACTAATCATCGATCAGCCAAAGCAAGGGGAAGGGAACAAAAATGATGGAAACACTGCAAGAAGATTTTTTTCAGATCCAGAAACTGCAGCATTTATCACAGGAGTAGATTTGGAACTAATAAGGACCTTCAGTATTATTTTAAAAGTTCTAGTTCTGCATAGAAAGATAAATGCAAAAAAATTTGAAGAGTACGCCAAAAAAAAAAACAAATATACTTTACAACGAAAAATATTCTTGGAGATATATGCCATCCATAGTTCATAAAATAAACAAATAATTCAACAACCTTGGCCTTGGTACTAAAAATTTCACGTGGGCCAAAGCTTGGCCCTATCTGACTAAATTTAAGTTTTAATAAGTATAAGTTCTAAACGAGAATCAAAATATAAGACTTTATGTAAAACAAACTCTTTACTTTGGTACCAAAAATCACCTTAAATTTTAAATTAATTTTTAAATCTATCACCGAACGATTTTGAATTATATCTTAAACGAAAGCCTGACCTCACCTAGTAGACAAAAGCCCCCGCGTATACAAATTACGATCCGTTCAAAAGTTATATATTTTTGACCGCCTTCTCCTAAAATGGTCCACTGTGCGTCGCTTTATTTAGGCGTGCTTGATACATTTTATATGCACACGAGAATTTTTGGCTGTTAAGTTGTTTACATGCAAACGTAACGGTTATTTAAAATGACAATAGCACAATGTGACTGATAGGATGTACAATCGAAATACGTATAGACATACATATAAGCTGCATTTATATTACAAAATATTATGGGCTAATTGCTTAACATTTTTCAAACATGCGAACGTTCTCTACAAATATGTGCTTTCAATAAAATATTATTTTGAAAAGCCATTTTAGTTTAATAAGTTTTTTTTCTATTCCGTTTACACGGTCTGTTATTTAGTGAAAAGTTTGCCATTTATTTTTACTTAATATTAAGGCCTGAAAGTATGCTTGGATTTTCGTGTGTACCAATTATGATTTAGCACTAAACAGATCATAACGGTTTAAATGACCCATTGTGAACTTTTGCATCGAAAATGTAATGAGATGTTACTGCTTTTGCACATTTGACTTCGATACTTTTTTCTAACTAAGTAATCTACAATAATTAACTATTTTTTGTTGTTGTTTTGTTTGAGTAATACTTGTCGTTTACCGTTATCTAGCACAACAGGCACTTTCATCCAGCGAGATTTTTGTTTTTGTTATTTTAGATTATCGAGTCATATTACTTATTGCAACTGTACTCGGTGAATACTGTACAATAAAAATAGCTGAGAATAATTTGAAGAAAATATCAAAATCGGAAAAGGTGGCAACAATTTCAAGTTTTACTAAGTAGCTTATATTTTATTTTGATAGCATTAGTAATAAGTCGAAGCAAATAAGAAAGTAAAAGTTCTCAGGAGATGTAAATAATATTGGTGAAGAGTTTGATACTGACGATGAAGAAGAAAATATTGTGAAAAGGAAATGTTGTGGATGAAAAAGAATAATATTAGTCTAAAGTGCTGACGAAAGTGAAACAGAAATAAATGAACAGCATGTTTCGAATCATGGCTCTATTTAGGAAGAAATGCAAGTAGGTGACACACCTGGTAGATCACCATTTCATAACATTTTCAGGCAAGAAGTGGGCCCAACAGGGTATGCAAAACACCATATAATGAAAGGTAAAGTTAGTAATACAGTTTCATTGGTAATTGGTTACCGGATTATAAATCATATAAGATCATGCACAATAGAAGAAGCAAACGGAGTGTTAGAATTCGATTTATTCCGATTCTTTTTTATATACGAGTTTATTTTAAAAAAACTTAGATGCATTTATTGCAATTTTATATGCACGAGCTGCATATTGAGCAAATACTTTGATTATTTCTTTTTTGAGAAAAAAAATGTGTGTTTTGATAAAAAAAGTCACCGGAGCCGACGTTAAAAAACAAACAAAATCGTTATACGTCATAGATGCACTTGCATTATATAGGAAAATAAGAAAATTAGAGTATTTTCTTCAATAAAACTCTCTGAATTAGTTGTACTCAAACTCATACAATCATTTGCGGGTTACGAAAGAGCTACCTTAGTTGCAACAAGAGAATTATTACTAATTGTGAAGCAAAAGAGAGATTTTCATCGAACATTTTTACAACAGATAATTGTACTTTTACAGTCTATAAAAGTACACCAAAAAGGTACTTTTACTTATTTGTAAATATAAATTTGTAATACGTGATAAGATTTACATCTGTGCCTGGCTATGGAGCCTTAATCAGATGGTTGTCAAACCACTTCGAATGATTTTAAAACAAACGTCATTCGCTCCCAAGGAAGCCGAAGACTAATTTTAGCAACAAGTCTTTCCTAGTTGCAATTTTAGTCATTCCAGAGCAGGGCTGCAAACCTTCACTCCTTGCTGAAGAGCTGAAGACTATCCAACTCCTGTCCAGAACACATGTCTAGCATGCTCACTGGCTCTAGGAATATTAAAGATGAAATGAACCTGGCCACCATAGAAACCTGACCTGTCTGTTATGGGGCCGCGAAACCACAACCACCACGATACTCCCAAAGGGCTAACCTCAATAATCAGTCAGAAAACTATTAAATGCCTAAAGAGACAAATAGCGGAAACTCTGCGGGCTACTGATTCCCGTGGAAATAACGTGGAGTTCCCAGTTGACCCCTGCTGCCTTCAAGGGACTGGACTCCCTTTTTTCCCCCAGTTGCACAGGTCTAGATAGTCGAAGTTCTATAAAACCATATAATGTGCCCTCGGGGGGGGGGATATATTTGTAACAGTAGAAAGAAATGATAAACGGTTACCTGAAACTGTTTCATTTTACCATAAAATCAAATTTGTTATAGATATGACTGATCAAATGGCGAGGAAATATACTACGAAATCTTAATCTTGCAAATGGCTTCTCCAAGTTCTTTTTCAATATCCTAGATTTAGCTGGCATAAATGCCTGGACTTTGTATAAGCAAACAACAGGAGAAAATATTTCGAAACAAGTTCTATCAGTAGAACTTGGGGTCATTTTTCAAAAAGATCGTGAGCAACCAAAAAACAAAAAAAAAATACAGAAGATCTTTGCTTAAGTCTACCACAGATCCTAATCAACGTAAAAGATGTGAAATAGGATACTGTAAAGTTAATAAAATCAGGAAGTTTAGAGCAAAATGAAAAAAATATATGTTTGCGAAAAATGGAGAAGATGATGCGATGAGCAATGAATTTGAAATTCTAATTTTTTGCATTTGCGAACAGAGTAGAAATTTATTCATGAATGTGCAGCACATGTGCCAAAAATTGTGTACATGCACATGAATATGTGCAATAATTTTTGATCTTAATATGAAGGCACATGAGTGTGCATGGACAATAGAAGCAGACGCACATGTGCCAAGTGCAAAGTACAGGCACATGAATGCACATCTTCATGCACATCATTATACTACGCAGTTAAAATTATTTTCAAATGGGTAAATATTCAACACATACCATAACAACAAAACACTAAAATTTATTGTTGTTATTATTGTACTTCTTCGTCTTGCACATACATATATTAATGTGCAAGATCGTGTGCACTCATGTGCCGCACATTTTAAGAGTAGCACATGAAATGTGCCTACGCAAGTTAAACTTGCACATGTGCGTTTAGTAGGCACATACAAAAATTGGCACTTACGCATGTGCATGTGCGTATTTATTTTTTGTGCATATTTGCCTTCATGTGCATGTGCTGCACATGAGTGTGCAAATCCGTATCCTGTTTGCGAATGAAGTGGTCAATTTACAGACCGAGCAATAGGTAAATTACGAAAATATTTTCGATGCCTTTAAAGGCATATATATTTTTCCATTAAGCTCCCTTTTCTCATTTGGCCATTCTAAGGTCTCTGGAAACCAAAATTTCAGATCTTACAAAAAACAAGAATTTTTTCTGTTAAAACAACACCCTCCGGAAAAGAAGGCAATAATGCGAAACATATTGTTACGGATGTGTCTTGCTTAAGTTTAAAAAGAAAATAATTTAGCAATAAAGAAAACTGCGGGGTATTTTGTTTACTAACTGCGTGGCTTGAAAACTTATGCACAACAACAAATTTTCTAGTTACAAACTGCGTATAAACGCAAACAACAACAACAATTTGATATGCTGTTTACTAATTGCGTGGTTTTCTGAGAAAACTTATCTACACAAGACAACAACAAATATTTTAAAATAAATCCGAAAAAGAAACTTTATCAGCATAAAAACAAAAACAAAAATACACACAGGTATACAGGCGACTATACATGACTGGGTAACATACAACAACAAAATGTGATATAAAGGGAGTAGAAAATTCTTAATTTTTCTAGACTTTTAGTGGACAAATATAAAAGGGCAGCGTCTGAGTGGATAGTTAGTTAGTGTAAAAATAAACCTCGTAAAGTAAAGACGTGCATCTTTAGGAAATTGTTCTGTAGTGTCAACTTTGTGTAGTTAAAGTAAATAAACTTGTTATTAATTTAAAGACTCTAAAAACTGGTGTTATTTATTTTGCAATAAAGAACTTACAACAAAACATTTATACATTTTATACATATTTTATGTTGCTTGTTATTTTATTTATTTTTATTTATTGACTTGTATTCCTTATTGACTATAACATGCATCTTTTATTTAGAACTACAACTAGTCGTTCAAATAAACAAAGTTAATTACATTACGCTTAACAAAATCTAATGATAAAAAATAATCAATAATTCTATAGACTATTTAATTCTTTACAAATTCTTCGCAAGGGATCGGCATATGAATAATTATAACGGAAGAACTGTTAGAACAGTGGCTGATACCATCGAGTTGAACGAAGCGGAACATTAAAGCAGATATAAGAAATCAGGAATGCAGTTGCAATTTTTCGATTAATTAAACTGATTAATTAGCCTGCAAAAATAAGAGAGAAGATGAACTCTAGACTACCACGTTAAACCTCGTACGCAGAAAATTGAAATTTTTTCTGAACCGAGTCAATATGGTTATTATGCACATTATATTGTGCAAGTACACCTCAGTAAAAGAATTTGAAGGAATGTGAGGCGGTCTAATAAATAAACATTTTTAAGTTTACCAAATTCGATGTTTACCCGTGCTCAATTTTTCGCAAAAGGTTTATATTATGATTCGTGTTTATACACAAAAAAATACATGGTGGTAATTTTTTCACTTCAGGGTCTAAAAGCTGTTTTATTATCTTTATTTTTTCACTCGACAAATGCAGATGATGCTTATATATTCTGTTGTGAGAGATTCTCGAATACCAGAAAATTCCACTAAAATATACAGTTGCTGTTATCATTATTCAGTGTAGGCGCCTCTTTGGTTGTATGTTTTTTTTTCATCTGTGTTAGCTGTTTTTGTTTTCTGTTTGTTTATCTTATGTCGTTAAATTTTAATAAAGCTTGTCGTTGTTAACATATTTCAGTATCGCATTTCATTTACTTTTTTAGTGATAATTAGTATTTTTTTTTTAATTTAAACGAAGCATTTTTATAACAGTATATTATATTTATTTTCTTATCTGCCGACATAAAGATTAGTTTTTTTTGAGACATTTATTTGACAAAATAGTCATTATTTTCTCAAGAAACAATTATTTTAAAAGATGATTTCCTTTTATGTTCAGGATTTTAAATTTATACATCCCTACTACAATAGCATATAGCCGAGTTACTGATTTTATATTCACCTACAGCATCAGCTTTCAGTTTCAGACGAAAACAAGAAGCCAAAATTATTTATTTTTGTAAAGCAACTGACACGTGCTTTATAAAGCTAAACGTCTTCAATACCAATCTTAACAAAAAATATTACTGAATTTATTTTGATGCAAAAACATCATTTTATTAAAAAGAAGCTGTCCTTCTCAGCTTTCCCCCTTAGCATACACCATTTGCATGTAAAAGTAAATTTCTTTCATTGTTGATTTATAAATATGTACGTCTAGAAGTACAGTTGTGTTAAGTTTTAAGCGTTTTGCTGTTCGCCAAATTATTTTGCCAAATTCGATTATTCTCAATAGTTGGTTTTTTGTAAACGCAGCGACTTAAACTAGGCCTGCAAGCTGTTATGGCGTTCCATTTTTTTGTATTATGTTCTTGTAAATTTTTTTCACCAGTAAATGAAATGCTGTTGTTATTTCTCTCCGTCCTCTCTGGCTGTTGTTCGTTTCATGTAGACGGCGAGCACTATCGATATTAAGGTCGTATTTACCCATGTAGGTAGAATGCCAGTCACCTGGCACTTTATGCAGGGCTAATATCTCAATACCACAAACTAAGCAGACATGAAGAAACTGGCACATAGAAAAAATTAAATCAAGTTTTCTCTACGTTCTCAAGAAAGAGACAAGTATAGTGTGTTGTTTTGTAAGAAAATGGGAAAATAAACAAAACAAAAACTTGAAGCACAACAATGATTAAACAATTTTTCTAGCAAAAAGTAATTTTAATTCTTAAATTTGTATTAATAAATGATGTGATAATCTAATTTAAATTGGTTTCATGAGAGAAATAAAAAATATAAAAGTAAAAATATCATGAAACATGCAGTGTTTTATGAACGCAAAAATGGTGCACTGTGACGGAATTACATTGTGTGTTAACGAACAATATAAAAGAAATATTAGAAAAAAGCTTGTCTGGTGAAATATTCTTAAATATTGCCCAGGGCACAATTTGTTTGTTCTTGTCGCTGTTAGATTGGCTGATCTTAAGACCTTTGACTTGGACCTTTTAAATAAGGAACCATCGGCCAAAGAAATTCTCATCAATAGTAATTCATATTATGAAAATACTGGCACTCGCCGCTTCAACGGAACTGTAATGGGATTTGTGACATTTGGGAAATAAAAATTTTCAACTATTGATTTTTTGTTAAATTTTTCAGTGGAATTCTCATTTGGCAATAAGTTTGATTTTATATCGTAAAACAATCTGATAACTTTAAAGTAAATGGCCTCCACGATATTGATGCTAGATGAATGAAAGAGGTAAAAACCAATGGAAGCAATGACCAGAGATCTATTCAATGTAAGTTTTTGAGTTATATTGATTTAGCCATCTATTAAAGTAACATAATTTCAGTTCTTCCTCGATTTTTATTTGAACACTTCAGCGACAATGACTTTATTCTTTTACTATCGCCTGAACAAGAAATTACGAAACATCACAAATTCGACGGAATTGTGTTCGAATACTGGCTTCAGCTTGGCGGTCGAGTTGCCAATAAATTCTTACAAAAAGTAAGGCCTTAGCTAAAGATAATTTGAAATTATTTTGGTTATTTCACCTTATCGTCCTCAATTATTAAATATGTTCAATGAATATCATATGGATAAATTATATAAGAATGTCTATGCCTTCTCATTAATGATGTACGATTATTCAACGATTAAGCGTCCTGGCGCAAATGCTCTTCTTCATGGGATTAAACAATCTATTGAGCATATAGCTCCCGATAATACAAATGATGTGATAGAAAAACGTCAAAAGATTCGTATGGATCTAAACATGTATGGCAATGACTATACACCTAATGGCGGCGGGCCAATTGTTGCTACTCAATATTTAGATCTCCTTCGCCATGTTAAAAAACGTTTATCATATGATGAAATGTCGTGGAGAACTATTTCGAAATAAGGTAATATTTTTTTGTAGTTAATTATTGCTTATTTAAGTTTATTTTTTTACAGGACAAATACTGGTCGCCATTATGTTTTTTATCCAACACTTTACTCCTTAAATCAGCGTATTAAACTAGCACTAGAGATGAATGTAGGTTTATCAATATGGGAACTTGGGGAGGGATTAGGCTACTTTTATGACCTTTTTTAACATTGATTATTATGTATTTAAAGTTGCTCGTAATAAAAAAATTTTTTGCATTTGAATAACATAACAGCAGTAAAAATGTCTTCATTAAGCGATTACAATAAAAAGATTTAATTTAACAATTTAGTCAATATTTTTATTTAATGTATTTTTATAAAAATTATAAAGAATAAATGTAAATATACAGCGACTTTTTGCAACCTGGCAACGTTCCTTCTATGGATCTAAAATTAAAAAAAGAAACATGATTTAATGCTTAAATAAAGATAAAATGAAAAGCTAAAAAGATGCATTACTGCAATCTAAGATTTTTTTTCGACCTTATCTGGTCTAGATCCATCATGTTCTGTTTGTAACAGTACCACCTCAAGTAGGATGTGGTTCTTCACCACGCATGATGGTCTTGGGCAAGGAGAAGCTTTTATTTGCGCTACACTTTCCCCTGGATTATCGCAATTAATATTTAATTTATATTTTACGATTTTAAATCCTTGGTACCAAATATTTAAGGTCACATCT
The DNA here is from genome assembly GCA_030448955.1 of Trichopoda pennipes. Classification (NCBI taxonomy): domain Eukaryota; kingdom Metazoa; phylum Arthropoda; class Insecta; order Diptera; family Tachinidae; genus Trichopoda; species Trichopoda pennipes. The sequence goes on from JASKUP010000023.1 coordinate 4,508,995, forward strand.
ACAACCAAAGAACTGAAAACATATTACATAAATACAAAAATTGAAATTATAAATTGTAAAACATATCAGCAAAAAAATAGCAAAACAATTCAACACAAAAATTAGGAATTTAGCAATAATCTTCTATGTCGATATCTACATCTGCTAACAATTTATTAAAGTCAGATTGCAACTCAATATCTAAATTATTTTCCGGCAGCCGGCAGAAAAATGCCGGCTGCAAGCATAAATGTTTCTTGTTGTCGATTTGACTCCTAATAGCTCTAACCACTGCGCACGTCTACAAAAATATATTTAATAATAAAAATTTTAACAAAATATTTCCAAACAAACATTATCTGCATGTTAAAATTTTTTTACGAAACGTACAAACACAACGTGGAATATTAAACAATTATTAATTAAACAATGGGATTATAATTATTCAATAATTCAGTCACCATCCAAAGAATATTAATCTCTTAGGACACACACACGCACATACACACATTCACATAATTTAAATATTTAGCTTACCTTTTAGAATCCATTGGAAATTTATGGACCTTTTCTCCAGGCGGGCATCCTTTAATGCATCGGTGACTCCTAAAATTTAAAAGAAAGTGTTAATATTAATAACCTCATTAATTAACATTTTTGCAGGTTGCATACTTACATGTTATTTGCCAATAATTTATAAACAGCACAAACCACACACTATACAATTAACAGCCTTATCTAAACACAAACTATACAATATAACAGACTGCGCCTATAAATAAATTAATAAATATTTAATTATTTTTCAAAAATTTTGTAAAGTTTACAAAAAACCTACCCTTATTTGTTCACGTAAAAATTGTTTAATTCCTTTTTGCGCTAGAAACACATAATCAACACAAAACTTGCGACTCCAAGTTATGCGAAAAAGAGATAGTAGTTTGTGGTATATATAGTGCGTTGTGTCGCGTCTGTGTTAGTTTGTGCTCAATACCTTTGTCTTTTATTATTATCAAGGTACGTGCCTCCGTCTGAGAGTGTTTTTCGTTTGTTCGTGGATATGAGTAATTTTAGTGGTGTAAAAATTGTGTCTGAGGTTGTTTTTAGCTGTTCGGTTATAATGACACTCTTAAAAGTTTTTCTTTTGTAATTTCCACGTTTTCAACAATGTCTAGCCTTTGCCCTTTTTGCTAGGATATGGTAATCTCATACATTTATACTTCAAGTATTGGCAAATCCACAATAATGCCGCGATAACTAATTGATTTTTAACTTCAGTCAACTTAAACGGAAAAAGTAAACAAAAAAAGCTTATGCATCCGATTCGCTTAATCTTAACCGAAAATTAAATAACAGAATAAGCGATAAAAAATATTTTTAATTTAAAATTTATAATGAACCAGCGAAAAAAAAAAATTAACGGAAATGTTTAACTATTTAGATAATCATAATCTTCTGGCTTACTCAGGAACGTACAGTTAGCGCAATAATAAGGATACTTTAACACTTGACTGCTTTGAAGAATAATAAAGCAGAGCATATTTTGTTTTAGCTAAATCAATATTGTATCACATATCAAGTACCTACTGTCGCTGATATTAAACTAATTAGAGATATCGTCTTTGACTTTCTTTCTTACTGAGGATACCAGCTTATCAGTGCGTTATGATCTTCTCTGGTGATAAATAATCGGGGTTACTACACGAGATTAAATTATATCCCTTCAATGTTGTAAATTTTCGTCTGCGAAACTCTAGGCACTACAGTTTAATTTAAGGACTGTAAAAGCGTTCAAATGAATCCTGTCATAGTCAGCTATTTTTGTAAGGACTTGCTAATTGATTCAAGATTGGGTAGTTGAAACCCAACTCATATAGTACTTCCCAGAAGTAGATGAATAGCACGCGTTTTGTAGCTCCATATAGTTCAATTCACTTTTCCTATTTGTGACACTAAAAAACTCCGACATTCAGGTCGCAATTAGCTATTATTGAATTTTTTAGGTACTCCAAAGCAAGATCTTGGATGGTGTTAAAAGTTGAAAAAAAAACTTAAGGCTTCGACAATAACTGAAAAATAGAATTATTTTTATCTGCTTTGTGTGAAGCTTGATTTTTACTATTTGCAGCGTTAAGTGATGTTTTACTTTTATTGGCTCAACGTTGTTTTCTTTTTCGAAAAGTATGTATAATAAAGATATCATTTGAACTTTATTAGCAATCGCAAGCTCGCTGGCTTAGTTTTTATTATTTTATTTTCATCTGTTCTTTTAGAAACTATATGCTCGTATATATATAATCTAATAAAAAAATTTATACTTTGATGTTATTTATCTTTATAATTTAACGAAAACACGAGTCAGAGATGGTGATAAATCGCTCTTTGAAGCGTTCACAAACTAGAGTATAATTTTTGGCAATAAAATTGTTAGTGTCGGAAAAATATTGCCTACAGGGTGGCAGGAGTTTTCTCGTAAAAATCTTAAGGAAGTTAAGCACGTAACTAATTAAAATAGTAATTATATTCCGTTTAAACTTGTTTTCATAATAGAGTAGACGGCAGCATTATTAATTTGTCTTTTGTTAGTTTCTCTAAAGGCGTTTAATTTGTTTTATAATTAGAAACCTTATTGTGGCACTCTTTATTTTAGAATGAAAATCAGAATTAATTTTAAAACTAAAATTATAGCAAATTTTTCTATCCTCTCTACTTAAGATAAATATCTTTCGAAAAGATTTCTCTGTATTAGTGTTTATTTATGTATTTTCTCTTGGAATAAGTAATAAAGGTAATAGGTCAATGCATTAGCTTATGAGTCCTACAGATGATCGCCTTTTGATTGCTTATTTTAATTGATTCTCTTTGGTTTAATGATTGTTGTTTACTTTTATTATTAATTTTATTAGAACTGGAATATATTTATACAACCCCCTATTCTTATTTTCCAGCAACGGAGCAATTCCGCCGCAAGGATTTTCGACGATTTATCAAGCGCCATAGAATTACTTGCCTATGTTCTACTATAATTTAAATAATCGGCCAATAAGATAATATGAGATCCAGACACTCCATAAGAAAATATATTACTTTGTAATTTTGTTATATAAATTATTCTAAGGGATTGTGTTACTTGACACGACTCGTGCTATTTTCTCAACAAATGCTACAACCATTTAAATTCGTACCGACTTGTAAATGGAAGGGCAGGCAATCCTGTTGGGTAGTAGTGCCAAAGCTGCAGCCGGAGATAGAAGACAAAACAGGATGTGACAAAATCCGTGGCAGTAAAAATAACATTTTTTTTAAGGTTGCAGCGCGTAGTTAGTTACGCTCAAAAGTGTCATTGTGAAGGTTATTACCTCTAGCTGGAGGAAAAATGCTTGCCGATAGCATCAGCTAGAAGGTAATATAAGTGTGTGTGTCTATGCAGGGAGCGATTCAGGCTTACTTCGGGCTCCATATTTTTCTTCTCAGCTAAGTGTTAAGTCTGACACAATTTTTTTGTGTTAGATCGTTAGCAATAACCAGCCCAAAAGGTAGAGCTATAGCCGGAGTAACAGACAGCATGCCAGCGTCCCCAGCAGTCTGTTTCAATTTTTTAACACATGCCACTATTATTATTACAACAATATAATTCCACAAAAGTCCAACAGATTAAATTTTACAGTTTGTGTGTTTGTACTTTTGAACTGTTGTTAAAAAAATGATTTTCTATATTTCGTAGCTTTAATGTAACTGTAGTTCCTTTGTAGTTTGTGACTTATCTCATCCTGCGTCACTGTTTCAAAAAACACAGACATGCTTCTTGAAATCGAATTTTGGAGAAAGACCACTTATGTTTTTGAAACAGCGTCACCTAATGGATTCCTTTTCTTAAGTATGTTAGGAATTTCGGCATGACTGTGTACTTTTATTGTCTATCTTAGGAAATTAGCAATTAATATTATTGATTTCCCCATAAAATTAGCAGTTTGTCAATAAAATTTATATAATACGAATTATCTTAACTTCTGACTTCTAACGGTTTGAAGCAACTGCTGCTTTCAATATTCTTACTAATATTACCTCCTATGTCAGAGAGAAAATGTAATGCAAATAGAGGGGATAAAGTAGATCTGTCATTTAACTCGCTGAGCCTTAATGATCTGATCACTCAGTTTGTTTAGCCTCTTTTTAATGTGAAATTTCGTATGCTACTCGTTCAATATTCTTTTGAAAAAGATCTGCCGCGAAAGAAACGGCAAAAATGGATATGGTTATAACTCAAAACTCATATTTTTTAGTTTTTCTTATCATTCTTTGCATCGTTATATAACCTAGTACGACCAAATTAATTTGTTCTAGATTTTTGGTCTCGAATAACTAAATAAAGATAAGTTATATTATTTGTATTTCTTTTTTAGCAACTATTTTCACCTAAGCTAATCAAAACTGGTAAAGGGTGTTTTTTTATTGAGGTATAAAACTTTGAAATGATATAAAGTAAAATGAAATTTATTTTATTCGAAAGGTAATCTTCTGGCATTATGATTTAAATATGACTTCTGGCATTAGACCTCCACGAGAGGATATCCAGTTTTGGATAACATTTTCTAGCAAGTAATCAACATTTTCGGACTTTTGGTATTGACTAGCGACTTTGAAATTCCCCATAGGAAATTATCAACAGCCATAAATGGCACGATCTTCGAGGCCAATTCACGGATCTGATGCGTAAAACAATGCGATTACCAAACCTTTCCTTCATTAAAATAATTGTGGTCAGAACTGTGTGCCATGTTGCACCGTCTTGTTGAAACCACAGCTCCTGCACATTACAGTCAGTAAACATGGCTCTATAGCGCTCATCACTGACTGTAACGTCCTGACCGGCATCGTTTGTTAACGAACATAAAGAAAAACAAAGAATAAGTTTTTCTAAATATAACAGTGTCTCATTTTACAATTGATTATTATCACTCCAAATAAAAGTGAGCTTCATTCTTAAACAAATCTCATTTATGAAAATCGGGATCAACGGCAATCTTGTATCGCACAATTATGTTGAAATGCCAAAGCAAACTAAACATTAATCACTTGACAGCTGACTAAATGTGTTGCCAGCTCTGCAAAAGTACCCTTTACGTCCTAAAATCTTAAAATATGATTTTTATGAACATCAAACTGTCTTTTTTTATGTTCTTTATCTTAATGGTAATAAGTAAGACATATTGTAGAGTCTAGAGCACAAAAATGTTAAAATACACAGAAAGAAAATATAATAATAATATAATATAATATAATATGACTCGGTTTGCAGTTTTTTATATGAAGTTTGAAGTGTGTCGTAATAAATTTATGTCTGATAGTCACACCATGGACATTTCATTGTAATGTTGCCACTTTGCTGCAGTGCTCCTTAAGTTTATTTGGAAAAGATTCGCATGCCAGAGTAACGCAAAACTATGTTAAGCTCAACCTGAACATTTTTTCAGGCATTATAGTAAAACACTGTAAATATATATTTTTAATACTTTGAATTTAAGTCTGTCGGCCTCTTCTTTATGTTGAAGTTAAATGTTTGCATGTGGTTGTTTTTATCGCTAAACTGTTAAACGGTTAATTTGCTGAATAAAAAATGTTTATGGATATATTGTCAAAAGAGCTTAAACATTCTAATTATATCTGCTTATCTACTTAAAGCAAATAAAAATAAATAACCATTATAAATGAAAAGTGAAGAGGAAACCAAGTTATCAGTTCAGTTTTAAGCTATAAAAGCAAAGAAATTTTTAAAAATCATTTAGTGTGAAATTTTAAACAATATTCTTAACATCATTAGTAAAATGCAGTTTATTTTGGCAACATTGATCTTGTGCTTGGTAAGCGTAAATGCTGATAGTTACGAAACTGTGTTGTCCTCCCTCGATAATTTTTTGGTTGAATTACCGCAAATCTACAAAGAAGCTGCTGATCGTATTAAAAATCAAATTGATAAAATTTTCTCTAACTATGAAACGAACATTAAGGCAGCTGTGAATATTATTGAAGAGTCTCGCAAAATAAACGATGCGTGCGTAAATGCTCAAAATAAGGAAATTTTGTCCACTCTTGATTTATTTAACACGTCTATGCAAGGTTGCCGTGCTGAGGCTACCAAGAGATCAAACAAAATTTTGGCAGACATTACTTCCACAACCCAGTCGTTGGAGGCTGAAGGCAACGAGTTACAACGCTCATATCAGAATTGCAGAAATTATCCTAAAGCATTGAGCCTTCATAAAACATGTTTATTTTTTTGTACATATAACACCATAAAATATCTTGCCGCTTCTGCTGAACCTATTGAGAATGTTAAGTATTCTACAAATGAACGAATTTACTACTTTGTGAATGACATTGCTTCCTGCCCTAAAAACCCCTTTGAAGACAGCCTTTATGATTTAGGCCGTATCCAGCAATATATTGAAAGCTGCATTGCTAAGTCAAAATTAAAATAGATAATATTCACTGAATACATTTTTTATTAGAAACAAAATGTTCACCGTTTAAGGATTTACACTGTTTTAATAAAACGATTTTTTGTTTATTTTCAAATTGTTATTTTTTATTGGAAGGATAACGCTATACTTTGTGTTGCTGTTAAAATTTGTTTGTTATTGTTTTATTTTCAGCTTAATATTTGCTAATTTTTTCGAAATTGTTTTTGTTAAAATTATCAGTAAACTGAAGTACAGAATATAAAAATTATTAATACTTTAAAAAAAATGTGTTCAGCAATTACAAAATAGATTTCAGAAGAAGGCTGTAAAAATATTATTTTAGATATTAAAAAGGCGAATTAACTTTTCCGAAAGTTATAAAAAACGGTTGTTTATATTTTGCTCTCATATTAGTTCCAAATGATTTTCTTCTGCCATTGAAAAATGTTTGATGTGGCATCTACTGAACTTGAAATTGGTTTGCAATGATCCATGTGAAATTTCTCGCCTATAGATTGGACTTTGTAAAATCCAGTTGTGTTTAAGAATAAATAGATTTTCCACTGTCTTTTGTTTCAGAATTACCCGCAAGACTTCTGACTAATTTTTAAATATAAAAATACCAACAACATTAATTGGTTCTATTTGTTGCTTAATGTCATCAAAGATTTGTTAAGTTGACAAAGCCGCCTTCTCCTTTTCAGTAATCATATAAATTGCCATACTTGTTTCACTTTGAAAAAAGCTTGTTGCCACTCCTTTTCATCAAAATGCAGGTTATGCTTAGAGATGGCAGATATTCCGATTTTATTGATTTTTTTTCAATGTTTTAGATTTTATTACAAATGTTTTTGATTTAGTAATTTTGTAGATGATACTCGCAGTAATACATTATAAAAGTTGATAATTATAAAGTCAATAATAGTTGGTAATTTCACACTGAAATGACCAATGAAAAGATATTAATTAATAAATTAAATTTATAATATTTAATAATAACAATGTTAAAGTGGCTGTTAAATTAATTATTATTGTTAATTTGTTCAAATTATTTTATTTTGTGTTTTATTTCCAGCAAAATAGTCGGTAACTGTGGGTTTGTTGTTATTTTTTGGCTCTGCTATTTCGAAAATAAAACTGACACCCCTAGTTATGCTGTATGTCAAATTAAAAAAAATTATATAATTAATGAAAACTGAAGATTTTTTGCTGCTTGTAGAAAATAAACTTTTCTAAGTCACTTTTGAAATTTTTTGCTTTGAAAAAATCATAAACTTTCAATAGGTTTAATAGCAGAACAATTCTCTAAATTTTATTATCATTCAAAGCATTCAGTTTTTACCACTGTTCCTTACAGCAACTATCTCGCGCTTGTCTGCAAAATTCGTAATAATTTCGGAAAATGTTATTCTTACCAGAGATGATCAAATTGTCCAATTACTGATTTGATCTACAAGATCTTCTTCAGAATTGCTTTATTCTGTCGAAAATGTAATGTCACAATTAAATTCAAGGATAACGACATAATTCACCTTCTATGAAGATTATAAAAATGAAAGTTTCGGGTGAGGCCCTTATAATCAAACACTTTAATTTTTAGTCACCCTCCTCCTACGTCCTTTTGTTTGGTAAATCGGATTAATTTAAATAAAAGGCATCTTTTATGTTCTTATATAATTATGGAGTTCTAAAATTTTATTAAATTATTGCAACATTTTCACAGTTTAATTATATGTGTTAATATGTGTGAATTTATTTTGTTGCAATTATTTTTATAGATAACAAAAAAATATCCATTAAGGTGTATCTAGTATATCTTCATGGCCGCATTTTATGTTATCCACAGTTGGTGTTTTTGATTGGCATTGGTGTGAACTTTTCAAATATGAAGTTGTTATTATTTGTATGTTTTTTCATATATTATGATTTCATCCTCGGGATGAATGAGCAGTACGTATTTTAGCTTATATTTTTAAATCATTGGACAAGGTTTCTTTTCAGGTATTGTATCGATTAAAATAAAACTAATTAGGCGAACAATACTCACTTGCTACAGTTAGTGTTTTCTTTTTTGTCCTCTGGAGCAAAATTTTTGTTGGTACTGAAAAAAGTATTTTTGCTACAGAAATGACCTCGTACTTAAAATACTTAAACTAAAAGTAGATTTCTTTAAAATTGAAAATTCAAATAACATTGATACGAAATCTGAGATAGAAAAAACTAAGTTCTTGTTGTTTATCCACTTTCCTGCTTTTTATTTTTCGTTTTTTGATTTTAAAACCACAAATTAAATTGCCCCGTTTTTTTTTTGTCTAGAATAATATAATAAAGATACTATTTACGCTTTATTAGCGTCCGTAAACGCGCTAAGCTATTTTAATTATTTTGTTTTGTTTCAGAACTATTTATTTATTATCTAACAAATTATACTAGTGTGTATGCTAAAAGTTATAAAATATTTGTTTTACGTCTGTCTAATTTGACATGCTGTTTATCTTTATAATGGCCTAGATAAATTAATTTTAATATTTTTTTAACACGCAGGTTAGCATTTTTGCAAAACAAATTTTTCTCATGTCGAGATTCCATGATTTGATTTTATTTTTTGGTTTTCTTGATTCAATACTTCTCAACACTTATCAAGAAAGAATAAAAAACTAAATAAGTTGTTGTCTTCCATACTGCAAAATATATATAAACAAAATTTCATGTTTCTCTCACATGATTATCTTGTCCTTTGTACAGTAAGTTATAAAAAAATGTACTAGTTCGAATACATGTCAAGGTTGTAGTTATTTCCGGCTCGATCTATCAACAGTTTTTCCATCTAGGCATAAATAAAAACTAATAAGTATCCACATATATGCATATGAACATTAATAAATTACAAAATTAAGAATTACAAAAATTATAGTTGTTCCAAATATGTAGTTATTTGCCAAGCTAAGCGCTTTAAGAGAAAAATTTTTTGTACAAAATGTTAAGTTCTTCAGTTTGCAAACTACATACTGGAGAATATTTAGTCCGTAATTACTTCAAATTAAAAAAAATAATCAACCTATTTAACTTATCCGATTGCTAGTAACTAAGTGAGAAAATTTGAGAATGGAAACAGCGGTGGCTTTTCAACAAATAGTGAAAAGTACACTATAAAAATATACATATAGAAAAAGATAGCGGAGTAATGAAACCCAGATACGAATGAGTATCTCTTGGTGTCAGTTTCTAGTACAAAACCTAAACTAGCAAACAATATAATCGAATATAAAAAAGTTTTCTATTTTAGGAAACAAGAATCCATATAAATAAAAATTTAAGACTGTTAAATTAAAAAAAGAGGTAAATGTGTGCATGCACGTACACTTATTTATCTTTGTTGAATGTATTTTATATCACTAGACTTTTTTTATCTTTAATGCAGTGATTAAAAATCAAATTGAAACATTATAAAACTATTTAAAGAATGCTTCAATATTTTCAATGTTTAAAGCTGTTTAACCCAACTAAACAAAAATGTTCACAGAAGAGAAAATTATAGAAACTCTTGAATGTTTCGTTAACGGTGTGAATAATAGGGACATGATATGACATCCTCCCCATTGTTTTACTTCTAGTAAAAGTGGATTCAAATAGTTATTTTTGACAATATTTTGCGGCAGCTAATTGTATTTATTTAGTAGATTCTGTTAAACTGTAACATTTATACAATTCGTCATATTGCTACGAAGGGTGATCTAAATAATTTTGTAAGCCATAAAAAAGTTTTTATTAAATTGTTCAATATAACATAAGTAATTTATAATTCATTGGAATCATTTTCAATCTAAGCAATTTTAACTTCATGATATTCTCACAAAATATTTATTCCAAAAATATTTATGAAAAAATAAATATTTTATGATATTCTCATAAAACATTTATTCAAATATTCAAATATTTAAAATGTATTACTGCAGGGCAGAGCATATTCATATTGCAATTTCAAATTACATATGAATGGTTTCCAATGGAAATCCTTATCTAGAAATGATTGAAAAAAAACAATTTTTTTGGTTGTTTTGAAATGTTTTGCTGTGTTTGTGTAGAAGTATTTTTGAATCTTGCTGTGTTGATTTTATGAAAATTCTCATAGAATCAGTTTGGCTTTACTTATAAGACTCTTAGGTTTTCTATGCAATATTGAGGTAAAATTCATTGATAAGCTACTTGAGCAATAGTGAAATTGCAATATATATATGCTCTCTTTTTATTTGAATAAATTTTTTATGAGAATATCATGAAATGTTTATTTTTTAATAAACATTTTTGTAAGTAAAATTATGTGAGAATATCATGAATTATTTACTTAAAGAAATCAAGCACGAACTAAAATTGCTTACAATATGACATAAATATTCATAAATATTAACAATGTTGTATGTTGTTGTTGTATAAAACAGAAATCGCAGTTTTGATGTTTATGACAGTGTTAAGCAAAACGTTGAACACAGAAGTTGTTTATGTGTGTGGTGTTTAATAAAATCACATAGATCTAAGGAGATAAAGTGGTGCCAAGAAGTAAAGTTATATTATGTTGTTTATTTATTTATTTATTGAAGGTATTTAAAAATCTGGACCTAAAAATCAAGAGGTACGTAATTGTGAACAGAATCGAATATGAAATATGCAGGAAACTAACAGCAACGGACACAATAATACACAACTCATCAAATCATCTCCAGCAGCACAAAAACGCAGCAATCAGGCAAGACTCGAAAGAAGGCCAGTAATACGGGAAATGTATATGAAAGAAATGAGAACCATATACACCATAGCTGAAAACAACGGATACAAAAAGTATCTGGTAGACAATATCAAAAAACAAATTAAGACGAACAAAGAACAGAATAAAGAACAGGAGAATGATAGGAAAAATTGGGCTACACTAACATATGGGATATTCATGGGAAAGTCAACTTAGGAACTAGCAAAATTCTTTAAAATACTACAGAATAAAACAACCACGACAAATATGCTAGACAAACAAAGAGTGAATAAATTAACAGGACAAAAAATTAAGACCAGATTAAGGGAACAAATTAGAGAATACAACAAAAAACTACGAGAACCAAAATCAATTCGATAATCAAATTTTGCAAACCATATATTCAATAACAAATGTTACCAGGATATATAAAAACAACTGTTAAATTTCTACATACACCTCACAAAGGAAGGAGACTAAACGTATTAGAAAACAGAAAAAATTTGACAAACGAATAATAAATGAACAAATAAACACTGCTTCAGACGCAATATTTGAACCATTAAAACATTTTTACCCTAACACAAACACGTTACGCAGGTGCACAAGATCAAGGCAATAAGAAACCTCAAAATGAAAATTGTGATCAACTTTGTTTTAGCGAAAATTTGCGTCTAGTGAAAAAAGAGTACGAAATGAATTAAATGTTTTATAAAAAAAAGCTTTTAATAATTTAAATAAAGCTTTTAAGCATAGCGGCTGCAAAGCCATACTGTATCACTTTGCTTATATAGAGAAGAATGGATTTATTTGATGTAATTTTCGAGATTTGTTTAAATAATGATAGACTATTTCGTACAACGGATAACGGTCGAAGTAATCTTCTAAAATAGTAATAATAAAATTCAATGTTAAGTAGTAATTAAAACACTTAACAAAAATATCTAGAGGGGTTTGAAAATTGATTTTTCTTTTCTGCAGTTTGACTTTTAATTAAGTTAAGTAAAAACGTTATAACTTAAGTGTTATAAAGTTAAGATAATTTATAGGGTTGCAAATATATCTTAAATTTTTTATTTGCTTCAATTATATTAAAGTTAATAACAATTCTTTTAAAAACATCTAAACTTGAAAACAGACACACGGAGAGATAAACACATACATATGTACATATGTATACTTTGTTTTTGCTGTGAAGCCATATTATTGTTTTAGAAATTAGATTAAAATATTTTTTCAGTTTCAAAGATATATGTCGCTCGATCACTCTGCTTCCAATTATATAATTTCCGATTCGTTTGTTTAAAATTTCATATCATAAATCTAATAAATATTTGTAATTAATAGCTGGAGCAATCTTTGATGGAACATCTTAGTCAAATTGAATCACCATCCTTTAAGATGTGGAGCGCTAGTAGGTTATGTTGTATTTTAAGGTTTGTGAAAGTTTGTATTTGTCGTTAATTTAGTTCACCTTTAGTGAATCCTCCTTTGGCATAAAATTTAAATTTTTGCGCAATCTAAATATTATTTTGAATATTTTGTTTCCTTAAATATCTTAATTTGCATTAATTGATTTAATTTTCTAAATAAAATACACTGTTATGTTGCGTGATTTCTTTCGGTAGCTTCCGTCCATACTTGAGAAAAATGATTTGATGTTTTAAGTTTAAGGATGTAAACAACAAGTGCAAGACTGATCCCTACATACACATTTTCGCTTCGAACTACTAACGTAAACTTAGGTTTTAGTACATTTTTTATTTTAATTTATAATGTGATGCATATTTTACCAGGTGGTACAAATATTTGCTAAAAATATTGTTTTCGTTGTTCTTTTGCAGTTGAAAATATCAAATAGAAACAAATATAAGATTTTGAAAAAATTATAAAAAAAAAACTGTGATGTGTTTGTAAAGCAAACACTTTTGAAATTTCTAACTCAAAAGTACTCAGTCTCGAAACTTTAAATTGACAAATGATTGAGAAACGTCAATGAAAAGTACTGAACCAAATTTATTATCTTACAACTTTTATTCTGGAAATTGACTAGAATATGTCTTCTTCCTAATATGATCTGATGATTTGAAATGAACCCTTTCACGGCTTAAAGTTTTTTAGTGTTACCAAATTACCAAAGAAGCCTTCTAAGTTCAAGGATTCTAATCAAGGAACTTAATATGACTGATTTAAATTAATAGTTGCCGAATGTTTGCATACTGTCAAAAAATAATTTCGTAGTGGTGGCATGCAAATTCAGTGTGATGTTCGATGGACTAAACACATTTTTTTTAAAACGGTGTAAGAGTTATTTCACTCCACCTGATCTTTGTACTATTTAGACCAGCTATATTTTTTAAAAGTGAAATACAACACTACTTCGAAGTTGGTCGACCGCGTACAGGAGAGGGCCACGAGGCTCATTGGGGAGTGTAGGATATCCAACACTATTAATTATCTTTAGTATCGACGCAATGTAGGTTTTTTTTCAGTGTTTTATCGCTGTAACAATGATAAGTGCTAAAGAAATTAGGGAACTTGTTCCCGTTACTCGCACATTTTGCGTTTGATTTTCGCTAAAAGAAATTCGTTTTTTAGCAGGACAGTCCATATGTGAAATAAACTTCCTCCAGAGGTCTTTCCTCTCCATTTCAATGTAGGAAAGTTCAACTCGAATGTCCACAAGCACTACTCCTCTTCTTTCTTCCTCCCCATAACCTAATTACCTAGTTTTGGTGCAATGCATTGCATGAGTAGGGGCCATCCCCTGAGTTCTGATCCGAACGAAAAAAAAAGCATTGAGACGTCCGCAACAATTGGTCTTCATTAGAGACACTTTGCGCAACAATTTGCATAAATAACTCCATCTTCACACTTGTAAAGTTCAAATTTTTCAAGAATTAAAGTCTGTTTAAAAAATTAACGAAAAAGACGCACTTTTCAACAAAATCATCTTTAATTATTATGCTAATTTTAAGTAAGGCGGTTATGTGAAGAAACAAATTTGTCGCATATGGGGCTCACAAAATCCACAAACAGTCCTCGAAAATCCATTGTATTCAAAGAAAGTGACAGTTTGTAGTCAGGCGAAATCATCGCCGTGTAAGTTTTCCAAAAAATCATGATAATCCACTTTGTAGCCACTATTGGCTCATGCTGATATTAGTAACCTTTGGTTTCAGCAAGCAATTATTGCATGAAAAATTTCCCAGTCGTGTAATTTCTCGGTTAAACGATGTCAATTTTCCAGCTCGTTCTTGTCATTTAACACGGCAAAATGTTCTTCAAAATTTTATGAAAAGACGGACGTCTGCCGACTTACTAGAGGTGAACATTTGCCCTACATCATATTCTATTATTAATTCCCATACTTTTAGTTTATCAATAAAACTGGAGTTGTCAAAAAAGTGTGCGTTTTGAACAAATTTTCTTCCTAACCTCAAATTTGTCCACCGTATTTAAGGCGGGCAATGGAAATCAATAAAATTTTGCTACTAAAATTGATGGAAAGCATCTCTTGTATTTGTTGTTTTAAAAAGTGTCGTCGTTTAAGAGGTGTTATTGTTTTGCGGATATCTTGATTCAGTTTTTTTGTTTCTGCCTTAAGATATGCTTTGAACAAGCGGCATTTTTCGTCAGATTCGCTGATGGATAACAGGAGAAAAAGTGCAAACCATAGTAAGCAATTTTTTCTTGGGACAAACTTAAAAGATGTGCGTAAATTGTGTGACTCTTCAGTTGACAGTTTACTTTAGTATACAAAGTGCAACGGGGTATTATTTGGAAACTGGCATATCATTTTCAATAATTAGTTGATGCTGTAATGGATTTTAGTTTGAATGAAAACTGATTAATATAACAGAAGAGAGTTGTTCTCTGGCTGATTATTGAAGTTGGCCCCTATATGGGAGTATCGTGGTGGTTGTGGTTTCGCGGCCCCAAGCATGAATGATTATGGTGGCCAGGATCATCTTGCCAATAATAACACCCACAGGTGAATGATCCAGTCCAGTGTTCTGGACAGGTGTTGGAAAGTCTCCAGCTCTTCAGCAAGGTGTGGTGGTTTGCAGCCCTGCTCTGGAATCATCAAAGTTGCAACTAGGAAAGACCTGCTGCTAGAATTAGTCTTCGGCTTCCTAGGGCGTGAAAGACGTTTGCTTTTCATTCCCAGTGGTTTGACCACCATCTGATTAAGGCTCCATAGCCAGGTACAGATGTAAATCTTATCACGTAATAACAGAGGAAATCTCACTGGGGGCTCGCTGTCTAGATGGACTCTTACCCATCTTGACATGTTGTTTAGGGGGTTAAAGGCGACACCAGTCCCGTGGGCTATCAGAAGCCCCAAACTAGAAGAGGCATGGCATAGGACTCTCGGATTCATCGCTACTGACTTTAAACCGGTCGTAGTGCGCAACAACATGATTTTTAAAATTGGCTTTAAAAATTGTTTTCCTAAATTTTGCAATTTTGTAAAAAGAAGACTACTAGATTGGTGTAAAAATACAAAAGTCGGGCACAAGTATGCCCATGGTTGGAGCGAATCCTTTCTGTGGACAAATGAAATTCTGGATGGAGATTAAGAACACCTGGAATTACGGGTTATGACACAAATCGGTCTTAAATTCTCTCGACTTCAAATAAAATTAACGGTATTACTTCCTCAGAAGCCACTGTGGGTTGAGGAATCGTTAATGTACCAAATTTAAGGAGAATAATTTCAAACCAAATACAGACAATTTAGCACAGAATTATGGGTATTTAATTCAAAAGACATATAATTTGTTATAATTATTTCATAAGAAAGAATTTGTTATTTAATTTCCATTTCCTTGTTTTTTGTATGTTTAAATATTTGAAATTTTAATTTTGTATGTATGTATGTATGTATGAAGAAAATTATTGTATATGTTTTTGTCAATTCTTTTTAAAATTTTTTTTTTTTTGAAATTGTTAATAATTTTTTTTTTTTATAAAAATTAATATCCTGAAGAAGATTTCCAAGGGAAAGCGAAATATTGAAAATATACGTTTTAAATTTACTTAAAAAGATCATTATAAAGATTAATACTTATTTATTTAATATATAATATTTTGCAAATATTTCGTTATCCAATTGAATGGAAAAATCGTTTGTCTTGGTTGTCAACATCTGACAAGGAAATATATTTATCTCTTTTAAAAATTATAATTCGTTCATAACATTTTTATTTTCCACCTTACGGAACTTAAACAACCTTGGAAATTCGAATGCAGTTTATTAAATGTTTCTGAAGCAACCATTTAAAATTTGTTGCTCATTGTGCTCGGTTAACTCGAGAGCAAGAAACAATTTATGTAGCTGTTTTTGTTTTAACCAAAATGGTTAATTTTTATTATTGTAAATAAACAAACCAGCAGCCTCGTAGTGTGACAAAAAATAAACAAGGTGCTGTTTGCTATCTATCTATATAATAAAGAAATTCTTACTGACTTCAACGTCAGTAAATGTAAAAAAACAAAAGCAAATAAATTTATTGAAATAAAACTTATAAAATATGAAAGATTTTTTTTTTGATAAAAACAATATTCCGACAATTATAAAAGTGATGATCAGGAGAAATTAACGAATGCAGGGCAAACCTTTCGGATTTAACCAAAATATACGATTTAACAAAAAATACGATAAATAAGATATATCTTCCATCTACATACACAATGACAATTATGATCTTCTCTGGTAATAAATCATCGGGTTGCTATACCAGGTAAAGGTGTACTCCTCCAATGTTGTATATTTTCGTCTGCGAAACTTCAGGTGCTACAGTTTAACTTAAGGAATCGTAATGTATGTGAACATTCACTATTCCAAATGCTGTTTGGCATTTGAAGCCAAAAAATAGTCGTCCACTTTGGTAAGGAGTTGTTAATCATCCTAAAAAGTGATAAACAACACATGGATTTGAGAACGCAGTCTGTACCTTCATATAGTTTGACTCACTATTATATTTGTGACACAAATACAGAGTTTCGTTTAAATTTTTACATTTTTTAGACACTCCAGAGCAACACCTTGGATGGTGTTGAATATTAAAAAAGAAAATTAAGTAGTTTTAACAATAACTTAAAGCTAATTCTACCTGCTATGTGTGAAGCTTGTTTTATACTATTTGCTCCGTTTTATGATTTTGTACGCATATATTAACATAGCCTTGTTTTTTTTTACTAATATAATAAAGACATCATTTATATTCTTTTTATTATTTTATTATCATCTGCTATTTTAGAAACTATATATATAATTTAACGTTTATGTTATTTATCTTTATAATTTAATGACAACACGAGCCAGAGATGGTGATAAATTGCTCTTTGTTCACCGGAAATATATTGCCATATTGTACCTAAAGTTCGCTCCTAAATCTATTAAGCAAGTTAGGCACATTAGTAATCTAAATATTAGTTATGTTCCGTTCCAAGATGACGCTCGTTCTCATTATATAGCAGATGATAGCATTGTTAGTTTGGATTTTAATATTTGATTTGAGTTTTAAATCGTTTTATTTTATATTTTATTTTGAAAAATGGTTTATTGCTTATTAGTTTCATTGTAAGTTTAAAATTATAAAAAAATCTTTATCCTAACTACTTAATATTTAATTATTAATGTTTTTCATATTTAAAAATATATATGCTCATATAAATGTATTTTCTTTTGGAATACGTAATAAATCATTAATTTGAGTTTAGCAATAGGCCCAAATGCATCTAATACATAACATGCTTAATTTAATTCATTAATTTTAGTTCAACAATTGCCGTTTAATTTTATTACTGATTTAAACTTTTTATTATTATTATTATTTAAAAGTGAATATATAAATATAACTTCCAATTCTTATTTTTCAGCAGAGGCGATTTCGACTTAGGGATTTTAGGGGATTACTAAGGCCAATAGCATCTTATGATTTTGTTCTACTACAATTCAAATAATCGGCCTTGGAATAAACAAATAGATATCATGCGAATGGCAATATTAAAACTTAATATCAGATAAAGACTCTCCATAACTTCATTGTATTCTTGAAATTTGGTATAAAAATTCTTTTAAGGAATTGTGCTACTTGACAATATTCGTGATATTTTCCCACAAATTGCGCCACCATATTATTATCAATTACACAAACTATTAAAAAGTTATAGTAAAATGTATTGCTATTAACACTAATCAAATATTTTCATATTATGATATATGCGTCACGCTTATAAAGTTCTAGTTCAGTAATAATATGAAATTTTAATTTTAATGACTTCCACGTTATTTTTAATATTCTCTGATTTCACAAAGCTGTGCAGAAAAAATTGGTGCGACTTCAAAAATAAGTTTTTTATATTTAAAGTTATTTTGCTATCCTCTGTTTGGCTACGGTTTTCCGTCGACCCTCGTCAAATTTGGTTTGTGAACAAACCGGTTTCGGTTGTTTGCCATCTTCAGTGTTCTTTTCGTACTAGTTGCGTTCTATTGGTACTATTGGTATTTTATTGTCAAAAATTCAATATTTACATGTTCACTTAAAACTAATTTTGATTAAAAAATTTTTCCTTACATACTATTGTATTTTTTAAGGACTTTTCATGTATTATTTTATTTAGATGTCCACAGAATGTCTGCTTACAGGATATTTAAGCTAAATTTTATATTAAACAACTTTAGTCAATAATTTCCCATAAAAAATATAAAAAAGGGAGGCATTTGTACTTAATACTAAATCTTAGAATAATCTTAAATAATAGAAGGGATTATTTACAAAGGAAAGGAAGAGGAAGAAAATATATACATTGGAAACTTATTAATCTATTAGGCCTATGGGCTATTGTGCTACTTATATTTATTGAGTTGATTCTCCTATGATAATATAAGAGGTTTGCATTCTCGTAAAGGAGGTCAGCTCCGTGTAGGGTGAGTAGGTCTACTGGAGATACATACCTTGACACCCGAATGTTATCTAAACTGTTAGCCTCTTGGAAGCACTGTCCGACGAGTCCATTCTCCAGGAAACTAGCTCTCCCGATAAATTCTAGACACGATGCCATCATATGAGCATCAATTCTATCAAAGCCTATTGCTGCATATATCGACCTACAAGATGGCCTGCGATAGATTCCGTCAGGTCCCTGTCTAGGCTTTAGGCCAAGACAAGCGATTAGGATCCTCCTCTCCCATATTCTCAGCCTCTCCATCTGTGCAGAGGAGATCCCCGACCAGACCGGGAAGGCGTAGGATATAATTGGCCGAATTATTTGGCGATAGACAAGTAACCTAATTTTCCTATCAAGTCCCCTCCTATATCCCAGAATGCTGCGATAGGAGGAATATGCACGTTTAGCGCGTTCAAGGATATAGTCAATATGTCTATAGAATTCAAAGTTCTCATGGAAAATTACCCCAAGATATTTCATCCTGTCGGAAACCTTGATCATTTCATGACCTACAATCAGGGATGGTATAAAACTCCTGCTGTTGGGGTACAAGTTCTTTCTTTCTGCCCTTAATCATAATGGCCTACTAGTTGCGTTCTATTGTCAGTTGTGTTTATATACTTCGTGTCTCCCTTCATGTTATTGCATTTGTCACTTTCTGTCTTTTTTGCCTACATCTCTCTCTCCTTTTTTGTTTGTCTCTTTTTACCTAATTTGTCGCTCCCTTTTTCATTCGTCTTCTTTCCTAACTAAATTCTTTTGCGATCATGCTTGTTGTCCGTTTTTGTTTATGTGTGAACCTATTGGGTTTTTTTTTTTCCTCTTTTATGTGACATAATAATCTGTAATTGTACGTTTATGATGTTCTTTGTTGCCTTGGTCTTGCGCACCTGCGTAACGTTTTTGTGCTGGTGTAGTGTTTGTTTTCCTGTAAAAATATTTCAACGGTTCCAATATTGTGTCCGAAGCAGTGTTTATTTGTTCATTTATTATTCGTCCGTCAAATGTTTTTTGTTTGTATATTTCCATGTTTTCTAATACATTTAGTCTCCTTCCTTTGTGCTGTGTGTGAAGCAGTTTAACCGTTGTCTTAATATGTCCTGGTGTACATTTGTTAAATATATGGTTCGCAAAGTTTGATTCTGGAGTTGATTTTGGTTCTCGTAGTTTTTTGTTATAGTCTCTAATGTGTTCCCTAAATCTGGTCTTGATTTTTCGTCCTGTTTGCCCGATGTAGCTTTAATGGCATGTACAAGTTAATTTGTACACTCCTTGTTTGTCTAGTATATTTGCCTCGGTTGTTTTATTCCGTAGTATTCTGCCTAGGTTGTTTCTTGTTCTGAATGCGGTATTGATGTTGTGTTTTCCAAAGAATTTCGCCAGTTTGTACGTTGATTTTCCCATATATGTTAATGTAGCCCATTTTTTTTCCTTCCTTCTCCTGTTCTTTATTCGTTCCAATATGTTTTTTGATGTTATCTACGAGGCGCTTTTTGTATCCGTTGTTTTCCGCTATGGTGTATATTGTTTCCATTTCCTTCATATATATTTGCCGTGTTAGTGGTGTTCTCTCGAGTCTTGTTATTAACTGCCTGATTGTTGCGTTTTTGTGTTGCTGGGTATGATTTGATGAGTTGTGTATTATTGTGTCCGTTGCTGTTGGTTTCCTGTATATTTCATATTCGATTCTGTTCGAGATTATGTTCCTCTTGATCATTAGGTCCAGATAATTAATTCTCCCGTCCTCTTCCTTTTCCATTGTAAATTTTATATCCTTGTGTCTTCCATTTAAGTAATCCAGAATTCACTCATCGTTATTTCCTTCTAGTATACATATGATGTCGTGCGTAGAATATTACTCCGAAGTTGGTTTTTAATTCCTTTACGTATTCCTCTACTAAGTTCTGCATAAATACTTCCTTGAGGGTGGCAGATGTTGGATTTCCCATCCCTAGTCCTGTTATCTGTCTATATATATTATTGTTAAATTTAAAGTAATTCTGTTCTAGTGTCGCTTTTAGTGTGCCCGTAATCTGTATTGCCAGTTCCTTGTTTTCCGTTTTGTTTTTTACTGTCCTATGAACAATGTTCAATGTATCCATTACCGGAATTGATGGATACAAGTCCTTTACGTCAAAAGAGACCAGTTTTGTCATCTCCGTTATTTTCACATTCTCCAGTTTATCGATCAGTTCTGTAGTGTTGGTTATTGTATGCCTATATTCCAGGTCTAAGGTGTCTTTTAATATTGTTTTTATATATTTCGAAAGTTTGTAGCCTGGTGCGGATTTGTAATTAATTATGGGTCTCATTGGTGTGTTTGGTTTGTGTATTTTTGTTAGTGCTATCATAGATGGTGCGGATTGATTCATCATTGTTAATGTGTGCGATATGTCTGCTATATTTCGAAGCTCTAATTGCACTGTAGTTTGTAACTGCGTCACTGCTTCAAAAAAGACAGACACGTTTCGTAGAATCGAAGAAGTAATTTTGGAGGTAAAGCACTTGTGGTTTTAGAAACAGCGCCATCTACCGGTTTCCTCATTTTTTCGTTATGCACCTTTAGATAGACAACTTAGCAGATCAGCACTTGATATTACTGGTTTCCCCATAAAATTGGCAGCTTTTTAATATAAGTTAAGATATAGGACGAATTATCCTAACTTCTGAAACGGTTTAAGGAAACTTCTGCTTTCAATATTCTTACTAATAATATCTCCTATGTCAGATAGAAAATGGAATACAACTGAACTAGCTGCAAGAGGAATGAAGAAGAATTCTTATTAAATTCGTTGAACCACAATAAACTAAACACTCAGTTTGTTAAGATTCTTTTAAAGTAAAATTTCGTATGCTTCTCAAAAAATCAAAATTTGTTTGAGATATGGCTTATTCCTCTTCGGAATTTTGCCGCGAAAGCAACCTAGGGAAAAAATGGATATGGCAATAACTCAAAACTCATACTTTTTAGTTCTCTTATCATTCTTTGCATGGTTATATAGTTTGGAGGGCCAAATTAACTTGTTCTAGATTTTTGGTCTCGAATAACTTAATAAAGATAAATTATTTTATTTGCATTTCTTTTCTTGTTTTTGACAACTATTTGAAGCTAATCTAATCAAAACTAGTAAAGGGTGTTTTTTTTATTGAGGTGTGGAACATTGAAATAAAATGAAATGTAAAAGTTAAATTTGAAGTTTCAATTTTTAATAACTTCTTTTTGGGATTCTCGACCCTATATCGGTAATAACACTGCGAATGTTGTTTTATAGCCGAGCAATAATTATCGGGCTTTTGTCGTCGATTAGCTACTTCGCATATTCCCACAGCAAATAGTCTTGGTGGCCAATTCATATTTCTGATACGTGAAACTAGGCGATTACCAAACTTTTCCTTCAATATTTCAATTGTGGCACCAGCTGTGTGATATAGTAAACGTGGCTCTAGAGCGCTCACCGTTGAGTGTAACGTTCTAGCCAGCATTCTTTGTAAAGAAGTATGCACATATGATTCCACCCGCACATAAAATAAAACAAATAGTCAGTTTTTCTTATATATAATAATTATTATCACTCCAGATACGACAGTTTTGTTTAAAGAAAAATGTCAGCTTCATTGCTAAGCAAATTAGGATCAGCGACAATCTTGTGTTGGCCCCAATTCGCTCAATTTGGAGGAGTTGTTCAGGGCTCAGTCTATTTATGTTGAAATGCCAAACCAAACTACTAAATATGCATCACTTGATAGCTGATAAAATATGTTGCCAGCTTTAAAATACTCTTGACATATTAAAAATAATAAAATATGAATTTTATGAACACCAAACTTTTCTTTCTTTCCTCTTAATGTGTAAAGGACAAAAAAGGTCAAACTTCACAGAAAAGAAAATATATTGACGTGTGTTGTGGCGAATTTATATCACATAATGGACATTTCATAGATAATGCTGCAGTGCTCCTTAATTTTATTTGGGAAAAATATGCATTCCAGATTGTCGCAAAACTATGTTAAGCTCAACCCGAAAATTCTTTTTCAGACTTTAAAGTAAACAACTGTAAATATTATTTTTAATACTTTCAATTTTAGTCTGTCGGCCACATGCGGATAAAAAAAACTGAAATAGTCGCTAGAAACTGATTATTTCCCAAGAATTGTAGAGAATATATATATATTGTATTTTATCTTCCCCCTAATAAGCTATTATAGATGTAAAACCTCTGAAAATAATATCAATTCTGAAAAACATTTTCGACTTCTACGTAAAAGCCTCTTCTTTATGCTGAAGTTAAATGTTTGCATGCGGTTTTTTTTATCGTTAAACTGTTAACCGGTTAATTTGCTGAAGAAAAAATTTTTATGGATATATTGTCAAAAGAGCTTAAATATTCTTATTATATCTGCTTATCTACTTAAAGCAAATAATAATAAATAACCATTATAAATGAAAAGTGAAGAGGAAACCAAGTTATCAGTTTAGTTTTAAGCTATAAAAGCAAAGAAATTTTTAAAAACCATTTAGTGTGAAATTTTAAACAATATTCTTAACATCATTAGTAAAATGCAGTTTATTTTGGCAACATTGATCTTGTGCTTGGTAAGCGTAAATGCTGATAGTTACGAAACTGTGTTGTCCTCACTCGATAAATTATTGGTCGAACTACCACAAATCTATGACGAAGCTGCTGATCGCATTAAAAATCAAACTGACAAAATTTTCTCTGACTGTGAAACGACCATTACGGCTGCTCTGAAAATGCTTGAAACGTTTCGCAAAACAAACGATGCGTGCGTAAATGCTCAAAATAAGGAAGTTTTGTCCACTCTTGATATACTTAACACGTCTATGCAAGGTTGCCGTGCTGAGGCTACCAAGAGATCCAACAAAATTTTGGCAGACATTACTCCCATAACCCAACCGTTGGAAACTGAAGGTAAAGAGTTGAAGCGCTTATACCAAGAGTGCAGAAATTATCCTCAATACCTTGGCATTCGTTTAATATGTTTAGTTTTTTGGAATTATAAAATCATAAAATACCTTGTCGATTCTGCTGAACCTATTGAGAATGTTAAGTATTTTACAAATGAACGAATTTACTACTTTGTGAATGACATTGCTTCCTGCCCTAAAAACCCCTTTGAAGACAGCCTTTTTGATTTGGGCCGTATCCAGCAATATATTGAAAGCTGCATTGCTAAGTCAAAATTAAAATAGATAATATTCACTGAATACATTATTTATTGGAAACAAAATTTTCATCGTTTAAGGATTTACACTGTTTTAATAAAACGATTTTTTGTTTATTTTCAAATTGTTATTTTTTTAATGGAAGGATAACGCTATACTTTGTGTTGCTATTAAAATTTTTTTATTTTCAGCTCAATATTTGCTAATTTTTTCGAAATTGTTTTTGTTAAAATAATCAGTAAACTGAAGTACAAAATATAAAAATTATTAATACTTTTAAAAACATGTGTTCAGTAATCACAAAGTGGATTTCAGAAGAAGGCGGTAAAAATTTTACTTTAGATATTAAAAAGGCAAATTAACTTTTTCGAAAGTTATAAAAAAACGGTTGTTAATATTTTGCTCCCATATAAGTTCCAAATGATTTACTTGTGCCATTGAAAAACGTTTGATGTGGCATCTAGTGAACTTCAAATTGGATTGCAATGATCCGAGTGAAATTTCTCACCTATAGATTGGACTTTCTAAAATCAAGTTGTATTTAAGAATAAATAGATTTTCCACTCTCTTTCGTTTCAGAATTCCCCGCAAGACTTCTTACTAATTTTTAAATATAAAAATACCAAAAACATAAATTGGCTCTATTTGTTGCTTAATATCATCAACGATTTGTTAAGTTTAAAAAGCCGCCTTCTTTTTTTCAGTTAAATGTTAAGAAATCATATAAATCGCCATACTTGGTTCACTTTGAAAAAAGCTTGTTGCCACTCCTTTTCATCAAAATGCAGGTTATGCTTAGAAATGGCAGATATTCCGATTTTATTGAACTTTTTGTTTTTTTTACTACATCCCGTGTTTCAGATTTTATTACAAATGTTTTTGATTTAGTAATTTTCTAGATGATACTCGCAGTAACACATTATAAAAGTTGATGTAAAGTCAAAAATGGTTGGTAATTTCACACTGAAATGACCAATGAAAAGATATTAATTAATATATTCAATTTATAATATTTAATAATAACAATGTTAAAGTGGCTGCTAAATTAATTATTATTAATTTGTTAAAATTATTTTATATTGTTTTCTATTTTCAAGAAAATTTTCGGTAACTGCGTTTTTTGTTATTTTTTTGTTCTGCTATTTCGAAAATAAAACTGACACCCCTAGTTATGCTGTATGTCAATTTAAAAAAATTATATAATTAATGAATACTGAAGATTTTTTTTCTGCTTGTAGAAAATAAACTTTTCTGTCACTTTTGAAATTTTTTGCTTTGAAAAAATCATAAACTTTCAATAGGTTTGTTATTTTTTGATAGCAGGACAATTCCCTAAGTTTTATTATCATTAAAAACATGCAGCTTTTGCCACTGTTCCTTCAGCAACTATCTTATGCTTGTTTCTCTATTTTATTTATCACCTTGCAGTGTCTATAAAATTCATTATGATTTCGGAAAATGTTATTCTTACCAGAGATGATCGAATTGTCTAAATACTGAAATGATCTACAAGATCTTCGCTAAAATTGCTTTATTCTGTAGGACATGTAATGTCACAATTAAAGTCAAGGATAATGAAATAATTCGACTTCTATTAAGATTATAAAAATGAAAGTTTCGGGTGAGGCCCTTATAATCAAACACTTTAATTTTTAGTCACCCTCCTCCTCCGTCCTTTTGTTTGGTAAATCGGATTAATTTAAATAAAAGGCATCTTTTATGTTCTTATATAATTATGGAGTTTTAAAATTTCATTCAATTATTGCATGCAGTTTAATTTTATGTGTAAATATGTGTGAATTTATTTTGATGAAATTAGTTTTAAAGACATATTTTATATTATCCTGAGTAAGTATTTGTAGTTGGTATTTGTGTATTTTAAAATATCAACCTGTTATTTTCCGTATGCTTTTTCATATATTTTGATATTATCCTCAGGATTACGCTGTTGTTAAGGACATAATGAACAGTACGTAGTTTTAACTTATATTTTTAAATCATTTGATAAAGTGTTTTTTCAGGTATTGTACCGATTTAAATACAAAAAAATAATTAGACGAATCGTACTCATTTACCACAGTAAGTGTTTCTTTCTTGTCCTCGGGGGCAAAATTTTGGATATTACTCAAAAAAGTATTTTTGCTACAGAAACGACCTCGTACTTAAAATACTTAAATTAAGAATAGATTTCTTTAAAATTGAAAATTCTAATAGCGTTAAATAACAGGAGATAACAAAAAGTAAATTCTAGTTCTGTTGGTATCATTTTATGATTTTATAACCACAAACTTTAATTTTATAACCACATAGTAATAACAAAAGCTAAGTTCTTTTTACTGTTTGTTGTGTTTTATCAATTTATAACTAGAAATTAAATTTTCTTGCTGTTTCGTTTTTTTTTGTCTAGAATAATTAAACAATGATATTATTTACACTTTATTTGCATCCGTAAACGCGCTGAGTTATTTTAATTTTTTTGTTCGTACATTTTCTTTCAGAACTGTTTATTTATAATGTAACAAATTATACTAGTATATACGCTAAAAGTTATAACATTTGTGTTTTATGTGTTTCTAATTTGGCATGTTCTTTATCTTTATAATTGGCCTACACAACTTACTTCTAGAATTTTTTAACACGCAACTTAAGAATTTTTAAAAACAAATGTGTCTCATGTGGAGATACCATGATTTTATTGAATTTTTTTGTTTTACTTCATTCAATGCTTAATAGCAATTATCGAGAGGGTATAAAATTCTAAAAAAAGTTGTAACCTTTAATACTACAAAATATACAGAAACGAAAGTTCATGTTTCTCTCACATAATTATCGCATCTTTTGTAAAGAAAATTATAGAAAAATGAACTACTTCGTAAACATGTCAAGGTTGTCATATTAGTTATTTATGGCTAGATCAATTTTTTTACATCTAGATATTAATAAGGACTAAATATTTTTCAGATATTTAAATTTGAACATTAATAAGGGCGTCACTTTTGCAAAATGTTATAGTTGTGATAAACACTTTGTGTCAGTTTCTAGTACAGAACCACAACCAGCAAACAAAAAAATCGCTTATAAAAAAATTGTCTATTTCAGGAAACA
Source organism: Trichopoda pennipes (assembly GCA_030448955.1). Classification (NCBI taxonomy): domain Eukaryota; kingdom Metazoa; phylum Arthropoda; class Insecta; order Diptera; family Tachinidae; genus Trichopoda; species Trichopoda pennipes. Next base: position 4,536,428 of record JASKUP010000023.1, read on the forward strand.
AGAAACCATAAAAATATAAATTTAAGACAGTAAAAATTAAAAAGAAGATATGTGTGCATGCACGTATACTTATTTATCTTTGTTATATGTTTTCTATATCATTTGTCTTTTTATCTTTAGTGCAGTAATTAAATTATTAAAGTATGAAATTATTCAAATAATGCTTCAACATTTTAACCCAACTAAACAAAAATGTGCACAGAGGAGAAAATTATAGAAATCCTTAAAGGTTTCGCTACAACTTTAAATAATAATGGCATGGTTTCGGATAAGATGTGACTTCTTTCTCATTATTTTACTTATATTTACTAAAAGTGAACTTAAGTCGTTATTTTTAACAATATTCTTTCAGGCGTTAAAAAAAATTTTTACAATTCGGCATATTGATTCGAAGATAATACCTTTGCAAGCCCTAAAATCTTTCTAAAAAATTTTACAATATGTCATTAATATTGTTTGAAAACCTTACATAAATCAAAACGTTTAGTTAACAATGTGGTTGAGTTCTTTATGTGGTTCAGTGTTGCTGCAGAATATTCTTGAGATGCTTACAATCTTATTTTCATGTAGTATATTAAAGAAAAAAAATCTACTGGACAACGCTTGTCAGATCTGTTAATATTAATATATCTAAACGTTTTTAGTCGCCACAAAATAGAAATCGCAGTTAAGAGGTTTAAAACAGTGTTGAGAAAAACGTTGTACACAGAATTTGCATATGCATTCGGTGTTTGATAAAATCAAATAGATCTAAGGAGATAAAGTGATACCAAGAAAAGAGTAATATTATTTAGTTTATTTATTGAATTTTACAATTAAAAGTAGTAAAAGAAAAAGCTTAATTGTTCCTTTCGACATGTAGAAGGAATTAAGCTTTATCTAACTACTTTTAAGATTTATTATTAATAATTTGTAAAATGGCTTTTTACATTTGCTTGCAATTTTGATTATCTTCTTTTGATATTTTCTTACTAAACAAAAATTTTGATATATACATATATATATATATATATATATATATATATATATATATATATATATATGTTCAACATAAAGAGTGTTTATATAGAGGTATATAACTTTGCAATTGAATAAAACAAAGAAGAATTTTTAAATGGACATGAACTTACTCTATTCGAAAGATAATTGTTTGGGATTAATATTTTAATTTAATTTGAGATGACTTTTTTCAATATTTCTGGCCATATATCGGCAATAACGCGATGAGTATTGTCTTCAAGTGTTTAATGATTTCTGATTATGGCACGTGCTATATTTTTTAATAAGTACGGACCAATGATTCCACCCTATAAAACTCAACAAATGGCCAGTTTGTCTGGATGAAACCGTGTCTCAACATATATTTCAGAATTGTCATCACTCCAAATGCGGTATTGTTTATTGACGTATCCGTTCAAATATAAGTGAGCTTCATTTCCAAACAAAAGTCGCTTACGAAATTCGGGATTAACCGCAATCTTGCTTTACGGCAAATCGCACAATTTGGCAACGTTGTTCAGTCGTTAGTTAATTCATATTGAAATGCCAAGCCAAATGGCTGCCCGTGAAAAAAGTATTGTCAATTTTCCTAACATCAACTTCGCCCACCCATACCTATACTGGCATTTAATGCAGAGGATGGAAGTCAATAAAATATTGCTACTGAACTTAATGTGTTATTTTAAAAGGTGAATCGTTTATGAATGTATGCTAGTTTAATATTTTTGTTGCTTTCTTGTTTCAGCCCTAAGATATGCTTTGAAAACATATGAATAACAAGCGGCATTTTTCTTCAGATACGCTGATAGATAACAGTAGAATAAGTGCAAACCATAATAAACAAAACAATTTAAATTTCTATTGGGGCAAACTTTGTAATCTGTTTGACAATAGATTTAAAGATGTGTCTAAATTGTGTGGCTCTTCAATTCAAAGTTATCGGTAATTATTTGCTGCTGTAATATATTTCAGTTTGAATGAAAACTGATTAATAGAACAAAAGAGATTCCCCTGGGGGCTTGCAGTCTAGATGGATCTCTTCCTCATCTTGACATGCGCTTTCGGGGCACCACTCCCCTGGGCTATCGGGTGCCTTAAATTAGTACAGACATTAAGACTCGCAATCCGACTAGTGACTTAATACCCACACTCGTACCACGGAACCAGTTCCCAGCAGGGCTGGTTTTTGGTGAGACCCCTCGGGGAATTTCGTGGTGGGAGTCGGTCTAATCGGTTTCAGGCAGGCTTAATATCCAATGTCTCAGCTTGCACACGCAAATTATTCCTGAGTTTTGTTCGCAAACGTTACAAAAAAAAGAAATTTTTATTTTTTAACTACATATACACGTACATACGCACAATTTATTCTAAAATTTATAGCTAAAATTTTTGGAACTCGCTATTGCAGCAATATAATTTAAATATAATTTTGTTGTTTCAATGAACAGTCAGAGTTCATTCCTCGGCATTTCGAGCATTGTCTTTACTGAACAACATTTACAACATGTTTATTACAATTTATTATCAAAATCTCTTATTTACAAAAATTTGAATTTAACAAGAACAATGCCTTCGAATGCTAAAGCAAATTTTGATAAATCTCAAATAGCAATTCAACAGAGAAAAACAAAGGAACAGACAGAAGACAATGTATTTTTAAAGTATAAAAAACAAAGTAAATTTTTAAAATAAATACTGTATTACAAATTAAGTATTATTCTTCGCATGAATAACAAAATGAATTTTACATTTGCGGTTTTTTTGTTTTTACTTGGTGGTCAACATATGCGACAGTATCACTAAACTCTCTACAGAAAAAGTTTTAGCCGAAATGGCTCAAAGTCACAAGGAAGCTGCTTTGAGTCTTCGTTCGGCTTTAAATTTCCCAAAAAATTGTTAATTGTGTCAACCAAGTGAGAAGTGCAATGCAAAATATTGAAACGTTGCGAAAAACATATGATTCGTGTGTTGCTCCTGAAAATGAACAACTAATGTCCATTACTGACGTCTTGACAAAGTCTATCGACTTTGGTTGTAGCCACCAAAAACTCAAATAATATAATTGTTGACATACCACTGTTACAACTTCTGTAAAATTGGCTAAAGATTTGATTTGATGTGGTTGTATGAAAAGTGCAATAATAATCCCTTCACAATAATGAAGCAGAAAAAAATATTATCAAATAATTTAAGTATTACAAAATGTATGCAGCCCAAAAATAAGCTTGATTAGACTAGCGGGCGTATTACCTCCTATACAAAGGAACTATAATAGGGTAAATCTTTGTAAAGTTGACTCTTTCTTTAGTCTGCATTACTAAAGAAAAGATTGAATGGATTATAAAAGTTGGCGTAGTGCCGACTAGGCAAAGTAATATATAACAATAGTATTTTTTATCTTATATCAATCTCTTCGAGATAAAGCGATTCTTAAAAACAACTTAACGATTTTCCATCAATTTCTCTGGCCACTTTTTATCACTCTTTATATTAAAAGCATGAAAATTACACATAAACTTTTTAATATAATGTGAAAAATACTACGTGATAGATCACACATTAGATCTTTGTAAATTTATTTTATTATTATTATGTGATCATTGCAGTTCCAAGTTGTTAAACCCATATGTCTTAATTGTCAAATTTTTATTTTTACTTTATGCTCGCGACTCCACATGCATTGGGTATGATGTTATAAAGGGTGTTTTTTTAAGCTCGATAGAACTTGAAATTGTAAAAAATAACACAAAAAATTAAATTGTAATCAAAATTTCTTTTTTATTCGAAGGATCAATACGTGACATTAACATTTGAAAATGATTTCGGGCATATGGGCACCGCGGCTGTTCTTGACGAAGCGCATTCTGGACGTCCAATTTTGGGCCACTTTTTCGAGCACTGCTGGGCGTATGTCACGAATAACACGAACAATGCTATCCTCCAAGGCGTCAATTGTTGCTGGTTTATCAGCATAAACCAGTGACTTCACGTAGCGCCCCATAGGAAATAGTCGAGTGGTGTCAAATCGCACGACCTTGGAGGCCAATTGACAGGTCCATTTCTCGAAATTAACTTATCGCCAAATTTTGATTTCAATAAGTCGATGGTTGCGTTCGCTGTATGGCACCTAGCGTCATCCTGTTGAAACCACATCTCGTTCGGATCAATGTCATCCATATTTTCAAACAAAAAATCATTGATCATGGTGCGGTAACGATCTCCATTGACCATTTTTGAAAAAATAAGGTCCGATGATGCCACCAGCGTAAAAACCGCACCAAACGGTGCATTTTTCTGGATGTAATGGAGTCTGTAGGGTCTGTTGTGAATTGGTCTCACTCCATATGCGGCAATTTTGCTTATTAACAAACCCATTAAGCCAAAAATGCGCCTCATCGCTGAACACAATTTTGCGATAAAAGAACGGGTCAGTTGCCAACTGCTCTAGAGCCCAATCGGCGAAAGAACGACGCATATAATGGTCTCGTGGCTTCAATTCCTGCACCAGCTTGATCTTATACGGGTGTAGGCTGAGATCTTTGCGCAAAATTTTCCACGTAGTAGACGGACAGAGCCCCAATTCCTGCGACCGACGACGAATTGATAAATTTGGATATTCTTCCACACTTTCGTTTACAGCGGCGATATTCTCTTCAGTACGCACATTCCTTCGACGTGTTGGTGTTACTGCATCCTCTAGAGAGTATGTGGTACGAAATCTATCGACAGTTCGACGAATGGCTTGTTCAGATGCACGATTATGTACGCCATAAATATGACGAAGTCGTCTATAAGTTGCGCGAATGGACGACTGATTTTCAAAGTAAATTTGGATAATTTCGTAGCGTTGTTCAAGCGAGAGTCTATTCATGATGATTTGTCAGAGTATACTGAAACAAATAAAAAAAATGTTACATCAAAATTTCATTTTTTGTGTTACTTTTACAATTTAAAGTTCTATCTAGCTTAAAAAAACACCTTTTACAAACATTACAATAATATAAAGTTCTATTATTCTTTACATAATAAAAATTGCCGTCTAATTTTCAGCAAAATAGAAGATTTGTAATATAAATAATAATCGGAATAAAGAAGAAAAAGGAAATTCTTGCTTAATTTATATTTTCTTTGTAGCTGTGTAGTTAACTGGGCTGTAAAACTTGGCTTTAAAAATTGGATTTTCACCCGCTCTTATTAATTTTGAATTTAATAATTTTTTTTACTAAAATTGATGGTTTTAGGGGCATTTAGCATTGACCAGTTTAGTTCATAATGAGTTTCTTCACATAGGCGTTCCCATGAAAGGGTTAAAGAACATTGTAATAATCAATTATATCTGTTTCAAATGTCTTTTATTAATTTAATTGTTGAATAGTGTTAAAATAAATTTTATTAATTGCAATTTTGAACGCATACCATATAGTAATGGCTTACATACAGTAGCTTTTGTAGAGTGTGAAAAAAGATGCCTAGATTCAGATACCACTTGTAATAAAAACTGTCGTTGTTCTTCATCTTTTATCAAGGATGATTTGAAGTTTTCGATTAATTTTAATCCTCTCGCAGCTGTGTCGTTAACTACTCCTAAGCCGTCCAATATTTTTTTTAACTCTTAAATAATGCTGATTTTTGCACCATTCACCGGAACAGAATTAAAAAAAATACGTATCGATTTTAAATCTCTTAAATAAATTAAGAGTGCGAGAAGGAAGAAAATAATCAATTTCTTTGTCCTCCAAATGATCAACTTCTTCGAAATTAAGTTTTTCTTTTAGATTCCTGTTATAAGAATTAAATACATCATTTTCGTTTTTGGCCCATAATTTTCTAATCATGTTTTCACATTCCAAAGCATGGTCGAAAAATGATAGGCAACTTGCTCCTAATAAGGATCCCAAAATGCTTAATTATTTTAGAGAATGCTTTGTCTGCAACTTCTTTGTCAAATATTCTATATTTTAATAATTGCGGGTCATGGTTAGAGGCCAGGATAGGTTTGTGTTGTGCGTTAAACAATAGTTTTGCATAAATGTTGATTATCAATCAGCAAATATCTTCAATAGCATTTTTTTTGAATCACTTAATAAAACTGGAACCCTGAAAAGATATATGTTAAGGCAATAAATAGCTTTTGCCATCCATGTGGCATGATGAATAGATGCAGGTACTCTAAAAGTGCTTTTCCCGGTGGTAAATGTTCTAAACAAATTAAGCAAAGTTAGATGAGTTCTTTATCATTATCGCTGGTCTGGTGAATTTTTAATTGTTCAATAAGATAATTTGAAATTTGTTTCGGGTTACTTATTTTATTTTTAATTTTTATCTTCCATAGCTGTGCAGGAGTTGGATAGTCAACAGCTCTTCAGCAAGTACTTGTGGTTTGCAGCCCTGCTCTAGAATCATCAAAGTTGCAACTAGGAAAGACCTGTTGCTAGAATTATTCTTCGGCTTCCTAGGACGTGAATGACGTTGCTTTTCATTCCCAGTGGTATGACCACCATCTGATTAAGGCTCACTGCCAGGTGCAGATGTAAATCTTATCACGTAATAGCTATTTTGTATTTATTTTTGTTTATCTTAGATCACCTAGACTGGAATTTTTGAAAAGTTTTTTTGGCTGAGGAGCGGTGGATATGCCCATTTTGCAATCAAAAACTTCCTTTAATAAAACTTCTAAAATATGGTGGCGACATGCCACCATATATATAGAACATAATTGTTCTAGCGAAATAGAGATTCCCCTGTCGCGACCAGTATTTACTGCAGTGGTATCAAAACTCATTGTCTGAATTTTTCCAGCTCTCTCCCTATTCCTTAATTGTTGAATATAGCTTTTGCCTGAGTAATCCCCGAGTAATTTTCAGAAACTGAAACCCCTATCAGCTGATCAGCTGATGTTACTCTGTTGTGCTGCTAATGCTTGATGCAGCTTCCAGTTCTACATATTTTTCACCTTTTTAATAAAAATATTAATGTTTACTATGTGTACATTTTTCTTTTGGTTTTCCCAATCTTGCCAACTCAGCTGCTTGCCTCTATTCTATTCATCGAAATTTCATCTCGTTTTCTCTCTGAAGTAACACAAATTTTCTAAATTCTTCAGCAGGCTTGGTAAGAGCATCCTGCTGTGCAACGTGAAATAAGTCGTCAAAGCTTGACCTGAATACCTCTTTCTTTTGAGTTTGAGTGGCACTTGCTGACCTTTTAGCACGGATTTGCAGTTTTTTCCATTCATCACACAGTTTAATATCTTTGGTTGGAGAAGAACCTCCTTTATTGTCTAGCAGTTTCTTTATTATTTAATTTCACTTAACGCATATTATAAAATAAACTACGTAAGACTTGGCTATTATAATAATTTATAGAAAAACGTTTTGGAATTACTAATTAGTTTTTTTTTTGCTTTTTTCAAAACAAAAAATAGACAATAGGTTAAAAAGTAATCGCAGCAATAACAGTTTACCAAATCTTTTTTGGTTTTAAAGTAAAATCTACCTGTATTAAGGATAATTCCAATAATTTAAATTTAAACAATACTTGTTTAACTTACCAATGTCTTATATCCGCCTCATTCTTAGTATTGAGAAAATTTCTAATAATTTTCAAAATAAATAAATCGGGTATGAAATCTATATTTAACCCTGATTTCAACTGTTAAATGCTAAATGTGCCTAAGACTATCAATTTTAGTAAAAAAATTATAAAATTCAAAATATTATTCAAGAGAGTAAAATTTTCTATTAAATAAAACTAGAGTTATATTCCTAAAACATAGTTTCGGTTTTGGGGATGAAAAAATATGATTTTTTCGAGGAACCGCAGTTTTTCTTAACAGTCTTCATGAGTAATGAAACATATCTCCTTCAAATTTCAAGTCTTCAAATAAAATTAACTTCACTACTTCCTCACTGTATGTTGAAGAAATATTTTGAAAAGCAGCTCCTGGATCAACTGCAATTCTGGATTTTCTCAGGGATGTAGGTATACATATACTGCTTTAGCACACAATAGAAAACAAACTAAAACTTTTTGGTTCTATTCTTGTTTATGCTTTTTAATTCTAAAGTTTATTGCCTGGCAATTTGGTAATAATTTACAATTATGACATTTTTTACTCTTTGTTGATTTTTGGCAAAGAAAAATATTGATCTCTTTTCGAAATTGTAGTTAAGTGTTCACGAAAAGGAAACTAATTCCTTCTTCAAATTTTTATTTTTCACCTTACGGAACTTGCAATACCTTGAAGATTCGAATGAAATATAAAATTTTGTTATCCATGATGCACTGTTATCTTGCGAGCCAGAAACAATTTATATATCTCTTTTTTATAATCAAAATCGGATAATTTTTATTATTTTAAAAAAATAAGCCAGCAGCCTCATAGTCTGATAAGAAATAAACCAATCGCCGCTTGCTATCTAATAAAGAAAATTCTTACTGAACTCAAAGTATAAAAGCAAAAGACATTTTTTAAAAATTATTATTAAATTTTAAGCGATACTCTTGATATTAAAGACGAAATGAAGTTAACTTTTACATTATTTTTCTTCGGCTTGTTAACTGCTTATAGTAGTAGTCAGGACATCAAATTCTCTCTCCGTAAAATTCTATATGAAATGAATCAATACTACAAAGAAGTAACTAATCGTCTTAAACAAGACGTCAATCAAATATTTTCAAAACGTGTTATGCAATTTAAATCTGCAGTAGAAAGCGTTGAAACTTTGTGCAAAACAAACAAAACGTGTTTTGATGCGGAAAAGGACATGTTTTTGTCCACTCAGGAATCCTTTAGTAGGTCTATGCAAAGTTGCCGTGTTGCAGCTACGAATAGTTCAAAGAAAATTTTGGCTGATATTATTGCGTTAACACAACAACTAAAAACAGATGGTAAGGAATTAATACGATTGTACCAAGAGTGCCCAAGCAAAACTGGCATTATTTCAAAAATAAGCTGCTACAGTGGCTGGACATCTTTAATCACTGAGTACAATGAAAGTTTCCATAAAACTCTTAAAGAAAACAAGTACAGTACCAGTCAACGTATTTATTATCTTAAACTGGAAGCTGATTCCTGCTCTAAAAATCCTTTTGAAGACAGCATTTATGATTTAGCTTACATCTATAGAAGCATTAGCAACTGTATTGATAGGCCAACATAAACAAATTAAACATAATATTTTGCAAATATATTTTTATACATTAACTTTACGTTAATTTTACATTCATTTTACACTATACATTAAGGTTTCGATTTGCTCCAATGAATGAAGCGCGCGAAACTCGAATTAATACAGAAATGAGAATACAACTATAACTTTGAAAATCTTTAAAATCTAATTAAGAACACATCGTGCAAGAGTGTTACTTTGAAATTTAAGTTAAGTTAAGTTAAATTGGTGTTATTTGTGGCCAATTTTTCTAAAACTGAGTTATTCTTTTTTTTATACACTTTAAACATCAGTTAAAGATAAGAAACCACTTAATTTTAATAGAGTTCCAGGTATCTGGGATAATAAATTTCCCTTTTAATACCTCTTTACTACTGATAGCAAATAAAGTCTTAATTTTGGTCGAATTATGTTAAAAAGAGTACATTTTTGGTAGCCGGCTTATTTGTTGGTCATCACTGATTTTTGTTACCCTAATAGTTCTTATTTAGATTTAAGGCGTGGTGTAGAACGTTTTTTTTGAAAGCGTCAATTATAAGTGTGAAGTTATGAAAAACCAAACAAATATTAGAAACATTAAGAAAACAAATTTCGCAAAACAAAAAACTACAGTCTTATATCACCAGTCTTCAAAACTAAGTCTACAAACGAAGTCTAATTCTGAAAATCATTACAAAAAAAAATGCACTCAACATTTTATTTTTGAAGATTGGCAAGTTTTTCTACAGTCTATTTAAAGGGTCCGCCAAATAACTTTTTTGTTTTGTTTTAAATGCTGTAAACAAAACTATTGAATACTTTTTCAAATTCATTTTTTTATTTGAAAGTACAATCCGGTTAATAATGGAAAATAATTTTGTTCAAATTGCGGCCTCGGCTGGCCATGCCTACACGATCTGTCTAATTTTTAAGCACATTATCGATTATGTAACATTTATCTTTGACGGCACCTCACAAATAATAGTCCGACGGTGTCAAATCACAGCTCCGAGATGGCCAAACGACATCAGCTCTGCGATCTTCAAAAATAGGTCGCAAAAAATCGAGTGTAGCTTCGGCTGTGTGGCACGTAGCGCCGTCCTGTAGGACCCAAATGTTGCCAATATTCTCCTTTTTAATTTTTGTTAACAAAAATTCGTTCAACATGGCCCGATAACGATCGCCATTGACTGTAACGGCCACTCCTTACTCATTTTTGAAGAAAAATGGCCCAATTATGCCTTTGGACCAAACAGTGACTCGTTTTGGGTGCGTAGGTTTTTCAATGTATACGTACGGGTTTTCTGTGCCCCAAATGCAACAATTTTGCTTGTTTACATACCCGCCAAGATCAAAATGAGCTTCATCTTAAAAGATGATTTTTTTTCGAAAAATCGGCATCTTCTGTAAGTCGATCGCAGGCCCACTTAGCGAAGCGAAAATTCATTGGATGGCCACTTGGCTTCAACTCCTGAGCCAATTGGACTTTGTATGGCGTCATACCTAGGTCTTTATGCAAAATTCGTATCAATGATGTCTCTGAAATGTTCAATTGTTGAGAACGACACTTCCTGCCACAGCAGCAATATTCTCGGGTGTACCCACTGTTTTTGGCTTTTCACGCTTTGTTTATCGATGAGGATGCCAGTTTCTTTCACTTTTTTCACAAGATAACGAACATACGGAGCTGACGGTGCTTCTCTGCTTCCAAAATCCGTATGCAATTCTCGCACACATTCTTCAACATTACCATGATTTTCAAAGTAATGTCGCAATATATTCCAGCGTTGTTCAAGCGTATACACAACCATATTCGTTCAGCGGAAAGATGAAACTAATTATCTGTCAAATCAAACATGAGCTAAGTGTTACCATTCACGAAATAAGCACTAGTTGAAAAAAAAAATCGTTAAATGGCAGACCCTTTATAATGGCCAGCTAAAGAATGAAGGAGATATTTACTTGATGATCCTCATTGAACGCTTCAATGTTTTTCGTCATTGTTAAGGAAACGTAAAATCTAGAAAACGTAAAATCTAGCTTCAACTAATTCTCTTGTCCACAAATTAGAAAATTCAAATATATATGCTGTGAAATATGCAGTTTTAATTAACACTACTTCTCGAGTTACTTGTAAGATCAAAGAGACAAGTGCCTAGCGAAAGACCTGGACAATATCATTCGGTTGCGCATAAGCAACTACTGGTTTTGGCGGTTATATTTAGCCATACCAGATAAAGTATTTTCCTCAATATAACTATATTTCCTTTTACTATATTTCGTATGACAAAAGTCATAAATATAGCTTTGGCCGCCTTTAGGTCGATGTTTGCTTGGCCGGTGAGTAACTAAATACAAAAATAAATGTAATTTTCCGAATAATTTTACAAAAAACAAAAAGAAGTTTTTAATTTTGTCAAGAGTAATAGGTAAAACCTGCAAGCAGCTAACTAATTAGAATTGACGTTCACAAATAGGTATAATTATCTGGTTTTTAAAAATAAGGACGTTTATTTTTGTTTGTTCGTCGCTTCTATTACTGTAGAAGATATTTTAGAACTTAAATACTCACGGCAAGTAAGAAAATTATTTTTAGAAATTTTGAGTATAGTTGAAGTCATAAAGGTTCAGCTTTTATAGATGGCTTTCAAAAGGACCTATTTTTATTTCAGAAAAATAGTATAAATATCATTAATAAAAGCATAATCTTAAATAACAATAAATATAAAAAAATAATCGACCTGAAAAATATCTCAATACATTTCTAATGAATTCCAAGCATGATCTTGTATATTAGTTTTACAGCATTCGATAATGCTTAACCCTTAAATGCATGATTTTTTATTTTGAATTATAAAATTTTTTTTGATAGAAATTTAACTGCAGATTACGTAAAAAATAAGTAAAAAAATTTAGGTTATAATTTTAAGTATTTATTTTGAAAAAAACTGTATGTAGACTTTAGGCAACAATATGCGTTTGTTACTAATCTAATTGTCAAAAAACTAAATAAGTATATACGTACACACATATTTACTTTATACAAAATTCAAATTAATTACGTATGAAATTGTGCAAAGCAGTTACGGTTTTTGTTGTGGCACAAAGCAACTTTGCATTTGATACAGAAAACCTTGAAAACCCTGTGCATCCCGGAAGCTTGCATCTGTTTTTGGAACTGCACCTGTTTTCATTATGGCCTACACCATCTGTCTAAATATCTCTTGGTGGCATAGGCTTCATGTGGCCTCGGTGCTTTTTAGCTTCAATTGGCTTTTCTATAGAACTGCTTGATAGTCTTCCATCAAGCATCCTCCATCCTTGCATCCTCCGCAAGGTGTTATCTGAAGTCAGCTAATGTCATGTTTGGGTATTTTCTTTTATATAGTACCCATGAATTTATTATTGTCATGTCAATCATGTGATAAAACAATCGTATATACCACTTGCGACTTTTCATACTGATCTTATAACTGCCAGGCCCAAATAAGTTGATTCCAATGTGGCAAGCTTATTGTTTTTACAGCATGTCACGAATACATCCATACTTTCATAGTTAGCCACTTGTTCCTCATAGGTTCAGCGGGCAACAGACTTTTTCATATACTCTTTAATGGCCGGCAATTTGCAGTTCTTTCCGAGCCGGTTTCTTTGTATAGTACCCAATGCGTTCATTCCTTGAGTCCATAGGTAGTGTAGTAGAGGAATAGACGTATAATAATTATCAAAATACAGTATGTGGTTTATTTTGCGTGGCATTGACCGGCACAATCTCACCACCGCATTTCCAACTACACCGATACCAGGTTCATCAGATAAGCTGTCAGATTCTTGTCTACCTGAATATATTTCAAACTTATATGCATAACCAGATACTGAGCATAACACAAACAACTTAAAACGCCATTTATGGTCTTTGTTTGATAAGTACTGCTTCATAAAGTGTGCAACCTTAGTGGAGCACATTTGCTCATCTAGAGATAGCCTTCGTTCTAATGGTGCCACGCTCACAAACAATTTATTCAAATGGTCCACAAAAGGTTTTATTTTATGAAGACGGTCATGATTTGGCTTGTGCTGTAAATTATCATTGAAAAGAATTACAGATTTGATTTTCTCAAATCTATTTACCGGCATTGTTTTTTTATACGATCGAAGCTATATTTACCCCAATAAGATCGAGTATTTTGATAATGGTATACAGACGTAAATATGAGGATACCTAGAAATTGACGTATTTCAGTAGTATTTACAGGAGAAGAGTTGGATACATTTTTTTGCGTAATATACAAATTTGTTTGCTCAACAATGATAGCAGGTATATCCTCATTTATGAATTCAGAAAAAAAACATGAAATGGCGTCTCAAGTCGAGGGGAGAGTTGTGTATTTCCCGTGAAACGTACTCGATCTTCACTATATTGCATATTTCGTTTTTTTCCATATAAGGTCTCTACTTCGTTTCATCCAAGCTGCAATACCTGTAACGCGTGACAATAATGAAGGATTTGCATCTGGATCAATGAAATGATTTTCATCCAACGGTCGACCGACTTTCACACCTAAAAAAATCCTCAATATCTTTATCTCCTAACCTCCTAGGCATTGTAAAAATCAAGCAAATAAACTAAAAAAAATAAAGAACGAAAAGTAACCGTCGATTATTACTTATGTGCCAAACGCATAATGTAGACATTTGGCAACATTCAGTATTTCCCAAAAATTTCACATTTATCCAATCAGATTTTTAAATGTAACATTACTTATTGGTAGCTTACTTGACTACCGATGAGAAATAATTTTTTCCAATTAGATAATTGTTTGATTTATATCAAACTTAAAAATATGAAATCACACTTCAAATAACGTACTGATTTCTATCACCTACAATAATAAAATGCCCAAAAATTATGAAACTAAGCATCAAACGGTTACGTTAATTTTTTTATAATTATCATTATTGTAAGTACTTAGCAACTAGCTTTTATAATTCCATACACTCAGACTTATGAATAAAATTAAGTGTAACTGGAATGTAGACAATTGGCAACAATATGCATTTAAGGGTTAAACAGATGAAGAGTGACTGATACTTAATATTGGATCGCTGCTACAAGAAGAGAACAAGGCCAATAAGGTTAATTTGTTTATTATTTTGTTCATCTTAAACATGACATTGATAAAACAGTTTTTAAAATGTTTAAAAGATGTTAAAGTTGCAGTAAGAGCTATTGAAGGATTGCGCAAAGAAAACAATAGGTGTTTGGACATGGCTGAGCATGACAAATATTTGTCAACTATTGAGACCTTTAGTAGGTCTGTGCAAAATTGTTGTGATGTGACTATCAATAGCTAAAAAGAGCTTTTAATTGATATCACTGCTGTTGCTAAGCAAGTAAAAACAGATGGTGATAGTTTAATAAGCTTTTATCAAAAGTGTCGCAAGATTACCCACATTATTTCGAAGCTGAATATAGAATTATATAGAATTTTTGAAACTAAAGTCTCTAAGTGCTAGGAATATTTCCGTAAACAACAAACACAGTACTAATCAACGTATTTACTATGTTGATGCTAGATGCTGATTCCTACTCTAAGAATCCTTGTGAGTTATATCTATAAAACTATAAATGACTGTATTGTCAAACACACACAAAAATTAAAAAATAATTTTTTGCGAATACATTTAAAGAGCTCTTTTTTTGTGATACTCACTTTTAGTGTATCAAAATTACCCAAAAAGGTACAATAATCTAAAAGATTTCAATTACCTATGAATTTTTGAAAGCGTGTTTGAAATTTTTAAAATCTTTTAACGCAGCTTGTTATTCTCAGCGAGCACATTTTACTGTTTAGTAATGCTTTCATTAGTTAGGAAAGTCTTATCGTGTTACAACAAATGCTTTTAGTTTTGTTATCTTTATAATATAAAAGCCTATAAACTCATAGATACAGCACATGGAAACAAAGTACCTTGAGGCTCTATCACAATAAACGAAATGAGATATTTTTGTAGGCATATCGTAAAAATGATAGCGACCTCAAAATATAAACTTTGTTTCAATTTTACAGGCCGTCTGTTTATTATTCTATCTGGCATATAGCAACACGTTCTGAGTGTAAAGTAACTAAGTTCGTAACAAAAATTTTCTTATTTTTGAAATAAATGATAATATAGTTATCTGCGAATTCGATAGAAAAAATAAGTAAAACAAGTTTATTGTTGAGCATAGTGGTGCAGAACTGAAATATTTTTAAGTTTTCATTTGATACGAATTCGATATTTTTACATTTTCAAAAACTAATGAAAATATTTCCAATTAAATAGGGGAAGATCAAATAAATGTATATCCCAATATCTTCGGAAGGTATCCTTGCTTTAAAGACCTTGTTAAGAATTTGCAAAGTAATAAAGTCTTGAAAAGTCTGAAGAAAAACAAAAAAATATTAGAAGGAATTTACAATTTGGAAGTGCCTTATATTCTGGCACTTCCGAGAGGGCTAAAACGTTTATATACGTCACTAAAACTTAAATAGCTATAAAGCTTGATTACTCTATTTTACTTACAAAATTTTAAAAACGATTTCATGGCACATAAAACGATGTAAAAGTATGATTTAATCGCACTTCAATGGATTTATAAAATCAACAGCAAAATACCGCTTTGTGTGACTACATAAAAGAGTTAAAAAATGTTTGGATATAAAATTATTAAACTATAATAAGAATTAAAGTATAATTTACAAATCCAATTAAGTCCGATTAAATCGTTAAAGAGATTAAGACTATTCTACCTTCACCTGTTCCTTTTTGGCTTGAGGATAATTTATATTAAAAATTTCAAGCATTCTTCTTATTAAAATTTTTCTGTAATAATTTCGTATATTAAAAATATTAATCTATTTTAAATAATCTGAAGATTTCAGTGCATCATCTTTAAGGTTAATTTGGGCAAGTTGAAAAACTCTACTTTAACTCTTTTCTTATACGCCGTGTATAATAATAGGAAGAAGCTTATCATACTAGGAAGATATTGTTCAAAAACCTGTTATTATAATTTAAAGCTCAAATTATTTTTATTGGAGACTTTAATCTACATAATTTTGCATAATTTACTATTCATTCTGAAAGCAAAAACTCGACCTCGAGTTTTTAATAAGTAACGAGTAAACAGACTATAATAAATATAAAATAAACATCTATTGGGCATCTATAGATTTATTAATATCTGTGATTTATTGAATTCGGCTACGCCATGAACAACGGAAATAAAACCTACATTGCGTCGATGCTTTAGGGAATCAATATAGTTGGATATCCCATTTTCTCAATGAGCTTCTTGGCCCCCCTCTCCTGTACGCGGTCGAGCAACTCCAAAATAGACATAGGGGAGCCGGCCCATACATCAGAGTTGTATTCCATCTTTAGGCGGATATAGGTGGTATAAACAATACGAAGATCGGATGGAGTGAAGCACCGTTCTTCCACCGTTTTAGAAACCCGAGGTACTTGAAAGCTTCTTTAGAAACCTGAAAAATGTGTTTAATCCATCGAGCATCACACTGAATTTTCATGCCAAGAACATTAAAAGCATCCGCTTCCGTAACACCTATATCACCCATAGTAACAAGTGCAGCACCATTTCCAAACACAAATCAATAGGTAAGCATGCAACATTGTGTCTTACGGGCATTAAAATCGACTCTATTCACACGACCCCACTCGGAGATTGTCGCGAAATCATGATTGAGCATATCTTTCATGTTCCGCCTCCTGGAACTCACCTTCAACTGGTTCGGTCTATTAATAAATAAATAAGAATGACAAATAGTGCTGTCATCTTTGAAATAGGGTTGAAAGTTTGGCAAAGAAGATCATTTAGAAAAATAAGAAAAAGAGTAGGAGGAAGAGCACATTGCAGTACTCCTGAATTAATCTTTAACTCAGCTGATAAAATCCCATCTATGACAACTCGTATAGTGCGATTCCAGAGGAAACTCGATATAAATTCGTAAAAATTATCACCGACACCAAAACAACTAGTTTTGATAGAAGTGCATCATGTCACACTCTATCAAATGCTATTCTCCGAAATGATGTATGAAGTTGCACCATTTTTCCGACAAGAAAGCCAGCAAAGCACCCGTAGAGCGAACCCTACGGAAGCCATACTGTCGGTCGCTATGTAAGCCGTTGGACTTCAGTAGCTCACAAGATGGTTTCCATCACCTTAGAAAGGTGACATGCTGAAAAGGGTTGTTAACGAGCGCGCTAGTGTCGAAGAGCAGTGCTGGCATCTCAGGTGACTTGCAGACGTTGAGATCTGCTATAAACTTTTAAACGTTCGAGCCATAAGATCCCTTATCTGTTTGTCTCCTTTGTACACCTGCTTGTTGTGTCGTCAACTCATTTGTTTTTTTTTTTTCAGAAAAATGCACATAAAAAATATGCAGCAAATTAATCAATGTATTCGCACATAGAAAGATATCATAAATATCTTTAGAATAGCAAAACCTGTCAAACATTTGCTCGTTTACCTGTAAAAGCGCCCGCTGCGAATTTTTGCACACTGATTTGTGGCATACTGGTTACGTACTGGAGTTAAGAAGGCATGATATGTAGCGTACTTTTAGGAGATCTTTACTTACTTACTAAATTTGTATACATTAACTGGAATAACACAATGTATTGTTTGTGCTCACGAATTCTCAACCGATACTTTTGCACTTTTATTAAGCTACACAATCGATAAGCAAATCTGACTGTACCGATTTTAAAAACTGCAACAACGAACACTTACGCAGAGTTTCCTAAACGCTGGTATAAAAATTGATTTAGTGTGCCATTTCTTTCCATCTTTATCAGCTATTTCTTTAGTTTGAATGGCGAGCAGACCACGGTAAAGCTGAGCCCAAGAAGCTACTGTCTGATAAAATTTTATATAATAAAGATTAAAATAATATATATAATGTTATCATTGCTTAAGATACAATTTGTTAATCATTTACCACATGGATTTTTTTATCAAAACTTGTCAAGTTTTATTACTTAAGCTATAAAACACTGACAACCTCTCAATTTAAGGCAAAAAGTAAATCATTTGGGTTCGCTATCTTAACATTTTTCAAAGTATAAATGAAATAAAATTCTTTGAGTCAATTCAGTGTAAAATTTCAGTGCTTAACGTTATAAACACAAAAATTAAATGAAATTAATATTTGTAATATTTGCCTTCTGTTTGGTGGCTGTAAATGCCAATAATATCATAACCGAGTTCCGCTTTAAAGAAATTATAGCAAACGCGAGCCGAATCTACAAAAATGTTGATGATTATTTTAAACAACGCCTTCATCCAATGCTATCAAACCGTGTTAAGGATATAAATTCCGCAGTATATGAAATTGAAACTTTTCGAAAACAAAACAATACCTGTATAGAAGCTAAAACTAAGGAATACTTGTCGATTGTTGAACATTTTTCCACATCCATGCAACGTTGTCGTAGTGAGGCTAACAAAACATCAAGTGCGATTTTGGCTGATATTGCTGCTTTTAATAAAAAATTGAACACAGATGGTACTGATTTGACAGCAATGTATAAAGCCTGCAATAGACATCCCAGGTCAAGATTACACTGCTTTAGCATTTGGCAAACAAAGGTCAATAAGTACCTGACATATTACAACGACACTTTTAAGGAAATTGTGTACAGCAGTAGTATACGTATGGACTCTGTTATGGAAAAGGCTGATTACTGCTCTAAAAATCTTTTTGAAGATACCATTTTTGATTTGTCTAAAATCTATACGACTATGAAAAATTGTATTCCCTCAACATAAATAATTAAATAAATAAAGAGTTATTATAAATTGTAATAATTACCTCCCCTTGCAAGCTTTACTGAAATTTCCTGATTTGGAGAAAGTCTATTTAAGAAAAGAAAAACGAATAAAAAATTACTTTCAATTTCAAATTTAATTAAAAAAATACACTGCAGGGTTAAACAAACATTTTTCATGAGAAGTAAGGGAAGATTATAGATAATTCGTGAAACAATCAGCATTTCGCATAGACAGATGGAAAGACGGTCATAAAATCTATAAGAAAAACTAATATTGCACCATTTTGTAAGCATATTCTGCAAATTATACGAATACAAACTTTAAGCACATTTTAAAAAACTTTTCCTATCTGTGTGTCCTTGTTCTACTTGACATTTAATAACAGCTGCTGATTCTAAAGCAAATGTTGCTAAATTTCGAAACATAATTTAGTACAAAGGAAAAAATATGTTTTAAAATAATAAAAGCGAAGAAATTTGGTATAGTGGATGTAAATTTTATTATTTATTAAGATTTACCTCATTTTCCAAAATTACGATAAATATTTTTATTATGAAGTCTGAACTTTATCTCATTTTATTGCTTTATATATTCACTTTAGTGGTTATTCGGTAAAACTAATAACAAACTGATATTCGTCCTTAGCGTAGTATTGATGAAGAGTTTTTGAAACGTACTAGCGAAATGAAACCTCTACTAGGACCCATTAAAACTTTACGTAACAATAATGAGGATAAAAATGAGAAATTATCGTCCACTCCTGAGCTCTTTTCCAAGTCTATGCAGCATTGTTGTGATGTGATTACCAAGGAAAATTTCCATAAATCTATTAACGATATTAGACAAAATACTAATGAACGTGTTAATTATGTTGCGGTGGAAGCAGATTCCTGCTCTAAAAACTCTTTGGAGAATAGCGTTTATGATGTATCTCAGTTGTATAAAATTGTTAATGACTATCTATTTTTGATTTAAACAAGTTATAGATTGTGGATAGTTATTTAATATTTCAGAGATGTTGAATTATATCTAACACACTTAACAAAAATTACAATGATTTAATCAAGACTTGTACTAACAATAAACGTTTAAACAGTGTTACTTAAAATGTTTATCAATTTTTCACCTCGATTTTATATTTCTCAACTACTGTAACATGGTTGTTCACATCCCATAAAAAACTGTAAATTATGAATTATAAGCAAATTGTGTTAAAACAATTATTTTTGTTTTTTTTTTTTTGTATAATTTTATTTTTTCTGAAAATGACATTTTATAATATCAAAAATTTCTTTGTTCCAAAATAGTTTTTAATAACCGCAGACTTTCTGCAATAAATAAATATATTTTCAGTTAAAATAGTGATCATAAATATATCATAAATATAAGCAAAATTTATTTAAGGCGCACAGGCGTTATGCCAAAAACTATGATAGGGGAAAAACTATATTTCTTAAATTACAGCCACTGTCACCTTATTCAAAGGCGAACTTTATTAGGATTCTTGTGGTTTGGGTTAACGTTTAAATCGCAGTTAACCCCAAATTATATATTGTTACGAATATGTCTTGCTTAAGTTTTAAAATAAAACAATTAAGCAATAAAACGTAACAACTGGTGTCAGAAGTGAAATTGCAAAAAAACCAAAATAAAATAAATCAACTACAATGAAGTTGGAAGAGCTGAAAGTTGAGCAGCTAAAGAAGGAGCTGAATAAGTTGAATCTGCCAACAACTGGAAGTAAAGCGGAATTGCAACGGAGGTTGATTGATGAATTCAAGCAGCGAAACATCGATATTGGGACATACGAATTAGAAGACAAAGAAGCGGTTGAGGTATGTAATCCATCAGCAAACACCAATGTAAGCTTGGATGCAATACTTGCGGCAATTCAAGAAAGCTCTAGAATCAGCAGTGCGAAAGTTGATGCAATTCAAGAAAGCACTAGAGCCAACAGTGCGAAAATTGATGCCACAAGAACCAACAGTGCGAAAATCGATGCCATTCAAGAAAGCTCTAAAGTCAACGGAGAAAAACTTGTTAGTGAGGTAAACAAGAAATTTAAAGAAATATCAGAAATATTTGGCAAACGAGTGAAATCTGTGGAACAGTTCGAAACAGTGGCCAGCAAAAATAGTTGGAACAATAAAGAGAAAGCTATTGAGCTAATTCTGGCCGAAATCCTCGAAAGCTTACCAGGAGCCTGCAGATATAATTACGAGGACATAATGGTGAGCTTACAACGCAAGTACGGCGGCGAACATAAGAGAGAACTATACAGAATGGAGTTACGAGGCACGGTGCAGAAGACAAATGAGACGCTGCAAGATTTTGCCATGGAGATTGAACGTTTGCTGCAATTAGTTATTTTATTATCATTAGAAACAAATCTAACAAAAAAAAATTATACGTTGATGTTATTTCTCTTTATAATTTAATGACAATACGAGTCAGAGATGGTGATAAATCGATCTTTAAAGCGTTCACAAACTAGAGTATAATTTTTGGCAATAACATTGTTAGTGTCGAAAAAATATTGCCACTCTGTAGCAGGAGTTTTCACGTAAAATTATTAAGGAAGTTAAGCACGTTACTAATCAAAATAGCAATTATATTCCGCTCAAACTTGACTCTTGTTTTCATAATAAAGTAGATGACAGCATTGTTAATTTGGGTTTTAATGGTTTCTTTGAAGGCGCTTAATTTCTTTAATAATTTGAAACCTGTTTGTGGCATTCTTTATTTTAGAATGAATTAATTTTATAACTCTCTATCCTCTCTACTTAAGATAAATATCTTTAAAAAAATGTCTCTGTGTTAGTGTTTATTTATATTTATATTTATATACACATGTAGTAATAAAGGTAATAGGTCAATGCATTAGCCCAGGAGTCCTAAAATTTTCAAATGCATCTATTATACCACATACTTAATTTAATTGATTCAGTTTAATGATTGTTTTCATTTTTATTTTAACTGGAACATACTAATACAATTCCCTATTCTTAATTTCCAGCGGTAGAGGATTCCATAGCAGGGATTTGAGGCGATTCGTCAAGCGTAATGGCATTACTTGCCTATGTTCTACTATAATTTAAATAATAGGCCAATATGATAATATGAGATCCAGACACTCCATAAGAAAATTGTTTATTTTGTACTTTTGTTATATAAATTATTCTAAGGGATTGTGTTAGTTGACACGTGCTATTTTCTCAGCAAATGCCACCACCATTTAAATTCGTACCGACTTGTAAACAGACGGGCAGGCAATCCTGCAGGGTAGTAGTTTCAGAACAATAAAAGGAGGCAAAGCTGCAGCCGGAGATAGAAGAGCAAAAAGGATGTGAAAAATTATTTGAAATCCGTGGCAGTATAAATAAATTGTTTTTTTTAAGGTTGCAGCGCGTAGTTGGGCGCATCCAATTATGCTCAAAAATGCCATTGTGATGTTAATTACCTCTAGTCGGAGGAAAAATTCTTGCCGATAACATTATCCAAAAGGTAATATAAGCGTGTGTGTGTCAAACTAGTTACATCGTTAGCAACAG
The DNA here is from genome assembly GCA_030448955.1 of Trichopoda pennipes. Lineage (NCBI taxonomy): Eukaryota > Metazoa > Arthropoda > Insecta > Diptera > Tachinidae > Trichopoda > Trichopoda pennipes. The sequence goes on from JASKUP010000023.1 coordinate 4,558,969, forward strand.
CCAGTCCAAAACGTAGAGCTATAGCCGGAGCAGCAGCCAGCAAGTCTGACCACTATAGTTTTGCATTTATTTACCTCAATTTTTTAACACATCCCACTATTATTGTTACAAAAATATATTTCCACAAAAGTCCAACAGATAAAATTTTACATTTTGTGTGTTTGTAGTTTTGGATTATTGTCAGAAAGTAATTTTTCTATATTTCGAAGCTTTAATTTAACTGTAGTTCCCTTATAGTTTGTGACTTATCTCATCCTGCGTCACTGTTTCAAAAAACACAGACATGCTTCTTGAAATCGAATTTTGGAGATAAACCACTTATGTTTTTGAAACAGCGTCATCTAACGGATTCCATTTTTTAAGTATGTTAGGAATTTCGGCATGACTGTGTACTTTTATTGTCTATCTTAGGAAATTAGCAATTAATATTATTGATTTCCCCATAAAATTGTCAGTTTGTCAATAAAATTTATATAATACGAATTATCTTAACTTCTGTCTTCTAACGGTTTGAAGCAACTGCTGCTTTCAATATTCTTACTAACATTACCTCCTATGTCAGAGATAAAATGGAATGCAACAAGAGGGGATGAAGTAGAATTGTCATTTAACTCGCTGAACCTTAATGAGCTGATCACTCAGTTTGTTTAGCCTCTTTTTAATGTAAAATTTCGTATGCTACTGGTTCGCAATTCTTTTAAAAAAGATCTGCCGCGGAAGAAACGGAAAAAAATGGATATCGCTATTACTCAAATTTCATATTTTTTAGTTTTTCTTATCATTCTTTGCATCGTTATATAACTTAGTACGACCAAATTAAATTGTTCTAGATTTTTGGTCTCGAATAACCTAATAAAGATAAGTTATTTTATTTTTATTTCTTTTTTAGCAACTATTTCCACCTAAGCTATTCAAAACTAGTAAGAGGTGTTTTTATTGAGGTATAAAACTTTGAAATGATATAAATTAAAATAAAATTTATTTTATTCTAAAGATAATCTTCTGACATTATGATTTAAATATGACTTTTGGCATTAGACCTCCACGAGGGGAGATCCATATTTGGATAACATTTTCTAGCAAGTAATCAACCGTTTCGGGTTTTTGGCATTGACTAGCGGCTTTGAAATCCCCCATAGGAAATTATCAACAGCAATAAATGGCACGATCTTCGAGGCCAATTCACGGGTCTAATACGTAAAACAATGCGATTACCAAACGTTTTCTTCATAAAATCAATTGTTGTCAGAACTGTGTACCATGTTGCACTGTCTTGTTGAAAATACATCTCCTGCACATCACGATTGTTAAATTGATGAACCAAAAAGTCAGTAAACATGACTCTACAGCGCTCACCACTGACTGTAAGGTCCTGACCGGCATCGTTTGTTAATAAATATGGACAAACATAAACAAAAACAAAGAGTAAGCTTTTCTGGATGTAACGGTGCCTCAACTTACAATTGACTATTATCACTCCAAACAAAAGTGAGCTTCATGCTTAAACAAATTTCGGCAATCTTGTATCACGCAATTATGTTGAAATGCCAAACCAAACTAAACAATAATCACTTGACAGCTGACTAAATATGTTGCCAGCTTTTAGTTATATACCTCTGCAAAAATACCCTTTACGTACTAAAATCATAAAATGTGATTTTTATGAACACCAAACTGTCTTTTTTATTTATGTTCTTTATCTTAATGGTAATAAGTAGGTAGATCTGACAGATTGTAGAGTCTAGAGCACAAAAATGTTAAAATCTACAGAAAGAAAATATAATAATAATATAATATAATATAATATAATATAATATAATATAATATAATATAATATAATATAATATAATATAATATAATATAGTATAATATATTATAATATAATATGACTAGGTTTGCAGTTTTTTATATGAAGTTTGAAGTGTGTCGTAATAAATTTATGTCTGATAGTCACACAATGGACATTTCATTGTAATGTTGCCACTTTGCTGCAGTGCTCCTTAAGTTTATTTGGAAAAGATTCGCATGCCAGAGTATCGCAAAACTATGTTAAGCTCAACCTGAAAATTTTTTCAGGCTGTAAAGTAAAAAACTGTAAATATTATTTTTAATACTTTCAATTTAAGTCTGTCTGCTACATGTGGATAAAAAAAAGCTGAAATAGTCGCCAGAAACTGATTATTTCCCAAGAATTGTAGAGAATATAAATATAACGTATTTTATCGTCCTCCGCGATATTCCACACCCCCTTATAGGTTATTATAGATTCAAAACCTTTGAAAAACATCAATCAATTCTGAAAAATATTTTCGACTGCTACGCAAATGCCTCTTCTTTATGTTGAAGTTAAATGTTTGCATGTGGTTTTTTTTTATCGCTATACTGTTAAACGGTTAATTTGCTGAATAAAAAATGTTTATGGATATATTGTCAAAAGAGCTTAAACATTCTTATTATATATGCTAATCTACCTCAAGCAAATAATAATAATTAACCATTCTAAATGAAAAGTGAAGAGGAAACTTAAAACTGAACTGATAACTTCAGTTCAGTTTTAAGCTATAAAAGCAAAGAAATTTTTAAACAATATTCTTAACATCATTAGTAAAATGCAATTTATTATTACAATTTATTTATTACATTGATCTTGTGCTTGGTAAGCCTCCCTCGATAATTTGTTGGTTGAATTACCACAAATCTAAAAAGAAGTTGCTGATCGTAATTAAAATCAAACTGATAAAATTTTCTCTAATTATGAAACGACCATTACGGCTGCTGTGAAAATGCTTAAAACGTTTCGCAAAATAAACGATGCGTGCGTAAAAGCTCAAAATAAGGAAGTTTTGTCCACCCTTGATATATTTAACACGTCTATGCAAGGTTGCCGTGCTGAGGCTACCAATAGATCAAACAAAATTTTGGCAGACATTACTCCCATAACCCAACCGTTGGAAACTGAAGGTAAAGAGTTGAAGCGCTTATATCAAGAGTGCAGATATTATCCGCAAGACCTTGGCATTGGTAAAATATGTTTAGTTTTTTGGAATCATATAATCATAAAATACCTTGACGATTCTGCTGAATCTATTGAGAATGTTAAGTATTCTACAAATGACGAATTTACTACTTTGTGGATGACATTGCTTCCTGCCCTAAAAACCCCTTTGAAGACAGCCTTTTAGATTTGGGCCGTATCCAGCAATATATTGAAAGCTGCATAGCGAAGTCAAAATTAAAATAGATAATATTCACTGAATACATTATTTATTGGAAACAAAATTTTCATCGTTTAAGGATTTACACTATTTTAATAAAACGATTTTTTGTTTATTTTCAAATTGTTATTTTTTTAATGGAAGGATAACGCTATACTTTGTGTTGCTTTTACAATTTTGTTGTTATTGTTTTGTTTTTAGCTTAAAATTTGTTAATTTTTATGTTAAAATGATCAGGAAACTGAAGTAAAGATAAAAAACATTTTTAATACTTTTAAGAAAATGTGTTTAGTAATTACAAAGTGCATTTCAGAAGAAGGCTGTAAAATGTTATTTTAGATACTAAAAAGGCGAATTAACTTTTCCGAAAGCAATGAAATAACAGTTGTTTATATTTTGCTCTCATATAAGTGCCAAATGCTTGTCATGTGCCATTGAAAAATGTTTGATGTAGCATCTAGTGAACTTAAAATTGGATTGCAATGATCCATGTGAAGTTTCTCACCTATAGATTCGACTTTGTAAAATCAAGTTGTATTTAAGAATAAATAGATTTTCCACTCTCTTTCGTTTCAGAATTCCCCGCAAGACTTCTTACTAATTTTTAAATATAAAAATACCAACAACATAAATAGGCTCTATTTGTAGCTTAATATCATCAACGATTTGTTAAGTTTAAAAAGCCGCCTTCTCCTCTTCAGTACAACGTTAAGAAGTCATATAAATCGCCATACTTGGTTCACTTTGAAAAAAGCTTGTTGCCACTCCTTTTCATCAAAATGCAGGTTATGCTAAGAGATGGCAGATATTCCGATTTTATTGAATTTTTTTTTGCGTGTTTTAGATTTTATTAGAAATGTTCTTCTTTCGTAATTTTGTAGATGATACTTGCTGTACATTATAAAAGTTGATAATTATAAAGTCAATAATGGTTGGTAATTTCACACTGAAATGACCAATGAAAAGATATTAATTAATAAATTAAATTTATAATATTTAATAATAACAATGTTAAAGTGGCTGTTAAATTAATTATTATTGTTAATTTGTTCAAATTATTTTATTCTGTTTTCTATTTCCAGGAAAATTTTCGGTAACTGTGCTTTTTTTTGCATTTTTATTTCGAAAATAAAACTGACAGCTATAGATATGCTGTAAAATAATTAAAATTAACGAAGTAATGAATATTGCTGCTTGTAGAGAATAAACTTTTCTACGTCACTTTTGAAATTTTTGATTTGAAAAAACCATAAACTTTCAATAGGTTTAATAGCAGAACAATTCTCTAAATTTTATTATCATTCAAAGCATTCAGTTTTTACCACTGTTCCTTACAGCAACTGTCTCGCGCTTGTCTGCAAAATTCGTAATAATTTCGGAAAATGTTATTCTTACCAGAGATGTTCAAATTGTCCAATTACTGATTTGATCTACAAGATCTTCTTTAGAATTGCTTTATTCTGTCGAAAATGTAATGTCACAATTAAATTCAAGGATAACGACATAATCCGACTTCGATGAAGATTATAAAAATGAAAGTTTTGGGTGAGGCCCTTATAATCAAACACTTTAATTTTTAGTCACCCTCCTCCTACGTCCTTTTGTTTGGTAAATCGGATTAATTTAAATAGAAGGCATCTTTTATGTTCTTATATAATTATGGAGTTCTAAAATTTTATTAAATTATTGCAACATTTTCACAGTTAAATTTTATGTGTTAATATGTGTGAATTTATTTTGTTGCAATTATTTTTATAGATAACAAAAAAATATCCATTAAGGTGTCTAGTATATCTTCATGGCCGCATTTTATGTTATCCACAGTTGGTGTTTTTGATTGGCATTGGTGTGAACTTTTAAAATATGAAGTTGTTATTATTTGTATGTTTTTTCATATATTATGATTTCATCCTCGGGATGAATGAGCAGTACGTATTTTAGTTTATATTTTTAAATCATTGGACAAGGTTTCTTTTCAGGTATTGTATCGATTAAAATAAAACTAATTAGGCGAAGAATACTCACTTGCTACAGTTAGTGTTTTCTTTTTTGTCCTCTGGAGCAAAATTTTTGTTGGTACTGAAAAAAGTATTTTTGCTACAGAAATGACCTCGTACTTAAAATACTTAAACTAAAAGTAGATTTCTTTAAAACTGAAAATTCAAATAACATTGAAAGCAAAATCTGAGATAGCAAAAATTTTAAAACCACAAATTAAATTGCCCCGTTTTTTTTTTGTCTAGGATAATATAATAAAGATACTATTTACGCTTTATTAACATCCGTAAACGCGCTTAGCTATTTTAATTAATTTTTTTTGTTTCAGAACTATTTATTTATTATCTAACAAATTATACTAGTGTGTATGCTAAAGGTATAAAATGTTTGTTTTACGTCTGTCTAATTTCACATGCTGTTTATGTTTATAATGGCCTAGACAAATTAATTTTAAAATTTTTTTTAACACGCAGGTTAGCATTTTTGCAAAACAAATTTTTCTCATGTCGAGATTCCATGATTTAATTTTATTTTTTGGTTTTCTTGATTCAATACTTCTTAACACTTGTCAAGAAAGAATACAAAACTAAATAAAGTGTTGTCTTCAATACTGCAAAATATATATAGAAACAAAATTTCATGTTTCTCTCACATGATTATCTCGTCCTTTGTAACGTAAATTATAGAGAAATGTACTAGTTCGAATACATGTCAAGGTTGTCACATTAGTTATTTCCGGCTCGATCTATCAATATTTTTTCCATCTAGATATAAATAAAAACTAATTACTATCCACATATATGCATATGAACATTAATAAATTACAAAATTAAGAATTACAAAAATTATAGTTGTTCCAAATATGTAGTTATTTGCCAAGCTAAGCGCTTTAAGAGAAATATTTTTTGTACAAAATGTTAAGTTCTTCAGTTTGCAAACTACATACTGGAGAATATTTACTCCGTAAATACTTCAAATTTAAAAAAAAAAATATTCAACCTATTTAACTTATCCGATTGCTAGTAACTAAGTGAGAAAATTTGAGAATGGAAACAGCGGTGGCTTTTCAACAAATAGTGAAAAGTACACTATAAAAATATACATATAGAAAGAGATAGCTGAGTAATGAAACCCAGATACGAATGAGTATCTCTTGGTGTCAGTTTCTAGTACAAAACCTAAACTAGCAAACAATATAATCGAATATAAAAAAGTCTTCTATTTTAGGAAACAAGAATCCATAAAAATAAAAATTTAAGACTGTTAAATTAAAAAAGGAGGTAAATGTGTGCATGCACGTACACTTATTTATCTTTGTTGAATGTATTTTATATCACTAGACTTTTTTTATCTTTAATGCAGTGATTAAAAATCAAATTGAAACATTATAAAACTATTCAAAGAATGCTTCAATATTTTCAATGTTTAAAGCTGTTTAACCCAACTAAACAAAAATGTTCACAGAAGAGAAAATTATAGAAACTCTTGAATGTTTCGTTAACGGTGTGAATAATAGGGACATGATATGACATCCTCCCCATTGTTTTACTTCTAGTAAAAGTGGATTCAAATAGTTATTTTTGACAATATTTTGCGGCAGCTAATTGTATTTATTTAGTAGATTCTGTTAAACTGTAACATTTATACAATTCGAAGGGTGATCTAAATAATTTTGTAAGCCATAAAAAAGTTTTTATTAAATTGTTCAATATAACATAAGTAATTTATAATTCATTGGAATCATTTTCAATCTAAGCAACTTTAACTTCATGATATTCTCACAAAATATTTATTCCAAAAATATTTATGAAAAATTAAATATTTTATGATATTCTCATAAAACATTTATTCAAATATTTGAAATGTTTTCATCCTATAAAAAAATTATTTCATTGAATATAAGGTGAGGAATCCATTGAATATAAAAGATTAATTAAAACCTAATTTATCTTTTATTATCTCTAAAAATTATGATTCCTCTGGACGAGTAATTATAATTCAACATTTTTAGCCTTCCAATACACCAGTTCCACATACTCATAATTTACATTAACAATAAGGTTAATAGTTTAACAATACCCAAAATGTTCACATAATAAATGTTTATAATCACGTTACTTTGGAGCTCTAATAGTATAATTTTGAAATTTTGTGCATAGCATAGCAAAAAATAGTCCGATAACTGAGTCTGGTAGACCTCACATAAAGTGAAAAATTATAATAATCTACCTAAGGAACTATAATAGATGAAATGTTAAAATTCTGATTAGTACTTAGTGGAGTTGAAAGTTGAGGGTGGTACCATCACTTGCGTAGTATAATAGGAAGAGATTTGTAGTTTGATAAGCATATAAATCGTTAAGTTGCGCCAGAAATAGTTTAAATTTTATCATTGTCGGTGGTGCCTCTTTTTCCAAAAAATTATTATCGAATAATTTAAGTACTACAAAAGCTAGAGTGTGGACATTTTTTATGCGTGACGGTCTGCCTAAAGTATGTAACCCAAAAAATAAGCTTGATTACACTAGGGGGCGTGATAGCTCTAATACAAAGGAACTGTAATAGGCGAAATATTGTGAAATTAACTGTCTCATTAGTCTGCATAACTAAAGAAAAAACTGGGTGGATTATAAAAGTTGACGAGTTGCCGACTATGCAAAGAAAAATATAATAATAGTATTTTTATATTAATCAATGTCTTTTAGACAAAGCGATTTAAAAAAAAAAACGTAATGAATTTTCATTAATTTCTCTGGCCACTCTTTATTAGTCTTTATATTGAAAACAAGTAGAAGTAGACATAAACTTTTTCATGTGATTTGAAATATATTACGCGATAGATCACACATTAATTTTAGCATGAGATCTTTGCAATTTTTTATTTTATAGTTTCCAAAGAAATAAAAATATTTTTTTCAAGTTTTTAAGCTTTTAGATTAAATGAATTTTTGTATATAAGAATTAACAATATGACACTTCACGTGTTTTTAAGTTACAGTTTGCTTACAGTTGCTTTTGTTGAAGCATCATAACCTTTGATATCAAACTTCATTGCCCGTTTTATTAACATTAAATTATGTTTGATACAGAAAGGGAAAATTTTGTAAACCTTTAATTTACTTATAATTATTTTTATTTTGTTATATGACAATCAATTTAAAATAAATACATATTAAAAAATAACATATTTGTTTTTACGTAAAACCAGCTTCAAGAAATAACACCGAATAAAATAACTTCTAATTTCATTGTCGGCAAGCGCGTTTCGACGGAACCATCCATACAATTTAACAGAAAAAATACCACATATTCTTGTTTCATAATTTAATTCTGCAATGATATTTAATGTTAAGTCAAACAAAATATTATGTGGTTACGAGTGTGTGACTCGTAACCAGTTCCAAGTTATATTACGCCTGTGGCACAGTAATTGTAAAATTTTTATTTTATGCTCGCGTCTCCACCTGCATTGGGCATGATGTTACACAAACGTTACAATAATATAAAGTTGTATTATTCTTAATATAGTTTTCTTGTCTAGTTTTCAGTCAAATAGAACATTTCCAATATAAATAGAAATCAGAATGAAAACGAAAAGGGATATTGTAGTAAATAATGTTGTAAAATTTGGCTTTAAAAATTGTTTTCCTAAATTTTGCAATTTTGTAAAAAGAAAAAAAAAATATTTTGGGGATTGCCCATGTTTCTAATACTTTTGTAGGACTATAAAAATATAGAAAGTCGGACACAAGCGAAACCTTTCTGTGGAACAATGAAATTCTGGTTGGAGATTATAAACACCTGGAATCACGGGTTATGACACAAATCGGTCTCAAATTCTCTCGACTTCAAATAAAATTTACGTTATTACTGCCTCAGAAGCCAATTTGGGTTGAGGAAATACTTTAGCAGTCACCTCTGTTACTATGACAAAGAAACTTTAAGCTTATTAGACGTTATATGTTAGAAACATTAGTAATTGCTAATGTATCAAATTTAAGGAGAATAAATTTTAAAACAGACGCAGACAATTTAGCGCAGAATTATGGGTACTTAATTCAAAAGACATATAATTTGTTATAATTATTTCATAAGAAAGAATTTGTTCTTTAATTTCCATTTCCTTGTTTTTTTTATGTTTAAATATGTGAAATTTTAATTTTGTATGTATGAATGTATGAAGAAAATTATTTTATATGTTTTTGTCAATTGTTTTTAAAAACTTTTTTGTTAAATTGTTAATAATTTTTGTTTTTATAAAAATCAATTTCCTGTGGAAGCGAAATATTGAAAATATACGTTTTAAATTTAGTTAAAAAGACCATTATAAAGATTAATACTTATTTATTTAATATATAATATTTTGCAAATATTTCGTTATCCAATTGAATGGAAAAATCGTTTATTATAGTCAGTCTTGGTTTTCAACATCTGACAAAGAAAAATATTTATCTCTTTTATAAATTATAATTCGTTCTTAAACTTTTTATTTTCCACCTTACGAAACTAAAACAACCTTGGAAATTCGAATGCAGTTTATTAAATGTTTCTGAAGCAACCATTTAAAATTTGTTGCTCATTGTGCTCGGTTAACTCGAGAGGAAGAAACAATTTATGTGGCTGTTTTTGTTATAACTAAAATGGTTAATTTTTATTATTGTAAATAAACAAACCAGAAGCCTCGTAGTGTGACAAAATATAAACCGGGTGCTGTTTGCTATCTATCTATATAATAAAGAAATTCTTACTGGTTTCAATGTCCGTAAATGTAAAAGATATATTTTTTAAAATCATTTCTAAATAAAGTTAATTTGCGCATTATTTTTCTTCGGCTTGTTAACTGCTAGTAGTCACGGTATTAAGATCTCTCTCTCTCTCTCTCTCTCTCTTTCTCTGCAAAACTGTAAATGAAATGAGTCAATACTATAAAGAAGTAGGAACAGTGACCGATTTCGATGTGATGAGATCATTCTCAATCCGTGTTCAGTATTCAGTATAGTGTCGAGCACGGCTTGAGAACGATGTTATCATATCGAAAGCGCTCGCCGTTCATGCCGAAAAAAATAGCCAGAAAAGAAAAGGCTTAATCACATTAAAAAAATTCAGAACTATTTTGTCATAAATAGGATTCAACACATGGCCCCCTCTAAATTCAATTGGTTGTTGATAACAGACGTGATTTGTTCGAACTTTAGTTTTTTTTAATTATTTTTATAGTTTATTATTTAACATATTGTAGTAATTATTTATTAAGCACTAGATCATTATCTAATAAAATTTTAAAACTTTATTTTTTATTATTTTTCAATATTTCGGCAAACCATTAGTTGGCATCATCAGGATAAAAAAAATATTATTTAAGCACTAGGTCTTTTTTTATAAAAAATTTTTAATCTTTAGTTTTTATATTACTTTTCCTGAAGGAAAATATGAAGAAATATTAACATTTTTATGAGAGAAATTTCTCACTTTAGTCACTTTGTTTCAGAACGAAGGCTGGGAAACTTGATTTGTTTAACTCAAAAGTCTTTCAAAATAAATCAAGACCACTTGTTTGACGGCAATTTTGTGGCCTCGTTCTAACAGAAATAAAGAACTAACGTTTTAATGAAGTCGAATTAGAAGATATCGACTTGACCCACGTTGCGGATTACCCAACCTTAAAAAACAAAAGCAAATAAATTTATTGAAATAAAAGTTATAAAATATGAAGGATTTTTTTTTGATAAAAACAATATGAACGTTTATGCTAATGAAGTAAAAACAGGTATTAAGTGCTGTGAAAATAACAACTTAAATTGGAAAAATTAATTAAAAATGTGCGTCTCTAAAAAATTAAAAGCTTTATTAAGCTATAATGTGTCTTCAAGCAGCAACAGGTACATGGAACTTTAATCCGACAATTATAAAAGTGATGATCATGGGAAATTAACGACTGCAGGGCAATCCTTTCAGATTTAACCAACATCAAAAACACGGTAAATAAGATACATTTTCCATCTACATACACAATGACAATTATGATCTTCTCTGGTAATAAATCATCGGGTTGCTATACCAGGTAAAGGTGAACTCCTCCAATGTTGTATATTTTCGTCTGCGAAACTTCAGGTGCTACAGATTAAGTTAAGGAATCTTAATGTATATGAACATTCACTATTCCAAATGCTGTTTGGCATTTGAAGCCAAAAAATAGTCGTCCACTTTTGTAAGGAGTTGGTAATCTTTTTAAAAAGAGATAAACAGCACATGGATTTGAGAACGCAGTCTGTACCTCCACATAGTTTGGCTCACTATTATATTTGTGACACAAATACAGAGTTTCCTTTGAATATTTACATTTTTTAGACACTCCAGAGCAACACCTTGGATGGTGTTGAATACTAAAAAAGAAAATTAAGTAGTTTTAACAATAACTGAAAGCTAATTCTACCTGCTATGTGTGAAGCTTGTTTTATACTATTTGCTCCGTTTTATGATTTTGTACGCATATATTAACATAGCCTTGTTTTTTTACTAATATAATAAAGACATCATTTATATTCTTTTTATTATTTTATTATCATCTGCTATTTTAGAAAATATATATATATAATTTAACATTTATGTTATTTATCTTTATAATTTAAAGACAACACGAGCCAGAGATGGTGATAAATTGCTCTTTGTTCACCGGAAATATATTGCCATATTAAACCTAAAGTTCCCTCCTAAATCTATTAAGCAAGTTAAGCACATTAGTAACCAAAATATTAGTTATGTTCCGTTCCAAGATGAGGCTCGTTCTCCTCATATAGCAGATGATAGCATTGTTAGTTTGGATTTTAATATTTGATTTGAGTTTTAAATCGTTTAATTTTATTTTTTATTTTGAAAAAATGGTTTATTGTTTATTAATTTCATTGTAAGTTTAAAATTATAAAAAAATCTTTATCCTAACTACTTAATATATAATTATTAATGTTTTTCATATTTAAAAATATATATGCTCATATAAATGTATTTTCTTTTGGAATACGTAATAAATCATTAATTTGAGTTTAGCAATAGGCCCAAATGCATCTAATACATAACATGCTTAATTTAATTCATTAATTTTAGTTCAACAATTGCCGTTTAATTTTATTACTGATTTAAACTTTTTATTATTATTATTATTTAAAAGTGAATATATAAATATAACTTCCAATTCTTATTTTTCAGCAGAGGCGATTTCGACTCAGGGATTTTAGGGGATTAGTAAGGGCAATAGGATCTTATGCTTTTCTTCTACTACAATTCAAATAATCGGGCCTAGGAATAAACAAATAGGTATCCTGCGAATGGCAATATTAAAACTTAATTTCAGATCAAGACACTCCATAACTCCATTGTATTCTTGAACTTTACTTATAAAATTTTTTTTAAGGAATTGTGCTACCTAACAATATTCGTGATATTTTCCCACAAATTGCGTCACCATATTATTATCAATTATACAAACTATTAAAAAGTTATAGTAAAATGTATTGCTATTAACACTAATCAATTTTTTTCATATTATGATATATGCGTCACGCTTATAAAGTTCTAGTTCAGTAATAATATGAAATTTTAATTTTAACGACTTCTACGTTATTTGGCTTTTTTCATATTCTCTGTTTTCACAAAGCTGTGCAGAAAAAATTGGTGCGACTTCAAAAATAAGTTTTTTATATTTAAAGTTATTTTGCTATGTTTCGAAGCTCTAATTGCACTGTAGTTTGTGACTGCGTCATTGCTTCAAAAAAGACAGACACGTTTCTTAGAATCGAAGAAGTAATTTTGGAGGTAAATTTCTTGAGTTTTTAGAAACAGCGCCATCTATCAGTTTCCTCATTTTTTCGTTATACACCTTTAGATAGACAACTTAGCAGATCAGCACTTGATATTACTGGTTTCCCCATAAAATTGGCAGCTTTTTAATATTAGTTAAGATATAATACGAATTATTCTAACTTCTGAAACGGTTTAAGGAAACTTCTGCTTTCAATATTCTTACTAATAATATCTCCTATGTCAGATAGAAAATGGAATACAACTGAACTAGCTGCAAGAGGAATGAAGAAGAATTCTTATTTAATCCGTTGAACCACAATAAACTAAACATTCAGTTTGTTAAGACTCTTTTAAAGTAAAATTACGTATGCTTCTCAAAAAATCAAAATTTGTTTAAGATATAGCCTATTCCTCTTCGGAAATTTTCCGCGAAAGCAACCTAGGGAAAAAATGGATATGGCAATAACTCAAAGCTCATATTTTTTAGTTTTCTTATCAATCTTTGCATGGTTATATAGTTTGGAGGGCCAAATTAACTTGTTCTAGATTTTTGGTCTCGAATAACTTAATAAAGATAAATTATTTTATTTGCATTTCTTGTTTTGTTTTTGGCAACTATTTGAAGCTAATCTAATCAAAACTAATAAAGGGTGTTTTTTTATTGAGGTGTGGAACATTGAAATAAAATGAAATGTAATTTTTTTATTCGGAACGTAATCTTCGGGCATTGGAATTAAATACAACTTCTGGCTTATGACCCTCACGGCTGGCTCGGACAAAGTTAAATTTTGAGGTTCAATTTTTAATAACTTGTTTTGGGATTTTCGGCCGCATATTGGTAATAACGCTGCGGATGTTGTCTTATAGCCGAGCAATCATTATCGGGTTTTTGGTGTCGATAAGCTACTTCGCATATTTCCACAGTAAATAGTCTTGGTGGCCAATTCATATTTCTGATACGTGAAACTAAGCGATTACAAAACGTTGAGTGTAACTTTCTGGCCAGCATTGTTTGTAAAGAAGTATGCACGAATGATTCCACAACACAAAAGGTCAGTTTTTCTTATATATAAGGATTATTATCACTCCAAATACGACAGTTTTGTTTAAAGAAAAATGTCAGCTTCATTGCTAATTAGGATCAGCGACAATCTTGTGTTGGCCCCAATTCGCTCAATTTGGAGGAGTTGTTCAGGGCTCAGTCTATTTATGTTGCAATGTCAAACCAAACTACTAAATATGCATCACTTGATAGCTGATAAAATATGTTGCCAGCTTCAAAATACCCTTTAGATATTAGAAATTATAAAATATGTATTTTATGAACACCAAACTTTTTTTCTTTCTTCTTAATGTGTAAAGTACAAAAACGTCAAACTTCACAGAAAACAAAATATATTGACGTGTGCTGTGGCGAATTTATATCACATAATGGACATTTCATAGATAATGCTGCATTCCAGATTATCGCAAAACTATGTTAAGCTAAACCCGAACATTTTTTCAGACTTCAAAGGAAAAAACCGTAAATATTATTTTTAATACTTTCAATTTAAGTCTGTCGGCTACATGTGGATAAAAACAAAAAGAAACTGAAATAGTCGTCAGGAACTGATTATTTCCCAAGAATTGTGGAGAATATTATATAATGTATTTTATCGACCTCCGCAATATTCTGAAAAACATTTTCGACTGCTAAATGTTTGCATGTGGTTTTTTTATCGCTAAACTGTTAACCGGTTTATTTGCTGAAGAAAAAATTTTTATGGATATATTGTCAAAAGAGCTTAAACATTCTTATTATATCTGCTTATCTACTTAAAGCAAATAATAATAATAAATAACCATTCTAAATGAAAAGTGAAGAGGAAACCAAGTTATCAGTTCAATTTTAAGCTATAAAAGCAAAGAAATTTATAAAAACCATTCAGTGTGAAATTTTAAACAATATTCTTAACATCATTAGTAAAATGCAATTTATTTTGACAACATTGATCTTGTGCTTGGTAAGCGTAAATACTGATAGTCACGAAACTGTATTGTCCTCCCTCGATAAATTATTGATCGAACTACCACAAATCTATGATGAAGCTGCTGAACGTATTAAAAATCAAACTGATAAAATTTTCTCTAACTGTGAATCGAATATTCAGGCTGTTGTGAAAATGCTTGAAACGTTTCGCAAAATAAACGATGCATGCGTAAATGCTCAAAATAAGGAAGTTTTGTCCACTCTTGGTATATTTAACACGTCTATGCAAGGTTGCCGCGCTGAGGCTACCAAGAGATCAAACAAAATTTTGGCAGACATTACTCCCATAACCCAACCGTTGGAAACTAAAGGTAAAGAGTTGAAGCGCTTATATCAAGAGTGCAGAAATTATCTTGAAGACCTTGGCATTCGTAAAATGTGTTTAGTTTTTTGGAAACATAAAATCATAAAATACCTTGACGATTCTGATGATCCTATTAAGAAAATTAAGTATTCTACAAATGAACGAATTTACTACTTTGTGGATGACATTGCTTCCTGCCCTAAAAACCCCTTTGAAGACAGCCTTTATGATTTGGGCCGTATCCAGCAATATATTGAAAGCTGCATTGCTAAGTCAAAATTAAAATAGATAATATTCACTGAATACATTATTTATTGGAAACAAAATTTTCACCGTTTAAGGATTTACACTGTTTTAATAAAACGATTTTTTGTTTATTTTCAAATTGTTATTTTTTAATGGAAGGATAACGCTATACTTTGTGTTGCTATTAAAATTTTTTTATTTTCAGATCAATATTTGCTAATTTTTTCGAAATTGTTTTTGTTAAAATAATCAGGAAACTGAAGTAAAGTTTAAAACCATTTTTAATACTTTTAAGAAAATGTGTTCAGTAATTACAAAGTGCATTTCAGAAGAAGGCTGTAAAAATGTTATTTTAGATACTAAAAAGGCGAATTAACTTTTCCGTAAGCCATGAAATAACAGTTATTTATATTTTGCCAAATGCTTTTAATGTGCTATTGAAAAATGTTTGATGTGGCATCTAGTGAACTTAAAATTGGATTGCAATGATCCATGTGAAGTTTCTCACCTATAGATTCGACTTTGTAAAATCCAGTTGTATTTAAGAATAAATAGATTTTCCACTGTCTTTTGTTTCAGAATTACCCGCAAGACTTCTGACTAATTTTTAAATATAAAAATACAAACAACATTAATTGGTTCTATTTGTTGCTTAATGTCATCAAAGATTTGTTAAGTTGACAAAGCCGCCTTCTCCTTTTCAGTACAACGTTAAGAAATCATATAAATTGCCAAACTTGTTTCACTTTGAAAAAAGCTTGTTGCCACTCCTTTTCATCAAAATGCAGGTTATGCTTAGAGATAGCAGATATTCCGATTTTATTGAGTTTTTTTTCCATGTTTTAGATTTTATTACAAATGTTTTTGATTTAGTAATTTTGTAGATGATACTCGCAGTAATACGTTATAAAAGTTGATAATTATAAAGTCAATAATAGTTGGTAATTTCACACTGAAATGACAAATGAAAAGATATTAATTAATAAATTAAATTTATAATATTTAATAATAACAATGTTAAAGTGGCTGCTAAATTAATTATTATTAATTTGTTAAAATTATTTTATTTTGATTTCTATTTCCAAGAAAATTTTTCGGTAGCTGCGTTTTTTGTTATTTTTTTGTTCTGCTATTTCCAAAATAAAACTGACACCCCTAGTTATGCTGTATGTCAAATTAAAAAAATTATATAATTAATGAATACTGAAGATTTTTTTGCTGCTTGTAGAAAATAAACTTTTCTAAGTCACTTTTGAAATTTTTTGCTTTGAAAAAATCATAAACTTTCAATAGGTTTAATAGCAGAACAATTCTCTAAATTTTATTATCATTCAAAGCATTCAGTTTTTACCACTGTTCCTTACAGCAACTGTCTCGCGCTTGTCTGCAAAATTCGTGATAATTTCGGAAAATGTTATTCTTACCAGAGATGTTCAAATTGTCCAATTACTGATTTGATCTACAAGATCTTCTTTAGAATTGCTTTATTCTGTCGAAAATGTAATGTCACAATTAAATTCAAGGATAACGACATAATTCGACTCCTATGAAGATTATAAAAATGAAAGTTTCGGGTGAGACCCTTATAATCAAACACTTTAATTTTTAGTCACCCTCCTCCTCCGTCCTTTTGTTTGGTAAATCGGATTAATTTAAATAGAAGGCATCTTTTATGTTCTTATATAATTATGGAGTTCTAAAATTTCATTCAATTATTGCATGCAGTTTAATTTTATGTGTAAATATGTGTGAATTTATTTTGATGAAATTAGTTTTAAAGACATATTTTATATTATCCTAAGTAAGTGTTTGTAGTTGATATTTGTGTATTTTAAAACATCAACCTGTTATTTTCCGTATGCTTTTTCATATATTTTGATATTATCCTCAGGATTACGCTGTTGTTAAGGACATAATGAACAGTACGTAGTTTTAACTTATATTTTTAAATCATTTGATAAAGTGTTTTTTCAGGTATTGTACTGATTTAAATACAAAAAAATAATTAGACGAATCGTACTCATTTACAACAGTAAGTGTTTCTTTCTTGTCCTCGGGGGCAAAATATTTTATGGTACTCAAAAAAGTGTTTTGGCTGCGTAAATTACTTTGTACTTAAAATATATAAATTAAGACTAGATTTCTTTAAATTTGAAAATTCAAATAGCGTTAAATAGCGGGAGATAACAAAAACTAAGTTCTAGTTGCTGTTTGTATCATTCTATGATTTTATAACCACAAACTTTGATTTTATAACCACAAAATAATATTTTTACTGTTTTTTGTGTTTTATTATTTTATAACTAGAAATTAAATTTTCTTGCTGTTTTATTTTTTTTTGTCTAGAATATTTAAATAATGATATTGTTTATAATTTATTTGCATCCGTAAACGCGCTTGGTTACTTTAATTATTTTGTTCGCACATTTTCTTTCAGAACTACTTTTTTATAATCTAACAAATTATACTAGTATATATGCTAAAAGTTATAACATGAGTGTTTTATGTGTTTCTAATTTGACATGTTGTTTATCTTTATAATTGGCCTAGACAACTTACTTCTAGAATTTTTTAACACGCAACTTGACATTTTTTTTAAAAACAAGATACCATAATACCATAATTTTATTGTATTTTTTTGTTTTACTTCATTCAGTGCTTCATAACGAAACGAA
This sequence comes from Trichopoda pennipes, assembly GCA_030448955.1. Classification (NCBI taxonomy): domain Eukaryota; kingdom Metazoa; phylum Arthropoda; class Insecta; order Diptera; family Tachinidae; genus Trichopoda; species Trichopoda pennipes. Next base: position 4,577,236 of record JASKUP010000023.1, read on the forward strand.
CATTCATGATTCACTCACATGATTATCTCCTCCTTTGTGAAGAAAATTATAGAAGCATGAATTGATTCCCAAACATGTCAAGGTTGTCAAATTAGCCATTTACGGCTAGACCTATTTTTTCCTTCTAGTTTTTAATAAGGACTAACTATTTTTCAGTTATAAGTATAAATTGGAACAGGTTGTTTTTACAAAAGGTTATAGTTGTTCCAAACAAATTTTTGCCAAGCTACGCGCGTTGATAATCCATTTTTTGTACAGAATGTAAAAATGGTGAATATTTACTTTGCAAATACTTAAAATTTGAACAAATATTCAACCTTTTCAATTTTCCATACTGGTAGTAACCAACTGAATTTTAGAAAGATCGATGTACTGGTGGAAGGAGCGGTGGCTTTTCAACAAAGAGCCAAATACACAACTGCACGCTATAAAAACAAACATACAGAAAAAGATACACGATAGATAAAATGGATAACACTAAGAATGAAATTTGGTAGCGGAGTAATGGACTGAGTATCTTTTGGTGTCAGCAAACAATATAATCAATTATAAAAAAGTCGTCTATTTTAGGAAACAAGAAACCATAAAAATACAAATTTAAGACAGTTCAAATTAAAAAGAAGATATGAATGCATGCACGTATACTTATTTATCTTTGTTAAATGTATTCTATATCATTAGTCTTTTTATCTTTAATGCAGTAATTAAATTATTAAAGTATGAAATTTGAAGCTGTTTTACCCAACTAAAGAAAAATATGCACAGAGGAGAAAATTATACAAAACCCTTAAAGGTTTCGTTAGAATTTTGAATCATTATTTTACTTCTATAATCCGTTATTTTTTTTAATTATCTTTCAGATGCTAATCATTTACAAGCCCTAAAAACTTTTTATAAAATTTTACAATATGTCATTAATATCGTTTAAAAACCTTACATAAATCAAAACGTTTAGTTAACATTGTGATTAAGTTCTTTATGTGGTCAAGTGTTGCTGCAGAATATTCTTGAGTTGCTCACAATCTTTTTTTCATGTAGTATATTAAAGAAGAAAAAAATCTACTGGACAACGCTTGTCAGATCTGTTAATATTAATATATTTAGACGTTTTTAGTCGCCACAAAATAGAAATAGCAGTTAAGAGGATTAAGACAGTGTTGAGAAAAACGTTGAACACAGAATTTGCATATGCATTCGGTGTTTAATAAAATCAAATAGATCTAAGGAAAAAAAGTGATGCCAAGAAAAAAAGTAGGGTCAGCCTAAAAAATTTTTTTTTGTTTTAAATGCTATAAACAAAACTTCTGAATATTTTCTCGAATTTGTTTTTTTATTTGAAAGTACAATCCTTCCGGTTAATAATGGAAAATAATTTCATTCAAATGGCTGCCTCGGCTAGCCATGCAGTAGCCTACATTATCGGTCCAATTTTTAAGCACATTATCGATTGTATGCAGCTGCATTTTACCAATGTCTTCACAAATATTGTCCTTTAAAGCGGCAATTTTTTCAAGCTGGTTGGCGTAACACTTACCTTTGACGGCACCCTACAAATAATAGTCCAACGGTGTCAAATCGCAGCTCCGAGGTGGCCAAACGACATCAATTCTGCGGCTGATAATGCGATCTTCAAAAATAGGGCGCAAAACATCGAGTGTAGCTTTGGCTGTATGGCACGTAGCGCCGTCCTATTGAAACCAAATGTTGCCAATATCCTCCTCTTCAATTTTCGTGAACAAAAATTCGTTTAATATGGCCCGATAACGGTCGCTATTGATTGTAACGGCCACTTCTTGCTCATTTTCGAAGAAAAATGGCCCAATTATGCCTCTGGACCAAAAGCCGCAACAAACAGTGACTCGTTTTGGGTGCGTCGGTTTTTAAATGTATGCGTGCGGGTTTTCTCTGCCCCAACTGCGACAATTTTGCTTGTTTACATTCCCGCCAAGATCAAAATGAGCTTCATCTGAAAAGATGATTTTTTTGGACTTTGTATGGCGTCATACCAAGGTCTTTATCCAAAATTCATCACAATGATGACTCTGAAATGTGCAATTGTTGAGAACGACGGTGAATTGATATTGATGGCGCTTCACGCACACTTTTTGCCACATCCGCAATATTCACGGATGTACGCACTGTTTTTGGCTTTTTACGCTTTGGTTTATCGATGAGGATGCCAGTTTCTTTTACTTTTTTTACAAGATAACTAACATACGGAGCTGACGGTGTTTCTCTTCTTCCAAAATCCGTACGCAATTTTCGCACACATTCTGCAACATTACCACGATTTTCAAAGTAATGTCGCAATATTTCCCAGCGTTGTTCAAGCGTATAAACAACGATATTCATTCAGCGGAAGGATAAAAATTATTATCTGCCAATCAAGCATGAGCTAAGTGAAAAAAAAAACGTCAGATGGCGGACCCTTTTTTAGTTTATTTAATTGTACAATTAAAAGTAGTAAAAGAAGAAATTAAACTTTATCTAACTACTTTAAGATTTATTATTAAAAATATGAATATCCGCTTGTAAAGTAGATTATTTATCACAATTTTACATTTGCTTGCATGGTGACCATTTTCTATTTTTAATTAAAGCATATACAATCTTGATTATCTTCTTTCGATATTTTCTTACTAAACAAAAATTTTGATATATATATGTTCAACGTAAAGAGTGTTTATATAGAGGTATATAACTTTGCAATTGAATAAAACAAAGAAGAATTTTTAAATGGGCATGAACTTACTCTATTCGAAAGATAATTGTTTGGGATTAATATTTTAATTTAATTTGAGATGACTTTTTTCAATATTTCTGGCCATATATCGGCAATACCGCGATGAGTATTGTCTTAAAGTGTTTAATGATTTACGATTATGGCACGTGCTATATTTTTTAATAAGTACAGACCAATGATTCCACCCTATAAAACTCAACAAATGGCCAGTTTGTCTGCATGGAACCGTGTCTCAACATATATTTCAGAATTATCATCAGTTCAAATGCGGTATTGTTTATTGACATATCCGTTCAAACATAAGTGAGCTTCACCGCTAAACAAAAGTCGCTTATGAAATTCAGGATTAACCGCAGTCTTGTTTTACGGCAAATCGCACAATTTGGCAACGTTGTTCAGTCGTCAGTTAATTCATATTGAAATGCCAAGCCAAACTAAAAATAACTCTCTTGTCAAAATGGCTGCCCGTGAAAAAAGTATTGTCAACTTAAAGTTATATATCTCTCTAAAAACCGCAATTCTTTTGTACACATTAGACAACACCTTTTTCTCGATGCTCTTTTGAATACAACAAAATTGTTGAATCCTAATTTTCTTGCGTCAAATTAAAAACGAGTATGAAATGAATTAAATGTTTTACAAAAAAGTTTATAATAATTTGAATAAAACTTACAAGGATGGTGGGTGCAACGCCATGCTGCTGTGGTTCTTTCAATGTCTCTTTTTTTAGTCTTATCTCTTGAAATACAAAAGTATTTAAAATAACTAAAACTATGAGTTGCCTAAGATGTTTTTACGCAGTTATCTAAAAGCGCAATGTATTATAAAACAGGAAAATGTCATCACACGAAATCGAAATAAGCCTCTCAAATAGCAATAAAATTCGATACTAAATAGGCGCGTAATTTTATCAAAAGCCACTAATTCAAACGCGCAACAAAAATATCCACATGTTTTGAAATTGATTGTTCTTTTGTGCAGTTTCTATTTTAATTAAGTTGAGTAAAAGCGTTTAACTTAAGAGTTATAAAGTTAAGATAAATACGTAAATATTTATTGTGTTAAAACCACGATAAATAACACTTCTTTTAAAAAATCTTCACTTGAACACGGGGTCTTCCAAAAGAAAAACTTCAGTGGTCGTGTGTGGACGTTTTTTTTAATTTCGAAACAGCGATAGTACTCCTTAAGTAAATGCTTTGATTATGTGTTTTGAACCAATGTACTTCCTAACATAACTTCGTCCACCCATACCTATACTCGCATTTAATGCACAGGATGGAAGTCAACCAAATATTGCTACTGAACTTAATAATGTGTTATTTTAAATGGCGATAGGTGTTATTTAAAAGGTATGCTAGTTTAATATTTTTGTTGCTTTTTTGTTTCTGCCCTAAGATATGCTTTGAACACATATGAATAACAAGCGGCATTTTTCTTCAGATACGCTGATGGATAACAAAACTTCTCTTAGGATGAACTTTGTAATCTGTTTGATAATTAACTTAAAGATGTCCCTAAACTATGTAGCTTTTCAGTTAAAAGTTATCTTTATTTTACTAAGTGCACCGGGTTATTTTGAAACTAGCATATCATTTTCAGTTGGTATTTGATGTAATATATTTCAGTTTGAATGAAAACTGAACTGAAGAGATTTCCTTTGGGGGCTTGCAGTCTAGATGAATCTCTTCCTCATTTTGACATGTGCTTTCGGGGGTAAAGGGCGGTGCCACTCTCCTGGGCTATCGGGTGCCTTGAATTAGTACAGACATTAGGACTCGTAATCTGACCAGTGACAATACCCACACTCGTACCACGGAACCAGTTCCCAGCAGGGCTGGTTTTTGGTGAGACCCCTCGGGGAATTACGTGGTGGGAGTCGGTCTAATCGGTTTCTTTTAAAAAGCTACCGAAAAGATGTTAACGCAGAATTAACATCCAATGTCTCAGCTTGCGCACGCAAATTATTCCTGAGTTTTGTTCGCAAGCGTTACAAAAAAAAGAAATTTTTATTTTTTAACTACATATACACGTGCATACGCACAATTCATTCTGAAATTTATAGCTAAACTTTTTGGAACTCGCTATTGCAGCAATATAATTTAAATATAATTTTGTTGTTTCAATGAACAGTCCGAGTTCATTCCTCGGCATTTCGAGCATTGTCTTTACTGAACAACATTTACAACATGTTTATTACAATTTATTATCAAAATCTCTTATTTACAAAAATTTGAATTTAACAGGAACAATGCCTTCGAATGCTAAAGCAAATTTTAATAAATCTCAAATAGCAATTCAACAGAGAAAAACAAAGGAACGGACAGAAGATAATGTATTTTTAGAGTATACAAAACAAATAACATTTTTAAAATAAATACTGTATTACAAATTAAATATTATTCTTCGCATGAATAACAAAATGAAATTTACATTTGCGGTTTTTTTGTTTTTACTTGGTGGTCAACATATGCGACAGTATCACTAAACTCTCCACAGAAAAAGTTTAAGCCGAAATGGCTCAAAGTCACAAGGAAGTTGCTTGGAGTCTTCGTTCGGCTTTAAATTTCCCAAAAAATTGTTAATTGTGTCAACCAAGTGAGAAGTGCAATGCAAAATATTGAAACGTTACGAAAAACATATGATTCGTGTGTTGCTCCTGAAAATGAACAACTGATGTCCATTACTGACGTCTTGACAAAGTCCATCGACTTTGGTTATAGCCAGCAAAAACTCAGATAATATAATTGTTGACATACCACTGCTACAACTGCTGTAGAATTGGCTAAAGATTTGATTTGATGTGGTTGTATGAAAAGTGCAATTATAATTATAATCCCTTCACAATAATGAAGCAGAGTTGTTGCAATCGTTTGAGAACTAAAGCTACCTTATACGAGGAACACTCCCGTAACTCTATTAAGGAAATACAGTACAGTAGCAATGAACGTAATTTTTATGTTGTTAATGAAGCTGATTCCTGTTGTCGTAATCCTTTTGAAGACAGCATGTATGATGTGGCTCGTGTCCATAAAAATATCAATGACTGTATTACTAAATAAATAGTAAATAAATAGTTATTTGTTTAAAATATATTTTTGTAGATAAGAATTTGAATTTCTCAAATGAGAGTTCTGATGAGTTTTTTTGTAACTTCTACTAACTGCTTGATAATGACTTTACTAAACAACCAGGTATTATTTAATAGGTTATTCAAACATTGTTCACCCGAATAATTTTTATCAATAATAAATTATAATAACAGTTCTATTAATTAATTATTATTAGTTTAAATTAGATTTACACACGAATGGTTTCAGGGATGTTAGAGCCAGGCTTGATTTTTATAACTTTTTGCTGTTTGTTTTTAAAAATAAATAAATAAAGTGAACTGCTGGGTATGTTGTTTACGAACTGCGTGGCTTGCTAAGAAAACTTATGGTACAACAACAAAATTTTTAGTTACAAACTGCGTATAAATTTTATAAACGCAAACAATAACAATTTGATATGCTATTTACTAACTGCGCGGCATCCAAGACAAAAACAAATTTCTGTTTACTAACTGCGTGGAAATTTTATACGCGCAAGACAACAACAAACATGTATGCTGTAGTCTGCGTAGTTTCTTAAGAAACCTTTTCTACAAAAGACAACAACAAATATCTTAAAATAAATTCCAAGAAGAAACTTTATCAGTATAAAAACAAAAACAAATATACACGCAGACATACTGGCGCCGATACATCAAATAAACAACATACAACAACAAAATGTGATGCAAAGGAAGTAGGTCAGTCAGTGTGAAACTAAAATCTGGTGAAGTAAAGACGTGCATCTTAAGTAGTGTCAACCTTGTGTAGTTGAAGTAATAAACTTATTATTAATATAAAAACTCTAAAAACTGGTGTTATTTATTTTGCAATAAAGAACTCACAACAAAACCTTTATAAAAGGTATAAAAGTAACAATATTGTGATAGCGGATATGCCTCATGCTCTCTGTGAATTTTCAGAACAAAAATTAAATATTTAAAATGATATTTACTTTATTCAAAAGCTAATTTTCTGTTGTTATAGTTTAAACATGACTTCTGGCAGATAACCGCCATGGTTACGTCGGATGTAGTTTAATCTGTAGTTTCAGTTTTCAATGATTTTTATGACCGTATATCGGTAATAACGTGGCAAATGTTGTTATCCAAGCGGTCAATCGTTTCGGGCTTACTGACATCGACTACCGACTTCACATATCTCCACAGCGTTCGCTCGAACAATCTTGAAGGTTAATTTACTTGCGGCTACCATCCATTTCTCTTAATAATTCAGTTTTGGCAGAAGCTGTGTGATTTGTTGCGTCGGCTTGTGAAAACCACGGCTCCTGCACATCATGGTTATTCAGTAGATGAACGAAAAATTCAGTAATCATTTTTTTATAGCGGCAATCATGTATATGTAGCGTTTAGACTATAAAATTCTGATCAACATCGTTTTTAAAGAAATAAGGACCAATGATTCCAACCCATTAGGCGCACTAAAAACTCTTAACATACACTTGAGCATTATCATCACTCGAAATACGGCTGTTTTGTTTACTAATGTATTCAGATGACAAAATGGCCGTCATTAAAAATATTTTAAAGAAATACGGACCAATGATTCCAAACCATCAGGCGCACTAAACACTCTTAACATTAGGAATATTTCAAAATACATACTGTGGGTATACTTTCTTAGTTTTAAATAATAAATAAAGTTTTTAAATATGTCTTTTTAATAGATATAAATTCAATTTCAAGTATCTGGCTATATATGTGTTAAAACTGAAGCCCTATACGTCTATTTTAATAATTATTATTTCAACTGTCACTGGCTAGCAATGGTCTTTGAAAGGGATGGATGGTAGGTTAAAACGCCTACAACCGAGTATTGAATTGGCGAGCACAGACCTACAACGGAGCATACTACCTAATTTAAAGACATAAACTTGAAGATATTACACATGGAATTTTTGTGTTTCTTACCTTACAGACTCAATTACCCCCCGGGGACACATTTATCGGTTTTTATAGAGTACTCAACTATCTAGACCTGCGCAACTGGGGGAAAAAGGGAGCCCAGTCCCCTGAAGTCAGACAGGGAGACAACTGGAAACTCCACTTTATTTCCACGGGGATCAGTGACCCGCAGAGTTCATTATTTGTCTCTTTAGACATTTAATTGTTCTCTGGCTGATCATTGAGGTTGGCCACTATATGGGAGCATCGTGATGGTTGTGGTTTTGCGGCCCCATATCCAATGGTTTTCTATGGTGGCCAAGATCATCTCACTGATAATGACACGCAAAGTGAATGATCCAGTCCAGTGAGCATGCTTGACATGTGTTCTGGACAGGAGTTGGAAAGTCTCCAACTCTTTAGCAAGGTGTGATGATTTGCAGACCTGTACTGAAATCATTAAAGTTGCAACTAGGTGGTTCTGTTGCATAGAATTATGGCTTCGGCTATCTAGGACGCATGTATGACGTTCCAAATTATACAATAGTGGTTTGTCCACCATCTGATTAAGACTAATGGTCAGGCGCGGATGTAAAACAAATCACACTCTTACAGACTCAATTGAAACTTAGCTCTCGCACTTTTATAAATAATAACAAATTTAAGTTTAATTAAAAAGTTTTTAATCAATATCTTTTTTCTTTTTTAAGATCTTTTTTTATATATTTTTTCGTTTTTTTTTTTTCAATATTTCGCTTTCCTTTGGAAAGCTTCTTCAGGAAAAAATTTTTTTATATGTTTGAAAACAAAAAAATTATTAACAAATTGCAAAATGTTTCAAAACATTTGACAAAAACATATAAAATATTTTTTCATACATACATACAAAAATTTTAAATTTTCAAATATTCAAACATACAAAAACAAGGAAACGGAAATAACAAATAAATAACAAATAACAAATTCTCTCTTATGAAATGATTATAACAAATTATGTGTCTTTTTAATTAAGTACCTATAATTCTGAGCTAAATTGTCTGCGTCTGTCTTGAAATTTATTCTCCTTACATTTGGTACATTAACAATTTCTAACATTTCCAACATATAACGTCTCTTGTAGTTTTTTTCTATATCTAATACTGATGTTTCATCAAACTTTGGATAATGATTATATTTCTTAGAATGTGAAGATAAGGATGTCTTCTCTGTTGAGATATTCCTATATTTTTGGTCACACCTGTGATCAGCTAATCTTGTTTTAAGTTAATTTTTTGTTGTCCCAATATAAACTTTGTCACAGTTCACCTGGTCATTTCCTCCACATGGTATCCTGTATACTACATCAGATATTTCCATTTTTCCTATTTTATTCTTCATACTGCTAAATAATTTATTTAATGTGTTATGTGTTTTGTGTGCAATTATATATTTATCTGTGTCATATATTTTACACTTTCTTAATCTTTTTGATATTCCAGGAACATAAGTTAATGATTTATAATTTCTTGGCTCTGCCGTAGAATTTCCTAAATTATGCCTATCACTACCATATTGTCTAATTAATCTGTTAGTTAATTCTACTGGAAAATAATTGTCATTAAGTATATCTCTTATTGTATCCCTATTCTTCAAATGAAATTCTCTATCACTTATAGTCAATATTCTGTCTATCATATTTTTCGCTGTGTTTATTATCATTTTCCTCGGATGTTTTGAATAAAAATTAATAATTCTTCCAGAAGATGTTGGTTTCTTATACCAATCAAATACTAACTTATTTTTCTTCCTTATTATCAATATATCTAAATATGGAAGTCTAGATTCTAATTCTCTTTCAATCGTGAATTTAATATCCGGATGGAAACTATTCAATTCTGACAAAATATCATCCACTGCATCTTCTGAAGTTATACAAAATAAATCATCCACATATTTTGTGATTATCTTAGGTTTAATATGCATTTTACTAATACATGAATTTAGTAATTCCTCCATCACAATATCAGCTATAATTGGAGATGCTGGAGAGCCCATAGGGAGGCCCTCCTTCTGTTGATATATCCTATTATCAAATTGAAAATACCTATTGTCTTCAATGCAAAACTTAAGAATACGTAAAAATAATTCCTTCTCAATATTCGTATTTTGTTCTATTATCTGCCATTTTTCCTCTATAATATTTAAAGCTAAACCTACAGGAATACTTGAATCCATTGAAGTGCGATTAAATCATACTTTATGTGCCATGAAATCGTTTTTAAAATTTTGTAAGTAAAATAGAGTAATCAAGCTTTATAGCTATTTAAGTTTTAGTGACGTATATAAACGTTTTAGCCCTCTCGGAAGTGCCAGAATATAAGGCACTTCCAAATTGTAAATTCCTTCTAATATTTTTTTATTACTTTGCAAATTCTTAACAAGGTCTTTAAAGCAAGGATACCTTCCGAAGATATTGGGATAAACATTTATTTGATCTTCCCCAATTTAATTGGAAATATTTTCATTAGTTTTTGAAAATGTAAAAATATCGAATTCGTATCAAATGAAAACTTAAAAATATTTCAGTTCTGCACCACTATGCTCAACAATAAACTTGTTTTACTTATTTTTTCTATCGAATTCGCATTCGTGTTGCTATATGCCAGATAGAATAATTAACAGACGGCCTATAAAATTTAAACAAAGTTTGTATTTTGAGGTCGCTATCATCTTTAAGATATGCCTATAAATATATCTCATTTCGTTTATTGTGATAGAGCCTCAAGGCACTTTGTTTCTATGTGCTGTATCTTTGAGTTTATAGGCTTTTGTATTATAAAGATAACAAAACCAAAAGACACGATTAGACTTTCCTAACTAATGAAAGCATTACTAAATAGTAAAACAAGCTGCGTTAAAAATTTTTAAAAATTACAAAAACGCTTTCAAAAATTCATAGCTAGTTGAAATCTTTTAGATTATTGTACTTTTTTGGTAAATTTTAATACACTAAAAGTGAGTATCACAAAAAAAGAACTCTTTAAATGTATTCGCAAAAAATTATTTTTTAATTTTTGTGTGTGTTTGACAGTACAGTCCTTTATAGTTTTATAGATATAACTCACAAGGTTTCTTAGAGTAGGAATCAGCATCTAGCATCAACATAGTAAATACGTTGATTAGTACTGTGTTTATTGTTTACGGAAATATTCCTGGTACTTAGAGACTTTAGTTTCAAAAATTCTATAGCAGTTCAGCTTCGAAATAATGTGGGTAATCTTGCGACACTTTTGATAAAAGCTTATTAAACTATCACCATCTGTTTTTACTCGCTTAGCAACAGCAGTGATATCAATTAAAAGCTCTTTTTAGCTTTTGATAGTCACATCACAACAATTTTGCACAGACCTACTAAAGGTCTCAATAGTTGACAAATATTTGTCATACTCAACCACGTCCAAACGCGTATTGTTTTCTTTGCGCAATCCTTCAATAGCTCTTGCTGCAACTTTAACATCTTTAAAACATTTTAAAAACTGTTTTATCAATGCCATGTTTAAAATGAAAAAAATAATAAACAAAACAAATCTTCTTGGACTTATGCGACTCTAGTGGCAGCGATTACAATATTAAGTATCAGTCACTCTTCATCCTTTTAAGCATTATCGAATGCTGTAAAACTAATATACAAGATCATGCTTGGAATTCAATAGGAATGTATTGAGATATTTTTCAGGTCGATTATTTTTTTATATTTATTGTTATTTAAGATTATGCTTTTATTAATGATATTTATACTATTTTTCTGAAATAAAAATAGGTCCTTTTGAAAGCCATCTATAAAAGCTGAACCTTTATGACTTCAACTATACTCAAAATTTCTAAAAATAATTGCCGTGAGTTTTTAAGTTCTAAAATATCTTCTACAGTAAAACAAAAATAAACGTCCTTATTTTTAAAAACCAGATAATTATACCTATTTGTGAACGTCAATTCTAATTAGTTAGCTGCTTGCAGGTTTTACCTATTACTCTTGACAAAATTAAAAACTTCTTTTTGTTTTTTGTAAAATTATTCGGAAAATTACATTTATTTTTGTATTTAGTTACTCACCGGCCAAGCAAACATCGACCTAAAGATGGCCAAAGCTATATTTATGACTTTTGTCATACGAAATATAGTTATATTGAGGAAAATACTTTATCTGGTATGGCTAAATATAACCGCCAAAACCAGTAGTTGCTTATGCGCAATCGAATGATGTTGTCCAGGTCTTTCGCTAGGCACTTGTCTCTTTGATCTTACAAGTAAGTCGAGAAGTAGTGTTAATTAAAACTGCATATTTCACAGCATATATATTTGAATTTTCTAATTTGTGGCCAAGAGAATTAGTTGAAGCTAGATTTTACGTTTTCTAGATTTTACGTTTCCTTAACAATGACGAAAAACATTGAAGCGTTCAATGAGGCTCATCAAGTAAATATCTTCTTCATTCTTTAGCTGGTCATTATAAAGGGTCTGCCATTTAACGATTTTGTTTTTTCAACTAGTGCTTATTTCGTGAATGGTAACACTTAGCTCATGTTTGATTTGACAGATAATTAGTTTTATCCTTCCGCTGAACGAATATGGTTGTGTATATGCTTGAACAACGCTGGGAAATATTGCGACATTACTTTGAAAATCATGGTAATGTTGAAGAATGTGTGCGAAAATTGCATACGGATTTTGGAAGAAGAGAAGCACCGCCAGCTCCGTATGTTCGTTATCTTGTGAAAAAAGTGAAAGAAACTGGCATCCTCATCGATAAACAAAGCGTGAAAAGCCAAAAACAGTGGGTACACCCGAGAATATTGCTGCTGTGGCAGGAAGTGTCGTTCTCAACAATTGAACATTTCAGAGACATCATTGATACGAATTTTGCATAAAGACCTAGGTATGACGCCATACAAAGTCCAATTGGCTCAGGAGTTGAAGCCAAGTGGCCATCCAATGAATTTTCGCTTCGCTAAGTGGGCCTGCGATCGACTTACAGAAGATGCCGATTTTGCGAAAAAAATAATCATCTTTTAAGATGAAGCTCATTTTGATCTTGACGGGTATGTAAACAAGCAAAATTGTCGCATTTGGGGCACAGAAAACCCGTACGTATACATTGAAAACCCTACGCACCCAAAACGAGTCACTGTTTGGTCCAAAGGCATAATTGGGCCATTTTTCTTCGAAAATGAGTAAGGAGTGGCCGTTACAGTCAATGGCGATCGTTATCGGGCCATATTTAACGAATTTTTGTTCACGAAAATTGAAGAGGAGGATATTCGCAAACATTTGGGTCCAACAGGACGGCGCTACGTGCCACACAGCCGAAGCTACACTCGATGTTTTGCGACCTATTTTTGAAGATCGCAGAGCTGATGTCGTTTGGCCACCTCGGAGCTGCGATTTGACACCGTCGGACTTTTATTTGTGAGGTGCCGTCAAAAATAAATGTTACGCTGCACACAATCGATAATGTGCTTAAAAATTAGACAGATCGTGTAGGCATGGCCAGCCGAGGCCGCCATTTGAACGAAATTATTTTTTATTATTAACCGGCTTGTACTTTCAAATAAAAAAATGAATTTGAGAAAGTATTCAATAGTTTTGTTTACAGCATTTAAAACAAAACAAAAAAGTTATTTGGCCGACCCTTTAAATAGACTGTAGAAATACTTGCTAATCTTCAAAAACAAAATGTTGCGTGCATTTTTTTGTAATCATTTTCAGAATTAGACTTCGTTTTATAAGACTTAGTTTTAAAGACTGATAATATAAGACTGTAGGTTTTTGTTTTGCGAAATTTGTTTTCTTAATGTTTCTAATATTTGTATGGTTTTTTATAACTTCACACTTATAACTGACGTTTTCAAAAAAACGTTCTACACCACGTCTTAAATCTAAATAAGGACTATTAGGGTAACAACAATCAGTGATGACCAACAAATAAGCCGGCTACCAAAAATTTACTCTTTTTTAACATAATTCGACCAAAGTAACCATTTATTTGCTATCACTAGGAAAGAGGTATTAAAAGGGAAATTTATTATCCCAGATACCCGGAACTCTATTAAAATTAAGTGGTTTCTTATCTTTAACTGATGTTTAAAGTGTATAAAAAAAAGAATAACTCAGTTTTAGAAAAATTGGCCACAAATAACACCAATTTAACTTAACTTAACTTTAATTTCAAAGTAACACTCTTGCACGATGTGTTCTTAATAAGATTTTAAAGATTTTCAAAGTTATAGTTGTATTCTTATTTCTGCATTAATTCGAGTTTCGCGCGCTTCATTCATTGGAGCAAATCGAAACCTTAATGTATAGTGTTAAATGAATGTAAAATTAACGTAAAGTTAATGTATAAAAATATATTTGCAAAAATGTATGTTTAATTTGTTTATGTTGGCCTATCAACACAGTTGCCAATGCTTCTATAGATGTAAGCTAAATCATAAATGCTGTCTTTAAAAGGATTTTTCGAGCAGGAATCAGCTTCCAGTTTAAGATAATAAATACGTTGACTGGTACTGTACTTGTTTTCCTTAAGAGTTTTATGGAAACTTTCATTATACTCAGTGACTAAAGATGTCCAGCCACTGTAGCAGCTTATTTTTGAAATAATGCCAGTTTTGCTTGGGCACTCTTGGTACAATCGTATTAATTCCTTACCATCTGTTTTTAGTTGTTGTGTTAACGCAATAATATCAGCCAAAATTTTCTTTGAACTATTCGTAGCTGCAACACGGCAACTTTGCATAGACCTACTAAAGGATTCCTGAGTGGACAAAAACATGTCACTTTCAGCATCAAAACACGTTTTGTTTGTTTTGCACAAAGTTTCAACGCTTTCTACTGCAGATTTAAATTGCGTAACACGTTTTGAAATATTTGATTGACGTCTTGTTTAAGACGAATAGTTACTTCTTTGTAGTATTGATTCATTTCATCTACAATTTTACGGAGAGAGAATTTGATGTCCTGACTACTACCACAAGCAGTTAACAAGCCGAAGAAAAATAATGTAAAAGTTAACTTCATTTCGTCTTTAATATCAAGAGTATCGCTTAAAATTTAATAATAATTTTTAAAAAATGTCTTTTGCTTTTATACTTTGAGTTCAGTAAGAAATTTCTTTATTAGATAACAAGCGGCGATTGGTTTATTTCTTATCAGACTATAAGGCTGCTGGCTAATTTTTTTAAAATAATAAAAATTATCCGATTTTGATTATAAAAAAGAGATATATAAATTGTTTCTGGCTCGCAAGATAACAGTGCATCATGGATAACAAAATTTTATATTTCATTCGAATCTCCAAGGTATTGTAAGTCCCGTAAGGATTAAAATAAGATTTTGAAATTTGCCAGAAATCAACAAAGAGTAAAAATGTCATAATTGTAAGTTATTACCAAATTGCCAGGCAATAAACTTTAGAATTGAAAAGCATAAACAAGAATAGAACCAAAAAGTTTTAGTTTGTTTCCTATTGTGTGCTAAAGCAGCTCATGTATACCTACATCACTGAGAAAATCCAGAATTGCAGTTGATCGAGATATTTATATTTTGTTATATTATCTTTCGTAAATCTTTTGAATAAGCTTAAGAGTTTCTTCGTCATAGCCACAGAGATGGCTGCTAAAGTATTTTTTCAACATACAGTGAGGAAGTAGTGAAGTTAATTTTATTTGAAGACTTGAAATTTGAAGGAGATATGTTTCATTACTCATGAAGACTAATCCAGTTTTGATACCTGGTGTTGATTGGCAAAGTTTGAGTTCAATCTTCTCTTCTCAACTGTTAAGAAAAACAGCGGTTCCTCAAAAAAATCCTATTTTTTCATCCCTAAAACCGAAACTATGTTTTAGGAATATAACTCTAGTTTTATTTAATAGAAAATTTTACTCTCTTGAATAATAATTTTGAATTTTATAATTTTTTTACTAAAATTGATAGTCTTAAGCACATTTAGCATTTAACAGTTGAAATCAAGGTTAAATATAGATGTCATACCCGATTTATTTATTTTGAAAATTATTAGAAATTTTCTGAATATTAAGAATGAGGCAGGCGGATATTACACATTGGTAAGTTAAACAAGTATTGTTTAAATTTGAAATTATTGGAATTATCCTTAATACAGGTAGATTTTACATTAAAACCAAACAAGATTTGGTAAACTGTTATTGCTGCGATGACTATTTAACCTATTGGCTATTTTTTGTTTTGAAAAAAGCAAAAAAAAAACTAATTAGTAATTCCAAAACGTTTTTC
Source organism: Trichopoda pennipes (assembly GCA_030448955.1). Taxonomy (NCBI): domain Eukaryota; kingdom Metazoa; phylum Arthropoda; class Insecta; order Diptera; family Tachinidae; genus Trichopoda; species Trichopoda pennipes. The sequence continues at coordinate 4,593,264 of JASKUP010000023.1, forward strand.
TATAAATTCTTATTATTATAATAGTCAAGTCTTACGTAGGTTATTTTATAATATGCGTCAAGTGAAATTAAACAATAAAGAAACTGCTAGACTATAAAGGAGGTTCTTCTCCAACCAAAGATATTCATCTGTGTGATGAATGGAGAAAACTGCAAATCCGTGCTAAAAGGTCAGCAAGTGCCACTCAAACTCAAAAGGAAGAGGAATTCAGATTAAGCTTTGACGACTTATTCGACGTTGCTCAGCAGGATGCTCTTACCATGGCTGCTGAAAAATTTAGGAAATTTGTGTTACTTCAGAGAGAAAACGAGATGAAATTTCGATGAATAGAATAGAGGCAAGCAGCTGAGTTGGCAAGATTTAAAAAAAACCAAAAAAAAATGTGGGTGATTTTGTGTTTTTCAAAAATGTTTTATTTATTTAATATAAACATTAGTAAAGGTAAAAAATATGTAGAACTGGAAGCTGCAACAACAGAGTAACATCAGCCGATGCGAGATCAGCTGATCAGCTGATAGGGGTTCCAGTTCCTGAAAATTACTCGGGGATTACTCAAGCAAAAGCTATATTCAACAATTGAGGAATAGGAAGAGAGCTGGAAAAATTCAGACAATGTGCTTTGATACCACTGCAGTAAATACTGGTCGCGACAGGGAATCCTGTATATCGCTAGAACATTTATGTTCTATATATATGGTGGCATGCCGAAGTTTTTAAATGCAAAATTGGCATATCCACCGCTCGTCAGCCAAAAAAACTTTTCGAAAATTCCAGTCTAGGTGATCTAAGATAAACAAAAATAAATACAAAATAGCTATTGCGTGATAAGATTTACATCTGCACCTGGCAGTGAGCCTTTATCAGATGGTGGTCATACCACTGGGAATGAAAAGCAACGTCATTCACGTCCTAGGAAGCCGAAGAATAATTCTAGCAACAGGTCTTTCCTAGTGGCAACTTTGATGATTCCAGAGCAGGGCTGCAAACCACAAGTCTTTGCTGAAGAGCTGTAGACTATCCAACCCCTGCACAGCTATGAAAGATAAAAATTAAAAATAAAATAAGTAACCCGAAACAAATTTCAAATTATCTTATTGAACAATCAAAAATTCACCAGACCAGCGATAATGATAAAGAATTCATCTAACTTTGCTTAATTTGTTTAAAACATTTACCACCGGGAAAAGCACTTTTAGAGTACCTGCATCTATTGATAATGCCACATGGGTGGCAAAAGCTATTTATTGCCTTAACATATATCTTTTCAGGGTTCCAGTTTTATTAAGTGATTCAAAGAAAAAGGCTATTGAAGATATTTTCTGATTTATAATCAACATTTATGCAAAACTATGGTTTAACGCACAACACAAACCTATCCTGGCCCCTAACCAAGACCTACAATTATTAAAATATAGAATATTTGACAAAGAAGTTGTAGACAAGGCGTTGTCTAAAATAATTAAGCATTTATGGGATCTTAATTCGGAGCAAGTTGCCTTTTCATTTTTCGATGATGCTTTGGAATGTGAAAACATCGTTAGAAAAATATGGGTCAAAGACGAAAACGATCAATTTAATTCTGATAACAGGAATCTAAAAAGAAAAACTTAATTTTGAAGAAGTTGATCATTTGGTGGACAAAGAAATTGATTATTTTCTTCCTTCTCGCACTCTAAATTTATTTAAGAGATTTGAAATCGATACATATTTTATTTTAAATACTATTCCTGGTGAATGGTGCAAAAATCAACATTATTTAAGAGTTAAAAAAATATTGGACGGCTTAAGAGTAGTTAACGACACAGCTGAGAGAGGATTAAAATTAATCGAAAACTTCAAATCATCCTTGATAACAGCTTTTTTTACAAGTAGTATCTGCATAGGCGTATTTTTCCACACTCTACAAAAGCTACTGTATGTAAGCCATTACCAACATAAAATTTAATTTTTAAAATATTATGGTAAACTTGTAATTAATAAAATTTATTTGAACACTATTCAACAATTGAATTAATAAAAGACATTTGAAACAGATATAATTGATTATTACAATGTTCTTTAACCCTTTCATGGGAACGCCTATGTGAAGAAACTCATTATGAACTAAACTGGTAAATGCTAAATGCCCCTAAAAAAAAATTATTAAATTCAAAATTAATAAGAGCCAAGTTTTACAGCCCAATTAACTACACAGCTACAAAGAAAATATAAATTAAGCAAGAATTTCCTTTTTCTTCTTTATTCCGATTTTTATTTATATTACAAATCTTCTATTTTGCTATAAACTAGACAGCAATTTTTATTATGTAAAGAATAATAGAACTTTATATTACTGTAATATTTGTATAACATCATACCCAATGCATGTGGAGTCGCGAGCATAAAGTAAAAATAAAAATTTGAAAATTATGCCATATGGGTAATATCACATAATAATAATAAAAAAATTTACAAAGATCTAATGTGTGATCTATCACGTAGTATTTTTTACATTATATTAAAAAGTTTTTGTCTGCTTCTCATGTTTTTAATATAAAGACTGGTAAAAAGTGGCCAGAGAAATTGATGGAAAATCGTTAAGTTTTTTTTAAGAATCGCTTTATCTCAAAGAGATTGATATAAGAAAACAAAAATACTATTGTTATATTTTACTTTGCCTAGTCGGCACTACGCCAACTTTTATAATCCATTCAGTCTTTTCTTTAGTTATACAGACTAAAGAAAGAGTTAACCTTACAAAACTTCAAGATTTCCCCTATTATAGTTCCCTTGTATAGGAGGTATCACGCCCGCTAGTCTAATCAAGCTTATTTTTGGGCTGCATACCTTTTGTAATACTTAAATTATTGGATAAAATTTTTTTTGGAAAAAGCGGTACCATTCACACTGATTCAATTTAACGATTTATATGCTTATCAAACTACAAAGCTCTTCTTATTATATTCCACAAGCGATGGTTCCACCCTCACCTTTAGATTCCACTAAGCACTAATAATAAGTGCTAATATCAGGATTTTAACACTTTACCTATTACCTATTATAGTTCCTTAGGTAGATTATTATAACTATTCACTTTATGTGGGGTCTACACCCAGTTATCGAATTAAGACTATTTTTTGCTATGCTATGCACATTAAAATATAGACAATTTGTAATAGATAAAAGTAACATAACATAGCATAACATAAAAATTTATTTTTCATGGAAACTATAGCTTTCCGACAAACAAACACATATTGTGTTTTAGACATGTAAAGATTTAATTTCTAACTTTTAAAATCGCTAAACTCTAATACATCATAAGGTAGCAGCTCCCGTAGTTCCAGCTAAAAAAAAGATTTTTATCTTATCACGTTTTTTTTTTGTCTAACGTGTGTGTGTGTGTATGTGTTATAAAATAAGGTTCTCTGATTAATTTTATTGCTTCAGTTTATGGTGAAGGTTGTCTTTATTACAAACAACCTTGACTAATATTTAAACCTATTTTTCAACGTTAGCAACAATTTGTTGAAAGATGTTTTCGTGCTTTAGTTAGCAAAAAGTAAATTGAAATAAATCTTAAATTATAATTTAAATATAAAATAACAAAAGCTATTTATTTAAACTTAAATGTGTTAATATTAAAAAAATGGAAAAGGTAAGATTTAGTAAGATAGAGACATATTTTATAATAATCACGATAAAGTAATGTCGCATCCAAAATTACGTCGATGCTCCAGTGATACCATCCTCTCACCCATGTGTTTCCCGTGCATGGTAGAATAACTCAAAGTAGACTTTACATCCCCACCTCACATATGAGAGTTGCTTCCACATTAGACCAGTTGTAAAAAATAAGATAACACCACAAAAATAAGGACATCATTTCAGAAGCACAAATATAAATAGACCATAAAGTATAATAAAAATATTAAATAACAAAAACTATTTAATAATTTTTATAGTTTTTTAAACGATCTTTTTTATCTTGAATAAATATCTTTTTTCTTTTGTAAGATCTTTTTATATATATATATATTTTTTTTTCTTTTTTTTCAATATTTCGCTTTCCTTAAGGATGTCTTCTGTGTTGAAATATTCCTATATTGGAATTTAAGGATAAAACCAAGAGAATAAATATACAAGATAATGATAGATTGTTTTCATTTGATGTAGTTTCACTTTTTCCAAGTATTCCTGTAGGTTTAGCTTTAAACATTATAGAGGAAAAATGGCAGATAATAGAACAAAATACGAATATTGAGAAGGAATAATTTTTACGTATTCTTAAGTTTTGCATTGAAGACAATAGGTATTTTCAATTTGATAATAGGATATATCAACAGAAGGAGGGCCTCCCTATGGGCTCTCCAGCATCTCCAATTATAGCTGATATTGTGATGGAGGAATTACTAAATTCATGTATTAGTAAAATGCATATTAAACCTAAGGTAATCACAAAATATGTGGATGATTTATTTTGTATAACTTCAGAAGATGCAGTGGATGATATTTTGTCAGAATTGAATAGTTTCCATCCGGATATTAAATTTACGATTGAAAGAGAATTAGAATCTAGACTTCCATATTTAGATATATTGATAATAAGGAAGAAAAATAAGTTAGTATTTGATTGGTATAAGAAACCAACATATTCTAGAAGAATCATTAATTTTTATTCAAAACATCCAAGGAAAATGATAATAAACAGAGCGAAAAATATGATAGACAGAATATTGACTATAAGTGATAGAGAATTTCATTTAAGGAATAGGGATACAATAAGAGATATACTTAATGCCAATGATTTTCCAGTAGAATTAACCAACAGATTAATTAGACAATATGGTAGTTATAGGCATAATTTAGGAAATTCTACAGCAGAGCCAAGAGATTATAAATCATTAACTTATGTTCCTGGAATATCAGAAAGATTAAGAAAGTGTAAAATATATGACACAGATAAATATATAATTGCACACAAAACACATAATACATTAAATAAATTATTTAGCAGTATGAAGGATAAAATAGGAAAAATGGAAATATCTGATGTAGTATACAGGATACCATGTGGAGGTAATGACCAGGTGAACTGTGACAAAGTTTATATTGGGACAACAAAAAATTAACTCAAAACAAGATTAGCTGATCACAGGTGTGACCAAAAATATAGGAATATTTCAACACAGAAGACATCCTTATCTTCACATTGTAAGAAATATAATCATTATTCAAAGTTTGATGAAACATCAATATTAGATATAGAAAAAAACTACGAGACGTTATATGTTGGAAATGTTAGAAATTGTTAATGTACCAAATGTAAGGAGAATAAATTTCAAGACAGACGCAGACAATTTAGCTCAGAATTATAGGTACTTAATTAAAAAGACACATAATTTGTTATAATCATTTTATAAGAGAGAATTTGTTATTTGTTATTTATTTGTTATTTCCGTTTCCTTGTTTTTGTATGTTTGAATATTTGAAAATTTAAAATTTTGTATGTATGTATGAAAAAATATTTTATATGTTTTTGTCAAATGTTTTGAAAAATTTTTTCAATATGTTAATAATTTTTGTTTTCAAAAAAAAAATTTTTTTTCCTGAAGACGCTTTCCAAAGGAAAGAAAATATCGAAAAGAAAAAAATATATAAAAAAGATCGTTAAAAAAGAAAAAACGATATTTATTAATTCATTAATGTTTATTTTACAAAGATTTTTTGTTTAATATATTTGAAATTGATCTCTTCTTGTTACTGACGACGAATAAACTCAACTCAATGTCTTGTTAGAGAACTCTTTTAAAACAACGATAATCTTTTGTACATCTACTTATTTGTAAGTTTGGTTATTTGTACATTTGTTTGCTTGTGCTTAAAAAACAATACCGCTTAACAGTTCAATAAACAAATGACAAATTAAAGAAAATAAGGAATCAATTTATTTAATATTGTGAAACTTAATACTTTTGCAGAGTAGACAACTAGTGCTATATTTTAGTTTTAGTTTGGGAAAAATCCCAAACATTAACTCTTTTCGAAGACTATTATACGCCATGTAGGAAGAAGCTTATCATACTAGGAAAATATTGTTAAAAAATCTGTTATTATTACTTAAAGCTCAAATTATTTTTATTGGGGACTTTAATCTACATGATTTTGCATAATGTACTATTTATTCTGAAAGCAAAAACTCGTTCCCGAGTTTTTAATAAGTAAAGAGTAAGCAGACTTTAATAAATATAAAATAAACATCTATTGGGCATCTATAGATTTAATAATATCTGTGATTTATTGAATTCGGCTACGCCCTGAACAACGGAAATAAAACCTACATTGCGTCGATGCTTTAGGGAATCAATATAGTTGGATATCCCATCTTCTCAATGAGCTTCTTGCCCCCCTCTCCTGTACGCGGTCGAGCAACTCCAAAATAGACATAGGGAAGCCGGCCCATACATCAGAGTTGTATTCCATCTTTAGACGGATATAGGTGGTATAAACAATACGAAGATTGGAGGGTGTGAAGCACCGTTCTTCCACCGTTTTAGAAACCCGAGGTACTTGAAAGCTTCTTTAGAAACCTGAAAAATGTGTTTAGTCCATCGAACATCACACTGAATTTTCATGCCAAGAACATTAAAATCATCCGCTTCCGTAACACCTATATCACCCATAGTAACAGGTGCAGCACCATTTCCAAACCCAGATCTATGGGTAAGCATGCAACATTGTGTCTTACGGGCATTAAAATCGACTCTATTCACACGACCCCACTCGGAGATTGTCGCGAAATCATGATTGAGCATATCTTTCATGTTCCGCCTCCTGGAACTCACCTTCAACTGGTTCGGTCTATTAATAAATGAATAAGAATGACAAATGGTGCTGTCATCTTTGAAATAGGGTTGAAAGTTTGGCAAAGAAGATCATTTAGAAAAATAAGAAATAGAGTAGGAGGAAGAGCACATTGCAGTACTCCTGAATTAATCTTTAACTCATCTGATAAAATCCCATCTATAACAACTCGTATAGTGCGATTCCAGAGGAAACTCGATATAAATTCGTAAAAATTATCACCGACACCAAAAGCAACTAGTTTTGATAGAAGTGCATCATGTCACACTCTATCAAATGCTATTCTCCGAAATGATGTATGAAGTTGCACCATTTTTCCGACAAGAAAGCCAGCAAAGCACCCGTAGAGCGAACCCTACGGAAGCCATACTGTCGGTCGCTATGTAAGCCGTTGTACTTCAGTAGCTCACAAGATGGTTTCCATCACCTTAGAAAGGTGACATGCTGAAAAGGGTTGTTAACGAGCGCGCTAGTGTCGAAGAGCAGTGCTGGCATCTCAGGTGACTTGCAGACGTTGAGATCTGCTATAACCTTTTAAACGCTCGAGCTGGAAAGAATATCTTCGGCATAGTAACGGGTACTCTATCGAGCTTGGGCGATGGTTGACTACTTTCCGGCAGATAAGAATGCTTCCTCTTTTGCACGTCTGACTTAACCAAGATTTCGATCTAGTTTTAATCGAAATTTTTTGGATGAAATAAAAGTTTTTATTTTAAACAAAATGATGTTTACAACCATTTCGGGCATGGCATCAATATTATTGTGCAAGAAATGTAGTTTCCAACTAAGTAAATTGCCTAAAAAATCCTTAAACTCAGCGGAACAAGCATTCTCATAGTTATATTTTTAACGTTTAGTTGCTGATTTCGAAACGTTGTGAAGTTCTGAATATGCAAAAGGCGAAGATGATACAGTGATCGGAGGACATACTTTTGGGGATGTGAAGTCTCAAAAAGGTCGAGTGTATTACTCTGGTACCCTTCAACACAAGGAATGTGTGTTGGCTCATTCACCAATTGCGCAAGGTGATTGTGCGCGGCAAATAACTCAACATACTTGCCCTCGGTAGTTGTATGGAACGCATGACGAAGCTAAGAACAGTAATGAACATTGAAATCACCAGCAACAACAATTTCACTGTTCGAGCAACTATTGAGAATCTTCGATATGGAGTTGGAAAGAAATTTGAAAATAGCTACTAAGTTTTTATCCTTTTCCGCGTTTGGACTTCTATAGATAAACCCGAAATGCAAGAAGGATGACCAGATTCTGATTTTTACAAAGAGGCAGCATTTCCAGACATCTGAGTCTCACATAAGGCTAAAATATCTGAACGATGTAGTTAAATGTGATCATAAACAGAGAAAAAATTCGCTCTTAACCCGCGTATGTTGCAGAAGTCAATTCTGAATCGTCCTGTCATAACAACAAGGAATAACTTCCGCTTGGACTACTCAGTGGCCAGTGCCATACCTTCATCACAGATAGTCCAACAACAGTTAAAACGGTGGCAACAGTAAAGTAAAATTTAAATGTCAAAAGAAAAGGAAAGGCACTGATTATACACCAAAAAAGAGCCATAAGATCCCTTATCTGTTTGTCTCCTTTGTACAACGGCTTGTTGTGTCGTCAACGCATTTGTTTTTTTTTTTCAGAAAAATGCACGTTAAATTAATCAATATATTCGCACATAGAAAGATATCATAAATATCTTTAGAATTGCAAAACCTGTCAAACATTTGCTCGTTTACCTGTAAAAGCGCCCTCTGCGAATTTTTGCACCCTGATTTGTGGCATACTGGTTACGTACTGGAGTTAAGAAAGCGTGATATTTAGCCTACTTTAGGAGTACTTTACTGTTCATTACAAATCTCACTAAACCAAATTTGTATACATTAACTGGGATAACACAGTGTATTGTTTGTGCTCACGAATTCTCAACCGATACTTTTGCACTTTTATTAGGCTACACAATCGATTAGCAAATCTGACTGTACCGATTTTCAAAACTAAACGCTGGTATAAAAATTGATTTAGTGTGTCATTTCTTTTCATCTTTGCTGCCTGTTTGTTTGGTATGATTGGCGAGCAGACCACGGTAAAGCTGAGCCCAAGAAGCTACTGTCTGATAAAATATATATTGTTACGTTTATACCTTTTATAAACGTTTCGTTGTGAGTTCTTTATTGCAAAATAAAAAACACCAGTTTTTGGAATTTAAATTTATAACAATTTTATTTACTTCAACTATACAAAGTTTACACTTCAGAACAATTTACTTAAAATGCACGTCTTTACTCGATGCTTCCCCTATTTATACTTGTCCAATTAGAATCTAGAAGATTTAAGAATCTTCTACTCCCTTTGTGTGCATTTTGTTTTTGTATGTTGTTTATTCGATGTATAGGCGCCTGTATGGCTGTGTGTAAAGTTGTTTTTGTTTTTATGCTGATAAGGTTTCTGCTTGGTATTAATTTCAATACATTGGTTGTTGCTTTTGTAAAAAAGGGTTTCGTAAAAAACCACGCAGATGGTAAACAACATGTGTGTTTGTTGTTGAAAAATTAGTTTTTGTTCTGCGCGTTTAGATGATAAACAGCATACATGTAATTTTTTTATTTTTTTTTTTCTTGCATGCCAGGCATTTCAAATTGTAGTTGTGTGTGTATAAACTTCTACGCAGTTTGTAAACAGTAGTTCGCTTTATTCTTTAATTGTTTTATTTTAAAACTTGAGCAAAACATGTTCTTTAACAATATAATAAAGATTAAAATAATATATGTTATCATTGCTTAAGATACATTTTTTTAATCATTTACCACATGGATTTTTTTATCAAAACTGGTAAAGTTTTATTACTTAAGCTATAAAACACTAACAACCTCTGAATTTAAGGCAAAAAGTAAATCATTTGTGCTCGCTATCTTAACACTTTTCAAAGTATAAATGAAATAAAATTCTTTGAGTCAATTCAGTGTAAAATTTCAGTGCTTAACGTTATAAACACAAAAATTAAATGAAATTAATATTTGTAATATTTGCCTTCTGTTTGGTGGCTGTAAATGCCAATAATATCATAACCGAGTTCCGCTTTAAAGAAATTATAGCAAACGCGAGCCGAATCTACAAAAATGTTGATGATTATTTTAAACAACGCCTTCATCCAATGCTATCAAACCGTGTTAAGGATATAAATTCCGCAGTATATGAAATTGAAACTTTTCGAAAACAAAACAATACCTGTATAGAAGCTAAAACTAAGGAATACTTGTCGATTGTTGAACATTTTTCCACATCCATGCAACGTTGTCGTAGTGAGGCTAACAAAACATCAAGTGCGATTTTGGCTGATATTGCTGCTTTTAATAAAAAATTGAACACAGATGGTACTGATTTGACAGCAATGTATAAAGCCTGCAATAGACATCCCAGGTCAAGATTACACTGCTTTAGCATTTGGCAAACAAAGGTCAATAAGTACCTGACATATTATAACGACACTTTTAAGGAAATTGTGTACAGCAGTAGTATACGTATGGACTCTGTTATGGAAAAGGCTGATTACTGCTCTAAAAATCTTTTTGAAGATACCCTTTTTGATTTGTCTGAAATCTATACGACTATGAAAAATTGTATTCCCTCAACATAAATAAATAAATAAATAAAGAGTTATTAAAATTATGATTTGGAGAAAGTCTATTTAAGAAAAGAAAAACGAATAAAAAATTTCTTTCAATTTCAAATTTAATTAAAAAAATACACTGCAGGGTTAAACAAACATATTTAATGAGAAGTAAGGGAAGATTATAGATAATCCGTGAAACAAACAGCATTTCGCATAGACATATGGAAAGGTGGTCATGAAACCTATAAGAAAAACTAATATTGCACCATTTTGTATGCATATTCTGAAAATTATACGAATACAAACTTATGCACATTTTAAAAAAACTTTTCCTATCTGTGTGTCCTTCTTCTTCTTGACATTTAATAGCAGCTGCTGACTCTGAAGCAAATGTTGCTAAATTTCGAAACATAATTTAGTACAAAGAAAAAAATATGTTTTAAAATAATAAAAGCGAAGAAATTTGGTATAGTGGATGTATATTTTATTATTTATTAAGATTTACCTCTTTTTCCAAAATTACGATAAATATTTTTATTATGAAGTGCGAACTTTAACACATTTTATTACATTATATATTCACTTTAGTGGTTATTCGGTAAAGCTAAAAAGAAACTGCCCTTCGTCCTAAGCATAGTATTGATGAAGAGTTTTTGAAACGTACTAGCGAAATGAAACCTCTACTAGGACCCATTAAAACTTTACGTAACAATAATGAGGATAAAAATGAGAAATTATCGTCCATTCCTGAACTCTTTGCCAAGTCTATGCAGCATTGTTGTGATGTGATTACCAAGGAAAATTCCCATAAATCTATTAACGAGATTAGACAAAATACTAATTAACGTGTTAAATTTGTTGCGGTGGAAGCAGATTCCTGCTTTAAAAACCCTTTGGAAGATAGCGTTTATGATTTATCTCAGTTCTATGAAACTGTTAATGACTATCTTAGGCTTAAGAAATAAATAAAAAACTTTTTGATTTAAACAAATTATAGAATGTGGATAGTTATTTAATATTTCAGAGATGTTGATTTATTCCTAAGAAAAAGTTAAGCGGAATTCTATAAATTTTTTTTATCCGTAACAAAGTAAGTATATGTATAACACACTTAACAAAATTTACAATGATTTAATCAAGACTTTTACTAACACTAAACGTTTAAACAGTGTTACTTAAAATGTTTATAAATTTTTCACCTCGATCTTATATTTCTCAACTACTGTTCTGTCATATTCATCTCATGATTTACAATTAAAAATATCCATTCAATACAGAACTAGGAAATTAGGTTGTGGGGAGGAGGAAAGAGGCAAAAAGGCAGTCCTGCCTCTTCTGTAACCTGATTGTTCACATCCCATAAAAAACTGTAAATTATGAATCATAAGCAAATTATGTTAAAACAATTATTTTTGTTTTTTTTTATCGGTATTTAATTTTTTCTGAAAATGACATTTTATGATCTCAAAAATTTCTTTGTGTTATCAAGACCGTTTTTAATAAGAACAGAGTTTCTGAGATAAATAGATATTTTTTTTTCAGTTGAAATAGTTGTCATAAACTTAAACAAAGTTTATTTAAGGCGTACAGGTGTTATGCCAAAAACTATAATAGGGGAAAAACTATATTTCTTAAATTGCAGCCAATGTTACCTTATTCAAAGTTTGGTCCATATTTGGCGATTTTTTAAGCAAGAAATTAAAATTTAAATAAAACTGATATTTCAATGACGTTTAAGTTAATTTTATTAGCATTTCTTATGAGAAGGCTGTGGTTGCGGTTAACGTTTGAGTCGCAGTCAACCCCAAATTATATATATTTTTACAGTTTAAGAATAATATTCTCAAAAAGTACTTTTTTCAACATAACTATTTTTACATCATCATTTTTAACTGTGTATTTGTGAAGGAGTGTGATACGGATTTTAGTATCTACTTTTACTGATGCTGTTATTATAGCAATTGGAGCATTAGGTTTGTGATTTCTCAGGTTCTTTTAATTCGAATTTTTTAGAAAGAGAAAAAACATACTTGTTAACACTTGTTGCCGTTAGTAAAATTGCAGCATATCAGTTAATATTTTTAACAATCTATAATTTCATTTCAAAATATAATTTTATTTCTTATAATTTTATTTCTTAATTTGGCGTTAAGCTCATTGGCAAAAAGAAAATATTTCCTCACAAGCAGTGCTCGTTGGTTCATATAGTTGAGTCAAAAATCATCGCAGACATTAAAATGCTCTTGATTTAGTGACATCTTGATGTGTGCAAGCTTATGTCCAAAATGTAATAATACGTTATTTGTTAATATGTCTTAGGAAAATAAAATTTAATGGGAGTGCTTTAAATTTCTTCATCCCAATCACAACCTTAAACTTTTGAATCTACAGGGAAGTAGGACTCATCAAATTTTATTGCAAAACTTTTTATTTATATGAGCACACAAATTCGAATTATAATCAAGTTCCAAAAATATTTAAAATTATGTTAAATTCAAATCCAAGAAAAATGGCTTAAACGTTTAAAATTTCTTTTAGAAAATTCTCAATTCCCAAACCATGTTTTCGGTACCCATTTTCAACCAAAAATCCTCATTCTGGAGATTTGGACTTTTAGTAATTTCATGTTGCGTATATCTATGTGAAAAATGTTACTGTATAATAACATATACTTGATTTACTCCGTATAATAGAAAACTAAATCTAATTAATATAATTAAATTTACAAAGTTAACAATTAAATAATTTATTAAAACTAAAAATAAATAAAATTTTTAACCTAACAAAGCCCACAGTTAAATTATCTAAAGAAGGTAGTATAAAATTGTGACTCTTTATCTAATAATTAAGAACAACCTATCAGTATAAAGTTAAAAGATTTTTAAAAATAGTGTCAGTATTTAAGCAACATACGAGTACTTAACGTCCTTGAAAAATGAAATTTAATGTTAATATTTTACCCTCGTGCTTTGTGGCTGCAAATGTCGTACTGACGAAATTCATACTATTTTAGTAGAAATTTCGAACATTTCTAGAAACACTACTAATAGTTGTTAATACGAACTTGATCAAAAGTATTTAAATCATTTAGTTTAAATAAAATATTATGCAGGCCTGCGAGAAATTCTTTAAAATTGAAAGTTTCTTATGGAAATCGCTTGTTTACTGTGCACGTAAATTGTAGAATAGCAAATCGTGTTACCTCTTAATTGTATAACTTTATATTTAGGATGATATAATTTTTTTATTTTTTAATATTTTATTATTATTCATTTGAAAATACATATGCATATACATATATTTTATTTTATTTCATTTTGTTTCAAAGAATACCTTAAGCTTAACTAAATAGATAAGAAAATTTAACATTCAGTTATATAACTTTTTGCTTTGAAATAAAATGAGACCGTTAAAGGTTTAGAGCACTGTTTCACATTTCATGAAAATTTATTTTCAATTGTTAAATATTTAATTATTTATTTTGGTTCTAGCAAACACCCATTGGTATTTTTTTGCAGATTTGAGGAAAATTAGAAGTTTTATTCTTGAAAAAATGTAGACAACAGGAACTATTTTCAATAACAGCGTAATGAATACGTGCATTTGTTGTTTCTGTAACTTCCTTAACAGTGTTACGAGAGTTTTTAAGATACAAAGTGACTTTCGCTCTCCAACGATTGTAACAATCTTGCCAGAGTATTTTGAAAGGATTGCCATTGCACTTAAGATTGACGCTTTTTAAATTATTGCCATCGTTCTTCAATTTTTGGGCGGTGGCGACAATGTCAGCGAATATTTGATTTGAACTGTTGGTAGCGACAGCATGACAATCATTGACAGTCTTTCTATAGGCATTAACAAAGGACAAAAGTTGTTCACATTCTGCAGCCAACAACGTTTCGTTTGTTTCTCGCAAATTTTTAATCTCTTCTATTGTGACTTGAATAAGATTTAAATAATCTAAATACTGTTGATCAATTTCACGTTTAACACTGTCAGTAGCCCCTTTATAGATTTGCAACATTTCGGCATTAACCTTTTCGATTTCGACATCGAAACTTAAAGCATCTGCAGCCAAAAAGCACAAGAAACAAATTGCAAAACTAAATTTCATTTGTTACTGTTGTTCTGATATTGCTAAAAGTTTAACACTGATTAATTTTTACAAATTTCTTGGCTTTTATAATTTGCGATTAAACTGATAAGTTTTTTCTTCTTCATAAGATAAAGAATCGTGATTTTTTACTACTTTCTTCAGATGGGTACGCTATGGGTTTCGTTAAGTTAAACAACTCTTAACGTCAAGGTTAAGAGAGAATAGAAACCAAGCGAACATTTTAATTTCATCAACGGGAGGCTTAAATTTAGTTTGTTATTTTATTTTTAACTGCTATATTTTTCTTCGGTTTTGCTTATTTAGTTCTTTGGCAGGAAGCTAAAGTTGTCTGCACCAGTGGAATAATTTATCTAAAAGTTCCGATTCGGTGGGTCAAATAGGGGAATTCGTTTAAATTCAAATTTTGTTTGGAGGGACAGACAGGTGTTGAGAAGAAACAAATTCTTAAAAAATTTTCTCTAAGTCAAAAGTTACACGAATATAAATGTAACAACTTCATATTTTTTTTATTTCGTTTTAGTTATTGGTTTCTTACACAGGGTGTCCATCAGGAGAGCGTGCTATATTGTTTTGCTGCCATTTTGGTAATCATAAGTCTTGACAGTTCATATTTGGTGGTCGTCAAGTAGATGCATGGCAAATTTATTATGGAAAGATATTCGATAAACCAACGTGTTTTAATCGTTAAAACATTTTACCGATTACTGTGACGATGAGAAAGTTGTGTGAAATTTTTGAAAATAACAAAGTGCCAACAAAACGCACTATATATCGTATAGTGAATGATTTCGAAGAAAGAGGGTGTGTAGGTGATAGGTCCAAGCAAGAATTGGTGCTGTTGATTGGTCTCCACTGTCGCCTGTTTTGACTGCTCCGGACTCTTTGGGGGGATATCCTAAAAGCAAGTTTTATGCAAACAAACCAGAAATGGTTGAGCAGCTCAAACAAAATATTTGTGATGAATATAACAAAAAACGTGCTTAAAAGGTCTTGCATATGTGGGGCTAACAGAAATTGTATTCCATACATAAATAAAATATTTATCAATATAAAATCCATTCTATTTCATTTAAACAAAAATTATTAACACACAAAGTAGTACACTTCCCGGCGGACAACATACTGCCATACCAATTGCAACTGATGTCTCTTTTACAAACGAGAAAAAACGTTTATATAGATCTAATATAGAATGTTCCGATAGCATAGTCTAATTACTTACGTACAAACTGCTTATAGGCTTTCCTTAAATTTATAACAAATATGTTTCATCAACAAGATTAATACGGCTAGATATTACATCAGTGAATATCATCAGTATGTGCTTAAATGTCAGTAAAGTTGAAGTTAATAAATATATCATCATCATTGATAAACATTGTAGAAGAAAAGGGATCGAAAACTATGTCTTGTGATGCTTCAGAATTCACAATTTAAAGTAGTTACACCCTTTACCAACAACTCTTTATTGTATGCGCTCTAATTAGTAAATGTATCATTCAAATTAATAGTCCCATTTCATACTCTGTTCAATAACGTCAAGTAGTTTTATAACTGCAGCAATAATAATGAAATAGAACGAATATTCGTTAGTGTGGCTATAGAGGCATCATCTTAAAATAAAATTTAAAACTCAAATATATTTTGGCAAATATATGAAAGATAAATGGCAGATATGGCTGCGTTATTGAGATTAGTATCTATATAGAAAATCTAAGTTTATCTCTATATTATAATTCTAAAATAAAGAAATAAAAATAAAAGATAACGATCAAAGAGTTTCTAATTAATAGCAAAAGACAAGTTCTTATGCGACATTGTTTTCAGGTTATATGAATATGAATGTTTAAAATTATATATACATACATATTTATGGCTATATTTATAATAAACATACACACATTTAGTTTTTCAGCTTTAGTACAAATTTGTCTGCGAAAAAGAAAGTGTAAACAATATCTAAACAACATCAAGGAGGTTTATATTAGAGACCGCGACTTGACGATAACAAGATAATAAAATTACAAATGTAAGGCTTTTGTTACAGAGGACCTCATTTTGTTTTATCTCTGGAACCACTATAGTCAAACACTTTAAATTAAAAACATAAACTATAGGGTCATATGTGGTATAAGAGCTGCTTAGTGCATGACTTCAACATCTTCTTGGCTTTAAGACTGCTGTTAGTTTTGAACCATTTTAGCTTTGCTTGAGTGCAATAATTTGCTGTGCTGAATCTAATGTATCCTTTTCTGTAGTGTTTCACTTTTAATTATAAAAATTTGTTAAACTCTTGATTATAGTTAACACAAAATTATGACTTTTGGTGGAATAATATAATTTTGTTGTGATATTACGCTTGTTTATTCAACTTTTAGCTTGTTTTGGAAATTTAGGTTTTCCTGTGGACAAGCCATTTTTCTATTGCATTTTTGTTCTTCTTATTTTGATTAAAAAGCAGGGTTTTTTAGGAGTTGTAGATTTGTTCATACATTTTCAGCTTTTTTATATTCGTATTTCTGATTTTGTGAAATTATTGTTCTATTACGGCAACTACTTGGTTAATTTTTAGGAAACTAAAGAAAAAATAAAAAAAATCTTTTTTTTTAAGAAAATTTGTTCAGGCTTATTTCAGTTTTTAAAAAGACTTTTTCAGCAGTAATACCCAAACAGTTTCTAATATATATATATATATATATATATATATATATATATATATATATATATATATATATACAGTGCACTCGCGGTAACGTGAACTAATTAAAACCAAGGGAGTTCATGGTAGCGAAACTGTTCACGTTAGCGATTGTAAAATTTCATGAAAATATTTATGTGTTTTTCGAGCTAAAACGTGAAATTCTTTTATTTTATTTGCATTAAAAACTATCATTATTCCACTCTTGAATCATAGGTAAGGTAAACTCAAACTAAAAGTTAGTAAAACAATGCTTTAATTGTGATTTCAAATTTTATCGAAAAATTCTTACTTGGGGACTCAAGTCCTGAAGGAGATCGCCTGACATTTGCATTAGAGAATTTATTTCTGCATCCCATTTCTCTTTCAGAATACTTAATGGAATGTTATCTTCAGGGTCATCCTGGTTTCTAACTAAGCTTAGAATATTTTTCCAGCAATTGGCAAGAGTTTCTGTGCTAACCCGATTCCACGATACCAGTGGTACAAAGGATTGATGGAGCCAATGCTCCATGAAGTCATCCAGGCCAATTTGGAATTCTTATAATCAGTTGGACAAATTAAATTTTTAAAACTGCGTGGATTTTTGGCCTTACCAATTACCAAAAGTTTGAGTCTATCTGCACCCAATGCATTTGCGCAACACAGGAACGTAATACGCTGCTTCTCCGTTTTTGTACCGGGAGCACATTTCTCTTGCATTGCAACGTACGTTTTATCTGGTAAAAGTTTCTAGAATAAGTTAGACTCATCAGCATTATGGTTGATCATTGCATAACTCCATTTCTTCAATTTTCTGTTTCAATTTTAGCTTAAATGGATCCACCAATTCAGTCTGCAATGAACGTTTTTCTCCAGTCTAACTCCATACTTTTTCTTAAATCTTAAATCGGTTTCTTTAAGTTAGGAATGTAATTCCTTAGCTTTTTCTTTTAGCATTAGCCCACTTATAGGCAAATTCCTTTCGCGCATTCGGATGAACCAACGGTAAAGAGTTTTTTCCATTATCGGAAGTTCTGATGACTTTGAAGTTTTTCTTTTTTCCGGTCCTTGGTATGTGTGGTTAACACATTCTAAAATTGCTTCTTTTTTCTTTCTTATACTGCATATTGTTACCTTAGCCACATTATACTTTTTTGCTAAACTCGTTACACTTGTTCCTTTTTACAAACTATCTAAAATGTCTGCTTTTTCTTTTAATTCCAAACATTTGGATTTTTTAATACTTATGCCGACTGATTGACCAGTTTGCATAAGAGAAAGAGTTAAAATAAGGTTTTGTTGCCAGACAAAAATAAATAATCTAGAGAATACACACATTTTTTTATGTGAGGGGATTCGCTAAATTTCAAAAATAAAAATTTAACGTATTTCAATGCTTAGAAAATATATTCTGAGTTTGTTCACGTTACAG
Source organism: Trichopoda pennipes (assembly GCA_030448955.1). Lineage (NCBI taxonomy): Eukaryota > Metazoa > Arthropoda > Insecta > Diptera > Tachinidae > Trichopoda > Trichopoda pennipes. The sequence goes on from JASKUP010000023.1 coordinate 4,611,961, forward strand.
AGTAGTCAACGTAAACAAAAGCTTGTTCACGTTATACGGTGTTCACGTAACCGCGAGTGGACTGTATATATATTTTGTCACTTTCTTTTTTTAATTGAGCCACTTTCTTTGTTCGATGTGGCATCTAGTAGAATTGAATGATCCGTGTGAAATTTCTTTCCTATAGATTAGCCTTTGTAAAAGCTACTTATATTTATTTGAGAATAAATAACCTTTCACTGTCTTTCATTGCAGAATTTTTCGCAAGTTTTTTTGTTTAATATAGAAATGCCAACAACATAAATTGTTAGTTTTTAGAATAAAGTTCTATTGCTGCTTAAGATCATCAAAGTTTAGGAAATTTTCATATAAATCGCCACATTTTGCTTACTTGGAAGAAAGGTTTTTGCCACGTACCCTTTATTATACTTGCATAGTGTTGAGAGTTGCTTTTTTATTACATTATTCTCAACTTGTAGCGGCTGTAAAATTTATAATGATTTCGGAAAATGTCATTCTTACCAAAGATTATCCAATTGTCCAATAAGTGGTTTCATTTACAAGATCTTCTTCAGATTTGCATTATTCACATGTGATGTTAGAATTATGTTTAGCAGTAACTACATAATTCGACTTTTATTGGGCTTTATTTTTACTCACTCTTCTTCAAGGTATACGATTTATTAAACATCTGCCATTTCCGCCCAGAACTTTTGTTTGGTAAATCGGATTTAAATAAACGGTATCTTTTTTTTTCTATATAATTGTGATATTCTTGGCTAAAGATTTTCTTGTTTGCTATGAGAGATTTCAGTTCCATTGCCACTTTTCAAAGATTTAATTCTTTTGAGTTCTTGACTTGTAAGAACTTCTTAAAATAAAGTAGCTCTTATAAAAAAGGCGACATCCGTCTAAAATGTTTCAAGAGAGAGATAAATAACTGTGTGATACTTTTAATACTAATATTAATATTCATTCTTATTGTTATGCAAACTCTAGGTGTTGGTCCATAACGGCTAAAAGGATAAAGCCATATACGGCATATTTACATCTTCTATGGGACCAACCTTCAGTTTTTATTTTGTTACTTAGCGAATATATTGGGGCCATTTATAAAAAGGTTTTGTAAATAGTGTTATTCTGTAATAAATAAATGGGAAGCGAAAACCTTAAACACGAATTGATAAACTTTTCCTTCTTTTGATGTAAGCTAACAGGTTCCTAAGCAAATGTGTGTAAAATTGTATTGATAAAATTATTTTTATAGATACATGGCGCATTTAATGTTATCCAAAGTTGGTGTTTTTGATTAGCATTAGTGTAAAACTTTTAAATATTATGTTGTTATTCTTCGTATGTTTTTTGACATATTTTGATTTTATCCTCAAGATTAGGGACCTAATTAATCATTTGACAAGGTTTCGTTCCACGCATTGCATCGATTTAAAAAAAACTAATTAGGCGAACAACATTTACTTGCTACAGTAAGTGTTTCGTTCTTGTCCTCTGGAGCAAAATTTTTTATGGTATTAAAAAAAGTATTTTTGCTATTAGAAATTTCCTCATACTTAAAGTACCTAAACTAAAAGTACATTTCTTTAAAATTGAAAATTCAAATAACGTTGAGAGCAAAATCTACGGAACAACGTGGAGATAGCAAAAACTAAGTTCTTATTGTTGTTAGCCTACTTTGTTATATACTATTTGTTGTTTTTTATGACTTAAATTGTCTTGCGGTTCTTTGTCTAGAATAATATAATAACGATGCTATTTACACTTTATTAGCATCCGTAAACACGTTTAGTTATTTTATTTATTTTTTCCCCATATTTTCCTTCAGAAATATTTATATAAAATTTAACAAATTATAATTGTATATATAGCAAAAGTTATAAACTCTGTGTTTTATGTCTTTCTCATTTAGTATATTGTTTATCTTTATAATTGGCCTAGATAAGCTAATTGTTCCTAGCCAAATTTGTAGCAGGGTAGATGCCATGTGGACAAGGCACGATTGAATTTTTTATTTTTCTTGATTCAATGCTTAATGACAACTATCAGGAAAGGATATAAAATCCTAAAAAAGACGTGGCCTTGAGTACTGCAAAATATATGGAAACATAATTTCATGTTCCCATCACTTGATTAGTCATCGTTTATAGAGTAAATTAAAAAAATTAACAACTACTTTGAATTCATTGTGTGTTGCCAGTGAATGAAATACTGTTGTAATTTTCTTCAGTGTAAACCGTTCTTGCTCTCTGTTTGTTCGATGTGATCGGCGAACGGTTTCTCTGTTAATATTAAAAAGAGATATGTGTGCATGCATACTTATTTATCTTTGTTGACGTATTTTATGTTTTACCCAAATAGACAAAAATGTGCATAGAAGAGAAAATTCTAGAATGTCTCGTTCAAAGTTTGAATAAGTAGAGACGTGGTTCCAGGTAGGATTTGACAGTCTCTCCATTATGTTACTTCTGCAAAATTGGATTAAAGTTGTTATCTTTAAAAATATTCTTTCGCCAGCTAATTGTTTTTATTTAGTAGATTCTTTTAGACTGTAAAAACATTGACTTTAATACTTATATTTACATTATGCTGTAATATCACTAAGAAAGTATTTTTAGTACTTTTGTAATTCCTAAAAAGCCTTTAATAAAATGACATAAATAAGTCAAAACGTTTATTTAACAATGTAGTTAAGTTCTTTATTTATTTTTGCTTAATTTTCTTGAAACGCTCACAATCTTATTTTCATAGAGTATATAAAGAGAATACGCTACTGAAGAACTCCCGCCAAATCTTTCCATATTAGAAAACCTAGGGGTGATTGACAGTAAGAAAACGCAGTCACCGTGAATTCTCTGCACTATAAAACCATGATAACCTATTTTTTGTAGTCACAATTGGCTAACCCTGGTATTGGTGACCTTTAGTTTCAGCAAGACGGGGCTACAAAACACACAGCCACCCAAACAATTCAGTTATTGCATGAGAAATTCTCTGATCGCGTATGTTCCCATATTTCTACTTTACACTGGCATCAATGAAATTGAAGTTCTCAAAAAAGTGCGAGTTATAAGACAATTTGCCTTCTGACCTTTAATTTGTCCATTCAATAAATACTCGGTGGAGATCAATAAAATTATTGGTACTGAACTTGCTGGAAAGCATCTCTTGTATGTGTTGTTTTAAAAAAAGTGACTCGTTTACAGATATTGTTAGCTTAATATTTTTGCTGCTTCAGCTGCCTTTGCTGATAACTTGATTTGCCCTTTTTTTGTTTCTGCCCTAAAATATGCTTTGAATACTGATCGGTTGATTCATAATAGAAAAAAAAAACATTTGAACTGCAAACAGTAGTAAACAATATAATCCAGGGTTCAGAATTTTTCATTTATGAACATTCAAAAATCAACATTCATGATATTTTTCATAAATGAGAAATCTAAAATTTTATATTTATTTTTCACGCGCATAAACGAACAAGAAAAAATGTTCTGCTTATGTTCATACATGAATGCGCACAACAAGAATTATTAGTCTTATTCATATGTGATAAATGATAAATCAGCTTCTTCTCATTAATGTTATTTTTCATAAATGTACATGTTCATTTATGAATGTTGAAATTTTATAAAATTTCTCATAAATGAACGTGAAAAAATTTTCTACCTACGATCGCAGTTTACCGTAAAATGTAGTAAAAACACATAGGTACATATTAACTCAAAACACAATATTGCAATATATTCTAAAAGAAATAAAAAAAAACATTTTTTTCCTGCATACGCCGACAATTGCGCATTATCAAATATGTGCGTTTATGCACGCGAATGCTTAACGCACATATTTTTACGACCTTTTCATTTATGAAAAATTATCAAAATTGTACATATTCAAAAATGAACACTTGTGTGTTTCTTATTTTTTCACTTATGAATAGGAAGAAAAAAATAAATCGTCGCATTCATAAATGAGAAAACGCAAAATATTTTTCAGTCTCTCTCACATGTATGAACAGTGAGTGAACACTTCGCTACTCTGATATAATCCAAACACGGATGCTGAAAATGTTGATGTCTTTTGTTGATGTCTTTTGTACTCTGTTTAACAACAAACTTAAAGATGTGGCTAAACTGTGTGGCACTTCCATTAAAAGCTTAATTTACTTTATTAAGTGCAGCGGGGTATTATATTGAAACTGGTGTAATATATTCCAGTTGGATTGAAAACTGCCTAATAAACCAAAAAAGATCAGTCTAGAGACATGTGCTTTCGGGGGTAAAAGGCAGCAGGGCTATCAGGAGCCTCAAACTTGAAAGACATAGGACTCTTGGAGGCCGATCAGTGACAATGCTCACACTGGTATCACGGGGCCAGTTGCGCGCAGGACGATGGCTCTCTTCTGATTATTGGTGCGGCCTCTCGGTGAGCTACGTGGTGGCTCTTGGTTTAATCGGTTGCTTAGCAAAAAGCTTGCGAAGAAATTTCAACGCACGTTTATCTATCCAAGGACTTGGATAGTCTGCAACTTTTCAGCAAGGAGTGGGAGCACGATCCTGCTACGTGCACTCGAAAATTGCGACTAAGGCATGTATGCGTCTTAGGGCGCGGATGGGCATTCTTTCTACACCCTGGGTTAAGACCACCGTCAGGTAAGGGCCAAATGGCCAGGCGCTAATGTTGATGTATATGTATAAGGTGCAGCTGTTAAGATTTAAAACGAAGTAATATTGTAGTATTTGGGTTGTTTTTCATATCATTAATTTTCGGTTCGCTAGAGTAAACATAAAAGGAAAAAGAAGTGAAACTTATTTATAGAAGAAACTACTTGCAAAAATGGAAACACTGAACTAAAATTTAAATATAAAAGAAATGCTACATAATAGTCTTGAGTATTGTTCGCAAATGTTACAAAAAAGTTAAATGTTATTTTTTTAAACTACATATATACATACATTCGTACAATACATTCTGAAATTTATAGCTACAATTTTTGGAACTCGCTATTGCAGCAATATAATTTAAATATAATTTTGTTGTTTTAGTGAACAGTCAGAGTTCATTCATCGTGCAAAAATATTAACGATCGACATTATTTTTGATGAACAACATTTACAATACGTTTATTAGAATTTGTTATCAAAATCCCTTATTTACAAATATTTTAATTTAACAAGAACAATGCCTTTGGATTCTAAAGCAAATTTTGATAAATCTCAAATAGCAATTCAACCGAGAAAAACAAAGGAACAAACAAAAGACAATGTATTTTTTAAGTATAAAAAACAAAGAAAATTTTTAAAATAAATACAGTAATACAAATTAAGTATTATTCTTCGCATGAATAACAAAATGAATTTTACATTTGCGGTTTTTTGTTTGTGCTTGGTAGTCAACATATGCGACAGTATCACTAAACTCTCCACAGAAAAAGTTTTAGCCGAAATGGCTCAAATTCACAAGGAAACTGCTGCGAGTCTACAGCTTAAAATTTCACAAAAATTTGCTGATGGTCTCAGTCAAGTTAAAAGTGTAATGCAAAATATTGAAACGTTGCGTAAAACAAGTGAATCGTGTGTTGCTCCTAATAATGAACAACTGATGTCCATTATTGACGTTTTGACAAAGTCTATCGAAAAATGTCAAGTTGCGGCCACCACAAACTCAAATAAGATAATTGATGACATATCTACCACTGCTGTGAAATTGGCTAAAGATGGTTCTGATTTGATGTGGCTATATGAAAAGTGCAATAATAATCCCTTCACAATAATGAAGCAGAGTTGTTACAATCGTTTGAGAACTAAAGCTAAATTATACGAGGAAAACTCCCGCAACTCTATTAAGGAAATAAAGCACAGCACCAATGAACGTATTTATTATGTTGTTAATGAAGCTGATTCCTGTTGTCGTAATCCTTTTGAAGACAGCATGTTGGATATGGCTCGTGCTCATAAAAATATCAATGACTGTATTACTAAGCCTGTCTTAAAATGAAATAAATAGTTATATATTTAAAATATATTTTTATACATTAAACTACTGAATTTCACAAATAAGTTGCCTTTTTAAATTCTAACAACTGCCTGATAATGATCATACTAAAAACCAGTTTGAATTTAATAGGGTATTCAAACGTTGTTCACCCGATTAATTTTTAAAAATAACTTCTTCTTCTTCCCAATTCAGTTGAATTAGAGGCATTAGTAATTTTTTATCAATAATAATATTATAAAAGGAGTTTTATTAATTAATAATTATTAACTTCAAGTTACATTTATATACGAATAGTTTCAGGGATATTAGAGCGAGCCTTGATTTAATGCTATAACTTGTTGATGTTTGTTTTTAAAAATTAAATTCTAATTTAGATAATTTTCAATTTTGTTTGTTTATAATTTTCTTGCTTTTTAGGGAGAACATATGGCGTTTGTAGAATTCAAATGCCTGTCTATAAATCTTTTAAATGTGAGTCCGTGTACGTGTAACTCCTTATGGAGTTTTATTTTCATTCATATTGTGATAGTGGATATGCTTAATACTCTTTGTTATATTTCCTGAACCTAGCTGGATGTGAAAGGAAATATATATGGGACATGCTTAATTTTTTTTTTAAAACTTTTCTATTTCTCTTTATTGCGGACATTGAACCTCAGTATACAACGGCTTTACGGATCTACATGAACGTGGGCATATTATTTAGGTTTGAATTATATATTTTAAATATATCCTTTGAGCTACTGAAGTGTGCTTTTTGAAATTTTTAAATTGACATGAAATTTACTTTATTCGAAAACTAATTTGCTGGTATTATAATTTAAATATGACATCTGGCAGATAATCGCCATGATTACCACGATTGTAGTTTAATCTGGAATTTCAGTTTTCAATGACTTTTATGGCCGTATATCGGTAATAACGTGGCAAATATTGTTATCTAAGCGGTCAATATTTCGGGCTTACTGGCATAGGTTACCGACTTCACATATCTCCACAGCGTTAGCTCGCACGGTCTTGGAGGCCAATTCACGGGTCAGAAAGTTGAAACTATTGCTACCATACCTCGCCCCCCGGGCACAGATCTAGATAGCGGTTACGCTATGCAACTGGGGGTATAAAGGGAGCCCAGTCCCCTGAAGACAGGCAGGGAGTCAACTGGAAGCTCCACTTTATTTCCACGGGGATCAGTGAACACGCAGAGTTCATTATTTGTCTCTTTAGATATTTAATAGTTCTCTGACTGATCATTGAGGTTGGCCACTATATGGGAGCATCGTGGTGGTTGTGGTTTTGCGGCCCCATATCCAATGGTTTTCTATGGTGGCCAGGATCATCTCACTGATAATGACACGCAAAGTGAATGATCCAGTCCAGTGAGCATGCTAGACATGTGTTCTGGACAGGAGTAGGAAAGTCTCCAACTCTTTAGCAAGGTGTGATGATTTGCAGACCTGTACTGAAATCATTAAAGTTGCAACTAGGTGGTTCTGTTGCTTAGAATTATGTCTTCGGCTTCCTATTACGCTGTATGACGTTCCAAATTATACAATAGTGGTTTGTCCACCATCTGATTAAGGCTACATAGCCAGGTGCGGATGTAAAACAAATCACACTCTGCTACCATACCATTCACTTGTTAATTCAATTGTGACAGGAGCTGTGTGATTTTCCGTCTTGTCGAAACGATGGCTCCTGCACATCACGGTTGTTCAATAGGTGAACGAAAAAGTCAGCAATCATGTTTCTATAGCGCTAATCATGTGTCTAGAGCGGTCAGACTATAACATTCTGACTAACATATTTTTTAAAGAAATACAGTCCATTTTTCTACATGTAATAGTGTCTTAACATACACATCATTACTCCAAATATGGCTGTTTTGCTTATTAATGTATCCATTCAGACAAAAGTGAGCTTCATCGCTATTGAGCGTACGAGACGGACGAGTATTTCGAATAAAACCACGGCTTTCATAACAAGTTTGCACAATTTGGAAGCGTTGTTCAGGCGCCAGTCTATTTATGTTGAAATTCCAAACCAAACTAAACATTCTATGTATAAATTTCAGGTGTCTGTCTATAACTGGTTTAAATGGAAAGCCAGATACGTGAAAAGCATGCCTCTGTATGGACACCTTCTTACATTTTCAATTTTAAAGGCAACAACAAAAGCTATTTTTGTTACTTTATATTTAAATTCTACTTTATGATCTATTGCTATTTATTTTTTGCTAATTAACACATCTTTCAACAAATTGTTGCTAATGTTGAAAAATAGGTTTAAATATTTATCAAGGTTGTTCTTAATAAAGACAGCCGTCACCATGAACTGAAGCTATAAAATCAAACAGAAGAGTATATAATTTATAACACACATACCATACATTTGATAAGAAAACCGTGATAAGATAAACATTTTTTTTAGCTGCAGCTATGCGAGCTGTTGTCTTTGATGTATCCAATTTTAGTCTTAAAAGCTAGAAATTAAAAGTTTGTATGTCTAAGGTACAATAAGCGTTTGTTTGTCGGAAATCTATAGTTTCCATACTAAAAAACAAAAATAAATTTTTAAAATCATGTTAATTTGGAGCTCCAATAGTATAATTTTGAAATTATGCATAAATTATCTATATTTTAATAACAATAACCTGGATTTAATAAGTGGGTTGGTCTGGTAGACCCTGCATAAAGTGAAAAATTTTAATAATTTACCTAAGGAACTATAATAGGTGAAGTGTTGAAAATCTGCTATTCGGAGTTTTTAGGTGAGAATTAGCCCTGTCATGTGTGTAGGAAGAGCTTTGTAGCCCGATATGTATATAAATCGTTAAGTGTAAATAGAGGCATTGCATTATAAAATCGAAAAATTTAAGAACTACAACAGGTAGAGTCTGAAAATATTCCATTCGTGATGCTCTGGTTAAAGTCTTCATACAAAAAAATAAGCTTGATTGAAATGAAGTAGGGAAAATAGTTAGTCTGCATAAGTGAAGAAAAAACTGGGTGGATTATAAAAGTAAAATGTAATAATAATTGTATATTTTTATCTCATATTAATCTTGCAACAAAGCGATTTAAAAAAAAACGCAACGATTTTCCATCAATTTTTCTGGCCACTACAAGCGAAGTAGTTATAAAATTTTTAATGCGAAGTTAAAAATACTACGTGATAGATCATACGTTACATTTAGTATGAGATAAGAAGATTGGTAATACAAACAAAAATCAGAGTGAAGAAGAAAAAAGGAAATTATTTTCTTTAGCTGTCTAGTAAATTGTGTTGTGACATTTGGCTTTAAAAAATGTTTCCTAAATTTTGTAATTATGTAAAATGAAAAAATATTTTTTTGCCGTAAATTTTCTTCGTTTCTATTATTTTTGTAGGGCTATTTCAGAATAATGGACACGCTTGTATAGAATGGTATAAAAATACAAGACGGTGGGCACAACTATATCGAAACCGTTTTGTGGCCTTTAGTACAAATGAAATTCTGGATGAAGATTAAGAACATTAGCAATCAATACTGGGTTAATCTACGAGAGTTTTGACAAAAGTCGGTTTCAAATTCCCATGTCTCCAAACAAAATTAACCTTACTACTTCTTCACAAGCTACTGTAGTTTGGGGAAATACCTTAGTCACCTCTGTGACTATGACGAAGAAAACCTTAAACTCATTCTAAAGTTTTATGCAAGATAATATTACAAAACAAAAATACCTGGGCAAGCAGCTCTTGGTTCAACTCCAATCCTGGAATTTCGCAGGGAAGCGGTATACATAAGGTGCTTTAGAACACCATAGTGAATTTTTCTTTTTTGGTTTCATTCTATTCTATGCTATTTTATTGTTTATTGTCTGAAATTTCGGTAATAACTTACGGTAAATAAAAAGAGCATACAACGTGTGTGGAATATTGGTCTCTTTTACAAATCGTAATTAAGTATTAATATACATATTACTAAAAAAGGAAAATAATTTGTTCTTAAAATTTTCATCTTCCACCTTATGGAAATTATAGAATCCTTTTGTTTTTGTTACCCATGATGCCCGGTTATCTTGAGAACAAGAAACAAATTACATATATAATCAAAATCCGTTAATTTTTATTATTTTTAATAAAATAATAAGCCTCGTAGTCTGATGAAAAATAAACCATTTGCTGTTTGCTATCTATTTGATAAAAAAATTCTTACTGTACTCAAAGTATTAAAGCAAAAGAAATTTTTTAAAAATCATTATTAAACTTTAAGCGACACTCTTGATACAAAATGAAATTAACTTTAGCATTATTTTTCTTCTGTTTGCTAACTGATTATGACGTCAAACTCTGTCTCTCTCTCTCTCTGTAAAATTATAGATGAAATGAGAAATGTTTAGCTACTGAGTACAATGAAAGTTTCTATGAAACTCTTAAGGAAAATAAGTATTATCTTCAGCTGAAAGCTTCTCTAAAAATCCTTTTGAAGACAGCATTTATGATTAGGCTTTCATCTGTAAAAGTATTAATAAATGTATTGATAGGTCAAGATAAAGAATTTAAGCAAAATATTTTGCAAATATATTTTTATATGGATATGGTATGGGAAACCCAACTTCTGCAATCTTCATGGAAATTTTCATGCAACATCTCGAATCACTACACGCAAAAATACTAATAAAAAAACACAAAATAATTCATTACTATAGATACGTAGATGACATTATATGCGTCTTCGAACAAGACAACGGCGACCATATTCTAGCAAACTTAAACACAATTCATAATAAGATTTCATACACAATGAAAAAAGAACAAGAAAAGAATTTGCATTATATTGACATCACTATAACGCGAGGAACTGACTATTTAAAATTTGACATGTATAGAAAACCAAATCCACAACACCTCGAACCCCCCTACCCAAGATAAACTAGCAGCATTTAGACATATGATACACAGACTTTAGATAATCCCACTTACTCCAGATAAGTACAACAAAGAACAATTTACGCCATAGATATAAATAACGACTACAAGCTCACTACCATCGATAAACATCTTAGACAATACAACACTACAAACAGGAATAAAGAAGACAAATAGACAACCGATACAGCACAACGACACACCTTTACTTACACAAGACCAGAAATATACCGGCTAACTAACGTTTTTCACTACGAAGGAATACTCACAGCATTAAAAACTGGGAACACTCTGAGACATAATCTCAGAACAACGACAGAAACAACTGACAAATTTAGTTCAAGCGGGGTATAGGGCAAACTGGATGAACACTAAAAACAAGATTTACAGAACACATACGCTCATGCAAACGGAAAAGAGAAGATTCCAACTTTGCATTACACCACCATTTCGGCATGAATAGACTGATGTTTAAACAATGCTTTCAAATTGTACAAATTGGGGGCTCCCCCCGTGGGCACATATATATGGTCTTTGGAGAAAGCAACAACTTAGACCCATGCAACTGGGGGAAAAAGGGAGCCCAGTCCCTTGAAGTCAGCAGGGGTACAACTGGAAACTCCACTTTATTTCCACGGGAATCAGTGACCCGCAGAGTTCCATTATTTGTCTCTTTATACACTTAACCGTTCTCTGGCTGATTATTGAGGTTGGCCCTTTATGCGACTATCGTGGTGGTTGTGGTTTCGCGGCCCCATATCAGGTCTATTGTTTAATATGGTGGCCAGGATCATTTCGCCGTTAATGACACGCTAGGTGAATGATCCAGTCCAGTGAGCATGCTAGACATGTGTCCTGGACAGAAGTTGGAAAGTCTCCAACTCTTAAATAAGGAGTGATGCATTGCAGCCCTGCTCTGGAATCATCGAAGTTGCTACTAGAAAGTTCTGTTACATAGAATTATAGCTTCGGCTTCCTAGGACGAGCATGACGTTCCAAATTATGCAGTGGTTTGGTCCACCATCTGATTAAGGCTTCATGGCCAGGCGCGGATGTAAATCTCATCACACAGTTTGCATTACACCTTGCCAATCACGGACACACACCAAGGGAAATAAATGAATGTATGACATTACTACATCCTACCAAAAAAAGGACAAAAACTTTGAGCAGTGACATTATAAACGAACAGATAAACACGCCCTCAGACACAATTTTCACACCACTAAAACTACTCAAACACCCTCAGAGACACACCTACCTAAATAATAATAAAAGACGGAGGTATGGAGAGATTTGCTTTGCATAAAGTACCAGGTGGCCGGCATTGTGCCTACATGGATAGATACGAACTTAATAACAGAACTACCTGAATGCGAACACTGACTCACCAGTAGGAATTATATTGTGGCTAGACAATGACGTTTTCACATCGAAAGTACTCGCCATTAACTTCAAGAGAACAGCAGTCAGTACATAGAAATAAAAAGCGAATCTGACAAACTTTAAATAAACATCATGCTTTCAAATAAGTTACGAAGTCGTCAAACTAGCAAAAAATAACTAGAAGTAAAACACTTATTTTAGAATATATACTATGACCTTTCCTCTTTATCTTTTCTCTTACAAAAAATCTTTCAGTTATAGTTATATATATACATTCTCTTTTAGCATTATTGAATAAAATTTAATTGCTCTTAGTCTTAAGAACGATTGCGTATTCACACTTTAATTGCTTTTTATTTCTCTTCGAAAAAATCTGTTGAAGGAGGACAATAAATTCGCCTCTTAATCCCTCTTAAGTTTAGAATAGTATATTTTTAGTAACCGGCTTATTTGTAGGTCATCACTAATTTCTATTACTCTAATAGGTCTTATTTGGATTAAAGATGTGGTGTAGAGAATAATTTTTCTGTTTGTAAGTTTTGTACCAAATGGCTATAATGCCAAATGGCTATAAAACAAAACAAAAAAGAACGTTAAAAGTGTAAACCTTTTCAAAGAAAAATACAAAGCCTTTCCCATTTTCTAGGTGAGCCTTACAAGCTAAGTCTAACGCTAAAAATGATTTCTAGAAAAATTCACATAGCATATTGTTTGTAAAGATTGACAGGAGTTTATACTCTCTATTTATAATGGCCGGCTAAAGAAGGAAGGAGATATTTTTTTGATGAGCCTTAGTAAACGCTTGAATGTTTCTCGTCGTTTCCTTCCAGGAATAACTTAAAGTACTTTTCTTTGCCGTGAAATTAGAAAACTCAAATATGATGTCGAACTTTTTCTATTATGTCGGGTTTCTCAAAAAGAAGTTGTTTTTAAAATGTTCGTATAGTAGATGCATTGACAATTGTTGAGTTTAATTTGGCACGAAAATCGCACTAAAATAATTAAAATCCACTATGAAATGAAAATTCGTGTTATGGACAACATAATCGTCCTTCTGGGACCGCTATTAGGAATTTGGTCGGTAAATTTGAGTCGACAGGCTCGTTTAACTTAAAGCATCGAAGCCGTGAGTTACAGTGTTAAAACAGACTCAAATTTGTCCATTTCTCGAAGTTCTCAACAAACCATCACATGGCGAATGTTGCGTAGGGGCTTGATTTTGAAGCATTACATGGCCGCTGGTTTTTCTAAAAAATAATTTGTTCAGGGGAAACCCATTTTCACTTGTCAGGGTATGTCAACATGCAAAATTATCGCATTTGGGCTTCTGAATATTCTAAAACGATTATTGATAATATTTTGGGTGCTTAAAGTATCACTATATGGTGCGCTATGTGATCTGGAGGCGTGATTGGGGCGTTTTTTTTTCGAAAATAAAGCTGGAAATGTGATAATGGTCAATGGATCATGCTATCGCAAGATGTCAACAACTTAAGTTTGACCTATTATTGACGACGTAGATATCACTGCCTTGTGGTTTCAACAGGACGGTACCACGTGTCACATAGCAAATGAAACGATAAATTTATTGCGAACCAAATTTTCCGATCGCATAATTTCAGGACAATCTAAAGTTAAGTTACCAGCAGATCGTGTCATATAACACCACCATTTCAGCCTTGAAATTAAAAATCTGTTATGTGTTTAACGAAATATGACCGCTATTTTGGCAAAAAGTGATTGAAAACTTTGAAGAAAGAATCGACATCTGTCAGGGTGATCGTGGTGGACATTTGCCAGATATCATCTTTCATTCATAATTGCCGAACTTTTATCTTCGTAATACAAGAAACATTAAGTCAAATTTTTTGTTTTATTTTGTTTTAGAGAACAAACTTCTTGTTGAAAACCCTTATATATTCATTTTAAATAAATTTACTTTTCCACTTATTCTTCTAAGGTCGGATGGACAAGTGCCGCATACCCGTTGAAATATTCTCTTCAATATAACTACATTTAGTATGACCCTATAGAAAATACTTTAACAAAAATAATAAATATAGCTTTGGCTGCCTTTAGGTCGATGTTTGCTCGGTTGGTGAGGAACTAAACACAAAGATGAATTATAATCTCTGAATAATTTTATTAGAAACAAAAAGATGTTATGAAAGATCCATTAGGAGAAAATAATCTGCTTTTCAAATAGGTATAATAATTTTTGTTACTGCAGAAGATGTTTTAGAACTTAAATACTCACGATAGCAACATTTTTTTTCAAGCAAAGAAAAATTAAAAGTCATTAAGTAAGAAATGATTTTTAAGTAGTTTTGTGTAAAGTTCAAGTCATAAGGATTCTGTGTCTATAAATAGCTTTCGAAAGTATACATTTTTGCTTGAAAAATAGTATAAATATTATTAATAACAACATAATCTTAAATGACAATAAATTTTAAAAAATAATGTCTCGGAAAATATATCAATGCATTACCGATGAATTCTAAGCATGGTCTTGGATATTAGTTTTATAGCATTCGATAGTGTTGCAAAGGATGTAGAGTGACGGATACTTAATAGATGTTTACTGATTCTAATTTTGTTGGTCTTTCGTTATAAAATTCTAATTAATAATAATAATTAATAATAAAAAGTTATGTAATTTTTTTCACACATGTCGTTCGATATGTTTTCAACATATTCCCTTCTTCCAATTGTTGGTAAAATTAGGAAAAAGGATTGTTTAAAGTCTGGAGCATGATTCTCGATCTAGTTCGTCACAGTTTCTCAAAAATAAATTTCGCAGTATTTATGATGGCTTTATAGTTTTATAGCAGAAGTCTGTGTTCACACAATAAACCATTTCGGTTACGTGATTTTTCTAAAAAAATTTTTCTTTTGTCTACGTTTTATGTGTATTTGTTTTTTTTTTTTTTTTTTGTTAATTTTTATAACTTCAACTCGTTATCTTATAAAGCACAAGCATCTCACTTTCAAAGTATAAAAGCAAGAAAAATATTTTTAATTATTACAGAATACAATTTTAAGTCGTATTAGTGACATTATAAAAAAATGAAAGTTGGATTTGCCATATCCGTCCTATGCTTGGTAGCTGTGAATGCCGAAAGTCTTGCATCCAAAATCACTCTCGATAAAATGATGGCGGAAATAAATCAAAACTATAAAGAAGCAGCTGTTCGTCTTAAATATGACATTAATAAAAAGTTTTCAAAACGTTTTAAATATATTAAAGCTGCAGTAAGAACCATTGAAGGATTGCGCAAAGAAAACAATACGTGTTGGGACATGGCTGAGCATGACAAATATTTGTCAACTATTGAGACCTTTAGTAGGTCTGTGCAAAATTGTTTTGATGTGGCAACCAATAGCTCAAAAGTGATTTTAACTGATATTACTGCCGTTGCTAAGCAATTAAAAAGAGAAGGCGATAATTTGATAACATTTTATGAATATTGTGACAAGATTACCAACATTATTTCGAAGCTGAACTGCTATAGTAAATTTGAAACTAAAGTCTCTAAGTACAAGGAAAATTCCCGCAATTCTATTGACAACAATAAACACAGTACTAATCAACGTATTTACTACGTTGTGCTAAATGTTGATTCCTGCTCTAATAATCCTTTTGAAGACATCATTTATGATTTGAGTTATATTTATACAACTATTAAGAATTGTATTGTCAGACATACATAAATTAAAAAGTAATAATTTTTTGTGAATACGGTTTATGGATTTTCTCTTAAAAAATTTAGTTGAAATTCCATAAGAGTTTTTTTTTTTTTTTAAACTTATAACGTTTAGTGTATCGAAATTGATCAACTAGAGATATCTTAGGCATTTAGTTTTATGTGATTTTTGTTACTTTTTAGGTTTTTATTGGATAAAAATTCGGTTTCTTTACATTTTTAAAAAGTATTAAAAAAAAACAATTGGAGCACATCCAATAAAAGTTTATCTCAATATCCTTGACTGTCACTTCTGAGGGGGTTAATAATTTTATATTTATAAGTTAAGCCTTAATAATTATAATAATTAGTCAGTCTTTGTGCCATGAAAATGTTTTCATGGCATGATTTACAAATTTCGTTTGTCTGACTGCAGAAAAGGGTTAAAAAATATTTGGTTATAAAATTATTTTAATTATAATAAGAAATTAGGTAACTAGTGAGATGAAATTAATTAACTAACTAACTACTCTGCAAAAGATTACGTTGATAAATGTAGAAAAAAAAAATAAATAAAAATTGGAAAATGACTATAAATAAGAATTCTGGGTAATGCTTTTGACTTTCACAACCTCTATAATAACATCGGATTTTTTGATTTAATTAAACAAGAGTTAACAAGAAATTCAATTTATTTCTAGGCAAAAAGCAAAAAAAAAATTTTTCCGAATTGTTTTCGTTGTCCTCAATATTATTTTTAATGATACATTTTTATTGCATAGAAAAGGTTTTTGTTTTCCGTTTGAGATTTAGTCGCATTTTAATGGGCTCAATTAATGGGAAAATAAAAATAAAATATTTAATTGAATCAGTTAAATATTTTTAAGAGAATTTCTACTTAAACAGGTAAGTAAGTTTATTAAAGATTTAAGAATTTTCTCGATGGTTTCAAACCAGCTATTTATAGTTTCACCATATTTGATAAACGCTAAAACTCTTCTGTCTGCACATGTGCCTTTCTGGCTTAAATTTCAAACAGTCTCCGTTTATAGTTATTATCAAAACATTTTAGAGAACAATGATATAGCTTCTGTTAAAATACTTCATTTATATTTTATGATCTATTTTTATTTACTTCTTAGTTGATTAAAATAAAGGCCAAGATTTTTCAACAAGCTGTTGCCAACCTCTATATTTAAAAATGGTTAAATTTCTTATCAAGAGTATTATAAATAAAGACAGAACACTTGTCCACATATAATAAAAAATAATTTAAAGTACCCAAGTTTTATACGAGATAATCATAATAACAGAAATATTATTTTCAATTGCAGCTAGAAGAATGGCTAGATTATTGCACAATTTGTCTAAATTTGCGATTTTTGGAGCCAGAAAACAAACCTAATATTTTAAGTAATGTACAAACTTTAAAACTTTTGTGATACTTGTTAAGAAAATAGTACGAGGAATTTTTTGAAATATTTCAACTTTGATTTAATTTCGTTCAACTTTAAATTTTATTCAACTTTCCGTACATTACGAGTATGGAAATAATTTTGAAAAAATTCAAGAACGTGTGGCATCACAATTTTTAATTGCATATTTTGAAGATAACCGTCTTTTTGTTTTAGCTAAATTTAATTTAATTTTGTATTTTTTTTTCTTCAAAAGTTGTCATAATCAACAGATTACTGTTTAAGCGAAAACTTCTAACTTTAACGTACGAAATAAAAATTAACCTATACTAATATTTTTCCTAGCTTAGTTAGGATGGATACTGATTTTTATATATTGTTATAACAGCTTTAACTCAAAGCAGACAAATTTTTTAAATTTTGTAATCGTCATTTGTAGAAAAATTAACAAAAAAAAAATAAGTTACATATATTTTTTGACTTTAACATTCGCAGAAATTTTGAATTATGAAGTGAGTAGCACTTAACTACCAACAATTATAATTTTAGTTTCAGTAAAAAATATTTTACGTTAATTTATAAAAATAATAATAGTTATTTATTTATAATAATTATAGTTATTTGACCTTTTTTATATTTATTTTTAGTTAATTATTAAGCTCTAGGTCATTATTTAATAAAGAACTTTTAAAAACTTTATTTTTTATTATTTTTCAATATTTCATCATACCATTGGATGGCATCATCAGGATAAACAAAAAGAAAAAAATATTGAAAAAAATAATAAAAAATAATATTTTTAAACATTTTTATTAAATAATGACCTAGTGCTTAATAATTAACTAATAATAAATAATTATTTATTATTAATATTTATTTAGTTTTATAGTTATGAAAAGGCTTTTCGCAATATTTTCGTTTAATTTTTTAATGATTTAATTAATTTTTTAATAGTGCAAAGCTTTCCGTATGTCATCTTTAAAATTTATTTTGGCAATTCGAAAAACTCAACTTTAGCTCTTTCGAAGACTTTATTTAGAACAGTTATGCTATTTATAACTTTTACGCAGTGCCTAATATTAAGATGAAGTATATCATACCAGGAAAATGTGTTTAAAAAACTTGTTATCAGTAACTCGGGCTTTAATTACTTTTATTGGAGACTTTAATTTGCAACGCATTTTTACCTAATTTACTATATAACCTAAAAGCGATGATCCGATCTAAGTTAGTAATTGGTTTTTCAACAAGAAATTTTATATTTGGCGAACGTCATCAAAGTCTTTAATCGCATTTTGGCAAAATGGCGGTCCTATTTTGTTAACCACATCAGAGATTTTGAGTTTTAAGGCTGAAATCGATTCGATTGGCTCCTTATAGTCTCTGTCCTTAACATAGCCGCACAAAAACAAAAAAAAGTGGTGTCAAATCACACAATATGGCTGGCAACTTAACTTCTGATTGTCGTGAAATTATGCGATCGGGATATTTGATTTGCGGTTTGAAATTTATCGTTTCATTGGCTGCGTGACATGTGACACCGCCCTGTTGAAACTAGACGTCAGTGATATCAAAAATGAGTTGTTAGCATCTCACAATAGCGTGATCCATTGACCATGACCACATTTCCAGCTTCATTTTGGAAAAAAAACGGGCCAATTGAGCATAATAATCCCTCCAGGATTTTTAAAAGCCCAAATGCGGCAATTTTGCTTGTTGACACAACCTGATAAGTGAAAAAGGCCTTCGTCTGTAAAAACGAATTTTTTGGAAAACCAGCCGGTTGTTCCTGAAGGAATTGAGCGAATCTACGGCGATGTGAATGGTTGGTCGACCTCAATTCCTGCACCAGCTGAACATTGTAAGGCTTCAAATTCAAATCCTTGCGCAAAATTCGCCATCTGGTAGTTTTGGATAACCCCAATTGTTGAGAACTTCGAGGAATTAACAAATTTGGATCTGTTTCAACACACTGTGGGTCATGGCTGCGATGTTTTTAGTTGAACGATCCTGTCGATCACGAGTTGCTGTTCGCACATCTTGTATCGAGCCTGTCGACTCAAATTAAACGTCCAAATTCTTAAAATATCACAATATTTACGAGAGGCAACTTTAACAGAAACACCATTTTTATATTTTAATGCGTTTTTCATGGGAAGTTGAATTCATTGTAACAATTGCCAATGCATCTACTATAAAACGTAAAACTAATTAAATTTCAAAATAAAATAAAATATCTGAAAAATACTTATAAAAAAATGCAGAAAATTAATCGATATATTCGCACATAGAAAAGAAATGAAGTTCGTTGCTAAATATTACCATAAACATCTTACATATTGTTGGTGTTCTTATTTCATATAGGTTTTGTCGCATATTGTTTACGAATTGATGTTAAGAACGATTTGTTGCAGTAATAATTAGTATACTCTTAGGCGATCATTAGAATTCATTAGAGATCTCCCTAAAGCAGATACACATACATTGAGATAACACAGTGTATATTGGTTATGCTCATGAATACTCAACCATTTTGTTTGCATTAATCTACTCAAACAATAAGCAACTCTGACTGTACTGATTTTTAAAATTTCAGCGCAGAACACTTGCATAGAGTTTCCCAATATTTTTCCAAACGCTGGCTTAAGATTGCTTTAGTCCAGTGATGGGCGAACTTTTTGGGTGCCGGGCTATGTCCACTCTTCTTGAATTACTCGACATTCCGGATCAATTTTTCTCTTTCTATTTTCGATTGACATTTATGGGGGTAAAAAACTTAGACTATTTTACTATTGCACTGATATTTACAATACACTTTATTATTTTAATTACACAAATAAAACTGTAAGTTGGCAACTTTTTAATTTTACTTTACAATTTATTCTTTACGTCACCAGATTTACACTTTTACTGATTGATGATTAAACCATCGCAGGCCCTTTTATATTTGTTGCGCATGTTGTCTCGAATATTCATGAATCATCTAGATCTCACATATAATAGTTGTTGTTATGTTATACGTTCAGTTTTCTATATTAGTTGTTAGTGTTTTATGATGTTTATGTTTCTTCTTGGAATATTGCATCAGAAAGTTGTTGTTATCTTGTGTGTACAATATTTCCTAGAAAACTACGCAGTTTGGACATAATACAATATGAAAACATCGATTTTTTTTGCTAAAATTGTCAATTTATATCTTTTTTAAAACGTAATGTAAATTTACTTTTTGGGGAATAATTTTTTTAATAGGTGATTAATTTTTTTTTTGAAAAACGCTCGGCTGGCCGGGTTGAAATCTCTCGCTGGCCGGACTTGGCCCGCGGGCCGTAGTTCGCCCATCACTGCTTTAGTCGTTTGTTTTTTTTTATTGTCGTCAAAGTTTTTCAAAAGTGAATGCTGTTCTTTGTAGAACCTTTCATAGTTTTCTTGTAAATAGTTCACGATATTCTGTGTTCATACAGTACAACATTTTGGATACAACTTTGCTCTTTCGCTTGCCTATTTGTTTTTTTTTTTGTTAGGTAGAAACCATTTACATGCAGTCGAATCCCCATATAACGAATTGTATCTTTTTACGATTATTCCTTAAAAAAAACACATTTGGTTAAGAAAGTCATTTATAATCCATGAACATCCGGATCAAAAAGTCATCTGACTTCAGTCCCAAATTAAAATATCGGAAAAAACTATGGGGAAATTTATTCCAAGGGGGATTTTAATGGAAAAAACAATTTTAACTGCATTAGATTGGCGCTCATATTAAAATATATATTTTTAATTATTATTGATCTACGGTCTTTATTTTTTATTAACTTGTTCCCAATTTAGTGCTAAAGTCAAGGACAAGAACTAAAGGGCGTATCACTTCCCAGACTATGGTTTTTATATTTTTTAAGCAGTCTATGTAAAAATTATACACAGATGTAATTGGTTGGACAAAATAGTTGGTGCATTTTATTTATGAGATCTTCAATGTTTTATCTTTGAAATTAATTTTCGACTTCTAAAATTTCTTCTGCTGCACCTAAGGGAAGAGCAGGGTAAAGCTGCATGTAAAAATATAAAACAAAAAGAAATTATTAATTCTTAATTCCTTACTAGTGTTTACTTATTATTAATAAAATGAAATTTTAAAAACATGAAAGAGTAACCAGTTGATGTGAGAAAATGTACGCATCTTTGTAAGTTTGCCTTAGATTGCGAGGGTGCCGATGTTTTATACTTAAAATTAAAGTAAATATCTAATGTAAGAGAATGGGCTAATGTCCGCTTTTCACAATAAAAAATATCACCGTAATTATAGAATAAGAGGTAGCTTTTAATAAATAACGAAATACACTTCCACTATATTAAATTTCTTTGCTTTTAGACTTTCAAAACCTCTTTTTTTGCCTTTTTGTTTAATTATATTTTGAAATATTGCAATACTTGCTTAAGAAATAGAAGCTGAACAAGTATAAAAGATATGCAGATATGAAGTTATTTAAAATGTGAACGAAGTTTGTATTCGTATAATTTTTCGGTTATGCTTGCAAAACGGTCCAATATTAGTTTTTCTTTTGCTAAATTTGAAATTGAAAGTAATTTTTTATAATCTTTTTTGTATTAAACAGTCTTTCTAAAAAGCGGAAAATTTTAATAAAGCTTGCTTATAATAACTCAAAGCGATTTTGAATTGTGAAATAATTTTTCAAGATGCCACCCACTCAAAACTTTAAAATAAAAAAAAAAAAATTCGTGTTTATTTATTTACGTTGGCTTTCTTAATACAATTTTCAATAGTTCTATAGATATTAGACAAATCAAAAATTGTGTCTTCAAAAATATTTTTGGAACAGTAATCAGCTTTCTCCATAAGATATTCAATACGCATATTAGTCCTGTTTACAATTTCCTT
This sequence comes from Trichopoda pennipes, assembly GCA_030448955.1. Taxonomy (NCBI): domain Eukaryota; kingdom Metazoa; phylum Arthropoda; class Insecta; order Diptera; family Tachinidae; genus Trichopoda; species Trichopoda pennipes. Next base: position 4,634,235 of record JASKUP010000023.1, read on the forward strand.
AAAATTGTTATTGTAATATGTAATATACTTATTTGCCTCAATTTGCCAAAAGCTTAAGCAATGTACTCTTGACCGGGCTTGAATCTTGCAGGTGTTATACATTCCTATCAAAGCAATACCATCCATGTTCAATTTTTTATTAAAGGCAGCAATATGAACCAAAATATCAATTGATGTTTTGTTAGCCTCACTACGACAATGTTGAATAGACGTGGAAAAAAGCTGAAAAGTCGACAAGTACTCCTTCGTTTTAACTTCAACACATGCATTGTTTTGTTTACGAAATTTTTCAATTTGAATTATTGCAAAATTTATATCATTAACACGTTTTGATAGCATTGGGTCGAGGTGATTTTTAAAATTATATTCAACAATTTTGTAGATTCGGCTCGCGTTTGCCATAATTTCATTGAAGGGGAATTCGGTTGGGATATTATCGGTATTTATACCCACCAAACAGAGGAAAAATATTACAAATATTAATTTCATTTTATTTTCTTGTTTATAATGTTAAGCGTATTAACTGAATGTTTTTACTGAATTAACTCAAAAAATTTTATTTCATTTATACTTTGAAAAATGTCGAGATAACAAGCCGCAATTAATTACTTGTTGTCTTAAATTAAGAGGCTGTCGGTGTTTTATAGCTTAAATAATTAAAATGAATAAGCAAATTTTTAGCAGTGATAACAGCGTATATAGTTAACAGCTTGAAAATTGTATATGTTTGTACCAGTAAAAGTACAAACAAGCTGAAACTTTGTTTTGGTGGTTTGGACCAAACAGAAGCAGCAATCAAGGAATTCTATATATTTTATTTATTATTATTAACTCTGTAACGACACGTTTTCCTGGTAGCTGAGGTATGCTCAGCGGCGTCCAGGGTCGTGTTGTGTCGATTCCAAAAAAAAGACGAAGCCTTGCTCACAATCTTGTCCTTTATTCAGGAAAGGGGTTGCCTAATCCTAATTCGCAACTTGACTGCAGCTCGGGCTTGAATCTTGTGCACTGGTGTGTATGCAGGCGGCTTCAGTAAATATCTTCTGCTTCACGCGGTCCGTATTCAGCGAACGTCACTGTCTACGTCGACTGCGGGCACAAACTCGGCTGGGTATTACCACGGCTCTGTTTGTGGACGCTACGTCGCAGTTCTGTCTCAGAGTATAAATTCGGCTGGGTATTACCACGGCTCTATCTATACTCTGACTTCCAGTCCAAAAAATAATAAAACAAATAGACTGCGGACACAAACTCGGCTGGGTATTACCACGGCTCTGTTTGTGGTCGCTACGTCACAGTTCTGTCCTGTCTCAGAATATAAATTCGGCTGGGTATTACCACGGCTCTATTTATACTCTGACTACCAGTCCAAAAAATAAATAAAGAAGTTGAAGAAGATATTTACCTTTGCTCCTGTTGCCGGTCACACACCAATTCCTCTATTCTGATTGATGTTTGCGCTTTTATACTCTTCTTTCCTACCACACACCAATGCACAAACACACTTACATTACTTCGGCAGTAAGTACACCACAGCCGACGGCTGTTTTCACCACCGAGATGCAGCCAGTTTTACAATATGAATGTTACTAATTACAATACTCGTATGCCTTCGTGGCTAATTACAATAATAACTAGAACTAAATCCTACGTCAACATAAATACTTATAACTACATGCGTATATAAGTAAATACATGAATTCATATTTTTAGTAAATGATTCTATAACTAAATAAATATGTGCGTGTATAAATAGATGCACTGTAGAAAAATATAGCAATTTAAATATAAATTCATTATCTTAGTAAATACATTCAAAATAAAAGAAAGGGATTGACCCGTGACTGTTGTCAGACAGTTCTCTGTGTGACCAAAAACGACTCCGGACTTTTGGTCGTTACAACTCTTAACTACCGCAATTTACTGTTCTGTCACCTTAAAATTGAAAAATTTCCTAATTTTTAATATTTAAGTAGACAGACTCAATTCTTATTAAATTATGTTAAAATAATTATTTTTGTTTTTTTTTATAATTTAATTTTTTTTTAAAATAACATTTCATGACCTCAAAAATTTCTTTGCGTTATCAAGAGCGTTTTTAATAAGAAAAGACTGAGATAAATAAATATTTTTTTCACTTGAAATAGTGGCCATAAACTTAAGCAAAGTTTATTTTCAAAGTTTATTTAAGACGTGCAGGTGTTGTGCCAAAAACTATAATAGGGGAAAAACTATATTTCTTAAATTGCAAGCACTGTTACCTTATTCAAATTTTAATTCAAATTTTGCGATTTTTTAAGCCAGAAATTAAAATTTTAATAAAACTGATTTTGCATTAAAATTAAAGTTAATTTTGTTAGCATTTCTTTTAAGAAGCCTGTGGTTTCGGTAAACGTTTGAATCGTAGTCAACCCCAACATACATATATTTGCAGCTTTAAAATAATATTGTTACGGATGTGTCTTGCTTAAGTTTTAAAATAAAATTGTTAAGCAATAAAGCGAACAACTGGTTACAAACTGCGTAGAAATTTTACACACGCAAGACAACATCAAACCTGTATAAAGTAATTTTAACCCCTGTATGCTATTAACCATCTGCGTAATTTTTTAAGAAACGTTTTCTACTAAAGAAAACGACATATATCTTAAAATAAATGTCAAGAAGAAACTTGATCAGTATAAAAGCAAAAACAAAAATACACACAAACTTACAGACGCCGACACATTGAATAAACAACATACAACAACAAAATGTGATACAAAGGGAGCAGAAGATACTTAAATTTTCTAGTTTTTTAATGGACAAATATAAAAGGGCATCGTCTGAGTGGATAGTCAGTTAGTGTGAAATTAAAGCACTTGTTGCCATTAGTAAAATTATAGCATGTCTGTAAATATTTTTAAAAATCTATAATTTCATTTCAAAACATTCGCACCGCAAATCCTCCTCCTCCAAATTATAATTTTATTCCTTAATAAGACGTTGAGTTAATTGACGGAAAAAAAAATATTTCCTTGCAAGTAGTACATACAGTAGAGCCAAAAATTATAGCAGATGTTAAAATGCTTTTGATTTGGTGACATGCTCTTGATGTGTGTAAGCTCGTGCCCATATATACATACTGTTTGTATGTCAGGAAAATAAAACTTAATGGAAGCGCTTTAAATTTTTCATCACAACCATAACCTAAAGCTATTGAATCTAAAGGAAAGTACGACTCATCAAATTTTATTGCAAAACTTTTTATTTATATGAGTACATTCAGCCGTGTTTTTGTTGCCATATTAAAGAAAAGTTCCAATAATATTTGAAATTATGTTAAATGCAAATCCAAGAAAAATGGCTTAAACGTTTAAAATTTCTCCCAAAAAATTCCCAACTCCCAAACCATGTTTTTTGTACCCATTTTCAACCAAAAATCCCCATTATGGAGATTTGGACTTTTAACAATTACATGTTGCCAGGAAAAATTTTAAAGCAGAATAACATTTACTTAGTTTACTCCAAATAATAAAAAATTGAATATAATTATATAATTAAATTTATAGAGTTAACAATTAAATCGTTTATTAAAACTAAAAAAAATGCGTTTTTTAACCTAACAAACCCACAGTTATATTATCTAAAGAAAGTAGTATAAAAGTGTGATTCTTTATCTAACAATGGAGAACAACGTATCAGTATAAAAGCCAAAAGATTTTTAAAATATGGTGTTAGTGTTTAAGCAATATACGAGTTCTTAACGTCCTTGACAAAATGAAATTTAATGTTAAAATTTTACGCTCGTGCTTTGTAGTCGCAAGTGTCGCTGTTATTACTGACGAAATCGAAGCTATTTTGATATTATGCAGGCCTGTGAGAAAGTCTTTAATATTGAAAGTTCTTTATAGAAATCGCTTGCATACTGTGCACGTAAATTGTTTAACGACAAATCGTGTTGCCGTTTGATTTTATATTAAAAAAGATATATTTTTTATATTTTAATATTTTCTTATTTTATTACATATATATGCATCTATTTTATTTTATTAAAAAAAATACCTTAAGCTGAAATAAATATAAAGAAATTATAACATTCAGTTATACATCTTTTTGCTTTGAAATAAAATGAGACCGTTAAAGGTTTTGGCAGATTCGAAAAGATTAAAAGTTTTACCCGCGAAAAAATGTAGACAACAGGAACTATTTTCAGCTGAATGAATACATTCTGTAACGACACGTTCTCGCGTTATGCTGGGGTAAAGCTCGCGGCATTCAGGGTTCGGTACAAAAAAAATGTTTTTCATTAATCACAAGAGACACTTTTGTTTTTATAAAAAAAATTTCTTTTATTTATAATTCACTCTTAAACTAAGTTATAATTAAACTGCACCACTACTGAGCACGCCAACGATGATCAACCGCTTCGTGGCTCTCAAGAGCTTTCGTCTCCACTCTCCGCCGGCTAGCCTACTGCTTCTCACAATGGAGCGAATAAAATTCTGGTCCAGCCTGAGCAGAACAGTTGGCCATTTCCACCAATTTTTGACTTGTCGCGAATAAGATTCTGAGACAACCTTTCCACGTCGAAATTGGTGTTAGCCTATTGACGATCTTCTCCATCTTGTCCAGCTAGGGCGAATAAAATTCTGGCCTTGCTGACCAAAACGCGGCCTGGCTCTGCGCTCCATCACCTGGGCGAATAAAATTCTGGCCAGGTGAAACAGCGATAGCACTTACTGGGCATGCTGATCAACCTCTCCGTGGCCTATTGACGATCTCGTCCGTCTTGTTCAGCTAGGGCGAATAAAATTATGGCCTTGCTGAACAAAGCGCGACCTGGTTCTGGGTTCCGTCACCTGGGCGAATAAAATTCTGGCCAGGTGAGCAGCGACAGCACTTACTGAGCCGGAGACCTTAGCGAGTCTCGCTTAATTCAAAGTCGAATAAGATTCTGGCTTTGATTGAGCGAGGGAAACCTTAATTAAGTTAAATAAAATTCTAGCTCACTTAAAAGAAGTCTTGCCCAGTTGCTTGCCCGTGGCCAACTCAACTTCAATACGTAATTATCGCTTTTTATATGTTTCTGCCAGACACACATACACACCCATACCACTAAACGACAACTGCTTACGACTGTTCAGGGGTGAGTTTGATGGTATGTTTTTCCTACGGATGTATCTTCATGTTAATAGGTGGCGCTTCTTAACGGCTATTATAATTTCAAATATTTCATTAACAAATAATAAATGTAATTATAATGTAATATAATTATGAATTATATAAAATGAAAAGTGTATAATAATAATGTTCTCTTTTAAAAAAAATTATGAAATTCATTAAACAATAAATATTCAGAAATGTAAAAATATAAAATTTTATGAAATTCAGTAAAAAAAAATTAAAAAATTTTAAAAATATATATTTAGAGTCTAATTGCTTGTGATTTAATTGTTATGTGATCCAAAAACGACCTGCCGAATTTTGGTCGTCACAATTCTTTTGTTGTTTGTGTAGCTTCCTTAATAGAGTTACCGGAATTTTTAAGATACAAAGTGACTTTGGTTCTCTAACGATTAAAACAACCTTGTTAAATTATTTTGAAAGGATTGCTATTGCACTTTAAATTGAAGCTTTTTAAATTATTGCCATCGTTCTTCAATTTTGGGGCGGTGGCGACAATGTCAGCGAATATTTAATTTGATCTGTTGGTAGCCACAACATGTAAATTTTTAAGAGACTTTCTATAGACATTAAAAATGGACAAAAGTTGTTCAAATTTTTAGTCCATAACTTGAACACTATATAAATTATCTAAATACTGTTGACCAATTTCATGTTCAACACTATCAGTAGCCTCTATATAGTTTTGAAATATTTCGTTTTTAATTTTACCTATTTCGGTACGTATTTTTCTCACGGTATAAATTTTCGATAAAATATTTAAAATTCATTGACATTGATTACGCGCATATGAATGCACGTTTAGATGTACATTTCACTATCACTCTTTTAGCTTTTCAGAAAAATTCTTGCAGATTTTTACATAAACTAAAGATTTCATTCTGCCAAAAGAATCAAAGTTGAGAAAATAAAATTTAAATAATAAAATAATTGACAGCTGGTTAAAGTACTTGGCGATGTTTGATTTAACATAACAGCATTTGCTTTTGTGTATAAGAAATCAACAAGATCAATACGACTGTATACTAAACTAAGTATCATCAGTACATGTTTGAACGTCAATAAAATCAAAGTTATCAAATATATCTTTATCACTGATAAAAAAATGCTAAAAACTAGGGACCAGGAATTGGTCACAATGAAATCAATGATTTAAAAGTCTGACTGCAGTAAAAAAAGGAAGTAAATAACCACTTAGTATTGCAGTAACGCAATTATGCGGTGGGTTAGAATTTTTTTCTAACTCATAAACATACCCACATCATTAGAACGAATATTTTTTAGTGTTATATAGCCTCAATACTTAAATAAAGGTTAAAAATCAAATTTATTTTGACAAATTTATGAAAGATAAATAGTGGATACACATGTTTTGTTGAGATTAGTATCCATAAGAAAATCTGAGTTTATCTCTATATTAAATATATTTATATAAATAAAAAAGATAAAAGGTAATCTTTAAATATTTTCCCCCTACTTCCTCGTAGTTTCGTTTTTTAAAAAACAGAAAAAAAAAATTAATCGACTTTTATAAAAAAAGCTCTTAATGTCAACGTCTTTAAAACTTTAGCCAAAAGAGACCAAGCGAACATTTCAATTTGATCAAAAGGAGGCTTTTAAATTTAGTTTGTTTTAGTTATTTTTAATTGCTTCGCTTTTTCACGTTTTTGCTTATTTAGTTCTTTGGCACGAAGCTTAAGTTGGCTGCACCACTTTCGATTCGCTTGGTTAAATAGGGAAATTCTTTTTTTGATGGCTTAAGTAGGCGTGTCAAAGTAATTTTTAATGTGTGACTTAAAAACAAAAAATTTGGTGACGGTGAGTGTGACCGGTTTTTATATAAGCAGATATAATTTTCGCCTACTCTGATATAAATGTGTACTTCCTTCCTATGCAAAAATTGTGGTGAAATTTTGAACACAATATGTAATTATTAATTTTCATAGTCCAACAATAACTGACTTATTTTTGACAGTTAGTGTGATACCTCCCATATATTTTTATAATATAACCGAAAAGCTGTAATATGTTTTCTTTTATACGAATAACTTTAATCGTATTAAAGAATAATGAGCAGAGAATAGCTTTCCACTGATATACATTTTAATTTTTAATAGTTAAAAAATTATTACTTTGAAAAATTTTTAGTACAATTTTTTTTATCGGAACAACCAACTGTCTCTCTCATTTCGCATAGTACGCAACTGAAAGAATGTATCGGGACTTGTTTTGTAATAAATATATAAAAATAAAAAAATTACTTTTATTTAGTGAAAATTATTTCATCCAACTATTTTTCGAGTTAAGTTTCTATCGTGTATCTAACTGTTCTTATTATTTTGTAAATAACTGTAAATGCCAAGAATATAGATATTTATGTATAGTTCCGTAGCCACAAAATCCCAACTAACAAAAAGAACTCGTAGCAAGTAAGTGAATCAAAGTACCAGAGCTATTGGTTCAGGTATTTGCTTAACATGACGTTTGCACCATCTTCAGTTAAAAATGTTAGCCAAGAATAAAACAGTTTAAAAAATTATGGTTTTATCTAATAAACGTTTATATAATGAGTCTTTATAGGATTCATTCATTATTCCGCATCATTGCACAACTGTTTTAAATGAAATTTTTCCATCAAAAATTGCTGCTCCAATAGTTATGATTTTTATATGTCAATTAAATGGTAATAGTCATATGTCAATTAAACGGAATAGTCATATAATGTTTCAACAAAGCTAGTATTAGTACTATACCTTCTAATAAGTATGAAAATAATTTAATTTTAATATTAAAGGGGTTTCCCATAGGTGACCATTATAGTCAAACACTGTAACGACACTTTTACACTGGTTGCTGGGATAGCGACAGCGGAGGCCAAGGTCATTGCAATTTTTTTTTTTTTGTTTTTTGTTACCTACCTTCTTGGTCCGTGGAGGAATGACACTTAGTGCTTTATAAACGTTATGAAACTTATCACCAAGTTTATTTAGTCAACTCTTACAAGGTAGATAGTTGATAGTGGACGTAGCCGAAGAACGGGAAGTCAACTCGCTGAGGCGATGGGCAGCGGTAGGAACATCAGCAGTAGCACAGGCGGCAGCGGCACTGGCGTTAACGGTAAAGACGGCTGCGGCAGTAGTAGCAGAGGCGGTAGCGGCACTAGCGGCAGAACCTGATATTGGTACTGGCGGCAGTGGCACAGGCTGCAGCGGTACAAGTGTCAGCTTTAAGGGCGGCACAAGCGGCTGCGGCGGAGAGTTCTTGTCCGTTTTGAATAATACTGAGGGAATATAAAATTCCGCAACAGCATTAGTCGCACGGTCAAGCCAATCCCCGGTAGAAGATAAACTTCCACCAATTGCAGCTGCACTGTCAATAAGAGATTATTGCGGAATATAAAATTCAGGCAGGCGGGCTGCCTGCGGGCAAGAAGTTATTGCGGAATATAAAATTCCTCCAAAAGGCTGATAAGAAGTTATTGCGGAGTATAAAACTCGTCCAAAAGACTTCTTATCTGCAGGCGATTTTCTTGCCAATTCATTTCGTTTCATAAAATGTTCTGCTTTATATACTCGTGCGTGGGTACACACATTCACACCCACACACATTATTATTATAATTGATTGACAGCTATCAGCTGTGGGGTTTGGTCTGCATAACAGCTAACTGCATTAATGGTCTCCTTGTTTCTGACTCACAGATGGCGCATCGACGTTCCCGACTGTTAATTTAAATCTTATATAAATATAATGTAATATAACAATTATAATATAATATAATTCATAAATCAGATAATACTAGAAATTTGTCTTAAATTAAAGAATGAATTCAATAACGTGTAATAATAATAATAAAAAAAACAATAAGTATAGTTATAATAGTAATTCATTTTAAATTAAAAAAAAAATAATAAAGTAATACTAACTAACGACTTTCACCGTTACAACACTTGAAAGTTACATAGAGTTACACTAGTATAAGTAGTTACTTAAAATTTAATAAAAAAGGGTGTCTCCATAAGAAATGAAATTTGTGTTATATGGCATAATCTTTTAAACTTGACTGTTAAGTAGACAATTACAACAGACATAAAAGTCAAATTTGAAATTTAAAGGGTGTCTCCATAGAAAATGTTGTTTTACTTTATATTGTCTAATGTTTTTCATTGTTTTGGACTGGCACTTGAAACTTAAACTTTTTTTTTGTAAATTTATACAGAAACCTGCGAGCTCATACTGTTTATAAGAACGTAAAAAAGCTTTAAAGCTGACCTCAAAAGTGGCAATCCAACAAAATTAAAAATTATAATTTCACTATAAAAATGATGAAAAGTCTTCACACACATACGACATGTAGATATTTCAATTCTCTTAAAAGTAAAAATATAAAATTTTTATCGTAACACCCGTGTTTAGAACATAATTAAATAAGTTAAGCAATTTAATTCTGGCGGTCATTTATGACTGCTCGCTTATTTTCGTTTTAATGTTTGTTTTAAAGCCAAGAATTAGGCAAACGATACCTCTCCTTGACTATTGTTTTGAATTGCAAATAGTATTTTAACTTGAACACATACAAAGTCAATTTTATTAATCATAAAAGTAGTACGACAGACAACTCGCTTTATTGAACACGCCAGTCAGAACCGAAAAAGAATAACATTATTAAAAGTTTGAAACACACTTTTTTAAGAATATTATATAAAAATATAAAAAATAAAAAAAATCCTTGAACATTTAATGCAATGGGTCGAAGGTTTTTCTTTTTTTCCTATTAATAACTAAAATCTCAACCTTCTAATGAACACTAAATAAGAAATTCCGTGCAATAGAACTTATCCAATATCGTAATATATTTTGAATTTCCCTAACTTGCTGCTTTGAAACTCAAAGAAATTGCTGGGCATTAAGAAATTTGGGTTGAATTCAGATGTTATCCCTTAAGCATACTCTAATATTGGGAATCTGGGAAAGCCTTCCAGAAAATCAATTATTAATATAACAAGCCGAAATAAGATTATGTTGACATACCATATTTAATTATATTTTTTAATTGTTTAATGAAAACTTCAAGGAACTAATAAATGCTCTTTGTTCCATAGCTAATTTTACGATTATGGGTTAATTCATCTTAACTGCATAATTAAGCTCAATTTACCATATAAGAGCATAATTAATATTTTGTTGAATCAGTAGCTAAATTATCCTACACTTGTGAGATATTTTTAGAGCGAAACAAGACTGTCAGATTATTGTGCAGTTGAATTCCCAAATTTAAATTTATTATCACCAAAAATTATCCAAAGTTCAGTTTTTTACCTTCTAAGATCGTTCTGCAAACAATACAATTATAATTTAAATTTACTTAAGTATTTACATGGTTACATTATAGCTGAAAGCCCAATTAAAAATTTAATTGCTGCTATCAAGGTGACGTATTTAAAGTAATAAACTTTATTATTTACTGATATGTGCGTATATTTTCCGACGGGGTTTAATTTATTTTTATTTGGGTACGGTTTTACGTTGGTTTGTGAACAAACCGATTTCGGCTATTTGCGACCTTCAGTTTCTATTTATGCTCAAAAATATATAAATAAAACACTGAAGATGGCAAATAGCCGTAACCAGTTTGTTCACAAACCAAATTTGACGAGGGTCGACGTAAAACCGTACCCAAATAAAAATATATTATTTACCTCAGAAAAAAAAAATTCCGAATTTTATTAAAATTAAAATATATTATTTAGGATTTTTAAACAACGAATAAATTCTTTAAAGTTCTGAGCTATTTAATTAAAGTATTTCCAAACATATTTACATTTTCAAGCTCAGAACAATTTTTATGCAATTCTTTTGGCAACAACTTGCATTTCTATTTATTCACCTTCTCAATGTCGGTCACATTGTCAGTCAGTTATAATAAAGTGTCTAAAATTTGACTTTAATTATATATGGACATGTTTAATACACATATGTATCTGGTATCTGGTTGCATAAAAATGTACGCATGAATACAACATATGCATGCACATTAATGTATTAGTGCAACAACAGTGGCTATTATTAAGTTGTTACAATTTAATAACTCTGGGTAATTTGCTGCTGCCACTTGTTGCTTTGAATTTATTTCATCGATCAACAATGAGTATTAAGTTCATTGTAAGATCACTGAACAATTGAAATATTGACTGACAACAAGTTGCAACATTTCTAACACTTGAATTAAATTAACTAAAGAAACAAAACAAAATATAAAAATAAATCAAATTTGCCAATAAAATCAAATTGGTGTTTTAATAACTACAATTTATTCTTGTTTTTGCAAACAATCTAAATACAAGAGACTGCTTACGTTTATACTCCAATAATTAAGTAACCAAGACTTGTTTTTTAAATTTTTAAACCCGCCTTTAATAATGAAAATTTTAAAGGTTGTTTTTACTTAAGTTGCTGAGGTAGACATACTTCGATAATAAAGGTAATTATTATTTTTTATCTACAATTACTTGTATCATATTGTTTAATGTATTTCTTGGTATAATTTAAAAATTCTTTATGACTTGATATTTTGATTTAAACTAAATTTATTCGCAAAAGGTTTAATTTATTTATTGTTCAGTAATTAACTCAAGTAGATTTTTAAGTAAAAAATAATTGTTTCCCAATCAAACTGAATATTAGAATACCCTTAACTTATTAATAATACGATGATATTTGAACATTATAGTGTAGTGCATTGCAGTAGTCACACAGCATGTAAAGTGTATGCAAGCTAGCACAGCTCATGTAGGGTGCTTACAATAATTCTATTGTAAATATGCTGACACATTTCCAGGTATCAAATTCGTCAATACAATGTGTTTGGCATGTGTTGTGCTATTGACCGCTTGCATGTTGTTGACGCACTTACAATACTTTCAATATGTTTTTAATGATAAAATTGAGTAACTTTAAAAATTACTCAATTCTAGGTTGTAAGTTAGATTTTCAGAAGCAGTATATAAGCTATGAGAGTAAGTAAATAAATCAGACATTTGATTGAAAACTAAAGCCGGCAACATTGCCTTGAGTTATAATTAAAGTCTCTCTCATTCTGGCAGTTCCTTTGAATGCCTATAAACGAGCTGATAGGGATCTAACTATCTAAACTTTACTAGGCGATCCTAATACTTCTCTAAACGATACCAAAAAACTACCATAGAGAGGCTTTGAAAAAACCTTAAAGCTTCAGAAATACTAAACACCAGCAACCGTGCGGTATTATTCATTGTAAACTAATAAATCCTAGAAATTATTCTTGAAATAATAATAGTAAATTACATAAAGTTGTAGTTGATATCATCACAAAAGTATAAAAATTCGCTTTGGAGCCAGAACCTTAATCAAGGGACTTAGGTATTAACCATATAAAAACACCTTAAGAACTTGCACACAAATCTAAAATTAGCCAGTCCAGAATTATGTCATTCCTAACCTGTAACAATTCATTTTTTAATATACGGAATTGTTAACAAATTAAAAAAAATATATGAATTGAATTTTAAAAATTTGAAGGCAATCGTGTTGGAAAAGCCAGCACAATCTAGAATTGAGTGTGTTCCAAAGTCACTCAATTCTTATTTTCACTATATTTATTACAAAAATAAAAATAGCATGTGTCAACAATAAGCAAATGGTCAATGGCTCATGCCAAACGCATTGTATTGTCGCTCTTGTTCATAGTCATCATAATTATGTTTTTATGTTATTATTTATGGTGTCCGATGGTAGGCTGGGTAATTTCGCATAAACCAATTCGAATGGCGAGTAGCCCGTATCTATATATGATGCCGCATTGTAGGCAAAAGAGAAATATGGAGTCCATTTATCCCATTCATAATCGTTTGCAGTTGTCAACAAGAACTCTTAATGGAACTCCTATGGTTTCATTCTATTGAGACTAATGTTTCATGATGGATTTGCCTGATTTGAACATATGTTTTTCATAATTAATTGTTTCATAGCCATTGTGACAATTTCACCATTTTTGGAATATATTTTGGCGCTTTATTTTTTTAATTACCACAAAATTTATAAGTTTATAATAAAATATCTATAATTTTTTTTTAGTACTTTTTTATAATGAATATTTACTAACAATTTGGTGTAATTTTACAACATCAAAATTATTTTTATTTTAAAGTAAATGTTTCTTTATTTTATTTAGATGTAGATATATTATTAATTTAAACTATTTCAAACTATTCTCCAATTTTATCTTTGTTGAATTAATGGATTCTATTAGCCTTCTAAAATAGGTAATTCTTTTTCCAGAAACAAATTTTAAGCCAGGCTTAGACAGATTAAAAACCTAAGACAGGCGGTCAATAATTATTTTTCACTGTGCAGTTAGAATTCCTCCAGTAGCTCGTCTTATAATAAATATATAAAAAAATTTAAAAATCCCATTTTTGGAAATTTTTAAAACTTTTCTAGGAATTGCAGATTCGCCAACGTACTGCATACATTTTTATAAAATACATTGATATTAAAAAAATTTAAGGCATTAAAAATAAAGTAAACTCGTCCGAAAGCTCAGTAAAAGATATGCTTCCCGTTTTTACAAAAGTTGTTCTAACATTTTTTGAATAGCAAAAGGGCTTACTCAGTTGCTAACGCATTCATAGCAAAATGTTGAAGGAATCTAGCACTTTTGAATATAATTATACTTAAAAATGTTTTCCTTGTCATTTAGTTTGTAAAAAATTTGTTATTAAAGAAATTTTGGGTAGATATAACAAAAATCTAAATACGAATTAAATAAAATTATTTGTTTTGTTTATAAACGCATCTATTTTTAACTTAAATACGTTAAAGAAAATGATAGAATCAAACTTTATGTCTTAGGTAAACTTATTAAATTAAAAAGCTTGTTTATTCACAGTAGAAATTTATATACAATTGTAAATTATCACTACAAAAAACTGATAACAAAAGTTATATTTGTTGAAAACTAAATTCAACTCCCACAATAACTCAATTAAACCAAAATAAGCAGGTGCACCTATATTGCAGGGCAAAAAAAAAATTAGATTCTAAGTCATACCGCAGAACCATGATTTTTATTTATTTATTATTCCATCCATGATTTATCAAATTTAATAAAAACTCTAGCAATTGTGGAAAAGGGATAAAGGGTTAAATGTAGAAGTTACAATACATTTTTGTATGTGTACAAAAGAAATGATATTTTATTTATCAAAAATCAAAGAGTGAGATTTAATTTTCGTGTAACAAAAACTAAATTGTACACTACAAGTGAACTTTTAACAGTCGTCATGCCTCTTTTACCACATCGAGGTGATCAGACAAACAAATATTTGTTGTAATAATTGTGAAAACATGCTAAATAATTTCCACGTGGTACAATATCTCTTGTACAATGAAAGTATAATATCGGGTAACACCAACAAAATGATAATTTTGACATTTAGTTTTCTGATGTATTCGTAGTAGATACATTGGCAATTGTTACAATGAATTCAATTTCGCAAAATCGCATTATAGTTAAAATACACTACGAAAATGGTGGTTCTGGTTAAGTTACATTTCGTAAAATTCGTGATATTTTCGAACAACAAAATTATCCTTCTGAGACCGCTATTAAGAATTTGGTCGTTAAATTTGAATCAGGTTCGATACAAAATGTGCGACTCTAACACGTCACCAACATGGTCGGACACGTCGTTCAACTGCAAACATGACAGCCGTGAGCCATAGTATTGAAGTAGATACAAGTTTGTAAATTCCTCACCGTTCTCAACAATTGGAGTTATCAAAAATCACAAGGCAAATTTTGCGTAAGGATTTGATTTTGAAGCCTTAAGTTTTAACTGCAGGAATAACCGGTTGGTTTTTCTGAAAAAATCATTATTTCAAATGAACCTCATTTTCACTTGACATTCAGCAGATCGTGTTATTTAACACCACTGGATTTAATTTTGTAGGCCTATGTTAAGGATAGAGTCAAGTCTAGTCAGATTAAAAAAAACATAGGACCGCCCTTTGCCAAAAAGTGATTAAGAAGATTGATAAAACAATCGACATAAGTCAGCGTTTGCCAGATTAAATGAACTTTCTAAGAAAATAGAAAACGTCTACGAAATAGATTTTCTTTGTTGATGAATACAAAGAATTCTAAGAACAGATAAAGGAATCCAGAAAAGTAACTGTATTTTGCTACTGTCTCAACGATTAAAAACATACATATTGTTACGGATGTGTCTTGCTTAAGTTTTAAAAGAGAATAATTAAGCAATAAAGTAAACTACTGGGTACGCTATTTACTAACTACATGGCTTGCTACGAAAACTTATGCACACAAGACAACAACAAATCTCTAGTTACAAAGTTCGTAGAAATTTTATACACGCAAAACAACAACAATTAGATATGCTGTTTACTAACTGCGTAGTTTTCTAAGAAAACTTATCTACACAAGACAACAACAACTATCTTAAACTAAATTCCCGGAAGAAACTTTAACAGCATAAAAACAAAAAAAAAAAATAACAAAAATACATACAGCCCAACAGGTGCAAATACATTGAATGAATAACATAACAACATCAAAATGTGATACAAAGGAAGTAAAAAATTTTTCTAGACCTCTAGCGGACATATATAAAAGACAGCATCTGAGTGGATAGTGAGGTAAAGATGTGCACCTTAAGTAAATTGTTCTTTAGTAGTTAAAGTAAATAAGCTTAAATTTAATGTAAAAACTCTAAAATCTACAGGAACTTACAATAAAACATTTATAAAACATATAAACGTAACAATATAATAACAAACTAAAGTCTAACTTAAAATCCCTTTCGTTCTACGAAATTTTGATTTAAAAATAAGATGTTAACAGTTATGTGTTTTTCCAAAAATGTAATGACGCAAATTGTCTATCAGAATCATATAATAATAAAAAATAAAACAAATAACTAACTAACTAATCATAAGCAAAAAAGATAAAAGTGAATATTCAAAACTGTAAAATTTAAAAAAATATGGTATAGTGCTTTATTAGCAGGTAGTCCGGATAGTACATATTCTAAAAAAAATGAAATATATTTTAATAATTTTTGGCTTCTATTTGCTGGCCGTTAATGCCGGCAGTAATTCTCAATTCCCCAACAACGTTGAAGGAACGGTCCAAAAAGCTAATCAAGATATTACTAACTTCCTAACTCAAGCTGTTATTATACTTAACAATCAAGTTAAGCAAAATTATGCAGATCGATTGAATCAAGTTGAAGGTGTAATTATCGAAATGGAAGATTTACCAAAAATTAAAAACACGTGCGCATATGCGGAATACAAAAATGTTGCAACCTCTGTTGATGACATGCACAAGTCCATGGTAATTTGTGGTGCCACCGCTGCTAACAACTCAGCCAAAATTATAACAGAGATTAGTGGTCTCGGGTACGAATTAATATTTGCTGGTTCTGATGTCCTACACCTATATACAAAATGTAAAAGCTACAGTATTCCGACACTGAAAAACTCCTGCTATGACCTGTTAGCTAAACATTTCTCTTCTTACATGAATGATGTAGATAAATATACTAAAACGATTAAAGCTATCTTTGACCATCGTGCTCCTGTCCTACTGGATGAATTTAATTTCTGCGTCAATCAGACTGCCGAAGTTGCCAATTCAAAATTAATAAAAGTTCGTGCGTCTATCGATGTCTGCGCGTAATAAGAAAAATTTGTAAAAAATATTCATAAAAATAAATATCGTACATTTTATTGTTGCATTATAAAATAATTATATAATTTATGTATGTAGTTTTGATTGTACTTTAATGAAGTTTTCTTTATTTATGCATTAAACACCATCGTCACAGCAGGGTACAGGCTACAACCTGTAAAATATAAAATACATATGGGTTGATGACATCAATTATTTTGATGACAGCAGGGTAACAAGATGGCCCACGTTAATATTGTCGCTGTAGTCGAATTCTAGGAATTTCTTTTTTTATTGGCACAATTGAATGACGTAAATAATATAAGACGTATAAAATAAGTGTCAAAATCTTTTACTCTAAATAAAGAAAATAAGTGTTATAAATTAAAATAGTATTTATTTTATGATGGTATTTTATTGATGAAGTTTTGCTACGCACCAAGTATTTTTAGAAAAAATATTTAAGATATTTAATGCAAAAACACACAGCGAAGTTTTATGAAGATTTTCATTGCCATCATCATTATTGATTCATTTAATAATTTATTTACTTTCTACAACAAAACTTAAATATTTAAGTTGCAGAAGTTTCTCATAACGGGTGTCCACCTTGAAGGTATACTAGTTTGTTTTGCCGCCATTTTGATAAACATTAGTCTTGACAGTTCATATTTGGCAGTTGTTAATTAGACACGTGGCACATTTACCAAATCGATTTTATCGAAATCGATCATCGATTACTGTGACGATGAGAAAGTTACGTGAAATTTTTGAGAGAAACAACGTGCCAACAAAACGCGCTATTTATCGTGTAGTCAATGATTTCAAAGAAATGTATGAAAATTTCACTAAAAATTTAAAATGGCTGCATCTCTGTAAATAAGAGGAATTTCGCAAAAATAAGCATAATTTGGGATGACCTATAAAAAAATCGATTTTTGTACTACTGCTGTTTAAGAAAATGTTCAAAATAATCCATCAACCTCAATTCGACACTGTGCTCAGGAGCTTGGCCTTAAAAAACAACTTTGGCCACAATTTTGGACAAGGATTTGCATTTGTTTCCATATAAGATTCAGCTGGCACAAGATCTTCTTCCACAACACCATTTATACCGCCATACATATGCCAATAGAATGTTACAGCTCACCCATGACTACCCCTATTTTCATGAAAATATTATAATGCGTGACGAGACTATTTTACATTTGAATGGATATATGAATATGAATAGTCGATTCTGGGGAATAGGAACCCGCAATCTATCTATTAATATAGTGGTATTGTCCAGTTGACTACTGCTAGCCTTTTAGGGGACGGGGACCTCCTTTTACCGTCGTTGACACGGTGACGGTGAGATTCCGTCAAAACAAATCAATGTGCTTCCGGGGGGGTTTTGGGTATCGGATCCGTAAATTGGCGCCTAAGCTCTTGGGACTTAACACTGCTGACTATTTTCTGTGAGGATATGTAAAGTCGCTAGTCTACGCCAATAAGCTCGAAACGATTAACCAATAAAGTAAATTTATTCGATAGAATAAAGTAAATTTATGTCAATTTAAAAAATTAACGTTTGTTTTATTTCATTTCAAAGCTCTACACCTCTATAAAAAATACGCTTTTTCTTGAAAAGTGCGACTGGTTAAATGGATCTAATATTTTACATTTGAGTTCATTTTTGGTTTTATCGCCGTTTTGATAGTAACGAACTTAGAACAAGATGACAATTATTCGCATTCACTATGAATTGAGTGTTTCTACACCTAAAAGAGTTTGATATTTTCTTTGATAACAAGACGCGACCATAACAAAACAAAAGCGACCATAAATTAGAAATTTTTATTTCGACTGGCCATTAAAGATTACATTTTTTAACGCCAATTGCTACTGCTTTTCAGTATGGATTTATGTTATCAAAATCAGATAATGATAATTTATAATGACCACTAACTAAACTGTACGTTTTAAATGATATGAAATGATAAAGGGTGTACAAATTTAAGTATAAAAGCAAAGAATTTGCCAAAGTCAGAACAATGTGAAATAGTGAACAGTAAGGATAGAATAAAGAAATGAAATATACTTTTGTTATTTTTGTGTTGTATTTGGTATCCGCGAGCGCCGGCCCTTCTAACAAAACAATCGACGTTGAAGGCAAGGTCGAAAATATTCTGAAGGAAATGATTCAAACTTCAAAGGATGCCGTTGATAATCTTAAAGTTCAAGTTGAAGAAGTTTATTTAGATCGTGTAAAACAAGTTGACGCTGCTGTATCAGAAATTGACGATTTGCGTGAAATAGACGATAAGTGTGTAGCTGCAGAAGAAAAAAACGTAGCTACAACTGTTAATGACATGCACAAATCTATGGCAATTTGTGGTGCTAAAGCTGTAGAGACGTCAGCCGATATTGTGAAAGAAATTAGTACTCCCACGAAACAAATAATATTAGATGGTTATGATGTGTTACGCTTATATCAAAAATGCAAAAACTATCGCAATCCTATTTTGAAAAACTCTTGCTATACGCGCTTAACTGTTAAGGGTACTTTATACGTGAAAAATACCCGTAAATCAACTAACGATATTAAGAAAACCGTCAACGGCCGTGTTCCTGAATTAAGGACTGAAAGTGATGACTGTGCTGATAGAGCTGCTAGTGTTGCCATGAATCAGTTAAAGGAAATTCGTGAATCAATCGAAGCTTGCATTAAAGGCGCATAAATTTTAAAAATATTATTCAAAATAAATATTTTACGGTTGAATGTTGTATTTAAAAAAGCAGTTTGCATTTTTTGGATGTAGTGTTGCTACAGGAAACTGCTTATGTTGAACAGATTATTTTTCTCGACTAAATTCGTTGGGTGGATTTTCAATCCTTAAGGTAAAAATCATTTTAAAAACTAGAAACCAGGTAATGACGCAAATCTACACCCAGGGAACTGTGTTGCATTGAGTTATGCTTTATGTGCCTCAACACATAAAATCTACTGATTAAAAGACTTGTTGCAAAAGAATTGTTAGAAAATTTTCAAAAGGAGATAATTGTTGAAGAGAAGAAACCTGTCTCCTCATTAGGATTTAAAAGTTTTTTTTTTTACTTTACGAAAGAGTGCTATCTACCACTTATTTAGGGATACTTCCTGAAACTTGTTTTAAACTTAGTTAAATGAATGTGTGAAAAAGAATTTATTTTCTAAATTTGATTTTCTTCCAACAAACAAATTGTTTTGAAGGACAGACAATGCAAAAAGACACCGTACTAAAATGTTTGGTATTTACTTTGGCAATCAATTTTCCATTTTAAATCGCGCTATGCGTTAGGGACTTAAATAGAGTTAATGAACAACTTTTGAAAGTTAAAATGAAATTGATTTAAGAAGATTGCAACAGATTTATAAGTTATGTTTTCATACCAAGAGCTGAGATTTCTAAACGGAACGTAGCGGAGCCTGTTATTCTTTCATTTGAAATTCAAGAAAGAAGATTGTCTTTATAAAGCTATAAGTTGGCAATACTGTTTTAACTTGCGGCTATAAGGTGTTAAGTGATTTATATTTAGTTTTGTTTGGCATTACGAGGTGAATTGAATAGTGCCTGAAAAACTTTTCCAAATTCTGCAAATTGGGCCCAAATCAAGATTTCTGATGATCCCGATCATAAGTGAATTTTGTTTAGCGATTAAGTTACTTGTGCCGTATTTGGAGGGATGATAATCTTCAAGTTTATATTGAGACACCATTCAGAAAAAGCGACTGATTGGTGGTAGAATTACAGGCCCATACTTCTTAAAAAATGATGTTAGTCAGAATGTTATAGTCAACGATGACCGCTTTAGAGCCATGATAACAACCATGATGAGCAGTAGCTGTGATTTCAATAAGACAGCGCAATATGTCATACAGCTCGTACTATAAGGGATTTATTAATTCACATTTTGGAGACGTGAATTGGATATACAAAGTCGCTTATCTGTGTCGATGAGCCCACTTGGAGGACAACATTCGGCACATAACTTGTGATAGCCGTCATCGTCATCGAAATTTGAATCTCCAGGTTAGACTGGGGCTGAGCTAGCCATGGCGATTATATTTCAGTTTTAATGTCAGAAGATTATACCTATTACATGGTATGTGGTTCGAGCGTAACGTTATCAGCAGCTGCTGTTGCACCATGAGAGAATGGCTTCTATTTGTATCTCTCCAGTATTGGAGACAACAAATTTATCAGCAAAAGAAATTTGTCCCGTTTTAGCCTGAAACGCTCATTGTACTCCAGCGTGGATTCCAGGAATTCGTATTCCAGATGTGGTCTAAAAATTCTTCTTCTTTTAAATGCGACATTACTATCGCTTGGAGTCGTATAAAGGGTTAATTTTGCACTCAAAGAAAAATTATAAACGGCAAATTGTTATCGATAATTTGTAATAAGCAAACAATTTTATATTCAATTTGAAATTTTTGAATTTGAATTCAATTTATCATTCACTTGTAAATTGTAAAAATTTTTGTTTAGAAACTCCGTCGACAATAAATTTTTTCTCTACAATTCGACAAGTGTACAAGTGCAAATTTAGTTTAATAAAACAAAATCACTTGTAAAACTATGACTTGTAGACTTGTGAATTGTACAAATCACTTGTAGCCACAAACTTGTAATTGTGTTATTATCAAACACAATTATTCACAAGTTCACTTGCAATTGTGAACTTGTAATTTAGTGAAAGAGGGCCCAGAGCGCACAAAACGGCTGCAAGTATATAAAAAATATTATATTCAGAAATCCAATAACAAGAAACAGGCTGACTGTTGGATAAAGAAACCCTGGTCGTGTTCCCACAGATTTTTAATATCATATTAATTATATAATTACGAAATTTAATTTTAATTTTCAGCTTGAAGACGGACCAAATTTGTCAGCTTCCTGTGACGCTTAGCAAAAATTAATTTATTTTTATAATTTTATTATTTATAAAAATTAAAAAAAAACATATTAAAACTTGCTTATCTCGCTTAGAAAATTAAATTTATTTTGTTTGTGTTTTGTTACTTGAAAAAGACGTTTAAATATAACACCATAACTGCTCTGATATCTGTTAATGCGAGCAAACACATCTTTTGATTTTTTATAATGAAAGTAAAAACAAATTTTTATATTTTTGGCATTTGTTATCAACTCAAATGTGCGAAAGAAATTTACGTTTGCATGTGCGAAATCGGCAGTAAGATATAACATATTCACAATAGTGGTCCGATGGTGGCGGTAGGAGCAGTTTATTAAGTTAAAACTTCCAATTTTTTTACTTTTCCTAAAAGCAGGCATCAGATATTATTTGTATTAAAAATTGTTAAGCAAGATTGTGTTAAGAACTTTGGGGTTTTTTTTAATATGACATAATCATTATTAAATATGCACGCGCCAACATTTTTGGGACACTTGTTATATTATTTAAGCAGCTTAAATATAAACTTTATTACAGCATAAAATTAAAAATTTTCCAGTTGCTTATTTAAAGTTATTGACATTACGGTTTCTCCGCCACCATTTTGTTGAACATTAGTCTTGACAGTTCATATTTGGCCGTCGTGATATATAAATGTGGCAAATTTATTATGGAAAAATATTCGATAAACCAACGTTTTAATTGTTAAAATGTTTTATCGAAATCAATCATCGATTACTGTGACAATGAGAAAGTTACGTGAATTTTTTTGGGAGAAACAACGTGTCAACAAAATGCACTATTTATCGTGTAGTGAATGATTTCGAAGTAAAAGGGTCTGTAGGTGATAGGCCCAAGCATTGCTGAAAACATTACTGCTACTCAAGAAATCTTCAAAACAATGCATTATCCTCAATTCGACGACGTGTTTAGGAGTTTGGTTTTTGTTTCCATATAAGAATCGGTTGACACAAGAGCTTCTTTCACAAGGCCATTTACGCCGCCGTACAGCTCGCCCATGATCACAATGATTTTCATGAAAAAATCATAATGATGGACGTGGCATATTTTCATTTGAATGGATATGTGAATAAACAGAATAGTCGGTTCTGGGAATGGAACACCTTCAAATTATTCTACAGTCACCTTTGCATCCATTCAAAAGTGAGATTATGATGTGCAATTTGGTCAGGAGGAATAATGGAACCTTACTTCTTTCAAAATGTAAAAGGGCGTAACGATAACTTTGAATATGTAGCGATATCGTGATATGATTGAAAAAGTTTTAACGCCACAGCTGCATGTTTTGGGCTTGATTAACACTGGATTAAGACGCTGCCACATCGCATACAGTCAGGATTACAATGGATTTACTGTGAGACCTCTTTCTACAGAAAGTTATTTTAAGAAATGGTGATGTTGATTGGCTTTCACGGTCGTTTGATATGCCTGCTTTGGACTTCTTTTTATGAAAATAAACCAGAAACGCTTGAGCAACTTAAACATAGCATTCGTGATGAAATAAATAAAATATCAAGTGTAATGTGTAAGAATGTAATGGAAAATGTGCTCAACAGGGCTCACATTTGTGAAGCTAACAGAGGCGAACATTTATCTGATATTGTATTCTATACATAATTGCCGATTTCGTGATAAGATTTATATCTGCACCTGGCCGTGGGCCTTAATCAGATGGTGGTCAAACCAGTGTGAGTGAAAAGCAGCGCCACTCACGCCCTAGGAGGCCGAAGACTAATTCTAGCAACAGGTCGTTCCTAGTTGTAATTTCAGAGGTTCCAGAGCAGGGCTGCAAACCACTACTTCTTGCTGAAGAGCTGGAGACTATCCAACTCCTCTCCAGAACACATGACTAGCATGCTCACCGGATCCAGCACCATTCGCCAGGTAGGTGTTATTAAAGGTGAGATGATCCTGGCCACCATAAAACAATACCTGTATGGGGCCGCAAAACCATATTCCCGAAGGGCCAACCTCAATAATCAGTCAGAGAAACAGCTAAACGCCTAAAGAGACAAAAATCGGAAACTCTGCTGGCTACTGATTCCCGTGGAAATAACGTGGAGCTTCCAGTTGACCCCTGCTGCCTTATACCCCCAGCAGCACAGGTCTAGATAAAGTATTCTATAAAGACCGATAAATGTGGCCCCGGGGGGATATAATTGCGGATATTAAATAAAACATTTATCAATATAAACAAACAAAGTAGTATACCTTCCTGCCGGACACCCTGTACTTATTTATGCATTCTAAAGGAATAATGATTATATAAAATAAATAACGGGAGGCTATAATTGATATTCCTCAGTGGAATTCTACCTTGTCGCTTTATGAAGTTATTGGGAGATTTGTATTAGCAATTTATGGAATTTATACACTTCAGTTATTTTTTATTTATTTTAAAAAGAGGCAACAATGCCTATTTAGTCAAGTACCGTGCTATACTCGTTAGGAAAGCTACAGAGAAGAGATGAAACAGGTAGTGAAAGTAGAAAGATAGTCGGAAATTAAGTGTCGTATAAGACAGCACAGCGACCAGTGACCATGCCTTCATCGATGAGCAGCCCCACCGACAAACAATTTTTATTTTTGTAGTGAAAAAAACCAAGGTCTTCGTTGGGAATCGAACCCACAACCCTCAGATTGACAAGCTATTACACCACCTACTAGCCTACAGGGGCACTTCAGTTTTTACTAAATTGGATTGAACTCCACACAAACCGATTTAATAAAAGGAATAATTCGAATCTAAGAGTGATTCGATATCAACTACAAACGATTAAACAAAGAATAGAATATATCGCGGGATTTTGGAACATAATGATTTGTCTTAATATATAAAAGACTTAATCATTTAAGAATAATAAAAACTATTTTGGTAAATATCGAAATGCTTCTTTTAGAAAAAAAAAATCAGTTCAATAAAACTATGTTAAAGTAGTTATTTGAGAGTAATTATTTTATACTAACTAACTTTTCAGTGTACCCAAATTTATGTAAAATAAAATCACTAAATTGATTATTGGTAGTAAAAATAATGTGCCAAATTTAAAATAAATTTTGGCTATTAGACCACTGAAAAGTTAACTAATATAAAACTACGTTAATTAATTTATTAATTTTTTGAAATACATATTTGTTTGCTATTCTTTATATAGTGAACTTTTATTAAATGAATCTGGAATATTTTACTTTTGATATAGCGCAATTCCTCATGTACATCGCAACAAGATACTGATGTAGATGTAGATTATTTATATAATTTGTTGTAAATAAATTGTTCTTGAATTATTAAATTGCAATAAATATATGAAATTAAGAACGGTTTAGATTTTAAACGATGACCTGTACAATATTATTTTGAAGGCTATTTTTCATGATAAGTGTCAGTGTTCATTTTACGGAAGCCATACAAGAAAAAGTCCAACGAAATTTTATTAACTAAAAATAAACGAAAAATAAAAGTATTGTAATATAAACAAAAAAAAATCCCAATCAATTGAACAACAATTGAAAAGTATTTGAAATAAATTTTTCATAAAATTCACAATTGCAAGATTTTTTTCAAGAGAATTAATAAAATATTATAAACTGACTATTAAAATAAAAATTATAAACAATATGAAGCAAAATCTAAAATGTCTTAGACCATGAAGTGATTTTTATTTTTTTTAAATAATCAAAAAACACCATTTGTTTTAACTACCTTTTTTTGTTAAGTGTATTTAAATTGCTTAACATTTTTTTTTTTTAATCCGATTAAAATGTCATAATACGTTAATTTAAAAATTAAATTAAAATTCTTCAAATTAAATTATTTTATTTTAAAGTTCTTAATTTGAAAAAAAAAATATTTAAACATTTATTTTCAAATTTTAACAAACATAAGATGCAATTTTGCAATAAATTTGTTTTACGGTTTCGATTTAAACACAACCCAGATAAACATTTGTCAAGGTTGTTGTTTGCAATTCAAACGAATAGTAACAGTATTTGATTAAATAAATTGATTAGCAAACACCAGAAATATAAATTCATTTTAAACTGATACCTTGACCATAAACTTTTAAACTGGTAAAAATCTCTAAAAAGAATCAAAGAAAACATGAACAAAACAAAAGACAGTTGCATTAAAATTGTATTTTTTTTTTTTGGAAATTACTCAAACTGAATAAGAACTCCAAGCAGGTAAAATATACAATTTTGAAACTTGTTACTCAACGGCGCGAATCCTCACTCCGGTTGGTAAATGTTCTGAGTAAATTTTTCTGCTTGAGTTATTAACTACAAGCAACAACAAAAATTTTCTTGGCTTTGTCAAACATTTCAAGTAAATTCTTGTTGTTGTTGTTGTTGTTGTTTTTAAATATTTATAAAAACCAGTTTAATATAAAAAGTCTCGACAAAAACTATTCATTTAAAAAGCAAACAATTTAAAATAGAAGTTGAGTTGTGATCAAAATTTAAGCACTTTTGCTTTTGAAGCAGTTAACAGTACATTTTCTTTTATTAAAAGAAACTTTTCAAAAATTTCTTTAAAATTAGGTTGTTTGGATGTGTTTCGCCACTAAATAAAATACTGTTGTCATTCCTCTTGGTGAAAACGTCATTAGCGGCTGTTTATTGGATATGCTCGGCGAGTGCTGACGAAACGGTGACATTATTTTTAAGGCGCGTTTTTAGTTGTGACGACATAACTCAACGCTATATCTGGACCAGGAGTTGGATAGTCTCCAACTCCTCAGCAAGGAGTGAAGGCTGCGGCCTGCTTCGGGCTATTGTAGTTGCAACTAGGAGTGACCAAAGGATATACGTATCCGAAGGCCTTCTAGGGCGAGGATGACGCTACATTTCATCCACAGTGGTAATGACCCACCATCTGATTAAGGCCCACGGCCAGGTGCAGATGTAAATCTTATCACGTCATAATACTAACTCTCCAGTACTATCTAAAAAGAAAACGATGTCCGCATCAGAAGCGACAAACAGTCAGTAACGACGTTTTTTTACCGAGGGGAAGGATAACAGTATTTCTTTAACTCTTTGTTGTTCAAAGTTATGCAAAACATGCTAAGGAAATTTTGTAAGCGAATTATTGCCTTTTTTACTTTTAAGCAAGAATGCGCAATAGGTTGTTGGTCTGATTTTTTAGGTCAGTATTTAATTTTTGGTTTATTTACATTTATGATTCGATATTTCCCTTCCGCTTGCTTTAGGAGCACTTGATTGTTAAACACGTCTCAATTTTTAAATACGACTTTAGCGAAAAGAGAAGATATTACCTAAATTAAGCACGTTTTGTGCTTTTATTTAGTAATGATTTTTTGAGATATTTTGATTGAGAAGACGTAAACACTTTTTTTTAGAAAATAAATGAAATAACAGCGATTTATAAAAAAATACAACAAAAACAAAAAAAAACTTAAAAAAGTTAGTGTTGTTTATTACCCATTAATGAATCTTCTTTTCTTTAACAAAATTTCAGATACTCAGAAATATAACGAAAATGTCTGTAAAAAGGAGTCAAAATATCTACTGTCGTAAAACATCTGTTTTAATTCGAAAGCCAGGAACATAATGAAAAATTTATGTGCACCATTTATCTCGAGCTGTGGCCAAGGCTATTATAAATGTTTGTGTATCTTTACTTATTGCGAGTTTTATTTATTTATTTATTTTGTACTATTTTTATCAGCTTCAATGTATGTTTGAGATTCAATGCTTGTAAAGTGTGAACCGAAACTCCCAAAAGAATTGATATTTATTTGTGCAGTAGAATATTTTTAGCCCTAAAAACTATTTGATAGTGGATAGGTTAGGTTAAGCAAATGTGAGCATTACACCAGGAATAAATACTTTGCACAAAATTTCTAAATAAGGATACTAATTTGAAATGTAAATTATTCTTAATAATAGAAAAAATAGTTTCCTTCCCTGGTTGCAGATATGTGAATGAAAATATCTTGAACAATATTTTCAAGAAAATAGACTGTTTAAATTACGAGAGGGTGGCCGCCGGGAATAAATGTTTTACTTCATTTCGACAATTATGTGTGGAATACAATACCAGATAAATGTTCTCCTCTGTTAGTTTCACAAATGCGAGCCCTTTTGAGCACATTTTCCATTACATTCTCACACATTTACTTAATTTAAGTTGCTCACGCGTTTTCCGTTTGTTTTCATAAAAAGAAGTCCGAAGCAGTGAAATCAGGCAACCGTGGAGTCCAACCAACATCCCCAGTTCTAAAAATAACTTTCTGTGTCTCACAGTAAATCCTTCGTAATCCTGACTGTACATTACATTCTTACACATTTTACGCGGTAATTCATTAAATTTATCACAAATATTTTGCTTGAGTTGCTCAAGCGTTTCTGACTTACCGTGGAGGCCAATCAACATCACCATTTCTTGAAATAACTTTTTGTGGAAGAAGCTCTTGTATAAACTGAATATTGGAAACCAATGAAATGCCTTGTGGTCAAAGTTGTTCTTTCGAGGCCAAGTTTTTGAACACGTCGTCGAAATGAGGTAGTTGGATTGTTTTGAATACTTTCGTGATCCGCAGTAATGTTTTCAGCCGATCTTGCAGTACGTTGTGTTCCATGCTTAGGCCAATCCCCTACAGGCCCTCATTCTTCGAAATTATTCACTACACGATAAATAGTGCGTTTTGTTGGCACCTTGTTTCTCTCAAAAATTTCAGGTAACTTTCTCATCGTTACAGTAATCGATGATTGTTTTTAATAAAATATTTTAACGAATAAAACACGTTGGTTTGTCGAATAATTTTTTGCAATAAATTTGTCTGTGTCTATTTCACGACTACTGAATATGAACTGCCAAGTTTAATGTTTATCAAAATGGCGGGAAAACAAACCAGAGTTCATTATTTGTCTCTTTAGACATTTAATAGTTCTCTGACTGATCATTGAGGTTGGCCTCTATATGGAAGTATCGTGGTGGCTGTGGTTTTACGGCCCCATAACAGTATAATGGTTATTATGGTGGCCAGGATCATCTCACTGATAATGACACGCAAAGTGAATGATCCAGTCCAGTGAGCATGCTAGACATGTTTACTGGACAGAAGTAGGAAAGTCTCCAACTCTTTAGCAAGGTGTGATGGTTTGCAGCCCTGCCCTGGAATCATTAAAGTTGCAACTAGGCGGTTCTGTTGCTTAGAATTATGTCTTCGGCTTCCTAGGACGCCTGTATGACGTTCCAAATTATACAATAGTGGTTTGTCCACCATCTGATTAAGGCTACATAGCCACGTGCGGATGTAAAACAAATCACACTCTGTACTATCTTAGGTGTGGTAATTCTCCTTTTTTTAGTATAAAAGTGAGATCATTTAAATAACTTTCTAATAGCTTATAAATGGTTTTTGGAAAGACTGCTTCAGTTTGTCAGTGTAGGTAAATGCTTACAACATGTCGATAAGAACTCTAACCCTAACACCGATTTACGATTAACGAATTACATCGTTCTTTATTTAAAATAAGGTCGTGGTTGATTATTATTATATTAGTTTCGGTCTTTACGATTCTTTGGATGGTAGAGATGTCTACGATGTATAGTTTTAACAAGACACTGTTACATGCCATACTGCACACAATATAGTTACTCCACTTTTAAGTAATCATCATCCAATTTTAAGTAGCAAAAATCAAAATTTTTAGAAAAAACAATTATTTTGATTTAAATAAAATCTTATGTTCATTTTGGGGAAAACTTTTTTATGTTCTTTTGGTATAGAAAACACAATGTTAATAATAAATAAATAAAAAAAAAACTGAGAGTTAAGAACAATTTAAACTTGAATAAAAAAAACTTGATTGAAGTTTAAAACACAAAAGCATATTTTACTCAAAAATAAAACATTTGGAAAAAATAAATAAGATTTTTTTAATTTTGTATTGTTTTTTTGTTTATTTCTTTATTTAATATTATGTTTAACTGACTTGTTGTTTTATTCCAATTTAAAACTCGACTTTAACGTTAGTTATTGTTCTGACGCTGTTCACTGAACGTAAACATACACGGTTACGATTAGAAGCAAACAAAAGAAACAAAACCCAAAAAAAAAACAGAATTCACAATATTTTTGAAAATAATTCTGTGAAATTAAAACACGACATAACAACAAAAAGTTATTAACATGACCATTTACGCCATAATTGTGCAAATAATTTTAGTGTGTAATTAAAAAATTAAATATCAAACAACAATTAATTTTTAAAAAGTAAAAATTTTATAAAAATCGAAAATGTCTCCGTTTTTAAGCTGGCGATTCTTTGATTGTCAATATGAGGATTTCGAGGAGGATATTTTATCAAAAGTGAGTTCGTTTAACGCAAATTTGAAACAAATTGAAATGCTAGTGTTAAAAAATTTTTATTACGAATTTTGGTTTTAGCACGTAATCACATATAAACTTTTAATTTTAATCTGAGGTTATTAATGTTAATAAGTTAATTATTATTAATACAATTTAAATACTCGTAAGTTATGTATAAAAATATTTTATTTATCTGTTGTTAATTAAAACAACAAATAACAAAAATTACACCATTTATATGAGACTAGAACTCGTATTAACTTAATTGTTACTTTTTCAAAGGCATAAAAAAGAAAAATATTTATAAAATACTTAAAAAATAAAAATTGATCTTGACGAAATATTAAAAATAAATTCATAAACCCTTTTAGAATAAAAAACGAACTTTGTTACTGCCCATATTTGTAGTCAGATGCACTGACGTTTACAAGAAAAACGTACGCTATTAACGTCTCATACGAGATTGGTCATGCGTTACGAACTTTATGATAGGTTTGTTTCAATTTTTTACGTAGATGAACGACGAATGTGGTAATGTAAAACGGTCACTTTTCGATTTAGACATAAACGAAATGCGTACAATTTTTAGTTGGACTTTTTGTTTTAAATAGTTTTTGTAAATGTAGTTATTTACTGGTTTTTATAAATACCAATATATGATTACTCTGTGCTTATGTATAGTAAACAGTGTATCATTTACTCTAGGTACATCAAAAACTGGGTATAATATAAAAAGTTATTAATTCGAACAGGCAGAAAGGGGACAGATACATACATCATGTGACTGGTTTAAGTTTAAAAAAAAGTATAAAAGTCATGAAATTTTTTGATATTCATAAACAGATATACGCATACATAAATATAATTGTATATGTGTGAGTCCACTTTAAAATTTCGTCTTTCGGATGTTATACTAGGTATTTTTATATAGATACAGAACATCGAAATACAATAAAATAAAGATGAAAACAACCGCAGACGGAAATACTTATCTTTCAAATAACAAAAGGCGGAAATATTAAATTAGCCGAGTCGCTCATAAAATGCCAGGGGGCGACACATTATACCTGCATGAATAGATACGACCTCAATGAAAGAAAGACCCGACACTTTATACTAAGAGACCTAATACTAACTGTCCAGTACTACCTAAAACCCGGCTTGATAATGATGTCATCGCATAGAAAGCGCTCGCCTATCGTACCAAATAAACAGCCAGTAACGATGGTTTTAATCGAAGGGACGATGACAGTTTCTCATTTACTAGCGGAGCAAATTCAGAAAACTTAATACCGTGAACTTTTTAAATGTAATGAAATTTAATTTATTCGAAAAATAATGTTCTTTCACTATAATTCAAATATGACTTCAGACATGTTACCGCCACGGCTAGCTCGGACGTGGTCTAGCAGCGTTAAATCGCACGATCTTGGAAGCCAATTAACAGGTGCGGAATATGAATGTATGCGGTTACCAAACGTTTCCTTTAACATAACAATTGTGGCACGAGCTGTGTGAGATGTTGCGCCGTCTTATTGAAGCCACAGCTCCTGGACATCATGGTTGTTTCATTGTTGAACGAAAAAGGTTAGTGGTTACTATTCTCTAACGTTCTAATCAGTATTGCTTTTAAGCAAGTATGGACCCATAATTCCACCAGCCCCTAAATCACACCAAGCAGACAGTTTTTTGGACGGTGTTTCAACATATACTTGAGGATTATTATTACTCCAAATACGACAGTATCCATTAAAAAAATTCGCTTGTCATCAGCGGCCATTTTATTTTGGGCCCAATTTACACAATTTGGGAACGTTTAGACTTTATTATATTCATGTGGAAATATTAAATCAAACTAAACATAAATCTCTTGGAAGTTAAAAAAATTAACGCCAACTTATAGTTCTATTCCTCGATAAAAAATCCTCAGCAGAAAGTAAGATGGTTAAAGAGTTATATGTTTTTCATATTGTTACGAAGATGACTTATTTCAATTTTTGTGTTTTTCATACAGCGTAGCTTTCAAAAAAATCTTATACCTACAAGACAATAACAACAGGCTTATAAGAAATTATACGAAGTAAGATAAATAAGAGAAAATAAAAACGACTAACACAGAACAAAATCAAAACACACTGTTAAGTGTAGACCTAAATTGAATGATTAAAACAACAACAATATGGGGCGATGTCAAAGAAGAATAATCTTGTATATGCGAGAATCGCTTAAAACAACTATATAAGCATCACTTGCTAAGCAAAGGAATTAATTCAAGTTGAGTCACCGTTGAGTAACCACAATACTGATTTTGTGTATTGAAAAATAAATAAACCCTTTAATTTATTTTACAACTCTAAAATGCTGTGTTATTGTGTTGCAATAAGAGAACTCAGTATAATAAAACGTTTATCAAAAGAAATAAACGTGAGAATATTAGGCAATCAATTCCTGTCAGTTATATTCGTTTTAGGGTGTAAATAAAGTTGATTTTCAAATTAATTCAATAATTGTCACCCTAATTGCTTTTGCATTAACTATTAACTATTATTACTTACTTTATTCAAATTATGTAATTTTTTTATTTTATATGACATTTAAAACATTGAGCATTTTAATTTCTGCATGTTTTCTTTTTATTGTGGCACCATAACACTTTCAAACGAATGAAAAGATTTAATTTCTCAAAGTTATAATTGCAACTAAATTCAATTGAGGCTGTCTGATTTTTAATAACCATTTTTAAAAGGATGATTTTTTAGATTAGCGTATCGAAAATTAAAAAGCGCCCTAAAACTTTGACATCTTATTTAGCCATGAGACTCATACATATGATGAAGTACGTAATTAGGAAAAAACTCAAACATTTATTACGGAAGTGAATTTTTAAAAACAAAAAGTTCATTAAACATGTTTGATAATATTTATTCTTATTTTTATTTTTATACTGTTTTATGTTTATATACTTATTAGATTTTTAAAAACTATCGCCATAAAGTTAAAATATAAAAGACGAATAATTTAAAAACTAGTTTCAAATGACGTTAGTAATGGTTCGCTTATGGGAGTGCGTGTGTGAATATAGGAATGAATTTTTGGTGGTACTTTAAAGCGCTAACAAAACATTTTATTTAAAACCAGCATAAAATTATTCAAATTAACGATAAATGAACAATATTAAAATAAAAAGGTGTTAAATGGAAACGAAAAAATCACAAACCTTTTAAAAGTAGTTGAGTTGGGTGCTGAAAATAACTCAGTTTTAGTCGTGAATAATTATTAGACACTGTGTCTAAGTAACTGACAGAATGCAATTTTGTACTAACGATTATAGTTTCTTTCTTACAAAGGTAATTAGAAAGTATTTTGGCTATTATTCATATTGTTGATGTTGATATTTAAAATTATTAAAATAAAAAACAAAAAATTAAAAACTTGTATGAGTTGACTTTTAATAAAAAACTTTGTTAAATTACATTGTAAAAACAGAATTAATACGATTGTGATCAAGATCTTATACACCTTCTACTTTCTTTGTAACATACTTTAATTTTCCTCTCGCAGAGTTAATAATCTTATGTTATTTAGGTTGAAGGCCATAACCGATTAATAATAAATATTTTTAACGTTTTTTAACGAGAAACAAATCTCTAAACAATTATCATCTCACTTAAAAATCATTATATTTCATTTCTTTAATTTTTCGTTTGGTTTTCTTTACCAAAAATTTTTTCGATACAATTTTTTTTTACCGAAATCACTTCCGAAAATTGTAAAAGCAGAAAATACGAAAGTAAGAAAATTATGAAAATTTATTAAATGTCTTTTGTAGTTCGAATATTTTCATTTAGTTCCACTGTCGTTTTTTACAATACACCACCAGACAAACATTTTTCACGCGCTCTGTTTTGATATGGCAAAACATTTTACTTCAGGTCTTTTAAGTATCTCGTGTTATGACAGATGTTTGTACGCTTAAACGAAAAAAATTATTTCAGTTCAAACTGACAACACATACACCAAACACTGGCCCAAATTTTTATTGTACTGAATTGGTGTACAATAATAAAATTCGCTCTATCAACTACGTTCCGAAATGTTTTGGTTCCATTTTATAAAAATATGATTTGATAATTGCTGCATATGAAAACAATTGTATGACTAGGCGGCGGCAATTTTCAAATAAAATTTTTATAAAAAGAGGCATTTAGCTGACTCCAACATAATAAATTTGCAAATATTGCTGTCGATTATCATGTGGCCCAATAAATTATAAAATCACATGATTTACATAGAAAATAAACCAGTAATTGGTGTATTGCGGCAGTCATATTATTTTACGTTAAACAGTCGTACAACAGTGTCGTAAAAAGTCATACGACAGTGTTGAATGTTAGTTTCTTTCTTGATCTTATTAAAGAAAATGTATCCAGTTAATTTTTAATAAGTAATATCTGTTTAATATTCCATCACGCCCTATATTACACTACGACCCGCTATCCATATGAGTTTACAGGGCCAACTACGCTAACTGGAATCCGTTATTAAAGATTTTTTCTGTATTTAACATATATTAAAGATTTATTGATGACCGAGCAACCACAATGCTGACAGTAGGCTAAAACAACATGCTTCTAATAGACACAGTGATGCAAACCAAGCAGATGTGCCGCAAAATGTTAAGAAGAAGCCTGGAACATTTACTCTTCGATATTAGCAACAATTCTGCATAAATATTTTCATATTAACACTCATAAAGTTCAAGTCGAAGATTTAAAGTGGACTTACCATTGTTTGCGTTTAATGTCTGTGAACTTGAGAAACTAAAGAAAGATATGGCATTTTTCAACACAACGATAATTATGCTTAAATCTCTTATAAATAAATATCCTACATCATGAAATATTTATTAATAATAATGCGACGAAAATATATCCATATAGCTATTTCGTTACTGCTCATGTACCTACATCTATGAATACATACATACATATACTTTTCATAAAATTTTATTTTTATTTTTATTTTTATTTATTTGCAAATATGAAGTCTGTATATACGAGTATAAAAGTGAAGGTTTTGGTTGGGCCCTAATGTATTTCTAGTTGATAGTAATTGCATAGCCCACAGATGGATATATTTTAGTTATTCTGCGAGAAACAACTTTGTTGAGGAATTCATAAAAAATCAGTAGATATGTCTTATACGATATGGGTAAAAAATTAAAAACAGAAAATGCCAATCCAGAACTTGATGTTCACTTATGGCTTAAATAAATTAAACTTTCAAACTATTTAAAGTGCAAAGTATTCTTATTCTTTATTTTTTGTGGCGGAGGAAGCGAAACTAAATATTTGATGGTTTAAATAACAATATTCTTTATTCTTAAACATGAATTTATTTCTTATTTTCAAAATATATTTATTAAGATGTTTTTATCAGCCTGCCGTTGGCCACCGTTACCGTTTTAAATTAAAAATATTGTTCGCCTACACTCCGCTCTTTTGCAACATAATATTCGCTTAGTAGTAACTTCGTAATCGTATAATTTTCACGTTTCATTTCATTAATTTCATCACACATAATGAAGTACGGAGCAGTCAAGTTAGGCAACCGTAGAGGTCAATCAACATCACCATTCCTTGAAGTAACTTGTTGTAATTGTAATTCTGGCTGTATGCGATATGGCACCGTCTTGTTAATACCACATGTTAATTAAGCCCAGAGCATGCAATTGTGGCGTTAAAAAGTTTTCAATAATATCACGATGTCGCTCCCCATTCACAATTACCAATTCGCAGTTTTCATTTTCAAGGCAATAATGTTTTCAGCCGATCTTGCTGTATGTTGTGGTCCTTGCTTGGGCCTATCACCTACAAATCTTCTTTCTTCGAAATCATTCACTACAAAATAAATAGTGCGTTTTGGTGGCACATTGTTTCTTCCATAACGAAGAGAAAGCGTCACAGTAATCGATGATTGCTTATGATAAGATGTTTTAATGATTAAAAGAAGTTGGTTTATCGAATATTTTTCCATAAAAAATTTGCCACATGTCTACTTCACTACTGCCAAATATGAATTTTCAAGGCTAATGTTTACCAAAATGGCGGCAAAACAAAGTGATGTACCTTTCTGGTGGATACTCTGCAGTTGCATATGTCATTGGTAAGTATTTTAAATTGATGGTGGATAGCTGGTGCAGCAATTTTCTAACAGTTGGTTATAAAGTCTGCAAAAATTTCTGGATCCAAAATAACGCGCATTTAACTAAATTATATCTTATAAAACTTTAGTGCTTCTAAAAGTAAAAATATATTAATTGTGAGTGATATGAAATTGCTATAGAAAATTAAACAAATGTATTAACTAAGGCAATTAAATCGATAATAAACCTAAAGCTAACTTTCATATTTGGTAAAGTAAAAAATGTTCATTATTTTTATTAATGGTAGGATATCCTTAAAAAAAATTAGCTGTTATCCGCATATTTATACATATGAGGTACAGAATGTGTTTCGAGTTTGTAATGTTTTTTACAAACTGTACTTGCAAATAAAAAACAAAATACAAAATTTATTTCAGTATTTCGACTTATTTATTTGCCTATAATTTTAGGACTGACTTAAACAATATTCAAAATATTTTTTAAAGCAAAATTCAAGAATTAAAGGAATTTATTACAGTTATCGGTTATAATCTAATATACAAAAATTATTCATATTAAATTGTATATTAGATTATACAAACGTATGTACAAACATCTCTTGTAAGAGAGCAAAGCAAAGATACGAAGTATTGTAATACACATATGTATGTACACATAATTACTGAAGGGACGGACTGCAGTTAACAGAATGGTTAATACAAGTCGCGTTCTAGAATAAAGCAAATCTAGTTCCGAGGGGTTGCTTTAAAATATCCTGTTAACTAGGACAATCAGTGTTGTTTAGATTTATATTCTTTTTTCTTTATTTTGAGCCCTAGCTCACTGTATGATTCGAAAACTATTGATTTGTTTTCTCCATGATACAAAACAAATAAAACAAGTATAAAAGCACTTAAATAATACGTGATTATTAATTTTTCAAAAACAAAATCGTAAATGAAAATGATTGGTTACCAAGCTTAAAGAATCGTCTATTAATCTTTTTCACTTTATTTATACTTTATTAAATCATAAAGATATTAAATATTTTATGATGTTTATGTGTTTTGTGTTTGTTACTTTAAAAAGTTGCTTGTCGAAATCAGATAATAAACAATATTTTAAGTTATCAAGATGTATGAAATGCTGCATGTGTTAAAGTCAATAAAGTTTTTATTATTTGTTTTAAAGTTTAAAAACAAATATTTTATAATTAACGCTGCTATTTGTGAATTTGTCCTTGTTCCTCCCTGGATAGCCTCCCTGAGGTGATCCAATTATATTCTTTATCTGCTAATTATATAAATGTAGTTGGTATTAGTTAGCCAGTTGAAAAGAAAGATATG
The DNA here is from genome assembly GCA_030448955.1 of Trichopoda pennipes. Classification (NCBI taxonomy): domain Eukaryota; kingdom Metazoa; phylum Arthropoda; class Insecta; order Diptera; family Tachinidae; genus Trichopoda; species Trichopoda pennipes. The sequence goes on from JASKUP010000023.1 coordinate 4,671,926, forward strand.
AATTAAAACATAAACTCGACTCGTGAAGCTCCAGTGCAATCGAACTGGCCGTTTAGAAACTAGAGGATTTAGGGATACGCTACATAATACGTATTTGTGCATGGAAATGAGACATTCAAAACTTGTAAGCTTTCCTAAAAGTGTCATTTTCTAGTGAGGGTCGGCTTAATTGGACTGATATCCTACGTCATATAATGCAGCTAGGTGCTGACTTTGTTTCGCTTACTTATTGTGAGACATATTTTAAATTTACGTCGATCATCAGCGCATATTTTATATTTCGACTTTTATGAGTAAAAAAACTGGCGCAGCGAAGGATCAGCTTTAAAACCTTAAAATACTGTAAAAACTGTTAAAGATGTTTGATATTGATGTTGAAAACTTTGCATTTGTTATATAATGTAAAAAAAATAATATTTAAGACAGTAAGGAAAAACATGGATCGCGTTGGCAGTCTAAAAAGTAATATATATGTAGGATTTATATATGCAATTATCATATTTTAATTTTATTACTTTTAAGTAAAATAATATAGTAAATTTAATTAAGCTGTTAACTGTCCCATGCTTAAACTTTAAACGTTATCAATTGTGTTATGTCATTTAACTTTACGAGTAACTCTTTGGCCTTAGTTATTAGTAAATCGTCCATTGCCACATTGTGTTATGCTTTTTAGTCGCCTGCCCATGCCTACCAAACTCCATCCATATATATGTTTGAAATATTTTCTTATTTAATGAAATTGAGCTCCTTTTTATTTTTTTTAATTTTTTCTTTACTAAGGAGCGAACCTTAGGAAACGTCTTTGAACAAAAGTTGAATGTGTAAGTGTAAATACATAATTGGGTATGCCAAATAGAGGGGCATATAATGATTTTTTATCTTGCCTGTCTGCATTGTAAGCACCTTCAGTGGCTGAGTAATATACGTGGGTACAATTGAAGACGTCAAAGCTTAATCATTAAATAGCGTTGTAGCTAATACCACTATCAGTTTTAAATCCATCTTTTTATATTGTTATGTTTATACCTTTTATAAACGTCTTGTTGTGAGTTCTTTATTGCAAAATAAATAACACCAGTTTTTAGAGCTTTTAAATTAATTACAAATTTATTTACTTTAACTACACAAAGTTAACACTACTGAACAGTTTACTCAAGATGCACGTCTTTACTTCACCAGGTTTATTTTTACACTGACTAACTATCCACTCAGATGCTGCCCTTTTAAATTCGTCCATTAAGAGTCTAGAAAATTTAAGAATCTTCTATTTCCTTTGTATCACATTTTGTTGTTGTATGTTGTTTTTCTTAGAAAACTACGCAGATGATAAACATACATGTTTATTATTGTCTTGCGCGTATAATATTTCTTTTTGTTATTGTCTTGCGCGTATAATATTTCTACGTAGTAAGTAAATAGAAATTTGTTGTTGTCTTGCACGCCACGTACCATAAATTTTCTTAGCACGCCAGGCAGTTAGTAAACAACATACCCAGTAGTTTACTTTATTGCTTAATTATTTTCTTTTAAAACTTAACAAGACACATCCGTAACAATATTAATAACCGTTTAGTCAGTTCTTAAGTTCGACAAATTTTTCATAAAAAATTTGTGGGCTACATGACTTAAGTACGTGATATTTGGCGTCTTAAAATTTTAATATGGTGAATTGTGTGGAGATGGTAAATTATTGCTAAAAGGCACATAACACTTGAGTATTTATAGTTAGAGTTTTCGAAACAGAAGAGCGCTTCAATAAGAGTTTTTTTTTACTTATAACAAAGCACTAAATAAAATTCATCTCAGGGTAATCATTGAAATGGTTGAAATAGATACACCGTCTTTTAGCCCTAGAAAATCATGTTTGTACGCCCATATTAAAATACATCGTAAAGCAGGCCATATCCAAAACGGAAACTCTTCAAATTTACACAGAGAATGTAATATTACTTTCTAAACAACGGCAGGTTTAACAAAGTTATAGAGGTGTAAAATAAAAAGAGTTGCCATTCATCTTCGATTTAAGCACAATTTAAATAAGCAAAATTGGCTCTTTAGCTACCAACATAGAATATGTTCTATTCTCCTCCAAGAATTCCAGTTAATTAGTTATTCACTCTTTATTTGATTAACGATAAGAATGGCAGTAAAAACTTTCTTTTAAAAACTAGACATTTCAAATAGCCGACATAAAGTAAAAAAAAAACAAATTTTGTTATCAATAATTTTTATTGAATCTTAAAGGTTATAATTTGTTTACGTCTATTTTAAAATCTTAACGTTTTTTTGCAAGCTACTAAACAATAAATAACAAATAGATTTGCTATCAAGCTTAGATAATCAACAGAGTATAACTAAATATAAACATTATAAAAGTCTACATTCTATGCGATATTTAAAATATCCTAATCTGTTTTTTTTAGTATAAAAGCAAAGAATTTTAGAATAATTAGAACAGTACTACACAGTGGACCGTAGAGTAATAATAAATAAAATAAAAAATGAAATACGAGTGTATTTTTATTATTTTTGCGTTGTATTTGGTGGCTATGAGCGCTGGCTCTACTGCTAAATCAACCGCAGATGCTGCAGCCAAGGTCGAAAATATTCATCAGGAAGTGATTCGCATCTTAAAAGATGCTGCTGCTTATCTTAAAGATGTAGTTGGTAAAGTTTATTTAGGTCGCCTAAAACAAGTTGAAGATGATTTGTCTGATATTGAAAATTTGCGTAACATAAACGAAACATGTGCAGCTGCAGAAGACACAGAAGTTGCTGAAGCTGTTGATGAGATGTTCAAAAATATGGGTTTTTGCGGTGTTAGAATTTTCAATAAATCAGCCGATATTATGATACAGATTAGTAATCCCATCAAACAATTGACATTTGGTTCTTATGATGTACTACGCTTACACGAAGTATGTAAGAGCTGCAGAAATTCTCTTATGAAAACCTCTTGCAATCGTCGTTTAACTATTAAAAGTAATTTATTCTTGGAAGATGCACGTAAATCTACCAGCGCTATTAAAGAAACCATTAAAAGCCGCGTGCCTGACCTTAAGGACGAGAGTGATCAATGCTCTGCTTGGGTTACTAATGTTGCCTTGATACAGTTGGAAAAAGTGCGAAAATCTATCGAGACTTGTGCTGAAGTCGAGTAAAATGTAAAAATATTTTTCAAAATAAAGTTTATACATTTTAATGTTGCGCTAAAAAAGTGTTTCCAATTTTTATAGTTTAGTTTCGCTCTACAGAGCAAATGTTCCGCTTTGGATGCATAGATTTCTAATTTGATAGCTCTTCGCGAATAGCTTTCTTATCGATTTTAAGTGTCGCGTGGGTTTTAAATTTATGCGCCTAAAACGGTGGTCTGAAAACAATTTTACCGGCTGAACAATTTTAAGACTGCAGGTCACTAAAGTGTTAAATATCTTGTTCCTGAGATTAAAGAGAAAGACGTTAGGCTTTTACAACTTATCCTTTTGATCTTGTTTGTCTTTGGTTTCTTTGCTTCCTATTCATTTTGAGGTATAACGCAGAGTCAATCGTCTGTGCTTTGAGAGGCCTGAAATTGGGAAATAAGAACGTTAGCGAGGCGTAACATGGTAGTTTAAGTTTAGATCCACATCACGGGGAGGGTATTTGCGTTTAATGAATTTAGACTTAGATGAATATTGCAGACTAATAAAGTTTTCGATTTTTTCTGGTACTTGGTAAAAGTTAATGGCGTTAAATCGGAATTGAAAAATATCTAAATATATAAAAATGAAATGGTCCACGTATGTAATGTAATGGCGTAAGAACGGCTGGAGCGATCTGACTTATGTTTTTTTAATTCGATTCAAAATTTTCAGGAGATGGTTTGTATGAAAAAAAAAATTATTCCCGAAAACTTAGAAAATTTACTTCAATTAAAATTCACAACAAAATGATTCATCAGGTTATGTTCATGTAAGCAATTGTTAGACATTGGCAGTGGAAAAATACCGACTGGCTCTATAACAGGCCAGATTTCCCTTCCAATGGGCTTTTGCCAATTCGCAAAGTCTAAAGGCGAACTAATTGCAAAAGTGTCCCCAAATATTGCTCAAAATTTCAGCAATTACCTTTGGTTAAGTGAAACAGACATTTTAGCTGCAAAAAACAAATACGTTTAGGAAATAAACTTAAAAATTCAAAGCTTAATTAATGGTGAATTGTATTCGTATAAATCGATTGATTCCATTACCGATCCTGATAATATTGTTAACCACCCCGTAGAGTTACTGAATTCATTTGTTTTACCAGTGTAGTGGAACCACCCTAATTTAAATATCTAATATTCACACACGCAGTCATTAACACAACAAACTAAAAAGTTTAAATCAAATTACTCAAGTGCAATGCACTAGCAATGCACTTATGTTTGTTGTTGTTATACTTTACATACATGCAATTACTGAATGGCCTTCAACAGGCATGTACATAGCGTGTGTGTGTCGATCGGTGAGTTTCAGGTGACACATTTATTTTGTGGAAAGAAATCCCAAAGTAAATGCAATAGGAACCGGGTTACATTTCACTTTTCGCGATGACAATAATATTTATAATAACATTTGTATATAATTAATATTAATAAATTAAGTACTAGACTAATAATAACCTTCTCACAGTTGGAATAAAAACGGCTGAAATTGAGGGAAGGAAATCAATCTTTGTTCATTCTTTCTAGCTCCAAGTTGAGCTGGATTTAACTACTCCTAGCTGAGCAACGTCAGAAAAAGAAGAATAAAGAAATAAAAAGACTATTTTTGTATCTAACAAACAGTTGTTTAAATTTATAAATGGAATAGGAACATTTTTAATATTACAGCAGGAATGCCACCACATAACTTGAAGCTTAAGGTCGGAGCGGTAATAGTCATGTTACGTAACCTGAATCAGCCAACACTATGCGATGCTACTTGATTGGTTATTAAAACGCTGAATTTGTGTCTTTTCTTCTTTGTACTGAATTTTTTTTTTCTAACTCCATTAGCAAATAGCTTCCGAGCGAAGCCGGGTCGTACAGCTAGTTTAAGAAAAATATTAAAATCTTGTAATTTGCCCCTGTTGACATTTGAAAATAAGGTTGGTCAAATTATTTTGTAGCGGTTTAAGCCAAATAAGGGTGCAGAAGCAAACATTAGGGTTTTTTACATAAGTTAACAATACCTGATTGCTGTTTGCGCATGGATATCAATATTTACAATTTAAGAAAAGTACGTCACATTTTTGTTTTTATAATTTCTAAATTTGTATTATAAAAAAATTATTAACAAATTGTGTCGGACGTTTTTAAGGAAATCGGAAAATTTAACAACAGTAAAATCTAATGAACATGAATCCATAATTGATATGTAGGAGATTTTTACCTGAAAAAAGCTTTCATCTTTAAATACACACACCCACACATCAGTATATATCCGTACCTTAAATATACGACTTGCAAACAGTAAAATCGTTGTAAACGTTCTAAATTTAAAAAATTAACATATTACCAAACGTACGTAAAGTACGTACTATACCATAGTAGAAGTCTTATTACGAAATTTTTCGTAAAACAAAAGTTGCATTTCACTTAACACTTAACTCAACTTAACAGTTGTGCTAATTTCAAGATAATAAATTTCTTAAATTTATTGAATTTCAGCTGCGCTTGAAAAACGTGTTTTTTAGCACCCTATTCGAAGGAAAATAATCGAAATTAAAACTTACTATTCTGGATTGCGAGCAAAAATTAGATCGGTAATACAAAAAAAGTTGATTTTGAACGGTTTTGGCCGCCTTATCGTGAATTGTCCATCGTGCATCGTCAGAATTATTCACGTCTATGTTTAACTTAGACTGTATCTATTGTTTTTTACTACAACTATGCACAGTCAATTAATATAAATTTGGTTTCTCTCTGTGGACTAGACAAAGTCCAAATAAAGAAGTTTACTTTGACAAAAACTAAAAGTTGTTCCGCCATGAATGAAATACTGTTGTCATAAATAGTGTTGGGTGTAGCTAGTTTTCCTATTGGGGTCTTATCCATTCGTATAGGTAAATTGCCCATTACTCGGCATCTTATGCAGGGTTAACTCAACATTTTCGTCTCCTTTATTAGCCAGGTAGGTGCTCCTGTAGGCTTGTGGTTTCAATTTCCAACGAAGACCTTGGTTTTTTTCACTACAAAAATAAAAATTGCCGGTGGGGCTGCTCAGCGATGAAGGCATAGTCACTGGTCCCTGTGCTGTCTTATACGGCAGTTAATTTCCGACTGTCCTTCTACTTTCACCACCTGTTTCATCTATTCCCTATTCCTTTCCTAAAGAATGTAGCGCGGTACTTGACTAAATAGGCATTGTTGCCTGAAGTGCTCTTTAAAACAAAAAGAAAAAATCTGAGCGTGTTTTTCGTTTGTTTAAGTGTATGAATAGTTTCAGTGGTGCGAAATTGAAGCCGTGTTCTTGTTTTGTAGATTAACACGTTGTCAAGTTTAGGTCCTGTTTTGTTCGTGAGTGTCAAAATGTGTGTTTTGTAAATCTTTTTTTTAGTGTTCGTCCAGTTTGTCCTATATAAGTATGTTCACAGGTGCAAGTAAGTCTATATAAATTTAATAATAATAAATTTGTCAATTGTTTTTGTCGACGTCCTGAGATTATGGCTCTAAGTGTTGCTGGGTTTTAATTCTGTGAGAAAACCTTCTTTGCGGAAAACGTTAGTTAATGTATTTTTTTCTAGTCCTGGGTAAGTAAAAGTGTGACGTCCCTTTGTCTTCTTTATTCCTGTTTTTAGTGTTGTATTGTCTAAAGAGTTTGTAGATAGTAGCGGGTTTGTAGCCATTATTTTTTGCTATGTTGTAAATTGTGTCGAATTTTATGTTGTACTTATCTGGAGTCTGTGTAAATGCTGCTATGCTGGGTAAGGTGGTTCGAGGTAATGTGGATGGTAGCGTCCATCTATTAATGTCAAAGTTTAAACTGTCAGCTCCTCTAAAAAAATTGTAAATGTAAAATTGTATTTTTTTAAATCGTAAAATAAAACTCTGTAGGAATGTGTACATAATTTCATATATATTCGACGAAAACACAGAGAGAGTTAATTGTTTTACGCCTAAGCAGCAACCTTACAATCTTTCTAATTTACGCAATATCAGCCAATTTAGTATAAGAACTATTTTCAAAATTATTTTTGAAAATAACTCATTAAAAAAATAAATATTATGATTTATTAATAGAATTATAAAACCATTATGCACTACAAGTTAACTAAATAATCATGAGTGCGATTTAATTTTTCAAATGATATTCCATTTATTCGTTGAATATCAATTTAATAATTTTGTTAATTTTATATTTCAAAGTACTATACAAGTTTTAGTTCAGGGCACTTTATTCATTAAAAAAAAATTTTTAAAAATATTAAAATTTGTTCAAGCTTTAAATATAATGAAGTTTTACATACCGAAGTAATATAAGCTCAACACAGTGAATTGACAACGTCACATTGAAAACATTTTAATGATAAATTAAAATGGCTGCAACAAGTACAAATTCCAAAAACATTGACATTATGCGTCCACCTTTAGCATGTAAAATTTAATTAAGATTAATAAAACATTTTGACAATTTTTTAATTGCTTCCTTATTTTTGTATTTTATTTATTTGCAGATACCTTCAATAGTTGGTTTTCTAAATTTGGACTGATTCAAGAAATTTGGTCTTTTAAATAGTTTTACGTTCTTTTTTATTTTAATAAATATTTAATTAAAATAAATTAAATTGAATTTTTAATGCGATATGTATTTATGAGTTAAACTTACATTGATTGCAGTAATAATAAAGCTTTAATTAAAAAAAAAATATTAAATATTTGTTTAAACTTTTATATTTAACATTTGTTTTATTTAAATATTTTTTATAATAGGAATAATGGGGCTAAACGATTTTGGATCATATTTGATTGAGAACTCTATGTATATTTTTAATTTGTTTTCGGCAGAGCTCCCTTATGACTTTGCAGTACTTAACACGCCAAATAACAATCGATAACAGACAACGTGATTAAGCTTACATAAGCTAATCAGTAGTTGATTAGAAATATTGAAATGAAAAGTAGGATATGAAAATGTATAACCTCTTTTAAATCCATAAAAATTAGTCAAATATATTCAACGAACGCGTGCAAGTTAAAAAACTCGATTTTTATGCTTCAAAATCGTTAGCTATTAATTTGTCCCATGTTTATGCAGATATATGGTCTCGGCTGTGTAAAGCGTATTTCAGTAAAAACGTTCTGTATCGATCAAAACAAACGGTATTCAGAAGTGGCAAGGTCTATGATGTTCTCCAAATAGCTCTGGTCATTTTTCGTTGGTTGCTCTCTTCAAATGAATCAACTGTCTTCGGTACAGCTCTCCTATGATCGCCTGACTCGATTTCAACAGCTCATAATACCTATTGACTGCAATTTTGTACCAACAATCGATAAATTTCAGCGATCATTTTATTCAAATGAGCGTTCCTCGCAAAACATGTTCTTCAGGCGCAAAATTCAACATTATTAAAGCGATTAAAAAATGTGTGTTTAAACTTTAGCGTCTATTGAATACTGAATTATAATGACAAGGCTTTGCACTCCAAAGGACTTAATTTCGTATTATGTTGTTATTAACACAAACCATATATGATAGTTATGCTATATGATGTCCAAATCGACATTACTAATTTGTACACAAACTGAATGGTGTTAAGACACAGCAGCTCCGACATGGGCAACAAAATTTAGCCAAATAAAAAGCTATAAACGACATTAAAATGAGGATTTGAAAAATATTTCTTCTTTAACGATTATTTTATTGTTGCGTACATGTACGTTAACGAATTGCCATAGAAATCGATTAAAAACCGACGAATATAAATACTACAAAAAAGTGTGCGTTGCTGATTTTTATGGTGTTTGTGTACTAAAATTAAGAGCACTAAATAAAAGATCAGTTCGAAGAGTAAACTAACACACACTCATCAGTTCGCAAACATTAGATACAGTAATTTGTTTGGCTTACACAAACGTTTGAGAAAAATTTAACGTGTTGTATGTAGTTTTTGTAGGGAATGCGGACTTAAAAACTTTAATACAAAACACTAAAGCTGGATTTACACGATTGAAGATTTCTTCAAAATTACTCTTCAAAATGCTTCGAACTCGTGTAAACACCAAAATTTCTTCAAAACTTATTGATAAAAATTTATTGAAGAAAAGTTTTGAAGATTTTATTGATGCCGTGTAAATAGGCATCAAAATCACATTTGGCAATATTGATAAGTATTAATAATTTGACAGCATGTTCATTATTTTGATTCAAAACATGTGAGCTGTTTTTATTTATTAATTGTTGTGGCGGCAATTAAATTTATGAATTAAATTAAAAAATTGAAACAATAACATTAAAATTAGTAAATAAATATGTGTTGGTAAAGTATTACATATTTAATGACTATATATTTGTGAATTTAATAAATCAAGATTTTAAAAAGTGATAACATAAATGATAATTTGCGTAACAGTCGGAAGCAACAAAAAAAGTGGACAGGGGATGAACTGATGATGTTTATCGAAATGGTTGAAGTACGCCAACCCATTTGGAATTATAAAGTGGATGGGTACAGAAACCGAATAGAAAAGGAGAAGTGCTGGTCAGAAATTGCTGCTGCAACGAAAGTAGCAATTTAACGCTGTGCGATCACGATATAATGTAAATTGTTTTTTTTTTGTATGTTTTGATCAGATTTAAAACTATTATATGTTGATGGCGGAGCATAAAAAACTAAATACCTCCAAAAGTGGACAAAGTGGCGCTACTTATGTATCAAAATATGAATATTTTGCAGCTCTACACTTTTCAGATACTGTAAGAAATCGTGGATCAGGAGGTACAGAATTAAACTTTGAGATCTTACCTAATTGTGCTTTTGAGGATTGCGATGTTGTTGAAGAGCACTTTTAGATTTCGGAATCTTAATGTTCACTTGCAAGTGCGGCTTGCGGCTAGTACTCCTGCAAAGCGTAGAAAAGTTCAAGAAGTAAATAAAATCGACATTCAGCATTCAGAAATTTACAAAAAACTTGGCCAATTCCTATCGCAGAAAGTGTCAGAAGAAAAAGAAGACATAAGTTGGCAGGAGCGCTATGGAGAGTATGTTGGTCGGCAGCTTTCTGCATATTCAGACTTAAATGCTCGCAGGTGAGTTTGAAATGCATAGTACTGAAATAATATTTGATACGAACTTATATTTTCAGACTAAGAACTCTAATTAATAATGTCATCGACTCAATTGAACCACACGAAAACAATTAATTTGCTTAAAATTTTTTCTTTAATTCAATATTTCATATATGAACAGAATTTTTATATTTTAATTTAATTTTTATATAGAAACGGAACGTAATTTTAAGTTGCCAAATAAATAAATTCAACTTATTATTTCGCTTTAATGGGTTTATATTTATATTTAATAAATATTCTTGTACTGCCATGGAACTTCTTCTTCATTTAAAAAATATTCCGTGACTTCTTGTCGAATGAGCTTAAATGTTTCGCTTTGACGACCTTGATTGCACAATGGTTCTATTGACGGTAATATATTCTCTATCCGCACTTGTTCACGCCATCGTCCATCCGTTATAGATCCATCCGCATTCACTTGGTCGTAGTCTTTTGATTGTTCAAAAAATTGTGTAATGCACATACTACGAGAACAACTTTGACAAAATTTGGTGGGGAAAGTTCCATTGTTTTTCTAACAACGCGAAATCGGGCTGATTCCGATTCGTGTTTTGATTCCGAAAACTGTATGGTTTCATAATATTGTAATTTAATGGGAACGCATCATCTGCAACACTAACATATGGAATAGGTTTTTGTCTACAGGGCAGTGGTTTCGGTTGTGGCCAATTCAGCGTGTTATTATATGATCCATTTGATAGGGAACATCTACTGAATACTCCGCCATCCGACTCTCTACCCTTTGCACCAACGTCGATGTAAACAGAGTTGTAGTTCGCGTCCACAAGCGCCATCAAAACAATTCTGTTTTTCTTTTTATAATTAAAATATGCGCTTCCACAGTATGCTGTTGCTATAATATCGAAGTATTTTCCATCTAATGCCCCGATTGAATTGGGGAAATTCCACGTTTTATTTATACTTACGGAAATACTCTCCCATTCCTCCTCTGTTGCTGGCATCTGTATCAATAGATATTCTATTTGATATGTTTTTTTTATTTAATAAATTAGGTTTTACCTTTAAAAACTCATCTTTTAATAATTTATATAATTCAGCGCAGACTTCAGGCGCAATATTGCGTAATTGTTTCCAGTCACTAAAAATCTCAAAGTAATTGCCAGGCGTTCTCCGGGGCATATAGATTTCCGCATATTAGTATTGGCCTTTTCTATTGATGGGGTGACGAGATTAAGCAAATAATCAAAATCGTCTGGTGACATTCGCACAAAGTTTTTGTATAGGTCAGGATCATTCCTTTTCAATCGCTCCTTAAAAATGACATAGAAGCCATTACCTTCCAAAAGAAAAGGTCGAACCCAAAGTTCCTTTTGTTTCTTCCAATATTAAAAGTGTTGATGCTATGATAAGTGTGTTGTCGTCCATATTTATTAATTCCTTTCTTTTTTGTAGTTATAAAATAATTTTTATAATACTAAATTATTTCACAAAATAAGCAAAACAGCTGATTAAAGTCAATATTTTCAATATAAAAATTTTACCAATAGTGTAAATTAGCTTTAACAAATTTTGATCAAATTTTTATCAAAACATATTGAAAGAATATTTTGATCAAATTTTTGAAACGTGGAAATAGAACATCAAAATTCACTTTTCAAATTTTGATAAGACTTGAAAATACCCCTCAATCCTGTAAATCTAGCTTAACAGGCTTTCTTGGTGTTGTTTTCATATTTTGAGCTAAATTATATTCATTTAAGTGTATATGTCAAATTAGCCAACACTGTTAGAAGTTAATAAAAATGTCTGCTAATACGCCAATAGCAGAGATTCATACCTATTAAAAAGAATTGCCAGATGGAAATTACTTTTAAAGTACATATATTTAGGAATATGTGTACATCAGTGTTATCAGCATTTGTGTTTTAAAAAAAATTGTCCAGTTTAATTATTTTATAGTTAAAGTTCTGTAAAGTTGTATTTATACAATGGAATAAAGAATTAAGTTAAATTGGCAAAAATAATCATTTAAAAACACACTTAAAAACTTCGTATATTTTATTTTCTGTTGTTATTGTAGAAAATTAATAACAATTTAGTTATTTTCAACGAAATCTAGTGTTTTTATAACTTTTTTTATTTTTTTTACTGCTCTTAAAACAATGACGACGTTACAGTTACCCTAGGTGCTAGTTTGCGTTGCGCTTAACGTCAGTAAATCTGTTAGAAATTAAATACCTTGAATGTATCATGATAACCGGTTAATTTGGAAAAGTTATATGTAAAAGACTATAGGGCCAACTATAATATGCATAAGCTGGGTCAAGCTAATGTCAAAAGTTAAACGAAAAGTTTATCTTTTAGGTGGCTATAATGTACTTACACGAATTTAGAAATTATTATACAGAGTTTCTCATTTATTTTATTCGCACTTTTGCAAAAAAATAATTTTATTAACAAAAAAATGTTTAATAATTATATTTTGTCCAGTGCCTGATGAAGCTCACATCCTCTTCATTTCATTGTAGAAACGTTCCCGTAGTAACTTCCATCTGTGTTTGCACTGCGCGACTTTATATAATTCATAGCAGTATGAAAATGAAAAACGCAAACAAAATTCTTCAAGGTTTGGGGCACCACTTTTAGTGCATTTTTCTGCTGCTTTTTTCCATACTCATTCCTTTGAATTGCAGTTATAATAAAACGCATCTCTTTTGTTATATAAGCAATTTTTTCTTTGTACGTTTTCAATTCAATTCGATTTCGTCCTCCATTGCAATTTGTTTACTAATGTGTCTATAACACAATCCAAAATCAGCTGTTTCCGTACGGAATGTGCGATCAGTTTTGTACTTTGCTTAAGCAAATGATATTTAACGAAACTTGACGAAAAGTTTTGTTAAGTACATTATAGTTTGCTACATATTAGGTATTTGGACAGCTGTTTAAGTTGGCTTAAGCCAGATTATGCATATTATAGTTGGGCCTTAATAAAAATTAAGTTTAGACAAAGTTTGGTTGGTTACTCAAAGCGGAATGCGTGATTTGATTTACATCTGCACCGACTATATAGTCTTAATCAGATGGTGGACAAACCACTTTGTATAATTTGGAACGTCATACATGCGTCCTAGATAGCCGAAGCCATAATTCTATGCAACAGTACCACCTAGTTGCAACTTCAATGATTTCAGTACAGGTCTGCAAATCATCACACCTTGCTAAAGAGTTGGAGACTATCCAACTCCTGTCCAGAACACATGTCAAGCATGCTCACTGGACTGGATCATTCACCATGCGTATCATTATCAGCGAAATGATCCTGGCCACCATAAAAAACAGACCTGCTATGGGGCCGCGAAACCACAACCACCACGATTCTCCCATATAGGGGCCAACCTCAATGATCAGCCAGAGAACTATTATAAGTCTAAAGAGACAAATAATGAACTCTGGGGCTCACTGATCCCCGTGGAAATAAAGTGGAGTTTCCAGTTGACTCCCTGTCTGCCTTCAGGGGACTGGGCTCCCTTTTTCCCTCAGTTGCACAGGTCCAGATAGTCGAGTATTCTATAAGAACCGATAAATGTGCCCCCGGGGGGTACTCAAAGCGGAATGGATGAATATGGAAATGCCTTCGGTACTATATCTCCTCCTGCACGACATTGATTTCTAAACGCAAATCTTTAGCTATGGTTTGTAGCTTTGTTTATTATTATTTAATTTTATTGCTTTAAATATAAAATGTAATATGTATATAGACGGCCAAAACATAGTACTGTAAGCCACCAGGCTCCATATGCAATTTTTGTGCGATAAATTTCGTCTCTACAAGCTACTTTCTATTTGTACATTCGAAATAGTGCAGACAGTACAAGCTGCTAATTCGAATGCATGCTAATTACTACTGGGTAACGACATAGAATTGATTAACTTGTTTTAAACGTATAAAACTATTCAAAATTTTACAATTACATTATTTACAAGTAATCATAAATTATATATTTTAAATAATAGTTTTACTAAATTGGCTTAATCTAATAGTCTTTAATTCGTCATCGTCATCAACATCGACTTTAACGTGATATTTTCAATGCATTTTCTGTTTTTTATTTCTTGTGTGCAAACAATAGTTTTTGCTTTCATTAGCTGCTTGTTGATGGTAAATTTGAAAAAAATTTAGATAATTTTAAAACTGGGCCAGATGCGATCAAATAAGAATACGTATATACGTATATATATATATATATATATATATATGTGTGTGTGTATGTATGTATGTATGTATGCATATATTAATATAAATTAATATTTACTGTATCTATGTATCCCAGATGATCAATAAGTGCTTTTCAAGATGATGTAAAATTTCTGTCCTGTTTTTTCTAAAGAAAAACCTTTTTCCTAAAATGAAATTTTCCTTTAACAACATATTAACCGACATCTTGTATATGTCATTGTGTTACTCATATGTATATAAAATGTTACAATATTAATAAGATGTTGGACTATAGATTAGAAATGGAGTACAAAATAAAAATGTTTTTAAGTACAAAAAAGATAGAAAAATGTATAAAAACTTTGTCACACATTCCTCGATGTCAAGCTCCTTTATACTGTCCGTTTTTGATCTTGCACGATTTGATGGTCATTTGCCGCATCAAATATCTCTTCTGTGACTACTAACTATTGTCTTGGGTTCGTTGTTTAAATTGGTTGCAAGAGATGGTCAACTGTGATATAAGCAATACGAATTCAGGCACTGGTATGTTACCCCACATGTTTCATATGTAAGCACTCGCTAATTTTTGTGTGTGTTTCCATTCAGGTTTGTAATACAGCGGTAAATGAAATTGTGCTGTAATTGCTTTTGAAATCATTGTTTTTCTTTTTCAACAGCTTGATTTAATTTTTTCTACATGCATTTTAACGTTTTGGTATTTGATTCTCTAATTCTTCTTGTATTTTAGTTGGTATTGTTGTGCATGTAATTGTCAAAGCGAGTAATTTGAAAAAAATTTCATTTTTTGTTGTGTTTTACGTCACGAAAATCCAAATAATGAAAATAATGTAGCAATTTTTGTTGTTGATTACTTATCATTTACATTAAGTGTAGTAAAGAGCGAGCTTTATTGAAATTTACACACAATACCCTACGTACGTATGTATTTTAATGTTAAACCAATAAAAAGAATTTTTTAAATTTCGAAATATGCTCTTAAAAGCCAGATCGCTTACTAATCATCATATTGAAAATGCGCTTCTTTGGCCCTATCTTACATTTTGCAATTACATAGTTGCAGGGGCATGTTATCGCAAAGATTATCCGTTTATCAGTACCTGTATCTTCAGCTAAAGCGAAAGGAAAGCTATTCATCTTTAACATTCAACCTAAAGTTTATCCATTTGAAGTTGATGGTGCGCCTGTAGGCTAGTAGGTAGTGTACTAGCTTGTCTGTACGGGTTCGATTATCAACGGAGACCTGGGTTTTTTTTTTCACTACAAAAATAAAAATTTACTGTCTGTGGGGCTGCTCAGCGATGAAGGCATAATCACTGGTCGCTGTGCTAATAAGAGAACACTGAAGGTGGCTCATAGCCAAAACCGCTCTATTTACAAACCAAATTTGACGCGGGATTCCGTGAAATCATATCGATATTTTGAATTTATTTTATTTAATATTACATTAATCTCACAAATCTATTTTAGAGATATTTTACTGTCATATTTGCGGGTGCCAAAAATTTGTGGAAGCTGCAAAAAATACAGTAATTATTCTTGGAACTAGTTCTAATATCCGAAACCTGATTAAACATAAATAAGAAAAGAAGTAAGAACGTTATATTTTAACTCTTATACACAATTACTATTATAGTCACATGTCGATGTATATTATATTGTTACGATGATGCTTTCATTTGTTTGTTATTCGTTGATTTTATCATAAGGATATTGTTGTTGTCTTGTGTGTATAAGATTTCTGAAATAAATACAAAGTTTGTAAAATACACAATAGCTCATTTCGTTTACTTTTTTCAGATAGTTATTTCTTTTAAAACTTAAGCCTAAGAAAAATTGAAATACACGACGAAAAAGTAAAATATTATGACTGATTTGTTCATTATTTTAGAATTTTCAAGTACAAAAATTATAGAACGTAGTGTTGTATTTAACTAAATAATTAAAAATTGGCTTTAAAATTTGAACAAAAAATATTTATTTTATTTTCAAGCCGTCGCCTAGTTATAATCGAATCGATGTATCTATTTATAAAAGATAACAGACACTCTGTAAACATTATATACATTATTATATAAAAAAAAAATCACCCACGTAAGAAGTTTTTATTAAAATTTCCAGAATTGAATAATACTACTAATGCCGTGACTAATTCAGAAGCGTTAAGATTTTTTTTATAGAGGTATAGAACTTCAAGTTGCCAACCCTGTTTTAGCTGGCAGCTATTCTGTCGGATATCAAGTGATTTATGTTTAGTTTCGATTGGTTTGGCATTTCAACATGAATTGATTGAATTTTATTTTAACAAAATTACTATATTGCGAGTGATAATAATCCTCAAGTATATGTTGAGACATCGTTACATCCAGAAAAACTGACTGTTTAGTGTAGTTTATAGGGTGGTGGAATCATTGGTCCGTACTACTTTAAAAGCGATGTTAGTCAGCCTGCTGCTCACTTTTTCGTTCATCAATTGAACAACGTTGATGGGTAGGAACTGTGGCACAGCTTGAGCCACAATTGATTTATTGAGCTGTGAATTAATCTTCTAGCTCCTGCGATTTAACGCCGCTAAGCTATTTTCTGCGGAAATATATGACGTTATTATTGCCGATGTAAAGTTACAAATCCCCCCGGTTGCATATTAATATGCCTTGACGGAATCTCACCGTCACTGCATGTGTCACCGGGGATAAGAGGGAGCCCAGTCCTCTAATAGGCTAGCAGAAGCCAACTAGATAACACCACTTTATTTTCAAGGGAATCAGTGAGCCCCAAAGTTCAGCTTTTTGGATTTTTAGCCTTTTAGCTGTTCTCTGACTGATTATTGAGGCTAGCTCTTCAGGATTATAGTAGTGGGTGTGGTTTCGCGAGTTGTGTGTGTCGAGTCATTCACAATGAACACAATGAATGGTCCTGTGAGCATGCTTGCGGTTGTGTTATAAAATTTTATTAAGCTTGTATGTGTTTTGGACCGGGAGTTGGATAGTCTCCAACTCTTCAGTAAGGAGGGAGGGCTTTGGCCTACTCCGAGCTCCCGGAGTTGCGACCAGGAGTGACTGAAAGATAGAGATATCCGAAAGCTTTCTGGGGCGTGGGTGACGCTAAGATTATTCACAGTACTTTGACCTATGGCTATGGCTTACACGGCTAGATACTGACGTGTAAATCTTATCACGTATACGGTCACAAATGTTGGACAAAACGATGGAAAAGTTGACCTCCAGATTTGACAAGATCCGAGCCTGCCGGTCTTAAAGCAAAAGCCATATGTTAATTAAAATGCCAGAAGATTATCTGTCAATGTCAATTTAGAAAATTCTATTTTAAAGTTCTATACCTCTAATAAAAACATCCTTTAAAAATGATTAGAAAACATGACTATCTCATATTACTATCTCAGTAGACCTTTTACTGTATCATTGCAATGTTTTGCATGTAGGAGTTTTTATTTGTTACGAATATAAATTTATACCCGCGTGATCATTACTGTTATAGTAAAAACCTATAGGAAATCGGACATTTCTGATTCATTAAAAAAATCCGATTTAATATCCTTTGTAGTCCAAACTGATTAAAATTTTTATTTTGAAATTAATCTTGTACTTTAGCGACAGTAATAAGTAGCTCAATTTGTGGCTAACGTTTACTGCCCCAAAAAAAAACCATTCTTTTGTTTTACTTTATGTTTAAAGCAAATAAATTAAATGAATTCGTTACAGACGCTTTCAAATTAAATCAAGTCTATTTGTTTTGTTGCTTTTGTTTCTTTTCTCATTTGTTTCTCTGGCTTCTTACTAACTGACTAATTTGTTTTGTTGTTATTGTTTATTATCGTTTTTTTGTTTTAAAGTTTATTTTAATTTTGTGCATAATTTTAAGACGAGGGTATTTCTACTTCTTTCTTCTTTTTTATGAGTTCTTTACTATTTCTGCTACATCGGAGTTTTTAAAGTTGCAAGTAAATCTGTTTACCATTTTTAAGGTGTTTTCTTACTTGATTGCGTTGCTGGTTAGCTGTCTGCCGGTAGGTAGTATGTACATACATTCATACATACGTATGCTGTATTAGCATAATTTAACAATTTAAATAAAATTTTACTAAAATTTATATTGTTGCTCGGCTTGTTGGTGCCAATGCTGCTGTCAGCTGCTTTGCCCCTCTTCTATTTCTAGTTGTAAGTCATTTTTGTAGGTATGTTTGTTGTTGGCTCAGGTAACAATAACACCAACACCAACACTACCGCCAACGACAGCAACAGCAACAGTCTTAAAATTTTTAACTAAAACTGAATTATTATTTACCAACCAACCAACCAGCCAACCATCCAAATGAAACCTAAAATCATCATCACAAGCAGAAAATCATCGCATTTTTAGTTTTTTACAGTTCGAAACACCTTTATTTTTTAGTTGAGTGATAAACGGGCAGCCGAATAGTTCACAACGTGTTTGTTTATTTATTCATTTATTAGGGGTTTTTGTTCTAATCTTTATTAATTGATTTGATAGAAGTGAAACTTAGTTATTGAATTGAAATTGAATTATATTTCAAATAAATTACTAAAAAAGTAAAAAAAAAACGTTTTCGGTAGCAAACGATGAATATTAATGCGTGATTAAAGTTTTAAATCAGCAATGAAAATATTTAAACTGCCATTATTTAATAGGTAATAAGTGTTCAATTATCAATGGCAAGTGCAATGAATAAAATTAATCATCATATGCACTTATGAAAATTATTATTTATTATAATAATTAAAAAAAAAGCAATAGTGATGTTAAAAGAATATAAAAATTATTGCCTATTCCAATTGCTGTCAGCTGACAGTAGCAAAACAAAAAAAGAATTGAAGAATAAATATAATAAAACAATTTCTGTGGACGTAACAGTCGTGGCAAAAGAAAGAGCTACACCTCTTTTATAAAATATAGAATATAAATGAAAGAAGAAGGAAGAATAAGTACATATTTTGAAGTTAAAATAACATAAGTTAATTGCTCCTAAACTTGATCATTCAAGCAAGGTTAATTGGAAAACATCTAATAATAAGACATGTGTAACAGATAGTCATAAGGAAATTATTACAATTCATGTCAGAGAAACAATTTTTTTTTGTTAATTATTTCACTTTTATATTTTATTTTACTTAATGACGTTGGATAAGTTTCGGCCCTGATTTGCTAAAAATAGCTTAGAACTTTTTGGCTTTTTTATTTGAATGAAATAATCAAAATACAGTTAATACAAAATTTAAATTTTAAATATTAATTCGCAAAATAAAATTTAGGCAAAGAAACAAGCTCCGAAACTTCAGAAAAAAATCGCCTAAATGCATAGAGTATGAGATGTTAAAAATTCACATTTTACGAGACATTTTAAAGTTTTTATTTCACTTTTTAAAAACAATAAATATGATAATTTTTTGAAATTTTTAAGCAAAACAAATTTTATAAAAATCCAGGTTAAAAAATGTGGCCAATTGCTTTAAAAAAATCATTTCCTTTTAAAATTGTGACATTCTTCACGTTCAATTTAAATTGAGTGTCACTTAACTATTGAAAAAATTTTTATTCAATGCTTGTTGCATTTGCAATATAGAGATGGACACAGCGTACCCTTTACCCGGAAAAAAGTTTTCTGTGACTATAATCTGGCGACCACAAGGAACTAAAGCAAACTTAACCCAAGCACATTCAAATAAATTTTTTAAATTTATAGCATAAAACAGCTACACTTTCCCAACTTTATATCATAGCGTAACATAGCAATAACAGCGTAACAAAGCAAACAAAGTAAAACTATTTCTATTAATTTATTAAATGAATTATGTATATTTGCATATAAACTATCGTTAGCGAATTAGATCATAGCGTCAGACGTCATTGGAGGTTACACCACACGATAATAATGAATAATGAAGCAAACAGTAAGCAATGTGTTACATATTGCAATAAATAGCTGACTGTTGTCAAACTAAAAAATACATTCTTACTACTATAATTTTTAAATCTATATGCTGATGAAAAATGCATATAGCAAAACGGAAAATGCTGCAATACAATCTACTAATATCTTACTTTCCATGTTTTCTTTAAAAATTTCTAAAAATATTCTTTTACTTTTCTAATCAATTTAGAAATCAAAATTTACGTATACTGAAGCCGAATTAAAATTATTACTTGACTATAACTAAATTTATATAATAAATGTGCGTTTCTATATTTTTTGCATTCACTGTATCACACATAATTTGTTGCATGAACATTTTTTTTTACTTGGCAAACGGTTTCCCTTGGTAGTCGAAGGTTGCTTTTGTTTATGTCTACTGAGCATAAACAATAGAAGACAATTTGTTTGTAACATTTGTTTTTGCTTTGAGTATCGATTAGTTGGTTGTATTTGAACAAATTGAAAAATGTTTAATTTAGTGTTTTTTTTCAACAATTTGAATAATGAAATAAAATGGTTGACAAGGTTTTATCGTGTCTTCTTGTGACCTTTAATATTTTGGAAACGCAGAATATCTTTGCTGTAGGATAACGTATGGTTCCTCTTAATATAACAGGGATTTAAAAAACTTAAAATTGTAATGATTTATACAAAATATTCAATAAAAGTGGTTAATTTTAAAAATAACTGGAGCATAACAACTATTTTTAATGTTGTTTTTGAAGCTATTGTAATAACAATTAAATTATTAAGATAAGAGGCAAACACAATAATTACTTAAGAATTTTTCATAAAAGATAAAACTATAACGTTGAATAAAAGATGGTCAACAGTCAGTAAATAGCTGCTTAAACCTTCAGTGTTACTTTTTATTTGATGTCTATCAGACGCAAACGATAAAAATTAAGAAATTTCTTCTGGATTTAATTGTTCATATGCATATGAACTAATGATTTTCTAGTAGTTCGGATTCAAATGGCACTTAAAAATAAAGAAGCGTATTATAAAAATTAAAAATGAAGGCCTGTAATAATTTTTAAAAGTTATTCATATAACTATTTCGTATTGAAGTGGAATATTCAAATAATTTTTTGCCAAAAACTTGTGAATTTGTCAGAATTTGTGAATTTTTCATAGATTGAGTACTGCGTTCCAGTAATGGTTTGCTAAAACAACATTTTGAACGCAATTAAGCAGACTTGCTAGTGGAAGACACTTATGTATCCTGTCAACTTATAGTATGTACCGGAAAGATTGTGAAAGAGTGCTTCTTAACTTACGAAGGTCAACTGACCATCGATTATATTTTACGCAAAGATCTCAGATTATTTGCTTATAAGATCTAATTGAATCAGAAATTGAAGACCAGTTTGGGACTAGCAGCGGTTCTCATATGACTTCGAATTTGGCCGAAAACTAATTTTTTTTTGAAAATACGTTTTTTTATGTCAGCGGCTATGCAACAAAACATCGCCGCATTTGGGGAACGAAAAACCTGGTCGTCATTGCCTAAAGATCAATGCATACATTGAGGTATTATCAAGTAGATACTGCCATCCTACAGTTCAACATACCAGATCCAATTTTTCTTTGAAAACACGAGCGTTACAGTGCTGTAATAACTTAAATCTTAGTATCTGAAAAGAAAAGCTAAGATTTTGGGTAATATTTGGATGGCCAAGTAGATCACACAGCTCATTAAATAATTGATCTTTAGAGTACTGAGCAGAGTAATCGTGTAATCTGCAGTTTTTGCAAATTATAGCTGTGATATGATATGACCAGTATCGAAACCGTCTATTCTAAATAATAAAAATATTTGTTATTTCTTGTGGATAATCATGGGGATTCCATAAATGTATATGGATTTTTTTCTTCTAATTGGTGAATTTATTATTATTATTATTATTTTTAATTTGCTTCACATGAAAAGGAATTTTTGACTCGAATACTCTAAGAATATTGAATATTTCTAATTTTTATTTTAAACAATTCTTATCAATGAAAAAATAAGTTATCAGTTCTGAAGTATAGTTGACTGACTAAATATATAATATATTTTTGTTTCTTTAATTGACAAGTAACATGCTCGTTGTCTTTCGTGTTGTTTTTCTGATAAATTAAGAGAAATGTTTACAATTATTTGTTTAATATGGGTGATATTATGCGTTCTGCTAACATCATAATTGACGAAACAATATAAACAAAATTATAAACTCTTGACACTGTAGCATACGGTAACTGCTTTTACAAAATAAAATATTAATTACGATTATATGTTATAATATTTTATATTATTTATGATTATGTGTCGCAGTATACAATAATCATTCAGTCTATAGCTGTCGTATAAATATTGACGAGACAAATTATATTATTAGCTTTGGAGACTTCCTCCAATATTGCATAAAACTCTCCACTATTATAAAATTTTGGCATCTATAAAATATTGGTTGTACTAATTAATTATCACAAACATAAAACTTAATACTTTTGCGAAGATAAAGGAAATTAATTAGTATTCTTACTTAAAATTTTTTTAAACTTTTCTGAAATTGTATTTCTGTTTTTTTTCTTTCTTACGATTCTGCTTTTGCATTTTTATCGGTGTACTTCATTAATTTGCATAGTTTTGTTAAATTTTTTATCTTTTACAGTACCTTTGGGTCGAATTGGTAACACGTACAATCGTACAATTTGTTCATCTCTATTGCGCACGTATGCGATATGTTTGGATAAATGTTAAAGAAAAAAAACAATTTAAAAAACGACTTGAGAGTACAAAAAACATATAAATAAATAAATAAAAAATAAAATCAATTAATTTATAAAAAAGCACTGCATATTGGATATCTTTGTAATACCCTATGCTGGTCAACACAAAAGGGAATGTAATTTAAAAAAATTTAAATACAGAAAATTTTCATAAAATAATAATTTTTTTAAAAATTAATGATAATTTATTTTTTATTTTTTTGTTTTATTTATTTTTTTTAAAGAGAAGTAGCACTTCAGGCAACAATGTCTATTTAGTCAAGTACCGTGCTACATTCTTTAGGAAAGGGATAGGGAATAGATGAAATAGGTGGTGAAAGTAGAAGGATAGTCGGAAATTAACTGCCGTATATAAGGCAGCACAACGACCAGTGACTATGCCTTCATTGCTGAGCAGCCCCACCGACAGTCAATTTTTATTTTTGTAGTGAAAAAACCAATGTTTTCGTTGGGAATCGAACCCACAACCCCCATACTTACAAGCTAGTACACTACCTACTAGCTTACAGGGGCTAATAGTAAACAACATTACTTTAGACGTAGGGGTAACATATATTGATTTATGTTATTTGAATAACAAAAATTCAAAGACGTTTATAATATAAATAAAAATTATAGTAGGTTTTTTAAGAAAATCCTATTGTCAAAAAATTATCCAATATGCTCATAGACGACTTAAATATGAAAAAACGCAATTGCATAACTGCTTTAATAACCACCTTAAATCCTTCACTTTCAACGCTTATGAATTATTTTTAACAAAATTGTTAAAGAAGCAGAAATAGTAGGTAAACTGAAATCAGCTGTGAAAACAGGGTTTTGTATATGTTATAAATATTATATTATACTATACAATAATATACGATACCATACTATACGACACTATACTATATGATACTCTACTATATAATACTATACGATACCATACTATACAATATTGTACGATAACATACGATACTATACAATGCTCTACTATGCTATATTATGCTGTGTTACATTATATTTTACGACATATTTATACTATACTAATTAATTAATTGGACAAAAAAAAGAATTGTAAATATATAGAGAGAAAATATTATTCCTCATTATTAGCTACCTAAATGACAAGATTCCACTTCAAACTTATGCTAGATTTCATACAAGGAACAATAACTGTCTTGAGTTTTGGATTATTGATGCATATTTCTTAGATGTAGATTAATAGATTAATAACGAAAAAAGTTTTGAGTTGCGTATGGACTTTGGCCAATCAATTTAATAATGATTGAATATAAGTATTTTTCGTCCGACCTAAAATGATTAATTTTTTTACATCATTGTACTAAATTAGTTTTTCTAACAATTTCAAAAATTACAAAATATGAAATATTTCTCAATTTTAACATTACAAAAAAATTGTTCCCAGTGATGACATCATCTCCACAGCAAAGGAATATTTTAAAAACCTTTTGAAATTTTACTTTGCATAATACTAACAAAAGTTACAGATTGTTGAATCCTAGTATAAACCCTTTATAGAAACAACAGACTTTCGTTTTTGAGATAAGTTATGTAAACAAGTGAAACTTCTTAAAATTCCATCTTCTTGTAGAGTGCTAACTAATACTGCAAATGCTCTTATTCTTTTGCTATCGGATACTCATCAAAAATCAGAATATTTTATTGAAGGTATAATATTTGTTTCGTATACTTCACACTGGCAGGTTTAAAGTGTTGAATGTGTAGTGTAGTGTTGATTTGATTTGATTTAATTTTGTTTGATACGAAAAAGAAATGCTGATAACAAATATGAGTATAACGTACAGTAATAAAAACAAAAAACGAATTAAATTGAAAAATAAAGAACAAAAAGCAAAGTTACTTAATTATTTAACTAGTGTAAAAATAAAAACCAAAGAAATACACACGGCTAATTAATAGTAAAATGAGAAAAGCGTATAAAGAATATTTTAATGGGAAAATGTTAAATGTTGTTAAACAAATTTACGCAACAGAAGCAAATAACCATTAAAAGAAACTTATTTGTGAAAATAAAAAAACAAGAACAAGTAAATGCTATATATTGAAATAATAATAATTTTTCTGTGAAGGAGTGTCATGGTGTGGGAGAAAATTTCAGAGATTTAATTGAACGAAAATAAAAGTTTAACATCATAATTTTTGTGGAAATTAATTTATAGAAAAAAAAAACTTTAACGCAAAGAGAAATACGGATATATAATGACAACTACAGATGGTCTGTATGATACGCCCGGCGTTTCTACAATCTTTCGCAGCATTTCACAGGTTTTTTACACTAAAGGTGACAAATCACCCTCACCCACAGCTCAGCGTACTTCAAACATTAAGGAATTACCGGTAATGGTGAGTAACATTTCAATTTATAATGTTTTATTTTTAAGTCTCTATATTAAAATTTTGTATTTTACATTTGTTATCAGACCTTTATTCTCTTATCAGTTTTGTTTTTTATTAATAAATACATATCCAGTATAGACATGTAGATGTACAAAATGGCTATTGTTATACCTCACTTATATCGATGCCACTAAATTTTTATGTTCGCATTAATTTCTTTTCTACATTCTCGAATAACAGACAGTTGGGATTTGATAGCTAGCCGTCTTCTACTGAAGCTGAACAGAGCTGTAGCAGAATTGCAGTTTGAAATTTTTCCTTTATAACAGTTAGGGAGATTGCGCATTGCATTCTTGATTGAACATTGCATTCTTAATACATCATCTGCTTACGATCTGTACGGTTTATTATTTTGTGATCAGGGATTTCGTTCATTTGTTCGTTAGTGGTTCTTTGCATCCGTTTAGTATTTGCAATGAGAAGTCCATCTTTCGAATATATAAATTATTTTCAAATAATTTTACCTTGCGAACAAGATTATACTTTAAAAAAGGTTTACTTTAAAAACGATTTTAAACTAAAGTGTTCTTGAAAAAAAATTCTTTTGCAAGGATTACATTTGGAAAGAAAACATTAATAAAGAAAACAAATTTTAAAAAGCATAAAGGAGTAATTTTGTTAAGTATTTTATGTTGTTGATTTAGGTGTAATAATAAAATAAGCTGTATGTCAACTTTATACTAAAAATTGAAAGGAACTGAAGATACTAACTGTGACTTGAAAGCATGCACAAAACTTTATGAATCTTAATTCTAGGAAAATGTTAAACATTATTTTGTAATTTTAACGAATAAACTGTATAACTAAAACCAAAACTATACTAAAGTATAAGTAAAGTATTTAAAAACTCATTTCTGATTTTATGGCTAAAGATGAAAATTTAAATGTCCATTTGTGTGTGTAGCTCCTGCATAGAAACGATTTCGAAAATGGCTCTTTTTCCTATAATAAGTTATTCAAAGAATTTTTAGAAAAGTAAAATTAACGGGTTTTTTTTCAACTAGTGCTTATTTCGTGAATGGTAATACTTAGCTCATGTTTTATCCTTCCGCTGAACGAATATGGTTGTGTATACGCTTGAACAACGCCTTTTTAAGTGGGCCTGCGATCAACTTACAGAAGATGCCGATTTTGCAAAAAGAAATTCATCTTTTCAAATGAAGATCATTGATCTTGGCGAGTATGTTAACAAGCTAAATTGTAGCATTTGGGGCACAGAAAACCAAACATTGAAAAGCCGATGCACCCAAAACGAGTCACTGTTTGGTGCGTATTTTTTTCCATAGGCATTATTGGGCCATTTTTCAGGAGTGGTCGTTACATTCAATTGCGATCGTTATCGGGCCATGTTGAACGAATTTTTGTTCACAAAAATTGAAGAGGAGGATATTGGCAATATTTGGTTTCAGCACACGGCGCTACGTGCCACACAGCCGAAGCTGTGTGGTTATGTTTATAGCATTTAAAACAAAACAAAAATTATTTGGCGAACCCCATATAAGTTTCGTTAGGTTAAACTAAAAGTATTAGACAAATAAATAATTTTAAACCCGCTTAAGTTTACGTATTCCTTAATTTTTACACACAAGATATCGCGCCTTCATACTTGCCTTACAGCAATCAGTATGACTTTTAATAGCACCTACTGTGATGTGAAGAATAAGGTGTAATAAAATAAATAACTAACATTTGCTTCTAAGCCAAGGGTTAGCAGAAAACGATAGTAAATCTATTGGGCCTTTAATAAAGGGAACAATTTAAAACGCTTTAGGTTGAGTACGAACTTCGTTGCAACTAACTCAAGAGTGATTATACCATTCTAATGATTTATATTGCCTGATTAAATAGATATATGCAATTTTTATGGTGGTTGTAGCGATCTAAAAAATGCTGCATTACATGCCGTTTGCGTCTACTTTTTTCCGTTTTCCTTATAAATTTACAGAAGTTTGTAAATAAGTTTAGATATCAAATTTACGTGCACTTAAGCTGGTCTCAAGCTATACATGTCATTAAATACTAAGAACACTAAATTGGTTAATAATAATGAAAAAAATTAAATTAAAAGATTGAAGATGAAAATAATACTTTAGAAGCTCGTAAGCGTTTAGCTTACGCGTCAGCGATTTTAATACACTTAATAGTTTTTTCATATGCATCCGTTCTGTAATTAATTTCGTTAGAAATCTTGCATAATTCTTGTTAAACTATTGCAAAAGTCAATGAACATATAGGTTTTGCTATTTACGAGTATTTATTTTTTATTGCAGATCCAATCATTTCGTGTATCACAATCATTATTCATTCATTGCAACATTTCCACATATTTATATCAAAATATATAAACTATATATTTTAGATTAATAAAGTTTGTATGGATGAATGTAAGTAAGTATGTGTGTATCACGTTGGTATATCAAACAAATTTATGAAAAGAAATATTTCATTGTTGCATGCCTGCACTTACAATTAGGAATGTGTTTTATTTATTTATTTTTTTTTGCCGCTATTGCTGTTGCTTGTTATTTGTTGCGTTTCTGCTGTTGCCACATCATTCAATACATGTGTATGTATGTATATATGTATTTTACTGATATAGAGTTAAAGTGTTGTAAGAAGTTTTTTCTTTTCAGTTATTTACAATTTATTTTTATTTTAGCAAGCATGTGGTTTTGAAAGAAAGAAAGAAAACAAAAACACAATCATGGTATTGCTTGATGGTTGTTATCACAAATATACTTTTTATGTGTGTTATAAAAACGATATTATTTGTAACAATTTTAAAAATATTTATAACCTCTCTACTATATAGGGTTATAAATATATGGGGGCTGTGGAAGTAATCGAAGGCTTTTATAAAAACTAGACTTAGGGCGTTCAATAAAATTTATTTAATTATTTCTGTATACAAAGATTATACTTATTTCGCAAAAGTCTTATTCGCTGCTGAAGCTAGCCTAGGTATTTAAAAGAAATGGAAAAGATAACGATTCACAGAATTGTCGAATTTCGATCAGGAAACTAAATATTTTTCCTTCTACGCAAATCAATTTAGTTTTAGATTCAGTAATTTATTTGCTTACATTTAATATTGCATTAACAAAATCTATCTCTTATCACCTTTTCGGTTTTGCAGAGATAAATAACAGAATAGCGGACTAATCATAATTTATGCAGTCTCTAATACAAGAACATGATTTCTGTTTCATTGTCAAATTCATTTGAAATTTTCAGCGTTTTACGTTAATGCTGTATCGTCTTTCACACTGTAATATTATCCTCCTTCAATGTTATATTGGTTCCGAATTTCTGGTTTCATTTTTTCTCGTAGATGAAGTTGCCAAGTGTTTTTTTTGGATAAACTTTTTACACAATTTTCTAACCTTCTTCTGGTTCAAAAACTCTCCTCCTTTAAGTTTTCTCCTTCAGTCCAGACTGTTAAAGCACACTACATTGCATAGGTTAATCTGCATTAAAAATTGTCGTCTATTCTGCTGTTTATAAGATTCACTGTTATATTATATATCAAACAACTGAGTTTAATACTTCTCGAAATTATTTTGTAGACGTAGTTTTATTGTATGGCCTATTTGTGGTAAAATAAAACTGCATTTTAAGCCATTTCAACCAACGCACTATGTATTTGTAGCGGGACCTGCAGTAAAAATGAAATTAAAAATAATGAAAGTGCCAGTAAACGGGGATGTGATTTTTAACTTCTAGAGGTTTTATTTCATCTCCAGCATGCAGTTTTGACAGATCTCTTCCCTATCTTGACATGTCTCTTCGGGAGTAAAAGACGACACTAGTCGCCTGCGCTAGCAGGAGCCCGAAACCGGAAGAGATATAGGACTCTCGAAGTCCGACCAGTGACTTATTACACACACTCTCGTACTACGAAATTCAGTTGCATGCAGGGCTACAGCCCTGTTCTGGTTATTGGTGAGGCCTTCCGAGGAGCATCGTGGCGGCTATGGTTTTATCGGGTTTTGAAGACTGTTCGGACGAGATGTTAACACAAAAAGTTATCATCCAATGTCCTATTTTGCGCATGAAAGAGGACTAGGAGATGGATAGTCTCCAACTATTCAGCTAGTAGTGGTGACATGGCCGTGCATGTTAGTGTGTATGCGTCTTAGCTCGTGGGTAGACGCATACACCGAGTGGTAGGGTCTCGCGGCTAGATACTGACGTTAATTGTATCACATAGTATCTGGTACATATCATTCATTTAAGCTGATGTAGTAAGTATAGAAATTTTAAGACATCAAAATATTTCTTTTCGCCGTTTACAACAAGCCTTGTAAGCTTTCCCCACGAGATCTTTACCAATAAATTAAATTCAGTTTAATCCACATATACTTTTTATAATTATTCTCTTTTGTGTTACACGCTCAAACAAATAACACAAAATTGTTCACACAATTTTATTTATACATCAGTTCCGGCTCATTTTGTGCAAGAAATTTAAAACGACAAATTATTGAATTTTAAGAAATTATTTTATCTTTTCTGGCAATCATTTTATATGAAGTTTAGTGTAAAGCCACGTTCTACTATGGGTAGCTTTCCGGACAAAGTGCCTCTTTAGTCATGTACCGTGCTACATTCTTTAAGAAAGGGATAGAGAAGAGATGAGACAGGTGGTGAAAGTAGAAGAATAGTTACGGAAATTAACTGTCGTATAAGACAGCACAGCGACCAGTGACTATGCCTTTAGCGCTGAGCAGCCCCACCGACGGTCAATTTTTATTTGTAGTGAAAATAAACCATGGTCTTTGTTGGGAATCGAACCCACAACCACCAGTCATATAAGCAAGCACACTGCCTACTAGCCTACAGGAGGCGGTCCTGCCCCTCTTGTGACCTGGTTGATCACAACCCGTAATTGTGGAAGCCTCTTACAAAACTACAAAGCTGTAAAGTAGTTAGAAATGTATGTCCATAATGCGTACACTGAATCACTGTCATGGCCAATGACAATTTCAACTATCAGTAGAATCCTTCATCTTGCTTAAGTTCTGCATGATCTGTGACATTAAAGAGAGAGTTGAAAAAATTTATTTGATAGCATAAATTATGCTTCCTTTTCTAGTTTAAATTGTTTAAATTTGTCATTTGATTGACAACATCAAAATGACAAAACATGAAATTGCAGTGGGGAAGAGAGTTGTTAACATGATCAAATTGTATTTTTACTTAACATTTACATACTTGTTAACCCACGCAATTGACACTTGAAGATAATAAGAAAAAATAAATAAAAAAAAAGAATTAAAAAATGTATTAGCAAGCGCTAATAAATAGTTTTACAACACTTTATTTACATATATTATGCCAAAGAAGAAAATGTTGAAAGAAAAAATGAATTGTAGCACTTACGTTTGCACAAGTATGAGCATGTGATGTACAAGTTTTGTACTTAAATGAGGTTAATAAATGAATGCCACAGATATCAAGTGGAGAAAACAAAGACAGCATTTTATAAATAGTAATAGGGGGCAATAATTCTCTCTTGCAGCAAATGCTACAAAATGTTGGTTTTGTGAACAAAAGTGAAAAGTGATGGGGATGTGTTGCTAAACAGCAGCATACATGGCAGCCTATCTGTTCTAAATTTATATACTACAAATATGGAAATGGTGATAGCAATGTTACTTGCGGATAAGCTTAAATAGCATTTTAGCAGCCTTTAAGCTAAAAAGGAGTTCCAAGTAAAATCGTTGCTCCCTTACCGAGTTCAAAATCGAGAGATGATATATGTTGGCTATGCAGTATAGAGCATGGGATTTGGTAGCTTTTGACTGAACAGCACAGACATTACTATGGGATGTGTCAGCCAAATGAAGATAGACAGACTTTGCGAATTTATTATCCCAAAACCCAAATGTAAATACTTGAGAACTAAACAGGCCAACAGCAGCCAGTTGACAACTAAAAATAAGAGTCCTCTCTTATTTATTTTTAGTGGAAGGTAAAACAGAACAAAAAGAGGAGTTATTTAGATGCCCTGAGAATAAATTGACATTTACGTGTATGTTATTTATATCCTAATATTATTTTGTATCATCTTTACTCACTTAGTGTCACAGCAATAAAATGATTATTATTACCAAATAAGTAATTGAGAAAAAAATATGATTTTTTTGTTCAGTTAAAAGAGTTAAGTATTCAAATTAGTGATATCACTTTGATCCTGGCTAAAATTGCATATCTATTGAAATAATTTAATATTGTAGTAATTTGTCGATGAATTTTTATCCTGTGTGCTTGACTTGCTAACATTTAAAAAAAATCCTTTAACATAATACAGTTTGTGCAAACAGAGTTGCTTTTTGATTTGTATCCTGTTTTTGTGGTAACTTAGCATTTATAATACTGAGATTTTTTAGAATAGCAAATAATGAATAATGAATTTCTTTTTATAAATTTTTCTTCAACTGTATTCTGTATTCCAATAGTAAGATACCATCTCTACTTAAATAATTAAAAAACAAAAAAATTAACACATGCTAAAATCTTGTTAAAAAGCAATTTGCTTTTTATTTTATTTTATATCGAAGTACTTGTAAATTTATCAGAATTTTTGCTTTTAGTTTTAATTGAAAAACAATGATTTCTTCTTTTCTGTTCAATTGTTCTAAAAATGTTTGATAAGTAATACAATTGGTTTGTTGTACGTATATGTTGCTTTCGTGTATTGCAATCGACATTTTGATTGAGTTATTTTCTTAAATTTTAGAAATTAATTAATGACCAAAAATTATATAAAATAAATATCCAAATATCCAAACTTTTCGAACGGCTTTAAAAATGAAAATAAGATATGGGTCCATATATGATATTCATTTTTGTCTCAACTTTTTGGTGAACTTAAAAATGCCCTGACTTTAATGTGCCAATCAGTTAAGATTCTTACCAGTTTGAAACTGTTGCTGAGGTTGGATTTATAAATAAAATACGACAATGGATTTATGAAAAGTGATACTATATGGTATAGATTTGGACCAAGTAACATAAGATTAGTATAGATCTAATAAGTTTGATGAAAAGAACGACATCAGCACGTTTAATTATTTACTTATGTTAAGAATAGTATGGCTGGGTGTCTATTCAGTTAAGCAGAACCTGTCTTGTGGTTTCGTGTCTATATGCCGCCGAGGAAAAATCACCTGATGGAAAATATGGTAGAGCAAAGATTTTTAATTTTTAATTAATTAAAGGATCATGTATCTCAAATGTTAATGTACTGTAAGTGACGCAAAGAAGTAGAAAAAACTAGAACATTAGATAAAGTGCTAAAAAGACTATTTGCTGGAAATTTGTGTAGCCAAAATTTATAAAAATACTGGCCAGTGTTATAGTGCAACCCAAGGCCTTATAATGCGCAAAATTTTAACTAACTGGAGGGATTCTATAATAGGTGGGAAGGCCTAAATTATGCTAAAAATAATCTTTAGAATGAAGGCCAGAAAAGTGTTTCAATGAAATCGCGCTGTATGAATGGAGAGGATGACAATTATAGGAGATGATACCTGCATTCAGTCACTGAAAGCAAATGAGGAGTTTATTTAAAATCGCCTTACACTAATCTTGGTGGTATAAGAAATTCTGTGATAAGGAAGGCAAGTCGCCAGCTAACAGTCGATAGTCTGAAATCGCATTTGAAAGCACGACGAATAGGATTGGCTACTGGTTTATTTGGGTCTCCCCCTAGACTTGTGTATTAACTTACTAGCCAATCTCTTTTAACCCTTTTGGATTTTTATATAGTTTTATGCCGATAAAACCTTCCAGCAAAAGATATTAAAGGGAAGGAACCGGCAAACAATTAAATGAAACAAATAAATCAACACTTAAAACCCATAATGTTGCGGTTTTTTTATTTTTATTTAATGATTATGCAAATTTGTCACATAATTAACAGTTTTCTTGTGTATGCAAAATTTAACATATTGTCTGAATGCTGACATTATTTGCATAAGTGTATAAAAATACTTTAAATATTCTTTAATAAATAAAGAAAAGAAACACACTATATTGTAATAATAAATTGGCGCACCCCATCACAAAACATAAGTTAATGCACTTATGTACATATTTTATCGAAAATAAAACCATTTCGCTATAAATTTAAATACGAGGGCTTCAACACAAGTCTTATTATTAATAAAACTTAAACTGAAAGATTTAAAAGTTGTTTCTTTTTGTTGTGTTAACAGACTTTGCAATAGAAAATTAACAACAGAATTAGAATACGATAGCTAAAGTTTTTAACTAACAAAAAGATTCGTAATTAAAAGGTGCCACACACATGATTTTTACTTGTCTTATGAACGGTAATGGAATGTATCTATGTGATAAGTTTCACGTCAGTACCTGGCTGTTTGACCTTAGTTGCTATTTCCAAGAGCATGGTAGGATGGCTCCTTGCTGAAGCGATGAGGACTATCCGACTCCTTGTCTTGTTGCATGCGCAATGTCTTAGACATTGCATAATAAATCTGCCTTAACATCTCTTCGGAGGCTTTTTTCAAAGCAGCCGATTAAGCCAACAGCCATCACATAACTCCCCGAGGGGCCTCACCAATAACCAGAACAGGGCCGAACTAGTTCTCGTTATACCAGTGTGGTTATACCAAGGCACTGGTGGAACTTCAAGATTCCTATGTCTCTTCTGGTTTGGTGCTCCTGCTAGCCCATGCAACTGGTGTAGCCTTTTACCCCCGAAAGCACATGCCAAGATAGGGAACAGATCCATCTGAGTGCATGCCCTCGGAGGTGGCGGGAACCCTAATGAATACTATATAGTGAATTTATTAATTTGGCTCAATTTAATTTTAAAAATAGCGTTTATGTGTGCTATAACAGCAGACAACAACGACAACAAATGTATTGATATACCATTACATTTGAAACCGATTAAGAAAGAAAGTTGGAATAACAAAAAATGTATCTATATATATAAAAGAAAGTGATGTTAGTTACTACGCTTATAACTCGAGAATGCCTGGACCGATTTCGGTGATTAGCACCAATTCGGACAGGTCTCCGGCCAAATAAGAAGAATACACAAGAAAATTTTGGAAAATTTCCCAAAAAAAAAATTATGAAGAAAATTCATTTTCACATACATTTTTTTTACAACGCTATCTTAACTCAAGAACCCATAAAAAACATGATTGTAAATGCTATATTGCCAGTAGATGGCGTTGTATGCACACTTGGCAGATGCAATGACATATGTTAGTAGTCAAAAAAGTCATGAAAAATGTGATTGAAGCAAAAATTTTAAAAGAAAAATATAAGGGCGATGTGTTGAAACCACGCATTCCTATGATTCCTCCAGATTTGCCGTTTGATTTTAAATGGCTTCAGTTCCCCATACCTGTTGCTTTTCAATGATCCCTGTTTTTTGCACTTTCAGTTATATGTATCACGTTCACGTGCTTTGTTTTTCAATACCGCGAACCAAAATCGATCAAAAAATGTCGAAGAAATGACTTGCAAAGCAGTCACGGGCACGCTAGTTATCTATAAATTAAGTTGTATTGAAATTAGATTTTAAAGCGTGTCATTACAGCTGACGTTGTTAAATTTATAGATTGAGAATTGCAACCTAAACAAATTTTACATAACAATATTTATTACATGTTCGCTGACTGGTTACTTTTGTAAATATTATGCTCGTGAAAAGTTGTGTTTTTGATTCGAAAGAAATTAGAGAAATACGATTTTCTTTAGCGAGTTCTAGTTAATCCTATGTCGTTTCGGCTGTAAGCTGTCTTTTCATAAAGTATTTAATTTTCAAAAACATATTTTATGTTTTGTTTTTATGAGCTTTTTAAACAGTTCTTAGGCTTTCTTCTACAATGCTACGCTGCTTTGTATCGTAAAGGAAGCCCTCATACCCATTTGCCTCCAAATTTACAAGTGACTAAATTTTTTATAATGGATTGAAAGTTATGAATCTTCTATTAATGACTCAAACATGAGTAGATCTCAACATTAGTTCTTATGAAATCATTATTTTATAAAAAGTTGAAGAGCTGAAGACCTAAAGATTTAAATAATATAAAATTGTACTCATTGGAGTACATCACTCGTAGAGGCTTATAACAACATACACAAAGTACTAAGTTTAAATTTTCATAATTTGTCTTCTTGTTATTGTTGTTAAATACAAAATGTAGATTTATTCATATAATAATGTTAACTAAACACAGATGTATTATTAGGGTTCCCCATTCTCTTCTGTTACTTCATGTGCAATTTTTTATTATGTTATTACATTTGTACCATATTTAGCTAGTTTCGATATTTATATTACTAGGTTGTAAAAATAATGTAGCAAACATTATTCATGATATTAATTGAACTCACTGTTAAATTCTGGAGAGGAGAAATTATTATTTGCTTTGATCACAGATGACCTATGTTTTGAAAAAAGTTCTACAATTTCTCTCAAACTTATAAAATTGTTTAATTGAAAACCTATTGTAAGTGTGGTAAGTTGTACAAAAAATGTTCGTAAAGTCTATGTAAGTATTTGCAATAGCAGTAGTAGTAGGAACAAACTATAGTTTGTTCCTTATGATTTGCTGATTTTAATTTTTTCTTTATTTTAATTAAACTGTTTGTTTTTATTTCAATTTTTGTGGAAGTTATTAGAAGCGTATGAATAGAAGAAATACTTGCTATTTCTGTGCCTATGCTATGCATAAATTGGTTTTAGTTACATAAATCTTAAATATATTTAACCAGGCGTATTTTAAAAACTGCCACCATGTACGAGATATGTCAGAGTGTAAATGTTATTAGAAGTCTTTTGATGTATGCTAGAATTGCTTGATAAATGGTTAATTCGAATCGCGAATATCAACTATTTTTAAAACAAAAATTTTTAACACAAAATATAAACTTTATAATAAAACACAAAAAACTAAATTATAAATTTAATAACGGACAACATACAACATAGATTTTGGGATCCTGCGATTTTTTTAAATCAATCCTGATTGCCATTCTTAGTTTTACATAGTTAGCACGACCTTTGAGAATGATCAAAGATAAAAATCATCTTTTCAATCTTTCATAGAGCACTTTTTAGCATTTAATTGTTAAAAGAGCTTAAACAGCTAATGAGTATGACACATTTATTGCTCGTCATAATTAATTTATTCCCTCCATGAAAGTTCTTATCAATATACATAAAACTTGCAAATTGTTTGCCTAATATAATATAGTTATATTAACTAAAATATTTACCTTTAATTATTTATTTAAATAAAAATTCATTTTTTAAGGAGCACCCTATATTGTGTAAAAAAATTTAAATTTTATATAAATGAAAAAAAAAATATGCCAGCTATTGTTGTAATATAACATCCACATTCATTCATATTTTTTCTGTTTTCTACACATAAATAAAACCACTCTAGAGCCACTCAGCCAGCCAAACAATCGCACATGATCTTTGAACTAAATTAATTAAGTACAGTGATCGCAATTGTTGGGAAACATAAAAACAACGACACCATCATCCAACAATAAAAAGCAAAATACAATTCCAAACACATCATTCGCATTCAAAATTAAAGAAAAAAAAGAGAAGTCATATATGAGTCCTAGTTTATGAGACATGGCGCTTTTAGAACAATAAAGAATTAAATTCTTAAAAAAACACAAATTTTATTGAAAGTAAAACATTTTGAGTAATTTAATTGAAGAGTAAAGAATAAAAAAAAATAACAGATATTACGAGAAATTTATAAACCTCCACTCCATAATTTCTAATTAAATGGTGCGGGTGTCAATGGTACAGTTATTGTTGTGACATCTACAAGCAATTAAGCTCCTTAAAACTCTTAGGAACTACTTAAATTTACTTTATGAAATACGAGGGTAAATTAATAAGATACAAGAACACACCACAAGCGCTACAATCCGGTAGTGGTTACTACTTCATTCCTTTAGCTGCTGTTCTTAAGCAGAAAAATAAAAATTAAATTAATTGACAGAATCAAAATACCTCTGGGTGGCGGTGCTGACAAATATTGCTTCATCGATATAAATGGAAAAAAACCAGGGTTCAGAATTTTTCGTTTATGAACATTCAAAAATCAACATTCATGATATTTTTCATAAATGAGAAATCTAAAATTTTATATTTATTTTTCACACTCATAAACGAACAACAAAAAATGTTCTGGTTATTTTCATACATGAATGCGAACAACAAGAATTATTAGTCTTATTCATATGTGATAAATGATAAATTAGCTACTTCTCATTAATGTTATTTTTCATAAATGTACATGTTCATTTATGAACGTTGAAATTTTATAAAATTTCTCATAAATGAACGTGAACAAATTTTCTACCTACGATTGCAGTTTACCGTAAAATGTAGTAAAAACACATGGGTACATATTAACTCAAAATACAATATTGCAATATATTCTAAAAGAAATAAAAAAAAACATTTTTTTCCTGCATACGCCGACAATTGCGCATTATCAAATATGTGCGTTTATGTTCGCGAATGCTTAACGCACATATTTTTACGACCTTTTCATTTATGAAAAATTATCAAAATTGTAAATATTCAAAAATGAACACTTGTGTGTTTCTCAGTTTTTCACTTATGGATAGAAAGAAAAAAAAATAAATCGTCGCGTTCACAAATGAAAAAACAAAAAATAATTTGTAGTCTCTCACACATGTATGAGAAGAAGCGGCCAAAAAATGAAATGTACATATCCATACATGTATGAACAGTGAGTGAATACTTCGCTACTCTGAAAAAAACTCAAAGACTGTGGAGAATGTTAGATAATAATGCTGTCTGTCTATTTCTAGCTATAGATGTCACTTTCTACAGAACTAGAAAAGGGACAATTGCTTTAAAAATTAAAAATATACTTTATCCAAAATCAAGACGCGATATAGTTTTCTGAATGCATTAACTCGCTGTGAACCAGAAAATAAAACTGGCCCCCAATAGGCAAATTTGCTTATTCTGATACATTGTTGTATTGTTTGCTGCAATTTTGCGTTCATACTTTGGAAAACAAATTTTTACCGATTTTAGGCCAAATGTTTGTCAAATAAAATTTATTTATTTTTACTTTTGTAATTATAAATATGCAGCACTAATTATTTTTATTTATTCTAAGGCTGCACTAAATTTAAATAGCATTACTTTATAACTTTAATATTTATACTTTCTCTTTGCTTATAAACACTTTGATAATTTACATACTCGTATTATTTAATTTAATACAAGAAGAGAAATAAATTATTTTAAATAATTTATTTGTTCATTGCAGGAAAAAATTCTATGAAATAATTGAACTTGTTTTTTTCTTTTGTCTCCTCATGTTAGATCTAGCTATCACAACAAAAAAAAAATACCCTACAATATACTGTTTAATGTTAAATTGTCAAGAAATTTTTAAAATGAATGCAGTGTTTTATTAAATAATGAGATGGTTGTGGGTGGGGATGCTGAGAGCTGTTTCTCTGACTGATTATTGAGGTTGGCCCTTCGGGAGTATCGTGGTGGTTGTGGTTTCCCAAACCCCGCATGAATTTGATATTGGGGGCCGGGGTCCAGGATCATCTCGCCTTTAATAACACCAATAGGTGACTGATCCGGATCTAGTGAGCTAGCTAGTCATATGTTCTGGACCAGGAGTTGGATAGTCTTCAGCTCGTCAGCAAGAAGTAGTGGTTTGCAATCCTGCTTTGGAACCGCTGATATTGCAACTAGGAATGACCTGTTGCTAGAATTAGTCTTCGGCTTTCTGAGGCGTAAATGACGTTGCTTTTAATTTCCAGTGGTTTGACCACCAATAATGCTTACGGCCAGGCGCAGATGTAAATCTTATCACGAAGTGTACATTTTCGTTTCTTCGGCTCACGCCATACGACGTGTGGAATATAATGTTTATACATAACTTGTGAAACACTCGCGTCAGTAGCTTTATCTCGGGCATAACTTCTTTCTACCAATCGCACAGCCTAAGCAACATGTCATTCGTTTTGAAAATAATTTCCAGCTTAAAGCAACTGTTTTTTGATCACGGACGTGTCATAATTATCATATAGAATTCAAAAATAAAAACGTAAATACTAGACTTATTAGCATTAGTGTGTAATGACAAGGTTAACCATCAGCAACTGACCGTTTGGCGTTAATCTTGTAGGAATAACACCCCCCGTGACCTAATACGCATACACGAGAAAGAGAGAATTCTTTTAGAGTCCTGGCCGTTTGGCCCTAATCTTACGGCGGTATTACAACCGAGTGCAGGAAAAGCGCCCTAAGATGCATTCACGTCTTAGTTGTACGGTAGCCGTGCTCCCTCCCCTTACTAAGGAGCTGAAGACTATCGAACTCCTTGTCCTGTTTCATGCACAAGCTGGGACACTGGATGTTAGAACTGCGTTCGGATACTTCCTTCAAAGCACTGATTTAACCAACAGCTAACACGTTACAATCAGAATAGGGCTGTACTTCTGCAGGAAACTGGTTTCTGTTGTATCGGTGTGAGTGTATTAAGTTCACTAATAGGACTTTGAGAGCCCCATGGCTCTTCCAGTTTGGAACTCCTTTTAGCCCAGGTGACTGGTATCGCACATGTCAAGATGGGGAAGAGATCCATCAAGAATGCGTCCCCCTGGGGGGATGTTGAAAGCTAAATCTATGTTTCGAAGAATTAGTAAAAATATTTTCTAAATTATAATATTTTATATGCTGCTGCGTTGAAAAATACATGCAGTAATATATGAATAAACAAGAGTAGTTTTAAGCGGTAGAATTCATTAAGTATTCATCCCTCTTGTCGTAAACTACTTTAAGAAAACGTATCTGTATTATACCGAGCTAGGCTTGGTTGGTTGTTTAGCATAACCATTCGTCCACAAGATTTCTAATATTTATCTGACTGCTAACCACAGTTGCAGCTTCAGCTTTTATTCACCCTATACATTTGTTTAAATATTTGTTCTTTTTCAAAAAAGCGAATTCAGCAGCTTGTCTTTTGTACCATGAAAGAAGCTTTAATCGTTTCGTAAAATTGTCTGCAGCTAATTTAAATAAATCTTAACTTTCTGTACATTTTCTACAATTAAACAAACATACATTTGTTATTTAATAATTGTTGGAGAAAAATGCTATAGCTAAATTAAAAAAATAAATAAAAATAAGAGCGCAACAATAAGCACGAAAATGCATTCAGTTGTTGTTTGTGTCTGTTTGTGTTTAATCAATCATGAGGGTAACTGTTTTTCTCGTTTAATTGATTGGGTTGACTCATAAGTTTGATCGGGTGAAATGAATAATATGTCCAAATGTACATCTTTACAAATTCAATTGACAATTAGTAAGTTGGAGATCGTTAAGATAAATTTGTTTCTAAACGACTTGAATTCAAGTCAAATTCTTAATCAACAAGAATTGTAGACAGAGCTTCTGTATACTGTGGTTTATATATGGAAAATTGTTTACTACTTCTCCAATTGTTGTTGTTAACTTCTTTATGTTGAAGTTTGTAGATTGAAAAAAAATTTGGAAGAAGAATTACACCATTTCTCAGTGAAACTGTTAATCTTATGGTATACATTTTTCTAATTTAAATATATTTTCATTTTAAATATACTCGGTTTAAAAAATCTATAAATGGTAAAAAAAATTAATATGACTTAATCTAAATATCACTTTAAGCAAAGGTTTGAATTTGGCACCATAAAGTGTTGCTTTGCTTTGTTGCTTTAGTGAAATATATTAAATAAAAAGTTAGGTCTGGGAAAAACGTCAGGTTAAATATATTAAGAATTACGTTTAACGAAGATAACAGAAATTGTTAAATAATAGCAGATGAGCGGAAACTTTAAAAGTAAAAGATCCGACTTTGGTTTAAAAGATGACATAAGTGCTGCATCAAGTCACATTCGAGTGTAGATATACCTAGAATAACATACCTTCTCAAAGTTACCTCTTTATTGAAATCGCTATTTCTTTTTGAAATCGAAAGTGCTCATTATTTATGCTGAGTTTGAGTTTAAATTGTGAAAGCTCAAAGGGATGTTCAGCTGAGCGGTTAAATTTATGGAAGAAGTGAGCGACTGTATATATTTGTCTCTCGAAGACATTGAAGCCCCGATTGCGTACATTGCTACATTTAATTTAGGAGCACGATGTTCAGATAGCTTAAAATAACTTAAGCATTTAAAAAATAACACAAAAAATAGTTTTTTTTTTGTCGATACTTATAAACATTTAAAAATTAAATAATTTTTTTAAAGAGAAGTAGCACTTCAGGCAACAATACCTATTTAGTCAAGTACCGTGCTACATATTTTAGGAAAGGGATAGAGAAGAGATGAAACAGGTGGTGAAAGTAGAACGATAGTCGGAAATTAGCTGTCGTATAAAGACATCACAGCGACCAGTGACTATGCCTTCACCGCTGAGCAGCCTCACCGACAGTCAATTTTTATTTTTGTAGTTTTCGTTGGGATTTGAACCCACAACCCCCATACTGACAAGCTAGTACACTTCGTACTAGCCTACAGGGTAATCTGTTGGGCATATGGCTGCAACGGTTGTTGTTGACTAAAGATATCCACTATTAAAAATCCAACGTGGATTGCATAAACAATATTGACTTCCAAGCCTTTAATTGTTGCTTGCGTCTCATTGTAAACCAAAAATTTTATGTGCTTGCACAGGATGTAATCTCATAAACTTGGATGGCTATTAATAGGTCCATTTCTACAAGTCATCCATAAGTTGCATCAGTTAATGTCTAATTTTCATAGTAAATGTAGATAATATATTTCAAACGTCAAATTATTGACGTTTGATATACTCTGAATATACTGATCATATGAGAAAAAGTGAACGCATTATTGTAGTTCGATTTATAGCAAACCCTTTCGTAGTTTCTGCCATTGCACTAAAATTTTTTTGTTAGGGCATCCTTTATTATCCTCAGTTTAAGATAAGCTTATTACGTATTTTATCTTATCAAAATTAATCAGTTTGCGATTCAATTAAAATTTTTACTATGAAGTTGTAAATGTTAAATTATATCTGTCTACAAAAACGAGGTCCAACTAGAATATATAAAACGGAAGATGTATCCTAATTATGGAAAATTTCCCCTTACAGAAATAATTATTTGGAAAAAAATTTTTAAAGATTAATGACTTTAAGCATAGAAAACAGAAATATTAAGAGCTGAATACGTTTATTTTAGTAGAAAAATTAGAATTAAGGTTTTTATTTATGTTATAGCTTTACAATAAAGAGCATTAGAAATAACTTTTGTTAACTATTTTTAAAATTCAATTCGATTTAGCTTCAATAATTTCAATTTCAAAATAAGTTTGAAATTGTATGAGCCACCTAATTTTTTCACATTAGAAATGGTGTTTTGCCAAGTATGAGTTTAAATAACTCAAATAGAACAGTTGTTCATAATTTTAAACCCAGATACTTTTATTTTTTGTAGCTTAACATCAGCTTGTTCTGTTATTAATTATTATTTTAAAAGATCTAATAAAAATAAAAAAATAAAAGCGCTTCTCGTATTGAAAATTTTATGAAATCATCTTGCAATGATTATGATCGTTATGTAGTCAACAAAAAATATCAGTGTTTTTATGAAAGTTCTACTTGTTGTCGTTGTATTATTTTTGTGGATTAATTATTAAAGTGCGAAGAAGCTTTAATATACTTTTTATGTATTACAGTTTAAGTGTGTGTGTGTATGTCTATAGTTGTGTATGTAGTTATATTTATTTGTGTGTGTAACTGGAAAA
Organism: Trichopoda pennipes; assembly: GCA_030448955.1. Classification (NCBI taxonomy): domain Eukaryota; kingdom Metazoa; phylum Arthropoda; class Insecta; order Diptera; family Tachinidae; genus Trichopoda; species Trichopoda pennipes. Next base: position 4,715,403 of record JASKUP010000023.1, read on the forward strand.
ACATACTTGAAGTACGCGCGCCTAGAAAGTGTTTTGCATCTTAAGTCCCGTTTAGTTCATTTTCAATTTGCAAACTAAACGCGTCGTTATATGGTTTTCAACTAAACGTTCAATCAATCGGTCACTTGCTCGAAACAGCCGGCTGCCAATAGGTCGTTAACGTTTGTCAATTCAATGATAGTAAAAATGTGCTCGATTTTTGTAATAAACAAAATGTTGGTGTGGCTTTAAATAAAAAAATAATTAGTAAAATAAAAAATAGTTGCGTTTTGTATCAATTTATTTAAATAAGTTATTTAAATTAGTTATAACTAAAAGCCAACAAAAAAAAATTAAATATGGGAGCGTTCATGTTTTTAATTTTTGAGAAAAGCTTTAAATAACAAATTTATCTATTTGTTAAATGTGTAAATTAATTACAATAAAATATTTTAATTAAAATATTTATGTATTTTCGCTTAGCTAAAAAATTAAAAATAAAAAAACAATGTGTTCATAATTGATCACAGTTGCCATTAAAGGGTGTTGACCAACACATTAAATTCGACCAAGGAATTATGAAGTTTCGAGTTTCGAAATTATTATTTACGACAACTACAACTTCATAAAAATAAATAAATAAAGAGGAAATAACCAAAAATGTGCTTATGGTTTCAGCATTTTAAAACATCTGTTTGTGTGATATTTTATATATTTTTTAATTCTTGGCATCTATTATGTGTTGATATGTTTGATTGTATTATAAGGGAAAACAATTACTCATTTGAAAGTGTTGATAAATAAACGATATTACAGAACACATTTTAGTAACGGACTCTTTTCAGTGTTAAAAAACAAATGAAGAAATAAACGCGGATGGAAATGTTGTCCCCTTGCTAATACTCGTAGTTGTAGTATTAAATCGATGGATCATGAACTATAATGAAAGGGAGTGCGGTGTGATATCGTTCAAATATTTGCTACGTCTTTCCAGGGTGGCAGAGATTCAGCTTTTCCATATATTCAAGCGAATTTTGAACCTTGGTTTTTTGCTTTTAAGTCTTTCTTTAAGATTTCTGGATCCAAAATTGTTATTACTAAGCTTTAGTAAATATCTCTTAAATTTTTAGGAGTTTAGATGATGTTCAATAACTGTTCTTCTTTTCCTACAAATTTATTAGGATCTCGGAAAATCATTTATATTAGAAGTTCATAAAAAAGTCTCAAAAAATAATAATCATAATAATATTGAGTACGGCTAATAGCAAATTCGTTAAAATCACAGCACAGGATGGCAGTTAAAAATGATGTTTTAATCACAGTCTGGAAATTGGCATTAGTTTAGGCCAAACCGATACTTCAGCGATAATCTTTAAACTTAAAGCCATAAAGAATTAATTTCCAATGATTAATGATTTGCACTTAATTGCAATTCTATCTCTATCGAATAATCCCTTGAATCCCTCCACGGGGGCACATTTATCGGTCTTTATAGAATACTTGACTATGTGGACCTGTGCTGCTGGGGGTGTAAGGGAGCCCAGTCCCCTGAAGACAGCAGGGGTCAACTGGAAGCTCCACGTTATTTCCACGGGAATCAGTAAGCCCCAGAGTTTCTGCTAATTATCTCTTTATACTTTTAGCTGCTTCTCTGTCTGATTATTGAGGTTGGCCCTTCGGGAGTATTGTGGTGGTTGTGGTTTCGCGGCCCCATACAGGAATTGTTTTATGGTGGCCAGGATCATCTGACCTTTAATCACACTTACCTGGTGAATGTTCCAGATCCAGTGAGCATGCTAGTCATGTGTTCTGGACAGGAGTTGGAGAGTCTGCAGCTCTTCTGCAAGCAGTAGTTGTTTGCAGCCCTGCTCTGGAACCGCTGAAATTGCAACTAGGAAAGACATGTTGCTAGAATTAGTCTTCGGCTTCCTAGGACGTGAATGACGTTGCTTTTCATTCACAGTGGTTTGACCACCATCTGATTAAGGCCCACGGCCAGGTGCAGATGTAAATCTTATCACGAAATCCCTTGAATCATTAATTTATTATTTTTTTTTTCTTTTATTCGCCCTGTGAACGTACTAAAAACAAACTGTTAACAACTTTTTTTACTCGAGTGGTAAGATTCAGGGATTAGATATAAGATCTCGATAACATTACTGCCTAAGATGTCTAGTGGATGGATTAAATGGCCGATAATACACTAAAAAATTTATTAATAATAATGAATGAATTTAGTATTTTTTATATAAATAACCAATTCTTTATACTTTTCTATAAGTTTGAAACTAAAAACAGAGACAGCCTGTTATAACATTTGGATTTCACAGAAATCAGTTAAATTTGGTTGGCTTTGATTGGAAAACAGGCAAAGAATCAAACAATCAAACAAAAAAATTTTCAAAAATTTATAATAAATTGACTGATTTAAACAAAAGTTGTTTTGCGACCATTCAATGGTCTTGGTAGGATCTCAAATTTAGTAGTTGAACTTTTCCTAATGCACATATATCTGGCTTGAGTTGAACCCACAACAATTCAACAGTAGAAAAATTGCGTAAGAGGATAAAAATTTAAGGCCACCCGCATTGTTGATGCCAATTTAAAGAAATAAAAAATTTAAAAAAAATCTTCTAGGTATTCACTCTAATCATCTAGTGGTGGAAGTGTCGGTTCGCATTACTGACCACAGATGCCGTGACTTAGGATTTCTACAATATGTAAAATTTAAGCTAACATTACTGTAGCGCATTAACATTTTTAAGCTATTCATGCCTTAAAGGATCTTTTAAGGAGATGTGACACAAAACTTGAATTAAAAATTGTATGCTCAGTTATTACACATTTACTCTAATTGGTGATTTATTTCAATTTGTTAGCAAACTCACATTTGAATGCGAAAATTACAGTGACAGTTCTAAGAACAATAAATTTAATAAGAGTAAGAGTTAATTAAATGTTTAAACTTCAACTTAAGCTTGACTATTTATTGCTAAAAAAAGGTTTAAATAACGTCTTCTGGTTGTAGATATTCCTTGGAAAACCTTTTTTTGGAAGTAGTGAACTTTTATACTAATGTAGTGGTGCTCATCTTGTGCTTTAATAATACCCAATGCCATTTAATGGACTTATATATTATTTACTACTAGTAGCTTCTGTTAATGACGATGACTCCACTTATTTTGTGAGTTGATATTTCTGGTTAACTTGGCACAGTAACTAATGTTAGTGCCTTTAATAATAGGGATGTCTGAATTCAATTGCTGTTAAATAAGAGAAAATAAGATATAACTTGTTGAAAATAATACAGTGGTTTTTTAAATGATGATAACCAACAGGAGCAGTGTAGATTTTTAGCTTGAGAGAAGAGTTATCTTTGTATTTCAGTTTAAGGTATATGCACATCCAGCAGCAGCTTGTAAGTGACTTTAGAACTTTACGTAAGGAACTGCACAATAGCATCGAATTTTTTTATTCTATATACTGTTTTCAACGCCCTAAGAAATCAATTGTAAGAAGTCTTACTCTTTATTCAAAAAGCTAGTAGACATTTTTACAACCAGAACTAAAGCTACTCTTCATGCGGACCGCCCCTTACAAAAGTATGAAATTGAAACATAATAGCTTCCAAAGGCTTAGCAGTGCTTAACCAATATTGTCACTGGAAAATATAGTGCACGCGAACTATTAGGCAAATCTGTTACTATCGAAATACTTCATAGAAACACGTATAGGATTTTCACAACGCTGCTGTAAATAGACTTGTTTAACGTGTGCGTATATTTGTATAACAGTACGTATTCCAAACTAATTGACAAGAAAAAATTATAATTACAAGTTGACAACCGAATAGCACTAAAAAATAGCAAGTAATTGAAAACAGCTTCAGAGCAGCAATAACCTGCTTTAAAAGCCAAACAGAAAAAAAACTTAATACAATTTTGATGTTACATCCCATTATCGCAGGTAGAGTTACCTTTGTGAAAGTAAATTTTACAAGTACGTTCTATAGTATAGCTATTATAAAAATAGTGACCATTTTGATATTTAGTATCATTTGATATATATTTCCCCTTTGTGGCCTGTCTATCATTTCGGGAAATAGTTCACTACTAAATGGAACTAGACTTGAACCAAATTTTTATAGTTGCTCACAATCTGTAGTTTACATTCTGTTTTACACTGTGGCAAATACATTCTGTTTTAAATACAATGTCATCGACTTAACAAAACAAAAGAAGAATAGTAATACTGTTAAAAAAACCAAATATTTCTGAACGTGCTTTTAAACTTCTATTGGAATATTATATAAATAAAAATAAGACAATAAAACAACAGAATTTAATTGTACGCTGTTTAAACAATAAATGAGAATAAATATTCAAAACACACATAAGAATCACATAATTTATATAAATTCAAATAGAAATCTATGAAAAACACCTGTTAACTTAATGTTTTGATTTTTGAATTATTAAAAATATTGTTTGCACAAAAGAATTGCAAATAAAAAACAAGAAAGAAAACAATTTATTAAATTCTTACAAACACAGGGAAAGTAATCTCAATAACTGAAAAACAAACAATAGAGAGATACTCTTACTACAACCACAACAACAAAATATAAAAGAAAATTAATTAACCATGAGTCATTTAAGCAGACTCTTTAAAAGCATATTGAGAGCTATTTGAGGATTTAATACAGAAAACAATAACACAAAAAAGAGGAAAAAAAATTAAAAAAAAAGCAATAAAAACAAACAAAAAATAAATGAACAAAATATGACAGTTTGAAGTGGTCGAAAATAAATAAATTTGTATAAATAAATGGGATGGAGAAACGTTCTTAATAGGTTTTCGTTTGTGGTCTATCATCTTTTCAAAATTTGTCAGAAATAATCATTTTTAAAAGAATAAAATAAACTGCTATTTATAGGCACTATGGAATGAAATAACAGAAATTCAGTTTAAAAATTTAATTCATATAAGAAATAAATTTTTTTTATTAAAAATTATAAATTTTAAAAGGATTATTTTTCTCTTGCTGTAGCACTTATCAAAGCTCATTATATTGTATAGTATTTAAAAGAAATAAATTAAATATACCAAAACCTGAATATTAAAAAATATTTTAAATAAAATTAATTTTAATTATAAATACTGCAATCAAATTAGGCAAAGGTTAAAAGGAACACTACACAGTTGGTGAAACAGAGACGTAAATATTTTTAAAATTTCTCAAGATTGTATTTTTATATATAAGGAAAAATATGTAAAGATCATTTAAAAAAGCAGGGTTGCAATTTTATTTATTTAAAAGTGGAGATCCAATCCAACTAATGCTGTTCTGGCACCTTTCTCAATGGTTTTGGGGAAATTCTGATAACTTTCTGGCAGTTAAACTTTTTCACCTCTTTCGGATAAGAGACGACGGCATGAAGTAGATTTAAGTGTTCGATGTACTGTTAAAACAGTGCTACAACTTTGGATTGAAAAATAAGAGTATTAGTATTGAAAAGCGAAAAATTGGAATTATAGATATTTTTTATGCCAAATCAATAACCAAAAACAAAAATAAAACAAAAACCGTCAAAAAAATACAATTTTTTTTCTGGATAGAATATAGATAGAAATATCCTTAACGCCACATTCTCACACCCACCAAATATACATAAAAAATTTCATAAAAATCAATAAAGCCTTTACGAAGTAATGGCCAAGTGGCCATTTATACCAGCATTCAATGTTTAATATATAATAACGCATTAAAGAGATGTTGTATTCCGTTGTTATTTTAACATGGAATAGAATTGACTTATATCAGACAGTATAAGCTATTTTTGCTAAAGTAATTTTTCCTTTAAAGATAATTTTAATCCTTATAAAATATGTTATCAATTTGTATATCCTGAAACAATTAAACGCATTTCGTTTGAATATACTTGATTTACAAAGAAAACTTTTAAAACGTTTTAAAAATAACAAACCATTGTGCAGCTAAAAACACTGGCTGTGTGTTATAAAATTATTCATTAGCTTCAGAACAAATATGTTGAAAATAAAAACAAAAACAAAACAATAAAAACGATCAATTAAAAGTGTATAACCATGAGATAAAGTTACAACAGAGAATTGAATTTAACAACTACAACGTGTCTAACGAAGAATATAACAAAAACAAAAAAAAAAAAACTTAAAGAGAGAAGTTCGAAAGTTTAAATAAATCAAAGAAAAAAAATTATTAAAAATAATAATAAAAAACAAAAACAAAACAGAGATAACACAGTATTAAAGACAGCATCAGAATTTAATTAAAATAGTTGATTTGTTTTTTTATTAGAACAAATCTCTTAAATATAAAAATAAAAACACAAAAATTTTAACATTTAATACAGATAAAAGTTAAAAGAATAAACAAAAAGGCAAAAGAGAAAATAAAACCAAAAACAAAAATAATGAGTCAAAACGATGAAAACGCAGCCAAATATAAACTAAACAACAACCACTACAACGACAGGCATTATAACCAAATGAGAAATACGACAAATAATGAACAAGTCATGCCGCTCTACGAGAATTGTACAATTAAAAATAATAACAACAACATAATCAACAACCATCAACCAGATCATGGAATGCTTGAACGGGCACCAACTAAGAGCGAAACATTTAATAACAACTACCACTTCGTAAGAGACACAACAAATACGGCGGACATAAACGAGCAAGAAGCGCGTGATACAAAATCCATAGCTTCAGATTACGAATACGAGAATATCAATTTTGGTGGCAAAGAAAGTTTAGATAAGAAGATTTTGTTACAAAAATATTTTCGCTGTGCTTTGGTGGGGCCACGTTCCAATCTATATGAAAATTTATGTCGTGGCTGCAATTACGGTGTGTTTAATGCTCGCGGTCCTTTGTGTGCGTTCTGTGAGTGTATAGTCAATGGTGTAAGTTCCTTAAGAAGTGATACCCCCGAGGTTAGTCTAACGACAAGCACTAATATTTATGAAAATATTTGTGAATATTGTGGTTTCATATACAGTGGAACAAATTGTACAGAATGTCAATGTTGTCACACAGAACAAGTGAAATGTGAAGAAAGTTTTACAGAAAGTGAAATTATATCAAAATTAGGCAGTGAGGAATTGCTAATTGAGAAAAGTGCAAAGCAAAAGAAAAAAGTCAAAATCAATAAATCAAAATCATTTAATAAAACAAATAAACCAAAAATATTTTCCAATTTATGGGAAACCCTAAGAAAACCAAAGATTACTCCCCCTACGAATGCAGAGAGTAAAAAGCCTTTAGAAATCATACATCATGTGGACGGTTACGAACAAGTATTTCATACCAAAGATACATTTGATCTGAAAAAGATTTGTGAACTTAAACGCAGTGGAACAAGTTGCAGTGATCAACATATTTATGGCAGATTGAAACTAAATGACACAAGTAACGAGGTATTTAATTCCACACAATCTTTGACACAGTCAAGTAAAAGTTTAAGCATTTTGCATGGTAAGAAACCGCGAATATCCAAAGCTAAATTTCTGAGAGCAACTCCTTCAGAAAGTTCTGTAAACTCGGATATTAAGGTAGAAGCTGATGCCGCTACTATATATTTGAACAACAGTGTATGTCATTGGATGACATCATTACGTGGTGAAGTTCACGTTTACAATACCTTGAACGAACATGATCAAGAGACGTTATGTTACCCAAAATCTATACCAGCGAAAAACGTGTTAGTGTCTTATAAGGCGCCAGTTGTGACTAATAATACAAACAATTTTCAAAATTTCACGCAAGAGCAAGATAGTGATTGCAGTGATTTGACGGGTATAATAAATGCTACAAAGTCTCTATACTCAAAGACAAGTACGGATTTTAGGGAAACACAGGAAATAGAGAAGATTCAACAACAGACAGATTGTTATCAATTGATGGTTGAAGAGTTCATGGCGAACATAATAAACAGACGAATGTGGAAAGCAAAAGACAATAACAAACAACAAATTGCTAAAGTTAAGGTTGAAATGGCAGGTGTCAATAGTAGTGACTGCATTACTAATAATTACAACAGCAACTATGTTATAGATAAAACCATTGACATACCTTTACGTCAACCAACTACAATGACAATAAGTAATAATAATAATCAGAATAACAACAATAATAGACATAAACGTCAAGGTATGTACCTGCGTTTAGAGGATCACAAACAACTACAGCAACAGAACGGAGAAATAGAAATATATTCGCACAACAATAGATTAAAAAAATCAACTGAGAAGCATGACAACAATTGTGAAAACAAAGAGCAGAGTGAAATACAGAGAGAAATTCTAGAAACGCGAATAGAGAATGAGACTGAATGCGAGTATTTAAAATCTCTAACAAACCTCCAGATTGAGAATAATACCGTTACTACACCTAGTACTTTATTGTCAGCACAAAGCGAGGATCTAGAAACAATTAGTCGTTCAATGAAAGCATCGGAAGTTGGCTGGAATGATATTAAGACGGATAAAAGACGAGGCATACATGAACGCAATGTCTTAGAGGCTTTCGAAGCACTTTTGAAACAAGAAAAAAACAATGTTTTAAAACACACAAACGAACCAGATAATAACAGGGATACAAAATCAATTACCGAAATACAAATTGTTGAATCTGAAAAATGTAAAGACGACTTTAGTGAAAACTATTTATTACTTCACACAATTAGTGATAATTCCCAATCCATATCATTGCATTGTCCTAAACAAACACTTAATATTAAACAATTGATACATCAACAGCAACTATCCACTGCTTTAAATACGCTGCTCATTACACGTTATGATAAGTATCTAAATATATTTTTACACTACATTTATCAAACGAATACAAAAACCACTCGTGCAATTGTCTATAAAATCCCAAATAAACAATTGGTGAGAAAATTTCAACACTTTTACAATTACTGTGAGAAAAAAATTGAATGTGAAATAAAGCCCAAAACAACAAGGAGAGAATTAACATGCGTTAGTAGCAAATTGAAGCTTGACTTGAACGTAACAAATGTTTCCATTAACGCGCAACAACAGGCAATAACTAATAATGAGTCACTGAATACGGCAAATGATTTAAGACAAAATTACTGTTTCGAAAATAAAACGATATTAAAATCTCCAGAAAGTAAAAGTACGAATCAAAAAATTAAAACTCCGCCACAGGTACCAAAACGAGACCCCAAAACGAAATTATCACCCACATCAGAAGCAAAGCGATTCATTGACGACAAAATGACAAAGCCCGGAAATAATCTAAAAACCGAAACTAAATCCGAAAATCACATAGAGGAAGAATCCATTTATCAGCCCATATGGAAATTTGAAACTAAGGGTAAAGTATCTGAACGCTATAAAACGGATGATGATTATTATGATTTGAAGGCTTTGAAAGAAAAAATTCAAGAAGAATCTCCTAATGCGGAAATACCAAAAATATTAATATCCGATGAAATGATGCCAGAGGAGGAAGAAGACCACAATAATTGGGAACCGGATGAAGAATTTGTGTTCACAAAACAAATGAAAAAACAAAGATCCTCATCCTTAACTTCGGATCGTATGTCCACAATACGTTCTACTCACAGTTCGAATAGTTCTATTGGTACGTCCTCGTCTCTAAGTGGTAGTACAATAACAGAATTTGCCAGCAGCACTGCCACCTTGGCCTCCAATTTTAGCTCTAGTCTAAGGCATTATCTATTTCGCAATATTGGCATATTTTATAGTTTGACTGAGCCCAAGTTAAGAGCCATTATCTATGACTACGATCGTATACATTCTTCTAAATATTTTGCCAAACCTGCACTTCAGTCTGCCGTCAATATTAATGACAGTGGCATTGGCAAATCCTTAAGTCCTTTACAAACAGCAAAAATAAAACACATATCACGATCAGCTTCAGGCTCCTCATCACCCTTAACTTCTGCTGCTTCATCACCAGTTTGTGACACAAAAAGGTTAAATGTCATCAAATCTACAAACAGTAACAATTCCTTGGGCCATGAGAGTAATAAATTTTCCGCTACAAAGCGGAAAGTTACTTGTACCAGCAACTCTTCTACAGCACAGCCAATACCCAGCTCGGTACAAGCTTGGAAATACCACCTTTTGGATGCTAACTACATGGAGGATGAAGAAGATATGGTGAGTTCATTTTATTAAATTGTTTCCGTTAAGGTTTTGCGCTTGTAAATTTTTTATGGCATCTTATGCTTATTATTTTGTTTTTGTTTTCTTTTCTTTTGTCGTCTTGCCGCATGTTGTTGTTGTTAATTATTTTGTGGAGGGAAATCGCTGGGAACCTTAAAATTTTAATTATCTATTGTTTAATGTTCAACTGAAACTTATAAATGATTTTATGTTAAAAATTCATTTTTAAAGTTTTATGCAGTTAACATAGCAAAGTTATCTACTATGCAGTAAAGAAAAAATTAATAGCAGAGTGTTCAAATACGTATTAAAGAATGCTTATGAAAACTTAGGTATTGGACAGTCCTCTGGCGTTGATGTCTTATCATATCGCACGAACGACATGGGATACTTCATGCGTAACTCTGACTGGTCATAAACGGAACTTTTAAAAGTTCTTCGTATTACGAATGATTTTTAAAAATTTTACTACAAAACAATTAGCATGTACGGCTGCGTACGACTTGTGTCTGCTATTTTGTGTTCGTATACGATTCATGTTTTCTTTAATAGGAAAAGTATTTCTCATTTAATTCCTGTTCACTGCTCAAACTAAGGGTCTTGAATATTTTTACTATTAAACCAATTTATGTAAAATTAATGAGTGTTAGACCACTGACATTAACCAGTAATGGTACGAAGACTTATTCTTAGTCATTGGTGCATATAACTTTTTTAATTATATTTTATATTACAATGATTAAAACTCGTTATTATAAGTCAATACTAGTAAACTAATACTAAAAATTGAGCGAAAAGTCGAAGAATAAATCGTTTGACCTTTACCTTATTGCTGTGTTTTAGATTAAAATTATATCGTATATCGCATAAAGAATTTCGAATTATTCAACCGAATATTCGAAAAAAAAGTTTACATTTTGTCAAATATTCTAATAAGAAAAAAATTGTAGGTTTTTGTAAAAAGATTTTTATATTTGATTAATTGTCAACTCTGGTGATTTTAGTAAGGGCCCCATATTGTAAAACAAAACTTTTCGAAACGTTTCATGTGTATAATTTTCTTTAAAACTTAAAAATTTTTGTTATAAATTAATTTCATATAAATTTGACGTCTAGAAAATTTAATTTAAAGAGTGTAAATATATTATGTAAGGCATCCTTTACATGTATACACATATTTATGTCTGTATATAAAAATAAAAATTTTGCATCTAAATTTTACAAAAACAAAGTTTATAATTCAATTACAACGCACAGTGGCACAAATGTCTTAAAGTAATCTATTTGTTATAGGCGCTGAATTTATTATAAGACGCATACCCTTTAATCAATTTTTGAAGTCTTATGGTGCACTTGGTTGTCTTTTTCCGTTTCCGTTCAATGATAACTTTACATTCATTACATTCATTTTCAATGTTAAAAAGTGGGACTTAAAATATCCGGAGACTTTTGGTTTCCCTACTGGCAAAAAATTTGATATTGATATAGAGATAGTCCTTATGTTGGACGGTGCTTTTATCTACATAATCTAACTATCAAATTCGTTATACACTAAAAAATTGTATTGTTTTACAAAAATTTTAAGCAACAAATTTGTATATGGATTTTTACTTACAAAAGTTATTAAATTCGTTTCAACATTTATTTTATTTAAGTAATTTTTTAAGCACAAGGTTTTTACAAAAAAATTATTATAAATTTTACTTTAATTTTTAATATTTCGCCACACAATTGGGCGACATCATGAGAAAAAAGAAATGCGAATGTAGAATTAAATCACAATTGGGTGATGTGGCAAAATAATAAAAATAGAATTTATAAAAATTTATAATTTATTATTTTCAGTTTTATTCGACCTTTTTTAATTTCTATTAAATTTTAATCTTTTTACACTATCCTTTAAATTATAACGATTTATTTTTCTTTTTTTCTCTCAAAATTTCGCTTTCCCGAAGAAGCTTTCCAAAATTGTACAATTTGTTATTGTTCGATATACAAAGTTTATATAACCGAGCAATTGTAGTAAGAGTAAGTCACATAAAAATTTTGGAGCTATATTAGCAGCAAATTTGGGAGATCTCAGTTACAGTTTGTAGTTACTTATACAGGCAATTACTCAATTACATGTGAATTGTGATTGGAAATTTTCAATTACCATTATATTCAAATTTTGAAATTGTAATTGAGTTTTTTTCAATTACCCATTATATGTAATTTATAATTGAAATTGATGTAATAACAATTACTTGTTACTGGTAATTAAAATATTCCAATTAAAATTACTTGTAATTGTAATTGAAAAACTTCAATTACAATTACATGTAATTGTAAATTTTAAGTAACAAATTCTTTTTTGTATTTATTTTAAAAAAATACTTAATTAAAAAAAATATCAATTAAATATGAATTATAAAAAAAAATCTATTTCAATAAATTAGAAGTAATATACTCTCTCTACATTTTAATATCTAATAGCTCAGTGGTATAACTTCATTTAAAATAGTATTTTTATTGTTTTAAATTACAACGCAAAAGGTTTTAAGATATACTTAAATGTTTAGGGAATATATAACTAAATTTCGTTCAATTTTAAGTAATGATTACTGCCTTATTACAATTACTTTTAAGTTGCAATTGAACTTTTCCATTTACAATTACATGTAATTGGACAATATCAATTACTGATTTTTAGTAATTTTAATCGAAATTTTTCAATTACAAATGGTTGTAATTGAATTTACTCCCTGATTTCTATTCCAATTACTTGTAGTTAGTAATTGGTATTCCAACTACTTGTAATTAGTAATTGGAAATTTTTAATTACTAACTACATGTAATTGTAATTGAAATGTAATTGAATCCCCCCATATCTGATTAGCAGCAGCAGTTGTAAATATTTAACTTATTTTTCACTATTGCATTTTATTTCGTTTTTGTGGAAATATTTATCTTCGTTATTAGTGTGCAATATCAATTTTTTTACTCTTGATAGACTTGAAATATAGTTGATCATTTTGCAGGGACCTTGCACTTTTAACAAAATTTCAGTTTATCTGTTTGATTTTCGATTTTATTTGATAAACAAATTTTTGTTCTCTTTTTTTGGCAACTGTTGGTAAAATGATCAAAATCGAAAGTACTAAGAGTTTTAAAAATGTTCTCTTTGGCAAATCCTAGTGCGAGCTAATGTTTAAATTATTGATGAATTGGCTAGTTTGAAACAAAGAAGACCTCAAAACAATACCTGGCAGACAAGTCGAATTAATTGGTTCAATATAAATTTAATATATATGGTCGCTACAAATATTGTTACTCTGACTACGTTGGCCTTGGTATTAAAAATCGTCAAGAGTTAACCTATTTCGATATTATAAGAACACATACAAATATTTATGTAAGGATTTCTAATAACGGTCTATCGTTAGTAGGATTACAATATCAAACGAATTTTTCCTAAGAGCTATTTTGGAAACAAATTAAACATCAAAAGGAATAAAACCCACATTATAAGAAATTTAATTTAAAATTGATAGCCTATTTTTAATTTTTTCCAAGCACTGCTATTTTACTACACACAACTTTACAAGTTTGGTGATTGTATCTTGAATTTATAATAAAGTGACTCAATTTATTCAGGGTTTAAATAAAGTCAATTCAATTAAGTAGAACAAAATTATGGTCAACGGCGAACAATGAAAATAAAAAAAAAAACATAAAAATAATTACATTTATTTATTCACTAGCAAATTGTGGTTGCGAGATGCAACTATATTTTAAATTTACTTAGATTCTTTTTGTCGTCATAAGCTATATTGGAAATTAAAATAAATTTATTTTTTATCTTTAACACAATAAAATGTTGACCTTCATTAATGAAAGCTCAAATAATGGTTAGACATGTTAAATAGTTACTTGATCACTTAAAGATGTTAAAAGTCGTAGGTTAATAAATAAGACTCCGCTAACAAATGTCACATTGTTGTAAAGCAAATAATTAAAACATGTCCTAATTATAGTTAAATAATGGGATTTTTCAATATTGAAGTAAAAATGTGTTAAAGTTTGTAATTTCTTATTACTAGGAACACCTTGGCCAATTCTTCTTCCCTGTATCGCTGCTGCAGCTAGTTTAATTCATATTAAGGTCTATGCTGTATTGAATGTGTAGGGATGGTCCTACAAACTCATGCAATGATGAAATAATAGTTATAACTGTCATCAAAAACATAACCTTCCATAACGTTCCTTAAGTTTTTAGGTATCTTTGGAGAATGTCGTAAGATAATTCCTTTTCCTTCTTTGGCTCCAATGGGCATATTGGTGAACATACCATGGTGAATATTACCATTTATGACGCAGATTCAAGTAGTCTTAATAATATGTCATTCTCTTATAACATTTTTAATTACGCTTCCATGACTCTGCTGTTTAATCAATTTAAGTTATTTCAAATACTCCTACTATTTTGTAGTGATTTGGCTCTTTTTCAAAAGATGAGGTTGTTAAATCTCTGCTTTTTTTATAAATTGACTCATTTAGTAACATTCACTCTGTGTGTTTTTCCCATTTATAAACACATGAAAGACGACTGTAGGGAATTAAAAATAAATAAATTATACAACTCAATGTTGTTATTGTAAAGCAGGTAAACTTCTTAAAAATATATTGTTTTTTATGTTGAGTTCATACCATTTTTTGTGTTCATTCATTAATGTTAACTACTGTTTTAAAGTTTGTTAACCCTTTTATGGTAATAAAAAAGATGAATGCAACAAATGCAAAAAACCAAGTTTAAATATTTTCTTTTTTAATTTTTATATTATTTATTTTTTTTGCTAATATGGTGCATCATCTTAAAACAATTTTTTATATACCGGTCAGTGCTGTGAAAGAGGCGAGTACTAATGTAAAATTGTGGACGGTACTTATTTGTTAATTGAAAGATGGTGTACAGCGTTATAAAATTTATATATTAAACTCACTTTACAGGTTTTAAGTGTGGATGTGATTTTCTAATATCGTAAATTAATTTTTAGTTATTAATGCCAAAATTATTTATTATTAACACTGTTTAGAATCATCTAAGAAAATTAAAAATGGCCTAATATAATTTTTTTTTGGTTTATAATGTTATATTTATATTGTAATTAATTATATAATTTATATCACTTACAAAAGATATTAAAATATTTCCATACCAGTTTCGGATGGAAGTGGGTGGAAAAAAAATTATTTTAACACAAAAAACCTTTTTCACAAAAATATTCGCAATTGTATATGATTTCTTATGAAACGTCTTTGTATCCTCTTGCAAGTTTTTAAATTTAAACTCTAAAAATTTAAGAGTTGTATTCGAAAAAAGTACAAAAGTCTACGTTCTATGTCCATTCATCTTTAAAATGTTTCAAAACATATTATTATAATGGCTTCTAATGTAGATTTCTACAGATATATTATATTATATTATATTATATTACTTGCATTAAACGATCAGTTTCAGTAAAAGAACTTTAACGCTATAGAGACATTTTCACTGGCAGATGGGCACAACTTATAAATAACTTAAAATGGTTCAGTATTATTTTGGGATTTTGAAAAACTATGTTTGTAGTTTAGTACTATTGTAACCTAAAGTTCGACCGGTCGAAGCAACAGCCTGTAATGCTAGCGAAGTAATTTAATTTTTAATATATTTAAGTATTTTTGGGGTTAGTTTTGTTTATGTATTCTAATTCCTGTATCTCCTATCCGAGTACATATCTATTTAAGATTCCAGTTACATTATCATGCATAATCGTTATTAGACAACAAACACTTTGGCTAAGTTTTGATTTTTAATTATAATTTTATTAACAATTTTGATTTTGCAAACTATTAAACTCTGTTAATTTTAAATTTAAAAATAAATATTTTTAACAATTATCAATTTGGAAAGCATAGGCTTTCAACAAATATATTTGCAAGACATATCTGTAATTAAAATATGTTTTCTTTAAGTATATTAGTAAGTACATATTTATCTTCGTAGCTTTTCTTCCTAATTTTATCGGATATAAAATATACTTTAGACTAATAACCACACTATATACTTTTGTCTTTTTAATAACTTGGTACTTTTTTTTGTTCCAAGCTAGTACTTTTATGCCAACCAATACCTTCACTATTTGCTTACAACTTTAGCATGTGTAACATCGCATTTTGTGGCCATATTGGTATGTGAACATAAAAAGTAAAACACAAAGAAAAAAGTACCTGTGATTTCTTTGAATTAAGCTGAAAACTCATATGAAGCACGCATGTGCAACATTTTGCAAGTATTAATAAATAAAAGGCTGATGTAATGCAAGATAATAATAAATTTTAATTAATAACAGTTTTACAATAGTTAATTAAAACATGTATAAAAATATTTTTTTATCCGAGGATCATTAACTTCTGGGGTACATGACGACTTCAAACTTGGCCAGGTTATTACAAAAGAATAAAAGAGCATAATAAGATTTTTATATGCTTTTTATAAAACTGTATTTTATGCACAATTAACACAAGAACTTTTAAATCATTGACCTTTAATAAAATTTTTTTTTAAATATACATTTCCTTCCAACTTCAAATTTCCATTTTATTTGCCAGCATTAGTGTTGCTAATTTATATATTAAAAACAAGTGTTTTTTTCTTAAGAATGCATAGTTTATACTCACTTGTTTCTTTGCTAAATTTCCTTCAACTTCATCTGCAGCTGTTACTCGTGCTTCGTTTATATTTGAAAATTTGTTTCAACAGTGAAATTTAACTTTTATTTCTTTTCTGATTGTTATGTCTATTTATTCAATATAAATTTCATCAGAAAATGATTAATTCCCCCACGCTTGTATTTCAAATACTTGGAGTGTCACTTCCTTTTTTGTATTAACAACGAGTTGTTTTTTAATTGTATTTTTTTTTATAGTTTTTTGTTTGTTTATGTTTTAAACGAAATGTTTAAATAGTTATTATATTGCCAGTTGTACGTTTTGTTACCAGCCCATGTGGCTTACTTATATATATTCTTTTTGTCCTCATATCACTGCTTTTCATATTTGGTATTCCTGTATTGCTTAGATTGTTTGATGAAAGTATTGCAAAGATGCAAAAAGAAACCCAACTGCAATTTTTAAATTTTTTAAGATTTAAACATGTTTTTATATCAAAGCTAAGATCTATAGCGTAGTTAGTATAGTGGTTACTAACACTAAAATTGCACAGAAACAGGTTCATGAATTTTTGTTTTTATAGCAAATGTTCAAGGACGTTGTTTATCAAATTAAATTCATAAACTTTTCTAAAAGTGAATAAGGTGATAAATTAATAAGCAGAATTCAGATGAATCGCGAACTGGATATTTGCTTGTGTCCCTAATTTGCATTGCTATCCAAACTACACTGCACTGTGGCTTCGGCATAAAGTTTTACTCACAATCTCGTCTATACTTTCGTTTTTCATTTATTCCCTTTTTTTCGAATATCCCGCCTATATAAAGTGTTTATCAACAAGAAGTTTACTTTCTATAATAAAACAAAAAAATTACATAAGGATGATTCAAATTTTTATTACATTACGAAGAGAAAAATTCGGCAAATATGAATGAAAAATAACATCTGGCAAATGTCTACCACGACCACGCTGACAGATGTCGATTCTTTCATCCATGGTTTTAATCATTTTTTGGCAAAATGCCGGTCCTAATTCGTTAATCATATCACAGATTTTGAATTTTAAGGGTGCAAACGATTTGATTGGCTCCGTATAGATTCTGTGCTTAATATAGCCCAACAAAATATAATCTAGTGTTGTTAAATCACACGATCTGGCTAGTAATGTAACTGCTGATCGTCATGAAATTATGTGATCGTGAAATTTAGTTTGCAATAAATTGATCGTTTCATTGGCTGTATGAAATATGGCATCGTGCTGTTGAAACCACACACTTAGCATCTCGCAATAGTGTGATCCTTTGACCGTTGCCGCATTTCCAGCGGTCCAATCAGGTCTCTAGACTACGTAGCGCACCACATAGTGACACGTTAGATATATTAAGACTTCTCACCCTAGGATTTTCAGAATACTAAATGTGTAACTTTTGCTTGTTGACATACCCTGAGAAGCAAAAATGGGCTTCGTCTGAACAAATGATTTTTTTAGAAAAACCAGCCGGTTGCTCCTGAATGACTTGAGAAAATTTTCGGCGAAATGAGTGATCGGTTGGCTTCAATTCCTGCACCAGTTGAATCTTGTAAGGTTCAACGTCAAATCCTTATGCAAAATTCGTCATGTGGTTGTTTTGCTTAACCCAAATTGTTAAGTTTTTAAAGAATTGTGAAATTTGGATCTGCTTTAACACTATGGTTCACGGTTGCGATGTTTTTAGTGGAACAACCCGATCGAAGACGTATTGGTGGTCACATATTTTGTATCGAGCCTGTTGGCTCAAATTTAACGACCAAATTCTTAATAGCTGTTTCAGAAGGACGATTATTTTGTTTGAAAATATCAGTAATTTTACGTAATGTTACTTTAACGGAACCACCATTGTTATAGTCGGTTTTAAGTATTGCAATGCGATTTTCGTGCGAAATTAAATACGTCAAAAAATACATTTTTTTTTTGTTTTAAAAAGAGAAGTAGCACTTCAGGCAACAATGCCTATTTAGTCAAGTACCGTGCTACCTTCTTTAGGAAAGAGACAGAGAAGAGATGAAACAGGTGGTGAAAGTAGAAGGATAGTCGGAAATTAACTGCCGTATAAAGACAGCAACAGCGACCAGTGACTATGCCTTCATCGCTGAGCAGCTCCACCGACAGTCAATTTTTAATTTTGTAGTGAAAAAAACCAAGGTCTTCGTTGGGAATCGAACCCACAACCCCCGTACTGGCAAGCTAGTTCACTACCTACTAGCCTACAGGGGCACATGTCAAAGGTATCATGTTATTGGTGTTACCACAATTAAAAAATTTGTTGAAAAACAAGGCACATGACACTACTTTAAATTACCCAGAGATCTTGCAATTTAATAATAATAAATTAAAAACTTTATAATCTTTAAAATATTGTCAAAAAGTCGAAAATTCGCTAAAAATATCTATAAAATCTAAGCAAAAACAATGGAAAAATAATTAAACTCCCCAGAAGAATGGTTTTACGAAAGTTGTCATTATTGTGTTCAAAACATGGTTTTAACAAACACAATATACAATAAAAGCTATAAAAAATCGTCTGTTTTCGCTAAATCTAATTCCTCGTCTATGACCAGGGGGCGACACAAATATTGTCAAATATTAGGTTATCATTAAATTTAAAAAAAATATTAGATAATAAAAAATATCTCTGCCTAAAATGTTTACAAACAATAACGAAATTAATAAATATAAAGCAAAATGCATACGTCGGGGAAAAAATTTCAACAATAATGAAATGATAAAAATATTTAAGTAAACTTGTGAAAAATAGACATATAAAACGGGGGAAGACTAAAAAACACATATTTGAACAAACAAAATAACAAAACTGTGTAAGTGTGTAAATTGTTTTAAATAAAATAAATTAAAAAATTTCATATCTCAAATCAAAATCGCTCTTTTCGCTTGAGAAAAAAGTATGAAAAAAGTTTGCTTTAGACTAAACAAGGTTAAATTAATTTTTAGCTTATTTAAGACCAATTTTATATTGCACTTACTATTTATCTAATAATTTATAACAATAAAAATAATAAACATATTTGTTATTTAAAATTTTGCGTACTCGTGTTGTATTAAGAAGAGGTATTAGTTGTGGGATTTCAAGCCGTTATAGGCAGATATTAGAAAATTATACATTAAACTAAAAACTAACTGGTATCCCTTAAAAAAGCATTTTTAATGTGTTTAGTTTTTCATTTTGAAACGGTATATACAGAGATTTTAATCGTTATGAAAACGAATATAAAAAATATTTTTTTGTTTACGTTAAAAATTTTCCCTGTCTAAAAACTGTCTTAAGAACTAAATGTTTTGATGAGCTCTAGAAATATTCAAACCAGGATTCAAGTATTCATATTAAGCAGCCCTCTAAAACAAAATATGAATTTCCTTATTTATATTTTATTTTGCTTATTTGAATTTACCTCCGTTTTTATTAGCAACAAATTTTTCTATAAAACAAAAATAAATAAAATATCAATTAACAATTAAAACAAAAAAACTGTTTAAATAATAAACAATTAATAAACAGCTTAAATATTGAAACAAAACTTTCCGTATATGCATACCCATATTCAGGCCAAATAAAGAGGAGGCATGTTTAATATTTATTTCAAATTAAATATCAACAATTCATGGAATATGAAAACTCTGGTATGTGACTGACTGGCATTTGCAAAAAAAAAAAAAACAAAACACAAACAATAAAAGTTTTTGAGGTTGGGCCCCTCTGTGCAGCGGTAACCAATATGACAGTTACGCTCTACACATGACTGAGTGACTGACTTACGAGTATTAACGTGCACTCACCATTTTGAGTAAATCAAGTCGTAAGTTTTTTAAATTTTTTATTTTAAATCAAATTCAATGCTCAAATGGGGGAATGTTTTGCATTTTAGTGAAAAAGCGAAAACAAAAAAATAATATTAAAGAAATAAATCACAAATCATTAAACGCTACGTGAGATGATGTCATTTGCGAGGGTTTCTATAAAATTGTGTTTCCTGAGTTAGTTTTGTTATTATCATACATGGGTACAGTGTATTTTATTTTAGCTGCATTTAAAACTGCAGTAACCCGCAATTATTTACTGATAATGAAAGTTAGTTTGCATTATTAATAAATTTTTGGGATGATCACACAATTTGCAGTAATCAGTAAAAATGCTTACTTATACACCAATTTATTTTTTTTTAAGTTAATTTTTACTGATTATTAAAATTGAAATAGCATTGGCAGTAAAATCTTATTAGCCACTGGAATTTTTCTGGGTAATATTTACCAATACAATTTTTTTAAATAAATAATTATTAATCTTAGTAGCGGTCTTTTTTTAATAAATTTAACACTATATTTTTTTATAAAAAATAATTTCCTAAAGAAGCTTTCCACAGAAAAGCGAAGTATTGAAAAAATATAGTGTTAAATTTATTTAAAAAATACCGCTACTAAGATTAATAATTATTTATTTAACTTCAAAGTGCTCATCTATAGTTATTATCGTGATATCTTTGCTGTGCAGCACTGTAAAGCATTTGCGTTGTGTATTTAAAAGTGTCAGGGGAATAGAGGGGTGGGCATTTAAAAAACCATTGACTAATTATTATTTACAGAATGTGAATGACTGACATAATAAATGTGCGTACAATAACAACATTTTAAGGCGAGGACAGCTTTATTCCAAATGTGTTTTTACGTTTATTTATTTTGTCAAAAAGAAGCAATTTGCGTTATCAAAAAAAATTGTTTGTTTTAATTTGTTATTATTTACTTTAGAAGTGCGTTTTTATACTCACAAAAATTTTAAAAAGTTTTTTTGTTTTTTTTTTTAAATTTAGCAGTAAATTTTGTTATCAGTGCATTTAAAGTAAATAGAACAATATTTCAAAACAATTCCTTAATATTTAACATTGATTGAGGTAATTTTGTAACTGATAAGAGATATTTGCTGTAATAAAAAATACATAAGCATGTGATAAGCAAAATATTTGTGTAATTTTTCTATAAAAACAAGGAAGGAACTCAATAGCTCAATCGGTAATCTGTAATCAAAAATTCTAAAATGATATGAATTGAATTGAATATGACTTTGTGCTTCAAATGAGAAATATCACATTTAAGATTTTTAAAATATTCTGTAAAATTTTATACTTTTCCAATGCTAAACAAAAATACTATCTGCTGTTAGTTTGCTAGTAACGCAGAGGAGATGAGCTAGCCAAAGAGGTCTGTTTACAAAGAGCTTACACAGGTGATCGTGATATTTTTTTTTCTATTCATTATGAATTCATAGCAGGTGACTGCATTAGCTTTTTTCAGAATTTATTTTTTAAAAAAATTCGATATTTGAGACAGTGCAGCCACTAAAATGAGAATCACAGTTGCCAGCTATTTTTCTCCTCTTTTGGATTTGCATAAAATAAATTTTGTATTTGTTTTTATATTTAAACAAAAATCTCCCAAGCCCACAAAAATTGTTTTTAATTATTTCTTGTCTAAAATTATAATAAAAACATATGTGTATGTGTGTATTCAAATATTGATGATCAGTAACTTCTAAATAGATCCAATATATGCAATTCATTTTTTTTAATATCCGAAGTACGAAGTAGTGGTTTTATCTAATGATTATTACTTTTAAAAGAACAAAATTTACAACTGTCACAAGTAGTTCACCGTATTGAGCAACAATTTCAATTCCAATTTCTTAATTTTTAATAATAAAAACATGAGCAGTTAAATACACAAGCCATTCCAAGCCATTCTAAAAACGAAAAAAGATCTTCTTAATCCAAGAGAAAATAATCTAATCCTTAGTGTTCATTACAAAAGTCAGAAATTATTGTTCTTTAGATCCGATACGCTAAAACAACACCAACGTACACTAAAGAATGATCTGTAGTTGGTGTTTATGTTCAGCAGTCTCGATTGTTGTTTAAAGTATTTTGTTTGTACTGCTGGCATTTCTTTCGGTTTAAACCATCGTTACTGGCTATTTATTTGGTATGATCGCGCTCGCCGATACAATAACATCATTTTCAAGCCATGTTTCTAGATAGTACTGGAGTGTTGGTATTACGTCTGTTTGTATAAATATTGCTGGGTTTAGGTCTTTCTGTCATTAGGGTGGTTCGTATCTACTTATGCAGGTAAATTATCCTGCCACCTGGCATTTTATGTGGAGCTAATTTTATATGAGTGTCAAGGTGTAATGCAAAGCTGGAGTGTTTTCTCCATATGTGTTCCGTAAATCTTGTTTTTAATGTTCGTCCACTTTGTACTATATAACTATGTTAACAGCTATAAGTAAGCCCGTAATACCCTGCTGGATTTAAAATTCTCAATTATTTCTATCAATGTCCTTAGATTATGTGTCAGAGTGTTGTTGGCTTTTAATGCTGTGAGTAAAAAAGATTAGTTAATCTTTATGTATCTGGTTCTATGTAAGTAAGACAATTAGTTTCTTGTGTTATAGTGACATCAAGATAATGCGACTTTCTGTCTTGTTTTTTTTTTACATTGTATTACATACATGCTATTGTGGATTGCATTTAAGTCTGTTAGAAATTGTTCGGCGTTCGAGTATGCATATGATGTCATTCACGTATCTATAGTAATGAGTTATTTAGTGTTTTTCCGTTAGTGTTTCTACGTGTAGTAATTTGAAATGCTGCATGGAAATTTCCATGAAGATTGGTGAAGTTGAGTTTCCCATGCCGAATCCATCAGGTAATTTGTTCAAGTGGTTATTAAATCTAAAGCAGTTCTTTTTTACTATCGTCTTTACAATATCTATAATTTTGGTGATGTATTGGTTGTCGTATAAAATGTCTAGCGTGCTGCATAGGATAACTAAAGTTTCTTGCGTTGGTATTGAGGTACAGGGTGGGCCAAATGAGACCTACTAATGTTAAACACAAATAACTTTTGCAATAATCATTTATTTTGGTTAATTGTTTTTATACATTGAATATATTTTATGGAAATTATGTATGAAATATTACATCAGACAAATGTCCACCATTTTCCTCGATACAAAGATTGGCTCTTTTTAACGTGTTTTCCATTACACCACATAATGTTTCAGGTTTAAAGCTCAGTATTTCGTCTCGAATATTTTGGTTCAGCTGTCTAATAGTCTCTGGCTTATTAAATATCCCCTTTTAAATATCCCCATAAAAAGAAGTCGGGCGCAGTCAAATCTGGCGAACGAAGTGGCCAAGGGAAATTAGAATTTTTGGAAATCAAACGTTCGCCAAAAATTTCACACAGCAGGACCATAGTTTGCCTAGCAGTATGCGCAGTTGCTCCATCTTGTTGAAACCACAAATTAGGATACTGCTCCGCCATTGGCCCCAAAAAGTTTTCAATCAATGTTCTGTAAGAAGCTCCTAAAATCGATTCCGGCCTTTCATCTACATTTTCGAAGAAATATGGACCGATAATTCTAGTGGCCATTACACCGCAGCAAACAGTACATTTAGATGGGTGCAACTGATGTTGGTGTGTTGCCCTTGGATTTTCAGAGCCCCACAATCTACAGTTTTGTGGGAGCTGATCTGGAATTAAATTGTTGCCGATATTTACGCTGCGTTAAAACAATTGATCGTTGACAAGAATAGAAAAACTCGATAATTTTGACGCGTTGTGTTATAATAAATTTCCAATAATTCATTTATAACCTACAAAAAAGAAAATTAAATATTTTAAAAAATAAAAAAGTTATTTGTGCTTAACATTAGTAGGTCTTATTTGGCCCACTCTTTATATAGATCCTTGATGTGAAAGGAAACGAGTCGCGTGTTTTTGGTTATCATAGTTTTTCGTCAAGGTCTTGTGTATTAAGTAAATTTACCTTTTCCTTGAGTTGGGTGGTGAGGTGTTTTGCTAGGTGATATGTTGACGTAAATCTATAGTTTACAATGGATTTTGTTTTTAAGATCTCTTTCGGCTGCGCTTTCAGTGTCGGTGGTCCTGGATTTGTGTTCATGCATTTGTACACTTTTCCATCAGTAAACTTTTTGCAGGATTTTAATAGGCTTCGTATTTCTCTTCGGAAAGAGTCATTTTTAAATTTATTAAATTTTTTGTGTATTTTGTTTAGGGTTCATTTACATACACGATAAAACAAATTAAGAGTTTGTGTTCTTTGAACAGTACTGTTATTATATTTTAAAATTTTTATACTTAAATTCTTTATATTAATTAAACTGATTTTTCTAAATTTCATTAGGTAACTTAGGACTCCTGATATGACGTCAGCAAATAACAAAATTTTTATTTTCTTTATATTTTTACAGATTGTTTCCGAGTGTGAAATTTTACGTGCCCAGCAGATAAAAGAAGATATTGACCAATTACATCCGACACAGCCACAACAATTTATACAACGTTTTAAGAGTCGTTCAACAGAAAATTTTTTAGATCTGCCCATCGAAGATGACAAGAAGACAATTGCCGAACGATTGGCTAATATGTATACGAGGTTTTCGCCAAGTAAGTTTAAAATTACTTTATTTTTGAGTTTTTTTATAATATAACAAACGATTAAAAAGAAGTAAAAATCGGTTATTGTACTTATAATTATAAAATCGCACAAGCTAGATTTCTATTATATTAAATTTCTGGATAGAAAAGAATAAGAGAAAAAATATTTATTTAACAGTTGCTGTGAAAATTCGGGAAAACGTCACAATCGATTGTTTCTCTAATCTAAACTTTTGCCTCAAGGAATTTTTAACCCAGTTAGTCTATGACGCTTTAGATATTCAGGACATAAATAAATACATTTATTTGATCTTTAAAATACTTCTGATCTTCAAAATTAGTAAACTATAATTAATTGTGATGGCAGTTTTAGCATCACTTCAGTTCCACCAGTTCCACATACGAAAAAGGTGCCTCAATCCCTTTCATTCATAATACGAATGACCAGTACTAAAACAAATTTATGAGTGACAATAATTCAAACAGAAATTCAAGCAATTCATAATAAATAAGATACAAATTTCCATAAGAAAGCATATTCGTGTAAATAAAACAAAACAAAAACAAGGCTAAAAAGGAATCCCAAATTAAATGATTCATTCACCAGTCAACACAAGCCAACCATAATCGTACATTGTTTAAAAGCATTCAAGACTATTTAAGTTTTTCCAATTTTTTTTGCATTTATAATTTATGCAAAATTTATGACGCTGAAACAAAGCCGCCAAATATTAACGATCAATAATCACCACACAGAATTAAAATTTGCATTTTTAAGGGACCACAGCCTACGATCAACTCAGGCATCGAAATAAATTTAATGAGAAAAAATGAAAAGAAAATGCGTTTGACTACGTGATTTTATAGATTTTGAAATAAATTTTAGTCACTTTTAAAAGCCACAATTAAGTGGATTTAATTTTTCTATCCGCCTCGCCTCATAAATTATATTAAAATCATTTAAAGGATAAAGTGTTTTTAATACATATCTGCATGTAATCGAAAATTAAAAGATAAAATTAAAAAAATAACGAAAAAACGAAATATTTTAAAACGAAAACTTGAATAAATAAATAAAAACGAAAATTTTGAAATTAAAAACGAAATTCAAAAATGAGTATTTTAGGTGATAAAAGTATGCAAAATATTTAAACTTGATATTCATTGAAAACCTTTTTTAATTTTTACATAAAATATGCAGTTATTTTGATATTATTTTACACTTCAGATCTACTTTACTTACCATCATGAGAATAAGGAATTTTTTCTTCAAGTATTTAAACAAGTATTTTTTTCAAGCTATGACTTTCGATATCGAGAAAAATTTTTATGAAATTTACTTACATCGATTCATATCGAATGCTGTAGGATTTGCTAGAACATGACTTTCGAATTGTTCAAAATTACACTGAATTAGTTTAAAGTTAAAGTTGTTTAATATTTAAAAACTATTTATTTGATATTATTTGTGGCTTATTAAATAGTCACACGCATTTTGCGTAAGATGTTCCATCTTCAATGATTCTAATGCTTATAACCAAGTATGTGAGTGACTTGGCATAAATTATCCTTACTTTTGAAGCTTTTTGCTTTATTAGCATATATCAGTCACCTAAAAATTAAATCCCATAAAAATGCATTTAAAATTAAAGTCCACCACCCTTGTGGTTAGTTAACGTAGATCTGCTGCTTTGGCGTAGATGAGAGTATTTCAGAACTTTTTCTTTTTATGGAATTTTGTTTTCCTTTTATTAAATAAACTGATATGTTAATTACGGAAATGGTTCTGCTTGAGATAAAAAGTAAACTACGCCTACTAAAAATATATAATATGTCGATTACATGCATACTTACAATGTGACTTGTGAATTGTACACATGCATACACTGATTCGGAGTTTTTAACAGATTTGCGTTTTATTGATCCATATGGCAACCACAACCGCTGTGAAAGCAGTTACCTTGAGCCGCTGTGAAAACACTCGAATAAAATCGCTTCGAGAATAGTGAATCAAATTAACTAAGTTATTTCGAAAGAAATTTACTTAAACTGATATAAAAACACTCGCCTGGTGTCTATATTAGTTCTTTGAACTTTAAAAGCTTCAGTTATATAATGAAGCAACATTTTGAAACGTTTTAGCAGTCGATTAGTTCTTAAGTGTAGTTAATTTTACCTTTCATATCAAGCAAAGAAATAATCACTAAAAAAATATTATTTCATTTCATTTAAAATTAGCCCTTTTGAAAGACTTGTATGTAGAGCAATTTTTTTTATTTTTTACGCAAGACCTTTGAATTGTTTTTTGTTGTTTACATTACGTATAGAACAGCGGATTGAGGACATTTCGGGCATATTAAGCAAAAATACGCACTATTTCGTAATAATACTGCGCTAATGTTGCAAAATTTGTTTAATGTTTAAAATTAAGTTTCCTGCTTCCGTTCTAATTCAAACCAAAACTAAAAGAGTATACGATTAGGAAACGTCTAATATTATCTTAATGTTATTGTAGGAATAAATGATTTTTCGTATATAAGTAACAACTATTCTGAAATTCCTAAAAATCACTTTAATATCAATAATTGATTTAATCATTTAAATTTCTATATGTTTTCGAAGCAAACATATTTTGTTTGTGTGGGAATAGCACTGTTTAATAGTCTTTCCAATGCATACCATAAAAGTATGATAAACACTCATATTTTGAAAGTGTAAAGATATTTTGATTTAAAACAAGAACACATTTGTTGCAGAAAAATAACAAGCATTTGAGTGTTTATCGCCTATTTTAATAGCAAAATTATGATGGATATTTACTGACAAGTGTGACGCCAAATTTTTAAATATCAAAGAAAAATATGACATATTGCTATTACACTGTAAAACAATAAGGTGTTAAGAGATTAAGTTGTATGTATGTAGATATTCACATACGCCGAAAAAATCTAACTCATAATGAATGTTGCAAAGGTATCGTATTTGAAAGGGCGTTTAGAAACATTTACAAAAAAAAACATCAGCCAAAGTTTTTTATTTTAATTTTTAAAAATCGTTTTAAAGCAATTGATCTTTTTAAATTGAATTCAAATATTAATTGAAATTTTTGTTTTTTTTTCTCTTTACAGTCCAACGAGGAATTTTAAACATGTAAGTAGACGAAAATTGAGCTTTGTGTTGGACCTTTAACAGTTTAAATTATTTGTAAATTGATTTTATTTGTGAAAAATAATTTTTGTTTCCTTTTTGTTTTGCTTAAAAATCAGAAATTTTTTTAAAATAAATTTTTAAAATTATCAACAAATTGTCTCTTAGGAAAAATCGTTGGCCACTGAAATATTCATACTGTTATCGTATTTTTCCTATTCCGGCTATAACAATAAGTGTTATCATGACTATAAGAGATAGGCATCGGCTATGTGATAATTGTAAATCACGTTAATCACGATTGGTTGTGATACACTTTTATTTCACTCACATAAACGTCAACGTAATTAAAAAAATATTCGTCGCCAGTGATTTTTATGTGATTGGTTATGTATTCGTGGGCTTTCGTAAGCATTGGGTAAAGCGTGCCGCTATAGTATTAGCTACAAAATCCATCCAATTACCCGTCTGTTACAGGCCTCTATCTCTGTAGTAGACAGTAAGCTTGAAATTTTCCAAAGAAAACAAAATCCATTACTTTCGTCGCTGCAACAACAGGCATTTTAAATTTACACTGTGTATGTAAAGTTTTGTCCGCAATTTAAGAGTGGCCTAACAATCACGTGAATAGAATTAAATTAAAAAAATTAACTTAAATAATTTCTAAACGGTTGACTATTGATTTTTGAATGGAGATGAAAAAAAATTTGTTGCTTCAAAATTAATGAGTTTATTTCCATATTTTTCCCGAGTAAACTGTAAGCGTTAGTTTTCGTAAACGTAGTAAACATACTTTTAATAAAACATGATTGTTAGGGCGCATGTGTGATCGTAAAAATTACGATACCATTTGTAATAAATATCATTACTCAAGAAGCTATGGGAGATGCTAATGAAAATATTTTATTGTGATAAGCAAGTTCAATAAATATCTTAACCTTTTTCAGATAATCTTATATATTTATAATTATTATTTATAATTATTATTTATAATTTTCTTCATACATACAAACATACAAAAATTAAAATTTCAAATATTTAAACATACAAAAACAAGGAAACGGAAACTAAATAACAAATCCTTTCTTATGAAATAATTATAACAAATTATGTGTCTTTTTAATTAAGTACCTATAATTCTGCGCTAAATTGTCTGTGTCTGTTTTGAAATTTATTCTCCTTACATTTGGTACATTAACAATTTCTAACATTTCTAACATATAAAATTATTTTATATGTTTTGTCAAATGTTTTTCAAAAATTTTTCTTTTCAAATTGTTATAATTTTGTTTTTGAAAAATATAAAAAATAATTTCCTGAAGAAGCTTTCCAAAGGAAAGCGAAATATCGAGAAAAAAAAAATCGTTATAATTTAAAGGACCGTATAAAAGATTAAAATTTAAAAACAAAAATTATTAAAAATTAAAAAAAAAAAATTTTAATAATTTTTGTTATTATAAAAACTAATTTCCTGAAGAAGCTTTCTAAAGAACAGTGAAATTTTTGAAAATATAGTGTTAAATTTATTTAAAAAATACCACTATTAAGATTAATACTTATTTATTTATAATTATATTATAAAAGTATATTTTCTATAAATTAAATGATGACGTCCATTTGACAACTTCTATTAAATAAATTATTTTTTATAATCATAACAAAGGAACTACCACACTGCGGATTAAGCGTTTGGTATAAAAACATTATTACTTGAATGTGCTATTGCACATACTTTCGTTGTTGGCATTGCTAAGATTTAACAGATAATGATATTGAAAACTTAATAAGATTACAAATGACGAATAAAGTCCGATTGGGTGTGAAATAATTAAATTATTCTTTGCATTTTAATTCATTTCATTTTAATAAAATAAATTGATATGTTTCAACCATCAACACGTGCTTAGAATTGGTAGTAATAAGTAGATTAAAAATGAAAATCATATTATATAATTTTGTTTTATTTGCGTTTTTTTATTAACTTTTTCAGCAACGGTAGAAATTCACCCAAAAGCGAAAAGAAAGCCTACAAATTAAACCGTGCCAGCCAATCGACCAGCCTCTATTTGGAGGATGGACTCAAACCTAAATATCCCATATTTGGAGCACCACTCGATCACCTTGAATTGCAACAAAATGTTCCACGTTTCGTTGTCGATGCTGTTGATTATATTGAACGCAAAGATCGAATTATCCAAGATGGCATATATCGGGCATGTGGCAATAAATTCTCTATTGATGAGTTAAAACAAAAGCTAACAAAAAGTTATATATACGATTCAAAACTTATAGCAGCTGATGATATACATACAGTAACGAGTTTATTAAAACAATTTTTCCGTGATTTACCACAACCGGTCATCCCACAAGAAGTATATAGTCGTATCACAACGAATTTGACCGATAAACAGGGTATCGATACGATACGAATAGCAATAGAGGAGATGAAGGAACCAAATAAATCAACACTGAGATTTTTAATAAAACACTTAAGAAAGTGAGTAAATATTGTAAGACTTGTTACAAAATCGATTAAAGAACGATTGATAATCTTTAACATAAAAAAATAAGCAACATGTAGAAGTTGTTTTGATGGCAATCAAGCCATCAATCAATCTATAGAACTTTAGTAGTTTTCAATTTCTTACTCTGTGACTTTAGCTTTAAATTTTTGCTTCCACCCATGCATAATTACTGTTTTTGTCACCTGAGTATTTAACTACTCGATATCCGGCTTAGCAAATATATGATTTTAACTCGAGCTACGGCAGAGATATGAATATCCTGCATATTTTTCATACAGATGGTTTAAACCAATCATGTCTCGTTATAGTTTATAGTGATTTTGTTAATTTATATTCTTTTGTCTTTCTAATCTCGTTGTTTAAGCATGTATAACCACTTTTTCCACCTCAGCTACACTCTTTACCAATTCTAATCTCATGTGCTTCTCTAATTAACATGCGTCTTCACTAATTTATCTAAAGCGTCTTTACACAATAATTGCAATGCATTTGTTGATGCCGCCGATGGGGGTTGAACTCATGATCTTTTGCTTTAAGAATCACTCAGACATCTTTCTTAATACAGGAACACGGGTTGCTCTAATATGTTTAGCTCCAGTGGGAGCTGACAAAAACATAAAAATCTAAATATTATGACTTTGTTTGAATATATCCTGTTTTTCTGTCGACTTGACCTTTCTGCATCTCAAAGAACTTTTTAAATACTTTTGCTTTTTTTTTTTATTTATCAGAAATATTGTACTCAGAAAATAACGTCTACTAATTAATTACTGTATCTACTGGTCGGAACAGCATAGTGTCGAAGAGAAGTGAAACTTTCATTTTTTCATAACCTTGAAATTGCATGTTGCGTCGCGTCTAGACATAGCAGCATTATAACTTTAAAGGCCACTAAGCCATTTTATTTGTTTTTCAATTCGCAGTTGTTAATAACCTCAGCATGTCAGAGAAATTGGTGATGTTAGCGACATGGATTTGTATCCCAGCTTAGTAATCAAGTGCTGTCGTCTAAGCTCCATCACCCGATAGACTTTCTAAAACCAACTAACAGTTTGAATGTTGGAACAATATAAAATTAGAATCAAACAATATGTTTGTTGAAGTAAATTTTGATTTGCGGTGCATTCATAACAGGAATTCGATGGTCTATTTGAGTTGATATGGTTATTTATAACCATATTTTTTTAACCGATCTTTTTTTATTTATCTTTAATAAATATCTTTTTTCTTTTCTAAGATCTTTTTTATATATTTTTTTTCTTCACGATATTTCTTTTAGTGTTGCTGCCTGCAGTTCTTCAAATCGTATGAATGCTTCCAATGTAGCCATTGTTTGGGGACCATCGTTATTTGCCCAAAATGATACCTACGATATGATTGGGCGCATTAATACATTAACCAAAGTTTTAATAGAAAATTATGATCGAATTTTTGATACAAATGAACGCTTACTTTAATAATAAATTACTAACGAATTAAATTTTTCGGTAATATTAAAGGAAAGGCCATTTTGTTTTGGCACTATCCCCAAATAAAAAGCTTTACTTATTAGTTCTTTTTGATTATTCTTTAAAGAAAAACAAGAAGTTTTTGTAAAAGAGTTAAGTATTTTTTTACATGAATAATTTGCTTTAACATCATAAAATGTACCAAAAATTTATAAAACAAAAACTTTAATGAAAGACAAATTATTATTTTTATTTTAAGTTTAAGATAATTTAATTAATTAAGTCATGGCTAATTCTATAGATTTTGTTGTTGTTGAATAAAAAGTCCAAATAAATTTATTATTTTTATTTAAGTCAAAAATGATTTATAAATTTTTAAAATATTTTTTCCGCTAAAGATATCAAATATAATGTACTCATCTATTTAATGAAAAAAAAACGATTTTAAAATTAAAATATAAATGTAAGCCTGTGTGTGTATGTATGTGTGTTAATTTAAGTATATTCTTTTGTATTCTGTTGAAGGTGCTGCCTCTTCTTATATTATTGTTTAGAACAATTTTTTTGTTTAGTTTTTCGAAATTTTGTTTAAGTAAAACTTCAAATATTATTTTAAAGTATAAATTATCCAGTTATTTAGATATTAAATATAAATTACTTAATGTGATAACTTACTTGTTTAAGACTATGTATGTGTTTGTGTGTGCTTTTTTGTATATAAAATTTAATTGAAATAAATAGTTATAAATTTATAATACAAAAAAATATAAAATGTTTATAATATATGCTTTTGAAAGAAATATACTTTGTTTGCTTTATAAATATACTGAATTGATTTTGTGACATCTATCCTTTGGACATATAAGTGTCATCCAACTTTTATAATGAAACTGTTTTGGGAAATTTACCAGTGATAATAACAATAATAATAATATTATGCTAATTGACATAGAAATTAATATTTAGAATTCGATTTATTATATCTTTTCATCTATTTTACTGTCAGCTTAAGGCTGAACACATTACAAAGCTTTGCTGGCAAGATTTCCCTTTCAATAACGAAATGATAGTTTTATGTGTATAATTAATATGGGATAATGTATTACCCAAAAAATAAATTGATTATTTATAATTAAATGTTATCGGCTGTATGCATAAAAAACGCTTATTTGAGCTTTGAAGTACACGTTAGTTAACAAACACTTTAAGGCTAACAGACGTTTGTTAAAAAATGGTATTCATAAACAGTACTTTAGCTAATGTATGCTTTAGTAAAATTAGTATTTTGATTCTGGCAATGCCACTATTTTCAGTTCTCACGTTGTAGTTAACGATGTATAAAAATGAATATTATTTATCCGGGTAGTCAGATCCATAAAAAATGTTTTTTATTGTTTTTCATTTTTTTCAGCAAAATCAACATATTTATGTTTTTTTTTATATTAATCTTTTTAATAAAAACCAAAGCACCCAAAAAAGGTTAATTTGCAAGGCTTACGAAGAACTTCCAAAGAATTTGTTCATATTAAAAAAATAATTATTCGGATAACGAGCTTTGTTTTCAATTTATGTACATCAATAAAACTTTTGTTTAAAATAATTAATTATAATTATATTTTTGTAAAATATAAAATAAAGATGTTAAGATGTTTTATATTGAATGGCATGTTATGTTTTAGTTTTTATTATTATTTGTATACTACAATTTGTTTAAATAAATATTTTTGAACATTTTTGGAATAACAAAGTATAATTGTCAATTGAGCCGTTTACATTAAAAGTGGCATAAGTCACAACTGAACAGTTTTTTTTTTTAATTTTTAATAAATTTGAAATTAAGAAGTATTGAGATTTGTTAAGAGTTAAGAAGTATTGAGATTTGCTTGAGAGGAGTGTTGATAATTAACGGTGCAACAAAAATGCTTATTTTGAAAGTGCCGTTAGTCGTTGTACTTAGGAAATTAATTACGGAGCTTGGTGTGAAAGAAATGGAAACATGTAATAAGTGTGTGTGAAGTATTGTTGTGATTATTTGACTTATTTTTATTAGTTCGAAAGAAAAGTGCAGCTTACGGAACAATATTATACTGATATCTACTATACTACACATAATTACCATTCTTTTATTTTTTTATTCTCAGGAGGTTGTTTTGTGTTGTATAAAATATCTAAGAATGTCACAACTCAAAAGCATATTACTGCACATAGTGGCTTATGTAAAGGACAAAATAGTAATAGTAGTAATAGCCCCCTGTCGAAAATATCCTTCATAGTACACAACATGGAGAAAAAAGATTTTATTTCAACACAATCATTAGAAAAATCCGTTTCAGAAAGAAAACTAAATACAGACTAGTTGAAATGGCTAAAAATTAAAATGTTTTATAAACTAATTTAATTAAAAAGATGACTATAACAAAGTAACTTATGCCACTTTAAAAAAAACGGCTAAGTTTATTGTAAACACAATTTGTTTGGTTTTTGAACTTTCAATAATAAAATTGAACTGTCAATTTATTGTAGTGTTAAAGTAGGTTTTTCCTACTTTAAAGTTAACAAAGGTATTTTAAGGTAAAAGTGTTTTATGAATACAACTTTAGAAAATTGTGCTAACAACGGCAGTTAAACCTGCTTCAAGTTTTTATGCATACAGCCGTATGAGTTTAGCAGAATTTTATTTAATTGTATTTAAGTTGGGAAATTAAAAATATAAACAATTTTATTAATAAATGGTAATTCAAAGTTTTTTCTCCAATTCACGCTTTAAAGATCTTAATTGTGGTGGCTCTTA
This sequence comes from Trichopoda pennipes, assembly GCA_030448955.1. NCBI lineage: Eukaryota > Metazoa > Arthropoda > Insecta > Diptera > Tachinidae > Trichopoda > Trichopoda pennipes. The sequence goes on from JASKUP010000023.1 coordinate 4,750,706, forward strand.
TTCACTCTCTGACTCCACTTTAATTATAAACTATTTTTTAAACCTAATGAGCAAACATTCCACAGTTAAGAAGCAACTCCAAGTACAGAGATAAATGTATCAACTCTGTTATGAAAGATAGACCCCTTTCAGACAGGCAAATTTTACTTTGCAAAGTTTTGATTTTATGTGAGAGCGAGGGAGAAAGAATGATTGAGAGTACAGACTTTGATATACTCGCAAAGTTGCTTTGTTTTTCTTTCGTCGCTTATACACAGTTGTACTTATACACAGATTACATTACAGATTACATTGACTAAAACAAAATTTGTAAAAGAAAACTTTTTGTGTTTGAACACCAAAGAAAGTTTAAAAGAAAATTAAAAAAACTTTGTCAAAGTAAAATTTGCCTGTCTGAAAGAGGTCATACACAAAAATAATTTTTTACTGAAATCGATGAGCCACTACAAGAGAATAACGTGTACGAATAAACAAGTTTTGTAATCTAGTGGAGTCACCATTTAGATAAGTAATTATCTATGTGTATTTCATTAAAATTTGTTAAGCCGTATACAACTAAATTCCGGATCTGCTTTCAAACAAATACAATTTTTTTTTAAGAGAACAGTGGCTATTTAGTCAAGTACGGTGCTACAAAGGGATAGAGAGGAGAGCGACAGGTGGTGAAAGTAGAATGATAGTTAAGGAAATTAACTGTCGTATAAGACAGCTCAGTGCCTTTATCACTGAGCAGCCCCACCGACAGTCAATTTTTATTTGTAGTGAAAAAAGCCAAGCTCTTTGTTGGGAATCACTACCTACTAGCCTACAGGGGCACCTAATTGGTTTAACTTCAAGTTAAATTCTGCTCAGGTGATCCGAACTAAATAGATGATTTTCCCCTTTTATACCTCAGTGTTCTATGTTATAGTAATTAATAATAATTTTTTGTACTCTTGTTTACTTATTATTTGGTTAGATTGTGTGAAGCTGTTTCTAAGAAAATATATTTAAAGTCGTAATGTAGAGTAACGATATTTATTAACATGAAAATATTTTTGGTTAAGATTTTTACCCCATCGTCATAAGTTGTAAGTCATATTTAAACAAAAAATTTGAACTAAGAATGGAATCATTTTTGTAGATGAAGTTATAATTTTTTTGTGATATAAATCGCCAAATTACTTAATTACAATTTTAATTATTTGAAAATTGTTAGAAATTATTATATTTATGCATAGGAGGTAAATAATTTAAATTTTCATGATATAACATCTGAAAATTCTTTTAATTAGCAGTTGGAAATAAAACGAAAGTGAAATGAATCACTTTATTTATTTATTTATTTACTTATTTCATCTACAGAATTAAATTCCTACAGATTACTTTACAATATTAATTATAATGTTTGAATAAAAGAAGCTTGAACATATTATAATTGACATTAAAATTTAAATGTGGGTTAAAACTATTACATAAATGCAAGCATCTTGCAATCGGCTCATTAATTGCATAATTCGTTCTGAAAAGACATTCTTCAAACATGCGATTATGTCTCAAGTCCCTAGGAGGACTGTATAACGTAAAATAATTTTTAATTTCCGGGCTATCAATATTGTCAGATAGTATATTATAAACAAATAATAATGAGGAGTAAGATCTACGATCCTCTAAGGATTGTAAGCCTAACATTTTCCTCCTAACATCATAAGAAGGTAGTTCATGTGGCCAAATCAATTTTAAAGCAGTCTTAGTGAATATCCTCTGAATTCGTTCAATACGATTTGATGGGCCTAAATGACTAGGATTCCAAACAATGGAACAATATTCCAAGATACTTCGAACCAAGGAAATGTTTAAAGACTTGAGGGTGTATGCATATTTAAAATCTTTAGAATTTCTTCTAATGAAACCAAGCATACTATAAGCTCTAGAAATAACATAGTCGATATGCTTAGAGAATGTTAATTTAGTGTCAAAAATGACTCCTAAGTCCTTAACTTCAGCTACACGTTTAAGCAGGAAACCACTAAGAGTATAATCAAAATTTATTGAACCCGAAATATAAGCATATGTGACAACACAACATTTTGAAACATTAATACGTATGCCATTTTCAAAACACCAGTCAGACAGTTTGTTAAGATCAATCTGTATCTTTTCGCAGTCACCAATATCGCCAATAGTAGAATACAATTTCAAATCATCAGCAAATAAAAGACAGCTGAAAAACTTAAAATTCAATGGTAAATCATTAATAAAAATTATAAAAAGTAACGGACCAATATGCGTTCCCTGAGGAATACCTGAATAGGCATCAATTATATCAGAAGAGAATGAATTACCAATTTTAACCTTAAGTTTTCTATTGGTCAAGAAACTATGAAAGAATGCTAAAATATTTTTCGAAAAACCAAATGTACAAAGCTTGAGCAGTAACAGATGATGGCTAACTGTATCAAATGCCTTAGCAAAGTCAGTGTAAATAACATCGCATTGGCGCTTACTCATCATAGCAGATACAATATCACGGCTTAATAATAGTAAGTTAGTCGTTGTAGACCTATTCGGCATAAAACCGTGTTGCCGGTCGGAAATAAAGCTCTTAACATGCTCAAACAGTTTACACTTTAAAATATTATCAAATATTTTTGCAAATGGGCTTTGTTTAATTATGGGCCTATAATTGGTAACTAAGCTACGATCTCCAGATTTAAAAATTGGAATAATGCAACAAAGCTTCCAGCAGTCCAAAAATTTACCAAGTTCAAGGCACGAATTTAAAAGCTTAGTAATTATAGCCGCAATATTAGCTGAACACTTTTTAAAAAATATAGAAGGATAATCTCAAACTGAACATTTGGTATCATTCCCTAAATCATTTATAGCATAAAATACATCAGCAATGGTTATATTAAAATTGAGTCCACCACTTTCGTTATCTACGAGATGGTAGCTGGAGTCATTACAATCAGGTTTAACAAATGTGCTTTGAAAATACTTTGAAAAAAGATCACACGTACTTAATACATCATACGATTGCATGTTATCATAACACATACGTTTTGGGGTAATATTATTCTCTCTTTTACCGCTTATATATACCGACAAATTTTAAATTTTGAGTTATTACATTGTGGCAGTTACTGACGTACAACTGTGCCAGCATATTTAATTTCAAAAATAACGTGAATAGGCAACAAATTTATATGAGAACAAAATCTTATTTAAATATAGCAAATTATGCATTCGAATACTTCTTATCAAGCACTAAATCTTTAATCTTTAAAGTGTTGAAGAATATATTCTTTCTGACTTAAGTAATCACTAGCGCTAGCGAACAATTAGATTAATTTTCCTCTTAGACAATTTGTTTAGATGCTCAAAATTAAATTTTATAATTCTATATTACACCTATATTTTATATTATACTTGTGCAGTTCTAAAATTGTCTCAATAGAGCATATATTTGTATCACTTTATTATAGAACTTTATACATAGAACTTGAATACTTTAAAGAATTTACATACAAAGGAACTGTTTTTAAATGTGCTACCATATAAAATGCAAAATGTACCAACATCATTGATTAAAAAAACCTGCTGTGAGCCATCTCAGAATGTTAAGTTTTTTGTAATTTCCTCGTACACCAAGTTAACAACCTTAGCTGCAATTGTTGATACCACTGATGGAGACAATTTGAATTCCATATTTTTTATTGCTAAGCTTTCAAAAAGCTCTTCAATTGCACTTGCTGATACTAGATCCTTTACGGTATCGGCATATTCTGTCATCTCGTCCTTAAAAAGGGAGGTAACTTCTCCATCTGCATGTTTCTTTCTATTTCTGTTTTGCCCGAGTTTCATTCAGGTCTCTGATAGACGACGAGCGATCAAAAGGGCAGTCTATGTCGATTTCTTCATAACTTTCAATTATTCTAATGAAATAAAACTACATGTAGGATGAGAAGTCGACCACTAAGTATAAAACATAGAAATGTTTGACAGACACAGTAAGCAACGATACAGACGCGTATACAACACTAACAAACAGATTAACTTACACACTAAAAGAAGCCAATTAACGAACAAAGTTGGCAATGACACACATATAAATAAATCGACAATGTACCGACAAATATACTAAAAAACTACATTAGTAGGCTTTGAACAATATGTGAGTAGAAAAAAAGGATTTCTTAAGAAAAGTCAAAAAGACATGAGAAATACTAACCAGACTAAGACGTGAAATATGAAAAAAGAGTTTAAGAATTGAAATAAAGTAAAAAGGATAATGATTCCCAGTGATTTAAAATAGAGAAATACCAAATCCTTATAATAATTCTTATTGTAATAAAAACCTTAAAACTGAACATTATTTAATCTTTATTAAATATCTCTTATTCTTTTTTACGGTCTTTTTAAATTAAATTAACAATATATATTTTTTTTCTTTTCGATATTTCGCTTTCCTATGGAAAGCTTCTTTAGGAAAATTTTTTATTTATTAAATACAATAATTATAATAATAATAAATAATAATGAATACCAATTCTTGACGTTTCAATCATTAGACAGGCAATTTACTTATTAACCTCAAATTTGCCCACCGATTATTAGATTTATACCTTTTTCTATCTGTTCTTGGCGGTAGCATGCATTCTTAATTGATTAGTTGATTGTATACTTAATATAAATTGCTTTTATAATTTGATATTTTTGAGTTTTGAGAATATTCGTTTTAGTGAAAAAAAACGTTTGATAATTTTTATAGTTTTAAATAATAATATTATTTCTGATATTTATTTTTAATATTTTTTTTTGAATTTCCATAAACTTAATTACTCAACTTAATTATTTTATTCTTAAACGAATTAAATTATTTAATAAATTTTCCCAAAAGAAAATTATTGACATTTTTAAATTAAAATTAAAATTTTGAATTTTTTGGAAAATTTTTGATATTGTGGTAATATACGTGCATACGTGAATATTGCAATAATACAAATAAAAACAAAATTAATCTTGTGACAGAAAAACAAAAACATAAGGCAAAAACAGTTTAGAAATTTCAAAAACAATTAAGTGCAAGATTGCACATAAAAAGTGCATTCTTATGTAAAATAACAATTTTACCTTATCACTATGATAAACCTAAGTGATGATTGCGACTGCGCTGCAGAAGAAAACAATAAAGCCAAAGAAAACAACAAAAATGATGAACTAATCTGGCAATGTGTTACAGCAAATAAACGTAAACGAATTGAGTCACCAAAAAAAAACAAAAAGAATAATTTCAAATAATCTAACTACATCAGTATACAGCAACAAATATTCTTTGCTTGATACTCAAAATGATGGGGAGAGCAACGAACAGTTTGCAGTACCGAAACCACCACCAATTTACATTCCAGATGTGGCAGATATTAATGTTATGATTAATAAATTGAGTGGAATAATATCCTATACGGATTTTAGTTATAAGTCTTTAAGGGAAGGCCACGTTAGATTGATGATAAAGTCTGTAGATTCATATAGGAAAGTCATTAAGTATCTGGAAAGTTCAAGTATTTATTTTCATACGTACCAATTAAAACAGGAAAGATCGTACAGAGTTGTAATAAAAGGACTCCATCCTACAATCCCCACTGAGGATATTAAAGCTGAACTTATCTGTCTAGGTCACTCGGTAAGATCGGTAACGAATGTTAGAAGTCGTGTAACGAAGGAGCCTCTTTCAATGTTTTTTGTGGACTTGGATCCAGACCCCAAAAATAAGACTATTTACGACATAAAATATATAAATCATGCTCTCGTCAAAATAGAACCACCACGTAGAACCAATGAACTGGTTCAATGTCATCGATGTCAGCAATTTGGACATACGAAAGCGTACTGTAAAAAACCGTACAGATGTGTCAAGTGCGGCATGGATCACCCGTGGAGTGTAAAAAAACCGCTGAAACTCCACCTCGTTGCGTTCATTGTATGTTAAACCATACTGCCAATTACAAAGGTTGTAGAATTTACCAAGACCTTGTTTCTAACAGAAATAATAAGAAAACCCAACCTACAAGTAGCCAAAAGAATTATGTTAACCCGAATCATATTGCGTACCCGCAATTTAATAACCAAACCAACATTGAGCCCAATAATAGAATTAACCTGTCGTTTGCAGATGTTGTTAAAGCATCTAATGTAAACGAAAACAGTCGTTTGGACAGGCTTGAAAAAATGATGGAAAATTTAATGAATATGATGTCAATGTTAATGGCCAGAATATGCAAATGAACTTAAGGATAGCAATATGGAATGCAAATGGAATGCATAGACAGACAAATGAAATAGAAATTTTCGTTAAAACTAATTACATTGATATCTTTTTAATCTCAGAAACTCATTTTACGAGTAGAACTTTTTTTAAAATAAAAAACTACGATTTGGTTGTTGCTAACCATCCCGATGATAGAGCTCATGCTGGTGCTGCTATTTTGATAAAATCTAATATTAAATATGAAATACTTTCTCCATTTGAAGAAACTTTTTTGCAAGCTGCTGGTGTAAAAATAACATGCGATAGTAATGAAATCAGTATTTTTTCTATTTATTTCCCCCCAAGACATAATGTTACATGTGCAGAATATGAAAACTTTTTTGAGCAGCTTGGTGCAAAATTTATTGTTGGAGGGGATTATAATGCAAAACATCCCTGGTGGGGATCTCGTTTAATGAATCCTAAAGGAAGGGAATTATATAAATGCATTTGCAGAAATAATTATTCTGCATTATCTACAGGTAGTCCCACATATTGGCCCAGTGATCCACAGAAAACACCTGATCTTTTAGATTTCTTTGTTTATAAAGGTATAGCAAGGACATCTATGGATATAATTGACTGTGCTGACTTAAACTCAGGTCACAGCCCTGTAGTTTTAACACTCAACTTAATTATTCAAACTTTAACAAAGAATCTTAAAGTACTTACTTCTAGAACAGATATGCAACAGTTTGCATCCTGGATAGAAGAACATATTAATCTTAACTTACAAATTAAAGATGGCTATCACTTGGAGGATACCATTGAAACATTTACCAATTTGATCCATGAAGCAGCATTTATAGCTACTCCGCAGCAGCAGCAAATAAATGGTAATAATTTTCGTGTATCGACTGAAATTAGAGAGCTAATTGCAAATAGGAGACGACTAAGGAGAATATATCAAAGCACTAGAAGTATATTGGATAAAACAAATTTTAACAGAGCATCTCAACAATTAAAAAAGCGCATAAAAGAATATAAAAACGAGTTATTAAGCAATTATTTAAAAAATTTGGATGCGGTAACTAATGATAATGAGTATAAACTGTGGAATGCAACTAAATATTTAAAACGTCCAATAAAAAGAAACATCCCAATAAAAAATTTAAGCGGTGAGTGGTGTAGATCAGACATCAGCAAGGCCAATGCTTTTAAAGAACACCTAGAAATAACATTTAATCCATTTATTTTAAACAGTCCAATTATAAGGGCTGATATTGAGAACTTTTTAGATGTTCCTTGTCAAATGGATCGTCCTATTAAACCAATATCCCCAGCCGAAGTAGGACAAGCAATTGATAAGTTGAATAATAACAAAACTCCTGGTTACGATAATATCGATTCCAGGGTTTTAAAATCTTTGCCAAGAAAAGGAATTGTTTTTCTCACAACAATTTACAATTCTATATTAAGGCTAAACCATTTTCCATCGCAATGGAAATATGCGAAAATAATAATGGCAGTAAAACCTGGCAAAGCCGAAAATAATGTTGCATCCTATAGACCAATCAGTTTGTTGTCAAGTTTTTCAAAAATTTTCGAAAGGCTCTTTTTAAAGAGATTAATGCCAATCTTGGAAAAACAGAATATTATACCTGATTATCAGTTCGGGTTTAGGCATAAACATGGAACTCCAGAACAGTGTCACAGGATTGTCAACAACATTTCATACGCCTTAGAAAGAAAATTGTACTGTTCTGCTGTATTTTTAGATGTTCAACAGGCTTTTGACAGAGTCTGGCACAGTGGCCTTCTGTATAAATTGAAAAACCTCATCCCAGCTCCATTTTATTTGATACTAAAAGCATATATTCAAGGCAGATCCTTCTTTGTTAGCATAAATGATAATTATTCAAGTTTTGGATGTATTAACGCGGGTATTCCACAGGGTAGTGTCCTGGGTCCAGTATTATACACAATTTTTACAGCAGATATGCCAACAGTTGAAAATATAACTACTGCTACATATGCAGACGATACTGCTTTATTAGCCTCAAACGAATCACCGTTAATAGCTTCCGAGATGCTACAAAGTCAATTGAATCTTCTTCAAGATTGGTTTCAAAAATGGAATATTAAAGTTAATAACACAAAGTCCGTTCATGTTACATTTACGCTAAGAAAAAATGATTGCTCTCCTGTTTATTTAAATGGCTCAGCTATACCGAGTTGCAACACTGTAAAATATTTAGGCCTCCATCTCGATCGAAGACTTACTTGGAAGGAGCATATCAAAAGGAAACGTGAGCAACTTAAATTAAAAACAAGAAAAATGTTCTGGTTATTGGGCCCAAGATCAAGCTTAAGCTTGAAAAATAAGGTTCTCTTATACCACACAATACTTAAACCTATATGGACATACGGCATCCAACTTTGGGGGACGGCAAGTAATTCGAACGTTGAGATATTACAGAGGTGCCAGTCAAAAACACTTAGACTTTTAACAAATGCGCCATGGTTTATCAGCAACAAAAACATACACCGAGATCTTCGAATTTTAATGGTAAAAGATGAGATCAATAACTTCAGTGAAAGATACCTTAATAGACTAAGTAATCATTCCAATGTGTTAGCAATAAACCTGTTAGATGACAGCAATGAAATGCAGAGACTTAAAAGGCTTCATGTTCTTGACCTTCCCTTCCGAAAATAGATAAATTCTAATTTGTCAAATCCTATTTAAATTACAAAAGAAAATTTTCTTTCCTTTTTTTCTTTGAGTTTTAAGGAAAACTCAATGTATGTTATTTATAAGTCATGAAATTTGCTTATTATTTTAATTGTAAAATAGATTGCATATAAAACAATAATAAAAAAAAAAAAAAAAAAAATATATTTTCCTTTTTCCCAAACCTGTTTTTAATTTTTGAATGGATGAGTTTTACGCTGAACCTGTTAGTTTGGTTTTCAATATTAAAATTATATGTTAAGAAGTTAAACAACTACTATCTATGTTTAGTAGTGTCAGTACCAATCACAACCATGTAGTGGTGAATATATATAATTCCAATAAGAAATATCCAACATTTTAAGAAGGCCGTGTTCGACTTAAATATGGTTGTTGGCTGAGATAATACTATTAGTTCAACAGAACTGGGGTTAGATGTCGCAGCGGTTTGCAGATTTTACTTTACAAATAGTTAATTTACACAAATAAAACTATTATTTTGGATTCATTGATTATGTTTATATATTGTTATGTTCATTCCGTTAATAAACTTTATAGACTTTTAATTAATTTACACGATTTATTGAGAGCTGTTTACTTTATACACAAAAGTACACGAAGGCAAATTTACCACGATTGTGTCACCTTCATAATTAAACTGATTATTACCCAAGACAGGGATTTCATCAATAAGATATTGCGCACTTCTGAAAAAATGATTTAATGGCGAAACAAAACCACACGGATATTAAGGAGGTGGTTGAAGGAAACTCTATACAGGCACGAGGAAAATTTGATCATATATTTTTAATTCGTAAAATGTTATTGTTATTTTCAGCATGTGACTCTATCACATCATGAAAAATGTTCAGAACCGTAAATAAATCTAGGAATAAGATTTTGCAAAAGTGTATAGTAATGTAATGACCAAAGACACCCCAACTTTGTGTAAGTACCGGCCCACAGGTGAGTTAATATGATTTGCCCACGTGTTAGACTGTTATTGATTATTACTCTGAGGTTTTTGACAATTGTGATTTTTTTGCCATTTAATAAAACATTAACAACAGTAATACGATAATTAGTTTTCTTACGATTAATAATACTCTTTGACTTATGAGAGTTTGGAAGAAATCCACTAACAGTTGCCCACCAATAAATTTTATACAGATCCTCATTCAGTCTTGAAATATTTTAAGTAACGGGGATGAGTGAATTTCACGGGAAATCATTTGCATAAGTGGAATACTATCAACCGTATCCAATTTATTAAAAATGATTAAGAAGTATCAGAAAGTTATTTTTCATCAAATTTACGTCATGTTCTCAGTGACATTCAATAAAATAGAAATGGAGTCGTGATTTTGTCTGTCAAAAAACATGTAACGACACGTTTTCCTGGTAGCTGAGGTATGCTCAGCGGCGTCCAGGGTCGTGTTGTGTCGATTCCAAAAAGAAAGACAAAGCCTTACTCACAATGTTGCTCTTTATTCAGGAAAGGGGTTGTCCTATTCCTACTTCGCAACTTGACTGCAGCTCGGGCTCGAATCTTGTGAACTGGTGTGTATGCAGGCAGCTTCAGTAAACATCTACTTCATGCGGTCCGTATTCGGCGAACGTCACTGTCTAAGTCGACTGCGAGCACAAACTCGGCTGGGTATTGCCACGGCTCTGTTTGTGGTCGCTCCGTCGAAATAGGTCGCTACGCCGCAAGCGCCAAGGCATGGGAGGCTGGGTATTACGACGGCGCAACCGTTCACTGCCTGGTCACTGTCGGTGGCGACTGCGGACACAAACTCGGCTGGGTATTACCACGGCTCTGTTTGTGGTCGCTACGTCGCAGTTCTGTGTTGACTCAGGGTATAGCTTCGGCTGGGTATTACCACGGCCTTATCTATACCCTGACTACCAGTCCAAAAAATAAATAAAAAAGTAGAAGATATTTACCTTTGCTCCTGTTGCCGGTCGCACACCGATTGATCTATTCCGATTGATGTTTGCGCTTTCATACTCCCCTTCCTACCACACACCAATGCACAAAACACTTACATTACCTCGGTAGTAAGTACACCACAGCCGACGGCTCTTTTCACCACCGAGCTGCAGCCAGTTTTACAATATGAATATTACTAATTAATTAATTATTATGCCTTCGTGGCTAATTGCAATAATACTAGAACTAAATCTTACGTCAACATAAATACTTATAACTACATGCGTATATAAGTAAATACATGAATTCATATTTTTAGTAAATGATTCTATAACTAAATAAATATGTGCGTGTACAAATAGACGCATTGTAGAAAAATATAGCAATTTAAATATAAATTCATTATCTTAGTAAATACATTTAAAATAAAAGATAGGGATTGACCTGTGACTGTTGTCAGACAGTTCTCTGTGTGACCAAAAACGACTCCGGACTTTTGGTCGTTACAAACGAACTATTATTTGCTGCTACTATAAGTCATTTTTAGAAATTGTTCAAGATCAATTTTTTACATTGACTTGAAATTTACTTTAGTCGAAAGATGACATTTTGAAATTATAATTTAAATATGACTTCTTGCATATGGCGGTAACAGTAGTCTAATCTTTAAGTCCTATTTTTGATGACTTTTTCCTATATCGGCAATAGCACGCCTAATGTTGTCTTCCAAGTGCTTAATCATTTCTTGGCTTTACATATCGCTACAGAAATTGTACACCTATGTTAAATTGCATGATTTTGGAAGCCAATATATAGGCTCCGAACATGAAAGTATGCGGTTAACAAATGTTTCCTTCAATAAACAAATTAATTGTGTCACTAGCTGTGTGACATGTTGCGCCGTCTTTTAGAAACCACAGCTCCTGCACATCGTGGTAGTTTTGATTAACGAAAAAGTCAGTAATCATGACTCTATAGTGGTCACCATTGACTGTTACGTTACGACCAGCCCATAAAGCACTTCAAAATGTCAGTTTTTTTAGATGTGGCGGTGTCTCAGCATACCCTTGAGGTTTATCGCCACTCTAAATACGGCAGTTTTGCTTATAGATATTCATTCAAAGCAAACTTTATCGTTAAACAAAATTTGGTTATGAAAACATTTGGTTTGAAATCTAACCCAATGCTTGATGATCTTTCGTAATGGCTAATATAATAGATTTATTGTTTATTCTCATTAATTTTTTCAGGCAGTATGTAGAACTTGAACATGCTGGTCGCAGATTTGTTGTGGTTTTCTTATTGCACTCTTCGCTCTAAAGAAAAAAAAAAAATAATAAATGGCACTATTTTGGATAAAATTATATTAAAAGTATCTATGCAGGATAAAAGAATGAACTTGATATTGGTTAAAAATTATTGTTCATATAGTTAATGACTAAACGTCAAGAATAAAGCTATTATCATTTGACATTAATTTAATAAAAAGTAAGAAAACATGAAACGTTATATTCTTGAACTAAGAGTTTTTAATTGTGTTAATTTACTTTCGTAAAATTTAAGCAGCTTTTCCTCGTAATCAGGCTCTTTCTAATACCGATGTGCCTTATTTACCGGCTAAATTTAAGGCTAACAGAATAGACCAAAACAATATGTTCGGAGTGGCCATAGTGATGTAAATATAGCTGCTGTTCATCAAACTGTTGAGAATGAGCCTGGAACATTAACTCGTTCGGCGTTCGCAATAATTGAACTTGACTAGAGGCACTTTTTGCAACAGTTTTCTTACAAATTTTCATTTACGCTTATAATGTTCAACTCGTTCAAGAATTAAAGTCAATAGAAACTGAACATACATATGGCAACATTGAAAATAAATGTGTTACGCTTAAAGTTAAACTATACAGACATACTTGTGAATAAAATAAGCAAAACAAAAAGATTATTAAATGAATTTTATTTTGTTTTATTTTATCAAGGCATTAAAATTAAAAGTAAATTAAACACAAATATATATATATTCAATATTATTATTTGTACTGTGTACAGTGTTCTTAAACCATTACGTAGTGTTTAGGTTGAATTAAAAATTTTTGGGGTTGTGTATCAATACAACAGAGCCTTCCATTGCATTTAGAAAAACAAAAATTAAATAATTTTGTAATGAAGCAAATGTAGTGTTATTTTACCAAAAAAGAAAAAGAAAATCGAAAGGCTACAAGTTACTTAGATATCACGTACTTCTTTCTGCAATGGCAAAATACAGGAAAATTAAATTTTGCAAATTACAACAGTTAAACCAAACTAAATTAAAATTGAAAACTTTATTTATAAGAAACTTTAACATTCTTTAGCCCAAACATTCACACAAAAAGATACAATTTAAATAAAAAATATGTCTCCCCAATATGGCTAATAACAACAAAAAGCAAAAAAGAAAAAGAAGGAAATAAAGGACAATCATTCAATTGAAAAAGTTCAAAACAAATTTCTAAAATTACATATTATTAGACCTCAATCAAATCAAGCAATTGGGTAGCCATTTTGTATAAGGGAGAACCCTTTATTTATAAAGAAAAGCTACATTAAAGATACAAAACTGCCATGTAATTTTTGGATGGCCTTAATAATGTCTTTTTAAGCAGTCCTACTATTTAACTATTTTCTCAAGCATGTAAGTAATTTAGTTTGAACCCATACATGTCCTTAAAGAAAGTTTGCAATGAAGCAGGAAACATTTAAATATTTGAATCTTTTTCTCCTTCATGTTCTTTTTTAATTTCTCTTTTATATAAACTCGTTGAAAAAGAAATTATTTCTGTTTATAGGAAAGTTTGTCTAGTTTTTAATCAAATTGAATATAACATTTTATATTAGTCTTGATGCAAAGCCACAACGTGTACACGCATTCATATATACGAAATCATGGTTTTATTTTTAGCACTTTATTTTTGGCACACCCTTTGGGATGTTAGTTTAAGAATATATTTATTCATATATCAAGTACAATTATTTTATTAAAACTAGAGAACTAATAAAACTAACGCATTCCGACTGATCGAGTAATATTCTTGCCTTGAAGTTACGTAACTTTGAAGAATTTGCACATTGTAGGCTTAAAGTATTTGAAAGTATGATTAATTTCCATCTAGTGAGATACCTGGAGTCCAACAGCTTGCTTAGTGACCAACAGTATGGTTTTCGTAGGGGGCGCTCTACGGGTGACTTGCTAGCCTTCTTGTCGGAACAATGGTGTAACTCCACACATCATTTGATGACTCTAGAAATTTCCAAAGCATTTGATAGAGTGTGGCATGATGCACTTCTGTCAAAACTTGTTGCTTTTGGTGTCGGTGATAATTTTTTCAGATTTATATCGAGTTTTCTCAGAAATCGCACTATACGAGTTGTTATAGATGGGATTTCATCAGAAGAGTTCATGATGAATTCAGGGTTACCGCAAGGCTCCGTTCTTTCTCCTACTCTATTCCTTATTTTTCTAAATGACCTTCTTTGTCTTCTTCTTCTTTTGAACTTTCAACCCTATACATTCTTTTGCAGATGACAGCGCCATTTGTCACCTATATCCATTTGGTAATAGACCAGGCCATTTGGAGGTTAGTTCCAAAAAGCAAAACATGAATGATACGGGGTCATGTGAATAGAGTAGAATTCAATGCTCATATACGCAATGTTGCATGCTTACGCATGGATCTTCGTTTGGTAGTGGTGCTGCATCTGTTACTATGGGTGATATAGGTATTACGGAATCGAAACCTCTTGATGTTCTTGGTATGAAAATTCAGTGTGATGTTCGATAGACTAAACATATTTTTCAGGTTTCTAAGAAGCTTTCAAGTGCTTCGGTTTTCTAAAGCGGTATAGAAGATACATCACCCCATCCGATCACCGTACTATCTATACCAGCTATATCCGTCCGAAAATGGAATACAACTCTCATGTATGGACCGGCGCTCCAAAGTCTATTTTGGGGTTACTCGACCGGTTACAGGAGAGGGCCAAGAGGCTCATTGCTGACAGTAGGGTATCCAACTCTATTGATTCTCTAGAGCATCGACGCAATGTGGGGTGAATTTCACTGTTCTATCGTTACTACAATGGTAAATGCTCTAATGAGATTACGGAACTTGTTCCCGACACTCGCACGTTTTCACGTTTAACTTGGTTTTCGATTAAAGCACATCCGTTTGTGGTTGATTGGCCAGTGAATCGCACTACGCATTACAGGGAAAATTCGTTTTTCAGCTGAACAGTCCGTATGTATTAAATCTGAGAAAGTTCAAATCGAATGTCCACAGACACTACTCCCTCGTTCCTCCTTCCCGTAACCTAATTTCCTAGTTCTGGCACAATGCATTGCATAGGTAGGGGTCATCCCCTGAGTGCCATATGGTGCTGAAAATATGTATTTGAAAATAACATGACACTCAATCGTTACTCTTAGCTTTAATAACATCAACACAGATACGGTCTGTCAAAAAGACCTCTGAAATTCAGTGTCTGTTCTACTGTAAGCTAGAAAATTTTCAAAATGTATATTGATGTTATGAGAAAAATCTGAATTTTCGTGGCTTTATTCCACTTTAAGGTGGAACATTTTAAAGCGTTACTTTTCTGCTGTTCGCTACAGCTTTCCGCACTCCAAAACATTAATCGAAAATTTCTAACTAAATAGATATTAGTTGACATAGTGGCTTTATTTTACAGCCAGGTTTTGATCCCATTATTTTGCTGCGGTTACCGAAAGCTTGGGCTTAAGCCCAAGGCTGTGTTTCACAAGATCTACTCCTTCTTTAGGGATACGCCGACTCTTTAAGCATTATACAATTATGATGTTGCAAATGATTGTCTCTACTCATGACGGTTTCAAACAGGTGATATGTGAGGCAATATTTGTTAATATGGGTAAATATTGAATAATCTTTCTATATACAACACCCCCCCCCCCTCCCCCGGGGGCACATTATACATCTTTGAGGATTACACAACCATCTGGACTTGCGTCTTGCGGGGGTAAAAGGGAGCACAGTCCCCTTCAAGGCTAGCAAGAGCCAACTACATAATCCACTATATTTCCACGGGAATCAGTAAAGCCCCTATTTGTCTCTTTAGGCTTTTAGCTGTTCTCTGACTGATTATTGAGGTAGGCTCTTCGGGAGTATCGTGGTGGCTGTGTGTTTCGAGGCCCTCGTTTGAGTTTGAGGGTCGGATCATTCACAATGAACACAGTGAATGGTCTAGGTCCAGTGAGTATGAATACCGTCGTGTTCTTAATTATATTAAGCTTCATGCGTTCTGGACCAGGAGTTGGATAGCCTCCAACTCTTCAGCAAGGAGTAAAGGCTGCGGCCTGCTTCAAGCTTTTGAAGTTGCAACTAGGAGTGACCGCTACATTTCATCCGCAGTGGTAATGACCCACCGTCTGATTAAGGCTTACAGCAAGGTGCAGATGTAAATCTTATCACGTAATATTCCCCCCCGGGGGAAAATTGATATGTCTTGATATGGAATTTCATCATTATTACATATGTCACCGGTGGTAAAATTAAGTCCAGTCGCCTAAAGGCTAGGAGGAGCCAACTGGACAACTGCACGTTATTTCCACAAAAATCAATAAGCCCCAGCGTTCAGCTTTTTGGCCTTTTAGCTGTTCTCCCTTCGGAAGTGGCTGTTGTGGTTTCGCGGGATCATTCAGTTTTAAAGTTAATACAGCGTAAGTGATCTAGGTGATCCAGTGAGCATGCTTGTCATGTGTTCTGGACAAGGAGTTGGATAGTCTCCGACTCTTAAGCAAGAAGGAGGGGTGGCGGTCTGCTCGAAGCCTTCGAAGTTGCACCTAGGAATGACCTTTTGGATAAAGTGGTGCGAGCCACCATCGGGTTATGGCTTACACAGCCAAAGTAAATCTTATCACGCATTTTGTTTTATGTTAGTGAGTATTTAAGGATCATAACGATGGGTACAAGAATACATTTTATGCTGGAAAACCAGGTTGTACTAAGAGCACTCCAGTTCTATGAGGTGGAGGTGAGGTGGCTTTTGTGATCATGAAAGTAACAAAGTGTCAAACAAATTTGGGCCCCAATGTTATATAGTCCATAAATATCCAAGCCCGTTTGGGGCCCAAATTTGTTTGAAAAGCCATAGAAGCAAAGTTATTTTAGAATTCTTGTTTGGTTTATTTGTTGGCTATATTAAAAAAAAATTTCGTTTTTCTGTTGGATTGCAGAACGAGTATGATCTGGAGCCTTTAGAATTAAAAAACCTTGCTGTGATTAATTTAAAATGTAGTTTAAGATTTTGGACGGTAACTTCAAAGGCTCTACAAATAATCTGCATGAGTTATTAAGACGCGAGAGAATTTAAGGTACAGCGAATTATACTGAAAATGCTGGAACTAATGTTAATAGTCGTGTTAAACACTGAATAGTACAAAAAAAAAAAATTAAACAGCCACGTTTGAGAGCCTAGAGGACTCTCTAGGCTCTAGGAAAATCTTAATGACTAAGCATAGTGTATGTTATGATAATTATTATTTAATAATTATTAAAATGTATTAATTTATATTCCAGTTTGTTTTGAATGCAGCGTCTGGTCACAGTTTAAGGTCAATATGATTCAGAACAAAGATCGAAGTGTGGTTTTTTACAAAACAAAATTAGACAAGATTTTAAGTGGTATTTCTATGAAAGTTTTGATAGATAAAAGTATCAATTCTTCTTTTTCTACTTGAACATTTTTTAACTCGCCGAAATGCTCTTTATGTCGTTTCTAATGGTTTCAAAGCACTAAAGATAGATGTCAGCTAGAACATGATCTTCATAAGCTTTAATGGAAAGCTCTATTAACAAATAAAATTAAAGGGTTTATCATATTTATGATGGTAGTATTTTAAACCACAAAGGGCAAGCACAGACCCCATTAACAAATATAGGCTGTTTTTTACAAAGGTATAGCACTATTCTAAAGCAAACTATTTTAATTCGGAGTTATCGGCGTCGACTAGCAACTTTATATATCCTCACGGTGTGGAAGCCAACTCACTGGTACGAAACGTGAACCATGCAGCTACCAAAAGTTTCTTTTAGTAAATCAATTGTGGCATGAGCCGTATGATATGTTGCACTGTCTTGTTGAAAAATATTTTTACAATTAATTTCTTACTTTCTATACTGTTAACAAATGTTATTTTTAGTTGTTACTAAAGGTCTATTATTTTCAATGATTGCATTTTTTATTATTCTTTCATTTCCTTTCTCTTTGTTACTTAATAATTTCTTTGCTACTAAATATTACTAAACTATGTCAAGTATTTTCTTGTGCTGAGGATTCGTATTACAATTCTACTTAGTGTTCTACTTAGTTAACATTATTATGAAAATATTGACCGTTAATTGTTACGGTTTCAAATTCATTCTTAAAGTATTTAATGCTTATTGCTATGATGATAATAGTCTCCATTATTATTAGAGGTACACTGAAATAGTTTTGTCGGAGTTAAACAGCATCGAAATTATGAATTGCAGAAATGTGCCGTTCAGGCTGGTTTCCATAATATATAATTATGATTCCTATTTAAACTTGAGATTAGTTAGAAGCGATGTAAATATTTTGTGCCACATTTTACATAAATTTTTTATTATTTCTTTACACAAAACACTGTACCGACACTACTTGTTTCTATTCTACTGTTGAATGCCAGACATGAAACTCAAAACATCTATAACATGTGTTTCAAATCTTATCTTTCATTCTATTTCTCGTACTCTTCAGAAACTGATTTTAGCCACTAATTCAGCATTTCGTAACCAATATGTGCAAATATGAAAAAGTTAAAAATACTTGGAGTTTCAGAATATTGACCATATACTCAACCATATTGTGTTGTACAAAGAAAATAAGGATTACACTTACACTTACTTCGTAATTTCTCTTAAGAAAAAAACATAAGTTTTCCATCTTTTCTAGTTTCTTTTATTTAAGATCCCTTATTATTCTTATTTCATTGTTACATATTGTGTATTTAAGTCACGTACCGAAGATATGCGACATTTGAACTATAATTTTAGTTTTAAAGTTATCTGCTGCTTGTTTCGCTTTGTTTCTTCAATATTTCTTGTTTCCAATTTTTTTTTGTAGTTTTTTATAAAATTCACTTACAGAATGCTGGAGAAGAAATGAAACGAAGTTATGTAAAAACAAAAAAAAAAAAACTGAGCATATAGCTTTTTACTACAATCATCAAAATATGTTGCAGTAAAATTAAAAAGCTACCAAAGATGGCAACAATGGATTTAAGTGGTCAAAACGAAAAACAAAAAAAAATTTCAATAAACTTTGCAAGAGTAAAAGTACGAGTGCTAACAAAATTTAAGTATTTCTTACTAAATTTAATATCAATTCCATTAGTATCATGGAAAGCATTAGGTTATTTCTCTCCCATATGTATTTGATATTTCAAAAAATCTTAAAAATAGACAATTTATTATCACAAATTTAAGAGCTTATAGATGAGCATGAATGAATTTTAGTTAGAAAGTGCTGACAGGCTGCAATACAAATTTAAACAATATCAACCAAATGTTAAATAGATTTTACAATACTTATTTAACATCTAACACTTATTTAACGCGTGGATATATTTTAAGTCATATAGACATTGCTCATAGTGTTTAAAAATAAAATTATTATCTTTAAACTTTTAAAAACGCTATGCATAAATAGCTTGATAATTATAGAGAGATACTGAGAAAGAGAGATACAGACAGAAATGCAGAGAGAGACAGAGATAGAGAGAAATTACATCACAAACTTCTGGAACAAGTTAACACGTTAAATTTTTAATTCCCTCTTTTTAAAAAAAAAAAACAATGAAGCGAATTCGTTAATAAAATATATTTTTTCAAAGAAAAGGCATATCAACAACCAGTATTTGTCAATATAAAACTATTTAAAAAATGTTTAACATGAATTTTTTGTGTATTAAGACTGACGAACATAAATGAATTCACCATTGCTATCACCATTTTTTTGTTTGAAAACACTTATTCATCTCAGTTCTGAATGTCAATGTATTTAAAGGTTTTAAAGTAATTAAGTCTTTAAGACTATTTCCTTAAACAAACTAGTTTCAGGTGCTTATTTTGAAGCAGCCTAAACATCTACACGTTTCGGTTTCTGCCTCTATACTACTCCCTCTTAATATCTATTCAAACATATTTCTATTTACATTACTGCACACACACACACACATACACATCTGTAAAGTTTATTTTATTTGTATAGAATATAAACTAAATTATAGTTAAATTTATTGAGTTTTCGTGTTAACCATGCATAATTGAGTTTTACGAATTTTAAACAAGAAGAATGTCAACAATTAAAACGATTTATTGGTTACTCCACTAAAGCCAAGTACAAGTTCTATTATACAAGTATATGTATTTATATGTATATACAATATCTATAGTATATCATACATGCTTTAGCATGCATAAACAAAGCATACATAAACTCTATGCGGTTGTGTGTATTGTAATGAATATATTTACATATACAACCGAATACTTACATACACATATTTTGCCTGCGTCTACAAGTAATTCTTCTTGGTGCTATAGTAAGTATAGTAAGTTGGCTGTCTTGTGTATGACATATTTATACAACAGGAATATTTGTTGATTTTTATAGAAAATGCAATGCATACAATTATTATGAAATAATAAACAAACCAACATTCACATACATCAACACTCACACTTATTTGAAACGACATTTAGGCATAAGCCAAAACTTATGAATGAAGCTTTGGCAGAAAAGACCAAATACTTTAAATATTATTAAGTTCATATCCAGACATACAATTTTCTTAAATCAAATATTGTGCAACACAAGTTGCAAGGTGTGAATCGAAACTGTTTGAAATTATCTATATACCGCTGAATATTTTCTGAAATTTCCTTTTTTATTTGAAAGTACAATCCTTCTGGTTAATAATGGAAAATAATTTCATTCAGGTTGCCTCGGCTGGCCATGCAAAAGCCTACACGATTCAATTTTGAATCACATTAATGATTGTGTGCAGTTGCATTTCACCAATGGCTTCACGAATAGTTTCCATTAAAGCTTCAATTGTCTCTGGCTTGTCGGCGTAACACATATCTTTGACGGCACCCCACAAATAATAGTCCAACGGTGTCAAATCGCAGCCCCAAGGTGGCCAAACGCAACCAGCTCTGCGGGCGCAAAACATCGAGTGTACCTTCGGCTGTGTGGCACGTAGCGCCGTCCTGTTGAAACCAAATGTTGCCAATATCCTCCTCTTGAATATTTGTGAAGAAAAATTCGTTCAACATAGTCCGATAACGATCGCCATTAACTGTAACGGCCACTCCTTGCTCATTTTCGAAGAAAATTGGCCCAATTATACCTCTGGACCAAAATAGGCACCCCTGTAGGCTAGTAGGTAGTGTACTAGCTTGTCAGTATGCGGGTTGTGGGTTCGATTCCCAACGAAGACCTTGGTTTTTTTCACTACAAAATTAAAAATTGACTGTTGGTGGGTCAGCTCAGCGATGAAGGCATCGTCACTGGTCGCTGTGCTGCCTTATAAACGGCAGGTAATATCCGACTATCCTTCTACTTTCTCCACCTGTTTCATCTATTCTCTATCCCTTTCTTAAAGAATGTAGCACTGTACTTGACTAAATAGGCATTGCTGCTTGAAGTGCTACTTCTCTTAAAAAAAAATCCACACCAAAAAGTGACACGTTTTGGGTGCGTCAGCTTTACAATGTATGCGTGCTGGTTTTCTGTGCCCCAAATGCGACAATTTTGCTTGTTTACATACCCGCTAAAATCAAAATTAGCTTCATCTGATTTTTTTTGCAAAATCGGCATCTTCTCTAAGTCAACTTACCGAAGCGAAAACGCATTGGATGGTCACTTGGCCTAAACTCCTGAACCATTTGGACTTTCTATGGCGTCATACCAAAGTCTTTATGCAAAATTCGTTTCAATGATGTCTCTGAAATGTTCAATTGTTCAATTGATGTTGATGGCGCTTCACGCACAATTTCTGCTACAGCAGCAATATTTTCGGGTGTATGCACTATTTTTGGCTTTTCACGCTTTGGTTTATCATCATCGATGAGGATGATAATTTTTTTTTCACTTTTTTCACAAGATAATGAACATACGGAGCTGACGGTGCTTTTCTTCTTCAAAAATCCGTATGCAATTTTCGCACACATTCTTCAACATTACCAAGATTATCAAAGTAATGTTGCAATATTTTCCGGCGTTGTTCAAGCGTATACACAACCATATTCGTTCAGCGAAAGGATAAAACTAATTATCTGTTAAATCAAAAATGAGCTAAGCACTAGTTGAAAAAAAAAAGTTAAATGGCGGACCCTATATATATATATATATATATATATATATATATATATATATATATATATATATATATATATATATATATATATATATATATATATATATAATTATAAATAGTGTCAAAAATGTATAGTAATTCATAAAATGAGAACGGTTGGATGGATTTCTGTAAAATTTTTTTGGCACTTGTTCGTATTTTCGAGGAGAAGATTTTTACCTCGGAAAATTGGAAAAATTGCAAATCGAGTTTCTGTATGAAATTTTGTGTGAAATTATATTTCTTAATGGCATTCCAAATCAAAAAATAGAAAGTTCTTAGTGTAAATTATGTAAAACTGCGGAAAAAGCGAAATGCGTAAAATTGGAAAATCTCTCCGCAAAAGTTGGAAAATTGCAAAAATCGCCCTTTACTAATTCCATTCAAATAAATCACATTGAAAATTTACGTATTTGTGTTGTATTATTACCATAAAGTTTGTCTGAAGGCCAAAATTGTGGCAAGGCGTAGTTCACCGGGTCCGCTAGTTTATTATAAAAATAGTAATGAGCAAACTTTTACAAGTCTGCAATATCCGAAAGTTATTGAATACTGTCCGAGAAAAAGGTTTAGGATAGGGCTTGGCTAAGGAAAAGCTCAGCTAAAATGCTGTGGTGCGTTTGCACATAATATAAGGAACAATTTACTTATATATGCTAAGCAAGTGACGCTATTAGAGATGCAGCAATTTAAACAGTTTCACGAGGCACTATTAGATAATTATGTAGCCGTGGTGGATGAGTTTTTTAAGACGCCTGTAGGTTAAACTGGTGAATGAGATAGTTAAGGCGCCCTTAAAATATACTTCATTCGAAAGACAACCTTCTGCCTCATCATCACGGCTGACTGGAATGTGGTCTAATCTGGCGATGCAATTTTTGATGACTTTTTTTTAATATATTTGACCATATATCGATGATAACGCGGTGAAAGTTATCGTCAAGTGGTTAATAGTTTCGGGCTTATCGGCACATATATAGTCTAGGAACGTTGTATCGCACGATCTTAGCGGCCAATTTTTAGGTTTAAAACGTGCAACTATGCGTTTAGCAAACGTTTACTTCATTAATTGAATTTTGGCGAGAGGTTTTGCACATCCTGGTTGTTCAATGGATGAACGAAAAAGTCAATAATCATGACGAGCAATTACTGAGTATAATGTGCTGACCAGTATCGTTCATCGGTTTAAAAGGAGTACGGACCAATGATCATAATTGAATTTATTTCCTTATTTCATTTCTTACAAAAACTTTAGCTGAAAAAAATGTTGATCACTTGGCCGTATCTATCTCTTTAGTAAATACTCATCTAATAATTTCTGCAGTTCAATTTTCTCTTCTTCGTAGATTACAAATAAAACACTTTTTATTATTTAATTTTAGCTTAATCTCTCTGAGTCCATAGGTCGCATATAACATTTATCAAATATACTGTTTTTTGTCGTTTCCTATCATCATACCCCATACTATCTTCAAAATTCATGTGAAAACGATTTCCATTGCTAAACAAAACTTGTTTATGAAATTCAGAATATCAAAGCAATTTTGTGATAAGATTTACATCTACACCTGGCTGTAAGGCTGAATCAGATGGTGGCCAAACCACTGGAAATGAAAAGCAACGTCATTAACGCTCTAGGAAACCGAGAACTAATTCTAGCAACAGATCATTCCGAGTTGCAAGTTCAGTAGTTCCAAAACTGGGTTGCAAACCACTACTCCTTGCTGAAGAGCTGGAGACTATGCAACTCCTGGTCCTGGTTGGTGTTATTAAAGGCAAGATGATCCTGGCCCCCATAATCAAAGTCATGCGGGGGCCGCAAAACCACAACGACCACGATAATCCTGAAGGGCTAACCTCAATAATCAGTCAGAGAAACAGCTAAAAGTCTAAAGAGACAATTAGCGAAACTCTGGGGCTTACTGATTCCCGTGGATATAGCGTTGAGCTTCCAGTTGACACTCTGCTTGCCTTCAGGGGACTGGGCTCCCTTATACCCAAAGCAGCACAAGTCTAGATGGTTGAGTAATCCATAAAGACTGATAAATATGCCCCCGTGGTAGGATCTTAAAGCAATCTTGTTGTGTGCCCAATTTGCACAATTTGGAAGTGCTGTTCATGCCGTACCCTATTCATAAATTATTTGACGGCTGACAAAATGGCCGTCTTGTCAGGGTTATATAACGCTATAAAATATATTCGATATTTCTATTTTGGCTACGGCATTCGTAAATTTAAAAAATTTTTATTTATATTTTTTAGTGAGGTTTGATGAATAATAAAGTGAATAAATACGACATGGATAGTTATTGTATTATTTCTGGTTAAGTCTCGTGAATTTCCATATGTTTATATACTTTATTCACCGATAGAAAAATTGAATATCAATCGAAGGAATATCAAATAAAAAAGAAAGTTTTATAGCTTTATAGTTTTGTAAGAGACTTCCACAATTATGGGATGTAAACAACCAGGTCATAAGAGGGACAGAAACGCACAAACACTCCTCTGTTTTTCTAGTTCTGGAACAATGCACTGCATGAGTAGGGGTCATTCCCTGAGTACTGTTCCGAGCGACAAAAAACAAAAAAGAAAGTGCGATATAAATAAATATTTTTAAAGCTATTTAAATTTGTTGTGCTCAACTTGATTTTCCAATTGTACAGCTCTGCTGTAAGGCCATAAAGTAAATAATTCCTACCATAAAATTGCATTTAAATAACAACCAAAAAGTGTATGTAATCTCATGAAGGTATTTTTTAGTTTATGATGCAAAAAACTACAATATACCACTAGTTGCTGGGCATAAAAGCACAATTCCTGATAGTCCTTTTATAAATTACAAAAAAAAGAAATAAAAATTTAAAGAAAAAAAAACTCTAAACACTTACTTCAAAGCCCAGTTTCTATAGTGTAGACAGAAATAACGAAGTAGAGAAGGAACATATAGTTAAATAAAAACCAAACATATATTGTAAACTAAAAATAATGTGCACGTAATGCATAAAATATTGTATATGGGGCTAGTATTTCTTTAATCCAGAAACAAATAGCAGTCGGAGCCACATAGACGCAGTTCTTGCAAATATGTTGCAAGGAAATGCAAAAATGTAACTAAGAAAATCATATAATTTTTGTGTGTATGTGTGTGTGTGTGTGTTAAAGGGAATTTAAATAAAATTCAAATAAAATTGCAGCAAATCATGTTATCTTGGTTCCCTACTTTCACAGGTGTAAGTAAGCGTGAGTGTGGTGGGGAGTAAAAAGGGGTTGTATAAATATTTTCTCGAGTTTTTTTTTTTGTTTGGGTATGATTTTACGTTAACTCGCGTTTTTGCTTTCTTGTTCAATATTAGTTCTAATAATGCTTTTTATGGGATTGTTTGTATTAAAAATCATATATAAATATGTTTATAAATGTAACATTTACTTTTACCTTGTTATTTGTTTTAATCTTTATAATAATAATATTTAGTTTTTTATACTTTTCAATTTACTTTTCTCTACAACGGAAGTTAAGAATAGCAACTGTTGTTTTAGAAACTATTTAGCAGTAAACATGCAATTATTTTGAAAGAAATGAGGAAACAAAATTGCAAAATATCTTTGAATTGCTGAGTAAATAAAAATACTTTTATTGACTTTGAATGGATCTATGCTATGCATTTGATAATTTAAAGCTTCAAAATATGCATTGCGATTAATTAAAAATATTACATTTTAGAGTTGATTTTAATTCTTAAAAAAGATGCATTGAATATCGAATACTTAACGATTGTGCTTAGTAATCTTTTTTCTTTTTATCTTAATGTTCTTAATAACAGCAAAACCCTAAATTAAATAGAAGCAAAGTTCGAGTATTTTTATAGGCCGACGAGTGGCGTATACAAGGACATCGTTCGTCGTAACTGAGTGTTGGAAGTTTTGCTTATTTATTATTGCAAGCCCGACGACATGGCGTATACAACGACATAGTCAAAAGTTTATCGTTTTTTTCTTCCTATGGTGGTGGCTAATTGTAGGCTCCAATTATGCCTTGTCGCTACTAGGAGTCTGGCTTAATGAGTTGTAGCAAACCCTAATTATCTTTTACCCTCTAATTTAATTGACTTTTATATCTATTTATTTCAAATGTGATCGGAAGAATCTGACGCCGAAGAAGAAAAACCTCATTAACTCAGAGATTAGTACCTGAAGGAACTCCGGTTTTTTATGAAAAATGCGTGAATCCGAATATGGGGGCTAATGCTCCTCGCTGGAACGTCTACAAAGTTGTTTGGACATAAACGAGGTTCCTCAAATTGAATAACTGAATTCTGGTCACTTCGTATAACATGTGCTTAAGGTAAAAGTCAAAGAAAAACCTAAGAGCACATTGTGTTGAGACTTTTATTTTACTTAGGGTCAAATATTAAATGTGGATATTATGGATACCCTATTACTAACAATTAGTAATACAAATTTATTAATTAGATGCTGTAATGCAAACAAGAAAAGGGACAATTACTAGTTCTGACTATTTTAAATTATTGCAGTCAAGATTAATGGCCAAAAGGTTCAGACACCTTGTAATTAACCAAAATTTTCCTACCGAAAATCATTTAGAAAGAAGGTATCGTAAAGTAATTTTTAATAGTAGGGCTCTACTGAAGAATCTTTATAAATTAAATATAAAAAAATGTAAAGTCAATTTTACAACTATTTTTACACTCTGTATTTGGTAAGCTGTATATTCCGTATAGCAATTTTATTGTAACTGCATAACAGATAACTGAAAATGGCATATGACTATCGACACAAAAATTCTTAAGTAACCTATTATGCCACGAAAACCTTTAAGTCTGTATGACCATTTGTTATGATGGTTTTTCATGACTGAAAAATTCAACTTTAATAAGTTTATATAATTTCTTAAAGATAAAATATTAAGAAAATTAAGGCGTACTTTCTAATACTTAAAAAAAAATCCGTGATTATTATTTTATTTAGAATTGCCATCTAATAGGCACATCTTAGTATGCATTATTTGTGAATAACGTATATTGGCTTTTTGTACTTATAAAAATAAGACGATTATCGAAAAGCCTTTATAAAGTTATTCTAAAATCCAAAGTGAGAAAACAAACTCGTTGTTTAAGTTTTGATCACTGAACGCGAGTCAAACTTCAGTTTAAATGAAAATTTCTTAGCCAAAACTCGTACTGTGCCTAGGAGCACATTTTTTTCTATTAAGGACAGGAAAATGAAAACAAGTTGTTAGGAATTAAAAGTGCATATAGGAATTAAAAGTAAAAAAAGAGATTACTTACAACTTGATGACATTAAAAAATCACTAAATCCACAAGCATATGAAATCGTAGCAGAGTTGGGAGTTTGAAAAATTAATCCAAAACAATATTTTCGCAACATGAAGTTAAGATATCCCGCGAGTAGGAGTTTTTCGGCGTAAATCGTCGTAGAGGAAGTAGAAATTGCTAGT
The DNA here is from genome assembly GCA_030448955.1 of Trichopoda pennipes. Classification (NCBI taxonomy): domain Eukaryota; kingdom Metazoa; phylum Arthropoda; class Insecta; order Diptera; family Tachinidae; genus Trichopoda; species Trichopoda pennipes. The sequence goes on from JASKUP010000023.1 coordinate 4,778,542, forward strand.
GGCAACTTTCAGATTTGCATGGTTTCTGCTAATCTTTCCATGAGCGTCTTCTAGTAATTCACGATATTAGTTTATGCCATCAAAAATTCAATATAAAAATGTAAACGACACAGTTGCGTAAATTTTGTTATTCTACTTCAAATTTAAGAAAATTGTATTGATTTGTCTATCGTTTTAAGATTAAAAAACAATAGAACTATAGAAATCTGTTACTCGATAAGTTTAGTCACGGTTTAACTCTCAATCACAGCAAGAGCAACAAGACACAATACTTTTGAAGACCGAGAAAGATGAATTGGTCTGAATGACGTCAAGAAAAATTGATAATGACACATAACTAAATTGACTGTTTTACATTTATAACAAGAAGAGTTTCCTTATCTAAACTTCCTTCACAATTAGTTTTGCTACATTTTAAATATTTTTATTGGCTTTGGTCGTGAAGTTGTTGGTGGTATTGCTGTTAACGGCTACTATATTGTTTGGTTTTTCGTTAAGGATAACTAAAGACCAAATAACGGTTCCTAATCGTTTGGGACACTTTAAATAATACATCGTATTATTAATTTAATTTCATTTATTTTCACTTAAAATTGATAACGATACTTTACTTAATAATTTTTTAGAATTTTAGAAAGCTGTAATCTTAAGTTTTAAATCAAATTTTTGTAAAAGCAAACGTTTAGATTTTATTGACAACACAACCGATTACAAACACATAAAGATATAACAAGCAAGTAAACACACAAAGTTGAAACGTTTGAAAAGAGCACTAAATCAATTTAACTATAGCATGTTTTCCTGAAATGGCTGCAATGTGTACCAAACTGATTTTACACTTGACTACAATAAAGAAGTTTATTAACGACAAAATACTACAAACTTATACATAAAGTAGCGAAATACACATAGATACTCGTACATCCATATCGACATGCAACCATCAATTCATACATTTCGAAAATGAATGGCTGATATGGTGTTTGACGCAATTGCAGTTGCAAGAATTGTGAATGTAATAAATAGCTTTTCTAAGTTTTTCGCTTTTATATTTCTTTCTTTTGTGTTGATACTTCATCTCGTTGTTTTTATGTGTTATCTGGGCTAAAGCAACAGTGATTGATTTTTATTCAGACACCTAAAAAGGAACAAAGTTCTTCTCCCTTCCTGTCCGTACTGTAATATGTTACGATAAACTGCTGCCATGATTTCACTTTTATCTATGCCTGGTTAGTATTTTTCAACAAAATTGCCAAGTATGACATGTATCAATGGTAAAATGTTGCATACATAACCTAAAAAACCAAGTTGCCATAACTAAGTGTATGTAACACTTAGCCTCGGTGCAGCAATAAAAACAAAACAAAAAAGCAAAAGAACAAAAACAAAATCAAATAAAGGTATCATACCGAATAGAATATACACTTCACTAGAGGAATTTTATATTTAAATTTTTTGGCGTTATGTTGCCATAATTTCAGGTGGTGTCTACTGAATAGCCACCATAAATAATTACATCCTCCCTAATTCTTTTGTTATTTTTTAATAAAAAATGACGTTTCACCAAATTAAATTAGCCGCACCTGTTATTCGTTACTCGATTGCAAGCACTTTTTTCAAATAAAATGTAACTTGGTTTGAAAAGTGTCGATTATAAATCTTTAATGATTTTTAATTTTCAAAAGTTTTGCGGACTGAACTTCCTTTTTTAAATGAAATTTCAGCTCTTTTTATTACAGAAACAATTTCATAGAGTATTTCTTGAATGGAAATATGAATTTTTGAAATTGACAGGAAATTTACTTTATTCGAAAAATTAAATATGACTTGCGATACATGACCGCCGCGGACCACCACCAAGAGGTCAATCGGTTCTGTGTTATTATCGTAGACAAGCGAATTTAATTATCCTCACAGAAAATAGTCTAGTGACGTTAAATCTCAAGATCTTGGAGACCAACCCATGGGTGCAAAACTTAAAAGTATGCGGTTAAATCGCACGATCTTGGGGGCTAAGTCACGTGTCCCAAACATGAGAAAATAAGCTTACCAAAAGTTTCCTTCAATAAATCCATTATGGCACGAGCTGGGTGACATGTTGTACCGTCTTGTTGAGACTACAGCTCCTGTACATGAAGAACGAAACAGTCGGTGATCACGGCTCTATAGCCGTCACCATTAACTGTGATTCAAGGACGTACGGACCAATGATTTCACCAGGCACAGGAAACAGTCAATGTTTCTAGATGTAACGCTATCTCAACATACATCATCACTTCGAATGTGGTAGTTTTGCTTATTGACTTATCTTGTTTTGGGATCAATTTGCACAATTAGGAAGTGTTGTTCAGGCGTAAGTCTAATCATTTTGAAATACCTAACCAAACTAATAATAAATCACATTAGAGTAAAGAAAATGGCGATTATTTTTGATTTTTGTGAAAATACAACATTTTGTTTCTTTTATCCAAATGTGCGATTTTTAAAAAAATTTAAAGTACCAAAACCAACTTTTTAGTAAAATGTTATTTTTTTTGAAATTTCGATCATTTTCACAAATTTTTGTTTATGATACAACAAACTGAAATTAAGTAACGTTGACGTATTTCGAGCATTTATGGATCGATGGAATTTCAATTTCCGCCTGACAGGTTGGAGCATTTAAATTTTCTTTTCCTCTTATCGCGGTTTTGGAAAAACTAATTCCAATCGAATTGTTTACATACGACCCGTCAGACATTGCGAAATCGACTGTCCCACATATAGGGATGAAAAATATCTAACAATAACAAACATTTTTATACCCTATTCACCTGTGGTGAAGGGTACAAAGAGAGTTTTGACCTATGCATTTCAGAAGATATATATTTTGCTTATATTTCATACATATTCTTGTTATTTGCTCTTAATATTTTTTTGTAGAAATTTACTGCTGCTACTAAAATCGTCTAAATGTGTTGAAATGTTGTTGCTCACTTCCTGTTTCCTGTTTTACGCCATTTCTCTGTACTTAGTTGTCGACGTGTGTGTGTGTGTATGTGTTTATACACAAGGAAGTTTAACTTGTTTTTCAGTTGTGTGTTATTTTGAAAAGTATAAAGTTGTTTGCTGCCGTTGTAACTTTTCATTGTTTGAAAGTTGTGGCTTTTTATTAATTTATTATTTTCTCTTTACTGTTTGTTTATTTTTTTTCTTAGTGTTGTTTTCTTTATTAGTTTAACGAATTTCCTTAAAAAAAAGGCTGGTGAAAATAATAGTTTTATTAACTTATTTTTTTAAAGTTATTTTGTAGAATATACTTTTGTAAAGTATATTAAGAAAATTTGTTTTATTTACCTTCTGTTTTGATTGTGACGTTAAAACCGGTTTTTTCCAATCGTTAGATGTTAATTTACAACAGAATACCAAATGTGTTAATGCTTAAAAATATTTTATTTTTATATTTTATTTTTAATTTTTTGCAAGTTATTCTCGTATTTTACATCCCTGTTTACCTATTTGGCTATTTATTAAGCTGAAATTTATATAATGAGAAAAATGAGTTTGCTCGAAAAGAATTTTTTTTCGCTAACTGCTTCTTTTACTTTGGCGTACATGTGCAATATTCTAGCAAGTAAAGCGAAAAATTAATTGTCCATCTGACGTTTATAAGCTCCGTCTCCGTCTGAGAATCTTTACCTATGCTTGAGATCTATTGCTTCCTTTAGTGGGAATTATATGACATTTAATTTTGGAACCATGAAAGTCTGAAATGTATGTAAAGGAAAGCTTCGTTGGAAATAGTAAAGTTTGCCTAAGGAAGCCTAGTTTCAAAAGGACTACTGTAGGAACTGGGAAAAGATGGATAAAGATATCTCGCAAGAAGTGAATGGGTTAATATACCCCTATGGAAGAGTACTTTCCTGAATTCTGTAAGAAGTTCCGAAAGATATTTGATATCATCGAAGCACCTTTTTCAGAACAAATTTGTATTCTAACAATTAAAGAAAAAATAAGAAAGTAAAGCGAGCAGAGCCAGGAGGGAGCATTCAACATTTTCAAGTTTTTAATATAAATGAACTTGTAAGTGGAGCTGTTGAGACTCATACACTATAGTGCAAAAAGTAACATACAAAATAATTTAAATTAATTAAACACATACATGGGCATCTAGAAGAGTTTACAAGTTCATATATTGAATATTTCAGAGACTCTTGAAGTGTTTAAAAGGAAAGAGATTTAGATAAGATAATTCCAAGTACAAAGTTTAAACCCAATTAACAAAAATTAAAAGTTATCAAATATCGAAGAAATTTTATCGGCTAGCTTAGGAGTGTTAGTGGTAGGTCATGGAAATTTAAAAAATCACCTTACCAGGAAATAAGACGACACTTGAGAACTATACCAAGTGACTAAGAGAGTAGCAGGCATTATGAGTGAAAGTTTAACATCGGGTAGCATTTGCTTAAGAGCAGCGAGTAGACATATATTAATTGTGGGTGCTATGGACCATAGAGAAATAGACTACGAGAGACCATGTGTTTAAAAAGTTATCAGTTGACAGTTTGGAATGTGTGAAAGTTTCTAAGAATTGCATAAAATAATACAGCATAGATTTTTCAAAATTCAGCCATGATTTACATATGTATGTCGACCAGCAGACTATTAAAAACTAATAATAATGTAGTACTGAATAATATTTAAAATATTATGAAAACATATAGGTTGCTTTTTGAGGTAAAGTCAATAATATGGTACTGTTTTTCAGATTTCAGATTGAAATCGTCATTGTTCCATAGTTTTCCGACAGTGAAGGAGAATGGGTAGCAACTATTACTAAAGTAATTGTTTTCGATAACATTATGTTTCACTAAGACGATGCAGAACCCTAAATAGTTTCTAAACCGCATGTCGTATTTTCTAGTGAAGAGTGTAGAGCGTTTATTTTGTAAAAAATAAACTTTTTTCACCTATAGTTCTTTACTATACCTGACGCTGGAACACTGTAAGGTGTTAATTAAAAGTTAAATGTTTCTGGAAACACGCGGGCAAAAACTTATAAGCATTTAAATATACTCTACATTAATTAGTGGATGAGTTCGTTAATATCGGGGTTTTCAACAAGAAGTTGGTTTTTCAATTGTGACAACACCAACAACATGATAGTTTTGTGACATTTAGGTTTTCTGACGTATTCGTAGTAGATGCATTGGCAATTGTTACAATGAATTCAATTTCGCACGAAAATCGCATTTAAATAACTAAAATCGACTATGAAAATGCTGATTCCGTTAAAGTTACATTTCGTAAAATTCGTGATATTTTCGGATAATATATTCGTCCTTCTGGGACCGCTATTAAAAATTTAGTCGTTAAATTTGAGTCAGAATGCTCGATATAAAACGTGGGAACACCAACCCGTGTTCGACCAGTTCGTCCAGCTAAAACCTCCGCAGCCGTGAGCTATAGTGTTGAAGCAGATTCTAATTTGTCAATTCATCGACGTTCTTAACAATTGGGGTTATCCAAAATCACCACATTTTGCATAAGGATTTGATTTTGAAGCGTTACAAGTTTCACCTGGTGCAGTAGTTGAATCCAATCGACTATTCAGAGCGCTGTACATTCCCTCTATTCATCTAGGAACAACCGGCTGGGTTTTCTGGAAAATAATTTTTTGAGACGGAACCCATTTTTACTTGTTAGGGTATGCCAACAAGCAGAATTGCTGCATTTGAGCTTCTCAATATCCTAGATCGATTATTGAAAAATCTTTTCATGCCCAACGAGTCACAGTATGGTGCGTTATGTGGTCTGGAGGCGTAATTTGGCCGTTTTTTGGAAGATGAGGCTAGAAATGGGGTAGCGGTCAATGGATCATGCTATCGTGAGATCTTAACAATTCTATTTTCGCCTATTATTGACGAGGTGGATATCACTGACATGTAATTTCAACAGGACGGTGCCACATATCATATAGCCAATGAAGCGTACAATTTATTGCAAACAAAATTTCCCGAATACATAATTTCACGACAATCAGCAGTTAAGTATCCAGTCAGATCGTGTGATTTAACACCACTGGATTATTCATTTGGGAGCTATATTAAGGACAGAGTTCTATGTTTTATTTTGTTTCAGAAAACAAACTTCTAGTTGAAAAACCCCTTACAATAAAGATGCCTATTTTCACAACGCACATGCTGGCACTTCAGTAAATTAAACATGCGGAATTTTGTGGCGTTGACAAATTTATCTTATTTATTTAAAAATGCAGAACATGAAACATACAAAACATTCATTTGAGCAGATTCAGTCAATCATCCTCATACAGTACGCGCACATATACATGCATAATGATACTCCTATTTTTACTACTTGTAGATTTAATGACTTTATATGTTTTGAATGCTAATGCAGAATAACATGCTCAATTATTTTGTGAAATTTTTTCTTTGCTGCGTTTTAACAACCACTATTATACATTCATTAATACAAGTTCCCAGATAACATATGGGAATGATGTCAAATTGAAAATGATTGGAAATTTAGTTAATTTTAAAATAATTTACGATCAAAAATTTCAGGACAATAGCTGTCTTAAAAAAGAGGAAATTGTTCTCAGCTTGAGAAATTCCTGAATTATATCAAGGATTTTATATTTAATAAAAGAGAGTAAGACTACGGAAAATTAATTTTGAAATTACTTCGATTACTGCTTATAAAAACAATAATGCTGAGAGTTAGTTTGAGATAAATAATCAATAATATAAATAATTTGTTTAGCATGCTGGAAAAATATTTACACTGTTTGCATTGTTTTAGTAGTGGTATTATTTAATATGAAGTTACTGTTATCATCGACTTAAAAAAGTACGTTAAAAAATCTCTTGAGCTTTATGGTGCCCGCCGATTTTGAAACTTTTTGTTCAAATTTATTTGTTAACCACAGATAATAAATCCTTCAGAATACTTTCCAATGTTCTCTACTGAATGTTTTATTATGTGAAACAATAATTTTAGGGAATAGTGTCATTTCTTTTTTTGCCATCTGATTTATGTAAAATAAATGGGATTTTTTTTTCTTTCAAAAGCTCCACTGCAACTTTTGATTACAAAATAATATTATTAAATATCTTAAGGTCATTATGAGTAAATAAATGTCTTTAGTTATAAATACCACAAAAACGTATTTATCCGTATAAAAAAACTAAATTATACTTTCATAATTTTTCTTTTGCAGTTCTCTTTAAAATGGCATACGTTAATCAAATTAAGCAAATATTTTTTATTTTGCAGCACCCAGTCCATGGCGGATAAAGTAGGGTGTAAAAAATAGGAAACTATTGCATTTGTTAAAATATGAAATTTGTGGGTCATCTGTATTTTAATAAAAGTGGCGGCTATACCCTAAAAGGCTTCTTCTATGCGTATGTATGCGTATTTCTGGCTTTGTATAGTGCATTGGAAAATGTCTTCTAGCCACACTTCGAATTTCATCAAAATTGGTGTAGCCATGTAGTCGTAATTTATACATAAATAAGCAAATAAACTTACAATGAGATTTATAATACGAGTAAATAATATATAATATATATTAAATATTAGACAGTCCCTTATTTTAAAACAAGTGCTTCATTTTAAGATCTATTCATCATTGATAATTACCACAGAATTTTATATTAAATTACAAAATATTAACTTCTTGTTTTCTGGGTTATAAATGAACATTATTAAGAAGACGAAGAAGTGATTGAAGTAAAACAGACAAAATTTTTAAGCTGTTAGGATAAGTAGTGAGAGGGAACAAATACATACAATACGACATTAAGTGGGGTAATAATAATAATAATATAGATATTCAGATAATGGATCCAAATACTATAAAGAAACTGAAATATTTAATATTGCTATTCTTATCAAGATGCTTATCTTACGTTAGTGTACTTAAAGTAATTTTTGGCAGGCTCAAAGTTTGTATGTATGCGGTGAATGAACATACATACGTACAAGTTTGGGTGTATTTGTAGAATGTACATACTCGTAAAAAAGCGAAAGGAAAACATAAAGCAAAATAAATATTTGAAATAAAAAGAGCATTGTGACAACTATGGACTTAACGTGCTTTCTCTTAACAACAACGTTACGTGTGTTGTGGCCAAATTAGTGTAGTCCAGATATTAATTTATTTGTCACATTTACTGAATACTGCAATATCAAGAGAAGTACAGTTTCACGAGTATTATAAGCTAGAATGTGATTAAGATGATTAGAAAAATATAAAGAATAATTGTTTTATCCACAACCTATTGTATCTACAATATTCTTCAACGTGTATTTTTGTGTTTAATCGGGATGAATTTTGAGACATCTTTTCACAACAAGTTATTTCAAGAAATAGTGACGTTAATATATTCTGTCTTAACTGGCTGGTCTGTACCCAGTACAAACTACAACGCGGCTTAAGAATGATGCGTTTGCATCGAAAGCGCTCGCCTTCGACTACAAACCAGCCAGGCAATATTATTTCATTTACTGGCGGAGGAGAAATAAACAACATAAATAGTGATGTTAATTGGGCACCGCGGTCGCCTGATTTGACTGCTCCCGACTTCTTTTTGTGGGCATATCTGAAAAGCAAGGTTTATACAAACAAACCAGAACGCTTAAACAACTCAAAGAAAATATTCGTAATGAATATAATGAAATACCGCATGAAATGTGTGAGAATGTAATGAAAAATGTGCTCAAAAGGGCTCGCATTTGTTAGGCTAACAGAGGTCTTTTGACATTGTCTGACATTGTATTATCATATATAATTGCCGACATTAAATAAAACATTGATCAATACAAAATTAATTCTAGTTCATTTAATAAAAAATTACAAACAAACAAAGTAATATACCTTCCCGGCGGACTCTCTGTATTTTATGAAAATGTCATAAAATATTTATTTTTAAAGGAATCCAGCATAAATTAACGTAGATTAAATCAAAAATGATTCCAAAAACTAAAATTACTTAAATTCTAAAATAATTATGTTTCTAGTTTTAAACAAATACATATTTCCCCAAATAAAAGGTTTTTCAACAAGAAGTCTGTTTTCTAAAACAAAAAAAAACAAAAAAAAAAATTAGAATTAGAAAATTACGAAGAGAAAAGTTCGGCAATTATGAATGAAAAATGATATCTGGCAAATGTCTATCATGAACACGCTAACAGATATCAATTCTTTCATTATTGTTTTTAATCACTTTTTGGTAAAATAGCGTTCTAATTTCGTAAATCACATCACGGACTGGCCACGTGTAGACTCACAGAAAATAATTCAGTGGTGATAAATCATACGATTCCGCTGGCCACTTAACTGCTGATTGTTAGGAAATTATGCGATCGGGAGATTTAATTCGCAATTAATTGATCGTTTCATTGGCTGTGTGACATGTGGTGCCGTCCTGTTGCAACCACATGGCAGTAATGTACATGTCGTCAATAATAGGCCAAAATTGAACTGTTACCATCTCGCGATAGTGTGATCCATTGAATGTTGCTGCATTTACAGCGTCATCTTCGAAAAAAATGGCTCAATCACACCACCAGAACACATAGCGCACCGTATAGCCACGTTGGGTCTGCAAAAGTTCTCAATAATCGCTCTATATGCGGTAATTTTACGTCTAAAAAATGATTTTTTCAGAAAAACCAATCAGTTGTTCCTGAATGATTTGAGCAAATCTACGGCGAAGTGAAGGGAAGGATCAGTTGGCCTCAATTCCTGCACCAGTTGAACCTTCTAAGGCTCCAAAATCAAATCCTTACACAAAATTCGCCATGTGGTGGTTTTGGATAACCCCAATTGTTGAGAACGTTGAGGAAGTGACAAACTTGCATCTACTTTAACACTGTGGCTCATGGCAACGATGTTTTCAGTTAAACGACACGGTCGAACACGCATTGGTTTTTGTACATTTTGTATCGAGCCTGCCGACTCAAATTTAATGACCACATTTTTAATAGCAGTCTCAGAAGGATGGTTATGTTATTCGAAACTTTAACAGCAGCCTAATTTTCATATTGCAGTTTAATAATTTTAATGCGTTTTTCTTGCGCAATTTAATTCGTTGTAACACTTGCCAATGCATTTAATATGAATAGATCAGAACTATCACGTCTTTAGTGCTGCCACAATTGAAAAACAAAATTCTTCTTGAAAAACTCGATATATTTAATTTTATGTTTTAATAAAAAATGTCATTGACTCAAAAAATACTGGTTTATGTGTATGTGTGTGTATTTAAATAAATAAAGAATTCGACATTTGTACACAATCCATACAAATGGACAAATTTTAATTAATCTTTTTTGTTTTTATTCAATAGGAAAAAAAATGAAAAACTATTTATTTGGTGTGCAATTGCAGCCTTAAATTTATTTATTGCTAATGTAAATATTTTAAAAAGTTAAGTGAATTAAATTCTATATAAGAGATTTTTAATAAAATTATTAAGAGACAAAATAACCACTGTGCAATTCGAACCTTTTTTGTCTGCCAAAATATCACTATTTTGCTAAATATTTTTTTTTTATTAAGATGGAAAAATTATTGCTGAACGTGACTCAACGTTTCTAATAAAAACAAAGGCCAGTTGCCCAAACACACACATAAACCCATTTAGCAGTTTATTTTTATTGGATGTACAGTTAATTGGTTTGTAGAATTAGTATCTATCAAATACAAGCAAATTCATTTAAAATTTTTCTTACAGCTGATGAGCTTTTTTTTTGTTGCTTTTTCTTGTTAACTTCTTAACAGAAAATCCATATTAAATTGTTTAATATTTTTTTCTTTCGAATTTTAATTTTATTGTTTTTAGGAGCCTGAAGATAATTTTTGTTTTAACTTTAATTTATGCAATTTTTATATGGAATATTCTGTTCGTATGAAAAAGTCTGTTTCTATAATTATATTTTTATTGAAATTTTTTCGTATTTAAGAATTTTCCTGTTCAAACTATTTTGTTCCGTTTTTGTTTGCCTTAGACCTAATTTCAGTTTAACTGTTTCTTTATGACAGTTAATTAACTTTTGTTTATGTTGCTCCATTGTTGTTGTTTTCTTTTCTTTGTTTTTATTTAAACAAGAAAGGGTGTGCCATAATGCAAGCAAAATGTATTTTAAATGAGATGCGAGGACGTTTCCAAATGATTTTTTATCACTATTTTTTTTAATTTGAACTGATTTGCTAATGACTTATTATACTATTATATACTATTTTTCTTTAATATGCTAAAGGGTTTTGTTGTCATAAAACTTCGGAATATAAGACGAATTTATAACTTCGAATTATTAAAATCGAAAATTATTAATTTCATGCAAATTATAAAGCGTATTTTGCTCACCAAAACAAGATAATGCCAAAATCACAGAGTTTTTTAAGGAGAAACATCGTTTCGTTTCAGCTGGCTGAAAAACGTACGCTTACGTACGATATCAGTAACTGCTACCACGCATAGATGCTGCTGTTTTTATTATAAAAAAAGTGGATTTTTCTTAGCTCAAAATTTTGGCATTTTTGTTATAAGTCAACTTTGATCGTTGGGATTAATTCCTTTCTATATTCTGGGTTATTCAAATTCTGTATCTGTTGAAAATTAAATAAATAAACTAAAGTGCTTTTTTCATATTGCACATCAATACAAAAAATAATACTCTAATTTTTATTGTTATATAATGAATTTATTAGAAATAATATCAGCACCGCTGTTGGTGGTGATATAGTAGCTTAGCCTCCCGCACTATAATTTTCGAAAAGTTTGATGACAATTTCTCTCTGTATCTCACGAATTGCTTGACGAGATAAGATTTAAATCTGCATCTGGCCGTGGGCTTTAATCAGATGGTGGATCATTACCACTGTGTATGAAATGTAGCGTCATCCTTGCCCTAGAAGGCCTTCGGATACGTATATCCTCCGGTCACTCCTAGTTGCAACTTCAAAAGACCGGAGTATTCCGCAGCCTTCATTCCTTGCTGGTCCAGAACGCATGAAGCTTAATATAATTAAGAACACGACGGCATTCATACTCACTGGACCTGACCATAAATTGTGCTCATTGTGAATGATCCGACCCACAAACTCAAACGAGGGCCTCGAAACACACAGCCACCACGATACTCCAGCAGGGCCTACCTCAATAAACATTTAGAGAACAGCTAAATACCTAAAAAGACAAATAGCGGAACTCTGGGGCTTTACTGATTCCTGTGGAAATATAGTGGATTATCCAGTTGACTCCTACTAGCCTTGAAGGGGACTGGGCTCCATTTTACCCCGCAAACCACAAGTCTAGATGGTTGTGTGATCCATAAAGACTTATAATGTGCCCCGGGGGGGGGGACTCACCAATGGCTTGGACGATATTAACCAAAAGAAGTTGGATTATTTTTGTGTTTATCGCAAAAGAGATCAATTCACAATGCCAGGTAGGCCAAATGGCCATGGCTAAGACGCTGAAACAAAAGATGATTTGTGTTCATATCTTCTTTTTAAAGTTCGTAATATGAATTTATCGCCTTTGACATAAATGGGGTCTTTGGAGATGCATCACTTTAAAATTTTATATCTGGTAATACATTGCCTTTTCGGCGCACCTCGTCAGAAAAGCTCACTTGTTTTACCACATTTGATAACAGATTATAACTTTTGTTAGGCCCAGATTGAGAAGCCGTCTCAAGTGGTCTTATTTTTATTATGCTGTTGCATGAAAAAAGACAACAACTCGCAGCGTATTTATTACTGATAATCGCTAGAGATGTGACTGAATGCTATTAAAATCCAAAATTGTGCACATATTCTTAAAATGAATGGTGACTACTAGCTCATTTATATACTAGAATGTATTAATGTGTGTAAGCCTTTTCTACATGCCATGTATATTTCCTTCTGTTCATTTTTCAATTATTAATTTTAAAATAAAACAAAGACCACAAAAATTAATGACAGCAATTAATACTCACATAACACAGTATAAATTATCTGCCTTAAAACAAAATATATTTTTTATGTTTTCAATTTCATTATTTTTATTATTTTGACCTACTGAAATGTAATGTAATGGAACTAGAAATTATGAAAACAGTGTAAATCATTTTACGTACATAAACATACATGCATTTTTTATACATATGATTAAGCTTATGACATGCCCTGTGATCTTTATTAGGAACAAAAGGCTATAAAGCTTAATTTATTGACTTGAATAATAATATGAAAATACATATACATTTCAATTTATTATATATGTATACATCATATTGACACATCTATACTAAAATAGTTTTATTTACTTCTTTGCAATTTGAGTGCAAAAACATTGTTTCATCAACTAATTTAAAAATATTTTGGAAATATCACAGTTAAAGTAAATTACTAACATTCTGTATTTTGGACAGAGAAAATTTTTTATGAGTGAGAAAATAATATGTGATATAAAAGTTGCTTGTTTTATTATAAAATTTTTGGTCTGTCGCATATGTAATTTATGTCTCACTATGTAGATAAACATTGTATTATCATTGTATTATTAGCAAAACAAAATAAAACAGCGAAAAAAAAAATCTTGGTAAAACTGCACTTAATAAACGACAGCAAATGTTATCTTTGCTCTAATTTGGCTACACCCTTTATTGCGATGTTCTCCATTTAAACTCTCCCTCTGTCACCACTTCTCATATCCTTATTGTTACAAGTACTTTATATTGCCTCGTAGATACTATTGTTAAAACTTTATTAGCATTTTTTTTATTGTTTTCTACTCGTACATTCCAATTTCATTCTAACGCATTCCAAAGCCATTCTTTTAAAGAAGAGTATTATTGTTTAGTATTTTAGCTGCGTTGTCTTTTACTACCAAGAATTAATGTTTATTATTTCTTTTGTTAATTTATGTTGTTGTTTTCGGTTTTATGTGTAACTTTTTAAGACAGTTTATGGTTAATTGATGACTAATAGGGCCATTGGTTATATCTTTCGAAAAGCAAAAACAAAACAAACAAACAACAGTAAAGAATGTGAATTTTCCACTTAAGATAAGATAAATGGAGCTGGTAATTTTTTATGAAGCAAGAAAAAAGGGCGATTTTGACGTTATTTATTTTGGCAAAAATTAAGTTATTTATGGGTGACAAGAATGGTTTTCAAATTTTTCAAACTGGATTTTAGTAGTACGGATTAATGTTATAACGTTTTCATATTTTTTATCCAAGCATCAAATATTAAATGGCAGCAGTCGAATTCTTTAAATGAGGAAGCGTTTAAGCCAAGAAATGAAATTTTAAGTTAAAAAACCATAATTATATTTTTTTGGACCTCTGTTATTATTTTACAATTAATTTGTTAAGCACAGGACCTCTATATAAAATTTTAATAAATTTATTTTATTATTAAATTATTTATTTAATTTTTTAATAATTTATTGTTGCATTTTCAGGTACAGGAATTAAAAACTATTTTTTCAGAAGACAATAAAAGTAAAACTTATTAAATTTGTGTTAAAAATTCATTATAAAATATTTTAAAAAAATCTTCGCAATTTATTTTTGGTAGCTGCGTATAGAAGAAAAAATAATTATTTTTAATTTCGTTAATAAATGTCACGTTTTTCACGTACCTTGTTATTTAACAATAACAAACATTTTAAGTTTGAGCAGTTTTATGTAAAAAATAAAACTTAAGTATAAAGCGTGCTTTAGTGATGTGATTTAAATGTTTATTGCTTTAGTTTTTTAGTCGTGGTGGCCAGATATTTAGAATTTACCAGAATTTCATACTAATTTTTTTTTTTGAAAGAGAAGTAGCACTTCAGGCAACAATGCCTATTTAGTCTAGTACCGTGCTCGATTCTTTAGGAAATAGAAGGACAGTCGAAAATTAACTGCCATAAAAAGACAGCACAGCAACCAGTGACTATGACTTCATCGCTGAGTAGCCCCGCCAACAATCAATTTAATAAAAAATTTAATTTAAATATAAAAAAAAAAACAAATTGCAGAATTTTTATAAACCGATTAGATATGGGCTCAAAACTGCAAAAAAAAATAATTCTAAACCACGACTAACTAAAGTACACAAGGAGAGACGTCTAAGCTTTTCCCAAGCACACATGTCATGGTCTGATGAATGGAAAGAAGTTATTTTTTCAGATGAAAAAATATTTAACTTGGATGGTCCAGATAGCTACAGTTGCTATGGCATGATTTGAGCCAATCAAACGTAGTGCGATCAAAGCGAAATTTTGGTGGTGGAAGCGTTATGGTGTGGGAAGCATTCTCTTACAACTTCAAGCTTCGTATTTGTTTTATAACAAAGGTACCTGGAACTTCTGAAAGATGTCCTTTTGGCAAAACTTGACGAAATTTCTGACAATGAGTATATTTTCTAACAGGACAACGCAGCAATACATGTATCGAAAAAATGTAAGGAATGGTTTTCTACCAATAATATTTAATATTTACTTCCATAGCCAGTATGCAGTCCCTATTGTAACCTAATCGAAAACTTAGGAGAAATCGTTGCAGCTAAGGCATACGGAAAAGGAAGGCAGTTTTCGACTGTTAATGAGCTGAAAGAAAAAATCAAAGAATGTTGGTTGGGTATTGAAATTGAAACTCTTCGAAGCCTTGTAAACTTAATGCCGAATAGAATATTTACGATCATTTGAAGTGAAGGTGGTCGTACTAAATATTAGCACATAATAACTTTTAATATTTTGTAAATCATTTTAATAATTTTTTTTATTTAAAGGAAACTGCGTTCAAATGAATGCCTCTTAATTTTTTAGTTTTTTATCGATTACGTATTATGAATATGAAATATATTTAATTTTTGTTTACTTCTTTTAAGCTAATAAATCACTTAAACATTTTGCTAAAAAAAGCCTTTTTGGTTTCTTTTAAAATAGAAAAAACATGGTGCGGTCAAACGAATGTCTATCACTGTATACAAATATATATATGAAAATGTAAAACATAAAGTTAAAAATTCAAGGATGTTTGCTTAGAGGCCGTTATTTTGAAAAATATGACTTTTAATTTTGATGATAACTTTTAAGCCTAAGTCAGCTAAAAATTTCATTAACAAAATAATTAAAAGGCAAAGTCAATAACGAAGTGGTGCCATAGTACCAAAGCCACACTTGCTAGTTTTGTTTAAGCTCACTGTGGTAGATTTGGACCCTTCTTTAACTTGTTGTAGTGTACTTAGAACATTTCTTGAGATGCTCTAGCTTTCTTAAATATTCACGGAAACAGATTCAACAAAATATAAAAGTCGCACGTATATAATTTAAAAGAAATGGTTGAGCAAAGGAAATTTAAAGGTGAATCGAAACAAATTAATTTACCATACTTTTACATTGCGTAGGAACTAATGGGTGACTGTACAACTTCATCCTAAATTCGTCTATGGAGCACTGCCTCCGTTTCGGAATTGGCAAAAAATGCAAATGCGCCGAAATAAGATTATGCGAATGATTGCAATCTCGTCCTAATTCACAAACATTTCGTTGGGGCATTAAATTAAAGCAGCAAAAAAAAGAGGAATACAATATCTTTAAATTTTCTACATTTTTCTGGTTGGACTTAAGACTACTTTTTTAGATTTAAGTCGTAAGCCCTTATTGTCAGTTCAAGAATTTGTGTGATTTTCTATATTTGATACTTCAGCACTCCACCGTTTTTAAACGTTCATAAATCGAGGGATTTGATGATACAAAGTAAAATATAATTTTTTTATATTTAAACAAATAATTACAGAATTCATTTATTTTTTATATTGTAGCTAATTTAATACTTTGACATTTTTTCTCGTTAATGTTTTCTAACATCTCTGGTTAATAAAATGAATGATACTGTTTAAAAATCCTTTGTTCATTTTGGCAGTATTTGCTAATTTTTAGCAATTATTCATTGTGGTATTAGAAACTGACACAACAATGTTTGAATTTTTATTTTATTTTCCCCATTTTGTCTTTGCTTTCCCTTTTTGGGATACAAGTATAAAATAAATTAACTTTAAGATGCTCAACTACTAAGTTTCCAATTCGTTTAATTTGTTTTTAATTGTAAAGATTAAAAAACTTAATCGCAATATATTTTAGAACGTTTTGCTGTAAAAAGCACGTTACGAGTTGTGCGTAAAGTGCAATTAAATAAAATTTTTTAAGGGTGTTCAAGAAAAATAGACGAATATCTTGAAGTATTTTTTATTTAATAAATGGTTTTACTAAAAAAATTATATAACTTTCTATAACAAAAAGCACATGGCAAATGAAAGGCTACAGCAAGAGGCACCCTTTCTCATGGATTTAAATAAATTAGGAAATTGTTTTACAATAATATTCGAAAATTTTATTATATTTATTATTTTAAGAGCACATTTTATAAAATTGCTACTTAATAGTTAATTTTATGTTGATGTCAACTGATCTATGTGTAGTGTATCTTTTTCTTTATATTTGGACACAAAATACATGTTAATGTGTAAAAATTTTTTCTTATATTAAGCAACATTTTCATCCTTGTCCTTAGAAGATAAATTGCCTTTGGGATATTTTTAATTTAGTGCTGTCCCATAATTATTCATGGGATTATGGCAAGTAAACGATGTGGACAAACTTCAGTGTTCATTTACTAATACTTAGTCATTTTACTCATTCCCTTCCAAAAAGAGTATGATAAAGAAAATAATGTAGTAAATACCCTGTAGTTCGTAAAACATGTTTTTGCTACTTTTTGCCATGTCATAATGTGTGAATTAATATACTGTTACCATTCGTTTCATCAAAAACCGCCACTGACTGTTTATTTGGTACGTTAGGCGAAGGTTTTCGATGTAATGACATCATTATAAAGTCGTATTTTTGAAAGTATGTAGGTTATTACATTAAACCAGGACTCTGATAAAACGAATACTGTATTCTTTAATTTTACAGTGGTTCGAAATTGCTGACTTTATTAGAATTTCATCTCGGGTAGATAAAATTTGAAATTGTCCTATTTTTTTCATTACCTCAACTCAGGCAATGATTTTCAGTTGTTTCCAAATTCGATTTTAGGTCTTAAAATTTTTACAAATTCGAAATTGCCAATATGCAGATATTCCCTGCCACATTTTCAAGGTTTATTACTATTTAGTTAAGCTTGTGTTAAAATGTTTTGTTATGCATCTTTAAATTAATTACTCTTCCATTGCGGGTTTATTTTATAACTTTTTTGTGTATTATTAATTCGATTTATTTCGCCAGCCATCCACGGTTTATTGTCAGTATTCTGTAAAAAGTCACCATGAATAGGTTAACGCTTGAGAAACGCTATCACATTACTTGCTTTAAAAATCATGCGCAACTCTTAGACGACTCTGTTAATTTTATGACTCATATAATTCTTCATTTAAACAAAAAACATTCGTCGATCTGTGAATTATTTCATACCAAATACATATATTAATACCTCCGGGGGGCACATCAATAAGTCTTGACGGAATCTCTTCGACGTTATATGTGTCCATGGGGGTAAAAAAGAGCCCAGCCCCTAAAGGCTAGCAGGAGCCAACTGGACAGCTCCTTAATATTTCCATGGGAATCAGTTAGCCCCAGAGTTCAGTTTTTTGGCTTTTTAGCCTTTTAGCTGTTATTTGACTGATTACTGAGGATGGCCCCTCGAGAGTATTGTGGTGATTGTGGTTTCGCAGGATCATTCACTTTTGACGTTAACACAGGGTGAATGATCCATGTCTAGTGAGCATACTTGTCATGTGTTCTGGACAACGAGTTGGAGAGTCTTCGACTCCTAAGCGCGGAGTGGGGGGTGGCGGCCTTTTCCAAGTTCTCGAAGTTGCAACTAGGAAATGATCTGTTGGATAGGATTCTGCTTCGGCTTGATAGAGCGAGGGTGACGCTACATACCACCCACGCGGGGTCGGTCCACCATTAGATTATGAACTCGCCGTCGCTACTGATGTTAACCTTATCACGCAATACCAAATGCAATAGCATCAACACGTTGAAGAAATATGCGTATTGAATAGAACATCGTCGCTGAATACTAATTTGTGGAAGATAATTCATGTTAGGCAAATTTATCGTCGGTCGCATTGATTTGGGCCATATATATCTGCAAAGTGGACAATTTTGCGCACAAATGTAAGCCTATACCCTTTTAAGACTTAGCTGGTGTACGAGTTAAAGCCACGAGACCATCATATGTAACGTTTTTCCGCTGATTGATCCGCTGTATATATCAATACATTATTATTATAACGTACATTATTAACGATAAAACTCATTTTGCCTTGTCAGGTTTGTATATAAACAAAATTGACCCGCTAATCCAAAGGGCGTCAAACCTAACATAACCGGTCTCTTTCATGTAAAATGAAACGCGGGCTTGTGTTATGGTCCCTGAAGATTAATGATTTTTTGTTTGGAAATATGTCTGAAATTTATCTGAGCGAGATATAGTGTCATCTTCAAAAAGAATTTATCGTTACAAGATGACTAAAAGAACTAGTGGGTTCTTCATCAAATGTAATGGTTGTCAGCGTCAGAAGTTGTACACAAAAGTACAAAGCACAAATATTATATTGCCATAAATTTATTTTATATTGCAAAATCTTTCAGAACGATGTAGTTTATGTTAGAGTAAATATAATTAAATTTATGTTTGTTAAAGTTTCCATTTATATAAACATAAATAAATTAAAATTGGTATTTACTTTTTGTTAATTCATTAAATAATCAATTTAATTTATTTCTTTTCTGTCATTCTTTCTTCTTCACAAATAGAATGTGTTAACATTTTAATGAAATTTGTATATAGTCAAATAACATAAATACTCGTATAAGCTTGCTTATCCAATTCATTGACAATAAAATGTGATGCCAAATTTATTTAACATTAATAAATCACAATTTCAGAATAATAAAGTATTCTAAGAAATAAAAATCGTTCTCAAAATACTTCTCCATTAACGAATGTGTATTGTGTTGCATAAGATTTCGAAACTTTTTTTGAAACTTTATATAGAAAAATATATTAATAAAATGTTTTGAAAATGAAAAAGTGAAAAATATATTTATAAGTGATAAAGCTGCACTTGACACAATTGTGTGCATGTTTTATGCTAAGGCAGGGTATACATTTTTACCCCCTTAAAATACTATTCCTAGATTCTATTGAGGGTAATTTTTTACTAAAAAAATTAAACTTTCTTTATTGTTATTGCAGATATGTATTGTGGTAATTTCAACATTGAAAATGGTAGCCAACAAAAAAATTTATTAGACGAAAAATTTTACATTTGCTGTCAATGCTGTTTTGTCATACGGGTTGTAACTTTTGTAAATTGTAGCTGAATTTTAAGCAGGAAAATTTGTCATAATTTTGTCATTGAATAAATGAAAAAAAATTTTTTCGGAAAATTAAGCATTTTGAATAAATTTCAGCAAAAACACAAGATTTCAGCACAATATTGACAATAAGCCTTTCACATTATTTAAATTATTTATGTGTGTTTTCCCCAAATCCTGTTAGAAGCTGGTTATACTTATACCTAAAACTAAATTGATTAAATGAGAATTATACTTAACCAGTAAAGTAAAAAGAAAATATAATATTGAATTATCTATTAACTTACCTGTGTATTATTTTAATTTAATTTGAATTAAAAGGCATAAAATCATGTTAATGTTTAATATTATTTTAAATAAAACTCAACTTTTGTATGTTAAGCTTTTTCTATTTTAATTCTTCTTTTTCCAAAAGTTGTTCCAACACGTGTTATAGTATGAATACTAATGGCAAGTCGTATAAAGAATAATGAAAATAAAAATCAGTAATAAATTTTCAAACAATACTTATAGTTGGATAGATGTAGCTTTACTGACTCCGGAAAGGACAGTTTGGAGACTGGCAAAACATGTGATTGAAATGCTTACCTCGCTGGTTTATCAGAGTTTAAAAATTCACAGAATATTAAGAAGGATCATTTCTTGGGAAATCCCTAGTTCATCCCTGATCTAGTCTAGGGGATATTAGTCTCGTCATACCGCATGTCGATTTCTTCAGGCATCAAATCTAAGCCCGACAGCAGGTAGTTGCTCTAAAGATATCTACAGGTCGGAAGCTAGATAGCATAGACCCTTTATAATTTGATGTATGTGATAAGTTTTACGCCAGCGCGGGGACTTGCCCCACTCCTTGCTGAATAGTTGGAGAACATTCAACTCTTTGTCCTGTTGCATGCGCAAGTTAAGATATTGGATGTTAAACCTGCGTTAATATCGCTTCGGAAGCTTTTTTAAAAGTAACTCATTTGAAGCAACAGCTACTACGAAACTCGTCTGAAGGGCTTCAGCAATAAATAGAACAGGGTAGTAGCTCTGCTGGCAACTGGTTCCCGTGGCACTAGTGTGTGTGTGTGTGTAAAATCAGTGATCGGACACCGAGAGTCCTATGTCTGCTTTAGTTTAGGGCTCCTGCGAGCCCTGGCGTCTGGTGCCTCCTTTTACCTCCGCAAGCGCATGTCAAGATGATGAAGAAATCCATTATGACTGTGTGCTCCATCCATTCTGGTATTTCGTGATAAGATTTACATCTGCACCTGGCCGTGGGCCTTAATCAGATGGTGGTCAAACCACTGTTAATGAAAAGCATCGTCATTCACGTCCTAGGAAGCCGAAGACTAATTCTAGCAGGTCTAGATAGTCAAGTATTCTATTAAGACCGATAAATGTGCACCCGGGGGAAATCCATTCTGGTATGCTTTCTAGCCCAACAGAAAGGTACTAGTAACATGTCAGACAACCTGTATTCTTATAATTATTTTAACGCCATTCGCTGACTGTGCTTCGCTGCCTCATTTTAATATATTTTCCGATACACAGTGTAACCAAGTTTAATAACGTACTTCTGAACAAAAAATCATACTTTCAAATTACATGCGAAAACTGTTAAATATGGAGTCTACAGTGTGAAATTTTGTGATGCTCCGTTAGAACTTGTTTTCGTTGAAACTCATCCTTCAAACGAAGAAAGAAAATCTAGAAAAATTTTAATTAAAAAAAACAAAGTGAAATAAAAAATATGTAAATAGAATGTAAGAGGAGTAAGCAAGTGTGCCTACAATACACTGATATTAAAGGACAGCAAGACTAAATTTACCACGTTAGAGCAGGCGAAGAAGAACCATACAGCAAAACATCCTCGAAAACAGCTTACATAAGCTCATGAAGGACGTAACTGTAAACTTCACATCTCTCTCCTTTGACGTTGTCCAAGTGTTACTATTCGTTTTAAAAACTTAATGTCATTAAGTGAATTTGTCCAAAAGTTACAGATAAAAAATAGTTGCCTGACATTTTTTATAATTAATGCAAAGAAGTTTACATTTAACATATACAAAATAAAACAAAAATGCATAATTTACTAAGTAAAACCCTATGAACGGAAATTGTTTTCATCATATTTTTTTCGAAGTGATCAGTTTATTTATTATAATCAACATAAGAGGACAACATCTTTATTATAATCAACATGACAACAACTGAAGGAAAAAAATGATAATATGTGTGATGTTTGCAAAATTTTCGTTATACAAACCATCACAAAAACATTTACCCGTAACATTTGGTTAAAACGAAAACAGTATAATGAATTGATTCTATACAATGGAAAAATGAAAGAGAAATTGAAATGATTTCATAATATTATGGTTCAAAATAAGACACTTGAACTGCAATTATATTCTACCACATGCGGTTGATTGCATAAGTGAGCAACATACCATTAAAACAGGCTGCCAAAAAAAAAAATTAAATCACAAATGTAGTGTGTGTTAGCAACAATAGCAATGCTACCATAATACGTTAGTCAAAACTAACACTTGTGTTACACCACCGCTTTTGTTGCATTTGATATAGTCTGTCCTGCTGGTTTAACATTTTATGTTCAATGATTTATAACGCGTTTATTCTTGATGCACGCCCACAGAATGAATATTTTTGTATGTAGATTTTGTTTATTTTATTACTTAACAAAAATATACGTTCTTAAATATTTTTGTGCTAAATCATTGTTTCAGATGATATTGTCAACAATATTGTTATTAAACAACAATATTGTTTAATCTTTCTAAAGATAAGAAAACGTATTTTTCTTATCTATCTTAACGTGCGTTTTTAATATTTACCTTATCACTTTGTTTTATTACCATATTTGAAGTTTAATTTAACATGTATTGTGTGGTGACTTCTTATGATTTGTTTATTTTTTTATTTGTTAATTAAAAATAAATTATAAATTGTTATTTTGAAACTTGGTTCATATGTCGTCTTAGTAGGGTGATTTAGATGATTGTAAATATACTAAAAAAAATTTCTCGCAGAAGTTCTCACCATCGACAGTCCCAATGGAAAAACTAAATTTCGCCTTCACTTACAAAACCATGCAGGATCTTAGAATAATCATTGCTATGGCGATCTCCATTGTATCTGATTTTCTTTCATTTCTAAAAGGTGTACTCAACACCCTGAAGAATTGTGACACATGGAAAGCAAATTCTCTCTCATTCTATCTTGAGAGAAGAAAGCAACTTGCCGCTGTCTACACAAGCACATAAGAAGCAGGCCTTAAAACTACAGCAAGTGCAAGGAACATAAACTGGCGGTCGAGCTATATTTTCTGTCACACAAATTCGATGATATATAGTCGAAACAGAGAAATAGAATCGAATGCAGGCCAACTAAATTTAGTGTGAAAATGCTGCAACATCTCTCTAGATGTGTAAGCTCTGCTTTTGTTGACCAACGCGAATCATAAAATGTAGCTTGCTATGCTCCAGAACATTTCAGATTTTTGTCAAAAAGTGCCTTTGCGAATCGAAAATTTTCGTGGCTGTTTTGTATTAGTAATGTTCAATTATGGACACAATTAAGGGGTACCGCAAGGCTCCGTTCTTGTCACACTTCCACCCCTATGTACTTTCTCGCAGATCACAGCACCATTTGTGATTCGTATTCATTTGGCAATAGCCCAAACTAGTTGGAGGTGAGTTCCAAAAGGCGGAACATGAATGATACACTCAATCACGATCTCGCATTAATCGTGGAATGAAGTCGTGTAAATGGTGTCGATTTTAATGCCCATAAGACGCAATGTTGCATGCTTATGCATAGATCTGTGTTCGAAAATTATGCTACATCTGTTACTCAGGGTGATATAAATATTACGTAATCGCATGCTCTTGATGTTTTTGGCATGAAAACTCAGTGTGATGTTCGATGAACTAAATACATTTTTAAAGTTTCTAAAGAGGCTTTCAATTGCCTCGGTTTTCTAAAACAGTGTAAGAGATACTTCTCTCCATGCCACTTATATCCGTCCGATAATGGAATACAACTCTCATGTACGAGCCGGTGCCCCAAAGTCTGTTTTGGAGTTGTTCGACTGCATACAGGAGAGGACCAAGAAGCTTATTGGGTATACAACTCTAATGATTCTCTTGAGCATCGACACAATGTGGGAATATATTTCACTGTTCTATCGTTACTACAACGGTAAATGCTCTAACGAAATTAGGTAACTTGTTCCTGTTATTTGCACGTTTTTGCATTTGACCCGATTTTCGTTGAGAGCGCACCTATTTGTGGTCAATTTGATAGTAAATCGCATTACAGGGAGAATTCGGTTTTTAGCAGAACTGTTCCTATGTGGAATAAACTTCCTCCAGAGGCCTTTCCTGTCACTTTTAACATAAGAAAATTCAAATCGAATGTCTACAAACCCTACTCCCTCTTTCCTGTTCTTCATAACATAATTTATTAGTTCCGATATAATGCATTGCATGAGTAGGGGTCATTTCCTAAGTGCTTGTCCGAACGAAAAAAAAGATCAAACCAGGTAGACCCCAATTGAAACAGAAATATTACATCGAAAATGGTGATGGAGCCAGGCATAATTTGGGTAGGCAACAATCCACAAACAACCATAGAAACGACCAAGCCTCAGCTAGAAATAGAGGCAACATTTGCAGTAAAAATATTGATATCTAATACCTCTTTATAGTTAAAATGGACTTAATACACGACTATAGAGGATTTAAAATAATAAAATTGAAATATTTTATTTTGCGTTCGTTAAATAATGAAGTAATAATATAAAAAATCGCTTTAACAGCATAATAAAATTTTGATTCCATTTGAAGTCAGGTTTAAGTTCGTTTAGTTTTTTAACTTAACTATGAAAAAAAAAATATTTTTTAATTATGTCTTAATTTGTTAAAAAGCCAAAAAAAATTATTGAACCAACAACGTATAACAATTTTATATTATGTTTTTAGATTACTTTGTGACAGCTAGCTAGATATAGCATTTTGTATAGTGAAATATAACAATTAAATAATAAAAGTAAATCTTGGAAATTTTTGATATTTTTTATCTTTTGAAAGGGATTATTATTTTGTTTTTTGGTTGTGCGTATCTGTATAAAAGAAATAATATCTATATTTTTGGCTTAGTAAAACTCTGGTACTTGATCAAGAAACTAATTAATTGAGATATGCAATTACTTCAAACAATATTTAATAATGACAAAAAAATTTGGTCAACACCCAAAACAGAGCTGGTTTGGAATACAGAATGTTCGTTAGGTAAAGTTATTTACAACCAATTAAACAGTTTTCCAGATGTAACAATACAGGTAAATGGAATTTATATAATATGAAAAATCGATAAAATTTATTTTAAAAAAATATCAGATCGATTACTCTGCCAATGTTACTTTAAAAAATCGCGATGTTTTAATTTTTGCTAAGCGCATTGCTCAGCATTTTGATGACCTTCAACTTAAAGAAAATGATGTTATAGGTTTCGCCGTTAGAAACTCAACTTATGTTTTACCAACCGTCATTGCCTGCTTCTTTAATTGCACTCCCTTCCATGCAATCAATCCAATTTTGGATCAAGGTAAGTATCCTGCTTTATATTTGAACTGTTGCGTATTATTTATTTTAAATACTGCGTGCACTTCGAGTAGCTACCATGGCACATTGTTTTGGTATCACGAAACCGAAACTGATTTTTTGTGATAGTGATGTCTACGAAAAGGTTTATTTGGCTACGGAAATTTATAAACCAAAAATTGTTATAATAACAGGTCGTGTAGAGAATGTACAAGAGATCAATGACTTCTTAGCGCCCACAAAGATAGAACACGCTTATCGGTAAGTATTTATATGATAAAAATTTCATTGCTTGCTTAGTTTACCATGTGCAAAATCAAAATTTAACAAAATGTTATCAGTTTTTGTATTTGCAAAACAAAAACAAATTCGTTAAGTGATAAATATTTTTATCTTTATTAAAAAAAAAGTGTTGTATTCGGTTTTCGTTAGAGTGTTTTATGTAATAAACATATACTTTATTTTAATAATGTTACACTTATTCTTTTAAATAAACATTGTGTCGTGGAGAGCTCTTTTATTGTAAAATAATAGCACAGCAATTTAGTGTTACCAGTTAAATCAAACGATTTATTTACTTTCAATACACACAAAACAAACACAATGGTAACCTCACCACTGTAGCGCCTTAAAATATGCTTTATTATTTTTCTGTCATTTTAAAACGATGTCTCAACTTGAATTCATTCATTTGCCCAGCAAGTAGTGCTTATGTAGCAGCTTTAAACGGTTTCCGCATATACAAACATGTTCTACTTTAACATCACCCAATATTGTTGCTGTTATTATCATTCACTACAAGCTACCTGATGGCTGCGTGTTGTTTTTTTTCTGTTGCTTAAGTTATTTACTAGAATTTATAACAAGCATATTGTTGTTGTCTTGCGTGTCTAACATTTCTTAGAAAAGTATGCAGTTTGCAAAATACACAATAAGTCATTTCGTTTACTTTTTTACCCATAATTATTTTCTTTTGAAATTTAAACAAATCATCTACGTAACAATATGTTCAATAATTTTGCAAAAATTTAACATAATTCAATAGCTGAGTTAACTATTTGTTTTATTCAATTCAACTAAATTTTTACCATATTCAGTAACGAAAGGAGAATATTTATACTGAAGGAATTCCTTCTAGAAATTTGATTTGAAAGCCTGATAATATATTTAATTCCTATGTAATGGGAATTCATTAATATGTAAATAATTTTTAATTTAATTGTTAAAAGAAAATCTGACTTTATCACGTTTTAGTGTATATTTCAGGAGTTTTTTTTGCAGAATCGAATTTATTACACCTGAACTAAAAAATTTGCTAACATCCACAATTTTATCATATCCTTTCAGATATTCGTTTCTTTTGTAATTAACATAATTTCTTTGCAGACCCATACCCCATAGCAGAGATGGTCATAAAATAGTAGCAATTTTAAGTTCATCTGGTACGACTGGAAAACCAAAGGCTGTTTGTTTGTCTAGTTATGATTTAATATTTGAAGCACCGTAAGTTTTCTTTCTCTCTTTCTCTCTCTTTCCGCGATTAAATGGCTTCCCTTGCTGCTTAATGTATCTTATTTATTTACAATAGCTATATCAATAGTGAGAGTATTATGTACGTGCCCAGTTGTATTGATTGGATAACAGGATTGTTAGGTATGATACTTAGCTGTTTAAATGGTGCAACACGCGTCATTGTTGACAAACCTTTTAGTCCGGATGATTTTGTTATGCTTGTGAAGAAATATAAAATAACTTATGCTTTTATGGCAACACGTAACATTGCTGCTATCGTTAAACATCCAAAGGCTACTAAAGAAGTGTTAGCTTCCCTACGTATAGTACAAACAGGTGGGAGTACGTTGTCGGAAAAGATTCTCAAGGCTTTCAAAGCTTTGCTGAGTCATGATGCCAGTGTAATGTTTTGTTATGGTTTAACTGAATGTGGTGTCGTTGCTTTAAATATGGATGATAGCCCTTTAAAATCAGTAGGAAAACTATATCCCGGTATAAGTTTACGTATTGTTGATGATAATGAAAACAATTTGGGCCATAATGAGGTTGGTGAAATTTATGTAAACCATGAAAAAAGCTGGGAGGGTTATTATGGCAACATTATTGAGACACAACGTATA